>OW285204.1:8120000-10620000 GCA_935421205.1 Xylocampa areola
AAGTCCAGTTCCGCGGCCATTTAGAGGGTAAGACTAAGCTAGCCTCCAAGAAGCTTGGTGTACTCAATAGATCGAGACGGTATTTCACTCCGGCCCACCGCCTACTACTTTATAAGGCGCAGGTCCGACCTCATATGCAATACTGCTCTTATCTTTGGGCAGGACCACCCCAGTACCAGCTTCTCCCTCTGGACCGCATCCAACGGAGAGCGATTCGAATCGTCGACTGCCAAGATATTTCAAACCGGCTAGACCCCTTGGCGCTGCGTAGGGATGTGGCCTCGCTATGCATCTTCTATCGCCTATACTATGGGTAGTGCTCCGAGGAATTGTTCGGACTGATCCCTGCCGCCTCTTTCCGCTATCGTTCTACGCGACAGCAGTTCCATTCCCATCATTTAGATGCTTGGCAGTCCACAACTGTGCGTTTCTCTAGAAACTTTCTGCCTCGCGCAACAAAACTGTGGAATGAACTGTCGCCTGCCTGCGGTATTTCCAGACCAATACGACCTTCAAACCTTCAAGAAAAGAGCGTACTCCTTTTTAAAAGGCCGGCAACGCACTTGTGACTCCTCTGGTGTTGCGGGTGTCCATGGGCGGCGGTAATCGCTTACCATCAGGCGATCCGTCTGCTCGTTTGCCCCATACAACATAAAAAAAGACCGAAAGCGAGATGAAAAGATGAAATAGAGGCTACCTACTGCAGGAAAAATCTGGACAGATGTTGTTTTATTATTATTATAATTTTGTCCAAAAAGCGCCTGGAATAAAAGGCTTTTGATTTTTTATTTTATATAGTTAATCATTGGTTAGGCGAATAATCTCCATTTCAAAGTTGGTTAAAATTTGGTAATCCACTAACAATGCATTCAATTTGAATAATAATCGTGTTTTTTTTCTTCTTTCACGGTTATGATGACCGCCCCATTCTCATGAGTGGGACCTAAGAGTTGCCTGTTTTTTTTTAATATTTTCATATAAAATCTATAAAAACATACTTTATTATCGTATGGTATAACCTCATTGACGCCGCCCGCACGTGTCTGACTCTTATCATAATATTGAACGTTGCTTTTTACCGGGTTTCCGGGTCTCATGCATGACAGATGTATTCGTAGCTACCCCGGATGGTCTGCAAACCTGGCAGTTATAATAACATACCGCTTGTGGTGATAAAGTTTCTTGCCGGTTCTTCTGCGTAAGACCAAGTTCTAGGAACCGTAGCTTGGACTTTTCAAAAGTACCTGTAAGATTACAGTCTGTTTGAAATAAAAAAAAAATAGTGTGTGTTTGGTCGTTCTCCTTCCATCTATCGGCAGCTTATGAGTTACTTCTTGGTGAGCAGTAGACGTAGTTTCTGATGCTATAATACCCTTCCATAGTTCATTACATAACACGTTGGAAATTAAACAAATAAAATAGATCTTCATAAAAGTTTAAACCATCAACCAAACGTTAATTGGACCGCAAACACAACTTGAGCAAATCAAACGTACCTACGACAAATAAAACATAGATTTGCTATTAAACGATTAGTATTGAGGCGTGTCAATGCCAGTTTTTGTTTTCACAGTAAGCACTGGTAATCATAAAACCAATAGGTGATGTTTTCTGTTTGGAAAACATCACCTAATTGGTAGCAAATAGGGTAGTTGTTTAAAGCTTACAATGACTCATCGATTCAAAAACCTAACGTCTAGTTTATGCTACTCATCATTATAATGCATTTTATTTAGGTACCTTCCTACCTATACTCACTCATTGTGTATCTGCATAGTAGTATATTTTTACATTTTCACGGTGAAATCTATAAATGTTTTCTGTTCAAAGACTCCTTTAAAAAGATTTTCAACTCACAGACATAAGGAGTAAACCGGAGGAAAAACTAAACTTTAAAAATCTCTTGTAATCTTTCCCTCCCTACGTTGTTTTCCTCATTGCTGAGGGTCGTGATCATTATGAGCCACTTTTCTTATGGACTATGTTCCGCCATTTTGACCTATCCTCTGCAGTGTGGATGGCGTCGCTTACGATAGTGTCGAGTGTCGATCGAATCAGTTCGGACCAAGTTACCGTAGCATTTTCTCAAGATTTTCGTCTCGTTTTCTGGCAACATGTCCGAAAAACTCAAGGATCCAGCGGATAAATGTTATGGAGAGTCTCTGAGTGATCCCTAATTCTTTCAATATGCGTTGGTTCTATGTGCCGTCCAAGAGATGCGAAGAATCTTTCTCCAACACCACATCACAAAGGCATCGATGCGAGCGCGGTCTGCCTTCTTCCGAGTCATGGTCTCCGCACCTTACATGAAGATGTAGGAAACCAGGCTTGTCACAACCTTCTGTTTTAATTTTATGATACTGCTCTGGTTTCCCCAGATGCGGTCGAGCTGTGACATAGCGCTCTTTGCCCTATGCGCCTTCGGACATGTAATCTTTACTTAGGTACTTTTTGGTGTCTCATTTCGAAACGTTTCCATTTTCTCTGAATTGCCTTCTGAACAATTAATTACATTGGATCTAAGATTAAAATGAATATTCATTTATATACTATTTTTCACTCTGCGCGCCTATAGAGTGATCTCAGTCGAAGACGATGGCACCGTGATCACGGGCGGGAATTCACAGCGAGGCGCAGAGGAGACCCCTTTTACAGTATCTCCAAGGATGTGCCCTAACAGGGATTTCACAGTCGGGTTCCGGAGCCGGTCTATTAAGAGAAGCTCTCCTTCTAGTGCTGATGGCGACCACCAGGGTGGTTGTAGTAGGGTAAAAATCCCAGTCCCAGTTTTATCCCCAAAAGACCGGATGCATTATGAGGGAATCCATTCGAAAACAAAAAAAAAATTGGCTTCTAATCACACAAAAGAAACAGCGTGCTAAACAAACAGCAACGTAGAACCATTAAGTACCTGTACTTTATCGTAGGCCTGTATGAGTAAGTACCTACCTATCACAGGGATCGTTTTCCCATGGAGTCCACATCGCGTGCGCACATAATCTCGCAACTAATAGCATAATTTTCTTCAAATCCTTATAGATGACACAATATTCTCGCGTACGTTCATATTGAGGATTCGTTTGTTTAAGATGCTCGATAAATTGTTGTTATGATATTCCAAAAAGTAAAAATAAAAGTGTAAAAAGAGATCATTTCTCGTCCAAACAGTTTACTATCAAACAGTGTTTTTCATATTTCAGGGACTAACTAACAGAGGTTGTTGTTGGTCACGCACGTAATAGTTATGTAATATAATAATTATCGAAATGGAATGGAAAGGGTGTTCTTCTATCTATACACAAAGATATATTGATGGGCATATGGACGGACGGTAACTAAAACCTATACAGGAATCTACCTAAGTACCTACCAAGTAAATACCTTAGAGATAAAGCCAGTCTACAAAAAAAATATAATCATGCTTTACATGAATTTATCAAACTAGACAAGTATTTTTGATTCCTACCACTTACTAAAACTGCGATTAAACCATACAAAAACTCAATGTAATAACCCTAAAACAATATCTTAAAGATCTTAGATCGCCTCCATCACAATTGGTCTAAATGAAGCCGGCATAATATCTAAATGATTATATCACGAACTACGATCCCCTATAAAACTAATCTCATTCACGTGATTAAGTCAAGCAAGGTGTGATCTTGAAACCAGTGCGTGTGCGAATGATAAGTTAATAGTAACATGATTAGTGGAATCTTGCTCAATAATGCATGAGTTGATGCCTAATACCTTTTACCTGCTTACATGTAGGGTGACCACTTAACATTTAGCATTTACTTTCGTGTCGAAATCCTCAAGGATGCTCTGCCGGTCTCTTATCTTCTATAACCAAACGGCCTCCTTCTAAATATCTTCTAAAGTTACTATGATCATAACTGTATTCGCGTCAAGCTTATCGGACCACTTAATATTTGCAGTATTTGTGTGACTTATGCTTTTATTAAGCTTTTACCCTAAATTATACTCTCGAAACTATACTCGTAACTTAAGCACTATTACCGAAATGATGTGTCCGATAGTTATAATTTGTGTAATCGATGAAATACAATAAATTACCTAATGAAGTCTGTTTTACTATTTGGGAATAGTCATACTTTCAAACATTTAATAGGTACTTTGTAGCGGTAACCCTAATAATAGTGCTTTGATATTAATTATTAGTTGTAGTTTCATCGTTAATGTGAAATATGATGTCCACTCCTTAATTTGTTATACGGGTTAACATTGTGATATTAAGGACAGCATTACAAGCATCATATTAATAACATAAACAGATCATTTATCATTACCGCTTTCTGTTGCAATGATTATTGGGATCGATGCTCTCAATCAGCAGAGTGTGAGAATAAAGGTTCGTGTTCCAAGCAGGATTAAAGTAACTATAATATGACGTATCTAACAACTATAATCCCGTCACCTAACAATACTTGCGAGACGTAAACTTCTCTTTTTCAGCAAAAACATTTCCAGATTCCTTAATTAAATAGTATCTACTAGGTACTAAAATAACAAAAGACAATCAAATTAAAATTAAACTTAAATGCTAAATGAAGGCTAAATGCTAAGTCATACTCGTACATAATTCACATGTCATCATCAGGAATATGTGACGAACTTGTCGCATATCTGAAGCAATATTTAATAAATATTGTTACCTATTTGGATATGTTATTAAGAATTTTGCAGTTTATGGATGGGCCGGTGTAAATTGTTGGAAAAAATTTAACTCCTGTATAATTTTGTACTAGCCTTACTCTAAATAGTTAATATATTTTTCAAAAGAGCTATATTTCTTACTTCCTAAGTAGGTACCAATGCAGGAATCCAAATGCGGCTCAATTAGTTCCCAAATGTCTGGCCATTTATAACGACGGTCGTTATTCAGTGATTATCAATGTTTTTCGGTAAAATATATTAATAGCAGACTTTTTATGAGCATCCATTTATCAAAGCAAAGATCGACCATTAATATATCTATAATAATTTTCCTAATTAGACCATACCATATTTACTGCACGACTTAATAATTTACCTTGTATTTTTATGGGAACATCAATTAAAAAGTACAAGTATCTAACAATTTTGAACTAATAGAGTAAAACTAATTGGGCAATAGTAAAATAAAAAATAGTTTAATTTTAGTGCTGGTTCCACCAGCATGCAAATTTATTCAAATATAGATTCTACTTCGCATCGTCATTAAACAGTGCAAGTGCTATTAAATAATCTGATATCTCCTGGCTCATCTCGGCGTGTCGTGATCTGAACGTGGCTGCGTGGGTTGATAACATCATAAATGTAACAACTGCAATTATTGATTAATAACAAATACCTGCCGAATTCTTAAAGCACGCACATCGTGACCGCCCTTGGATTTTTATCTTAGTGGATCGCAATCAACCTTGTCACTTCAATTTTTTTTTTTTATTGCGGATCAAGACGTTACCTGCTCAAATCAATATCATACATTACACATTAATTAATCTCTAACTAGTTTTTGTAATCACTGTGTAATTCATATAAATCTTACCAATTAATCATGTTCTTACCAATTAAACACTCCATAGCATCGCATCCTTAACTGGCAATTAAATTAATATATGTATCCGCAGCTTCTGCAGTATCTTCGTATCGAATTATTTTATTTGGTATTATAGAGATCGTGATTTCCACTGTTTGGATTATAAGGCAATTTAATCATAACATCAATGTGAATGGGCGTGATAAAAGCGAGTTTATATACGCTATCAATTCTGTTGTTGAATCGATGCAAGTCATTATATTCGTCGAAACTTAGTATAATATAGAACAGGATCAAGCGAAGGTGTTGAAGGTCGATGTTTGCGCAATAAATCGAACCGCAACTGGCAATATAGTTCCCATTGTGGATCTGTGACGTGGATCACGAACTGCTATTGCTCCACTTCCTCGGGTATGTTAGCCACTAAGTTCTACAGACGATTTTACGAGGTCCCTTTTACTGCAATAAAAGCGCAGAGACCTTCTCTTTTAGTAACAGCCTTAATTTAATCCTACACCCACATCTAGGTGAAGGCGTCTGCCGTTTATCAATGCAATGAAGAGTTACTGATGCAACAATTTTTTAAGCTCCTTGCCATAAGCTTAACCAAAATTTTTTGTGATCAATTTGGTTCATTGATTCTTCATCGCTATGTTCGTGTCGCTATATTCGTGGGTGGCCTATCTACAATCCTTCTTAAGATAGCCCTCAGATGTACAAATTTATGAAAAAATGGAGCCATATTAAATTTTATATCCATTCCCAGTAAGTACAAACGTGTCGATATTTCAGAACAGATAAAACTAATGATATTTGTAGGGCACGACGGCTCTGCGGCTATGGTTACCTACTTACAAAATATACAATTAAGTTCATAATCAATTAGAATTTGTTATACATTTATTCGATGGGTACACGTTCAGTGGCGAGTATCCTCTCTATTTATTTTATCCACGTAATCCACGTTCAATAGCTAGAAGTACATGTGTTTATAAAAGTAACTTTCGCCTTCTACACACGTTTACATACAGAATCGATAATGATGCGGAACAATAAGCTGTTGTTGGTATTTTTATTTTTAGAATACCCCTAGTAACTTTTACCAGAGACCGTATGCCTTTAGTTTTTCGGAACATAACAATCAAAATAAAATCAGATCCAGAGATCCGGGCTCGCCTTCATCTACAGATAACTTTAATTACCGTACCATCGCTGCATCGTCGGTTTAAATTGCGCTATTAACTGATATAATAAAGCGAAAAGATTATAGGAACTTTCTTTTTCCTAAAAGTTATAAGCATGTATATAAAAATTATTATCACTTAGATAGCAATTATTTCTTTCTTTCTTCATCATTATCATCATCATCCCTGACCCGACTTACTGCTGGGCATAGGTCTCCTCTTTCTCTGCTTGTACCTTCTCCACACTCTTGTTCTATTCGCATTTCCTCAGATTCACATTATAGGGTTCAGTTATAAAGGACTTTTATCCTACCAACTAAACCACATGGACGCTAATAGGGTTCTGGGTTTCCGTATTACCTTTCTTCTATGCAGAGAAACAATGGATTTCGTGATTAACCCTTACTGACTTAAACATCACCTCACACTCCAACGCTATTTTTATTATCTGCATAATTCATATTCATTATTTTAAATTAGTATTTGTTTATTTTTACACTTCATGGGTTTTTCGGAGAATTACGGAGTCATTAGATGCGGATCTTGCACAAGACGTTTCTTTACCAATTTCACTACCTTGTCACAATGCATACGTAAGTATGCAGTTATGTATGTCATGTTACTTAAATTGCTTATAATAAGAGTACAGATACCCAATTTTATTATTCGTGAAAGTATTTTGTGGTTTTCTTATTTCTGTTGAGTCACACTCCGAGGCTCTGAACCTTACAGTGAGCTTTTACAAAACAATCAAATACCTACGTATCAGTAGTAAAAACCCCAATATGTTTCTAGACAATTAATTTCATAGACATCATAGACACAGTGAAGGAAAACATCATGTGAAAACCTAGACAAAATGGTCTTAAATTATCAACCCACGGTGAGCTAACGTAGTGGTAAGATATTAGAAGTTATAATTTTTTGTTGAAAGTAAAATACGGTCGTGAGCAGGATTTGAACCTGGCCTCCCGGATAAATACTCCAGACGCTCTGCACACTACCCTGAATTCTTCTTCCACATTTTAATACCTTTTTTAGGTGACATCATTGCCACCTATTCAGTTCCTTCACAGGTGACTGAACCGACAAGATGCGTTAATGTGTTTGAAAGATTTATCTATAGGTATTTTAAGTTCTATTTATGAGAACCTTACTTCTAGTGAAAAAGTTATGAGCTTGGTTATGTACTTAACTTAATTTTATATATTTTTAATGATTATGACTTCTAGTTGTGTTTTCTTCAACACCATAGGTGTTTAATGTTGTAGGTATCGTACTCAACAATTCTTGTGTAAATATTATAACATTAATTAACAATTACAACGCTGGTAATCATTCATGTAGGTATGTACTTGCATAATATTAACGAAAAATATTTAAAGTTATTATATTAACTGCAAAGTTAGTCGTGTCGGTTCGGTCACCAGTAAAGGGACTGAATTGATTGCAATGACGTCGCCATAAGACGTGTTAAAATATGGAAGAAGAATTCGCGGTGGTGAGCAGAGGTCGAGATGGCTTAGTGGTCAGAGCGCCTGGAGTATTCATCCGGGAGGCGCGGCGGGTTCGAATCCTGTTCGCGACCGTATTCTTTTTCCATTTAATATAATAACTTTAGAGTTCGCTAAGCATGCGTTAATGCTTTTCAAAGATTTATCTTGAAAAATATTTAGAAAAGTTATTGAAACACTCAAAGGAGGATCAACCATAAAGTAAATTTATATCAAGATGGTTAACTAGATGTCCAGATTCTCATCTAATCCTTATTAAAAGCTACGTTATTCGTTGCGTTAGTTAGTCACTGAAGAGCGAACAATAAATCGTACTTACCAACCTCTTTGAAGCTGTTTATTTTGTAAGATATAACTCTGAAGTGTTTACCCTGTAAAATCTGTGTAGGTATGTATTTAGTCAGATAGAAAGTGTACAAGTGAATTAGTGTTTATTAAACATAGGATCTCCTATATCAAGTTGCAAGAATTCTGGTTCTCTAGGTTTTGAGTAGGTAGATAATATCGATTTTTTTACGGGATCAAGAAACCCATTGACAAGTGTACCCTACGGGACCAATATATCTAATATCTATCATACCTAATTTTGCAGTGAACGCAAGCAAGAGCAATTCTACCGAAACCTTCCGAAAATACAGGCGCGTGATATTGGTTTTACGAGATGTCACGTGGTGCATCGTAAGTAGGTATGAACTCTAATATTTTTGTATCCAGGCGTTAATAGGATAATAAAAAGAATGATAAAGAAATCATGAACCGATTCTTTCAAACCACCCTTATGACTATAATCTTGGTGTCTAAGCTCTAATCTTTATTTATAGCTAACGCATCTTCTGCCTTTTGTTACATATAACAGAAATAATTATAAATGTCGATGACTAAATAAACGTATTTGCAGGCTTGGGCCGGATGTAACACAATACTTCGAACAAATGTTTTCCCGACGATCAATACTTCGACGGCCTTCCTTCGATGCTTTACCTACTTCTTCAACGGCCGCTAACTCGAAGGGTCGCCTCCTTTAAAATTTGGGGTATTTATGCTACTGTACCTTCAGTACTTCTAACACGCTTTCAACACGTTGTGTTGGCAGCTATTTCCCAATAAATCTAAGTGAATCGAATATCATGTCGTGACGGCAACTGCGCCCGTGGAAGCATGATTATGATTACATTTCGGATGTGTAGGTACCAGTGCGTATACTGTCATTGGTAAATCTATAAATCAGCAATCAAATTGCGAAGTAAAACTTAAAAAATATCTTTTATTTTGATAGTTATGAATTGATTACAGTGAGCATCGTAGCTGAATCCAACTTTTCGACCAACTAGAACATGACGAGCAAGCGACACGACGAACAAGAGATGTCGAACGCAATGTACCTATGTCGCGTTCAACATTTTAAAAAAGCATTATTTTTTATTTGGTCCAGTCATGACTTAACTACTACTGACTATTTCTCATAGCTATATACATACACACAACAATTTTCTAGATCGGTTTATACTCAATGAAACTTGTGTCTTAACTTAGAAGGACCTATTGTTTATCACTATTAGTAAACAGGCACTATTTGGCACATACTATGTCAGGAGACAAGTAGGCGTAACTTATAAAAACTTACGTACACAATTCTGAGGCCACTTTAATAATCAACTAAATTAATCTGCTCCTCATATTTGTTTTGCATTTTATATTTTAATTTATAATCTACAATAGAGTCATCACTAGTTATTAATGAGACTTTGTCGGTAGTTTTTGCATGCTCAATTACGCATCGATATTTTATGAATGGGTATCATTATCCGTGATTTAGTGGCTACTTAATTACCATTCTGCTTTAATTAACTTGTTGAGATTAAATTGGAATGTTATCAGGTTTTAGTCTGGGTTCCGTGACTGTTTAACCATTAACGTTGACCTTGAATTCGACGGGTGCTTCTTTTCAAGGGCAGAAATGTCAGTGAAATAAGTAATGATGCCATACAAGTGGCGTTTCACTTACAACGATCAATTAAACGCTTTCATGAATTTACTGAAATGGACATTGCGATTTACGGGCGTTTTCATGAATAGATATAACGTAGCATCACGCCAATATTCAACGAAGGGGTAGCCAGAGGTGTACATACAGGTGTACACCCACATTTCACCAATACTGTTAATAAGTCCCCTGTTATAGGCAATAGGGTGCGTCTATCGCCATCTAACAGGCACAATTCCAGACTCCGGGCTGCTATCGAGAATTTCCTAATAGAAAAATCCAATATCATTTTGCCCGACCTGGGAATTGAACCGGACCTCAGGCTTAGCAGTCGCGCATTTCCAATAAATTCCAGTCAACCATCGGTATGGCTTGGCAACAATTAGGATCCCTAGAAGTCCTGTTTAAGCAGGAGAGATGTTGAGACGAATCTTATAATATGTACGCGGACATCAGTGTCGATCAGATATGCCTTGAGAATACTTGAGATTGATTTATAATGCACCACAGCAGTATATGAAATCAAATTCTGGGTAGACGCCATTTTGAAATTGGTTCTCAAATGAGATATTGATTTATCAATACGGACCTTATAGTCCTAACGGGTCAATTATTTATAGAACTGACCTGTTGGACTTTAGTCATAAAGAAGTTTATATATTGAAATGCTGTTCGTGTTCAGTTACAACTTCAAGCTGTTCGAAGTGTGCACCCTTTATGTATTTATTTATAAAAAAAGAAGTGTTGCAAATAAAAGATAAATCTTTGAAAAGCATTAACGCATGCTTAGCGAACTCTAAAGTTATTATATTAAATGGAAAAAGATATTCTTTCACCTGTATATGGACTGAATAGATAGCAATGAAGTCGCCAAAAGACGTGTTAAAAATATGGATGAGGAATTCGCGGTGGTGAGCAGAGGTCGAGATGGCTTAGTGGTCGTAACGCCTGGAGTATTTATCCGGGAGGCGCAGGTTCCAATCCTGTTCGCGACTGTATTCTTTTTCAATATAATATTATAACTTAAAGTGTTGCAAAACTGAAATGAAAATTATACAAACTTATAAAGGCCATTCTCTTCAGCAGTGAATACCTATTGGATTTATTAGATTTTAGTTAAAATGTTTAGTACCCAAGTAAGTAATATTTTACTATGACGTGCCTATTGTGGTTGACTAACTAGAAATAATAAAGGATGATTAAATAGCAAAACGCTATAAATGCTAAATATTGTTATTGTAGTTTATGTTGAGCAGAGCCGTTAAACGTTATTGTTATTTGTCCTACGACATACTATTAAAAACGAAAGATATGTCTGTGCATGAAACCATACAATGATACATTAATTGAAACTCAAATGTTTGGCATGTTTGTTCTAATGGCTCTTACATACGAGCTGCACGTTGTCGACGACGTTGGACTGCAGCCTGCAGCGACTACATCTTTACTATTCGAAAGTACCTACCTACCTACTCTCGTCACCATTTAATGCAGGAGATGGCAACTCGAAATACACACTATGAATTAAATAATAAGAATAACAAAAAAACTCTTGACTTATCAATAATATAAAATGGAAAATCAATTCTGCAGTTTTTCCGTTCAAATGCCACCAAGGTGGTAAACTAGCGTATGGCACACCTGATGATTACCGTCGCCTATTGACGCGCACCTGCAACCCTGTAAGAAGAATCGCTGCCCCGGCAAAGGTTTAAGGGACAAACACCGTCTCCCCTTAGTGCCAATACAAGGCTTCCTCAAACAGCTGCCAAGCTTGTAATATAAAGCTACAAAAGAGCAATTTTTTCTTGATTTCTACTTCGCAACAGGCCAAGAGGGTGATATCCCTTTGATTAGAGTGTAATAATTCCAAAGTGGACGGACGCTGTGCCGAACTCCTGCCGACTAAAAACTACACGGTGCTACTCTAACTTTTACCGAGGTCCTGGGTCCGGAGCATCAGTCACCGCGACCCCGGCAGGTAACAGGGTCATACATACCCATAGCGTTACAACTGATGCTCATAAGGTATTATAGATAGCCTAAAACCTCCAAACCTTTTGGTCAAGTTTAGAGGCCTTCTTCTGACGGATCGAATTAAATTCTTGTTAAAATTCTACTATGAATGAACATTAGGTTGTAAACTTACACGTATGTATGTTTAAGTTATGTCATTGTTGTTTGCTACTGCTGGAAATCACATGAAGTGTTGAATGCATATTGCACCTAATACCCGGAAGTTTAGTGTAGATTCGTCTCAGACGTAAGATACCCGTAGATATAATGGGTATATTGTTCGAGCTAAACTATGCTAAAAATGCAAATATTATGCCTGCAAGTATTATAAAAAAAACTACAAATTATGCCAGAAGAACTAACTTTCGTAACTATACCCAAACTAAGAAGAATCATGTGAAAACCAAGAATTCTTCTCACATTAATCGTGATAAGACGTGTGTCAAAATCGTAGCCGGTGGAAGTCGATAGTCTCTGCCTACCCCAATGAGAAACAGGAGTGATATTTACCTCCTATCTAGTTAAATTCCCCTGCTACGACTATCGGGGGGCTAGTTTGCAGTCAGCACTGATTGTAGGCACGGTTTTAAGTACTAGATAGTTGTAACATTGTGTCGACTATTGCAACAACACGAATGCACATTTACTAAGTGTTAGCCCTTGCTTGCCGGAAGAAATGTAACAACTTAATATGCATTAGCTGCCTTCTAGCTGCTTATATGAATTGTAAAAGCAAACTAAGGTATGTGCAAATAGGAAAATGTATAACCATATTAGTCCTTACCCCGTAAAGACTTGCTATAACTGCGGTATAGCCGTTTTGAATAGGTTTGAGATGAAAAGCTGTATTGTGATCGTGCAACCAGTTTCTTTGATGAGACACCTAGGGTTATCAACCAAAATCCGCCGACGTGGACGACACGGAGCTTTGATATTTTTGTCACTACTGTTTTCTTGTCTTCCTAATAGAGTAGGTTTAGAGAGTGAAGTGTTCCCAGCACGATGTGATGTTCATGTAAATAGTCTTATTATAAATATCTATCTGTATTTACATGAATGTCTCACAAGCTTGCAAATAACAACATACGCGTGGGTAAATATTGTTTGCTTTACTTTTCACTGGTAATTTAAGAAATGGGTAGCCTTGATCGGTACTGTATACTTGTGAACTTTACACAACTTTTTTGTGACTGCGAACAAATAAATGCGGTTTCTCACTTGCTTCTAGGGGCAGTGATAGCCTAGTGGTATGACCGCTGGACTGACAAGTCATAGATCGCAAGTTCGAATCTAAGACACGCACCACGGTCTTTTCGAAGTCATGTTCGTATTATAAACTAATTATCACTTTCTTAAAACGGTGAAGAAAAACATCTTGAGGAAACCGGCACACCTGGGAGATTTTCTCGATGGTGTGTAAAGCCATGTCAGAGACCTACGGGTGGTTTCAAAAAAAAAAACTCTGACACTAGGTTGTTCATCAACCACACGATAAGAAGAAGGAGAAGACTTGCTTCTTCATTGTTACGTTTGGTACCATAAATAAAACCTACCTAATAATATAATTTAGACACTTATAAAGTGACCTCATTTAGGTGTCATTATGACCTCATCTCTCGATTCTCAGACCTAACAAATTTACACAAAAAAATGATAAAAATCGGCCATTTCGAATGAATTCGATAACAAACACTGTTACACGAGATTTCTATATATTAGATATATCAGAATCTGTATACTTCGCGAAAGTACAAAATTGTACTTGATAACAATAATATATCTATTGTGTCTGGTAACTAGCGAGTCATTCAAGGTTTGGATGGTATTAAAGGAACTGTATTTCCTGGTGCTAAACTGTGCCCTCCCTAAGTACATGATTTTGTCGCTCATGCTAAGTGATTTAATAAATAAAACAAGATGAAATTAATTAAAAAATTAAATAGCTGCCATGTGTGTGTTCTTTTTGTGGACAACTTTTTAATATTACTAGCCTATGTTACCCGGGATAATGTAAGGATTCTAACGATATCCCATACATCTAAATCGGTTCAGGCGTTTAGAAGTTATAGTGGAATAAAGAAACTCACAAATCCTAAAAACATAACACTCCTGGTTTTGGCGGTCGTGTATTAAAATAGACTTACAAGTTTGGTAGATTTTAATCCTGGGAAAATAAAGTAATCCATGAGATTTTAGAATCTTGTGATAGTGGTCGATGTTGGGAGATTTAAATACCCACTTGGCCACACCACGTCAGCACCGCTCTTCGTTTTGTTTTCACTTTGGTTCCCCACATTCAAAAAGCCGCCTCTCCTATGGGGATAAACCAGGGTGTGATGAGATTTTTTACTCATTCAAACCACCCCGGTGGTCACCATCAGTAGATGTAGGTCTTCAACCTCCGCTTCGCAGCGCCTAGCCTAGCCTTACAAGAACACATCCCTGGGTAACTTCAGCACCCCTGCAGTAGGTATAAAACGAGATATCTAGAGAACTAAATAAGTAGCATATTTAATTAAAGAAATTCTCATATCAAACAACAAATGTCAGCAAACTATGAGCATTAAGGTCCTTGAAGCCACGTGATTCAGTATCGTGACCATTCTTAAGCCGACGGCTGTTATAGAGCTCGTGACAAATTCTTGATGCTTGCTCTACTTCGCAAAGCTGAGCAATTTAATACAGGGATGTTACTTTATTAGCTCTCAAACTAAATTTTGTAATCTGTAACTATTCTAAATAGCCCGCTGAATCGATAATTAGAAGCCCCTTTGTTTGCAGTCACGTTTTGAAATGGATCTACTGAGCTACCTTTGACAACTGATCGATTGATTGTTCGTTCGAGCGGAGCGAATGCTCAAATGCACTATAGTACACAACGATTAGTTACACAGGTTGTTGTTTCAAATTTGTTGATATAATAGTTATGATTTTTATGAATGATGATCGTTCAATGCCATTCGAAATAAAGTAAAAACAATATTATATAATATTTTACGGTAATCAATTCGAAATACGTAATATGAATATAAAGCCAGATTTATATCAGGTATTCAGTAGACTAGGTCAGTAAAAATAAAGGACAATGTCAATAACACGACCCCCATTTTAGTTTCTCACGATTGTGCTTTTTACATTATCTTCGTGTCATAAGTCATATTATTAAAATATAAATAAGAATTCAAGATAAATCTTTGAAAATCATTAACGCATGTTTAGCGAACTCTAAAGTTACAATATGAAATGGAAAAAGAATACGGTCGGACGAGGAGAAACGGATTCGAACCTGCGCCTCCCGGATGAATACTCCAGGCGCTCTGACCACTAAGCCATCTCGACCTCTGCTCACCACCGCGAATTCTTCATCCATATTTTTAACACGTCTTTTTGGCGACGTCATTGCTATCAATTCAGTACCTATACAGGTGGCGCAGGTTCGAATCCTGTTCGCGACCGTATTCTTTTTCCATTTAATATTGTAACTTTATAAATAAGAAGTTCATAAAATGGAAGATACTGGAATGCTGTACGTGTCAATCTTCAGTACTGTAACCACTAACAGTACTACACCCTACATATCTAAATATTCATCTTTAGACGTTGTTCTCTTCATTTGACATAAAACTTGTAGATCACACATAGTGTAAATAAATTTTTTATGCGTATTCCAAAATTTATCCACAGTTTTTGTCACACAAGCTTTATAAACGTTTTTTCCCCGTCCATGATTGTAATTAAGTCTCGGAATAAAACATAAACGGAGACAACATTTCCTTAATCGTGATTAAGTATCTAAATAAATTCAATTACTTTTTCGTTTCATCAAAATTGTCAATGCCTATATCCGTGTAAGTATACGGATATACTGACAATTTGCTTTGTCTTCGTCGTGATGATGATGTCTCACCTTGGAGTAATGTTCGAATCATATGCTTCCATTAGTGGAGCTTCGTCTCGATCGTCGACAGACCTATTTGTTATCACGTAAGGTCACGGCCGATAATAAGTGTGTTTCGACATTATGGCACTCGCCATTGAAATGCTATTGTACTGTTAAAATTAGAACATTGTCTGCTAAAAGCGCTTCAATGTGGGAGGAACAATATTGGTCACGATTTCGACGCCAACGGGGCATTGCACTTTGCAACGGTTTTTTAACTACGACTTTATCTACATTAAGTTACTAAGTTAAAATCCCATATACCTACTATGTTAATACGAGTATATTTTGTCACGATTTTTTACAGAACTACGGTGTTAGGGGAAAATTAAGATCATATAAGTATTGATGTTGATGCTTTGTGGCTGAGTTGAAATCGTTAGTGTATTTTTGCCGCAATAGTACTTAGGTCGGTTTATTTGGCTCAATTTTTTTATTACTTGAGTAAGGTTTGGTAAGTTGTGGTACAGCGGTTACAGAGACCCGCATCTTGAGCAACAGTTATATTGAGTTCTTAGTAGCTTGGACCCTGTTCCCGATGTATTTTTAAAATAGGAATAAAATAATTTTGTATAGGTATATATAATAAAAAAAAAGATTAAGTAGAAATGAAAAACAAAAAACCAATAATACACGCGATTAATCCGGTTAAAAGTTATTTTATTATAATGTGCAGTGATCGCGCAAACCTAAGATATTACTATAGAAATGAAAGCTTGAATTTAAGGTTTGAGTGTTCCAGTCTGTAGTAGACTATAAAAAAAATAAGTACCAATTTACCTACTAAATAATGCGCGTGCGGCCGTACTTATACATATAGTCTGTACCGATAGAAGTACTTAGACAAATTCTATTTAGTTCCTGTTTTCCTTGCAGTGAAATAGAAAATTGCTGTATCTTCTTAAATCACATGATTTACATCAATTTAAAACGCGATTAAAACCAAATGAAAAAAAAAACACTGATTTAAAATATCAAAATCTTTTTCTTTTATTTTGAGTGTGGAAATCTATCATGGACGTTGTGCCAGACTCCTACCGACCAAAAACCACACGATCCCACTCTAACCTTTTAACCAGATCCCGGGTTCGTTGCAGCAATCGCTGCGTCCCCTGCAGGTTATGGTCCGTTGACAACGGATACTCCAGGGTTTGTGCAGGCTGGCCGCAGTTGTCATGCACATGCACTCAGTGTGGCGCACGTGCAACGGTCCGCTGCCGTCTTGGGCTTGGTGCTGGCCGTAGTATACGGCTCACGGTGGCCGGAGATCGTTGAGCGCCCTGCGGCGCCTAGCTCGCCTTTTCGGGCAGGGGAGAGCGGGGTTTCCCTCACTCTCCCTTTCCGCCGTCTCCTTTGCGAGCATCACCTCCTCACAGATGTCGGCGACGGGTCCCCATGCACTCTCGCTCCTGAAAAGGATCACAGCCCTGCTTTAACCACGGACCTTGAAAAAATTCGGCCGGGGCGTTGCGTACGACATGTGAGAAGCATGCCTAGTCATCCAATTTCACTTGTCATACACGAGCTAAACGCATACAAATACTTCAAACTCATCCACTCGGCGCCAGTACGCTGCGTGTGTGTGTGCGTAATCTATGCTTCGCTTAGGACAAGGCAAGTTTACATCCGTATTTTTTTCAGATCCGTGGCCTTAACCCCCTTTATTCACAAATTACCTAACCTATTTTTAACGAGTTAAGTAGGTAAATATCTAATATTAAATATAATAAGATATGTAATACCAAATTGTTGTAAAAATAAACATTAACCCACTACTACACTAGGTACAAAGTAAATAGTAGAAAATAGGTAGGTATGTAATTTAAAAAGCCGTTGTTTTCGATACATTAGCTGACCACATTTATTTCTCTTATCTCGAACAATGGTTAGCGGAACTACTTGTCTTCTAAAAACTTTAATAATTGCTCTTCATACATAGGTAGGTACTTATGTCGCGTCGTCTGTCGTACGAGAGAGTATTTAGAGTTCCGTAGCCCAATATCACAGAATAAATAATAGACCGGTATCAGTCCATTCAATGCATAGCCATTGGTGTGGTTTGCCGGAATGACTACTTAGATGATATTTTTTATTTCTGACGCCACTAAAGAAATATGCCAAAGGCAAATGCATACCTTCTTCTTCTTCTTATCGTATGATTGATGAATGTAGTGCAGAGTTTAAACCTGTAGGTCTCTGACATGGCTTACACACCATCAAGATATCTCATATCTCTCAGGTCTGCTGGGTTCCTCACGATGCTTTCCTTTACCGTTATGAGCGCGTGATAATTAATTTGCCTATAATACGCAGATGACTTCGAAAAGTCATGTGGTGCGTGCCTTGGATTCGAACTTGCGACCTTTGACTTGTCAGTCCAACGGTCATACCATTTTTAGGCTATCACTGCTGATCCCAATATACTGGAAATGCAGATTACTGATAAACAATTGCAACATTATATTATTAATTTGCTTTATACTTTTTTATATATTATAACTTTAGAGTTCGCTAAGCATGCGTTAATGATTTTCATAGATTAATCTTTATTTGTTTTATACTACACGCGCGCCTTAAAATTTGAGTAATCAATTTCACATTCTTAACTGCAGAGACGTTGCTTTAGTCCCCTTTACAAAATCAGCATAGGCAGGTCCCTTCCCCAGATGAAATGTTTGCTCGTCTCCGTTTCGCCACCGCTCGGCACTCGGCAGGTCCAATTCAAACGACAGTCATTGTGATGCAACCTAGGCCGCGTGAGAGTACGCTGCTGCACGTCTAAATGGACCGACGGTAATCTAAATATTAGTACTTAAATACCATTGTTGGCACGTTGCTCATCGAAATTCAGAACCGTACATTAACGTATGGTGCCTATTAAAACATGTTTTTCTTGATGACTGTGCATTTTTAACCGACTTCAAAAAAGGAGGAGGTTTCTCAATTCGACCGTATATTTTTTTTCTTTATAATTATCAACAATGTCGGTTGACCCCTCAACCTTTACTTCACACCGAGACCCTCCGTGCCTCGGAGAGCACGTTAAACCGTTGGCTCCGGTTGTCAAATTAAAATCTATGACAGCCTTTACGAGTAGTCAGTGGCCAGAAAGTCTGCCAACCAGTCATACCACGAGATATCGTCTTACCCGGCGACAGGAGCGACTGCCTATCTGACATCCACAACCCTTAACAGGGTTGTGGATGTCAGATAGGCAGTCGCTCCATGTAAAATACTGGTATTAAGCTACATCCAGTTTGACTGGAAGCCGACCCCAATATATTTGGGAAAAGGCTAAAAGGTTTGTTAAAACAAACACCTCTAAAGGACAATACAATTTTTGAAAAATACTGTTGTGAGCAGGATTTGAACCTGCGCCTCCCTCATTGATTACAGAAGCGACTTTTAACGAGTTACGACTGGACCATATTTACCATTGTAGCTATAAACCGTGTCTTGAGGAAATTTCCGACTTAAAGTACTAGACTACCTCGTTGGTAAAGGTAAGTAGTCCTAATCGTTGCTGCGGAGCGTAAGGTCTTGCGTTCGATCCCCGGACAAAGTGTCATTGGGTTTTTCTGTTAGAGAATTCGTAGTAGTAGCATCTCAAAGTTTAAAATTGTGCTCGGCAGATACTATTAGGTACTATCGCGGCATTTCGGCCTGCCCACTTAAATTTTTTTTCGTGTAAGTCCTGCGCCGGTGCCATGTCACGCCCCCTTAAAATGTTTGTCTATTAGGAAATCGAGAACGTAATAAGTTGCAATCTGCACTGCGCTGCACTTAGTGACGCATCACGTGTACTCCCTTTTGTGAATGTTAAGGGTGATCTAATTTAACCTTGGCGGGGCCACAGAGCACTTCTATATTTTTTTTGTGCAAGCGAAAATGAACTTAGTGGTGGTCAGGCGGGAGTGTCCACGATAGTACGTACTTGGGACTTCATTACAACATTGCGTACAATTATGTACCTATATCTCTGCCTACCTGTTCGGGGAATACAGACGTGAAGCTTTGTTATGTTATGAGTATAAAATTGGTACCTACCTTATACTTCTTGTGATTCTCTTGGTATGACGCAACCAGCAGAATAGTTACCTAGAGGGCTATTTATGTCACTCACCCGTTGATTAATTCTAATAACCATCTCTGGGATCACATTCGGGAATCGCGTTTTGACTCGAAGTCAAATCTTCTCGAAATCAGTAAAAAACTAATGTAAGCCTTGATCTAAGGAGGTATTGCCTGTAGACATGTAGTGCCTGTAGCCGATAACACCTGTTGACAGCGCTCGACGCAGGACAATGACAAGCAGGTGTATGGCCATTATTTGACGTGAACATTATATAAACAAATTGTCACATAAAAACATCTTTCACCAACTCAGACGCAGTAATCGATCGTCCTATATCACCCATTTAGCAAGTTGTAATAACTTTATTATGTCATTCCACGACACATGTGTGATGTAATCGTAATGAAGTTTCTATAGAAAGGTACCATGAACACATCATTCTCTTAGAATACCTGATCAATTTCTTAATACTTATTCCAAAAATAAAAAACTTAGTTTTTTTAACATCATGGTGTTTATGTATAGGTATCTAACTTAAGTAGTAATCGATGGCAGAAATTAAGTAAATTCTCCAAATAGACATAAAATCGTATCACAAAAACTGCCTTCAATGAAAAATATTAAAGGCATTATTTATGAATGAAATATGCCGTGACCACACGCGAATTATACATTAGCCATTAGCTTACTTAACCCGTATTTAAATGGACACATAAATCCTACACAAGAGTTTTAGTGACATAATGATGTCCTGGCAGTATATTATAGATATTATTATCTATCCGACAGGTTAATGGGCTTTTAATGAGGCTGCTGGCTGGCCTTTTGTGAATATTAAATCTATCCTCCTAAAACAGCACTTAAAATTAATATAAATGTTTTCTGTAAGTAGGTAATCAATAATCATATCTGTACTTCCGTTCATCAATAATATAAAGGTATTAGGTACCTACTCTACAGACAACACCACTAAAATCCTGCCATTGCCATAAGTCTCAAACTTTTAGCAAGATATCTAGAGCCACAACTTGATTTTCAGTCAAGTAACTTTCATGCTTAAAATCAATTTCCTTCCTTTATTCCTTCATTCCTCTCGTGGTAACTATTTTTAATCCGCACGTTATGCCGTAATACCTTATTGCGGGTTCAAACTATACTAATATCATAAAGCTGAAGAGTTGAGAGCAAGGCACATCATAAATGCGATCGTCAGATCATGCGGCAGGAGGGCGCTGGTGGAATATATTTTAGTAGGTTTTTTCACAAATTAACGAGGGTGAAACTGCAGAGAACAGCTTGTATTTCATAAATGCAAAATTAAGATAAGTAAGTGGTAACTTACTTATCTCAACAGTCATGAGCAGCATTCGAACTGCCATTAAGCCATCTCAACTTCTGCTCACTATCCCAAATTCTTCTTTACGTCTTTTGGTGACGTCACCTCAAGTAACTTTTCTTAGAATGCAAATCATTGAGAGTCATAGAATATTTTTGGCTTCCATTGACAGCATACTTACCTAAGTCCAAATCAAAAAAAATTAACAGTCAATATGATTATCAGTAAAACAGTTTCAAGTCTACATACAATGCAACGCCACGCAACTGACTTTTTATTTAATCGGAATATTTATGTGAAGTGTTTATTTTTACAGATGGCATCGCAAAACACTTTCAAGAACACAATTAGCTTATTGCTGTTTATACATCTGGCAACGCAAGTTTCGGCGGGCACGCAATTCGCTTCTCACGTCAGCGTGAACACACCTGCGCGGAGCTTCACGCACGGGGTCGGTGACCCGCTGCCATTGCTGGCCAGACGAAACAACTACCGTCAATCTTCCTTCCGAAGCTTACCGCGTTAGTATCTACACTAACACACTTTAAGCATAAGTAACTAGTACATAGACAGCGAACCTACTCATGATACATAGCATACAATTACCTACCTATACAGGTAGGTACTTGTAGCTATTAAAGCTAAATCAATACATATAATAAAAATGTAACGGATCGCTGTCTGTACATTGAAGCACCATGGAAGCATCATGGAAGACTTTCATCAACGCAAATAGCACCCAAAACAATGATTTTAGAATTTTTGTCTGTTTATCTGTTGTCTGTACGTTTATGCACGCTAATCTCAGAAATCGGCTTATCCGATTTAGATGTGGTTTTCACTAATATATTGTGAAGTAAGTGAAGCTTACTTAACATTTTGTGTTTGTTTCATGTCAATCGGATCATGAATAAAAAAATTATGCCAATTTAAAGAATCTCGTCGATCATTTTTGTTAATTATGAATTTGTATTTATACACGACATGGTTCAAGATAAATCTTTGAAAAGCATTAACGCATGCTTAGCGAACTCTAAAGTTATTATATTAAATGGAAATGAATATCGGTTCGGTCACCCGTATAGGGACTGAATTGATAGCAATAACGTCGCCATAAGACGTGTTAAAATATGGAATAAGAATTCGCGGTGGTGAGCAGAGCTCGAGATGGCTTAGTGGTCAGAGCGCCTGGAGTATTCATCCGGGAGGCGCAGGTTCGAATCCTGTTCGCGACCGTATTCTTTTTCCATTTAATATAATAACTTTAGAGTTCGCTAAGCCTGCGTTAATTCTTTTCAAAGATTTATCTTGAATTATTAAGGTAATTGCATTCTTTACGACATTGTATTAACTGCAAAGTTAGTCGTGTCGGTTCGGTCACCCGTATAGGGACTGAATTGATAGCAATAACGTCGCCATAAGACGTGTTAAAATATGGAATAAGAATTCGCGGTGGTGAGCAGAGGTCGAGATGGCTTAGTGGTCAGAGCGCCTGGAGTATTCATCCGGGAGGCGCAGGTTCGAATCCTGTTCATGACATGGTGTTAATTTTCGACATCCACGCGGACGCTGTCGCGGGCACAGCTAGTATTATATAATATTCTATTTTAAGGGCTATATGGAGCGATTCTAATCACAATAAATAATTTAAATTCAGAAGGAGTGATAGCCTATAAGTGTTATGACCACTGGACTGATAAGTCAAGGTCGCAGGTTCGATCCTAAGGCACGTACCGCTGACTTTTCGAATTCGTGCGTATTTGAAATTATTTACACTTGCTTTAAACGGTGATAGAAAACATCATGAGGAAACCTCTACACCTCAGAGATATGCTCGATGGTGTGTAAATCCACGTCAGAACTCTGACACTAGGTCCATCAACCACACAATAAGAAGAAGAAAAATGTTAAGTTATAATTTTAAATGGAAATAGAAAACGGTTGTGAGCAGGATTCGAACCTGCGCCTCCCGGATAAATACTCCAGGCGCTCAGTCTGACCACTAAGCCATTTCAACCTCTTCTCACCACCATGAATTCTTCTTCAACATTTTAAAACGTCTTTTGGTGACATCATTGCTATCTATTCAGTCTGCATACAGAGTCTTTATAGTTCGCTTAAAGATTTATCCGTAGGAGAATTTAAATGTAGGTACAACACAATAAAACAATCACAAAAATGTGCAAGTAAAATACCTGCTTTTACTAAGTGTATATGTAACAAACGAGATCTTGTGTGATGGGTAGTGGAATTTAAATAAGCAGTCTCTCCGAGTAAAGACTACTATTAAGCTGACCACGTGATTGGAAAAAGGCTAGCCTTTTCTGCATCAGCCTAACCTTTTTGACCATATTATGCTCTGAGCTGTTCCTTTTTTACTTATATTATGTTCAGTAGGCTAGACGTTTACGGGCTACTTAGGTAATTAGTACCTATACCTATAGTTTTTATAAATGTACAGAGTCTAATCAGGCTTACAACCGGATATACTACCGCCTAAGACAAGAATACTAATCAATCAAACATTCTCTACAATTTCAGATCCACCCATGCCATCTCGTGGAACGGGCTACCCGCGAGTGAAGCCAGTAATACCATTCAACAACGAAGACGCCTTCCGCGGCAACTCACTAAACGTAGCACCGTGGCAATATAACAATTACATGGGTATAACAGCTTCAAAAATATTATTATCATCTATTAATTTTCGTGTGATTTCCATCAAAAGTGATTATGTTAAAGCTCTACCTATGTTTACTCCTAACGGATTATTTTTAGGGCATAAATAATCCTGTACATACTACGTAGGTAAGGTAGGGAACGTACATAGTTTGGTCGTACACTTAAACACTTATATTTCACTGGTTCCATTATTAGGTCTACGTAATCAGCGAGCATCAGCTTTTGTCGTCTTTGTACGTAATAGACGGCGAGCCCATTGCCATTTACTGAGCACAATTCCCAACTTTTACTGAGAATTTACTTACAGAAGCACCTACTACCTCAGTCTGGCCCGGGAATGTAGGTAACCATGGACACTAGAGTTGCGCTTGTGCCCAACGAACAGAAATTTAATAAAATGTTTGGAATTTTTGAACTTTGCCCCAAAAAATTAGGCAGCGCTGAATGCCGAGGGTTACAAAAATCGTCGCATAGGAAACTAGATGTCGCCAATCCTTTTTCGGGGGAATGGAACCTTAAAATGTAAATTAATTTGTTATTCTTATAGATGTTGTTATACCAGTGTTGCCGCCATCGCCGTACAAAGTAGATTCACCTGACCCGGAGTCACTGTGGCCTGAAGGTCTGTTCATTCCGCCGTTTAACCCGCCACGCTTTGGGGCTGCTAGCAACCGCCGCAGTGAGGTATTGTCAGGTAAAATTTATTGTATATAGTACTTTCAGCTTATGAACTGTCACCATCTTACCGCAGACCGGTGGTGGACATTTACTTTTCACAATATACCATATATAACCCTATAAGCATGCAGTCACTTAGTCACAGTAATGGGTTAACAGTTGGTGTCAAAGATATTAGACTTCTTTCTTATTTCTGTGGTTGGTGCGATCAGGAAGCCAGCCGATTGTAGGTAGTTATACCAATAGATAAGTGCCGCTGCTTTCGATGTCAAAACCGCTTTTATCCATAAAACAAATTTTGCTGCGCCGGTACAGTTTTAGTTGATGTAATTTGTCGTATGTAGGTACCCTTCTATACACGTCCGTTAGAGACACTTAAGCCGGTACATGAAATTAGATAGTAACTATTTTTGATATACTAGGCAGAGCGTCTGATCCTTTTCGTAAAGGACATAACTATTAGCTTAGGGTAAAGGTAATTGCATTCTTTACGACATTGTATTAACTGCAAAGTTAGTCGTGTCGGTTCGGTCACCTGTATAGGTACTGAATTGATAGCAATGACGTCGCCAAAGAGACGTGTTAAAAATATGGATGAAGAATTCGCGGTGGTGAGCAGAGGTCGAGATGGCTTAGTGGTTAGAGCGCCTGAAGTATTCATCCGGGAGGCGCAGGTTCGAATCCTGTTCGCGACCGTATTCTTTTTCCATTTAATATTGTAACTTTAGAGTTCGCTAAGCATGCGTTAATGCTTTTCAAAGATTTATCTTGAAATATTAGCTTCTCAATAAAAAGTTGGTAATAAAAGCGTAAAAAGCACCCCGGTGATCAACAAGAAGCAAATAAACTAGCTGGCGAGGTAATAGTTTTTTCTCTGGGTAATGGGTAATGGGTTATGCTCAAGAGCGATACCTACTACTACCTATTGTAACGAGCGTGTGTCGTTCAGTAAGTCTTTTACAGTGACGCACTCTTGGCGGTCAGCAGGTCCGAAGATAGACAAGAAACTCACTCTCACGCATACAGCGAATTAAGAGAGATTTTTAATTGTCGCTACACCTATAAACTTGTGTTGTTGCGCTGACACCACCTTGATTATTCACACGGCCACTGAACGTATACGTA
Source organism: Xylocampa areola (assembly GCA_935421205.1). NCBI lineage: Eukaryota > Metazoa > Arthropoda > Insecta > Lepidoptera > Noctuidae > Xylocampa > Xylocampa areola. Next base: position 8,146,077 of record OW285204.1, read on the forward strand.
CCTACCTATACGTAGGTATCTCTTTCACTTTGACCTACGTGCGTACAGCACGCCGATCCCACTCGGAGAAGGATCAGGGAGGCAAACCCGCATGACTTAAGGCAGCCGGGCTTTTGGGTTTGCGAGTGTACGGAGATATGACTCTGTACGCCCATCAAGTTACCCCAGAGAAGACGATTCCACTGTGGTCACGCGTTGCCGTGCATAGCGAAGGTTGGACAATTCCCCCAGAAAACTAAAAAATGTTTCTTGAGTAATAAAGTTGACAATAGTCACTCGCTTACTCGTCCGCCTTAGAGCATTTAACCAAATTTGTTTGATCTAAGTCGTCGGTGGAGGAACAGGTCCTTAATTTATTTTTATTACCTTGCTATCATTAAAACTGTCTCGTTGGTCCAGCAGTCCCAACCTCGACTTCTGAGCATGAGGTCCCGGGTTCGATTCCCGGGTCGGGCAGTGCTATTGAGTTTTTCTGTTAGAAACTTCTCAGCCCGGAGTTTGGAAATGTGCCCGGTAGATTGAAATAGGCTCACCACCTATTACGTGGGACTTTAATAACAGATTTGGTGAAATTGGGGTGTACAACTGTGTACAACTCTGCCTACCCTTTCGGAGAATACAGGCGTCATGCTTTGTACCGTTGCAGTCAGTCGATCAACCACGGCGGCCTTAAAACTATGAGATAGATTTTTATCCTCTTAATGTGTGATCTTCACGAACGCATACTTCTTACGTATCTAACCCTTTGATTACGGTTCCTTAAGTTACCTTAAATATTTGATTCCAGACCCCGAATCCTTGGACCCGTACTTACTAGAGGGGTCAGAAGCAATAGCAGCAGTCAAGAGGTCAAGTGACCATGGTCTTCTCTACTTCCACGACATACCTCACATCGAGTCACTATTCGCTAACCAGGAGCTCAGGATCAAGAACAATTTAAAACCTCATAGAATAGCTAGTATACGTCAAACATGGCCATTCAATCGCTCTTAGCCATTACCGTCACGACGAAATAATCAAAACAATAAAAATTGCAATAATATATTTGTATACAACTGTAAAAATACTCAATAAAAAAGTCATTAATATAATACAACACAACTTTATCTACCTTGTTTTATTTACATGTATTACATACATAAGTATAAATAATTATTAGTAGATCCACATGACACAATTTTGTTCGATGTTCATAATATTTACTTATAAAATACATTTAGCTCTATTTTATTGGAAGACAATTGCTATATGCAGTTTTCAGATGATGGCGGTAGAGCTGTACCATCTAAGATTCTCAATCTAATAAATATATTATAGTGATTAATGGAATATAACTCTAAAGTAATTAAACTCGCGACAATCTAAGAAGTCCGATTTGACTTTTCTCATTTTAACTTTGCTTATCCGTCTACGTAAGAAATTGAAAAATCTAATTCATAATCCTAAATAATTAACATGTTACCCATACACTATAACTATACAAAGAGTATCATTCGTAGACAAGTCTATCTATATATTGAAAAAAAGCACACAAAAAAGAAACGTCAAATCGGACTTCTTAGATTGTCGCGAGTATAATGAGAAGTCATATAAAAATAGGAATGACGTATCACTGAGGCTTTTTTTTTTATATTGGACGGAATTGGTCAATGCATTAGCAGCCTTAAAACTATTTTCACGTTTTTTTTTAAGTCACCTAGTAAGTACCTACTTAATAAGATCTTAATGAACAGCTTTATAATTTCAATAAAATTCTTCATAATTTTATTATCAAAATGCTAAAAAGGCAGTTAACATTAAAGTATTGAACACAATAAAAAACCTAAAATAATATATTTTATTCATTATTAACAACAACATAAAATCTCCTGAATTCTGGATGGATTTCTAATAAGTGGTTGTCAAGAATACTATTAGAATACCTATACTATTTAATAACATAATGATAATATCAATTAGTCTCATTATGTTATCAGAAAGAATGGGTTTATTTCAATGAAATATATACACTTACAATAAATTAAATGTAAATCAACCTAAAATTAATATAGTTTTGTGTATTTTTGTTATAATGTTTGTGTTGTGTAACATTTGTTATGTTACATTAAGACCTAAATAAAAATTTAGGTCTTAATGCTAACTCTTTTTATTAACAGTAAGTAATATACTGGAGTCGTTTCAATTGATAGGTTCTTACCTTAAATTCCTAAGTGAACTAGACTTGGTTTATTAATAGTATTTAATAATATAAATATTCATGACCTAATAAAAAAAAAATGATTCATACCTGTCGTGATTGCCTCAATAATTAAATAGCATTAAGGTTTTGATCTCAAAGTGCCTCATTGTATAAAGAAGTTGAGAATTCGTACTATTTTGATTTGGTTAGAATAATGAAAATGGAAACAGAAACGGACTCAAGTAACTACATAACAATGTTAATTAAGCTATTGTATGCATGCATGAAAAGTAAGTTAAAGGATGCATTCTCTTGCAATAATTTATAGTAAATAAAATAAATTATTAATAAACAAAAAACCCGACTGCACTGAACAGGGGGAAACAAGATGAAAATAAAGAAATTAATATCCTATTCCAAATAATACATTTAAATGCAGTCGGAGGCATATTTTACAGTAGACGTTCGCTACATCGTAGATGCCTCCGACTGCATGTTATAATTTGTAGTTGTGTCCAAATAGTAACATTATAGTGTTATATGTCCCAGCAGCGGAAAGACAAATCAGAATACATTATCTTTTTTTTTACTTGAGTGGTGACTATCCATTTAATATACATAAAAATAAACAAATCTGTCCCACTATAGATATGTCATTCTGCATTACGTCTAAACGTGGGTAGCAGTTTTGTTAAACGTATCGCAATGGCAATCCAACTGAACGTTATTTAGCTGTTTTATAAAATTAAAACAGTACTGTTTCGTAAATCAGCTAGCAGTTTAGTAAAACAGCAGATTCTACTATCCATCTGCGACATATATACGAAATCGGCTATTTACAGTTTGTCGAAAAAGTCATGAAAATAATGTTTTGGAAAATAGTGCTTTTGTTTGTACTGGCAACACTAAATTACAATCAAAGTGACCACTTTGATCCGCGCAAGTTTGATAGTACTTTAGTGTTGCCAGTACAAACTGAGTAATTTGATAGTAATTTTGTGTTGCCAATACAAGCAAAAGCAGTTCCTTTCCCAGCTTTGATATTATTATAATTTAGCCATATTCTTATGAAAACAAAATATTAAATGGAAAAAGAATACGGTCGCGAACAGGATTCGAACCTGCGCCTCCCGGATAGATACTCCAGGCGCTCTGACCAACTAAGCCATCTCGACCTCTGCTCACCACCGCGAATTCTTCTTCCATATTTTAACACGTCTTATGGCGACGTCATTGCAATCAATTCAGTACTTACAAGTGACCGAACCGTATTCTTTTTCCATTTAATATTGTAACTTTAGAGTTCGGTAAGCATGCGTTAATGCTTTTTCAAAGACATATCTTGAAAACAAAATACTTTCTTATTCCCCACTTTTTTATTTGTAGATGCCATCCTTAAATATTATTATAGCCTATGCTACTCCTCAGGAGTGGCTCCTGCAATTGCGACGAATCCAATGACACCGCGCATTTAATCCATCAAGCCGTTTAGGCTACAAGGCGTGCCAAAGAAACAGACAAACATACACTCAAAAAACATAACCCTCCCCTGGGTCAGTCGGGTAACAAGTGGAATGATCCGAAGTCTTAGGGCCAATCACAAGGTCAGAATTAATTTATGCAACAGATTAATTTAAATTGATTGTCTTCCTTAATAGAGATACAAATTTGTGCAATCACCTAAGCTTAAATATCACATTACTTAAAAATACTTTATGAGAATTAAGATATTAAAAATAATAGTTATATAACGGTATTAAGATTGCCACTGCCAGTATGAAGGGGTATGGTGAGACTCCTACTGCTGAGTTACAAAGATCTCCATTACAGAAACACATGTAAACCTTTTTGCGATTCCACATAGTGTATGCACACCTTTCTTCATAGTCGCTTGGGGCTCTTTGTAGGCACATTCTTTCAGTTGCAGTCCCATAATCTGTAATGCAAAATTAATTTTTTTTTTAATAAAATCCAGTTCCATCATGATATGGACCATAAAGGTCTGGAAATAGGTCTCTCCACTAACCTTTACCGGGTCCACGGATAGCAGCTGCATTCACCATGACCCCGGCAGGTTATTTTAGGGTTCTTAGAACCGAAACCTATGACGGATCCCAAAATTTGTTCAAGCAGACACAGGCACTGAGCACACCAGAGGGACGCGCGTGCCGACACGTGATGCACCGCAGTCTAAGGCTTGTCACTCGTAGAGCGAAAACTGACCAACTTCGTCATCCGCCACCCACCACTCTCACACACACTCACGGTGGATCTAGCCTTACCTACCTCAGTCTAAGGGTGGCTACACTTAGACACTTTCTTTTTCCATTTAATATAAGTTCGCTAAGCATGCGTTAATGCTTTTCAAAGATTTATTAGTATTTGCCGTATGTCATTACTTCCCAGAATTTGAGCATTTTTAGCAACACTATAGAAAAATAGAACAGCCCATAACTGTCCCACTTCAGGGCACCATGTGTGACCATGATCAGTGCAACCAGTCGAAACGTCAAGTGATTTAAAGGTATTTATTGCGCGTAAATTCCTGTTAGTTATACATATAGTAATATCATGCAACATATAGTTTTAAAGTTAGCAAGACAGATATGCACCAACAAGTTTTGAAAAAGAAAGGAAATTGTTGACTCGGGTGATGCTGACACATGCATCATGTTTGTGATTGGGCGCTGTCTGTTGGGACTGGTCATCTCTTAACTGTCATAGCAAAATGTTGAATTGTTAAACTAAACTTTTTTAATATTGGCATCATATTACATAGTTCTCACCATGAAGCAATTATAAAGAGGAGATGTTCTAAGGGCCTTTTCTAAAGGAACACTGCGTGACAATTTGCGGGGTGAGGGGGGCTGTCAAACGCCGAAAACGCCGCCCACTTCTACATTCTTCGCCTAGCGGTGAATAGGGAAAGCTGAAAGTTACAATTCATTCTTACGTAATTCAGCTAAATTACGCTAGATGTCTCTAGTGTCTTTAAACTTTATTAAGAAATAAGTGTTCGCACCGCTAAAAATGAATTATATTTTAGTCGTGATAGTATTGAAAAAAGTTAATAAATTGACATATGTATATGTTATGAAATATCATTATCAAAACATCGTAACTTACAGTACGACTCGGCTATTCAAGGATTGCCTTTTCTACACTGTAGATGGCGGTTATTGAATATTCAATTATTTTATTTTAAATTATTTAATATCATTAGAAAATTTGAATTAATGATAAATCTTAATACAATATTTTTTTGGCAAACTTAGCTTTGAATAGTGTTAAATCTACTTTCATACGTTTAATTATCAACTGAAAAGTATTTTTCTATGACAATTTTAGGTATTTAAGTGATATTTAAAGGTTTCAACGTCTGGCGGCGAGTAGAAAAACTATAAATATGACGTTTCATAGATTTTTCTGGAACTTGCCTAATAAATTGCGTCTAAAATTACTTACGAATGAAATGTGATGCCTATCATGGCATCAGAACGTTTATCCGAGTCATTATTGCAGGATAAAATACAACAGTTCTTTATTTCTCATAATAATATCGAAGTATATCAAAAAATACTATGTGATTGCGATCGTCGTATGGACAGGATGACTGCTGGCAGACTGAGCATGAGTGGGCGTGGCTTGACCGGGCCACACACACAGTTGTTTGACGTCAGGACTCACTTGAAATCACAGTGCACAGTCGCTTAAGCCATGTCCTCTTTATAATTAGTCCATGGTTCTCACATACTATTTTGCTACAAAAACAGTGTAACCAATACTGAATATTTCAAAAACCTATACGATGAAAAAAAGTAACCGTGGAGTTTCTTGCCTGTTCTTCTCCATAGGAGTTTTATTAATGAGACATTTGGAACGAGGAAACTAACTTCGGACCATTGAAAAGTGCCTGTAAATAGTTTATTTGAAATAAATGATTTTCATTGGATTAGATTTGATGAAATTACATATGACATTGAAAAATTCACTTTGGTACATGCCAGGTTTGAACCCACAACCTGTGGCTCAGGAGGCGGGCCCGGAATTCATCCTATATTTACAAAAAAAAATACAAGTGTATTTTAGAAATGTTTTCTCATTAATTACATTAAACACTGTAGGTAAACAATTTTATGAAAATATCTCACCATCAGCTCTAAAGGCCCCCACAGTGCCTTCAAGAAGTTTGCCACACCATCCAGATGGACAGGCCACAACATGAAGACCTGATTCAACAACAGTCTCAGTCACATTAATTGGAAATGGATCACCACAGGTACCCAGTTCTCCTCGTGATCTACATCTTATACATCGCTTATGTAAACCTGGAAAACAATTTTTATCATAATTACGTGGGTACTAACAATCTACAACAACCTTTCTATTTTAACAGAAAATACTGTAGTAATGAAGAAACATGACCACAAATTTGATTAATTACAGTTTGTTTCCACAAGGTGTTTGACACAACTCCCGTGCGCGCTATTGTTGAACAACTCTCACTTTACCTTGATAAATAAAGTCGTGTCATAAGAAGTGAAAACTTACTTCGAACTTCCTGTGTCACTAGAAATAGCAATATTGAACACAAAAATACACTGCTGCAGTTCATTTTGTAATGAAATAAGTTTCAAATAATATAGAAAGCGTAATAATTCAACTTTTCGAAAGTTACATTTTATAAACTAATAATTCAGGAAAACTTGTCCGTTTCACTAAGGCTACTCTAAGCGGACGCGTAAGCTCAGCTGTCAATAAATGTCAATTGTAATCAAGCTGTCATGAGTTAGAATACCGAATAGTAAAAAGTTAATAGCTCATTAATTAAGTCTGCGTGCGACGGAGGGTGATGTTAGTTAGATTTTATGTAGATTGAACACTAAGAATAGGGTATTTGACACTGATGGAAATAAAATATGAAACTTAGCTATAATCATAGAATGTATTTTATTAGAAATTTTGGTATTTTTGAAAATAATATTAATAACTCGTAAATACATTTAATTCGATAAACAAATTCATAATTTTTAATCTATGTGTCACGTGACTCGAAACACCAATGACTGCGTGACGTCACTACTCAGACGATTGATTGTCAATTTGCAGTCACTGTGACACATGACACAAAATAAATCGATGAATTTGTTGATATTTCGGAAGCCAGTTGCAACCACTTTCTCCGTATTTCAGTTCAATTTTCGAAGTATTGGTATACTACGAACAAATTTTATGATTTACAAAATAGTTTCCTTTGTTTACAATAGTTCTGTTGCGTAATGACGTCACAAAATGGCGATCGTCATTATCGCGCCTTTTGGCACGACCTTTAAAATTTGAATTTTAAACATCTATTATTTAATCAATAGGTACACAAAAAATTGCAAAATATTTTTTTTAGATAATCTATACCATATTCTTTAAATTTAGGCCCTTTGTGAAATTTCGTCAATAAGCCTATTGCTACTTGAAGCCAACTTTGTCCTTCAATATAATAGACAATTATTTTCTGTGGCATTCTGTCTTTTCTAAAAGGGGAAAATTTTAAGAAATCTACGTACATATTTTCATAAACTCACGACTTATTCACATGTCGGTGTGCAGAAACTACAGAACGCCAATGCTAGTCCCCGTCCATACACAGTAGGCTTATTTTTCGTATCCCCACAGGTGATTGTTGAGTGTCATAAAATTAAAACAGAAATGACTAAACTGTGTGATAATGTTTTATTGACCTCTCTTGAAGTTTTTATTCACTTTGACATTTATAAATTTTTTCATACATATACCTTCGTGAACCGTACCTTGGCTTTCCCACTGGTCAAATTTTGTTAATGTTTATAACGTGTAGGGTATATATGTTCTGTGGTTATAACCAACCTTGACATTGGCAGAATCATCGTTATCCCGATGGAGCCATAATTATCCAAAATTGGAATTCATATACATACTGACATTGTACAATACATAAAATAATAATACTATAAAAATTTGAGTTATAATTAAAATATTGTGACCTTTAATTATATTATTGAAGTTTAATTTGTATTCCTATCTTCTTTGTAATGTGGAGAAATTCCCTGGCATACCGCTCTGACACGGGGGGACAGATCGGTTATGTGGGACTCAAACCCACTAAAACTCCACAGTTTACCTCCTCAGCTGCTTGAGGGCGGGACGTGCGAACGCTCCCGCAGACAACCGCGAACCCGCCCGCAGCCTGAGGGAGTTGGGTTTTGAACCAATATAAATCGCTGATAATTCACATTTATTGGAATCTATGTTTTGTGAACGTTTAGACAGACACGGTTCTAAATTGAATTTATAAGAGTACCTAGTCTCTTCAATGAACCATAAACCATTTATATGTTAGTAAACATTTTCTACGTCTGTGACCCACACAGTATTTTTGAAGCTATACACATTTACAGTTGCCCCACAAGTAATGTACTAACTCTTAAGTCCTACTCAATATGATGAGGTAGATTGTATGTAGACTATAGACGTAGGAGGGGCTCGTGTTTAAGTAGCAGCCGCATAGATCAATCCATCGGCCCCGGTTGTCAAATTAAGATCTATGACAGCCGTTACGGATAGTCAGAGGCCTAAATGTCTGACAACCAGTCATGCCATGAGATATCGTCTTACCCAGTAACTGGGTTGTGGAGGGCAGATAGGCAGTCGCTCCATATAAAATACTGGTATTAAGCTGCATCCGGTTTGACTGGAAGCTGGACTGCAATGTAACTAGGAAAAAATTAGGGATGATGTAGAATAGAGACGTACGTAGAACCTTGTCAATTCAGAAACTTCGAATTTTATTTAAACAAAAACGGGAATACTGGATTTATTTATCAACATATTTTTACTTCAATAACTTTTCTCGTTCACATTGTAAACTATGCAAATCTTGAATTTCCTTTTTGTTTAGATTTAACGGGTCTACAAAAGAAGTTCTCCGATGCCAAGCAACACATACTCCAGCGCAGTAACATGTCATAGTCAAAGACAGTACGAATGCCAAATAAATTGAATAACGTATAAATTCTGTAACAAAATGTATAACTTTGAAATAGGTAAGTATTCCAATTCTGACTAGGATTCACCTCCGCCCAGAGAAGACAATGGGGTTTGTCACGCATAAAAATATAAGGCGTTTCCCTTACAGGTTTAAAAGATTTCACAGATGTATAGGATGGGCGGCCTATCGAATACAAGAAACGAACCGCTGACGTCCTGTACCTATAGGTTCGGGTTCGGCGTCGCCTTATGCCCCTTCAGGAACTATGAAGACTATAACACTATCGAGGTCACCGGGAGAACCATTCCATGAAAATAAAACACCGACTTGCACTGTCACTATGAAAGCTTCAGGTTTCTGCTTACTCCATTGAAGGTTTGGAGGCTTGAAGTTATGGTAGAATTAGCCCGCTGATGGTGTCGGCAAACCTATCGCGTTGTGCAGATTACATAGCCGCATACAGACAATGTGCAAAGTATTACGTGTATCTTGAGCTCAGACCATATCTAAACAAGCAGCCGGTGGATCATATGTTCTGTTAGAGAATGAAGATAGTAAATAAACCCTTGACTAATAGTGAAAACCCTTAGGAGTACTTATAATATCTAAATATTTTATGGGAAAAAATATTTACCTTGATTTAACAATTTTGATTTAGAAACAACTCTTACTTCAAACTCTTGAATTTTTTTGCCGTTTACCAAACATGAATAATTACCTTCTTCGTTTTTACTTATGTGTAATATATGCAGAGAATTATTAGTATCTACTGATATATGGGGTTCCTCTTCATTTTTACATATTATATTATTTCTGAGAAAACAATAAAATATTATTACATTATATTCACTTACATAAAAATTTAAAGTAATCAGTAAATCATTAAAGATTAGGTAATATTAACCTAAATAAAGAATTTAATAGCTTTTCCTCTTTATACCATTTTAAATCTGAATTTGGGATTACTTCCGAACACAAAAGTGTCACATGACTGTTTTCTGCTGCTTGCATCATTTTATGTTTAAATTTATCCTTACTTATCTTGTGCTTCACTATAAAAATACAATTAACTTAATAAATTTAAATGCTTATATTTAAAATCCCAAAACAACTTTCAATGTATAATGTCCAAAGGTTCTATCATTAACTAACTGTGCCCGCAAATTCATCCGCGTGGAACCGTAATTCGGTTTCACCCCGTTAATTTGAGAAAAAAAAACCTACAAAAATATATCGATTCCCGGGTTGGGCTAAGTGTTATTGAGTTTTTCTGTTAGAAAATTCTCAGTAGCAACCCGGATTTCGAATTGTGCCTGTTAGATGGCTCATCACCTATTACATTGGACTTCATAACAGCATTGGTAAAATGTGGGTGTAAGACTGTGTACACCTATGGAGGGGTAGGCCCAACGGGGAATACAGGCGTGATAATGTTAAGTTATAAATACGCGCGCGCATACTTGATCATTATTTTGTTGCCGAGTTATTTTAAAACTACGAGAAGATATTTAATGAAATCAAATGATGTAAAGGGCAATTTAGTGCAAAATTAAATACTTATGATGAATAACGCATTTATTTGGATAAAGATTAATATCATGTTTATGAAAACACCTTCGCAAATAATGCATTATTTTAGAACCAATTTGATAACCATAAAAAAGGTTATAGTGAGTCAACCTTAAAAGATTGACATATGCTATCCTGGACTTTTTTTTAGAACTTTTAAAGAGTAACAATTCTGTCATACATAATTTTTGCGTAACTTTAACCGTTTATGTAGCGTTCGCAACGGAACCTCTTAAAAGGAATATTTTTTTCCCGGTTTTGCAACATTTTTCATTGATGCTCCGCTCCTATTGGTCGTAGCGTGGATGTTATATAGCCTATAGCCTTCCTCGATAAATGGACTATCCAAAACAAAAATAAATTTTTAATTCGAACCAGTAGCTCCTGAGATTAGCGCGTCCAACCAAACAATCAAACAAACAAACTCTTCAGCTTTATAATATTAGTATAGATTAAAATTAAGACCAACCAGACTCAACTCTAGTCAAATTTCGCGCGGTCAAAGAAAAACAAATTCGTAATCAAAGGACAATGGAGTTAGAAATGCACATTTCTGAAATAAATTTGCTCCAGAAAAGAAGAACCAGTCAGTGGAGCTTGTTGACCAGACCTAGGTCAAGCATCTAAAGGGATAATCTTATACAATGCATACCGGCTCTTTTTAAAATATGGCAGCTATCCTCAGCTACATAGTCGGGAATGTTTCTAACAATTTTACTTAATTCGGGTAATGTGTTATTCAGGAGTAATGAACGGCATGGAATATCAAAGCCATCAGTTATGAACGAAGTAGCAGTTGTATTCAAAAAAGTGCTTAGGGGTTTATTCTGAAATATGAGATATTCGTATTAGTATTAATGTAAATATGTATCTGAACTGAAAATAATTTATATAATATTACGTTCCATAGCTAAAATGGTCATCAGTCAAGCAATTTCACTGGAAACTAGTAGTTGCAAGTTACTCCGCTCGTGTGTAAATATATTACGTAACTAATTCTTTTTTTTTAAGTATACCTTACGACCATTTTTCTCCGAGAGTTATACTAAACCTTCATAAGGAAGAAAAAACTAAAAAAATAAGTGTTTGTTCTTGAAATTGGCAATTACGTATAAACTCGACTCCATAATCTTAATCTTGATATAAAAGTCGCCTAATTAAAATAACCTTTGAAAATTACTAATGTTAAAATTTAGCCAAGATAGCCAATGGCAGATCCAACAGTAAAACAATAAAAAGGTTATTAAAAACTATTTTAACATCAGTTTTTAAAAGGTTAAATTTATCGAAAACGACTCAATTGAGTTCAATCATCCAAACGTTACGCACATACTTAGTATCATTATTTGGGATTCCTAGGTAAAGGTAAAAATAATCTATACCTCAACGGTTATATTATTCACAGTGCCCTGTAAACGGCATCTACCTAGTCTTTTGCGGACACCTTTATGATGATCAATTTCTTTACATTCGCTCCAGTTTTCCCAAATTGTCTTTAATTTAAAGGTTCTATTAAATTCATTTCTAAGTGATTTCAAGGGTTCGTCTTCGGATATTTTTAATTTCTTGTTTATTGGATCTATGTAGTTTATTTTATATTCTTGCCACTGACTAGATGTTCCAACTTTAGGGCTTACATCAACATCTATGACACCTAATCAATAAAGCATAATAAATCTATCATAAAGTAACATATACATCATAGCCCTTCTAGATAAGAAGTAAAATAAATAATATTTACACGTGTTCTAAGTATATGTGAAAAAAGGGCAAATCTGGATAGCACGTGGAGCATTGGCACAAGTAGACAGAGACGTTTGCCCAGCAGTGGCTGCATTCAGGCTGGGGATGATGATGATGTCTTAGATTACATTAAAACGTCACATTGTTACATCATGCAAGATTATACCCACAACGAAACATCCGAAACTTGACGCGGCTCCGTAGCCATTTAGAATTTTAGACCACACGACATGTCCGATATGTAAGTAGCCTTGAGCCGGTCAATCAGTTTTAATTAAACACGTAGATTACTTTGAGATCACGTCATTTACTTATTATTAAAACTTCAACTTAAATCAGAGATTTAATCGCCATTATGAGGAAAAAATTAATATGACTTAAAAGATTATCTAGAGTAGGTATATATCTGCCTAACCTTTTCCCAATTACATTGGGGCCGGCTTCCAATCAAACCGGATGCAGCTTAATACCAGTTTTTTACATGGAGTGACTGCCTATCTAACCTTCACAACCCAGTTACTGCGTAACACGATATCTCGTCGTATGGTTGGTTGTCAGACTTTTAGGTCTCTGACTACCCGTTACGGCTGCCATAGATTTTAATTTGACAACCGGGACCGACGGCTTCACGTGCTCTCCGAGATACACAGGGGTCTCGGTATGAAGTGGTGGAACCTCGATCGATTGATCCGTGCGGCTGTTACTTAGCCACAAGCCCCTCCCTCATAGATTATCTAGAACATCTATGGAATTTTAAATATTTCAAATGTATTGGAGGACGTGAATGGGGTTAATTTACTATTGGGGCTGGAACTGGGCGTATTTTCTATTTTCAAAAAAAAGCTGTGTTACCTTCTATATAAAAAATATAAATATAATTCGGAGACTCACTTTCAAGAATATACATGAATATTTTCCCGGTTTTTATTGACTCAGGACTTTTGCATACATATATTCCAGAGTTATTAACAACAAAATCACGTATATTTAATATATGCACTTGTGTAATAGACATTTTTGAACTGAAATCATTCATTTCTATTTCTGTTAATAATTCTTTCAATTGTTTATTTCCTCTTGGCTTAAAAAACCATAATTTAGGATAATAGTCTTCTTTTTCTTCACTGAAATATTAACAGGAAACAACTTTGTACATGCAATACAACCTATCTTTACCATATTTTTTTTTTATTTAAATAATTAGATATATATGGATGTTGTGAATCAACCTTATAATATATGGACCTGCCCTACCCGCAAAAATTGTGCCGATTTTGATGTTTGGAAAGTTAATCTTGCTCTCTCTTCACACCACAATTCAGAATACCACTCTTGGGTATGATGGAAATTTATTACTGTATTAACACAATAACAAAAAATGCCGATATTAGACTGTTCTGATATAAAAAAAAAACAAATTCTTCGTTGCAAAAAACACTGATGACATACATTTGATGTACAACATTGTATTGCACCATAAACGTGGGGTAGCAAAAATATTCTAATTCTATGTATTGCACAATATGACAAATTGTCTATTAAAATTCTATCTAGTATTTTCAGTAGGAATCTTGATGTGTCTCGAAAATTGTCACACCAAAGTTGTGTCGTCTTCTACTTCCACTGTCGTTGCATATAATTATTTAAAAGAACTAAGAATTTAATTATGTTGTCTTTCTTGTAAATGCCTTTTAATCGTATAACGTAAAATGCTTAGATGAATGATAGGTCCATGACTGGAGACCGACCATATAGGCAACAGGGGCACCTCCTTTTATTTACATAATCAAAGATGTTAGTTACTTTAATACTGTGTACTGTTTAAGTTAGGGTCAGTTCGGTATAACACAAGGAAAACCAACTACTATTAGTCTACTCTGCATTTCACATGATTCTACATTGACATATTCGATACATATACACATGGAACTAATATGATCGTGCCTATACAACACGTGTGACACGTGTACGTTATGTGGAGTATGGAATACGAATACGTCTGAGCTCAGGGCCCTGATTCTGAACCGTCGGAAACAGGCATTTTCGAATCTGTGCGGAAAGTTTCCGATCAGTTGGCTTATTCTGAAGCATTCGAAAACTTTTCCGTATCAGATACTTTTCGGAGGGACGATTTCCGATCCTACGAAATCCAAAATGGTATTCATAGTTTCTATCGGGAGAGCATTTCCGTGACGGATTCTAAAGTGTGTTATGAAGTAGGTATGTTAAGCAATCGTAGAAAATTAAAAAAGTGTATAAAAAATATTATTCTGATGTATTTTATAAAATATATTAAGTTTATTTATATATTTTATCATACTTTTCGAATTTCATAGTTTTTTAAATAAAATAACGTTTCAATGATACGACCTTTCTATATTTCATAAAAACTGGCTTTTTAACATGAAATGTCAAAAGGCTTTTTTTTAAATCAGTATAGACCAGTATAGAATTAAAATATTTTATTAAATTTAAATTAAATACTTCGCGATATTAAGGCTGTTGACCTTTATAGCTAAAATTAAATTATTATTATTATTGATAAATATTCTAGGCCAGATAATACATTATTTTAAAAAAAAAATGGGAAGCAGAGTATGTGAGTGCCTTACTCATTAATATTATTTATTTTAAATTTCCGATATCCACCATGGGCTTTTGGCCCGAACAATTATTAAATCCTTGAATCCAGTATCGTCTTTATCAGAAAACCATAAAATAAACGTATACTAAGATTAAGTATATTAAAAATACATCAAGGCTTTAGAGGCAGCGGCCAAAACAACCAAAAATTTGTCTATATTCATATCAATCACGAAATAATGGTTTACAGTCCTTAATAAAAATTAGTATACAGTTTTCAATACGTAACAATAAAGTTTATATGGTTCTCTTGAAATTATAGCGTCTATGGAAACTCATCCGACAGCAATTAGCTAACGGAAAGATTTCCGTATAATCTATTATTCATTTCGAATCGAACCGTCAAAAGTTTTCGATGTCGGATCTGTGAAAAGCGCTCTAATCATGCTCTAATACACTGCTCGCCATTATTTTTAATTAAAAAAATCTGGCCTTCTGACCTAGTTAGACCTGTTAGAATATTTAACAATAATAATTATTCTAGTTGAAAAGGTCAACAGCCTTAATACTGCGAAGTATTGAAGTATTTTGAGTCTTAATTTATTTAATTATAAAAATCAATTACATTTCATGTCTTACTATTCGGTCACCGTAAAATTGTAAATACCGTTATAAAATATATCTCGCCAGATTGTAAACCATCGAAAGATTGTGAACCGTAACATATTGCTTACTTTTTAACTCATTATTTTTCGGTAGATTATAATCTATTTAAGTGGAAACCTCAAATCGTGAAATGGAATGTGACGGGACCTTAGAGCATTTAACCAACAGGAGACGTGACGAACGGGCGCACCCCTCTGCCAAAGGTACAAGAACAGCCGGTCATACTCGTTATATAAAACTAAACTAGTTGCCGCGCGTCTCGCGTCATTCGTTAGCACAGAGTACTTTATACTATAGGAAATAGAGACCTCTCTCGCTTTCAATTTAGGAAACAGCATTAAGCGCCATCTATTGATTTACGAAGGCAAAAAAAAAATTGATATAACCCTACCCAATTGCAAAAGAATGATTGCCATACGACAATTGTATATTTAAATGACCTACTTTATTTTGTCGATTTATATTTGTCCAGTTTCCTACTCACTTGTTCGAAGATTGTACACCCTGTTCGTTAGGTAACAGTGCGTGCAGAGCGACCTACGATAAAAATTCCGAATTGCAGCGTATTTTGCTGTAAAAAGAGGTCAGAAACCTCTAGTTTACTAAAGGATAATATTATTTTTCACCTGTAACTATTTTCTCGACCAAATATTATTGATTACTGCATTAAATTAACCAAAATCAAATAAAATATATTACCCAGACAGTGTTGCCATTAAATCGTACAAGACTAAATTTGAGACAATTTTTGAAAATAAACATGACTTCGTATTTTACGTATATTATACTTCTAAAATATGTAAGTATCATACTAATAGTACTAAAGTTTATGCTATATATTACAGTAGCTGAATGTTAAAAGATCACTATTTACAAAATAATTTATGTTATTAAATTATACATTATTTTTCTCTAAACACTATGAAATAGCTTACTATTTCATAGTGTTTAGAGAAAAATAATGTCAATTGTATATTCAGGATTGGTATGCTTTATTTTTTAAATATATTTATGATTGTATCGTATAATCCAAAATAATTAATACGTTTTTATGTAAAGAAGCTGGCCACACTGTAAGAAAATTTGTGCTGGGACAGCAAAAAGCGAATATCGATACCAATTTTTTCAGTTTTTATTTTAGTAATATTTAGATTTCCAAAGGAGGGATTCAGTGCACTTCTCGTCAGTGGGCAGTCGCCACTTTGAACGCACGCATCTGTAGGGGAATCGACAGTCGGTCGATTGCATCATTCGAATTACGATGTTATATTATATATGCTTAGTTCTCGAATTTAAACACATATTTATTTCCATATAACTTGTATTTATAATGTTAATCATAGACTATAGTTACTATATAAATACACAAAAAGAGATTTCGAGACGCCTAGTAACAATAATTACGTAATTAAATATGAGTACTTGAAACTGATTTCACCGCGTATTTAAAATATCGTTATATCTTGATTATTTTGCTCGGCAAGTAACCGTATTATTCATAGATCCCATTGGTAATGTAAAGTATTATTATGGAATAATAAATATTTTGAATAAGTATTAATAAATTACGTATATTTAGGCAACGAAATCGTAGGTACCCATAATGGTAGGTACCTATTTTATTTACGATATTAATCCCAATCTTTACAACTTAGCATTAATGTAAGTTATCTAATGTTTAGATTATATTCTTAAGTTCATAAAACATAAACAATATAGCCAATCGAGCTGTTATCTATACTAATATTATAAAGCTGAAGATTTTGTTTGTTTGGTTGAACGCGCTAATCTCAGAAGCTACTGATCGAATTGAAAAAATTTTTTTGTGTTGAATAGTCCATTTATCGAGAAATATATAAAATCACGCTACGACCAATAGGAGCAGAGCATCAATGAAAAATGTTGCAAAAACGGGAGAAAAATATTCCTTTTAAGAGCTTCCGTTGCGAACGCTGCGTAAACGGTTAAAGTTAAGCAAAAATCATGTATGACAGAATTGTTATTCACAAAAATTTCTAAAAAAAAGTCTACTACCATATGTACCTTTTTTTTAAGGTTGACTCACTATAACCTTTTTTATGGTTATCAAATTGGTTCTAAAATAATGCATTCTTTGCGAAGGTGTTTTTATAAACATGATATTAATTCTTAACCAAATAAATACGTTAGTCATCACAAGTATTTAATTTTGAACAAAATTTCCCTTTACATCATTTGATTTCAATAAATTAATTAAGTTTTAAAATAACTTGGCAACAAAATAATGATCAATTACCATGCGCTTATTTATAACATAACATTATCACGCCTTTATTCCCCGAAAATGTAGGCAGAGGTGTACACAGTCGTACACCCACATTTCACCAATGCTGTTATTTAGTCCAAGGTGGCGAGCCTATTGCCATCTACCAGGAATAATTCAAAATCCGGGCTTCTACTGAGAATTTTCTAACAGAAAAACTCAATAACACTGCCCGGCCTGGGAATCGAACCGAAGACCGCATACTCAGCAGTCGCGCTTGGGACCACTTGACCTATGAGGCAGGCGCATTTATGATGTTGTAAGCGCGGTCATAACGGGGGGGGGGGGGGGGTGGAATATATTTTCTCAAATTAACGTGGTAAAACCGCGGGGCACAGCTATTATATTATAATTAGCCTAAGTTACTCCGAATTAGGGTTCCACCGGGTGAGTGTTAGTTCCGACATCCACGCGGACAAAGTTGCGTGTGTGACAGCTCGTTGTATATATGTATAAACATATAAACATAATATAACATAGCATCACGCCTGTATTCCCCGAAGGGGTAGACAGAGCTGTACACAGTTGTACACCCACATTTCACCAATGCTGTTATTAAGTCCCATGTAATAGGTGGTGAGGTATTGCCATCTACCGGGCACAATTCCAAACTCCGAGCTGCTACTGAGAAATTTCTAACGGAAAAACTCAATAACACTTTGCCCGACCCGGGAATCGAACCCGAGACCTCATGCTCAGCAGTCGCGCTTGGGACCACTAGACCAACGAGGCAGTTGTATAAACATCTAACAGTGCCGGTCCGAACTCCGCCACGAGTAATGTTTATATAATATTTAAATCGCGCACTATTTTTTGCTAGAAGAATGTAAATAGGTGTATATTATCATGATCAATAGTTCTTTTTATTACGAAATAATGTTTTATATGTAATCGAAAATATGTCAAAAAACTGTATTTTTGGTTTACTGTCGTAAAAACATGTACTTTTTTATTTTGTCTATTATGATATACAATACAGTAATAAAGAAAATTTAATGTAATTTAACTCTTCTAGACACATCATAGTGCTTTCCATAGAAAAAAAAAACAAATATATCGTGATGTTAACGCAAGGAGGAAGTGCGAAATTCCGTCCGGGAATTAGCTGTCATAATCGCCCCACAGATGCGCCACATTGGCAATCTATGAACTGTCGATTCGTCCACAGACGAGAGGACAAACTTCAGAGCGTGCTCACCCCTCGTAGCTTTTTCACTAACACAATCATTATATCTATAAAATTAATAATCAGACATTTTAAACATATTTTAATATCATACAATCATTCGTATAAATGCATAAATTAATGGAATTTACTTAATAGACAAAAGGGTATTTGACACTGATGGAAATAAAATATGAAACTTAGCTATAATGATAGAATGTATTATATTAGAAATTTTAGTATTTTTGAAAATATTAATAATAATTGTACTTTTTAAACTTTCGCGATTCGAACACATAATTATTGAATTCAAACGGGACTTAATCGCGCTAAAAGTATAATATTTATTTACCTCGACGTTTCGATCAAGTTGCATTGATCGTGGTCTACTCGTGACCACGATCATATTATAAATTATATTAATAATAACTCGTAAATACATTTAATTCGATAAACAAATTCATAATTTTTAGTCTATGTGTCACGTGACTCGAAACACCAATGACTGCGTGACGTCACTACTCAGACGATTGATTGTCAATTTGCAGTCATTGTGACACATGACACTAAATAAATCGATGAATTTGTTGATATTTCGGAAGCCAGTTGCAACCACTTTCTCCGTATTTCAGTTCAATTTTCGAAGTATTGGTATACTACGCACTAATGTTATGATTTACAAAATCGTTTCCTTTGTTTACAATAGTTCTGTTGCGTAATGACGTCACAAAATGGCGATCGTCATTATCGCGCCTTTTGGCACAACCTTTAAAATTTGAATTTTAACCAGCTATTATTTAATCAATAGGTACACAAAAAATTGCAAAATATTTTTTTTAGTTAATCTATACCATATTCTTTGAATTTAGGCCCTTTGTGAAATTTCGTCAATAACCCTATTGGCCAGATGCTCAAACGCCACTAAATTTTAAGTAGACTCTCTCTCTCAAATATTGCGCTGTCACAATTGCTTTTTATTCAAGTAACAAAGACAAACGAGTTTTGAGGAAAAATTTACAAAAAAATCCCTTTATTCAAGGAAAATTGGAACGGCCAAACTTAAAAATAATTACAATATGCAAGTGCCAAAGCTGAAAAGCATTATATCACTATATACATACTAAACTTAATCAATAAAAAAGGAATAGGCATTTTTCTCAGTAAACGATGTTAATTAGTTAAGCTCTTGACATTAACAAAAATATCGTGACGAAACCAGCACATCGAAGAGATATAAAGAAAGTATGTAAAAATATGTCAGAGGCTCACGGGTGGCCAAATTCTGAGACTAGTTTGTTCAACCCCACAATAAGATATAATTACCAATTTTATAAAAACATGGTATTTCATAGCAATTTCGAAGAATCTGACTAAATGCTTATCGTAATAAATAAAAATTTACGATACTATATATAGTGCCGAATTGATAATATGCGATAGTAGGCAGACTCACTAACTTGCAAACGTAGTAGATACCATTTGTCGTGTACTAATACATGTCATTGTGTGAGTTTATTTTATGCTAGTGTATGACAATTTTGTCGTGTGCGTGCATACGAACGTGATCGAAAATGCATTAGTAATTAACATTTGATTAGTGTGCGCTACCTCGCCTCCCGCGGAAAATTACACTTTTTTTCATAGAAACAAGAGCATGAGGTGTCTCCTTTTGGTTGAATGCTCTAAGGACGGGACGCACCTCGGGCGCTGATTGTTTTTTTTTTACGTTCAACAGGAACGTCATGTGCCCCGCGCTGCCATAATTGTTAATTCGTTTGTTGTCGAATGTAAACAGTGTTTTTAACAAACCTGCCACCCACGTTTAGACGTAGGTAATGCAGAATGGAATTATTTACATACATATTATTTTCAGTCAGACAGATTTATTTACTGTATAGGTATATTAAATGGACAGTCACCACTTATGTTAAATAGAAGATACTGTATTCTGATTTGTTTTGCGTCACTGGGTCGATGGGCTCACGGGGTTCGTTCGCCTGCTACGCTCGCTCACTGGCCCCGTCATCCTCTTCGAACCTATCCTTTCCGTGTCGGGTTGCACTAAACTCTCGACCTCGCTTCGCTCGCTCATGCGTCAATTTGATTTATTTAAAAGAACTGTTTTGTAAAACAGTTGATTCTACAATCCATCTTCGATATGGGTAGAGAACGTGCTACCTACCGCCAAGGCTGACCAATCGGCGACAGTTTACAATTGTGCGAATTATAAAACCGGACAGATTGTGAACCCTGTCAGTGGTTCGCAATTTGACGGTTTGACATGGATAGATTATAAACTATCGTAATTAAACATTAAATTGTCAGCAGTAATACGGTTGACAATTTATCGAGAGTTTACAATCTCGCGAGATAGATTATAAATTAACGGTGTTCACTATCATACGGTGATTATCTACATAGCAAGTTTAAATGAAAAACAGAAAGGTCACGGAAACGTTATTTTATTTAAAAAACTATGAAATTGATAAAGCACGATATACCGCATGACTTTTTTACCGTGTGGAAAAAATATGGTGTGTTGTGTAAGTTAAATATAAACTATACGCGATAATAATTGCTTTGTAGTATTAAGATTGTTAAACTTCTGAAAATCCTAATAAATACATTAAAATAATAGATTCCTATGGCACGTGTGTAAAATTAATAATAATTAAAATAGGAGATAGTGAAGTGTGAGCCACACGCACTCACTCAGCCAGACGCACTCACATTTACTTCGCTAGGTAACTAAGAGGCTGCGCGCCGCGAGATAACGCCCGAGTCCCACACACGCTGAAACCGAAAACCGACTCCCACCTACCTACCTAAGATCTCTTCAAGCTGTTGATAGTAATGTAAACAAATCTGCGGTGCGAGCATGGTTCATGGTTCCTTTTGTCAACATTTTTGTCGATTTTAAATGTCAAATTTGACGTGTAGTGTTGCTGAAACAATAAAATTTAATACATAAAAACTATTAAAGAGTCGACAAGTTTGTCGACAAGATCCGTGCTTGGACGCCTGTTTAGTTTAAACTCTTACACAATACGTCACCTGTATTTGGAATGTTTTAACTTGATACATAACTAACCACTTTATCCATTATACTAAGAATAAAAATATTAAATTTTAATTGAGAAAAAAGTTATGAAATCAATTTAAATTGGATTAGGATCCTTTTTCATCAAATTGAGTCATGTGTAAATGGCAGTACAATTATTACTACTTATCATCAGGTATAAAGACCTTTTTTCTTATTGTTTTATCTGAACTTTAAAACAGACATTAGTTAAGGAGTTTTTTTGCGGAAATATTAGTGAATGAATGGCAGAATAAAATAAGAACCAACTTTCCGACTTTTAAGTTCGATTATTTTTGTGATTTCGATCATTCCTTAATACTGTTACCGTCTTATATGCTGTACAGATCAAATTATTTACAAATAATACTGACAAATAATTACAAAATTGAATTTTTAATATTATTTATAAAAAATCTAGTTAACTTTTCAGTGATATCACAGTTTTTTCTAAGCACACACAAGCACGGCTTTGCAAATTGTTTGATAAACTTCGAAGTGTGCCTCTATCACTTTTTAGAATATTGAAAGCGTTTTTATTCGCTGATTTAAGTCATTTACACTTTGAGCTTCTTCACTGTACAGTTCATAGATCGACCGTGACTTAACCAACTACTGACTATCCAGATACGCGCACTCGGATCGTTCGTAGTGAGCTGGAAACGTAAACAACAACCGACAGTGACGTCACGTCACGTGAACGTCACGCTATGATTAATTGCAGGTGACTGGAATGAGATCGCGGGACGCGGGAGGTGGTATGCGCAAGGCAGCATGACGTATGACTGCGAAAAAATATCAAAGACGTGAAAAGAACGAAAGTGCGGCTAGTACCTATCGGTCGGCTTCAATGAGTTCTCAAAGGATACAATTTCACTACCAATCAATTCATCGATCATTTTCACGCTTCAGGTAGGGTATCAATAACTTGAATTTTGTTGTTTATTGCTAGAAAAAATCAAAATTTTCCACAAAGTAATACGATTAATATGAAATTTTTACTTGAAATATAGAGTACTTCTTGTTAGATCAATTTCATTCCATGTTTATGAAAAAAAAACACTGGAATATCTACGTCATAGGCTAATCCGTTAACCTTATTTTTTATGCCTTACTTTTTTCCTCATAGTAAAAAAAGTTTGCTACTTAAATTTGTACATAGATTTTTTTTTAAATTCTTCAGAATAATATTTTTATATACAGTTTTTAAATTTACTACCACAGCACTCTATTTTCTACCATTGCTTAACATTCTTCATAAACACACTTATGAATCCGACACGGAATTACGGAAATGCTCTCCCGATTTCTCGCGATAGGACCTGTGAATACCGTTTTGGATTCCGTCGCATCGGAAATCGTCCCTTCGAAAATTTTCTGTACCGTTATGGAAAAGTTGACGAATGGTTCAGAATAGCCCACAGGAGCTGGGATAATAAGTATTGTGCGCCCATGCATTCTTCACTCTTACCAAAATTACTAAAACTATATTATGACTTAATTTTTTTTAGAGTTCTCCTCTTTTAGGAAGCATAACAGTTCATACGTAAACATAATTAATTACTTAAAAAAATATGGTAATTATTAAAATATATAACCTATTTAAATAAAAATATATATGTTGTATGTAAATAACGAACATAATTTGGGTAATTACTTTAACTTAACACATACTAAAAATAATTAAATAAACAGATTGAAATTTAAATTACCTACCAAAAATGACACCATATATGTACAGCAGATCCAGTAATGACATCTACGACTCTCGGTTTATTTGTATCCATATCGAAAGATGAAGTATTGGCGTAGCAAGCTGTTATTTCAAAATATGATGCATTTGTAGAACCATATTTTATGTAGATATAGCAAAGAGCCAATAAAATTTGAAAGAATACCATTATACCATGAAAATTTACCTATAAATAAAAAAAATAATGAATCTCAATTTCAAAATAGTAAGAATTAATACAACACTAAAGGAAATTTCAATACCACAACTACAAAATGTTAAAACTAATATTTTGATTAACTGAAGATCTGAAGCGAGTTGAATCCAGATAATTAAATAAACACAAACAATAGTGTTTATTTTTTCAATACGCATTTCTTTTGAATGCATATGTTACAGAAAAATACGTAATTTATATTTTAGTAAGATTCCTTGTGGACGTGGTGTGCCTCTACTCTCCTTCCCTCCAGTACCCATATCCGAACATAATTGTTCTTGGCGCTCTCATCTTCAAAATAAATCAAATTTACAAATTTACTACATCAACATGGCGGATAAATCAGAAAGTAAGTTTTGTTTATATTCGTAATTATTTAATTGATAAATTATTTCTATTTGAAGTATCTGGTGGAAACAAATGCTTTTTTTATTTGTGTACGTACCAGTATGTCTTTAAATTCTTAGAATGTGTTCTTCGCTGTAGTTTCGATAGTTATGTGGTTCGCAAGATTCAAAATTTGAAAAAATTCAAATTTTCTTCCGAAATGTCAATCAGTTTATCGTGGGATTTAAGAAATTATCAGTGTTGCTTACTTTGATTTCGAAATAAACGTGTGTAAACTTTGGTTTATATTAATTTATTGATAAGTTTTCTTGACTGCGTTATATAAATATTGGCTATTATTTTTGTTTAGGAGAGCATGATGATGAAGATTTTTCGCCAAGATCACATTATCGAGTCAAGGATGAACCCATGGACATGGATTTTCCCGAAGAAGAAGAAGAACCGCCAGCGTTTGGGCCTGCCGCGCTTGGACTTCACAGGGTTGGTACTAAATTACCGCCAAAACCAGCACCAAGTGAACCAGTCCAAAAACTGAACGCGCGTGGTATGCCAGCACGCATCAGGAAGAAAAACAGATTTATATTTGTTGATGATTTTGTTAATACATCACCACCACGCCAATCACCAAAACGGACACCGAAAATTATATCTAAAACTCCAAACAAACAGTCAAGTGCTAAAAAACAGAAATCACCATCTAAAGTTCAAAGGACAAATGAAAAATATGATGAGAAATCAGAACCTGTTGGACCCCAGTCACCAGACACAAAATCTGGCCATCGAATCGGAATGAGGTTAAGAAACTTATTGAAGCTACCAAAGGCACATAAGTGGGTTTGTTTTGAGTATTTCTACAGCAATATTGATAAAGTTCTTTTTGATGGGGAAAATGATTTTATGATTTGCTTGAGAGAATCTTTTCCACAACTTACAAATCGTAAATTGACCCAAGTACAATGGTCTAAAATAAGAAGAATGATGGGTAAACCTAGAAGATGTTCCCAAGCATTCTTTGATGAAGAAAGGAGAGAACTTGAGAGAAAACGTAAATTAATAAGATTTATACAGCAAAGGAAAGCGTCTGATATTAGTGTAAAAGATTTGCCAAATGAAATACCAATGCAATTAGTAGTGGGAACTAAAGTTACAGCAAGATTACGTAAACCACAAGATGGCTTATTTACAGGGTGTATAGATGCAGTTGACACATCCAACAATACATATAGAATAACTTTTGAGAGACCTAAATTAGGCACACATTCTGTGCCAGATTATGAAGTTTTATCTAATGAACCTCCGGACACTATAAGTCTCTCCAGTATAGCTAAGAAATTCCGACCACGTTTTGTTCTTCAAGACATATTTAGCTTATATGAACCAACAAACAATAACTCTCAAGGTGACCCACTTATTGGTTGTTCAGATATAGCTAAACAAATGGATACTATTGGTAGTTACCCATTTGCCCTTTTAGAGCTTATTGTTAAATTAAGAAGAATATTAAATGCTAAACGAGACAAAATTAATTTGTTAAAAGAATATAATTGTGATGCAGAGAAAAGAAAATCTTTTGGTCAAAAAATGCCAGAGGATTTTGAAAGAAAATATGCCGCAGTTGTTATTGACTTGGAAAAAATGAATATGGATTTGCAAGATTATATTAATGATGTACAACAGTACTGCCAACAAATTGCACCAGAGCCTAGCTTAGCTGCAATGTTAGTGCCTTCACACTTAAGAGAAATATGTCGTGAAAAGGCATCTTTGTTGGTAGAGAAAAATAATAATGGGTCTGTCAAAGATCCTAATTTAATTGATCTGCTTACGGATCTGATTGCTTTAATGCTTCAAGTCAAAAGCTTGTCTGATTCAGATCAAAATGCATATGAATTAACTGTATTGCAGGGAACAATGGAACAAATAAAAATGAAATTAGAACCACATCATCAGAAACTATTTCAAAATAATGTAGAAATTCATATGCACAGAATTCAGATGGGCTTAGGTCAAATGACCTCTAATAGTTATGTTGCTGGTACATAGTGTGCAATATATATATATATATATATTTATAATTTATGAAATTTTGATCATTTGATGCTTAATGATTTTTTATTAGAGAATAAACATGTAAAAAATATCTCTTGGTAATACCGAAATGGTGCATAGTCATACCATTAAAAATTTAATTTTTTTAGTCATAGTGGGAATAATGTTTGATAAATAAATCATTTTCTAAGTAAAAAAGTTGATTTTAAAATTGTAATGTAATATACTATGAAATGGTTACATGGCATGGGCAGGTAATGTTGCTCAGTACCATAAATAAATACTACTTTTATTTAAATGTGTTAAAGCTTAGAAAATAAAATATTACAAGCATAATCTTATTGTTTATGCTGTCATAATATGCCCTTAGTTCCACAATAATGACTAAACTCAACCCATTTCAAAATACTACTCGTAGCTGGAAAATTCCATACAATATAGTACACTCCTCCCAAATGTATTTCGGTCATGGTGGCTTATTTCCACGGAGGTTGGCCAAGTGCGCAGGAGATATTAGTGTAAAAGTATATGAGCAAACAGGTTAATTCCCTCCTTCACTCTCATAGTCCGATGGGACGGCAATCCGACACGTCCGGAGAGAGATCAGGCGCAGGACCCAGGGCATTACACTCCTCGAAACACGGGGGTGTGACACTACCGGAGAGAGATCAGGCGCAGGTCAGACGGCTTTACATGCTCCCGAAGCACTGCTGCGAGGGTGTTACTGAGAATTTCCAAACTAAAACCCAATAACACTGCCCGACCTGGGAATCGAACCCAGGACCTCACGCTTAGCAGCCGCGTTTGCGACCACTAGACCAACGAGGCAGTCAAAATATTTATTTAATACAATATACATACATCACGCTTGTATCCCTGAAGGGTTAGGCAGTGGTGTAGTTGTACACCACTGCCTAATCTTCAAATGCAATTCAATGCAGTTTATTAAGTCCTACATTATAGGCGGTGAGCCTATTGCCACCAACCGGGCACTCGATCTAAACTCAGGGGGTGCTATTATTTTAACAGAAACAACATAAGTGCCCGACCCAGGAATTGGGACCTCACTCTCGACGGCCGCGTTTGCGACGACTAGACCAACGCGTTTTGTTATTTGAGCATCTCAATTACCTACCTAATTTAGATCGACATCCCTGAGTCGGGTCTCTCACCTGTATAGAGACTGAATACATAGCGAAGTCACCATAAAGTTTTAATATGTGGATGAATTCAGAGTAGTCGGCTGAGGTCAGCAGCAGCGCTTAGTTGACAGACCACCTGGAGTATTTACTCGCGGAGCGTATATTTCAAGATTCAAATCTTGCTCAGGATCATATTTCTTTCTAGAAAAATTAATATTCACATATGTTCCTTCCAAAATATACTATCTGCGCACTCGTAGCTATCCAACGACACGTTGATTTGACCGTACGTTGTAGGTGTGTAGGTATACTTACTTTTTTGATTGACATTGATAACCACATTTGCAGCTCCTAAGATATATGGCAACATAGAAAAAGAAGGGTATTTTTGAAAATCTGGGTTTGGCCTCGTGTTTTTGTTTTCCACGAACAATAAGTAGGTACCTACAAAATGCTAAAGTTTAGTCCGCTTATATTGAAAAATTGAATTGAATAACTAAATTACTAATCTGTGTTTGCAGCCATGGAATTCTCTTATACACTCCAAATGTTAACTGCATAATATGCAGTTTAATATATCCTCGCTACCACGGTTGCCTGAGAGATACCATAGGTGTTTTTTATTTCCTGTCTGGTGAAATCGGTATCGCAAATGCGGACCAGGCAAAAAAATATCATGCTCATTCTCGAGTTCATCACGTGGCGTGGGTAACGAAGCATTATTTTACTTTGGGGTGATCAAACTATTAGTAGAAAATATTAGGTACCTGTTATCTATCGGTGCCTGCACAGATAGGGCTGGTTACCACCAATAAGAATGAATTTTTGAAGTGGGCGTGGATGGCCCAATCCGCAAATATAAGGAATAGCTAAAAGAACCCAAAGGAGACTTGGGCCCTATTTTGATGAAAATTAAAACAGTATCATTCGATTTTAGAAAAATCAATATTCCTTTCAAAGATTCAAACGCGTTATTGAAAAAAAAAACTATTATAGCAAAGATAAATTCACTCTGTATAGGAATAGTTCTGTCAGCTATTGAATCATAAACAAAATATCTGCCTATATGATGATGTACTTCTCAGAGTCGGGAATGAATTAAAATAGTTAAATTATACGGATATCGCTTTTTAATTATGTAGGACTATATTCTTACTAACATAATAATATCTCATTCAACACGAGTCAAGGATCATGCTAACAAAGAAACATAATAATTATAAAAAATATTTAAATAAAAATACATTATTTGAATAAAATAGGCTACTCTAGTCCAGCTAATCATTATAGGTACTTACACAGTAATTATTCTCAGTAAAAGCTAAATCAGTATAATTAAATCTTCATGTTTTATATTTATTCAAGGTTTCTAGCAATTCATCAGCTTCTTCTGAAGTCTTTACTCTAATTAGGATAGGTGTTGGTGGTGGCTTTGAGTCTGGTGTAGGTATACAGACCAACATGACATTGTTTTTACCCATACGCTGTGTAGGTATAGCAGACACTAATAATAAATTAACTAAAATAGTGCCCAAGTTGGTATTTGCTCTAACTAGGAGTTGGTGTTTGCCACTTTCCTCAATTTTTTTTATGTATAGTGTGCCTATACCTTTGTCAACAAAATTACCATCTTTCTTGACAAAAACTTTGCAACGCTTGTCATATACACTATTTTCTTCAACAACTGGTGTAAATTCCACTTTAGGTGGTGCATCTTCTTCTTCATTGACTTCATCAGAAGTTTCTGTATTCTGTTTAACATTAGATTTAAAGCTGAATGGCTTTCCTATACCAAATGAAAATGCAGCTGCAGTGCCATTGGTAGTAGTTGTGCTTGTGGTTGTAGAAAAAGAGAAAGGAGATGAAGTTGCAGCACTTGCTGTGCTCGATGTAATGGCACCAAAAGAAAATCCTGCAGAGCTGGTTGTAATTGTACTTGAAGTACCAGTAGATGAACCAATTCCAAAAGAGAATGAGGCTGGTTTTTCTGTTGTTGCAGTTGTATGGCTTTGGGTAGCAAACAAAGATTTTGAGCTTGGGGACACATTAAAAATAGATGATCCCAAAGTATTGTTCGAAGTTGTAGCTGCAGGTTTAGTAGCAGTATTTCCAAATTCTGTTTTTGTGTCAGACGTATTTTTATCATCTATTTTTACTTCTTTATCTGAGCCTTGATACTCATCTTGTATTTCCTTTAAATACTTCTCATAGTCTTTAAATATTGGAGTGAGTAAGCAAAGAGGAGTTTGTTCTACATGCTTTTTTATCCAATCTGATACAGATTCATTTAATCCTTTTAGCTTTGAATAATATTTCATTTTCTTATCATTTGTGGTATCTTCAGATGTTTTATCTGCTTCATTAAGGTTGGATTGTGGTTTTGATGGGATACCAAAATTGCTTTGGATTGCACTAGGATTTGACATTGGCTGAATTTTAAATGGTGTAGTAGTTGAGAACAGAGACTTAGCTACATTAGCACTAGTAGATGGAATGTCAAATTTACTGGAGGTTACTGGTGCATTTGATGATTTTGTTGGATCAGTGTTGTTATCCGTTGAGCTGGTAACAGTTTGAATTTTGAATGGAGAATCATTAACTGTGGAATCAGCTTTTGATGTCATGAACATAGAGGGAGTTGAATTTGTGGTTTGAGGAGTAACTCCAAAAAGGGGCACTGAGCCAGTCTGGGTTGAAGGTGACCCAAATGGAGATTTAGTTGGTGTAGTAGATGACTGAATGCCAAAAATACCACTACTGGGACTGGCTGCAGGAGGTTTATTAGAAAACAAACTTGATGTAACTGAAGAATCTGCTTTGCTGGATGAGCTATTATTATCATTGTTACCATTAGTTAATTTTGACAAAAAGTCAAATGATGTTGGTTGTGCTTTATTGAATCCACCAAACCCACTGAAGACACTCTTTTTAGCCTGAAATTAAATATGAGATATTTAGATCACACAACATAATAAATATAATTTATAGGTTGTTTAAATGCATTATTGAACAAGCAATCTTTAAAAGAGGAAACCACTTCACTTTTCTTTTTTAGAGAGGTAGATAAATCATAATTAGTATCAGTTGTAACCTATCAATTATATTGAAAATCTATTGAAATATTGATAAGACTATACCACAATCATACAACAAAAAGTATTTATATTCACCTCTTCACCGGCTGTTTGTGTACGCCTTTTTGCAGTTCTTATAACACGTTTTTCAAGAATGTCTTTGGTCGCAATTTTAAAACTGCCCATCTCTTCATGGTCGGCTGGATCATCTTGATCCCAGTTCTCGTGGTTTAATTCAGAAGTGGCTTGTCGTTTGAATGACATTTTAGTCTCTTACAGAAATGGTATGTACAATATCCGTATTATTAGCAATACAATATTTTGTCGTGGCGCTAATCACCATGAAAATTTCAGCATGAACATGTCGATTTTATTCATGTAAAATTATATTCTATGTCACAATTTCGTCAAATATATTTAATCACTAGATTCTAAGTACACTGCAGGTTAATTCTATATATTAATTTCCAATATTTATTATCTTGTTTTAGTGTTAAAGTAACAATTTCATAAAAACGAATGTGAAATTCACGATTACTGACGAGCAACCATCGAGCATTTCGAGCAATCAAGACGAACTACATTGATTGAATGACAGAATGAAAAGAATGAACGGATTTCGAAGGAAAGAATGTGACTAAGGGCTTGGTTGTACTTATTCAAAAAACTGCTTTTAATAATTACTTAAATGCTTTTCGTTACAACACATAATTGAACTATAGTTCGTTGTATGAAGTTTCCTTTAAAGATATTATGTGCTGTTTCAATTTCAAATGATTATTTATAGAGTTGGCTTACTATACCTTTAGTACTACGGTTAGCTCAGACATTTTAAAGATATCACAATAAAATCGTTGGTCTAGTGGTCCCAAGCGTGACTGCTAAGATCTCGGGTTCGAATCCAGAGCAGTGTTAATAAGTTTTTCTGTTAGGAAATTCTCAGTAACAGTAACTGTAACTCAGTAACTGAGTTTGGAATTGTTCTCGGTAGATGGCAATAGGCTCTCAACCTATTACTTACCATAGAATTGGTAAAATGTAGGTGGTTTGTACACCTCTGCCTACCCCTTAGGGGTATAAAGGTGTGATACTATGTTATGTTAACACAACAAATCATTAATATTATGAGAATATTTATGACAAAATAAATATTGAATATGTCGCAAAATCGCAGATTAATTGTAGAATCAGCTGTTTTACAAAACAGTGCTGTTATGTTATACAGCGGACCGACTTTTAGCAGTATTCCAATAATACTGAACACATATATAGGTAACACGCAGGATTGTATAAATGTTTTACGTTTATCAATGCAACGGGTCAACGGTCAAAGGTTATGTAAAACAGCGTGAAATGAAACGTCAGATTGTAGCTTTTTCACCTTATAAAATGGATCTGTTTCGCAAAATAGTAGCAGTTTTGTGAAATAGCGGATTCTACAATTCAGCTGCGGCATATTTATGATATCTGCGACAGCACATTTTTTTTGCAATTCTATAATTGAAATAAAATTGTGCTGTTTGTGTTGTTTTCATTTTATACTAGCTGACCCGGCGAACTTCGTACCGCGTAACAGTCGATTCTTATTTTTTTTTCATGCAATTTAATTGTTTTCTCTCCGTTAGAACTATCCTCGTACTTCAAGGAATATTATAAAAAAAGAATTAGCGAAATCGGTTCAGCTGCTCTCGAGATTTGCGCTTAGCAACACATTCAGCGATTCATTTTTAGATATAAACATAGCATCACGCCTGTATTCTCCAAAGGGATAGGCAGAGGTGTACACAACTGTACATCCACATTTCATCAATGCTGTTATTAAGTCCCATGTTATAGTTGGTGAGCCTATTGCCATCTACCGGGCACAATTCCAAACTCCGGGCTGCTACTGAGAAATTCATAATAGAAAAACTCAATAACACTTTGCCCGACCCGGGAATCGAACCTGAGACCCCATGCTCAGCAGTCGCGCTTGGTATCACTAGACCAATGAGGCAGTCTTTAGTAACGAGGTATTTTATATATAGTTTGTATATAATTTTAAAGCTCAATAACTACGACATTCTTAATATTGAATACGGAGCTCGTACTGCGTTGCGTTTAAACCGGAGGTGTAAACTATGAGCGGCTTCTCTTCGTGTACAAAGTATCATCTATTGTGTTCTACTTCTCATATCGTTGGTCTGAGGCGTACATGTACAATGCGCGCATGCGTGGCACTATCATATTCTATCACTTTTATCATGCATACGTCACTCTTTTGTTTCGCATTCGTGGCGTCGAAATATACATACTATACTAAATCCATGGAATAAATAACTCTCTCTGTCTCTCTCTTTACGTCATATCATTCTTCTCTCTCATTTATCAAAATCTGCCTAAATGTGACACGTCCTTATAATTTTGCTCTCAATTCTCGTTCGCTTATCGGTTATCAAATCGCCGCCTAAGAAGTTTCACTTCAAATCGGCTTATATCTCAGGCTTAAATTATCGTAAGATACATATATATTATCAATCTGTGACTTAAATACCAATAGCTTCAGTATGTACACGGAAAGTTTCCGGTCGGAACTTCTAAACGCTATTCAAAGATCGCGACATCGAAAACTTTTGACAGTTCGATTCAAAATTAAGAATAGATTTTACGGAAACCTTTCCGTGAGAATTTAAATAAAACCATATAAACTTTGTGGTTATGTCATTTAAAAGAAATATACATACATTTTTGGTTGTTTTGGCCGTTGCCTCAAACCCTTGACGTATTTTTAATTTAGTTAATCTGAGCTACGTCCATTATAATGATTTTGTGATATTATAATATTGGATTCAAGGTTTTAATAATTGTGCGGGCCAAAAGCCCATGGTGGATATCGGAAATTTATAATTAGAAATATTACCGAGTAAGGCACTCTCATACTCTGGTTCCCATTTTGATTACAAGCAATTATAATATGACCTATATTATTTAACAATAAATTTTTATAGGTAACAAGTTCAAAAGCCTCAACTCAAAGGTTATATTGCGAAATAGGTATTGAATTTAAATTTATTACGTATTATTTCGAGTTTTTAATAAAAACAAACCATGTTTACAAAGCAAGATTTTATGATACATAGATAGGTCGTATCACTGAAACATTATTTTATTTTAAAAACTACGAAATTGATAAAGTGTGATATATATTTGCACTGATATTTTATAAAATACATCAGAATAATATTTTTGGTTCAGTTTTTTAAAATTTTCTACCGTTGCATAACATTCCTCAACACATTTAGAATCCGACACGGAAATACTCTCCCGATAGGCACTGTGTATTGTGTACCGATTTGGATTCCGTCCGTCGGATCGGTAATCGTCCCTTCGAAAAGTTTCCGTTTCGATACGGAAAAGTTTTCGAATGGTTCTGAATAAGCCTACTGTAACCTGTAGACCATAGACAATGCATATAGACTAGCTGTAGACCGTAATAAACCATGATATTCTGTTCGTGTATAGGATGAATTTCTTGATTTCTACTATATCCGTTACTTGCGTGTGTTTGTAATTATGTATGTATGCCTAAATGCCTATGTGTGTATGAAGTTTACATATGTATTTGTATATGTAATTTTCAATTCAACTCACTTCGCCAAACTTGTATTGTAGCTATCATATCAATGTATTAGTAAATTTAACCCAATTTGGTACAGATAAAATTATGAAAGTATTTTTATTTTGTTTGAAATTATTTTTATTCGGTTATATAATAAGTCCCGCGCTGTGTAAAGTTTCTCAAAGTATAGTATATTAATTTTGCGTTTCTTTTTATCCTTGTTGTGTGAAACCAGACTTGTTTATTCGTGAACATAATTTATCGTTGTTTTAGTTTAGATTTCTTTAGAAATTTTATAATTACTGGACCAAGTATATTCCAGTTAATTTCTTTAATAAATTAGGATTAAAACATGGAAGTATCAAATGAAATAAAGGAAGATATTCGCAAAAACCAGTCAGACTTGAAAAATGCGATACGAATCCATCAGGTTGGTATAATGATTGTGAATTATTTTTATCATATATTGAGAAGAGTCGCATTCTTTAATAAATACATACGCTTTCAGGTTTGGATTGCACGCCTTCAGGAAGATGAGAATGTAAGAAAGCTTAATAATTTCCTTAGTAAATACTGCTTACTGTAAAATACAATATTTTAAGAATAAGCTTTGTTCCCAGAATATTCATCTTAGATCAAAAGTTAAAGAAGCTGAGAAGGAAATTATTGCAATTGGACAAACTCAGGTAACATCTTTATATTGAAAATGTTTTTAATATATTATTTGGATGGGCATTAATTTTTTTACTACATGGTCAATAGTATGCTGTTTTATTTGAACTCTGCACAACAACAAAAACTATTATTTTGTACCAGCATTTATTAGTTTATAATTTCTTTGTTTGTTTAAAGTATCTTAGTTATGACAGAAAACTACATGAAGGCATTCTGAAGTTCAGGATTCTGTTGCATGATAAATGATTGTTGGTTGAGTTATTAGCTTTAGAAGGTCTTCATGGTTATTACTGAAATATTTATTTTTTAAATATATTTCTAATTTATTAAAGCCTTTTGCCATAACACAAAGAAAAAAAGGAAGTGATTTAACTCTAAATAACTTTCTGTTTAACAGCACAGTTCCAAAAGTAAATGGAACTGCTGCTATGTTAAAAAAACATATAATTAAATTGACTATTTAATTTAAAATACTGTATTAAAATAAAAAAATCTGTATTAATAAAACAATTATAATGGTTTTGTTTGCTAGCAGTAAAGCAATTCTTGCTAGTTTAATTAAACCTTCTGCTTAGCCACATACAGAATTATACTTCATAATAATAAAAAAATATTGTGTCTGCTAATTAGCGAGCCAAGAGCTTAAACTACTTCCCTTGTGTCCAAGATCATGTGCCTCATGTGTATATAATCATCATACTCTGTTTAAGTCTGAAACACTAATTGGTGATTTGGCTAGTAAAGCATAACTTACTTTTCTCTCAGAAATTAGTGGTTGATAGACTACGGAGAGAACTAGAGTTGTACCAGCAACGGTTGAAGGCTCGTAACAAGCAAATTAATATTGAGAATGACAACAGATATGTGGCTCAACAATTGAGGGACCATCAAATACAATACCGTGGTAGAAATAGAACCGTGTCACTTCTAAAGCCATCTGTTTTAAATGAAATACATATTAAAACTGAAAACAACAGTGATGAAACAAAAGAGAACAGCATATCTGATGCAGAGATTGAAATCAAATTGTCTAATGAAAAGGAAAATTCAAATCATAGTGAAAATGATGAAAAAGACAAATATCAGAGAAATTTTGCTCAATTACCCAATACAGTCCATGACAGCAGAAACAATTTTGTGAATGTTTTGAACAAGGTGAAGGAAGCTTTTAGGTAAGCTATTATTTTATTTGGACGAAACAAATATAATATATTATGCATAAGCTTATTATTGAAATAAATATTATTGACAGTGGGACCAAGCATCAGCACAGCAATGAGTGGCAGGAACAGAAGTCAGATTCGGACTCATCGCGAGGTGCGGCTCTTTCCCCTACGCCGTCACCGCCGCCTCTCCCAGAACCAGGTGAACCCATCACAAAGGAGATCTTCTTAAGGTAATCGCTGATAAATATTTGTTGCTGGCTGGTCAAATGCGGCTTGACATTTGGTGCGCCGAATTGCTGACTGCCACTGTCAGAGCTACCCCGAAGAAATTACAAACTGTAATCAATTGAGTACTAATTTCAATATGATACAGTGTCTTAGTATAGAATGGTATGATCCAATACTCATTATTGATGTGCTGGCTGCAATCACTATTTGGTGTCCCAAGATTTTCAGCTGTCAATTTTGGCAATGTTTGCAGTAATTTATGGTATTGTTGATAAGCTGGTTTATGTTGTGTTAGAGCTGTTACAGTTTTGTTAACAGACTAATGCTGTCTTTTATTTTTTAATTAATGGCTCACAAATCTACAATACAAATTCACTTACCTACATTTAAATGTGATTAAGTATATAAAAATAACAAAAGTATGGTATAACTTAAAATTAACAAGGCAATAACTACTCTGGCTCAGTGACGCAGTGAGTCATCATAGATTAAATCATAAAAATATATATTTCATCTTCAAAACTTAATTAATAAAAAGTAAAAGTTAAACTGCTTTTTAGGTTTTTCTTAATTTATTTTAGTATTTATAGCATCTTACAGAATATCCAATCCAAAGCTACTAGCAAAAATGACCAAATGCTACCTTATGCTATTATAGCTGCAATACATTCTATGGAATGGAGCATTACCCTTTGTTAGTTATGTAATGAGATATCAAACAAGCATCTATTGCATAAACAACTTCTCTGGCACAGAACAGCAAATTGTCTCCTCGTCTATCACAATCTATCTTCTTTATGTGGTGCCACACAACCCGCCCTGTCCTTTACCAAGCGGAACAGTGTTCAACGTTGGTAACTCCTGTCCACTCCCTAAAATTCCTGAGCCACGATTTCTTTGTTCTTCCGACGCGTCTGTTGCCTTTTATGTTTCTCATAATATTTAGCGGGGAGTGGGTCAAGCCGAATCTTACCCAATCTCATGTGGGATTATGGTTCACCTTGCCTACAGTGCCTACCTATTATTTGCAACCCTGAATCAGCATGCCCTATGACGTATCTTACCCAAGTGTATGAGGTGATCTAAAAAGAAATGCTGCAGTACATGCATTGATGGACAAGCTTGCTCTGTCACTAGACGCGTGTACTCTATCAACAATTTCTTGAAGGTCACGTTCATTTGAGGCGAAGAGAGCAGTATCAATAGCGCAGCGTTGATTGTTGACGTTTTTTTCGCTTTCCTTCACCCCAATTTCAGGTCCCTCCAAAGTTTCTGTTAGGTATAAACGATTCCGAGTACATATTGAAGAGGATTGGAGATAAAATACACCTCCTTTTCCTACACTACGGCATTTGCAATATCCTCAGTTTCGTCGTGTTCCACTCTTAGTGTGGCTCTCTGATTCAAGTATAGATTCTGAATAATCCTTAAAATCCTTGCCATGCAGGCGAACATCCACAAGTTCTTTCATAGTAGGTACCGCGTGTTTAACACGGTCAAAATCGCGATACGCGCGATCAAATACCTTTGAATCGCTTGACGTTTCGACCAGGTTTTACTGATCGTCGTCACAAGCAAACGGGGGTCAAGGGATTCTAAGGTATTTATTACGCGTTAATTCCTGTTAGGTTTTAAGTAATATGATGCAAGGAGATAGTTTAAAAGTTTAATGAAACACGTGATAACGTCAACCTGCATATCCCTGCCTTCTTGGACGAGAATATTCAAACCAAAAAGAACTGCACTAGTGCCTACACCCGTACGAAATCCAAATTAAGTCTCTCCGAGCTGATCATAACATTTGGGCCTAATCCTGTTCTGATTGGTAAGGAACGCTGTCAAAACGTGGCTCAGGAGAATGATCGTTCTATATTCACTACATCGTTCGGCATTAGATTTTTTCGTAAATGTTACAAACGTTGATTTCAGACAGTCTTCCGGGATAATTCCAGAGTTATATATTTGGTTGAGCAGTTCGATCAGTGCACTCACTTGGTCTTCTTCTAAAAGCTTTCAAACTCTATCTCTATCATTTAATATCTTATAACAGACTAGCTTCTGCCGGGAATTCGCCTGCGTGGACTTCATAATTGGGTCCAGCCGGGATAATAACTATCCTATCTGTTAATCTAGGTTATAAACTATTTGTGTGCCAAATTTCATCCAAATCTGGCCAGTGTTATTGCGTGAAAGTGTAATAAACATCTATCCATCCTCACATTTATAATATACGAATTCCTAATATCTGTAGCGTTTCTTCATGTCATTCTCTGGTGAAGTACCTTTTCATTTGTCGTGCTCTCGTGGTTTTTTAGAGTTCTAAGAGGTAAAAAATAAAAAGCTCAGTTGAAGGATACACACATGTGCCATTTAAATCATCACTCAAACACGTTACAAAATTAATAGGCAGTCACATGCTATTCAACTAGTTAATTTTTTATACATAATATGAAGCAAAGTATAGTGGCATCTTCCAATAGGATGGGATAGTGGCATCCAAATAAAAAATTATCGGGATATTCTATTTAAAATATTTTATACTAGCTGTGCTCCGCGATAAAAAACCTACTAATAAATACTAACTAAACCTACCTATTCCACCAGCGCCCTTCCCCCTCATGACGGCCCGCCTTACACATCATAAATGCGCGCGTGGTACTTATAATTATTTTGTTGCGAAGTTATTTTAAAACAATTATATCCTAAGATATTCATTGATGTCAAATGATGTCAAGGGTAATTTTAATCAAAATTAAATATCTGTGATGTATTTATTTGGTTATGGATTAATATTTTATAAAAACACCTTTGCAAATAATGCATTGTTTTCGAACAAATTTGATTACCATAAACAAGATTATAGTGAGTCAACCTTAAAAGATAGATATATGCTGTCGCGGACTTTTTTTTATAACTTTTAATGAGGAACAATTCCGTCATACATGATTTTTGCGTAACTAACTGTTTACGCAGCGCACGCAACGGAAACTCTCCAAAGGAATATTTTTCCCCGTTATTGCAACATTTTTCATTGATGATCCATTCCTATTGGTCGTAGCGTGAGGTTATATAGCCTCTAGCCTTCCTCGATAAATGGACTATCCAACACAAAAATAATTTTAATAGTTCCTGAGATTAGCGCGTTCAACCAAACGAAAAAACAAACTCTTCAGCTTTATAATATTATGAACTAAGTTTACTTTCTAATAAAAGTGCTAATAAGATTATATAAGGTGTTTTTTTATATGCTATATTATTTTGTTTGCCACTATACATTGCATTCACAAGTGTGAATGCTGACTGTACTTCGACATCGGTATAATATACCTATAGGTAACCTAAGTTAACAGCTATTTAGTTGTCTATATCTACAGAAAATTAATGCCTATAGATAAGAGAGGTTAAAATGTTTTCTTTTTTCAGACTAATCGGGTTAATTACACCTTTACAAAAAGAGCTATTGGAGAAGAAAAGAAGCGAACGTCGCAAGAGGTCCACAACAAGTACTAATAGAAATGAATTCCTTTATGGGAACTATGAAATGTTACCTGTAAGTAAAAGATATAGCTAAATACTCAATATTTATTGCGTTTCACAATGTAATTTAGGTGGTAAATACAATCTGTCAGATCACTATGGACCATGTCGTGCACAGCAATGTAAGAGAAACGAAGCACTATGTTTCTTTCATTAAATATAATAATTTGTTTCATAATGGGTATACCGTAATAGGGTTATTGACAAAATTTTACAAAGGGTCTAAATTTAAAGAATATGGTCTACATTAACTAAAAAAAAAATTTTGTACCTACTAGTGTACCTATTGAATACTTATTAGATGTTTAAAATTCAAATTTTAAATGTCGTGCCAAAAGGCGCGATTACCATTTTGTGACGTCAATATTCAGTCAACAGAACTATTGTAAACAAAGGAAATTATTTTGTAAATCTTATCATTGGTGCGTGTACCAATACTTCGAAAACTGCACTGAAATACGAAGAAATTGGTTGCAACTTGCTTCCCAAATATCAACAAATTCATAGATTTATTTTGTGTCATGTGTCAATCGCCTGTGATTCGCTGTGATATCGCTAGTGATTGATGTTTCGAGTCACGTGACACATAGATTAAAATCATGAATTTGATAGCAAATTAAATAAATTTACGAGTTATTATTATTATTAAAAATACTATACTACAATTCTTTCATTATAGCTAACTTTCATATTTTATTACCACCACTGTCAAATACCCTCTAGTCTTGATAGTTGATATACCTACAAAATTGATGTAACTATATTGCTTTGTTTTTACAGAAAAAGAAGAAGTACAACCAGTTTCCGTACCTTCAGACACATAATGATCCACCCCAGACAAGATCTGCAAAATTGCGTAAACAACAGGTAATTAAGTTTTCGTTGTCATGAACATTACAGTTCAGGGATATGTATTACGTGCCTTTAATGCACACATAAAATTCATGTACTGCATTATGATATTTTCTTCAACACTCTTGCTATTTAAGTGGCTCTTATTGCACCGCTTTTAGGTTCATAATGAGGCTTATTAATCATGCGTGCTCTTTCTTCATTTTTACCGCTTTAGTGCTGTAATATCAAAAAAGAGTACGTGACAGCGTTCGTGGTCGCAGGAAGACTCCTCCTGCGATCACGAACGCTGCAAAGTATTTGAAACGTCAGGAAAAACACAAACCAATAATACACGCGATTAATTCGGTTAAAATTTGTTTTATTAAAATGTAATTTCTGAACGTTTTGAAATATTAAAAGTAAAGAAATTTGTTGTCTATAAACTCTTTGATGAAATTTACCATTTTTGTAATTAGATACAGTCTTGGATACAGTTTTGGTAAAATATGACGAGTCAGTTAATTAAAAATAATGTTTCTGTACCCGAATTAACGTTAGGTAAGTTTTAAAAAAGATTTTTTTTATTTGATTATAATATTAGGCTGTTTGGCAACTTCGTCTATAAGTAATAGACTCGGCGTACGAAAAAAGAAATTTGCTCGCCATCTTAATAAAAACATGTATATCGTTGAATGTCTTTATAAAAAAAAATATTTTATGTTATTATATAATTTTTTTCCTCATAAGAGTGTTGAAAAATGTCGTATGAATCGCGTGCTCCAATGGTCAACAATTCTCGGTCGGCCATTGCTACCCTCACCAAGGCTTGGTTAGCAATTCAACCTCGACTGTAATGACCGACTTAGGGCACTTGTATCATAACGTACTATTAATAGACTAAAAACAACAAATTCAAAGTTGCTCTTATTGCACTTTTAGACGTATTACGCACGGGTACTTTTCACTTTACATTAACGCACTAGTGCGGTATTCTAAAATAAAGCTTACGTAGCACCTTTACTTTTGTTTTTAAATATCAGCAGAGGTTTGATGTGTAACAGCTCTTTGCTGAGATTTAATATTTTTGTGATTAAATACACTGTGTAAGATAAAGCATGATAAATAAACATTTCAATTTATAAAATTATTCATTTTTGTTGCCAAATTAACACTAATATGGGTTATAATTAGAAAAATATTGAGAGTTCAAAAGTCATATTTTATTCAGATGAAATTTGAACACCATTGTGAAGTTATCATTAGAAAGCTTATTTAATCAGCTACTGGATTTTAATAAAATATATATTTTTGGCCACCTATCACTACATATTATAAAACAAAGTCGCTTCCCACTGTCTGTCCCTATGTATGTTTAGATCTTTAAAACGCAACGGATTATGATGCGTTTTTTTTAATAGAAAGAGTGATTCAAGAGGAAGGTTTTATAATTGTATATAATTTGTCAAGTTTTTGTATACATTGGCTAAAATATAATGATATTTGTTGGATGTGTCGGAAAAAACCCCAAAGGCCGTCTGGGAGCTTTCAACGAAAACGCTGCCTAAACCCTTTGAGATATAACAAAATGATGTATGGTGGAATTGTATATCTTATATAGTTGATGGCATATGTCTATCTCTTAAGGATAACATACTCTATCCATTTGAATTCTTAAAAAAATTGGTAATTATAAAGCGGTTAATGTTACGCCCTTTCAGCCTGTGTAGCTCATATATGTACATCTTTTAATATTCGGCTGTTTGGCTATTCGTCAGTGCCTCTCCTTCCATCTGCGCGCGCATGGACAATACACTCGGAGCGCATAAAAAATCCGCGCGCCATTTTAATAACAAAATAGGTTTAATCAATTAATTTTCGTGAGCGTGTTCGTGGTCGTGAGCAGGATTCGACCTCGGCGGAGGCCGAGATGGCTTAGTGGTCAGAGCGCCTGGAGTATTTATCCGGGAGGCGCAGGTTCGAACCCGGCTCACGACCGTATTCTTTTTCCATTTAAAATTATAACTTTAGAGTTCGCTAAGCACGTGTTAATACTTTTCAAAGATTTATCTGTAATTTTTTTTTTTTCCGTAATGTATTACATTCTTTTTGCGCTCTTTGTACATTATCATTACAACGCTTCGGCACCATTGACTATAATTACCAACTTAGCTCATTTGTATCGTAATGAACTATTATAATATTTTCATTTCCTGTAATTCGTATTGGTATTTCATTCAAAAAAATATTATTCGTCTTTTCCAGTTGCAAAATAAAACATCTCGTGAAGGCTCGCCATCGGGGTCTTCTACTGAAAACAAAGGTTAGTCTTAAGAAAGCATATTTTTATGAAGCCTATGAATAATTATTTAACTATATTGGGGTAAAGAATAAAATGTTTTTGACATTACATAATAGATTTCTAATTAAAGAATTTAATCTTTACCTATATATGATGATATAGCTACTAGAAAAGGACTGACTGCCGATATGACGGCTGATAAAGATGTATGGAAGAAGAATACGTGCTGCGCCGACCTCAAATAAATTGGGATAAGGGCAGGGGGATGATGATGAATCTATTTATAAACTGGAAGTGTCTGTTTGTGAATTCAAAATAAATGCTATTATGTTTTTTGTGGTAAAAAACGCGGAGGTGAGCACGGGTCAAGATGGTTTAGTGGTCAGAGCGCCTGGAGTATTTATCCGGGAAGCGCAGGTTCGAATCCTGCTCGCGACCGTGTTCTTATTCCACAAAAATATATAACTTTAAAGTTCGCTAAGTTCGCTAAATAAATACTATTAATTAAGTAAAAACTGCTATTTCTAAGTCTGACAGCTCGTCGTGTATATTCCATTTCGAAATCTTGCAAATTGCAGGATTCAGTCGATACGAATATAAATATAGAGTGGTATTTATCCAAGTCCCGCGCGAACGAAGTAGCAGGCACAGGTAGTTAGAAATGTGTGACCTGGATGGTTTTGTAAATAGATCTTATTGTATTTTTTTTTCTTTTTAATGAAGAACATCAACCTAAATCACCACCTAAACAACATCACTGCACTGAAAAGAGGGCAACAAAATGAAAATAGAGAAACGAATATCCTTTCCCAAAAAGTATAACATGCAGTCTGAGACATCTTAACGAACGCCGGCTGTAAAATATACGCCCAACTGCAAGTTATAATTTTTTGGAGAATATAATGTATCTGTATTTTCATACCTTTTTAGTTAAGGTAATTTCGATCAACGTACATTAAACGCACTTTTTTGTAGTGTGTGTCAAAATTGTAGCATTAATGTGTTATGAATGTAAAGTTTATATATGGAATCGGCTATTTACTAGCTTTCATTATGGTATACATAATGTTATAAAAAAAAACACCCGCCTTTTTTATTTTAAGGCGCATAATTTAAACAGTCTTATAGCTTATGGCACGCCTGCAATTGAGACGAATCTAATCACACCTCATATGTTAAAATTCATCCAGCGTACCAAAGAAATAGACATACCTATACATAGGTGAATTTTTCAAGTGGGCGTGGCAAATCCGAAAATTTTAGGAATAGCGAAAAGTACTCGAAAGAATCTGGTAGCCGATTTTGATGTACCTAAACTAAATATGATGATACAGATCATTGGATTTTTGAAAAATCAATATTCCTAGCCAGGTATCGAACCCACTGATTTTGGAACAAAAACCGCATACTGTATTATTTCACCATTCGATAGTGTTGCTCAAATTCTGGGAAGTCGAAAACATAACCTTCCTGCTGGGACAGTCGGGTAAAAACTAAGATGTCGGTGCAAAACTTAGCAAGTAAGTTGACATAAGCCGTCATCACGAACTTAAAAAATATTGAGAACATCTGGTTTGGAATCGCTATCACTTAGTGATTATACTCCATTTCTGTATGAGATACTTTTATGTGTAGTGGTTTAAGCCTCCTTGATCTAACATTTATTTCGGTTTAT
Organism: Xylocampa areola; assembly: GCA_935421205.1. Lineage (NCBI taxonomy): Eukaryota > Metazoa > Arthropoda > Insecta > Lepidoptera > Noctuidae > Xylocampa > Xylocampa areola. The sequence continues at coordinate 8,190,958 of OW285204.1, forward strand.
TTCAGCAGGCTGGACCAACGGCAAGCCTGCGTGGGCGGCTACTCTGCCTGCTAGTTTATCAGTGGAACCAGTGTACACAACTCATAAAAAAGTGTGTCATGTTTGTGGAAGAAATGGTAAGTGAATTTACGTAAGACAACTTTGAATTGTTTGAAGTTCCTTGAACCTAATATTTGTGGTTTTAAAAATACTCGAATGGTTTCATTTATTTGTCTGAAATGTCGGTGGACTATTAAGAGTCAATGCTCACTGTTAATTGGGAATAATTACGAATAATCGCGGTAATTCATTTATTAAAGCTAGTGTAAATAAATCACTATAACATAGCTTTTTTATTATATCAGTCAGACAAATGTAAATATCATAAACATCTTCTTCGTCTTTAAAAACAACCCTCCTTCTGGGGCAGTCGGGTAAAAATACGTTGTTACAGCCGAGGAGTTGTCACATCGTTTATTTCTATCTATAACAACATTAAAAATAAAAACGTGTTCAGATGGGGATGGATGGGGTGAATGTTATGTGAGTGTACATGAGCTTTTATCTTGTATCAGATGTGCCATCACTGCTGGTGTGGTGCGCGGGCTGCTGCGTGTGGCAGCACACGGGCTGCGGTAGTAGCGGTGCCACGTGCACACTGTGCGGAGCAGCACTGCCCGAGCCGCCGCACGCGCCGCCGCAGTCAGAACCCGACCCCGACCACCAGGACCAACTCTACAGAGGTAACATATTACTGTATTATCACAAAATAAGATAACGTTTCTTCTGTTATCGGTGAGGTGAAAGATGGTTGCCATCCAAAGAGATAATGTCTAAAAGCAGTGTCGAAGAATTTAAAGGTAACCTTCTTATTCCAGATAAACTAGCCGAGCGGAAAAGCTTACAAGAAAAAAACATAAAATTATGCGTGGAACTTAGAAAACTTGAAGTGAGAGCTGCCAGTCTCAAGGAAAATTTGGATGAGCATAATGCAGAGAAAAGACAATTGTTAGCTGACCAGATCAAGACGCAGAGAAACCTCCAGAAACTTCTCGACTTCATCAGTCAATTTAAGGAGACATCGATCAGCATCCGCTCTACGTCTGTCAGCGAGTCTGGTAGCGAAATTAGCAAAAGTAATGAGGAATAAGTGGTGGGTGAGCCTTTACCTGATTTGTAACTTGAGGTGATAATATACCTGATGAAAGTTGTTGGAAAACAAGAAGTGGTTAGGTATTTTACACGCAACTGGACAAACTGGATCATATACTTAGCAGCCAATTCTGGCAATAGCGTAGAAGTTAAGTGTCAGGCGGGTATCATAAGTGAACCTAAAACCAAACTGTGGTAATTTTTTGGAGCCTTCTGTTATGTGGATGTATTTTAATTTTGTTGCTGTCGTCCTAATGCCGTCGGAATCTTCAAATCAAGGACCAATTAATCGGGTGAACAGTTACATGTTGATAATCAGTAAATGGATTTAACAGCATTTGCATGCGCTTTGAGTAAATATACGCAATCTCGCGAGATTTCGTAAAGCCCGAGATCTCGCGAGACTGGCTCAATGGTTTAGGCTTAACCCGAAAGAGTAACCCAATTTCATGCCTGCTTTCCTAGGACGTGGTTTGACTTAAAACAATATATAGGACTGAAAACACGTTTAGCTAATCTTCAGCGACGCGGTTCTAGTCGATTGTTTTATAGTCTGTGCAAGCTTTCATTTTTACCATGATTGTTATGACTTTGACTGCTTCATTATTAATAGTACCTTTTCCATTGTTTCAGGTTGAAGGTCTGATTGCGTCTCTCTGTGTTTGTGATTCGTGGTCAGTGTTATTGTTCAAATAGATTGTTGATGGAGTAGTTCAAAATTTAGCGTTACTTAACTTTTCAATATTTTTATAACGTGTTCTTACATGTGAAATGTATGAATTAAGTGATTTTGTTTATTTTATCAAATTATATTTCAGAATATTTTAGTTAAAACGATTTCTCTTTATTTACAGAGTTTCATGTCATACAAGTAAACCTAACTGAATTGGTATGAGTAAATATTTTGAATGTAAATCTATTTTGATTTGTGAAAGTGATTTTATCATAGTATAGAAACTCGATGTGTGATGATCATAATTTCTTTCGATCAAATGGAAAAGTAAATCAATTCTATTAAATAAAATCAACTGATTAGCCAAAAGTGAAAGTGTTCAGTATTTGATTCCTAATTTAGGGTAGATGTAGTTTTATTGTTAGTAATATTAAAAATGAATTTTGTTCCGACTACACAGTTTTAATTTTAAGCGTTGTTTGTATGTAGCTGTGTTACGGTTTTATAAGATCAAGTGTCCGTCCTTTTCTAAGTTTAAATATTTTTACTATACAAGAGGAAAAGGAAGACCAGATTTTGTAATTATTAAACCAAACAACGTTAAATAGTATAAACTTTACATCAACATTAATTGTTCTCTGTGATATGATTATTTTTTCTTAGGTTGTTGATGGTACAAACGTACTTTGTAAAAAAACCTTAATTGTAAAAATCTTATGTAAATAAATATTCGTAAATTGGTAAATACATTTTATTTTCAATTTTTATTTATATTTTGGACTAAATTCAGCATTATACCTACCTAATTTTAACAAACGACGGTGATTGTTTAAAGTTAAGCGATGTTGCATAAAAAACAAATGATTAAGCTAATTCTAGAACCTTCTTTCCTTTTAACACATCTTTGCGCAACTCTTCAAAGCTACGTTCTAATAATTGACATTCATATTGCGTAAGAGTTGTGTATCGCTCCATTTCTTTAATACCCGTATGATTGATATGCACCAAACCTCCGAAGTATGACGTACCGAAATCGTTATTTTCTATGAAAGCGTTAACTTTCGCCTGCCGCCCGTCCAAGGCGTCGAGTACATTACGAGTGAACATTAAGGCGCTATACGCAACTGACAGAACGGGTGAAAATCCCCTCTTAGCTCTTAATATTCTCTCATCAGTCCTACGAAATTTTATAGTGAATTCCTGAGAGATTTGAGCGTCAAAATCTGAAGGCGGATAGGTTTGAGAGAGAAGGGGAATAGCGGTCTTTTCAGAATGTCCTCCTATGACAGGCACGCTGCAGTTGCGCGGGTTCAAGTTATTCTCAGCTGCGAACAATGTTTGAGCACGTAGTGCATCTAAGCCTGTCACTCCGAATAGTTTCTTTGGATCATAATCTCCGTGGTTTCTCAAGACCTCGGCAGCCATCGGAATGAGACAATTTATCGGTTCCGTGACAATAGCTAAAATTGGCATAGGATTTAATTTGGCTACCCTCATAGCTAGTGTTTTTACAAATGATGTGTTTGCTGAAAGCCATAGTTTTTCCGTTATACCGGGCTTTCGTATGAGTCCACCGACGCCCAAAACAATGTTAGAATTTTTTAAAGCTCTGTCTAGAGTGTCTTCGCCTGTATATCCTTGTAGGTAAGCTTCTGTAGGTACGTGTGACAAGTCTAGTACAACGCCAGGCGTTTGTCCTCGGGTATCATGAACTACAAGCTTAGTTATATTGGGTTCTGCTCGCAGTAGTAAGCAGAGTGTCTGGCCAATGTCACTCGCACCTCCGACTACAGTAACTTGATAATTTCTTCTGGCTGCCGACAAAGGTTTCCAAAGCTTTGTCCTGATAAATGAATTCATTTTGTTTACAGAATGTTACCACATTAAATTTACATTATATTTAATTTTAAGATGATCCTATTGAATTCCAAAAATGACTAACCATTAGACCAAATTTTTATTTGACATATAGTATCTATGGCAATTGACAAGCTATTGTGAACATGTGAATAGAAAAAGGCCAAATATCTCAGAGTAATGAGTAAGTTTGTGGATGGAAGTAGGCACTTCAAAGGAATCCGGCCCTTTATAATAAATATTATTGCTTACATACTTACATTAAGCAATTATGTTTAAGCCTATGGAGTTGCAGCTAGTGCAAGCTGCATTGTGTTTACCTCACAGTCTGTAGTGAGAAGTCAGGAAACAGTACGTCCGGCCGCCGTCACAGGCTTGTTACTTATTCGGTGGGAGAATTTCCCAAGTTCTTGGCGTGCAGTCCCAACTCACAGTGGTCGGAGAATTTTACACCTGCCTCTCTTTCTGGGCATGTGAATTTTCTAAAGGATCGGTAAAATTACTAAATAAACGGTAAAATTACCGAATTTGCCCGTTTTACTTCGTTTGAACTAAGTTCCATTTCCTTTATAAACGACGGTTATTGAGGTAATCTTTATTAGGTAAGTATATTCATTTAAATCAAACCGTACATTTTATTTATGTAAAAAGTTTGTTCTATCATCGGGGACACCTCACACCATTTTCCTTGCCGATGATACCTCTCCCTCGAGCACCCTTTATTACAGACTCACAGCACGATCCGTTAGTATCTCTAGTTGGTCTCTGCGATGTTCGCTAGTAGGTACTGGATTACTGAATAGTACCGAACTCTCAGAACAATGAGGAAATTTTGTCTTGGATTTATCAAACTTGCAAAAGTAGGTGTCAACCGATAATCAAGTTCACCTTTCGTTAAATATAAAATTCAGTTGTGCGTCTACTCGTAATTCTTCTCGTCTTACACGGCTTTGATGATTTTTTTGTACAAATGGGGTTCCTGGGCTGGGTGGTTCTTGGCTTTAGTTGGACATGATAGGTAGCGTTGTGTCGAGACCCAGAAATTGTGGCGGGACCATAGACGAACGAATATTTATCGTAGATATGAATCTGTATTTGTAGGTACTACTATCGCGGATTGTGGCCACATAGAATATTCCTCCATGCTATGCGGTCTTCCGTGATGTGGAATGCTGCCCCTTTAACCTCTATAGCATCAGATACAAGATCAGATGCATCTAGTGGTTTTATCGTTTGTTGTTGGCTCTCTGCCTTCAGCACGATTTTTCTTCATATGACATTTGATAACACATGAGGATATACCTCATGTGTTATCAACATTTTGTATATATTCAGGCGTTATCTTGCGGAAGTCCATTACAATGGGTGCAAATAAATACATATCTAAGCTACTTCCACAATATTGAGGGTATTGAATAGATTCAGGCGTTACTTTGCGGAAGTCCATTACAATGGCTGCATATAAATACCTATATCTAGCTACTTCCACAAATATACGCACATACAATACAATACAATACAATACGAATACTCTTTATTGTACACAAATTATAAACACATTATAAAACAAAATATATAAACAAAAATGTACAATGGGCGGTCTTATCGCTCTAGGCGATCTCTTCCAGACAACCTTAGGATGGACAGAATGGCAAAAAATTTAATAGATACATACGCAAGCCCCCCCCCCCCCCCCGGGCATCATCAGGAGCTGTTAGACCGTGCACAGGTAATTGCGTGACTACACTCAATATTCTGGAAGTAGCTTGATATTGTATTTACATGAGGTATTATATTAATACAAAACATTTATTTAAAAACATTGGTATCTTTCCCCCTCAATCTTCATTGAACTCTAAATGTAATAAAACACTAACCAATACGTAATGTACATAATCCACATTGCGTACCTAAGTATGTATATTCTTATTGATTTTTATTGCTCTTAATCTAAGACTAGGTATATTATATGCTCTGATATTCCACTTTGTTATACTTATATAGACACGTTTACGTACTCTTTGCCCATTTACAAGTGAAAGCAGACAGTTTACATCTGATTCCACATAGTTGAAAAATCACATAAAAATCATAACTCTAGTTTATGGCTTCATGTGAACTATAATGTCAGCTTTTCTGAATTTATAATTTTAGCAATGTAGATATTAAAATTCTGTAAAAAATTGCAAAATTGTAGTATCTACCACCACACCATGTTTAGCCGCAAATTTAGTGGTTTACTATCAAAGATAAGGAATGCAAAAATAAAATTAATTCCGGCGAGAAATGTTCAAGTTTCCGTTATCGGTGCTGGAGGTGAAGTTGGAGGAAATTTATCTCTTTTACTTAAGCAGAACTTTAAAATTAAGAGATTAAACTTATATGATGATGACGAAAAAATTAAAGGAACCTCGATGGAATTAAGTCATTTACCTGGAGGCCCGCAAGTTCGTGGGTTTGCTGGTGATAGTTTCCTACATGCGGCTGTTCGGAGCTCGGATTTAGTCGTGATGTGTCATAGAATTACCCGCAAACCAGGAAATTCGCGAGAGCAGATGATAGCTGCTAATGCTCCCTCATTGCAAAGGCTTTGCCGGGCATTGGCTGACGAAAACCCCGAAGCGTTTTTTGCCATCGCAACTAACCCATTAAATTCAATGGTACCTTTTGCTAGTGCACTTTTATATAAATATGGGACCTACAACCCTTTTAAGGTTTTTGGCATAACACACTTAGACACCGCAAGGGCTCGCACTTACGCTGCAAACGCTTTGCAAGTAAGTCCTCGAAATTTGCGGCTTCCTGTTATAGGAGGACACTCCGATGAAACCATAATACCTTTATTCTCGAATATTATCCCTACTGAGTTTTGTGTAGATCCTTATCAAGCAGATACATTGACTCGACTTTTAAGAAAATCTGGGACAGAAGTAGTGTTCCAGAAACAAGGTTGTGAATCAGCAGTACTAGCGGTCACTTGGTCCATTAATGAATTTTGTGATTTGATAATAGATGCCATTCGCGGAGCCGAAGTTGTAGTGAATAGCTATACTGCCAATCCACATTTTGGAACAAGATTTTTTTCCGGACCCACTACAGTAGGACCGTACGGTATAATACAGGCATGTCATGATTTTACTTATAGTGACTACGAATCTTTTCTTTTGAGTGCTTCTGTGCCTCTTATTAATAGAGATGTGACGCTTGGTGAAGATTATGTTCGATTTATTGAAATCGCTGGAAAACCACAACATAGTTAAGCATTGTGACGCATTATTATATTTTACAGAGTTTTAATACATTCTAATTGAGCAAAAAAGTATGTTTTATTTATGTGTCTTGCAGTTTAAAAAAAATGATTTATAATCGCGGAGGTATTCTTTTAAATTTACTTTAAAATTTCAGATGTGGTCATCAGAATAAAACCGTTAAAAAAGTTGCAGTTAATAGAATTTGTCTTTCGGTTTGTTTGGTACAAAAATATCTGTGTAGGTAGGTATACCTTTATAATTAGAAGCTGTCAAGTCGATAAACCATTAGATACAGCTTGATCTCTATTGTGTGTAGTCCTTAAAGGATCCGTAAAGGATCAATTGGATGTCGTTTTACGAATTGGAAATTGAATTGCACCATTAATGTAATTTTTGCCATATTGGTGGTAAATATACCTATCTACTGGGAGGAAACTAGAAGTAGGTATTTCTAGTCGTATTTCGTTAATTTTGATGGAATCTTCACTGTAGAGTGTAACTTGGTTTGCGAGGAAACATAATAGTTTCCATATTTCATCACGCTATCGCAGATAGGCACTGAACACAAGCACTTTTTAAGTGTGACCAAACGGAAATAAATAAAGAGAATATTTATTATAGGTACATAACGTATGTGTAGGTAATATTTATTATAGGTACTTACTTAATAAGAACGATTGATTTAGATAGGACTTCCACTGCAGTTTTACTTATGATGCAACATTTTGTGTTAAGGTAGCATAGCTATTATCATGCTGCCGCTTAAAGGAACTGAACAGTGGCAGCACATTCTTTAACCTCTGGATCGATTTGAATAGTTATTAGGTACTTACTATAACTGAAGCTATAGTGTAAATTTAGAGTTAAGAACTAATAAGTAATAGATAAGTATGTACCTATACCTAGTGGATGGAAGAGTCGGGTCAGGTCGACCTCGACGAACGTACCGCAATCAAATTGCGGACGTTCTCAAAAAAGGACAGGTCAGGAGCCATCTAAATCGGCGAGCCTGTATGAAGAGGTTAATGAACACAGATGAAGCGAAAGAAGTGTCTCAGAATCGTACCAAATGGAAATCGATAATCTCGGCCTACCCCAATGGGAAACAGGCGTGATTGTATGTATGTATACCTAGGTACATCATCTGCTTGGGCTATGAATTTCCAACGTAATCATCAGGTAGCCTAGCGGAGTTAGCAGTATGATAATCGGAAGAAAGATTCGAACCTTCTGTTTATATAAACAGAACAAACAGAAAAACTAGCTTTCAGCAGCTGCTCTAGGTACATTGGGCTTAGTGGGAACGTTTTGAATTATTATGATTATACATGACATGATGTTAGTTTCCGATTATGATATAGATACACGAATAATCCGGAGAAATGGAAACAGCATAGGTACTTTTGGCCTAAAGATTTTCAATTATATTTAGGTACATTATGTTACAAAAATTCTATTGTTCCTTGAAGGGCCCTATACCTACTTACATACATATGGGTGCACCATTAATATAAATCTAATGATATAAAATAAAAAAACCAGTAGTGGCCAGTTGTTGTTTATACGGCTATACAATCGATATCTTAATATATATAAATCTCATGTCACAATGTTTGTCCTCAATGGACTCCTAAACCACTTAACCGATTATAATAAAATTCGCACACCATGTGCAGTTCGATCCAACTTGAGAGATAGGATAGTTTAAATCTCAAATTATAGTCGCGTGCGAAGCCGGGACGGACCGCTAGTAATATTATAAAAAAACCGATAAAATTTACAAGTAATATTGGACGCCCATTGGCCGAAATTCGACCATAATTCATTTAAATTTGAATTGTGTGTGTCAAACGCATGCTAGCGTGTGTAATGTTTTTCTTTTAAATAATTTTAATGTATTTCTAATGAATATTTTACAAAAATATTAGCTTCCTGCACTCCTCCATAAAAACTTTAACTGTGCCACATTTCATACTTCTCCGCCCGCGTAATTTTCGTAAAAAGGGGCACAAAGTTGCTTCACGTATTAATATAATGATGTTGAATGCAAATGTGGGATTTATTTGTCAAATCTTAAATTTTGTATCAATGCTGAAATAGTGTAACTTAACTTAATATAATAATAAAATTAGTGTATCTATACACTAATTTAAAAAAGAATATAAATGATTCTCTAAACTTATTTTAAATATGACTGTACAGTTAGTGACTTGGTATAATGCATGAATTGTTATAACATATAAATAAACAGACATAAAGCTGCAGAAACTACATTTAAATCGTTAAATTCTAATGTAGGTACAATGCTTAGCGTAGGTACATACAAATTCAATTCCTGTTTTCTCGGTAAGTACAAACCAAACATTTTTACACAGCACTGAAAACAAAGCTATAGGAATGGTGGACATAATCGAAGCTGACGTGTGCGGCGTTCGGTTGTAACGGTCCAATATCGGACAAATGGCGAGGTGGTGACGCAAAGCGGCCATCGGAGTCGCATCTCATTCGGAGAACATTGTAACTGCCTCAGCGACTTGTTCCTCTTACTATGGAGCCCAGGTATGGCTGCGTTCACAATGACTCGTGTTCTGTTAGTTGTGTTATTTGATGTGATTTTAAAGTATATTATAGCAACTTAGGTACTGTTAAATTGTAATTTTTGTGTTTATGGTGTAGTCGATAGTATTCTAAACGGATTCTTTTTAGCTCATTTTTTGTTGGAGAGTGGTTTTACATTTAAACGGCCTTAGAAAAGCACGCGGTATAATAATTATAATATCTATATATAAATAACGAGTTATTTGGTGTTTACATTAGCCTATCGAAGACACTTAGTTAATAACCAAGCTATCAATAAGAAAAAAAACACCTAAAGAAATGCGTGTGAAACAAGGTTCATTAGAAGACGGTGCGCTCACCAGATGTGTTAAAATTTACCTCCCAATATAATTTCATGTGATCCTAACTTAACAGGCGGGGAGCGTTCTCAGCTCGGTGCAACCGCAAATAAGGATCGTAACGACAGGGTTAACTTTAAGATAATCGCTGAGCGGCCATACGGGTCCGCCGCGGCGTTACATTGAGTTTAATGTCTCTTGGTCTTGACGACCGCCGTCTGACGGTGTTAACTTGAGTGAGGGTTAAGGGTCGAGAGACCGGTGATTACACCTCAGTAAGGACCATTTATTGCCACTACACTGTTTGTGATTGTCTGTTTGCTACATTAACGTTTGGCTTTATTTTACAGACATTATAAAGTCATCTGCGGTCGTGATTAGGTGGACTATAATTTGGTGAGTGTGTTCCTTTCAATTGTAGTTGTATTTCTAAAGGTATCAGTTTACTGATAGACATATCTACTACTTATGGTGGCGTACCTATGTGGTGGTGACTAGTGGTGACAACGTCCATGATGCTTTTTCCACACATAAAAAGGCTTTCCTCTTATAAGATAAACCCTAAGCTAGGTTAAAATGAAAACTTAAGAATAATCAAGGAAACATAACAAATACATTACTCGATGTTGCTTATGCTTGAAAAGTAATAAGTAAATAATGAAGTGTCGTTGTGTGCATTAAACATTCAATGTGTCTGCACACGAGGTATTTAAATGTACTTTAATTATCATTTAACGTAACTTGCTAGTACTCAACAAGTTGATATATCTGATCAATCACGATGGTTATCTCTGCTCGTGCTTAGATTTTATCAATTTATTATGGACCTGTTTCTTACTATAAATGTTGTCATTCTACATTTTAATTACGTAGAGTCTTAGTTGTTGGCCAATGGATGTAGTGCATTCCGGGACTTGCATTAATTTATGTCGCACGACGACTTTGTATTGTGGTATGTGGTCTGATAAAATGTGGTACAGAGATCAATCGAGTGCAATTCAACCGCATCTTCACTAAACATTATGTGAGATAGTTATAAATGTATCTAAGCATTCAAGCAACAGATTTTTTTTTGGGATCCTTTCAATTGCAATTTCAGTTTTTTTTAGGAGCGTAGTGGCTTCCCCATGTCGTGTGCCTTGTTCGAGGTAGTTTATTCACTGGTAGAAATAGTAAAGTTTGTCAATGCTTTAATAAAATACTGCCTGCTATTTTATTAAAGCCTATATTAAGATAAATAGGTATATTTATTCGCTGAGGATATGGTACAAAAGTTGTTTCATTTCAGTCTCTACACATAAAAGAACATACGAATATTTTGAACAATAAAATATTTAGTACATATCTATAACTTAGTATCAAATTAATTATTGGTATTTTAAATAAAAATCAACTTAATAACTATCAAAAAGAACGTCAAAGATTGAAGGTAGCTGATGTAGATGATTCTGTTCGATAGAGGCCTTTGTCTTGCAGTGGGACAGAAAAGGGATGGTTACGCTATGTTTAATGTAGATGATGTATAAAATGTGTAACAAAAGTGAATGTACCCAATGTTTACAATTAACTTTTACTATGGAACCAACTTCGAAAGCGCGAAAGAAACTTTGCTGTTACATACATTTTGGTCGAGTAGGTATGAAGCTTTACTATGAAACAGTAATTTTTTTCGATATCACTTTCGATGTTGGTTCCATAGTAAAAGTTTTTCTTATATATGGATATACTTACCCCTCAAAGTATGATCACGAACTTCTATTTCACATTGTATTCATCTTAAGACATTTTACAAGACGTGTGTCTAAGAAAAGTCATCCATCAGAAATTTACTTAGATTGCGACGAATTGCAAGAAATTAAAGACACTCTTAGGTACACATACTCGGTAAAGTTCGGGGCGAGTCACTGAGATGTCCCTCGGGTGTCGTCTGTCGGCACCATGGCGATGGAATTGTGTGCCGAGGACTGAGGGGATACGAGCCTCTATAGCCTGTAATATAACAATTATTTTATAAATATGTAAGGGACTGTGCAGTTTGATAGGTTTGAAGATTTGACTGTGAGTGTGTGGTGTGCACTATGTAGGTATGAAAATTCCATCATTAAAGGATATCTGTCGTTTCTAGAACAAAGATGTCTGTACACGATGTTCATTTATTCAAAAAACGAGGTAGGATTCTAAGTGAAATGTTGATATTAATTAGGGCATTCGAGTTTAGCTGTATTTCTGGATAAATCCTGTCAATCTCGAGAAAGAGTCCTGATTAAACTTTCAGGATAATGTTTTTTTATTTACCGTCTGGGAACCTGGTTGAATACATATTCGAGAATATAAACATTCGTAGCTTTCAGAACCACGCATTAAAAATTTCAAAACGTGTCAAGCGTTTGTCGGACAAAGCTTTGGCAGTACTTAGTCAAAGAATGCGTGAAGTTTTGGAATAGCCAGCGGAACGGTCGCCTCCCAAAAGTCGTTATCTCAACTTGTTTGCTAAACCCGACACGCCAAGAATTGCAAATGGCGATAATTCTAACTACACCGATAAATCAGTTACACCCCGTTCAACTTTTTTCCCGAGAGGGTGCCTCCTTTTCACCATTGTTGGTGATTGATCGCGCGTTTCCTATGCTTAAACTTTTTCAAAACGCTCAAGAACATGTGTTACTAAAGTTTCGACAAGCCATCGGCTGATATATACGGATTTGTACCTACTATTAATTTGTCGTTTACTCATATTCAGTATGACAGTAAGCTTTTGCATATCCCTTTATGAAAAATCTACGGTTTTATGTCTTCCCGAAGTTATCTTAAGATACGACACGGAAGAAAGCAAGAGATTGGTTTTTATACTGCAATTATTAGTAAACTATTATTAAGTCGGCAAGCTTGGAGTTGGCGCCAACTTCTATTACCATTCATCGTAGCGGTCTATAAGTAGGTACTTCTGTTGTAGTTAGACATTGATTGCCTCTTCAACGGTTGAGCATATTCTGTTCTATCCGTATAAAGATTGCCTTCGTATAATTCCAGTTTTAGGATAAAATGCCTCGTTGGTCTAATGTTACCGAGCGCGACTGCTGAGCATGAGGTCTCGAGTTCGATTCCCGGGTCGGGAAAAGTGTTATTGAGTTTTTCTGTTAGAAAATTCTTAGTAGCAGCCTGGAGTTTGGAATTGTCCCGGTAGATGGCAATAGGCTCACCACCTATAACGTGGGACTTAGAGCATTTGTGAAATATGACTGTATACAACTGTGTAAAACTCTGCCTACCCCTTCGGGGAATACAGGTGTGATGCTATGTATGTTAGGATATTAGAATAATGACGATTATCTACTTTTTTTTTAACCTAGTGCCTAAAAAGCACACGGTCCTACTCTCACCTTTACCGAGATCCCGGGTTTTTTGCAGCTTTCATTGCGACAAAAAACATGGAGTCGAAACGATGGATAATGGATATTTAATTTCTAACTTCTCAACTAGCGAGAAATGCATGCTCTATATTTAGATTAAAGAACGTACCTGAGCATAGTATTTTCCTGTAAAGAGTAATGCCAACATTTTTCCGGGTTGTGAAAAGCGACTAAAGGATTATTTCATATTTGGTTATGTTATTACTGAAGGCATGCTACTATTTTGAATCACTATGGCAAATAGAGGAATAGTCCTAAATTACATCATGGTAAGAAAACCAATAAATTTGCCGTCGATGACGCCCCCGGGAGTCGGGGCAGTCGCGGCGATGCTGCGTCAATTTATGACCGCCGCTAATTGTCCTCAATTTATACCCGTTACAATATTAACGATATACCTATTAACAGCTTGAGATAGAAATGGGAAGCACGTGTTAAGTTAATAAAGACAGTCAGATAGCAGGTTAATTCATTGGTCGTCGATGATCATCGCAGCCAGTGACTATCCTTCTTCTTTTGGGTGTTAATTCCTAATTGTAATTTCTATTTGCCACTTCCACGGGTCATATATTTGTAGGTGGTTGCATTAAGGGATGAGTTAGAAAAAATATCTTCTTATTTTGTGGTTGATGAATAACCCAGTGTCAGAGTTTAAGCCACCTGTAGGTCTCCGACATGGCTTTACACACTATCGAGAATATCTCTCAGATGTGCTGGATACCTCACGATGTTTTCCTTCACCGTTATAAGCAAGTGATAATTTATTTATAATACGCACATGACTTCGAAAAGTCAGTGGTGCGTGCCTTGAATTCGAACTTGCGACTTTGAATTGACTTGTCAGTCCAACGGTCATAGGTACTACTAGGCTATCACTGCTGCTTGCTGCTATCAGAAAAATTATAGAATACACATTAAAAGGAAATCTTTTACGTATATTTTCTAATATATAAAAATCTCGTGTCACAGTGTTTGTTATAGAACTCCTTCGAAACGGCTTGACCGATTTTTTATGATTTTTTTTGTGTTCTTTTGGTAAGTCTGAGAATAGGTCATAGGCTATTTTAAAAACCTCTAGGTGATAAGGGTGGCCCTATCTAGAAAATGTATATAGCAGAACAGCATTTGCGGGGCACAGCTATAAGTTTATAAATTGAAGATAATACTTAATAGATATGCTGCCGTAACAATCACTTGATGTTAAGTGGCGATCTAGTATTATTTACTAGGATCTGCCTATGTAAGTTGCTTATTTCTTGAAGTACCTACTCATATAGATACTTAGCGATACAGTTAATGAAGCATCTAGTATATGCTTAACCTCCCATATCCCACTTTAATAATTTTATAGTTGTACTCAGATTTACAGCACAGCTGTAACTCGTTGCAAGTGCAGCGGATGCCAGCATCAAAACCATTAATTGCCATACGCCCATTAATATTCTATTTTCAAGCACAATTTACAAAATAATAGTGTTAAAACAAACTAATGACATTGTTGCGAGCATGCAAAATAATTGGATCCCAGACATAGCAGGCACAGGCCCGTTTCAGGAACACTGCCGTTCCCTTGAACATAGTTTCATGCTATTTCTGTGTGCTCGTTATGAATATGCGCTTCCTGATTCTGTCCGATGCAATTTATTCTGGTTAAATTGGTATTATTTCTAACAAATATCGCCTATATTTCGTGTCCAATTAAAGACTCCATTCGACTTACGTACACGCTACAATGGTTAATCAGTAAACGCGTCTATATTTGACACAATAATACCAGTAAATTCAATTAGATATTTGCTAACACAATAGACGACATGTTGCGTTTCAAGTATGAAGTAGCAGTCATAACGTTTCACCCCTCGCCTCAGGTTGGCTTTTAATAATCGATTTAATTGAGCCAATGAACAATTTAATTAAAATTCTAAAGACACGGCGAACAGCCCGTGGGATGCGGCGCGACGTGAGTCATGGGAACGCTTGATAATCAGACCTTGCGCATATTGTCTGGATCAACGTATAAAATGTATTAGACCTTTAAGTTGATATACAATAAAAAAAAAAAACATTTTGTCGGCTTGCGTTATGCTAAAAATTTATAGTTCAACTCAATACAATAAATAGAAAGATTTCATAATAATCAAATCTGTGAAGTGTGTTAAGGAGGAACTGAGAAAGACTGAGGTTTGTGGATATTATTTAAATTAATGAGTCTTACTCGTTTGAGACGAACTCAATTTGAGTCTAAAAGAACCGCCGAGCGTCGTCAACGCGCTTTGACGGCAGCCGTCGAGCTGTCGTCGACGACGCTCAATTGCAGTCTCTGAGAAGAGCCTAAGGTCGCTTCCCAGAGAGTCCTTTCACTAAAGCTTGCCCAAGCTGCCATCTCTCTATGGATTTCAGGAATTCGTGTTGTTGATGTAATATGTGAATCACTTTCATAATGTTAGTGCGTATACTTGAGTTGTAACAAGTAGTTACTTACGGGTACGCCTGTTAGTCATTTGTGTATTGATATTGAGCGTGACTCATCGACTTGGTTCGTTTGCGGTTAATTAGATTTACACGTATCATTTTCATATAAATCACAAATACTAAACATAATTTATCAATTACAATATTAATTGTTTGTTTAAAGTGGTAAGCTTTATTGTTTTATTATAAAAACTATATCAACATAATATAAATAATTCTCATTTGAGTATAGTTCTTTGTTTAGTAAGTAGATACTAACAGAAGGGTAGTTTGAGATGCAGGAATACGTTCTTAGAAGACAATGCCTGCAATAACAATAACTTTTGGAGTTATTATTACTTATTTATTTTTCCCTAACTGATTTTGTACTAATAGCAAGGTAAGCAAGAAATAACTTAAATTCTCGCGAATTGTTTATAAGATTATTTTACTTGATTTGATTAACTTCCAGTCAATTATTTGGTATAATAAACAAAAGAGTCTATTGGATACTTACTATTACTTCGATAGTCAGACAAAAAACTTTTCAGATACATTTTGTACGAAAAAATCAAGTCTTGGTCAATTCTTATTGTTCGGCACTCCTTGACAGTATAGATAAGGAAGGGTTTATAGCTAAGTAATAGCTGCATAGATCGATCGATCGAGGTTAAACTGCGCTTGCCGCGTTCGTTCTGTGGATAGGTAACTGTCGGCGACAAGACCCCGTCTGCGCTTCATGTCACAAGTAGTGGTAGGGACAAACCAGTTGTGAATAATGTGTTAGATATTTGAAAGGAACCGAGATAGAATCTTATTAGATTATGTTTTTAACTCTCTCGTTGAATTTGTAAGGTTAATTTATGTTTAATAGTTATTATTAGAATCTACATTTGACGAATTTCTATAGTTTATAAGGGAATTTTTAAGTAAAGATTTGTATCGAGTATAATTACGAAACTTGAAAAAGTGATTTTTTGTTTATATAGATATCGTTTTAAATATAGTGTATAATAAAAGGTCTTTTCATAAAAACAATATTACAAAAGGAATTAGGTTAATAGGAAACTTAGTTTAGCAGATATAAGGAAAAATGTAAAAAGAAAATTTGTCTTGTTGAAATTGTTTAAGTATTTGTTCTAGATTTTTTTTATTCTTTAGAATTAAGTAATATATGATGATTTCATGTTATAGATTAGCATTCTACTAATCGAATCATATATAATATGTAAGGGTTTTGTGATAAAAATAAATAAATAAAGGCTCCAAAGGTTTCGGCTCAAAGTAAAAATAAACCGCAAAATGGGCCAAAAATGCACGGGTCTCGTTAAGGTAAGCACGGCCCGTATATAAGGCGAGTCGATGGCCGACTCAAATCAGTAGCAACACAGCCGTCGAAGAGACCACAACTAGAAGAAATAGGAAGCCGAAACCTGAGGAACCGGGAAAATTCAAGAAAGAAAAGTGTTTTATTTAGGCCTCTATCCTATCTCTTTGCCCCGAGGCCCTCCGGGATCATTCTGTACTCTCATACCTACGCATTCAGGGATGCGTTGTGACGTACGTAACCAGCGTAAGGGAAGCAAGGAGCGTACGTCCAAAAACTGGGAGATTGTCCCAGGACGACAGTGCGGGCACTGGACGTGTCCCTGCCGTCCGAAACAGTAACCATCATATCATACCGAGAGCCCTCCATGCCTCGGAAAGCACGTTAATCCTCCGGGTTCCCGGTTGTCAAATTAAGATTCATGACAGCCAGAGTAGTCAGACGCCTAAAAGTCGGACTACCAGTCATACCACGACAAATCGTGTTACCCAGAAACTGGGTTATGGAGGTCAGATAGGCAGTCGCTCCATGTAAAATAGTGGTATTAAACTGCATCCGGTTTGACTGGAAGCCGACCCTAATGTAATTGAGAAAAGGCTAGGCAAATTGACTCCCGGACAGGACAAGAGTTAGGAGGCGAGAAGAGAGAGTTCTGTACACACTTTCAACAATATAATTTTAGAGAATCATAATCAAAATGAATTTTCAATGAAGTTTTCCGAATTGGAAAAGCAACAATGAGGTGGGGAGACTCTAGAAATTATTCCATTCCTTTGAATTGGTACAAGTGCTTACAACATATATAAAAATATGCGATTATTAAAATGTCGGCTGTACAAATGAGCGGTGTGGCACGCGGGCTATGCAGGTATTTACGGTACGGGTTATTGGAGATCTGGCGGAATCATGTCTCTCTTCTCTTTATATTATATTTACAAGTAGGTATGTTTTTTGTAGCTTTAGGTATATTTTATATTTTTGGATTATTTTTTTACCAGAAGTGCGTTTTATTTGGATGGTTGATTAGGTGATTACGACCATTGATGGTCTACTATTATGGCAAACTTGGGATATTCAAGACTTTATTTTACAGTGTTATTAATTACGACTGCTTCTTCCCAAGTGCGACTGCTGAGCATGGGGTCCCGGGTTTGATTTCTAGGTCGGGTAAAGTGTTATTGGATATTTGTATTAAGTATTTTTTTGAAAGTTTATTAGACATAGTAGCAGCCTGAAGTTTCGAATTAATTTAATAAATTTCGTTAACAGAATTGGTGAAACAGATTATCTACCTAAAACTTTGGCCTGCGTATTCTAGGTATAATGATTTAATTCATAATGAGTCCAAACTTCAAAGAAATATGAAGCGCCTATTATATCAAATCGAATACTGTTAATACGACTAACTGTTCCACAAAGGCACGGGCTATTAATTGCATTTGGGAAGTAGGGTGATCACTGCCCTCAGAGCAGTGGTGTAGCAAGTAGTGTCACTTGCACCGTGCACGCGTAATGTAGTACGTTAAGATAAACCATGATCAGGAGCCTCGTGACTGGCGCGTGCGGCCATTTCACAGTCACTGTAGTCGTACTGATATTTAGACATGACAGTATGCTTGTGTTATAGTTAGTTTTTTCTGTTGTAGCAATCTTCTGCGGACATCTTTACAACACCAAATGAAAATAGACGTACTTAGTAAAGACTACGTAGTTAAATTAATCGTTATGTTAATTGAGTACAATTTAAATACCAATCTACACTTGATTAAGTTTAGAAAAAGAAACGTGAGTAGGAACCCTTTTCTTTAACGTGGGAATCGAACAAAGGCCGTGTCCATACAAAGGGTAGCGAGCCAAAGCAGTTCTTGTTATAACAATGATTGATGGACTAATAAGGTGAATTGATTTAATTGTTGTCGTAAAAGAAAACAAAATCTTGTTGAGACTCTGTTTTTTATACTTTAGGGACCCTATGACGGTATGCATTTTATTTAACTTTGTACTACCTTTAGAGTATATTATAGTAATTAAGGGTCGGTCCTGTTTTTACATTTATTTTTCTATTACGATAATATATTCACAGTGAACATTCATTAAGGAATTTGATTTATATAAAAACCAAAAAATCTTATTTTAAACATAATGAAAACGTGTTATGAATTATGTCCGGATCTACGCATTACTAAACCTGTGCGCATGAGTGTGGTCGCGAATGTCGGTACGCGATCATTTGACACGCGCCGGTTATCTGCCATCTGCGGGTGCGGCGAGCCAATCGGCCCGGAAATACCCGCGAACACTCGCGACACCCGCAAATCTCATGAACCCAGCTTGACAAACAACGGTTAGTAGATGCAAGTAATGGCCCATTGATCTATTGAAGAGTTTATTTAGTTCAGTTTGTTGGGGCATTGATCTATCATTTCTGTATGGCAGTGGAATCTTATGGCCTTAGAATATCAAGCAAAGTTTTTTCTTAATTGGTCTTATAGACAGCTGATGGATAGAGCTCTGACGTCGACGTTGTTGATCCGTTGTTTAGCTTCTATAAATTAAAGAAGATAGTTATTTCTGTTATTAGTAAAGAATTGGATTTCAAGCACGTTACTGAAAAACCTCATTAGGTTTACAGTTGATATCGTTTACCACAATGTTCACCTTCTACGCCCGTCTCTACGTTAGACAAGCATAGTGTGAGTGTAGTGTGTTAGAGATATATAGTGTGGGACAATGTACGTGCTCGTAGTGGCTGTTTTTCTCAGAATAAATCAATATGTTTTTAGACTATGTTATCTATCAAAACCTACAAAATGTGTCTACAATACAATTTTAAATTTAGAGGAATAACAATTGTGTTTTTTTTATTAGAACTACATAAGATTTAAAATGCTATCTATAAATAAAAGATTATATAATTCCGAATTCAAATATCGAGGATTTATTTAATGATTCTTACTAATATGACATGACGTGGTCGTTTCGACCCCTAATCTTTATTCTGGTGTTAATGTGTGCGGGATTACACACCATTAACTTTGGCTTTGCGTTCAGTGTTGCCGCAAAATAAATAAAGATTATTATAACTGGCGATTGAGTGCCGTGTGAAATATTTTTAAACAAAGCACTGCATTTTGTTGGAGATTGTTCCTTAACGGTGCGGGGGATATGCTCTTTCCATAGCTGTTTTATCTATATTCCACTGTTTCCTTCACCATTTAATTAATCACATAGTTCGTTGGTTATGCTGTTTTTATGAATTAATGTTCGAAGTCTGCTGGTATAGATTAATTTACTATTGATTGTTTGATTAGAACTGGCAGCTTATTAGCCGTAACCGACGTGTTACTCTGTCATTTTGACAGAATTTAAATAAAAGTAACAGGTTGGTTACGGTTAAACTTATCTTGATGCAACCGAGCCTAAGTAATTGGCTAGATTTTGGACTTCAGCTAACCGCTTCAATGTTATCAAATATATAGGTAGCTAATTATTGCAAAAAATTGCAACGGATATCATCAAACAATTTCGGGTGTACATACAGTCCACGGCTAAAACCAATAACTTTCATGTGGTGGAAACGACTGGCTTTCGAGTCCAACTTTGACAAGTCGAGTTGGTTCACAAGTGGAGCTCTGTTATTTCAAACAATGCTTTGAATGGTATAAAATTCCGTGAAAACAAAATATTTGCTTGTATTAATCCGATCGTATGAAATTATTACGTGATGGTAAATACTATACCTACCTACGTTTTGTAAAGTTAAATAATTATAACATTACAAATTGTGTCTTATTTGCACGTAAATATATATGAGTTGCTACGAAGCTTCCTGTCTTCATTCATTGAATTAAAATAGCTCGTTCAATTACGTGACGCATACCAAAAATATGTTAAATTAGTGCAATTAAAATTCTTCGACCTAGATTCCCATTCATGAAAATGTTTAAGGATTTTAGTCATGATCTCTTTAGTGGAGGAAATTAATCTTAGATCGTACTTATCATTTAATTAGATCCGTGTCGAGTGCCCTTGCGGCTTCAATTTTATTTTATAACGTCATACACACGTCTCTCCCTAGCTAACTATGGCACCAGAATGAATATTCTCTCGTTTGTTTTGAATTTATTGCTGTATACAATCTTATTAGAACCATATAAGGTTTGAACTCGATTGGCTGCGTGGTTGTGAGACAGTAAAATGATAAGTGTTTCGATATCCGTCGTGCGTCCCTACTGTTACCGCGGTCGTATTCTATTCGCTACTGGCCAGTTGATATGGCAAATTAGTAGGGCTGCCATACATAATTAAAATAGGTATTTATCTGAAATATAAAAATATATACGGCCGGTATATTTGCAGTGCTTGAGGTTTTATTTTGTGATTTTTGGATGTTACGTTAAAGGCTTGAGTTCCGGCAATACTATGTAGATTAAAGAGAATAATTTTTAGACAAATTTGTCTTAAATAAGATAAAAAAATACCGTTATGGGTCTTTAAGTAGATTATAGTCATAAATTCTACCTTTTATATTTTTTTTGAAAAATATAAAAAAAAATATACATTGAGACACCCTTATGCTAGATGTGCATTATATCTTGCCGTCTTGCGCATCCCCGGCGGATATTAAGCCCCAAACTTAATCACGTCCCTCTCTACAATATTAAACAGTCCATTTTTTATCCCGCTCATTACACACCGTACTATTCCCACGAATTTAATCTTTTTTTTAAAGATACGCTTTATTATTTTCACAATTAGTTTGGTAAAGTAATGCGTTCACGCCGCATAATTCTACGCACGTTAGAATAGAGTTCTATTTTTGAATGAATGAACGTGTTCGTACAATGGGTGTAGTGTGCATTTAATTCTATATTTAATTTAATAGTCACCAAACGTCTGTGGAGTCTTTTGTAAATCACAATTAATGGTATTCACAGTCATGGGTTATGGTTTGCATGAATAGTTCGAAGAATCGTTGTGTGGTAACGAAGTGCCCAGGACTTATCATGGTGGCCGATGGCTGAATATCTCTTTTTTAATCTGTGAACCACGGATCTGAAAATAATACGGATGTAACCCCGCCTTGTCATAAGCGAAGTATAGATTTAAGCACACACACACGCAGCGTACTGGCGCCGAGTGGATGAGTTTTAAGTATTTGTGTGCGTTTAGCTCGTGTATGACAAGCGAAATTGGACGGAGCGTTGCGTACGATATGTGAGAAGCTCCGTCCGTATTTTTTTAACCGACTTCCAAAAAAGGAGGAGGTTTCTCAATTCGACCGTATATATATATTTTTTTTTTTTTTTATGTGTGTTCGGGGATAACTTCGTCGTTTATGAACCGATTTTGATAATTCTTTTTTTGTTGGAAAGAAGATATCTCAACGGTGGTACCATGATAAGGAAACCAGGATCTGATGATGGCATCCCTGAGAAATCGAGGGAAACCTTCGAAAATCGTAGGGGCGACTAGTACGTTTGTTAATTTTTTCATTAAGTATTTTAAAGCACTAATATTTAATGAAGGTCTGGAGTCGATCTGATGATGCAGCCGAAAGACGATCTAGGGAACTCTTTAACGATTTACAGCAATTACCTGGTGTTTGGGCTTGATTAATTTGTATTGATGAGAACTTTACACCTAGATGGGTTATGACTGTCATTAGGGGTCTGATGATGAAGATGAAGTACAGTCAAGGGAACTCCTCAACGTTTTACAGTAGCTACCTTGTTTAGTATGTATGTCCGTCGATATAATGGTTTGAAAGAGTAGTCCCCAGAAATGGTTCCATTTCAATTTAGTGAAGATCTGATGAAGATCTTCGAAGTTAGACAATAGAACTCTTCAATAAATCACAGCAAATCACTCGCAATTGCTGTAATCGCATATCCATGTATAGTTCATGCCACTCAATACATACATAGCATCATGCCTGTATTGCCTGATGGGGTAGGCAGAAGTGTCCACTGTTATACACATACATTTCACCGATGCAGTTATTAAGTCCTAGCGGCTTTCGAAGGCCTACCCATATTATTAAATTGCTAAATTAACTTATGTATGAAGTATACAAACTTATATATGACCTATACTATATATATTAGACTTAAAACTAAAAAGACTGAAATAAATTAATTTTAAACAAAAAATAAAAACCGCCTTCAAAAATCCACTACACTAAAAAGTTCAAAATAATATCAAATTTTGCTAATAATAAAATAATTTTAAAATAACAATATATAATAATAATCTGTTAATTTTGGAGTCGGTGCCTGATGTATGTGGGGTTTACAACCAGATACAAAGGCCGGTAACATAACCACAGCACAACGAACATAAGTGACTAACAAGAGGAAAACAATAACCCTCTCCCAGTACAGGCACCGACTCCAAAATTAACAGATTATTATTATATATTGTTATTTTAAAATTATTTTATTATTAGCAAAATTTGATATTATTTTGAACTTTTTAGTGTAGTGGATTTTTGAAGGCGGTTTTTATTTTTTGTTTAATTAAGGTCCATGCTGTGAACAATGTTTATATAATTTCCGTCAATTGCTTTGAATAGTCCGACAGCACGTTGGGTTCACGCCACAGAAAAGAAGAAGAAGAATTGCTTTACTGCCTAATGGTTTACTAAAATGTGACTAATTTGTACGAGATAGCTGTCAAACTCTATTGCTTTAAGCAGTGAAACCCTTAACCCTAAGATTATGAAATAGCATGGACTAGAACAAACAAATGTTTAAAAAAAAAGAAGTGTACATCCATTAACTGAAAGGCTATCAAATTAATAGTTATCTATATACTTACTTTGCTGCCAAAGCCTAAAAAAAACACATTGTCAATAAGAATACTTTATCTGTCTAGCCTTTTCCTAATTGAATTGGGGTCGGCTTCCAGTCAAACCGGATGCTTAATACCTGTATTTTATATGGAGCGAATGCCTATCTGAACCCAGTTACTGGGTAACACGATATCTCGTGGTATGACTGCCATGGTTGTCAGATTTTCAGGCCTCTCAGGACTACCCGTAACGGCTGTCATTGATCTTAATTTGACAACCGGGACCGACAGCTTAACGTGCTCTCTGAGCGTGGAGGGGTCTAGGTATGAAATGATGGCCAACCATCCACAGACCGACCGCAGCAAACGTAGCTTAGCCTCGATCGATCGATCTGTGCGACTTAGCCATGAGTCCCTCGAAAAAATATTTTATGGTGGTTGCCAACTTGTGATGTAAACAGTGATGTCACGTGTGACTACCGTAGATACCGTTTTCAATATCCTCCCCATGAAGCAATTATAAAGAGGAGATGTTCTAAGGGCCTGTTCTACACGGGACTACTAGGAACACCGCGTGTCGATTTGCGGGGTGAGGGGGGCTGTCAAACGTCGAAAACACCGCCCACTTCTTCATTTCCCACCCTAGCGGTGAATAGGGAAAACTGAAAGTTACAATATTCAATTCATTCTTACGTAATTCAGCTAAATTACGCTAGATGTCTCTAGTGTCTTTAAACTTTATTAAGAAATAAGTGTTCACACCGCTAAAAAAGAATTATATTTTTGTCGTGATAGTATTGAAAAAAGTTAATAAAATGACATATGTATTAAATGTTATGAAATATCATTATCAAAACATCGTAATTAACAGTACGACTCGGCTATTCAAGGATTGCCTTTTCTACACTGTAGATGGCGGTTATTGAATATTCTATCATTCGAAAATTTGAAATAATGATAAATTTTAATACGATATTTTTTTTGGCAAAATTAGCTTTGTATAGTGTTAAATCTACTTTCATACGTTTAATTATCAACTGAAAACATTCAACGTGGCAATGCTGCCAGCCTTTTGGGCACGTTACCAGTTGATAGTGATGCGGATGAATTTTTCGACGCTCTATAGTATATATAATAATTATTATTATTTTTAGTTATAAGTATATTGTATATATTATATTGATTACTTAAATTTAATGTTGAGCAATAAAATTGTCCATGAATAGCAAAAAAAAACTGAAAAGTATTTTTCTATGACATATTTAGCTATATAAGTGATATTTAAAGGTTTCGACGAAAAACTATAGAACTAATATGACGTTTCATAGATTTTTCTGGAACTTGCCTAATAAATTGCGTCTAAAATTACTTACGAATGAAATGTGATGCCTATCATGGCATCAGAACGTTTATCCGAGTAATTCTTGCAGGATAAAATACAACAGTTCTTTATTTCTCATAATAATATCGAAGTATATTAAAAAATACAATTCGATCGCGATCGTCGTATGCACAGGATGACTGCTGGCAGACAGGCTGCGTGGCTTGACCGGGCCACACACACAGTTGTTTGACGTCAGGACTCACTTAAAATCACGGTGCACAGTCGCTTAGGCCATGTCCTCTTTATAATTAGTCCATGATCCTCCCTCACCGGAGTGGTCATCAAATCAAAGTCTCAACGGAAAAAACTTTGAACCAAAAATTTCAAATGGCGTAATCATTCACCTAATTTATTTTGGAAGACATATAGCTTATGACGGTAAAGTGGAAAAATATACGCACCGTCAAAAAGAGATACTGTATTTACATTTACATCGGACCCGGGTGATTGCGATGCAGATCAGTGACGTCACGTGTGGCTACTGTTCATGATATCCTCCCTCGGAAGAGCTAATTGTCACCCTTCGGGAGCTAGACGTTGATTTGATGTTTTGTTTCCAATATTGGAGTTTTATTTACTAATTTACATTAAAAATATGTTATATGCTTACCTTTCCTTGGATTTTCGTATTACAAGATAAAAAAATTGCATGTTTTCATTAATCAGTAGTCGTCACAGTTACGTCACCTTTTCTTTTATTAAATTTAAATGTACTGAAATAGTAAAACAGTTTTTTTCTTTTTTTTAATAACATGGTCGTCACCGTGCATTAAAGAGTCTTAAACAATTTCCTGTTCATAATATTTAGTTAGGTAATGATTCCGGCATAGCGAAAATATCAAATTGTATATTATAAAAATGGATACCAATCCAATTTTTCAAATTATTTTTCTATTAGTACTTTATTCCAATACCACATAAAACACAGCTTAATCTTCGCAGTACATTGACCAAACGCGTGGTTATTCGACGGGGAGTTAAGTTAATACGTGGGCTGAAGCCGGTGTATTTGTCAACAGGCTGGGACCACGCAATCTTAAAATCAATTTTCATTTATTCGCGGCTTAGCCTCACTAGCTCTGTGCGCCTTATGATGTGCGCAGAGCTACGTAAATTGTAGAAAGGGCTTTATATTTTATTTAGACATTATTATATATCTTAATTTCTCAGAAAGCATTCAATAATTATTTTTTGTATCAGGTTGACTTCTACCTACATAAATTGCAACACTTACTTGGGCCAAGGTATATTTTGGAGTGTTATTGCAAGAAAATCTGATCGGTAGTATAGATGTAACTCCAACGTGCAATCGTTGCAGTTTGAGGCAAATAATTAACAGTTAATATTTTTTAAGGTTATAAGAAAAGAAAGAAAGAAAGAAAAGAAACGTTCACAGCCCATTGCAAACCGACGTCGGGAATCAATCGTTGAGGGTCGGTCTAGAGACGGGTAACTGCTATGAGCATTTACATCTGAGCACGTAGATGCTTCGGAGGGCACGTTAAACTGTCGGCACTGGTTTTTGTTAATGAATAGCAGTCACAAAGCCAAGTTACAGGCCTAGTCAGCTAACACTAGGTTAAGACCATCAATTATATTAATATATAACACAAAATCCAATATTTTTGGTTATTCTACGATTTTCTTAAGTCTACCTAAACGTATGGCCACTACTCCGGCGAATAACGTCGGTTGGCGTGGGCCGGCAAAATCTTTACAAATGTGGGCCGTTATCGTGCCGGCCGATTGACCGGCGACTCCCGCCCGCGCCGCCCGAACATTTCTCACTCTGAAAAATAACGGATTTATTTAATTTTATGGCCCCGCCGCGTGCTGAATGGACGATTGGGCAGCGGTGACGAGCCGAGGGTTGCCCGACTTCATTTGTTCTTTTTTCATGTCTTTCTTTTCTTGTTTTTATGTTTAGTTACGGATACCCGTAGTTACGGTTTTGGTGGCATGTAGATTTGTTTTGTTGCGTCATACGGTGTACCGTTTTTTTTGTCACAATGTGATCGAAGATTAGGATTCGTTAAATTTGTTAATAATGTTAATAACAATTTAGGGTTGCTAATTAACCCGCTAAATTCTTGAAAACTTATGACACGCTTTTGTAAAATTTTTGGATGATCTTAAAAAGAAAACGTATTAGCAGCAAGTGGATTTGTCAAAATGCACAAATCATCACATAATTCCAAACAGACGCAAAAGCAACAATTACATACTTAAAGACGCAACATTAATCTTTGTAATCGCGGTCTAGTTTTATGGCGGTGGGCCGTTTATCAAGTAATTTGTGGATTAGTATAATGCCCCCATCGTGCCACTGTTTACATTTCCCATGGTATCCGTGACTCAACCATGGGGTATGAGACTGATCTCATTATTTAAATCCCCGTACATAATTTTTGAATGTCACGATGGCAGCGCCGATTCGATTCGCACGAATTTTGGGGATGTTTAAACTTTTTATGGATTTCAAAACTAATTGGTTGTGATCCATGAAGCTAGTTTTGTGGCATAATATAATGCTTACTCGTCGAATGGCATAAATCTTAACCTTTTGGTTATTCAATGAATCAGATACGTATGATACACGGCGATTGTTTAACTATTGTGTCTGCTTCTTGGACAGGAAACCTGTTAAAATTGTGTTTTTATTTCTGCACGATCACTTCCCGACTCGTGAATTCGTGATAAAATAAATACTATACATGTAATGTCATAACGTATCTAAATCAAACCAATAAAATAGAAATGAAGAAAAATTTACGCGTTTTTAGTGATACATTATTTTTTAAACGGAGACTGCTAACTTTATGCTAATTAACAAACTGGCAAACATCTATTCATCATTCATAAACATAATTTTGGATGGGATAAACTAAATAGTTATGCATTTAAGCAATGGAGTTTAAAATCTTAAAAAAAAATATTATAACGTTAATAGATTTTCGGCGTAGATATTTCATTCTAATCATTCACAACAGTGATTGACAATCATAACTTTTCACGGCTGTTGCTGAGCGCTGTTTTTTCTTAAGTTGTATTTTTTTCTGTCGCCGCAATCGCGATTTAAAATTATCATTCAAATGCACCGTTTTATCATTTTAAGGTTATCTGTGTTAATATTGACCTCATTTTTTAATTGTTTTGGATTTTTTGTTGTTTTTATTGAGAATAATGAGATATTTTGGCTATTTAGATCAGGGTAATTTTACAGTTTCTTTAGATTAACTTGCTTAATCATGATACTCTTTTTCAAATAACATGTAATGTTCCTTATAGAGGGGTACTAAAAGGGGTTTTGTTGTAAGTACTAACAATAACCTTTGCTAAACAAACAGCAGCTCTACTCAAAATAATTTTACAGTTTTCTTGCGAAAATTAAAACGTAGTTATTAGGTAAATAACATAAAGAAGATAATATTTAAATCCTTAAGCGAGGGGCGCCCTAATTGAAATCTTTAAGTTGTATCAGGAAGGCTGTTGTCGAAACAACTAAGTGAACATTATTCAAATAAGTGATGCTAACTTGACGCAGCCTGTGCTGATTTAACTTAACGTTATTTACTCTGTAACGTTTATCTTTACTGAAACATTTAAGCCGTTAATTTTTTAAATTGTGTTTAATAGCATATGTTTTTGTTTTACACATATAATTAGCAGTCTAGTGGGGTGATTGGCAAGTCAAAGATCACAGGTTAAACCCAAGGCACCACAGACTTTTCGTAATCGTGTGTGTATTATAAATTATCACTTGATTAAAACGCTGAAAGAAAACATCGTGAGGAAGCTAGCACACCTGAGAGATGTTAGATGGCGTATGAAGCCTTGTCGGAGGCCAACGGGCGGGCGGTTTAAATTCTGACACTTACTTTTTGAACGTACAATATGTAGAATAAACAAATAACAAATTATATCCATTTGAAAACGCTCCATGTAAAATACTAGTAGTAGTAAAATATAGAAGTCAACACCAAACTAGTTGAGAAATGGCTCGCAGAGTCCGATACATATTTCTGAAAACCATAATTTTTCGGTATAAGCAGTACTGCCCCTAGGTTCTCAAACAGAGAGAAAAATAGTTTAAGGAAAGTTAATCATTTAACATGCTCTGGAAGTTCATAGATTATCATGGTAAAGACAAAACATACGCTAAGTCATCTGGACTTCTCGAGAGGTCTAAGCGATCTGAGTGTGGAGTGTTTATCCGGCGGGTGCAGGTTCGAATCCCGCTGACGGCCGTATTTTTATATCCAAAAAAATTTATAACTTTAGAGGTCGCTATGTATGCGTTAATACTTTTCGAAGATTTATATATATTAGATACAAAACATACGTATTATTACTATTAGAAAGCACACTTCGAGGGGTTAATTATTGTACAATCATGAGCACCAATATGAAGACGCAAACTTTTAAAAATTCACCGTTAATATCGCTAGCGTGTATTACTTACATTCCTTCTACATATTTATATACATACATTATCTAATAAATACTTATCCAGACCGTATTTCGGTCACGGCGGCCTACCTCTACGGAGATTAGCCAAGTACGCAGGAGATATTATAGTGCACAAGTGTATGCGCCCACACAGGTGCACTCCTTCTTCCTTTACTCTCATATTCCCATGGAACGGCAATCCAACATGACCGGAGAGAGATCAGGCGCAGGACCGACGGCTATACGTGCACTCCGAAGCCCGGGGGTGTGACACCACCAACTTCCTGACTCCGGTCTGCGACTGAAAATTTCCTAACAGAAAAACGCAATAACTCTTTGCCCGACCTAGGAAACGAACCCAGGACCACACGCTCAGCAGCCGCGCTTGCGATCACTAGAGTAACGAGGCAGTCAATACTATACACACATTTATACTACTATATTATTTAGATAACTATTTATATTGAGTCTAAAAAGTGGAAATGTATACATTTTTGTGCTCGTGACTGTACTACTATCTATACAAAAAAGTTAGTATACTACTATACTTCATAATATATATCGTTAACATAAAACATTCCAACACTGAAACAGTAACTTTTCAGGCCGAAAGCAACATTCAAATGATAATAATAAAAAGGCGTGTTTAATTTCCACAGTCAGTTAATTCGTGAACTCGTCACGTGATACCGAATCAGTTCGCGTGAGAGCCTTAAGCCGTCATTAGCACACTTCGTAAACTGAAGAAAGGTGCTTTCGTTTAATTTATGCAAATTCCAGTTTGGTTGTTTTCTTAGCGAAGGCCCTCGACGCGAATAATGGGGGATGTGAGCTGTGAGCTTCTTTTGAACTGTTAAGCTAGCTTTAGAGGAGTTGGACGGCTTTCGTAGGTAGGTACAGTAGGGTATAAACATTTTGGCTTAACCCCACTACTCTAGAGACATATGTATCTCAGATTTGTGTGAACTTCAGTAGGCTCTATGTTCATAAACTAAGAAGAATGATCGCAACAATTTTATATTTGAAAATTTGGTTTTCCAAATGGACATTAAACAATATATGAGGTACCTTTTTACCGACTTCTAAAAAGAATTATTCTAAAGAGGTTCTAAATTTGATTGTACTCATTTGAATACATGTTGAAGTTGCTTTTTACATAATTTTATTAATGTTTTTTCACAGTTCCTACGGTATAAATTTATATCCTACGAGTAGTGCTTTTTGACAATAGGATGTTCTATGCTAAAACGGCATTTGTTCAGTAAAGGCTTGCAAATTAACATAATTGTTTAAAATTAGCCAGAAACAATATCTACACACACTTGTTCACCCACGAACTATCTCGTTAGTCTAGTGGTCCCAAGCGCGACTGCTAAGCATGAGGTGTCGGGTTCGATTCCCGGGGCGGGCAAAGTGTTATTGAGTTTTTCATATCTGTTAGGAAATTCTCATTAGCAGCCCGGAGTTTGGAATTGTGCCCGGTAGAGGGGTGTACAATTGTGTACAATTCTGCCTACCCTTTTGGGGAATACCGGCGTGATGCTATGTTACGTTTTTATATTATTTCATCCACTCTATAAAAATGTAGAGTTCACTATGTAGAGCGTCGAGTTGCTACGAACATTTTATTTCGTTAGTGCTTTTGGATAAACCGTCCCGTCTTAATGCCATATTGTGCTGTATATGTGAAGTAAAATAATTATTAATAAAACATCAATTTCGTTTGTTGGACCAAAAAATTTACATTACCTACACTTATTGCTTACGTCGTATATAAAATTATTGTAATTGTATAAATTCATCTCATCTTAGCAATTCTCAAACATTTTAAACATTGTCGAAGACTAATCGTCGTCTCAGCCACCTCTGTCGAAAGCGTCATCAGTTTTCACCACAATGGTTAGCAACAATAGGCGAGTACTGTGCACAACGGCCGACAATAGTGCCGTTTACCCCACAACAAGCTCAATGGTCAGCCGTCGATCCCTTTGTCGAAAAACTCGGAGGAAACAACCTGATAAGAGTGATTAATCGGTGTAAGTCGAATTCAATGAAAGCTCGGAACGCCGACGTTTTTTGTTAGTCGGATAAGCCGAGGTTATAATTCTATTTGGAAAGAAATATTGTTCGGTTTGCAGGTGTAGGGATCGTATTTCAGTAAACGTGAGCGTGCAAATAATATTTAAATAATAACTATACTTTGGTGTTACCTAGTTTAGTTTCACAAAAAGTTGCATTTGATGTTCTTAGTATAATTCTTGGAGTATGGAGATTTTGGAAATTAGGGTCTATAATTGAATTTAAATCCAATAGATTGGTAATGTTATGCGATTTCAGTAAGTATAATAAATGTACCTATTCTAACCTAAACAAAGCATTAAGTGTTTCAATTGAATAAAGCAAACAATAAAATCAAAACAGGTTCTGTTTGTCCTGCTACTGAATAGAATATGAAATTATGTGCTATTCATCAAAACCAGGTTGACTGTACAGGGGCGTCTAAGTCATTTCCAAACTAAAACTCATTGAATTTGGGGCCTTATAAAGGGGCATTATAAGATTTGAACCGTCAATACAAGATTTAACTTTTTGTCGAGTCATAAAGGTCTTTTCATATTAACCCTTCGTTTGCTAGAATACGGCGCTTCCGAGTGAGTGGCTCACAAAACGTCGCTGAAAACGCGTAAAAGCTCGGTTGATTTGTGAGCGTACATGTCTCGAGTTACTCGGCAATAAATTAAATGTGTATAGAAAATGAATGCGTCAATACGTTTCCCCAACCCTGTTCGTAGTGCTGTTCGTAAGATTTATCGATGAGTTGTGCATCAGACAAGTCTCATATTCTACGACTTGTTACTTTGACGTGTACAAGATTGAATTGACGTACGCATGTTGCTTGTTGTGAGCTTCTAAATGATAAATGTGTTTCGTAGTCAGTTAGCGTAAATAAAAGTTAACTATCGCAACCAATTAAAAATCTTTATAATTTTTAGTTATGAATATATTATTTTAATGGTCATTAAAACATTATTACAATACAGGTGCGATTAATAAAAAAGCTGTACTACTTGATCATACAATTCTTATAACATCATTGTATGGAATTACCAAGATTATTTAAATATCTATCGCAATGTTGGACGTTTCTAAATTTATTTTAATTATATTTATCATCAAGCATATACACTTGTAAAGGTATTTGCGGGAACAAGTAAAGAAATTAGTAGTAGTAGGAGTAAACAAGTAAGCATTCTGCAATTCGTCCATTATTAGAAATAATATTTGCCAATGAAATTGTTCAGTTTATTAATTAAATACTGCTATCTCACCAACTGCTAACTCAACACGGTCTATATTCTTACCTAAAAATAATCTTAGTTTAAATAATGATAATCT
The DNA here is from genome assembly GCA_935421205.1 of Xylocampa areola. NCBI lineage: Eukaryota > Metazoa > Arthropoda > Insecta > Lepidoptera > Noctuidae > Xylocampa > Xylocampa areola. The sequence goes on from OW285204.1 coordinate 8,223,976, forward strand.
TGTTATATTGTGCCTCGGAGAGCACGTTATGCCGTCGGTCGTCGTCCCGGTTTTCAAATTAAAAACTTTGACAGCCGTTACGGCTAGTCAGAGGCCTGCAAGTCTGACAACCAGTCATGCCAGGAGATATCATGTTACCCAGGAACTGGGTTGTGGAGGTCGGATAGGCAGCCGCTCCATGTAAAATACTGGTATTAAGTTGCATCCGGATTGACTGAAAGCCGACCCCAATGTAATTAGGAAAAGGTTAGGTAGATATATATGGCGATAATCTTAGTTTATCCTATAAATTTAAATTAGTTAATGACATCTAATTCAAACTTCTTGTCGAAATACGGCATCGTCGGGATATCGATATTATTGCCGTCGCTTCGGTACGGTTACACCCTTAATTTTTGCGGGACGTGCACTGAATGGATTGCAAATTGACACAGAACGCCTTGCGTTCGTTCCGATTTGTTTGTACGCAATTTAAACGTATTCACCTAAGTGCTAACTTGTATTATAATGAATCGCAAAACATTCGAATTGAACTTAACAAACAAGACTTGTTCAAGGGTATCTAATTCTAAATTCAACCTTCAAAAGGATTCGATTTAGACACGTACCTATTTTATAGACATAGATACCAGTTGCTAAAGATATAATAACTTTTTGGTAATCCGAGTGGAGTACTGGTTTCAGTCTTCAATATAAGTGAATTTGTATGAAGACATGTTTACGACACTGCATTAACATTTTTCCACACACTCATGTACCCTCTTGAAATATAATTAAAAACTATTATGGTCCTTAGTAATAAATCATTCTTTATTGCACCCCTTTTACGTGGACTTAATTGATTCAATGCAGAAGTGCCACCATAAAATGATAACAAGGTACTGGTCTAAGTGTAGAATAATGCATTTATAACGTTTTTGTAATATTACTGCATAAGGTTGCCGAGTATAATGGCCAAGTTAATGCTTTCATTTTCTCTATTTTTTTCGATGCTCTCGCATTAATCGTTGTATTATTTATGGCTGCGACTGGTGTGACTTTGTTGTCTCTTGTTAAAATTAGATTAATAAAAAATCAACACGTTTCAGTAAAGTTTATATGTGAGTAGGTCTCAATCGAGACTCTTAGTAAAATATTTAGAAATATTTATTTAAAACAAAATGTAAAAACACTTTTAGTAAGTTAGTTTAGAATTTACCGTTGCTTAATATTTATTTAACTAAAAAAGGGCATAGTACGATCGTTGATATATTGCGTAGTACCTATATAGATACATAGTCTTACATATTTAGTTGACTTCTTGTGAAGGGATTAATACCTACGTAAGCCAATTAATTTTATTTAAAGTAGGAATTAAATTAAAATAACCAATTATTTGTATAAATATATCACAGTATCAGCAAACCGAAAATTGTCTCTCTGATGGCGGACATTAATTAAAACAATATTTACTAATAACATTTTTAAATTATGGTTAAGGTTTTAAACAAATCCTTATCACTTACACATAGACCACTGAAAAGGAAGTTAAATAATAAAGCAGGACCTTGGGTAATAAATGATAATATATTTTATTGTCTTTTTTAAGAAGTTTATCGGAGCAAGAAACCGCGAGGAGGAAAACCACAATGTATTTTTGCATATTATCCATTCTCAAATGAAGTATTTCACCTACTTCTCTAATATACCTATTATACGAATTGTTATATTCGTACAATAAAAGCTTATATTTGTTTAATAAACCAACTGTAGCATAAAACTGTCTCAATTTATATTCGATTATTTAAGAAATATTGATTTCGGTTGTAGACATTACGGATTTGTTTTGTAATTATTAGCATAGATTATCGATATTATGTGAATTATAAACGGCAATATTTTAGTGCGTACTGTGCAAATCATAAATTATAAATGAGAAATGATTTTATTTCGGTAAATAGATCTTTGGAAGACACTTTTACAAGTAATTTTTATAAACTAGATTACGCCGGCGTTTCCTATCTGACTATCTCTGAGAAGAAACGCCGAAACAAACTCTCAACAGTCTCTTTTAAAGTCCAGACTTAGTAGTACATATCTATGTGAGTGTAACAATGCAGGGATCGTGTGGAATGGCCTTTTGTGGAATGAGCCATAGCAGCTTTGAAGTGACCTGTCCTGTCTGATGGCACGTATGCATTAGTCGTCGTGGAGCTCAACACAATGTTAGGTACCTACCTCTACCGTAAAAATAATGTACACAGAACCGGAATTGATTTTTTAAAGTTCAACCAAATAATAACATTTGAAATTAGAATCAAATTAAATTTCAAGATAAATCTTTGAAAAGCATTAACGCATGCTTACCGAACTCTAAAGTTACAATATTAAATGGAAAAAGAATACGGTCGCGAACAGGATTCGAACCTGCGCCTCCCGGATGTCGAGATGGCTTAGTGGTCAGAGCACCTGGAGTATTTATCCGGGAGGCGCAGGTTCGAATCCTGTTCGCAACCGTATTCTTTTTCCATTTAATATTGTAACTTCAAATTAAATGTGTATACCCATTGTAAGTATGTGGCAAACATGATCAGAAAACGAAAGGTCTATAGTAAAATCTTGCATGCACACACACAATATATCATGTACACTCAAGTTTGGACAAATCAAGTTAAATTACTTAATTACTTACTTCAAAGAACAAAAAAAAATCCATTAGAATTACTCTTGAAAATAAATGAGCTCGACTGACATTGGAAATGCATATGTCAATTTGTACTTCTAAAGCCACGTTAATATACCAAATTCTAAATGTCTCATAGAAAGAATCATGATACTAATTAGCCAATATGCTTTAAAACTGATATAACTATGATGTAGGTAAATTTATTTTAACAATTTATGTTAAGGCGTTGATATAACATTGGAATGTTAATTTCAAGAGTAACTCCACAGATCTTACGTATAATATATAAAATAAAAAGTACAACATAAAAATAGGTATGAAAATATTAATCAGAACTTACGCAACATTATTGACATTACGTTTATCATTTAATATTCAATAGAAAATAAAAAAGTAGGGTTGTGCTGACTTGCGACGGGACAAGTCACAGTAATGAATGAGATGTCGTCGACGGGTTCTATCAATGATGAATGGGCCATCCTTTGCATTGTATTTATAATTGCTAGTTAGTTTAATTCGAACTACTTGAACTACCTTAAGGAAATTCACACAAAGTATATGGAGAGCTCTATGTCGTCACATAGAGTTCTGTTTAATAATGTTTATTCACATGTAAACACAATGCAATTGTAGTTATTTTAATGAATAATTGATTTTGTTTCAACATAATATTATGCAGTGATGTTTATTTTTAACTAACAACGTAAGCGCCACTTTAGCTCCTAAATCGAAGGATAATCTCGCTTATAATTTGATTCACGATAGGAATTATCTTATTAGATTGATTTAATTGCCAGTGAATTTAATTAGTCACTCGCCAAGTGGACAAACCTGAAATACATGTCACTTGCAATAAAGCCCAGTTACATATTCTACGCAGAAAAGCAATGGACCGATCGTAATTTAATTCAGTATCGTTTTTATTTAGGCCTAAATGCGATGCCGCGCAAAATCTGCCCACTTACAGAGTTAAGCGTCGTTTCAGACGCAAAAGGTCGCATTAGCCGCGCGAGCTCTGTGCGAAAAGCTACACAAATACGAAGCTTTCGTACGGGAAAAGGAAGGGCATCACACCCCGCCTAACGCAGGCTGCCAGCGTGTGGCGCCTTCCTCCCGCTACGAGCCGCGCATTCGCTCCGTGGCGGCCGCGTCGAGTGCACGTCGTCGTCCTCACAGTCCACGTATCGGCACGCGATCGCGAAAAAACTTTTCAGTGCGGTGAAAAACATTATTTTCCGATTACGCAAAAATGAACAAGATTTTTCTGTGCTGTGATTTTTTTCCAACTGTGTAAAGACTAATCGACCGTTAGAGTGTTTTGAAGAGGCTAATTACGGGTTGCTAGGCTAATTGGCTGGGCCGGCGTTTCATGAAGGTGAGCCGACTTTTATTTCCGTTCGGCAATCCCTCTAATTGCGTCAATTAGTGTAATGCGGCGACAGGTTTGAAGAGTCGCTTAATGATCTCTACCACCGGACTCGTACTCTTTGAAAAACTATTGAGTCAGCCAAGTAGGCACGCAGCGACTACGTTCTTAAACTAATGACTAATTAGTATATTGTATGGAGTACGATGCTTATCGCTATGAGGGATCACTTATTAAAAAATGTATTATATTTCAATTATTTATTCTAGGTACTTAACATTTTTAAATTGGGAAAACTTATTTCGAGAACTCTACTACCTATATAAATTTATTTAGATTAATTCGTTATTAATTTAAACGGACTTATTTAATATATTTCATGTTATCATAGTTTTAAAAGTTATTTATATTGCTTATTTAATTAAGATAAGAAATACGACCTTAAAGTTATCTCGCCTAAAAATCATTAGAAATGACTAGTTAAATAATATTTTATTAATCGTGTTTTGGTAGAGTCGTTCGAAATAAAAAAATATTTAATCGTATGTCAATTTGTATATAAAAACTCCTCATTATTTATTTATGTTTAGTATCTACATATATATGGTAAATAGTGCGATATTTAAAATAAATATTCTCTTTTATAACTTTATGAATTTAAATTTCTGGGAAGGAAATTAAATATCCTGCTGTAAATGTCATCCAATATGATAAGACAATTATTTTTATGAAGCACTTATTGGTTGGGTTATCGTGTTCTGATAACTAGTACAACCGCATAAAGTACAATTAGTTTGTACACAATAATAAATTTAATTTAAGTAGGCGTGAGGGCTTGATAAGGCGCGACTCATATTTTGTAACCAACAGACAATTTCCGGACTACAATGTTAATAAAAGTTGATAACAACCTTATTAACCAACTAACAACCAACTTGATTGTCAGTAAATGGTCTAAGGTTGCCTACAACTGTCACAAGTTCCTTCAAAGCTTCGTGTAGGAGTTTGTTAAGTTACTGCTTTATGATGATTAGGTTTTTTCAATACAAAGTGTATGAAAAGCGCGCAATAGTGCTGAAGGACATGAATGTATATCAAATAGAGAACAAACTGTAAAAATATTGAAAAAAAGAATTGTATTTTTTCCTAAACAAACTAATTTTATATTAAATTTTACTTATTTTAGGGCTCTGTTTGAATGTTTATGGTGAAAACTGTCACTGTGCCTTATTTAAGTACTGTTAGGGGTTCGGTTTCGACACCTATGCCCAAGAATTGTTAATACGGCACCTCACAAACCCATAAATTATTATTTCGGACTTCTGTTGCACGCTGTATATAAATATCAAGTGTTATATTTGCATATACTAAAATATTTTGAGAGCACTTGGAGTAGGTACCAATTCTGGGGATGGGAGTTTAAAATTTAAAGTTCGAGTCGTAAGTTCGTGTACCATGCCTTTGGAAACTTTATCAGTAAACTATTTAAAAAAATTTAACCATATTATTTGCTGTTGTAAATCAACAAGGTAACTATTTCATTTTAATACGTTTTTTTTTGTAATTAATTAACCTGCCTACTGACAATGATTATTTTTAATGAGAAAAAGATGTATTAGAGTTATTTTATAATTTAACATAATACTAATTGGAATCTTCATTAAGAAAAATAATAGCTTACATCCAAATATTAACATTTAATGTTTGGTGATTATGATAACAGATAAGTTATTGTAATTGAGGAAAAATAGAATCAAGAGCATCAACAACACATCACAATCCTAAAGCTTTAAAAATGTGTGCCTTACGAGAAAAAAAATACTATTATTTATGGCTTTATTTTTTTTATTAAATATGTATTAAAATCGATTATATTATACTATTAACAAAAAGCTTTTTATTGTAATCTGTTCATTAATTACCAGACACAAGAGATTTTTATTGTTATACTGTACAATTTTGTACTTCTCCGATCAAAAAAGTTAAATGTCATTATACCCATTTTTCTATACCAATTTATTTGGGGTCGGCGCAGCATGTATTGATGTTCCAAATTTGCTAGATTAATTTTATAAGTCAAAGATATGTTTATTAATTAGTTCAGAAATCGAAATTAAAACAGTATTCCAATAAATTCCTGGTCAAAAATTATCAGAACAAAACTTTATTAGGCCTTCCTCGTCGGTCTAGTTGTCACAAGCGAGGCTACTGAGCGTGAGGCTTTTCTTTTAGGACATTCTCGGTATCAACCCGGAATTTGGACTCTCGCCTGGTTTACAGCAATAGGTTCACCACCTATTGTATTGGACTCAAAACGGCATCGCTAAAACTGGGTATACTACAGTACAAATCTGTATAACCCTTCAGGAAATACAGGCTTCATGCTATGCAGAATGAAATATTTAAAAAATTTACATTTCCATCTCCATTATTACATTTAATAAAATCAAGACTCGATGGCAAATAATTCTGGAACACTAAAATCATGAAAACCTTCACTACAAAAGGTAGAGCGCGTCTCGAGTTAAGCTCAACATCGTTATCGCGAAAGCTAATTAGTGCAAAAATAACATTTATTATCAATTAGTGAGGAAAAGTTCCTTATAAGCTGTAGTGTCGTATAATAATTTACTACTGCCCTACATATTTATATAAATTTAGTTAAAAATAATTATTATTCAATCCTACTACCTTTTTACAATAAAAATATCTAAGTCGCTTCTGAATGTACGAGACAAGATCATTTAAATACTATATTACTAGATATTTAAACAGAAAGATTTCTTTTTATACGGAACTCCAAAAAACAAGAAAGCACCTTTTTGCTATAAAAAGACGGAGCGGTTGTGGCGCTGAGCGCGACATGGTTGTCCCAAAAGCCAATTAGAATCCCGTATCCGGCTTGTTTATTCTCTAATTAGCAAGTAGCTCATTAGAGCTACATCACTAGACCAGCCAGTGTAGCAATGCTTCATTCGTTTTAATTATAAACACTGCCTCCTTCTGTTCTTATAATTACCGTGCACAATTAATGGACAACATTTTATTGCTTATCTTGCGCATAATGAATGTTTATACAAAATGGATTAACGACGCTCCACTTGTTTATCGGGTTTTTGTTTATATATTTTTATTACTTGCAATTTTTAATGAGAATTTGTATTATTCACGTTAAGATGACCGAGGCATGTAATTTGCCTAAAGTTGATACATTACCGATTTATAAATAATTTTATTAAGTTAATAATTATGTATGCAATTGTATTGTTTTAAATAAATGCATAATACTCGTATAACAGTAAAATTCATCACTCATAACGAATATACATTTTGTCAAGGTAATTTCAGGAATAAAATAAGTCACAAACTTTTGTTTTAAATAAATAATACCCTATTGTTCTGACTACTTAATTCGAGTACACTAATGTGACCGCGGCTCGATATTATAAAATATTGTTATTATTACGTCAACTGATACTATGGGAACCGCATAATAAATTAATATAATTTTAATGTTCAATTAGCTATGTCAAAATTATATTTAAGTACAATGGGCTAGTGCATTTCCATTAATTAATTTTGGCTAATTAATAAACCGGCTTTAATTAACGTGGTGTTAGGATAAATTAATCAGCGCTTATTGGTCCAGGCAATGATCAGCATGGCCGCACCTCAAAATTTTCATTATGTCATTATATTTTCCATTTGGGTGAAATTTTAATTAATTAGAAATGGTCAGATTGCTTCTTAACTTTTTACATTTTAGATTGTCATGTTATTAATTACTTTATATTCTCAGCGTTTTCTTGAATACACTGTATTCTTGAATACATAATTTATTTAATTTCTAAATAAAGATGTTGATGCTCACGCGCATTGATGTAGCTGAAAAATATCAGCTACTATTTGTTATCATGACATTTTTATTAAAGTTTTACATGCAGGGAAGGTAAACCCTTACGTAACAGGCCTCTCCTTTTTATTTTACTTTAAGTACCTAATCGCGTTCGCGTTAACCCAGCTTAAAATACTAATTAGTCTACTAGTTACGGCACCGAAAAGTATATTTTAAAAGCGAGCGTTCATAGCACTCGTACGTTATTTTTTTATTTGTTTCATTAAAAATAATTAAAGTGACATGTGACCCTCACGCCAGGGTTGTCATTAGCGGGTCCTCGGTGCGGGACGCAGGGTCACCACGCGCACTAATTGGTCTGGCTTGCAGCCTCCTCCGCGCCGTACTACAAACAAATTAGCTAGAGAAACGGATGTTGACGCTGTGTTAGGGTTGCCACTTTTTTAGATGACGGCTTGACTGACAGACACATATTTATAGATATGTCGTGGAATAGATAAGACAGTCTGCGTTGTTTTAATGATGTAAATTTTTGTTTCTAACTTGTTTTTTTTTTCTGAGCTCAGTAGTAATTGTTATAATTTTCACACGTATGAAACGTATAATATAGACTTTTCCATTTTTAAATATTTTTATATACCTATCTACCTATATCCTTTTGATAATATCGAAGATATCTAAATCATATTTTTGTAATTTTAGATCATTCGTCATGGATGTACTTAACTAAAAGAAGATATTCTATTGTATTAAGGATTAGCGGATTAGTACAAAAACTACATTACACAAACTACAAATCCTACTTATTTTAGTTGTATTGAAAAAGGATATGCGCTATAAAACAATACCAGCTAATAGCGAAACTACGGACAAAATATACAGTAATTTTTAAAAAATCATACGATATTCGCCTTTGTTCTTTGTAAAATTGCACTATATAAATAATATGGAAACATTTCCTCTTATTTGAGCGAAAAAATAAATGCAGTAAATTTAAACAATCGGTGTAACTGCGAGTGAATTAAATAATTATATTGATTATTGAGCCGGAAAACTAATCGCAGAACGAGGGCCACTCGACAAAATACGCTTCATACCAATAACTTAATTGACAAAAAAAGTTAAGCTGTTTCACTCACCGGTACGGCTTAATTTGCAAATCCAATTTGTATCCAATAACGCACCTGTCAGTGAGATCTATTGAATTTTGATGATGTTATTTGATCGTAGGTAAAGGATTGAGTATTTGTTTTACATCATTATTGGAAAGTATAAAAACTGGCCAATAAACTACCCTTTTATTTTTCCTAGCACAACAATTTAAACAATATCAAGAGGAGGTAACTACTAGTGCATTATACTTATTTGTAAATAACATGGAACCTATTTAGCCAAATTACGATTAAAGTATCGTTTAGCATAACTATGACAAATCATTACCTAATCTAAAAACACACGACTCTCCCAGACACCCTACAGATTATTCTGTAGTTATGAACGTCTAAAAGGAAAACACACTCCTTTGGAAACACTTGTATTATCGTCCCTCCATAACAAAATTAACATATTTTTTTTTCAAATTATTGAGTGTGGTAGCCCTGTCCGAAGGTCACCAGTAATTAGGTTGTTGGTGTGGCTTATGTTTTTCAGCAACGGTGGCGGTGCTTCCTCTTGTTAGTTATTTAATTAGAGCGACGCTTGCTTCGTGTTCCCGTGTTGCATTAAGTGTTGCTTCTTAAGTTACACGAGTTCACTCCTCTATTTTATCGATCATTATAAATAGTGAGGATCTAATCATTAGAGCTAAAATAAGTCTAATGGGAGCAAAATAACGGAGCTTTTACTTTTATTAAAACGTCCTACGTAAAGTTTATTATTGTATAGTACCTAATTATCGGAAAGGCTTGGTTGTGAAGAAAATGAAAAGTAAAAGTAAGATTTGAAGGGGTGTAGAAAATAGCAAATTAATGAGTTAAGTGTTATTTATAACTGCTAACAATAAAATGATAAAATCTGTTGTTTCGTATTGAATACTTTGACCAAGTGTCTTATAGTTCTAATCAACATTATCTGCAGGGGTGTGTCTTAACAAAGATAAGCGTGAGGTAGTGAAGTTAGAGTAGATTAGGTTGTTTTTGTTTTAAATATATATTCTGTTTGTATGTATGAACTGCCTCGTTGGTTTAGTGGTCCGTAGCGCGACTGCTGAGCAGGAGGTCTCGGGTTCGATTCCCGGGTCGGGCAAAGTGTTATTGAGTTTTTCTGTTAGGAAATTCTCAGTAGCAGCCCGGAGTTTGGAAATGTGCCCGGTTGATGGCAATAGGCTCACCACCTATTATAAGGGACTTAATAACAGCATTGGTGAAATGTGGGTGTACAATTGTGTACACCTCTGCCTACCCCTTCGGGGAATACAGGCGTGATGCTATGTTATGTTATGTCTGTTTGTATGATGTGGATGACATGAGATGTAGTTTGGTAATTTTTTATCTTAGGTTTATACGATGTATTATCATACGAGAGTGTTATTAAACATCAGATTTTATTGTGAAATTACTATTATGGGAGGTAGGTAAATATAGAATATTTATTTCACGGAGCTTAAGTTTGTCCTGCCATGTTCCCCTTTTTCAAAGTTCAGAAGCTTTATGGATTTCATATTAGATGTAGGTACCAGCAACTGCTGTTTATTTTATTTTTCTTGAATCCGTGTTATTAAACTAGTAGGAACCACTGCTACTCTAACTTTTTGGATATTATAACGGCACAAACTATAAATTATAATCTGCATTTTATTATACAGAAACTAATTATACACTGTAATCACTAGATATAAATGGCCCTGATTAAAAACATCATTCTCATTAACGTCTCAACATTTTGAAATTTATTATTTAGTAGATAATTATGTAAATTAAACAGTAGGCATTTGTTTATAAGATTTCTTTATAATTAGCTCTTATTTAGGTAGAGTTGGCTGATAACGACTGTATAACGCAGTTGGCTTAATTGCCATATTTTCAAACAGTTATACTCATTAACCTAAAGTACCTAATAATAATTTATTTCATAAACATTGGTAACAAGTATCTCTTTATTGCTTAAAGAATAACAGATCAATTAAAATGAGCCACTAATTAAATTATTTAGTAGGTATTCGATAATAAAGGAGACTGTTTATGAAGTTGAAACGGGCACGATACTTATTTTTATTTGATTAAAGAACAGAGAAAGAAACGTAAATTATTTTATTGTTTCAAAGACATACCTAGCTCATCATTTACTAACGACTGTATTGTTGCTTTACGTCCAATAAATAAAAAATAGAAACTAATATCATGTAATAAGTAGTAATAAGCAGGCGCTCATTACCACACAAATGTTCATAGTGTTCATATTAATTAGAAAGTAGTCTTAACCCCAAGTCCCTCATTAGGACCCTCGTCCGTGGGCTCGCGACAGATAACCTATAGTGGCGTGACGAGTGACGTACGTTGACGTACAAGTACAACACTACTACTTGCGTACATACTGTTTGTACACACAATTTTATGGCTTCTAAGATTAAACGACATTTTAGTGTTTATCGATGACCGCAAGCAAATTAATGGCTAAATTATTGAAAATCATTTCTTATAATTGATAGTTGTTGTTAACGTTATTTAATTCATATGATATCTATAGTTTGATGATTATTTGAAGATTTAATATTTCCTGTTTTCTTTAATTTAAGCTAATATAGGCATGGACGTTATAAATAACAAATTATTTTAAAACGTTTATGGTTTTATGTTACCAAAATGCAGCACATAATTATGTACAAGGATAAGTGTCTAATTAAATGTTTAACTCAGTAATGAAACTTTAATTAACCTTTTTATATCGGAGGAGTATTTCCATTAGGATGCTTGAAATAAATGTTAAACTCGTCTAAGGAAAACAGGCGCTTAAGGAATGATTCAAGTATTAAGTAGTGACAGTGGATGCGCGTAAAAAAGTCACGGAGTTTTCTAGAACACGTTAACATAAACCTCGTCTGGTTTCTCAGCGAGCATGGAGCGCACAAGTAAATAATATTTTCTATCGATCTCGTCGACTCCCTAATTGGCTCGAATGCAAATACTCTGTTATTAGGCAGGTTAATTAAAGAGTTATCGGTCGTAATTAACCCGTTTCGGTACACTACGTGTGCCTATGGTTCGTTCGAAACACTACTAATTAAGAAATTCCTCCTTCATTAGCTCAATTAGATTTATTCACGTCAGAAACTTCATACAATAACATGTGTATATTATATTAACACGCACCAAGTTTTTAATGTGTGCTGCTCCGTTGAAATTTAGAAATATTTTGTTAATCTTAATGATTTAAATAAAAAAATTGTTGTTATTTATGGTGGTATAATAACTACGCAAGTTAAGTAGGTCATTTAAAGTGAGAGAAAACAATGGTTTTTCAAATAGTTATAGGCGATTGTTAAATAAAACCATGAAATGAATTATGTGAACCATAGTGTCACCGATTGCGTAGGAGTTTCTAGTGGGAAGGGATTGTTTTTGTTGTTCCGGCAATATTTGTGCGCAACTAAATAACAGGATTGTTTATACTACTAAAGAGCTTTCACATTTCTAATGAAATTATATTCGAAACAAAGGTTGTTATCTATAAATCTAATATGACTTAATGATAACAATTAATAATTCGGTTGGCATTTATATCCTGGAAAAAAAATGTAGATATATTTTAGGGAAAGTTAATGTGAGGTAATAAAATCCGTTTTTAGGTAAACTTGTTTACAAAGATGGCTGCGATAAAATAGTCAATTTTTTCAAAAGATTAATTATATATTTAAAAGGAACACAATTTAATTCAAATATAGCTTATTTTATATTATTATTTATAAAATAAGCCAAATAAAACCTAATATGTTTTTAGCAAATTAAAGTTAAACCACCTAGTTGCTATTTGTTTTGTTAACGAGTAAACTAAAAGCCCAATGTGAATGAAGCTCAGTGACTTGTTCGGAAGTCGCGACCGCGGGTTATCGGTAATTGTGAATGTGCCGGTTGACGTCAATAGGCGTCATTATCGAATACTCAGGGAAAACTACCTACTGTCAGTCGTACTTGGTAAAACCAAATTATTAGCAATGCCAAGTAAAAGTAGAACTGAAAGGAATTCTAGATAAATCGGTAAAATGAAGTACCTACATATATCTAAAAAACTAATATTATAAATGCGAAAGTAGCTCTGTTTGTTTGTTACCTTTTCACGACTAAACGGCTGCACGGATCGTAATTAAATTTCGCAGGGAGTTAGAATTGACCTTGGAAAAGGACACAGGCTACCTTTTGTCACGCAGAAAAAGTCGGGGGCACCAGCTAATATTTAAATTATTGTGTCGAGAGTATTTAAAATTTATTTTCATTTTTATTCTTCAGATAAGCACATTGAACCATAAACGAATATTATGGTAATAAGTAAAAACATAAACAATAATTATCAAAAAACTTTATCTCAACGTATAAATTATAGCCTATTGAGAAAGTGCATGGTAATAAGTATAAATATAATAATATTTTTTATCTCGTTTTAATTGGTCGACAGAAATATTAATAACATATAAACAAAACTGTGCCAATGTTAACATATTAATTTAATTTGGTGATAATTGTGATATCTTTGTTATTTTTTAAGGGTCACGTGGATAGTCTCAAAAATGTTGTCTTTCCTAATATCATCGTCAACTTATTAAGTAATAAACATTGGTTATGATGACGTTTTGTTATGTTTGTGGAATATCAAAATCTTGTAAATTATCTGGTCTATATATGCATATATATAAATTAATCCCTATTTCCCTTGGTCACGCCATAACTTGCACCAAATGGGATAATTCTTTTTTTGTTGTGTTCGTCATTGTCAGGACAAGGTTTTTACATAAGATTTTTGTAATCATACGGAATAGTTTTTAACTGTGTGGGTGAAACCGCAGGGCATAGCTAGTATTTTATATATTTAATACATGAGTAAAATAAGTTGAATTAGAGTAGTAAGTTGCGTATAAATTGGATCAACCCTTAAACAATATATTATATACAATCGAAATTATTAAAATTGCCTACTAAAAGTGTTCACAGGAGGCACAGATTGATACCAACTCTTAAAAATGTAAAGTATTAAAAGAGTACTTATTAAAAGGGTTCTTAAAATAACTATAGCGACCCTAATGCTGTAAAAGTGAGTATGATAACCCTAATGATGATATCCCTATCATCTATGTCAACATTTCAAGTGTTCGTCGAATGCACTCTCCAGAGTTTTTATACCAACAGAGATATGGAAAAAGTTATACCTTTTTTGATTCTCTTAAAAGATAAATGGATGTCTCGGTATTCCTTTAATGAAGAAAAGATGACATGCACCTGAAACAAAATTAAAGCTTTTAATTTTGTTGAGTTTTAAAAGCATTGAACTCAAACGTAAAACTTAAAAAAGTCAATTTATACGTAAAATTAATCGAGAAGCCGACTTTACCAAAATAAGGGTCGCTCGTTTATAGCTCATTTCGATTTTAGTGCTTTTTAAGTACAGTCAAAAGTTTGTAACTGTGGGTTCGGCCGACAGATTTTATGCAAATTCTGCCTTGATGACATTCAGTAGGGTCTCAAAGTGTGTCCATGCTTTACATCTTTGTCGTGTTTAAGTTGTGTTAAAAATACGAATAAAATACTTTTTTTGCTAACCAGACCACACACACGCAAACAATCATTAGTGGCTGCATAAGCTGAGGTACCATTACGGTCCTTTCACAAGTTGTCTGGATGTATCAACACGATAGGCCTCAAAGCGTAGATCACCAGCCACCAAGGTCTCTGGCTCGAATGAAAATCTTTCTACGATCAAGTGTTTTCTGTAGCCTATGGGTGTCGTCATAAATTGGTCGAGTAGTCAGCGATGACATAAGTGCTTAATTAGGCCGTTTTGTTTGCCCAGCGAACGCCAAGAACAGCTTGGCTTTTATAAATACATATATTGCGTCATACGTAATTGCTTCATCAGTGATTACTACATAAGTAAAGACTTTTATAAAAACTATTTCGCTTCCTAAACAATTTCTAATTTTTACCTTTTTTACCGATTGTTACCTACACAATAATTACATCCTCAAGGAAATTGTGCCCCACTTATATTTATATCTCAACCAATTGTTTTGATTGACGACTTCCACGTTCATTAACTTAGATCCATCAGCAAAATATACATCTATTTTTAATTACTAATTAATATATTGAGTTAACTCAATTGATTGCGGGATTAGGAAGCTATACATTCAAGGACCATAAATCGCAGTACCATTGTTCGATGGACTGTACAGAACTAATAAGTTTTGTATGTAATAGTAAAACAAAGTCGTCAGCCGCTCACAGAAATCGTTCATTTCCTGATGTTGTAGTTCACTTGATCGTGGAGTAGCAAACATCGGCGGCGGTAATGAACGAGCAGAACGCGTTCAACGCTACGGCAATTTGAACGTTCAGTGGGCCGGCGCTTTCCAACAGTCCTCGAAATTACTACAGTCCGATACTTAGTGCTTACCGTCAGTTGTTTTCATTGCCCACTTGATTAAGGATTACACAGGAAATGATTTGAATAAGCTATTGTTGATTGTGAAAGGTAACGGTCGTCGGTCGAGCCGCATTTTATTGTGTCTGCTTGCCTTTGTAAATGTCGAAAGTAATAGAAAACAGGATGTCTCAATTTATTTTGTTTGAAACGTTCACTTCATTATTTGCACTGTGTATTGTTGGATGGGAAAGTTAAGTCATTAATCAATACTGGAAGTCAGCAAAATATAAAATAGCATTGATCACTTAAAGTTAATACCCACTAGTTAGTAGACAGCCTTGTGAAAGGGTTTGACTGGGAACGATTACCAACATCTATCTTACAGCCAAGCAGCAATTCTGTCTTCCTGTTATGGTTTGAGGGCCAATGAAATTAAAAGCCTTTCAGACTTTTCATGTTTATCTGTGGGTGACAAGCAACAACTTTATTCGTTTGAGTTCGTATTTTGCAGATGTAGAAAGAGAGAATAAATAACGGTTTATCATCAGGTCTGTCACCTGCTAGTTTTGTGAGAGACAAATACATTTCCAAATCTTTTTGTCGAAACATGTAGTTAACCACATTCCGTAACCTAATGAACAACTTCTAAATTCAATCCTAAAAATGTAACATAAACCCAGCCCAAACACATCAATATCCAAATATTTGCGTTGTCAAATACCTACCCGTTCAATATTTTTAAAACATGAAAATCGCAGCGTACTGTCGCGTTGAATCTATTACCTAACGCGGTAGAATTTCAAAGCGTCACAGTATGCAATTTAAACTGGACTAAATCGCCGTCGGAGTCAACAACGCGACAGCAACGGCCGACTCGGATCGGCTTTCAATTTTGCGGAATTAATAACAGCACAAATACTGGTGTACTGGTAACTGCAGAGACGGGACTGGGTGATCATTCATACGCGCACACGACACCTATGTTTCAAATTAAACGACATTTTTGTCGTGTGAATGTAGCTTTTTGTTTGCGTTCTAATTAGTCTTTTTTTTTTTTTTTTTTTTTTTATGGAATAGGTGGCAACGGAGCAGACGGCTCGCCTGATGGTAAGCGATTACCGTCGCCCATGGACACCCGAAACCCCAGAGGAGTCGCGAGTGCGTTGCCGGCCTTTTAAAGGGTTTGGGCCTCCGGTTGTCTCGGGTTGCACGGAAAATACGTCACTACTCATAAGTATTATTCATAAACGTATAACCGTCAATAAATTACAATTATTTTTCAAGTCAGAAAAATAATATTTATTGTGGGCTTCGCGAATTTTGTTTTACTGAAAAACAATCCTTTTTACATAAACTACAGTTGTATAACATTCGTTAAATTTAGACACTACTGATTTCCAATACGATCAACTATAGGTAATAATTCCAGGAATATTACAGACAGCTTCCATTTGTGCTGCAAATACGTTAGTCGTAATCACTGGTAAAGGTGGTTTCTGTGTAATATCAGAGTTCTCTAATACCAACGTTGTTTGTCAACGTTTGGACCATTCGTCAAACATCGTCGTGAGGTGGACTGGGCGCCCAATTAGAACGCTAAGCTGAGCGTGCCTGACTACCAACTTGCGTCGACTAAAGGCACCTCTAATTATTATTGATACGAGCTCCACGCTCATTCCCTCGAGTTTACCGTACATATC
The DNA here is from genome assembly GCA_935421205.1 of Xylocampa areola. NCBI lineage: Eukaryota > Metazoa > Arthropoda > Insecta > Lepidoptera > Noctuidae > Xylocampa > Xylocampa areola. The sequence goes on from OW285204.1 coordinate 8,241,132, forward strand.
TGAATTTCTCTACCACTACTGTCCGCTGCTTTTATGTTTTGCACTAAGTATATAATTCGAGTAATGGATATCTGCTAATAGATTATTTCATGGCGGTTATTTTTAAAACATATTAATTCATTAATTATTTGGAAAGCTAGGGAAATTTTCTCATTTATATCTGAAGATTTCAGAAACAAAGATGTCGTTGTAAGGACAATGGACCCGATATTGTTACCTAATAAGTGCTACCTTACTGAGACTGTATTGTATCAGTTATTATAAGAAAGCGAGCGACTGAATAAACTGCTATAAAAATAACATGAAAGATAAGTCTCAATATATTCTTTAAATACCATTAAAAGCAGATGTAGGTAGTACGGGTACCACCCACTTTTAATGTTATTTTCCTTGGATTTTTCAAGTACTTATAAGAAATGTTATAAGCAGCTCAATTAACTTAGTATTACTAGATTCCAAGAAGATCTTTTATAGATTTAAAACAAGGTTTCAAGTGAAGTTCCATGCGAAGTGGGCTCCAATATCGTACTGCATGTTTGCGTAGGAACGTCACAATTCCGTGAATCAATTACACGTGTTTTAGCTACGATCAACTGACGTCTGCGAAATGGTTCTATGGCAAGTATCTATATTTGGGCTTCTATTTTATGCAGGCAACTAATATGCAATATAAATAGTGAATGTTTGTTTACACAGCAACAGTTTTCAGTAGGCACTAAAATACTTACCAAAACAAAACTAGAAAAAATAAAAAGGCGCTGCATTTTATAGCACGACATGATTTGCCATAAACAATGGAAATAACACTGAAAATAGTGAACCATCGAATGACTGGAATGGTTTTTCTTAGAAAATGTGAATAACGAGCTTAGTGAATTGGTTTTCCCAGTAAGTATTTACAGAAAGTATTGGTATAGCTGAATGCATAATGGGCGGAAAAATGTCAAGCGTAAGTGTATTAAAGTTGGGGCCGTTACCGCTGCGTGCCGCGGCTGATGTATGGCGGCGGCCGACAAATTGAAAACAGTAGCAAATGGCCCGATCGCGGCCTGCTAACCTCTCCACAATAGGCGCACTCTTTGTTTACTAGGCTTTTTAGAGTTTTATTAAAAAACAATATTTATAACAAAAATTTCAGATTCTCTTAATGGTGTTGCGATGTTAGTTGACGTGATGTTATGATTGTATGATAAATTATGTAAGGAGCGGTCAATTATATCTAGGCGCACGTTATAAAGTGGGCTCAAGGTATTTAATTAATTTATTGGCTCATAAACATATTTTTCTAGGGGCTGTTATATTTATATAGGTGAAAATAAAACACCATTTCTAATGTTATATCAAACCAAAAGTTTGTCTGCCAATAAGTATTCAGTGTACAATGTAGACGGTGTTTTCTATTAGAATTGTATTCAATATAGAGTTTCGTTCGCGCAGAAAATGGTTGCGGGACGCGTGAGCGGCGTCCCTGGCGCGACCCCCTCGCACCCTCGGCACAGAATTATATTAGCGACAGAACACAGCTTACAGAATTAGCTGTGATAAACATGCACGATCAAACATGTTCTTAGTCAACAAATTCTTCAAAAAAGAACTAGAAAATCTATTGAGCAAATTTTTCTACCCTGTGATGCCAATTATTTTGATTTCTATACAGTGCGGAGTTCCCAAGTACCGACTGTAGTGGTGCAATTTGAGAGAAGCGATGTCCAGTAAAAGGCATAGCTTTTGTTAATCTAATGGCAATGGTCATTTGTAGATAGTTCAAATCTTGCATAGATAATGACAATTAGCAAAAAAATTTTTTAGTAAAATCTACAACTTTCCTCTTTAAAACCCACATTCGTATAAAACAGAGCCAAAGGAATATCATAAGGGGTGTTTGTCCCTCGCAAATAGTTAGATTATATAAATAAGGCGGCCGAAATAGTTTGACCGATAGCGATCTGTGGGCAGCCCTAGTCGCTACCCTCGACAAACCGTCTCGCACAAATTGACTCGGTTTTACGAAGATTTTTTTACTGATGTTATTAAGGGTATGTTACGTAAACTTAGAACGGATGGTTAAATATGCAGAAGATTTTTGATATTTATAAGTAACGCAAGTTTGGTCATGTCTGACTTATGTTTAGATATTATCATTTCTAGTAACATTCAAATCATAGTTCATTATTATTTGATAAATAGTCGAGACATAAAAACTTTTGATATGAAATTATTTATGATATACTTATATAAAATATGAAGTTACATTATTAGAATATTCTACATTAATACCGATATTAAATAATATTAATAATACAGGGTTCGTAGGTATCGTGTAATGTATATTTTGCGGTTTGGTTAGTGTACGAGGTGGTAAGGTGATAGTGCCGAGACGCCTCGCCGCCCACGACTAAACTGGTTCCAGTTACGATTCTATCCTGTTTAGTGATACGTTACAAATTGATCCGATGACACCGCCAGCCTTTTTGTTGCGTTCATATTCCATACAAACATAATTGATGACATAAAACAGCCCCAGTATAAGTATCGCTCTTTTTACATACTTTAATAGCATCGCATCATTAAGTTCAAAATGACGAGAAAAACCACTGAAGCTGAGCAAAAAGATGTTCTTTGCCATTTTCACTACAATTAGAGCGGTGCTTTTAATTACTGCAAATGAAAACTATAGTTTTTATTAATAATGATTCATAGAATAATTAACCTCGTACTATTAATTGATTCAGTTCTAATATTTCTCAATATCGGACAAGCCGTTAGAATACAATAACTTGGTTAAAAGTAAAAACTCAAAAATAAAGAATACGGCTACCCAAATTCGGCTAAGAAAATAAGAAATGCAATCTTGTAGTAGAATCAGACAAATAGCGGAATATCTGCAGTGACCAATTCAAATTGTAGGAACTATCGGGGTCCGCGCACGAGCCGGGATGGAATCCAATCAGCGAAACTAGTTCCACTGATGCCTATCACTAAACTTTCACATTCAAAGATTTGTTTCTCTAGATTAAATCAAAGGCGAATTACAGTAGCGGCGAAAAAGAAATATGGCGAGTCCGGCCCCGGTGAGGGCGGGGGTGTCCTGCTGAAATTGCTTTTCAATCCCTCGGACTTTGGACTTGTAAAGAAGTTATTACCTTCCAAGGAGATAGCGCCGGGTCCGGCGATACGGATATATGTCTTTTTCATATGTAATATTCCTTTTTCGCGTTTTATTAATGGAAAATGTTTCGTGGGACAGTGCGGCCAGCTCTCGCCTTCGATATTAAAAAAGCCAGTGTCGACTTTGTGCGGCTTCTTTTATGAGATTGTCGTAAAGTAGTTTATGTTTCTTGGGTGCTCATGCGACACTCACGCTTAATATATGTTATCATTTATAACATTACGACTTCTTGTTTTATTTTCTCTTTCGTCTTGACATATGGGCTAATAGTTGGATCATTGATGGTATTTATGTGTTAGATGAGTTGGTCGATATGAGTCGAGTAATTCGTTGTATTCATCAAATATTAATTTTCGCACTGCGTTTCATCTACACTGTGGATATAGATAGCTACCTGTGTGTACTGCTCGTTTGATAATGTTGCCTACTCTAATTAAGTCCACTACACCAATGTTTGGAATTAATTAGTGTATTGTTTAATTGGCATCTCTTGTTATCTGTTTGTTTGGTTTATTTATTCATTAGTGGTGTTTGTGACAGCTGCTGCTGAGGCAGACGCCATTACGACAGATTGTATTACCATGTGATTGTGTACTTTTATGTTAATGTTATCTAAACTATGTTGCTTGTTATTGTACGAATTTTGCGATCATATTTTACACTATATCGTTATAGTTTAAGTTGCTCTAGAATCTCAGAAAACAGTAATTTGTTTGTATATTTGTCAAATTTTGTGTCTGCTGTCTTTGTCATGTAAATAAAATTAATTACAGCCCAATTTTTGATATTGGTAAAGTATTTATAATTAATTTTTAAACCTCGTCATTGATGTTGTAATTAACTCTTCCTAACTTTGAAACAATAATAACATCCCAGATATTTTCCTGACGCGATCCCAAAGCGGGAATCGAACAAGATTTCAGGCCTAATTTATGAAAGAAGTGTCGTGTAATCGTTCTCACCCAACAGGTGGCCGTGCCAATACCAGGGATATCTTTTTTATCGTCAGTTAGATATGAACGATGGCAATTGAGATTTCCATTGCCATACACTTGTATATAGTTCCATACTTTGCACAGTTTAAGCATTTATCTATTCGTTGTTTTCTCAATGATTACTTATAAGTTATACTTACTTCACGCTTATAGTATCAAGACTAGTACATCTCTAAATACAAGTACTGAGGCACGTTCATAATTAAGATTTTGTTACACCGACAGCTTGTAGTTGGTAAGCAATTCGTAGTAATTGCATACGAGTAGAAAAATTACCAATTTCGTTCCGGGCGGGTGGCGCCTCTTTAAGGTGACGTGAAGGAAAATTATTAGTATTAGGAATGAAATAATATACCTACATATTACACTATATACTGTAGATACCTTATTAAGTAATGGAAAAATCTTCTGAATCGTTCTGTATTAATCAACACAGACCGATATTATGTAGACGAGTAACAACATGTAATTTTTTGGTGTCGATTTTTATTACAAGCTTTTATTTTATCTACATTTAGTAACACTGTATGTGGCACCAGCGCATCAATCGCAGGCCCGTATGACAATGCGGCCCGCAACGCTCGCCGCCCCCGGATTGATTACACCTGCCCGTCACGATTAATAGAATATTGTGTGTGATTCAAATTGAATTAGCCGACCATTGTCGAATTACGTGTATGTTTCCTACAGACTATTGGTTTTGAATATTTAGTAGCCAATTTAGATCGTGTTAGTATTGTGATTTGCGAATGATGTTAATATGGACGGTGAATTTTAGATATTGTGTGTAGAGCTGTAGACCCAGATTGTGGAGTACGCATTATTATTTTAAAGCTAATCTATACGTGGAAAGGTAAAATAGCGTCTGTTCGCTAGAGCTTAGCTTTTCATATTCAAATTCTAGTACAGTACGCAATTTAATCTCCAATAACAACGTTGCTATTAAAATAAAAACTAGTTCGGTTATTTGAAATCCTCTGGACTCTAGGCGGAGTTCTCTTACTTTTTATATTATTTTTCCAAATTGCTTTTCATGTTTCACATATTTTGTGGACAATCATCAATTCTTTTCGCTAAGGTAGTCTTAATCGTGAGTCATGGCATATCGTAGGAGATATGTCATGGTTAATTAGCGTGAAAAATATTCGTGAGAATTTCCAATTTTCATCTTCTACCGGTTTTGTGCGAGATTCCCTGTTAGATAGTCAATATCCCCCGTGGTTTTCCAACCAATTGACCACGAATGTACCCGGCGGCGTGCCGAACGGTTCAATATTTACTTAGAACATTAAAAAAGTACAGACGAGTGCACTCGTGTTTGGGCAGCTGCCTGTCTGTTTGCATGTTTGTATTATGTAGCTTAATAATGCGCATTTAAAACTTTTCTTGTGTAATTTGGAATGGCCCGTAAACTATTTTGTTTGAAATAATTTACGCTTGTTTTGAAATACTAAACGTTAAAATTTTGAAAAATATTTATTTTATAAATCATCAGAAAGCAGTACAATAATATCTAACTAATTTGTATGTTATTTTTCCAGGTAAATTACCGGTAGAGAACTAACGGAAGCAATTAGAGCACGCGTTCTTGCAGTAAGTTAATTTAAAATATATAGGATTACCTATTTGTAAACAAGAAAACTATGAGTACTCCACTAATTAGGTTTTGTTTGTGTGGTCTTCGGGTCGAGAAAATTAATAATAGGGTCGAAGAAATTGCAGTAGGCGTCGGACGGTTATTGAAGCCATATGAGACTTGTGCATTGTACATATAGTTATTGTGTAATTAATTCTACCAACTGAACTGACTAATTAACAATGCCTTCATATCCAATTAGTTAATATCGGGTGTAAAATTAGTTAGAACTGATCCCAGATTTAGTTCTCAGAACTGCAGATGCAATACAGAATACATACAATCCCTATAGCTAGGTAGTACCTGGAATATAAACACAAAGCGAGCTTCGTGAAGGATCGTGTAACGGTATACGGCTGTTAGACTAATTTAGGTGGAAGATCATCCACGTAATTAATCCACTTAGGAGGAACCACGCAGCGGGTCGTAGCTTTGAAACTGGATGCTCAACTTGCTACTTCGGTGGAGCTTGGTTGGCCTCGGTGTTTTGGGCCTCTATGCCTCTACGCTTAGATAGGATTATATCCTATATAATATTATAAATGCGAAAGTTTGTGAAGACGAATGTTTGTTACTCCTTCACGGAATATCTACTGAAAGGATTTGGATGAAATTTGGCACGCTGATATTTTATAACCTCGATTGAGACATAGGACACTTTTTATTCCGGCTGGACCCAATTCTGAAGTCCACGCAGACGAAGTCGCGGGTAGAGCTAGTATATGATTATTACAGATTAATTTTTTTTTTTTTTTTTAATATAATATCTTCACGCAATGCCTGAAAAAGGGGCCTTAGTTTGTAAGTAGCACCATTAAGCACACTTAGTCAGCAAATGAAATATCTTTAAATGAAAAGAAAAAAGCAACCAGCGCCCACCATAAATCAAATTTTTGTTTCATATTAGTACCTAAACTATGAATGTAGGTCATTTATCTTTCGTACCGGTTTTAGATTCTTCTGAACATTTTTTATTAAGTGCTCTATGTAAAGGTCGGAATTGCCTTTTCTTTGGAATTATATTAGAATGTCGTGTTCGATTCAAATTTTCATGCGTAAGCGCATCTTGGTCTACCTATATAAATTTGGATATAGGTCTGGCCTGTTCTTATTTCAATAATAAGCCAAGATATTTAAATCTCAATGATACGAACGCACTTTTGTCTTACGAAAATGTAATCCTCGGGAAAATGGAAATTACCTATTTTATTTTGATATATCTAACTATTCAGATTTGATCTACTAAACAGCAACTGTGAATTTTGATTTATGTCTAAAGGAAAAATTATATACAATATTACATAATTGTTTAAGAGCAATAGAGCTTAATTATCAATATTTTTAAAACCATCTCATAAATACGTCATGTTATTACACATTACGTATTATGTCATAATTTCTTTTGTGATTTTATTCTCATATTATGTACGAACTATGCTGTGTTGCGTGTACCGTAATTTATACCCTATGCAACTATATTAAGGTACAAAATGATTAACACGACAACCTGTGATCAGCTACCATTCACATCATAAAACGTCAATAATGCAATAGCACTGTCGCACAATGAGCTATTGTGTGAGTCATTCCCTCTTCAAAATAAGCGTTTAATTAAAAACATACCACTACCATTTTTTTTATTGCGACACTTGAGTATTGAGTGAGTTAGACCCGTTGGGGGCGCGGCGTGAATGTGAACTGATTATGTTCATTCATCTTTGAGAATTCAGAATTAAGTGAATACTGGCTGACGAATTGATGATTCCTTTAGATATTTTTTGTTCGTCATTAGGTGTTATACAATGTATTCAAATTGTGTTATTGATTTTCAGTATTAACCACGACCGATAACGTATTGTTAACATAATTTAAATAACTTAGTAATGGTTGGCCTTAACAGGACACGGCTGCTTAAATAAGCACATGTTCAACCTGAGGCTAAGCGAGACACAAACCTGCAGACGGTGTGAAGAGGCTGACGAAACACTGACTTCACCTTTTGGGGGAATGTGGACCGCTGATACACAAGCGCCACGCTCATCTAGGGAAGCATATTTTGGGCCCGGATGAAATGGGGGAGCTCAGCCCTAGAAAAATCCTGCAGTTCATCACAGCGGCAGGGTTCAAGGATGAACTCTAATTTAAACACAAAGTGGCGATCACAATAGACCTCTTATGGTCTATGTGACACTATAGCCACATATAATAATAAAAAAAAAGGATGTTTAGAAGAACATTATTTATTGTAAACTAGTGAGGCATAGAATAAAATACGCTTAGTGTCGGGTAGCGTTTATATTGGATTTACTATCGAAACAGCGCTGTGTGGAAATTCTAGGTACACTAATTATAGGAAATCAAATTAATTTAGCAACTAATTGGCGCGATCAAATCGGTATAGAAACATGCCTTCGTCGACGTATCGATTTTATCAATTACCCCTCATTGATTCAATATCCGATGCAAATTATGTTTTAATTATAATTAAGCCAACTATTCTATGAAGTACCTATTACTCTGTAATGGTTTTCCCGTAATTTAATTACGAAATTGTTGTGGCTTTATCGATGGACAAATAAAAACGTGCCTTCATATAGAGATTAAAAAAAAATTGATGGCATAAGGGTCTTATGATTTTGTTGTGTGATGAGTACTGGAGAACCCTTAAAAGTTTACATGCTTACAGTAGATAATTGTTTGAGCTGTTACAACTGCAGACAAAATAAATCCGGCTCATAGGTCATTATAAGTTTTTAAATATACCAATATAAAAGGTTAAACTCACCACACAAATGGGACTCGATAACTGCATTGGTGAAATGTGGTTGTACAACTGTGTACACCTCTGTTTACCCTCTCGAGGAATACAGTCGTAATGCTATGTAATGACATACAATATTATCTAAAACCTCTAAGAGTAGGCAGGGAAACAGGAAGATTTTTCGATATTTATAAGCAACTTATAAGCTTATTCAAAAGTTGGTAACTTTTGTTTGATTTTCAACCCTAACATTTGTTTGATTTTCACGACTGTTGACTTGCACAGAGAGTGAAGTGGATGTTATACTCATTTACGTAATAGTTCCACTACTGAATCCTCCGCTAGTCTTTAGTTATTATAAATTTAAGACCATCTTTTATGGAGAAAATAGTGTGAGCCACACATTTGATTATCTATCTAGAACCCATTTCAATAAATACACATATTACCTAACTAATATCTGATACTCCGAAATTATATAGAAAAAAAAGCTCGTTCCACCTTCGTTCGTGACGTTCAACTCTTTCTTAATAGAGGACAGATAAGTACGAGGTCTTATCTAAAACCTAGCACATACATAATAATTAATTAAACTAATTGAAAACATTGACACACATCTATCGTTATTAATACATTTACCTAATTAATTTGTACATGTCATTTGCTAATTAGTTCGATGGTGTGTTACTAGCTAATAATAATAATTTTTATGTTGTAAAGGATATAATGTACCGAGAAATAGAGTTCAGACTCATTTTACGTACTTGTATTAGAATTTCTTCAACAATTTAAGGTGCTTGATTGAAATCTACACAGGGTTTCACAATAGTTGATAGAGTAATTTATTTCTTGACTGACTTTTTATCTATAATTTGGATCACGGTCAGTTTTTCAGTAGGTATGCTTAAAGGGGCGGCGCGAGCGCCTATGTTGGTAACATTATTTTCTAAAACGTCACTTAACTTGAACTCGAATAGTTTTTGGTGTTTGTTAGTTAATCTTTCATCGTAAACTCGTGTTTAACAGCGAAAGTCACATCCAAAGGCTTTACACCAAGTTTTTCAAATGTGCAAAATCCTTATCGACGGATCCTAAAGTTTACTATAAAAATAAATATTATCCCCACCATTATATCACTTAATTAGGCGGTGATGGTGATAGTGATTAGCGTTGAACAATATAAATGTCGGTAGACTTATCCAAACCGTTATGATTGATTATTTAAGATCGACTTCATCACCATACCTACCTATAATTAACTAACTGCACATAAAACACCTAAACCAAGTCCTTTAACTAGCAGTTAATCAGTTATTTACTCCCACTGTAAAGCGATCGATCCGCGTCACTCTAGCTATGTCGAGTCACATTACTGACTGATTAACCGTGTCAGTAACGCGTGTTATCCACTCAATTAGCCAACAACACGAATTAACCTCCGCTCAACTAGTCTCAGATTATGCACTAGATATCATTTGTTTAATACTACTGACGACTTACAGATCAGAGTCACGTTTGCGAGATTAAACGCGTATGAGTATCTGTTTGTGTATTTCCAGTCCTACTGTACTTATCATACAATTCTGAACGGCTGTTTATGTGTCATAGACATGGAAAGGTGGCAGTCGCGTGTTAAGAAAATATTTTCATAAGTTTTTCCTTGTAGCGCTCTTAAGCAGGTCGTCTACAGTAATAAACGCATCGTTACACGTCCCCTTAAATATAACAAGTTTAACTTAATCAGAAAATCAGAACCAAGAAATCAGACAGCAAATAACTTAAGCAGGAAAGTCACAAGAATAATATTGAATACAAATCCGTACTTTATATTTACCCTGTGCACTTTCTGCCAATTACCGATCTTACTCTGCAACTAGTCATAATAATGATTCTAGGACGCGCGAATATTGGAAAATATAATTGAAACGCAACTGAATTAATATCTGGGCATGAATCACGCGCGGTATCTACGCCACTGGTCGTTGTAACCGCATCGGTTAGGCATTGCACCAATAATACGCTCAATTAATTAGCCAGGAGACTGACATGTTCCACGTACTTACCTAATTAATGTCCCAGAACCGAGCCAACAATACCGCTGTTATTATAATACCGCTAACTGCCACTGATTGAGTTACCTCACATAAACAATGTGCTCTAATACAACCACAATACGTTTTGATTAGGTAACTACATATTTATTATATCGATACGTTAATTATTATAATATATATGCGACGACAATGGCCATTAATATCATCAATATTTAATTATGCAATGAATCGTGTAGAGAACCCTTACGTTTGGTTCGTGTTTACTCGATCATCGGAAGGGTTGTTTTGAAGTAGACACAGAAAAAAACATTGGAGTGAACGAAATTAAACTTGTTTCCTTTGGGGGTAATTATCAAAGCCCACTTTTAAAAGGTGGCGTAGAATTAAGTACCGCCGAATGAAAAGCCTTTTTGCTACGATCATTGTAGTAAAAACTTTAGAAGCTTCTTACAAAGTCATTAATAGATTTGTTTATGTTGGTCTTCGTATAGTGACATGATACCGCATTACTGGCTGGATATGTGTTATTGGCTCTTACCACTAAATTATTTTGAACTTTTGAGTTTTTCTTTTGCAGCGTTTGTGGTTATACGTTGACCCATTAATTCATCATCATCATCCCCCTGGCCTTATCCCAATTTATTTGGGGTCGGCGCAGCATGTATTCTTATTCCATACATCTTTATTAGCTGTCATATCGTCAGTCACTCCTTTTCTAGTCATATCATCTTTAACACAATCCATCCATCGCTTCCTCGGTCTTCCTCTACTCTTATAGCCATCTACATTCATACGTTGACCCATTAATTAATCATTCGTATTTTCGAATGCTTAGGTACGTATATTCCATTACCAACACTATACCTATAATTAAATTAAATTGAGTAATGCGTTGTATGTTGTCAAATTAATATTATTTTGAGTACAATAATATAACGTCAATAAGTCACCTTCGAGCCACGAAATCCTAGGGGTGAGGGGAACAATTTAGCAGCAATTTTAATAATAAGTCCCTGGCATTTCTATTATAGCAGGCAGGCGATCAGGTGGGCTCCCGCGAGGGGTTTAATAACTCACGATTAGCCTATTGGAATCGCTCTGAATGTTTGCTATTTTTTCTATATTGCATGTACGAGCGCTTAACTGAATGGAAATTAAAAATTGTTTGCAGTAGTTATGAAATAGCTGACATTATCTAAACCAAAGTGCTTTAGTCAATTATGTGGAGTTCGTTTTTATGTTGGGGATTTTTATTTCATTGTTTGTGTCATTTGTTAGTTGTGAAAACTTCATATTACATTTTATTATATTTTTAGATTCCCTGTAAGAACTATTCAAACTGCAGTTGAGATTATATTCCGAAAAATATATTATTCATTTCAAGTAAAGATTACTTTTACATTATAAATCATAAAAAAGGATAACGAAGTCATTATAGTTAGTGGTGACGCGGGAATTTTAATTAAAAATGATAACGCGTAATGTGCAGTGTGTCGGCGACTCCCTTCATGGTTGGGGTGATTTTTAATTATTAAAATTCTACGCCGTCGGCGTCTGCCGATATTACTTTGATATGGGGTCTGACGGTCTGACGGTAATACTGCCTATTACTCGCATGCATTGCATTGATTGATCAATTACATTATATATATTTGTATTTAAATTGTACACAGATGCAGACAACGGATTAAACGTTAAGTTAACGCAAATTGAAAGCTAACGCGTTTTATTGTTTGGCTGGAACTAGGTCTTAGATGTAGCGTTGTCGGCGCAGGCGCTTTGGCACGCGATTTTTCATGGAATTGTTGCCGACACTGTCATTATTAGGGAATGTTTTGAATTCTCTCATATGCTCAGCAATTAATTCAATAAACTGAATTATTGACGCATTGTGTAAAACACAAGGATATAATTATTGTTTTTTTTTTTTTTTGTAGCTTTGCCTTTAGATGTTAATTCCATATAAGTTAGATGTAAATAAAGTACCCAATGTTTCCATAAGTGAGCTATAATATACTTTTTAATTTACCATACTTAGTGAAATTCAAATTTTTGGTCTTGAAATAGAAACATGATAAGTATCAATCTTTGAACCTTGAACTATAGCCTAACTAGAATTGTGACTAGTTAATTCTGGTATAAATTATCACCCACATTTTACGTTTCATACTGAATAATTTATTATATATATTAAAAAATTCCACTTTAAACATTAACATTTTATCAATTAATTAACAAAACAGTGAAAAGATTTAAAGAACAATAAAATTTTGTTGTTATCTTCGGCGCGCGATGTACCGCTGCCGGCCGTAAGCCCGCTATTGTGAACACAAACGATTCTTATTAAATTCTCATACAACAAAATAACTGCGAGAAAAGTATTTTTTTATGATATGCGAAGTACAGATCGAACCAGTAAGAGTTGGTAAACAATACTTGTTGCGTGGGTGTCATTCTCTTTATTTCTTTTGTTACCAGTTCTGTCAAAGATACAACACTGAAACATAAAAATAAATTTTCTCCGAACAGAGAAATCTTAGTGTTGATTGACCACTGTTTTTCATATCGTTTTTGTTAAAGGTTGCCAAAATTGTTGAATTGGTCACGATTGTTGAATTTCTAGTTTACACAAACAACTCGACAGTTTATTGTTAGTAGGCACGTCAGATATTTTTTGCAGTACAGTCGTGCACTGTCGGTATCAGTGCTAGTGTACCTACGTGGAGCCCGCGAAATGAAAATAATAACGGAATGTTTTAATTTCCCTGCGAGTGACAGGTCACGTGCTCCCGTCCCGCGCGCCCCGCGCCGCCCCCAACTGTCATCGTCACTGCTGTGGACAATTAGCCTGCTCATGAGATTAAACAAGTAGAGTACGCGTGTTTGCCTGATTTTTTATACAACCGGTTTGCATCGCCCGCAGTGTACCCCTGTCATGTTAAACGCAAATGGCTGGGTCGTAGTGAATAGTATGATAGATATGACAAGCATGAGTAACGCACACATACTGTGTTCACATGACTAATATGGGTAATGATTTAATAAACACGCTCTAAGTATATTCTGTAGAGACATTAATTGATTATTCGCCAGTCTGGTCGTGCGTTATGATGGGTGACTTCCTTTTAAGGTATTAAGTAGCAATACGTTTTTCTGACTAGGTAAAAGTAAAGTACAGGCGTCTGAGCACGGATTTTTAACGGCAAATTTGTCGAGTCGATAAAAGTGTAAATGTATTGAATTTCATCGTTATATCAACAACTTATGTCAAATTTGACGTTTAAAATCGACAAATGTGTCAACAAAAAGAACCATACTCGCACCGCTGTAACACCAAACGGGTAACAAAAATAATTAACTATATTAATTACAAGTCAAAAAAATAATACATATAGTTAATTCCGTTCGAGGCTAGTAACGACTAATTATCGTACGTTTGTTCCGACATGTCAGATCAGAGAAGCGTGTTTATTTATTCCGTCGTATGAATGAGCAAATCCTTTAATTAATTCATAACGTGTTCGAATGAGATTTCTTCACGTTTCAATTTAGAGAAGCGATTACCAATAAAGGCGCACGAGCGGAAAATTAAATGCGATTGTTGCAAGTGTTAGGAATTTGTGAGTGGTGGGACTGGTGGCCCTCCGTACTCCAACAATACGAGGATTAAGAATACACACCGTTTTAGAGTGTTTGCTTTTGCTCCTTCTCATTGTTCACTTTTTAATATTCAACTTATTATCTTTTGCTACTTAAGTGAAATTCAACCTTAAAGTTTTGTTTCGTTATGTCCATACTAAGCAAACGTACCGTCCGCAAGAACACATGGAGATGGAAAGTTCGAAATAATTAAGTACACGTTACGAAAAGTACAGTCGAAGAAAAAAAAAATTGGCAGATGTTTTTCTAGATGAATGATACACATTATAATGTACACACACCGACGTCAAGGAGCGTGTATGCAAACGAAGCGAAGGGGCCAAAAGTCGCGTATAATAGACGTGTTGCAATTCGGTCCAATTAAAATTAATTAGCTACAGAACACTGTGTGCAAACCGAAGCAACAAATCAACGAAAGATACAACTCCGGATAGCGGTGTCCGTGGATAAGGACACGGACCTTGTATTAGGACAGTACAATCGAAAATCAATTTTAAGATTCAGCGTACAGCGTTCATATTGCATTTTGTACTGTTCACAGGAGCATTCATTTTTCATCTAAAAATATTTTGTTTATATTTATTGTTCGGTCATGTTTCGAGAGGTCATAATATGTAATTTTAATTGAGCAGTATGTGTAATACTAATAAGCTAATAAGTTTAAACGTTACAATGCTAATTCCTTACTTTGTTTGCAAACAATTAATTCAAGAAGCTCTTTCTTTGGAGAGTCAGTTTGCTAATTACGTGGGTAGTTGTAAATGCGTTGGTGGAGCAGGTATGAGTTATTTTATGAGAAAATCGTATGATAACGCAGTCAGAACGTAAAGGGAAAAATTACAACATAATTATAAGCAAGTCACTGTGGTATACGGGCGATGGGGCATTTTGTTTGTTCCTAGAAAAATCTTACTCGTCCATGGTATGTGTTTGGTAAATTGGAACTGTTATAAAATAACAGTTATTTTCGTAGTCAATTCATCATTGTGGCGTGCGGGAGGAGACACTGTTAATCATAACCGGTGCGATTGCCAAAATAACTTGTATTCCTTGTGAACGGTGATTTATGATGGTCGCATGTTAATTACGATCTTGGTTACGTCGTGTTTAGGTCAGTTCTGTTGATCATAATACATATTTATTTATCATTCGTGGCTAAGTCGTTATAGATCCATCGGTCGAGGTTAAGCTGCGCTTGCCACGCTTGGTGTGAAGAAGTGTGACCATAATTTCATGCCGGGATCCCTCCATCCCTCGGAGAGCACGCTGAACCACCGGTCCCGTTTGTCAAAAATGAATGAAGATCTATGTATGATCTATGACAGCTGTTACGGGTAGTGAGATGCCATGATGCTATAGGTATTATAGCGACTTTAAGTATGGAAGAAACAATAAATAAAAGTTGTAAGTTTGATACAAATAAAATTATTAGGTTTTTTAATTTGACTCTACCCTACTGTCTCTACAGAAGCAACAAATATAAATAAAAAACACATTATGTAATCTAAACGCAACTAAGCAAAGGTCACATCATACATTATGACCTTTAATAAACTCCTCAGGTGCTGTTACGTATAAAAATCCCGGCAATTCAATTAGCTGGAAAGCAGGGCGCAGGGCGCGGAGGGCGGGGCCTAATAAACATAATATAAATAATCTGTGGCGATAAATCTGCAGCGCTTTATGGCAGGAGTGGGTTGTCACTCCGTCTAATTAGCGCTAGTGCTGTAAGCGGCGATTCAGCGGTGAAGCGCTGAGCGGGCCGGTTAATTGGACATAGAGCGGCGTATTATTAAAAGCCAACTGAAAAGTAAATTATCTTGAAGACTATTTCCAGGTCTCCTCTTTATATTGGTTGATTAGAAACTTCTTAAAGTAGTATGTTTGATAGGTATTTTGGGAAGTGAAAAGAAATGAAAAACTGAAAATTTTATCATTTATTCTTTTACGGATATCTTGTATGAAATAAACATTTAAAGCCTTTCATTACCGAAGTTACCATTATAAATGAAAACACTAATGAGCCAGGTAATACCTTAGCTTCTATGAAATATAAAGCGCTGTAGCGGCTGCGCGGTCGCGCTCTCGTCAAAGCACTCTTCATCAGGCTTAGTTAATTATGAGGACATATCAGCTTTATTATAATTACTCATTTTAATGTCGCTGCGCCTAGCGTCGCGCCGAGCCGTGTCGTGTCGTGCCGTGCCCGCTTCATACATACTAACTACAGTTACACTCAAATGAACACTAATTCTGTCAGGCCTCACTTAACTCTTTCATCTCAAGACTTTGTTACTAATTCAAATTCTAAACCTAATAGCTTTTAAAAGCCATTAATGATCTCAATTACAGTATAAACGCTAATTGGAAAACGGGTATCCATTAAGAGGTTTAATAATATACGGACGATAATTGTTATTGTAAGGTTGAAAGTTCGTGTAGTGCGTCGATATTATACTCAGGTATGATTCGTTTTAATTGCTCGTTATTATTTCTCGACATCTCATTAGCTACAACGTGGAGTAGTTTTAAAATAATTGGGAAACGTACGTACAGAATTATTAATATGTTTATACCAGTATAGCGAGCATTTATTTACAGGATATTGAAATCACTTGAAATTATACGGGTACCTAACATGGAAGCACCAATTAACTTAACGGTAAAAAAATTACTACATATTGATCGAGTCCGCTTACTGAACACGTGTTACACTTTTGCCGAATAAGTGGTTGCCTCTGTAAAAATTATAGCAGAGTAAAAAATTTAAATTACGGTGGCAATGCTCGACTTTATCGAGTTTAAAAAGCCGATTCAGTGTAGTGGCCGCGTAGGTGTTACATTACATAGGCAGTTGTCAGAATCGTCCCGCGGCCGGTATCACTTGCACGCACCATTACCTTCATAATTTAATTAGTTTCGAGTGATCATTTCATTAATAGAGGCGATATTTGGCGAGCGAGAGCGCTCGCCCGCGGCTTTGTCAATTTTAATTAAAGCCCGATAGGTGGACCGAAATGTTGGAATTCTTCATTAATTAGTCCGGCTCGAGATTTCTAATAATTTAATTAATGGAGGGAGTTAATAAGCCCGCGGCCATCCTGTTGGTATTCCTGTAACGCGGCGGCATGTTCACGTCCTCGTGTTACACATTAATTTGTGCCAAGTATGTGACACCTTATCCACGGGATACGTTGCATTCTGCGTAATATTATTGATGTGTGATTTGAATTACGTACCTATTGTTTAATATATCAAATTCCTTATAATAAAGCATACTTAACTAATGTTGAATTTTTCGTGCTTTAGAATTCTAAAGATAACGAATAGAGGCATCGGCTGATTCAATACGGACACTCAGGGAAAACAGCTGTTTAGCAAGGTACCGAAATGAAGGAAACATCATGGTAGAATTTACGTCTACATCTACATAACACATACCACGATTCAAAATTGGATATAATATCAACATAAACGTAGTATATAATAACTTAGTTGACTATTCGCTGAATACCTGTAATGATACGACATGGGACAGTTTAATAATGAATCAGTGTGTCCCGGTGAGCCGGCACGGTCTGTACTTAGTAAATTGCACAATATTACAGTTAGTCAAACCCGCGGTACCTATTGACTACGTAGTGCATCGCTTTTCCATTAAATGACATACAATTGTCAAAGAGCCCTTTTGAAGTAGAATGTCAAGCAAATTACTAACTTTTCTGCTATAATCTTCGTAATAAGTATCGCATTACCTACCGTGTGGAATATTACCGTTTATATCTTTATATAGTAGGTTAAAGGCATGCTAATGTAAGTTATTTTAATTGAATCTTAGCAGAATGGTTTTAAATGACATTTGATTTTAAATGATAGAGAAACCGGATTTTAATTTCAAGCTAATTTATTTTAATTTTATTTCTACCAATTCTTATTCTGACACCCATTAATTTGGGAGAAGCATGTTGCCAATATTTAAATAAACATAGCTACTATTAAACATTGTCTAACACCTAACACGCGTATAGTTGTTTGTGAATAAAAAAGTTATATTTACATAAAACATAAATAAAATGAAGACTAAACATATACAGGGTGAGACTTTGAAGTGGGCGTGGATGGCCAAATCCGAAACTATATGGAATAGGTCGTTTATTTTTGTGTTCAAATATAACACAAAAGAAGCGACTGATGATTAAAAGATGACCGCATATCTGTACCCATAACTGTACATTGACTTACCATATTATTGTTTCAAAATTAACAACACAAAGAAACATCAATATAAAGGTATTAAGAGTACCCTCATGTCCTGTGTAAGCAAAGATCACAGTGAACTAACACACACATTTAGTTACAATATTAGTAAGAACGTCCGTTCCCATCCCTTTATCTATGAAAATGCCGCTGGCGACGTCAAACTAGCTCAAAGGAAGCTTATCGTAAACACAGGGTAATAAAATGTGCTAATATTTATCTTGTGTACCACCAACGAAGGATCTTATGAACCAATTAAGGTAGTCTTTTTAAATAGCAGTTCTTAGAAGCGAATGTACCGGTATATTAATTATTTATTTTCTGTACGGGGATGTCTATTTGTGTTGTTTGTATTTCTCTAGGTAATTATCTACGTTGTCTGGGTATAAAGCTTTCCACTCAAGTTTTCGTGGAATTATTCCGATGTGATGGAGACGAATGTAGGAAAAACTGGAGAGGTTATTGGAAATATCAATGGAAAAATTTATTTATTTTCCTCGAACAGATCTATTCAAAATGTATTGTGACGTAAATAATCGTATCCTCATTTGAGAAAAATCTTGCGTCAGATTTCCTTTTGCCCATGTCTAAATAATTAAATTAAATATGTTTAATCAGACAAGGTAGGTAAACGATAACAAGCGGGCAGTAACTTCAACGGCCCCCAACTGACTAAAGGTCGCCGATGGTGAATTGAAATCGTGATCACAGCTCATCGCTCGCCAGTGATCGATTACACGCAATTACCCACCTTTGGCGTACAACTCGTTGCTTAACTACCGGCCTTTCTCAGAGATTATTGTAGATCAGTCAATTTTCAACCTATTTGGCTATCCAGATCTGTTTCTTTAGTAGTTTTCCTTTATTGAGAATTAATTGCAAAGGTGCTTACTGTTTTGCCTGTTCACAATACTGTTACCTTGGATTTTAGTTAACCAAGCTTTCACCACTAACTGACGTTCAATTAAGGTATACGGTTAACGGTATATGTAGAGCTAAATTATCTGATATAGCTCAACTAACATTTTGGTAAGCCGATGTATCTGTTACAGCCCGCATTAAAATAACTTACTTAAATTAGAATCAGAATTATCTAAATGATCTCATCATTAGTTGTAGAAACTTAAAAATGTATATTTATAAGATACACTTATAAAGTTTCATAATTTATAAAATCTATATACTTTTTATCTGAATTGAGTAAATCTAGTGACGTCACTACCCATATATCTATATCGGGAGTCTTAAATAGTAATGTATTCATAAAATATCGCAAACATATACTGGTTCTTGAGCAACAAAACAACTTCCCAACAAAAATGACGTTGCAAGCATTCAGCTCAGACATTTGCTGACGGATTTATATGCATGCGTAATTACCTGATTCGTCTCGCCCCGTATATGCAGTTCCGCAAGGTATAGTCAGGGAAGTTTGTTACTCTGTGGCGCACGACTTATACACGCTCACTAGTACATTTGTTCAAAGTTACAGGTGTAAAAAATCGTTGTTTATGAACGACATGTAAGTTTTATTACCTAGAAGATTTTGAATTACTATTTGTTATTATAAACATGCAAGGCCATATATAATAGCTGTTTTAATATTAAATATATTCTTAAAAAGTTATGAATAAATATTTATACAATACGATTGACATTAATTATAAAAAACTAACCGTACAAAATGCCCCTGTTATTTTATGGCACGGTTTTAAATAGAAAAACAGGTTATATAATAAGTATTTTTAATTGTTTTACACTAGAAAGTTATTACAGGTGAGAGTTATTTGTTAATATTAAAAAAAACTAGGTTATCCGGGGCTAGTGTAGTTGTTTCGCATCCTAATCCTGCGGCGGACGCGGCGGGAAAATGGCGGAAATTGAAAATAAACATTTCATCTG
Organism: Xylocampa areola; assembly: GCA_935421205.1. Classification (NCBI taxonomy): domain Eukaryota; kingdom Metazoa; phylum Arthropoda; class Insecta; order Lepidoptera; family Noctuidae; genus Xylocampa; species Xylocampa areola. The sequence continues at coordinate 8,261,566 of OW285204.1, forward strand.
CGCTCCGGCACGCACTGCCCAAATTGACAATACAACCAATTTGCCGCCGCGCACCGACCACTTTTGTATGGGAATTGAAAAATAATATTACTCTTTTTTCTACCACTGCACGTGGGCAATCTCAAAAATAAACTACGATTCTTCAACTTCAATGTTCCTCCGTTATTGGGTTCTTATTATGGAAAATAAATATACATTTCTGCAGTATATTCATTAAAGTTTTACGATGTACACGTTAAACATTTAAAACAATAATCGTGTAGTGTATAGGTAAAATTGCTTTAAAACTAAATTAAGTAGACAGCGGTGGCAAACTTTTCATTAGCAATTATCATGTTGTGGCGGAAACGCTTACCTACATCGATGGTAAAATACGCAATGATCATTATGTCGGCATTAAATGTCCACAATAATTAGCTAAAGTGGCTACAATGGCAACAGACGTCTCATTAACGGCGCGGGGTGTTATCACAGTCGGCAGGAAGCACTCCGATAGAGTGGCGCTCATTCATTCAGTTTTTAAAACGAATGCGTTAAGTTAACACGCGTCTCGACTCACGTACGAAGAACGCAGCAAAATACTCCATTCATCATTACGAACGCATTCGAATTATAAATTGTTTTACCCAGTAATTACAATGTGAAGAATGTTTTTGTTTTAATTAGTACAATTTAGTGTGCGGTGAGTGCAACTGAAATTTATAATATTATTAGTGTTCTTATGAAAGTACCCTAGCCTAGTTAGTATTGTTTACGGCGATGTTTTGAACATCTCAACACTTTTTAATTAAGTGCAATAAGTATAATGAGAGTTGTAAAGTTTCGCAGACGTTCCTCGCTAGCTACCGAGCTTTGATACCAATTAATATAGAGCTTATTGGAAGTTTCCATCAGATTTTGTTCTCTACAGATACTCTTACTTCTGACACCTGTAAATACTGCCTCTAATTGGACGCATTTATTTTAATTTATAAAGATATTTTTTTTTGTAACTTTAATTATAACAGGTATTATACCTAATAGTAGGTAGGTACTAATTCAAAATTAATTTGAAAAAAAAAAACGCGGCCTTTCCCGCTATTACACATAATAATTTAATTAAGCAAGCTAAATTAGTTTGTAAAGTGAGCATATAGTTAATTTAATTTAGATTGAGTTTTTTAATAACCCTAATTGAGTGATTTAATTACGCACTTCGTTGTTGCGTAGTCAGTTAGTTAACGAACTTACCGCTAATTATGACCACCTATGGCTAACCTCATGTGGGAATATGAACCATTCATTATATGTATACGGTAAGTGCTTATAAATGTTAATATTGAAAGTGGAGCGGTGTCGAGTATAGGCGGAAGTATTGATTAAAGATTAATATTTTATATACGGAACAATTAACAAACGAAAAAGAAACATGTTACAAATGTGTTTTACGTCTTTAAAATTTCTAAGTATTGTGTATAGGTAAGATTCAAGATTAAAGATTTTTTATTGAATAATATCAGTCATTCAGGCACCATAATTAGTTTGTAAAATTCCACACATTTCAAGTCTCGTAAGTAGCGGTGTTTACAACGCAACGGCGCACACGCCGCCCGCCCGGTGGAACTCACCCAGTGTAATTATTAAAGAGCCAGTCTAAATTATAATTAAACGTAATGGACGCTACTCGATAGCCCGCAAATGAATGAATGTTTAATTGAATGACTCCCCACAAATAAAAGCAATTTTCTTATAGCCCAGCCCTTAGCCAACGTAATTTAATTAATGGCTCGCATAACTCTGATTAAATAATATCTGCTAAGGAAAAATGTGATCAGCTTAGAGAGGCGCTTACAGATGAAGTTGAAACGCTTGTTGAGGAAAATTTCTTGTTTTTGCGATTGAAATGTACGGAAAAATTGCTGAGAAAAAAAACAAACGTTTAAGTGCCATGAAAACAGCTTTCACGTGTATATTTCTTTAGTCGAGATTAATAGAATAATGATTTTTTTAACATGGCGATCTATTGCCTGAAAGTCACTAAAGTAAACAGTCACGGGGAAAAATTTACAAAAAATTATTAGTATCAACTTTAAAATAATATCAGCTGGAAGTAGAAGCACAACAAGATCAATGCTGTATGAAAATATTCTACCAAGACGGACAATAATATCACAGACGAAACGAGATTGCTAAAACCATATCAGAGAGAAAATAGCAATCCAATAAAAGATCATAAATAAAACATCGACAACGTTACCTCCAATAGGTTTTTGTCTAATCTAATAAATGTTTAATAAGAATTAGGTAAAAGTGGCGCTCCCTAGGCAAGCTCGGGGATTCTCATTGCATTAGAGGGGACTGCATAATGTCAGAATTGACCTTCTTGTTTAACACCGTCCATAACATGGGCTGTTCGACTAATATTAATTAATTGATCTTATTTCTACAACATCTTTGCTGTTTACTTATAGTGAAGATATAAATTGTGGATAAGAAACTGACGCGTTCTTGAAGGGATACTGTAAACCGAACCAGAATGTGTTGATAATTTAATCGTTCCGATAAAATAATTGCTATGTAAGTAATATCGCCACTCGAAGCCTGTATGTAAGCAACACTTATCTAGAAAACAATTTTATTCAATTATATCTGCCAGAAAAACTCGTTCTTTAATAGATAGATTTACATCTCGATTGAATTTTAATTGAGTCAACGAGCGAGTGCACTCCAATAACGGAGTAAGTTAATTATAAAAGGCAATTGATTTAAAAGGAGCCGTGTCGTGGCCGCGGTATGAGTAACAGAAAAAGTTTTCAATTTCACTAAAAGGGACTGGTTTGTGTCTCAGAAGTCTCGTCTGGTTATCGGCTTGTAATGTATGAAGTTACTCGCCGCGGCTTTATTTTATAACTCACTTCACGTAATAGGCTCCAAGTTGCTTTAATTCACTTTGCCCCTCGTCGCGCGAGGCGTTTACTAATTTAGCTTTACAACTCGGAAAAATATATTTTTGGAGTTGGAAATCATGATGTTAATCACGGGATGGATGCTAGTGGATCCGCTATATTAAACAAGTATACAGAGAACAGACAGATAACGTCATAAATTCATCCATAAACATGCTTCATAAATTATCACGACAACGATTTGGAACATTTTACAACGGCTATCAAAGATACTTTACGATCAATAGGGATGTGACTGCATCGCAACTCATAATTAATACGAGACGTTTGTTTTATAATCTAATAAAAAATCAGCAGAATTTCCTATCGGTGACGTTACAGAGCTGTCGTTACACTTATGTTACGTTACGTTAACGCGCCTCGTACGTTTAAGTATTCATAAAAGCTTTCAATTTTATTATATCGAGATACAAAGTAGACATAACTGGTCCACTCTATTAAATCTATTCGATCTGTTTAACATGAATTTGAAATTGTAACGTGGCCAAGGCTATTAGACTACTTCAAATGATCACGTCAATTGATGTTTAAGTTACTTGCTATTCTATTAACTTGCTTTAATTAAAACGATTTACTTAATTATAGAATGATTTAAATCTGATTAGATTAGATATAGAAATCAGAAACTGTATAAGATTTGGTGTTATGAACAAAAGATCGCTGGGAGCAAGTGCGAGTTCTAAAAGACTAGTTCTCCAATCCAAATTGAGTTCGACATCTCAAATAGATAAAGCGATATCTACCCGTTATAAAGCAAACTTTATAGTTTTGTTTTTGGCAGTTTTGACACAGCTTCTATCTACTTATTTGTTCCTTCAGCTGCATCTAACTGAGGTGAAACTTTTAACTTCCCCGACGTATATTCCACCTGAGTACCACTGACTTGAAATGCCACGGGACTTTGTTTATTATCTGCCATTGCGTTTTACTATTCTATTGTTAGATGGTCACATTAGTTCTCTCGAAACGTTTCAGTTCAGTTATTGGATAGTGTCATGGCCAGATATTGAAGTAAATTTGGTGAAGTAACAATTACGAAGCATTGTTTCGGAAATGTTACAGACGTTCACGGTAACATTTTACGAGATTGTCTCGGTTGAGATAAGGCTGGGTGGGCATTGTGCTCCTCCTTCAGGACGCCGGGGTGACAGGAGACACCTGAAAACAATAAACACGAAATTGCCACAATAATCGGCCCTCATGATCAGCACAACGACTGTCAGACAATGGGGCAGATTACGCGATAGGGGTTTAACCGAATAGCAGCTAACTCGATTATGCGGCCATCCGTGATTGTGTTTGAGCCTATTAATGTTTGAATTTCGTTATATTATTGCGGCGGTCGGGTGCCGCCGCTAATCCAATATGGGTTGGTATTAACGAAATTCCGTGTCGAGTTCGCGGTTACCGTTCTGTGGTGCACGACTGATAATACTCCTCACATTCGTGTTCTAATTGCCCATCGCCTACTGTTCACCTCGTTCACGACCCATTATAGCACGGAGATAAGAAATAATGCGGCTGGTAATGCAAAATATTATTGCCAACTTTAATAGTAACTCCCTTCCACAAGGAAGCTTTAAAATGAATTGAATAATAAATATAAAATAAATATTCCCGAGTTTGATCATACCTAAGAATTATCCATGCAAACTCCGTGACTTGACGTTATTCTTCTCTAATATTAAAATCAAAGATACAATTGTTTTCGATTAGGAAAGGTGCTATCCTCGCAAAAACAATCCTAAACCAGAACTCAAAGATAGCTGTAAACACAGAAAAACTATTTTCTTTAACACTGCATGATTGCAGGAGGTTTAATATCAAAGTGCGTGCGAACATCCTTTGTGCCGCGGACCCGCCCGGATGTGACGTAGAGGGTGTGAAGTAAAGCACCGCGGCCCACGGCCATACCTAGATTAAAGAACAACTTAAAGGAAAGCAATCTGCTAAATAAGTACCAGTGTAGTTGCTATGCTAGGAATCGTGCTCTACTTCGTAAACGTTGCTTCCTCAAAATATTTGTGTTAATTAATCACATTCTTGATATTTTTTACCTTTTTAGTTTTAACTGCCTCGTTGGTCTAGTGGTCCCAAGCGCGACTGCTGAGCATGAGGTCTCGGGTTCGATTCCCGAGTCGGGCAAAGTGTGATTGAGGTTTTCTGTTAGAAAATTCTCCGTAGCAGCCCGGAGCTTGGAATTGTGCCCGTTAGATGGCAATAGGCTCACCACTTATTACATGGGACTTAATAACAGCATTGGTAAAATGCGGGTGTACGACTGTGTACATCTCTGCCTACCCATTCGAGTAATACAGGCGTGATGCTATATTATGTTATGCTTATTTTTATTATCATATACGTATAATTAGGTAGTATATTAAAAGTAACCCTAGCGTGTGCTTTTTACACTGCCCAAAAAAGGAGTGTTACGTTTTTAGTGTTCATGTATGTATTTATGTAGAAAGTGTTTGATTCTAAAGTCTAGGTACCGCATATATCTAAATCGGTGCAGGAGTTTAGTTCAGTAGCTTTTAGTTCACACTTAGCAGGCGTGGACTGCCAAAAAAGGAGTGTTATGTTTGTAGGGTTCATGTATGTATGGTTTAGGGTTCATGTATGTTTATGAGTTTCTTCATTCTACCATAGCTTGTAACAATTAAAAAAAAATTATTAGTTTCTTTACTAGATAAATATTGACAATAATATCTGGCACAAAAGCGTGTGATTTCTATGAAATTTTAAAATAATAATCAATCATCAATACATTTAATAGAAATGTAACAGATCGCTGTCTGTACATGGAAGATATATGAGAAAAAATATTATTGGAACCTTTATCAACGCAAATAGCACCCAAAACAACGATTGTAAGAATTTTTGTCTGTTTTTCTGTTTGGCTCTGCGTTTGTGCATGCTAATTTCAGAAACGGAGAGTTTTCACTTATATATTGTGGTAAGCTTCACGTAACATTTTGTGTTTTTTTTATGTCAATCGGTTCATAAATAAAAAAGTTATGCCAATTTAAAGAATCACGTCGAACATTTGTTAATTATTATGAATTTGTGTTCATACACGACATGGTGATAATTTACGACATCCACGCGGACGGAGTCGCTGGCACAGCTAGTTATGAATAATAACATATTTTGATTAAGTATGAAAAAGAGGGAGATTGTTGAAGTTTTGTTACCAATATAAAAAATGTTTCTAAAATAATTTAAACAATTCAAAAATGTTAATACACCTAATATACTTAACGCGTTTTTTTTTATAATGTAGTATTAATTTAAGATTTGAGTTACAATAAAACCCAGTCATGGCTACTTAAACCTGTACAGCCTCATGACTTTTCGGAATTAAATTAATAACTACTTTTTATCTTTTTCGTGTCTCATTCTCATTAAACATCAAATCAGAATGGTAATGGCGATGGCGGCTTCATTTATAAAAAAGCTAGCCACTCCTAATACTTATTTTGCTTTTAATTTTAAGGTAATTAGTAACAAAATTGTTCATGTTCCGGACATTTGTGTGCAAAAAATATGTAGTGGAGCAACGTTCGGAGCGTTGTTAGTTGGTTGAATTATTTAGCTTCTCGTCTCGTTACTTTGCGTCGTTTCCGCAGGTGTGGCAATCATATTGTCTCTCAGTCTCATCCGAACGCCGGCAGACTGGGAGAGGGCGATGAGTTCTGAAGCCCCGTATCCCCCTCATCGCGCCGCTTATTCTTTAATCTCGCTGATGAATTATGATTAGCGGAGTGCACTCAATCCTATTAGTGTTGTCTGTCTTGAATAATCTTCTAGAAGATTTGTTTTGTTTATGATTGTATGTCAACTTTACAAAATAAAGTTTGAATTTTACTTCGTAGACAGAACAGTATGAGGTATGCAAAGCTGCAGTATTTTTTACTTTTCTGACCAGTGGAAAGTAAAGAAAAGTAAAAACTTTATGCGTAGTGTTCATCAATTTAGCCTATAGGAAAACCACCAAGCCATGGTCTAGTGGGAATTATTGTTGGATGCAATTATTTAGCTTAATGCAGTTACCTGAACCGAAATGCATTCGAAACGTACATTAAAATTCGCTGGGAGCCTAACAAAAACCTTTATGGCCCGTACAGAGCCACGTAATAGCTCGCCGAGGGACCACAAACTCCGATTATCCAAACAGAGAGCTCCCGAAACAGCGCTGTGAAATTTTAACGTGTAATTGATTATGAAGTTGGCCACTAATGGGCGAAAATAGTTTCTAATTTGGAGTGTGGTGGCAGCGCATAATTGGTCTCGGACCGCGTCTGTGTTAATCATTAACGTACGGTGTACCGGATGTGGGCTCCCAAGCGGCCCGCGCCGCGACCATTCTCAATTCAGCCGCTGCATCGGCCGTGCTGCATCCATGAATCGCTGCTTTATTCTGTTTAGTACCCAACAATTTATTAGCCACAAACTGTCAAACGAAGTTACTTTAGCATAGTTTTTTTTCCCGTTTTCACGGCTGACATTCGTAAAATCCTAATTCGTGCGTATTGACGTTTCGAAAGTCACCGCTAATGGAAGGCGTGAGCTTTTTTGCTTGAGTTGCGTCTAATCTCGGTTGGTTGCATTCGCCACGGGTTGTTTTCCGAGTGGCGTAGCGTGTTGCTGTCACCGATCGGTAATTATTCACGAAGGCTCGCTTCACGGCCTGTCTACTTCGCAAAAAATGTCGCATCGATACTTCGATGGTGCACTACCATTCTATTGACCGAAGACCCGGTATTGTGTACCATTTGGAATGTGTCCTTGTTCTATTATTATATTATTGGTACTTTACTCTGCTCAATGAATTTGATTTGAATCATAAGTAGGTATACTTGAGATAGTAGTGATAGTCCGAGTTGTTTATTAATTTATTAACCGAAATATTACTTAATTACTATAAAATGGATGTAATAATATTTAATTTACATGAAGATTTTTTATACTTACTTAAGTACTTTTCTTGATGATGATTTTCTCATATTTTGAACAATATCCTTGATGAGAGATAGAATTATTTACTTGCTGAGCTCCTTTTATGTACTATTAGCAAACCACTAATTGGGCAGTTTCATACGTTTGCACAACAGTTCATGAAACTTGAGCAGTGAAGTGGGCACACATCCGTATAATTCGTAGGCGTTAGTAGTGAGGCAATAAACCATTGTTATTATATGTGTGCAATTAAACGATTGGCTACACTTGATTACTTATACGTATGTAACCGCTATTCGAAGTTCAACTGATTCACAACAAAGTTGATTAGCTTCCTCTGTAGATTAAACGAACAGTCATTGACACAATTTTGTCGGTAGTGTGTATGCTTCCGTTCGGTACCCGTGCGCTATTATTTATGGCGGCCGATCGGACGCACTCTCCAAAACACACAAAAATAAGAGCTACGGACCATTCGTCACGGACATTACAATAGCCAGCATTGTTTCAGGCACGTTGGGTTATAATACCCGAATCCACTGTACTAGAAAACAATTTTGTGCGTGGCCGGGAAAAAATGAGTCGAAAGGTCGAACAGCCGTAAACGGCTCACGAATATTGTCCACAAAATAGTGCGAGGCTGCACCAGTTGCCAAATTTAATTGAATTGTATTTAAAATATTAATTAACCGTGACGACGTTGCGGTCCGTGCTTGACTTTATTGCTGCTTTTTTCGGCGACACGATCTCAATTACAGTTTTTATTCTTATTTGTACTTATTCGATATTATAAGGTACATAATTTGCTATAGTTCTGAACGTTTCACGTTCTCATTAATCGCTTGAGTAGCTGTGCTAATTTTTTCGAGAAATATTACAGCCGATAAATTTCATGGTTCTGGAGTTTATGCTGTAACATAAAATGGTCTGAATGAGCTATACAGTACTGAAGCGATAACGTATTGTGACTTATGATTCAATATGAATGGACCGCGATAGGATCGAACTTGATTTGTTGCGAAGGAATTTCATAAAAACATGTTATTTTTCCTTGTTTTTGGTTTGGGTTTACATTTTACTCATAGGACTCATAACATAATTATTATTTACGTAAAATATTACTTGTTTTAAAATGAATATTTTAATAAATTGGTTGATTTACTTTTTTTTGTTTGTCCCAGTGCGAGAGGCGAACGCCGCAATCGGCGAGCGGCGGTAGTCCAGGGCTGGGTTCCCACATGCTTGCCATGGAGGTATCCAAGGAGGCGCGCGCGTCGCCGCTGCCTGCGTCAGCGCAGACGGGCAGCTCCGCGCAACCTGCACAACCACCTCAACCACAGGTATACACAGTCATGATGATATATCTTAAGTTTTCTTGATTTCTATATGGTCGGAGAGACAGAACTCTTGCGTGTGGCCAGATAAACAACTAGAAGAATGTTCCGTCGAGTATAATGTAAAAAAAATGTACTGTATTTTTCGCTTCTTCATAATTTCCCATAGAATAATTCTAATTTTTTCAGGAATAATAATATTAATTCTTTGTCTCAGATTTGCGCTGGATGCAGTAAGGTGATTACGGAGAGGTATCTGCTGAAGGCGTTGGACCAGCTCTGGCATGAAGACTGCCTCAAGTGCGGCTGCTGCGACTGCCGACTCGGGGAGGTTGGCCACACGCTATACACACGAGCTAACCTAATCCTCTGCAAGAGGGACTACTTGAGGTGCGTAATATTGTCGTTAGTGGAGAGCTACTAGCTACATCATATTTGACGATCAGTGCTATTTGAACAGAGCAGATATTGTAAGTCTTAAAATAATATTACGTTTGAAGATTCCAAAAGTTCTGACTTTTAATTTAAATGTCACTTTCGAGAGTAATTTATACAGAAAAAATATTATTTTCTATCTTAGATTAGTATTATATGTATTCTAAAGAAATTTTTCCCTCACAGACTGTTCGGCAACACTGGCTACTGCGCAGCTTGCAACAAAGTCATCCCTGCTTTCGAAATGGTGATGCGCGCACGCAGCAATGTGTACCACCTCGAGTGCTTTGCTTGCCAGCAGTGCAATCATAGGTATATGTTTAAAAACACATTTTTTTTACATTAATTGTTAATTAGAGACGTTTATTTGACGTTAGTTAGTCGTCCGATGTTAGACGACGTCACGGTAGAGGACTAATCCCATCCGGAGAAGGAGGCGTCGAGAAAGCTCAGTTCCGGAGTTGGTCTTCTAAGAGGACCCGGAGCTCCTCTTCAAGTGTGGATGGTAACCACCGGGGAGTTTTAGTGATGTAAAAATCCCACACTCCCTGGTTTTATCCCCAAAGACCGGGTGCATTTTGAAGGTTTCCCCCGAAACAAGAAAAAAAGACCTGGGATGAGATTGTTGGATTAGCTCGACCTCATCACTGGCCGCAAAAGGCTCTTAACCGACTGATGTGGAAGAAAAGTAAGAGATCTTTGCCCCTGCAGGCACTGCAGCGAGACCAGCGATCATAATAATAATAAATCGACCACATAGATGGAACACTCATAAAAGCATTTTTGTATACTTAGCTATAACGATGTATATACATTCTATCACGGCTATTTCTGATTGGGGTAGACAGAGACTACTTATTTCCATTTCCGATTCTAACATGCGTTTTACGCATTCATCTATGTCGTAAACTTCTTCACGCGTTTTCTTCGGTTTTGATTTTGCCTGACTTGCACTTTTTTAAGAACGTCTTTTCGTGAATTCTGTACGTTCGCCGAGGTCCATTCGTTCTCGCCTCGTATAGTAGTTGATTCAATCTCCTTTAATCCATCCTTTTTATTAGTTTAAGGATGTAAGTACAAGAAGACATCTTCTCTACGATAAGCGATGTACATTTGAAAGGATGGATGAAGGTTTCTCATACACAAATTCACACCTTTTACCCATAGGGGTAGACAAAACTACAGAACGTCGTCTGCTATGATCCTTACGCGTCGTCCACGTTCTTATCGATTAGTGGGTTAAAGCGAAAACATGACATTTCTATATCTGTAAGAATGATGTCTGCTTAGTGCTGTCTTAAAAAATGCTTTGATGGAGCGAGTATAGACATTTAATTGTACCTATACGTTTTCGGGCAGATTATGATAAACCTAATCAATTTTAAACTCGAGATGACACACCGGTTACCTATTCTCTCATGGAGAATCAAACCGTGGCTAAATACTGTTCGTGACCGATTTCATGCATTCGTATAGAAAAAAATAAACAATTTATAATAATTACCTGAGAAACTTAATACGGGTGAACATGCATCAAGTGTAAATTATGGTCTATGACATTCGATTAGATACGTTACTGAGTGTGGGCTGCAAGGAAATATAGACTTTATACGGAGGTAGTTATAGTAAAAGCTAATTTATACATGTTTCTCAGTTGAAAGTATAAGCCCACACTGTTGAGATTTAAGTTAAAGCTCTCTCACACTTGGGCAAGCGATATTGCAATACATACATACATACCTACATTAAACATAGCATCACTGTTTTGTTACTGTAAATCCACATTTCACCGATGGCTCTATTGAGCCTGCGAACTGCTATTGACAAATTCCTCATGGAAAATCCACTACCACTTTGTCCAACCCTGGAATCGAATCCGGGACCTCACGTATGTCAAGCCGCGCTTACGACTTCTTTACAAACAAGGCAGTTATTAAAGCAATAATGCGATACTACATAACAGTATCTATTATTTATTTATATTAAGTTGCATGCGTTACTACAAACTGCTGCGATGTGTCGGACCGCGATTTCGTATTGAAGTCATATCGCAATGTTACCTGTGTGAGAGATCCTTTAAGAACTTATCTGAAACTATTTAAAATTAAATATTAGTTTATTTCAATTTCATGCCGTTTTTGACACCGTCTTAAGTACTCTGGAGAACCTTTATCTTAGCGGATAGCGAAATGGGGAGCTAAATCCAACTATTTACTGATTTTGTGATGTTTAGTCATGTATTTACAGAGTTTGTATACTAAAACAATCGTTATTTGATTAATTAACGTAAATATTGTGGTGTGAATGAAAAATACGTTCGTTATTAGGATTCGAACTTGTGCCTTCCGGATAAATATTCCAAGCGCTTTGACCATTAAGCCAACTCGACCTCTGCTCACTACCCCGAATTCTCTTCCACATTTTAATACGTATTTTGGTGACGTTAGGTGACTGAAATGATACGACTAACTTTGCCATGTGTTTGGAAACCTGGCTTAGTGATCAGAGCGCCTAGAGTATTTATCGCGAATGCGAAGGTTCGAATCCTGCTCCCGACTGTATTTTTCTTTCCACAAGAATTCATAACTTTAGAGTTCGCTACGCAAGCGATAACGCGTTTGAAAGATTTATCTGTAAGAGAGAATTTGAAAGAAAACAATATCAACTCAGGTACAAACAAATTTTTTTCGCACTAATCGGCTTTATTGGCCAGTGTTATATAATTAGTACGAGATTTTCTATTTCAACACTGAAGGTTAAGCGCAAATACTTATTTAAGCGTTACATTTTTTGTAATATTAACTGGTTAATCACTTTTTTATTTTAGAAAGTCAATCTAAAAAACTCACAATCCAAAACTTCATCTATTACGCGATAGAAAAAAGAAACTGAACATGTTCCACCAATATTAAATCCCAAGCATTTAAAGAGTGGGACAAAACTACCCGTAAACTATTGAGTGAGAGAGATAGAGTTATAATGTAGCAGTTTAGATTGTTTATTCATCTCACGGAGAGTGAAAAGAACGCGATTAAATTTTCCGCTACATAATAAAGTCAGGCGCAAGAAGCCGAATGCGTGGCTTACACCATTCTGTATAAACATTTAATATCCACTGTCCATAAATTGTGGAGTTTATTTTATTTTTTACACAACTGCCCAAATAAGTAGTGTTATGTTTTTCTTATTTTTTTTCGCCGTAAGTAACTAACTCAAATGAAAATGTTGGTGGGAGTAATTAACCTTTTTACACGACTGGCCAAAAAAAGAGTGTTATGTTTTTAGAGTTCATCTATGTATTTCAACATAACTTCTAAACGCCTGAACTGATTTAGATGTAGAGGGTATCGTTAGAATCCGTTCATTGTCGCGGGTACCAAAGGCTAGTATGATAAAAAAATATTTTTTTTTTTAATCACAAAGCTTTTGCTTTTCAAAGATTTATGTTGAAATATACTCATCATCATCTCATCACATTAAAATTTTAAAATTCAATATAAATCTTTGAAAAGTATTAACGCATGCTTAGCAAACTCTAAAGTTATAATTTCAAATGGAAAAAGAATACGGTCGCGAGTAAAATAAGTCTACTTTTAACACAGTACAGATTGCTAGCCGCAATCTACCCGCTTAATGTGTATACGGCCTAACGCAGGACAGCAAATAATAACAAGTAAAAAAATCTTAATCACCATTTTATTTTTAATATGATTAGTTATATAAATTCAACTAAGGCCGGAGTAAAACATGTACTTATTTGATATTAATACAAATGAAGGTATCTCAAATTATGAGAAGTATACTAACTTTTATATTTCATTTTTATAATTATGCAATAAATATTTATAACATACCTATTATGATAAGTATTATAACATAGCATCACGCCTGTTAATAACAGCATTGGTGAAACGTGGGTGTACAATTGTGTACATCTCTGCCTACCCCTACGGGGATTACCCCGTAGGGGTAGGCAGAGATGTACCATATAATAGGTGGTGAGCCTATTGCCATCAACCGGGCACAATTCCAAACTCCGGGCTGCTACTGAGAATTTCCTAACAGAAAAACAAATAACACTTTGCCCGACCCGGGAATCGAACCCGAGACCTCCTGCTCAGCAGTCGCGCTTGGGACCACTAGACCAACGAAGCAGTTAAGGCTATTAAGTAAGTAAGAGTCCAAAACTTAGACAAGTTCCACCGTCCTAAGTAAGATGTAAAGCGGCAAGTAGCAAATAAAGTTTTAAAAGTAAACATTTCATATCACAACACTATATTGCTTCTCCATAGAGATACCTACATTTATTAACACAAACTTTAATATTTCTCCAAAACAACATTCTCCCGGCAAGAGATTTCTTTACTAATCAAAACGTATGAATACTCTTCGACTGTTTTATTCAATTCAATTGTACGGTGCACGACACTGTCAGCCGGGCCGGATACCACCCGTCCGCATTCTAGTCTCGACTCACGTTACGTGAATTTGCAAACGTAACCTATTTCGTTGGTTTATTCGAGTTTTTTTTTTATAATTGTTTATTTTGACGCTAGTTCTAATTTTTAAATACTTTATTCAATAAATAGTGAATTGCTTTTGTTAAAATTAGTAAGAATACATGTCATTTTTCACGCTACCGTGTGCTCCGTATCGCAAAAATGTCGTGTAAAGTTCAGAGTAGGGGTGCAGGCGCGAAAACGGCAATTTTCACCGGACTGCGTCCGTTTAAATAATAGAAAGGTCGCGAAGATTGGAGCCGCTCTGAATGGTTTATATGTCACTTGTGAACCTTTCCCGTGTTAGTAGATCTCGCGCGACATTCTCGCCGAATTATATATTCATTCGACTGCTTTTAGAAGCCAGATTCAACAGTTGGCTTTGTATTACGCAAACCGCTTTAACTTTGTATATATTGAAATTTGTTCTGGCTTTTACTTGCACGGAATTGCTATTTGTTATAATTAGCTTTATGACTATAATGTTATACTACGTAGTAATATTTTACTAATTGGCTCTATTATAGCTTGATAAACATTCAACAACAGCGGTACGGCAGTGCAAGCTATTAAATATCACGTACAAATCAATTTCCATGCCGGGCAGAAATCTGAATCCAATTTGCGGGCTGTCCGATCGTAGCGGACGGCAGATATCACGGACGAATATCGCTAAACGGCTAAATAATTTAGTAGCAATCTGGCGGCGCTCGGCAGCGGCGACGCGCCCACGGCGGAAGGCGCGTGCTGCGGCTCGAACGCCGCGCCGGCGCCGCTCGCCGCTCATTGCCCACACCTGCAACCACTATCTTAACGCTGCTGTGACTAGCCATTAGTACATAACTCACGTATTCCTTTTTGTTAACCATAGGTTATTTGAGCAAACCTGTAAGGAGAGAACTTACTTTTATAGGAGGTGCTGGCTGTACAATAATTGATGTTCCGTTTCGTTCATTGCAAAACGCCATATCAAAAGGACGGAGTTGACACCGCATACTAGAACGAATGTATATCTGTTTCTGGCTGATTTTGATCAGTACGTTTCCTGAATGCATGAAGCATAAGTATTATTGTCTCATTGCAGAAGGCGTACAAAGTTAGAGAACCAATGTACACGTCCGTTTAATGTAAAACGTCAAACTTGTGTTGGGTGCCGGCGCGACACAATGGCGCTTCGAACAAAGCTTAACTTGCACCCAGTCATTAAAATTTCGTTTTCCATCTTTTCCATTACGCAGCTGCAGACAAAAAATAGCGAAATAAAAAACGACAAGCCCAAAACAAAAGTCAGGAACGAAGAGAACAGGAAATAAAGTTAATTAAGAGCGGCGAAATCGACTGAGTTGCGGTGGAAATTGGCCCCTTAAAAAAGAGACATTTGTAGCGGAGCTATTGCGCTTAATTTTTGTGACAAGTGAAACAAAAGAGTTGGCAGGGTGGCGGAGACGCGGAGGTGCGGGCGGTGCGCGGGGGTGAGACTGAGGGGAGATAAGGTCGCCGTTATCACCGGCGGTTCCGGGCGGCCACTGGCGAGTCGAAGGCGATACCTTTTGTTTTGCCACATTGAGGGATGCTCGCTTGCGTGACGTTATCGCGCCTCCTTGGTTCGCTCTGACCTTTCCACTCATGATAGTAAATTTTATTCCTTAGACGTTTTGTGGTTAGCTTTTTCGGTTTCGTTACATCAAAGTAATGATGTTTAAGATAAGATCGAAACGTGCCTTATTAGAAATAGGATGGCTATTATTAGGTATAAAATTTAAAGCGTGGCTTCTGCAGTAGGTTCCGGTAGCATCGTTAATTGGGTCTTCCTGTCTGTAGCTCACACATTTTATAAGAGTCAACTAATTATGAGTTTGTCGTAATTAAAATATGATGATACGTACAGATTCGATAATAATTGTTTTCTTCATCAGTAATGGACCAGTTCTAGAAACGACAACAGTTTTCTATCTATACTAATCATAATTATATATTATTTTTCTTATCATAATTAAGTGAAATAGATATATAAATAAAATGATGTTTCCGTTGATTCAAGAATTTACTTAGTAACACTAGACTAAAGTAATTTGATACTTGCCATATCAGGACATTTAAATCAATAAGTTGCATCGTTTGTCTAAGGTTCTGCGTGGGCGACCGGTTCTACCTGTGCGACAACAAGATCCTGTGCGAGTATGACTACGAGGAGCGGCTGGTGTTCGCAAACATGGCATATAACCCACCGCCGCTAGCGCACTTGAAGAGGCAAACTACGCATCTGCCGCCGCCACCGGTAAGTGATGATGCTCTAGTTGCGAGACAATTTTTTTTTTGTTGGTCTGCTTTTATCTATCCATTAATCTCTTGCGTTTGGTTATTATATATCCGTAATTTTTTGCAGTCACCTTATTAAATTTTATTGATTTAGGTGTTCCAAACATGTTTTAATAAAAAATAATATGTTGCTGTAAGCACTGTGTAAAAGGTTAAAAATATTACGCAAACCTGTCCTGCCAAGTTAAAACTAGATCAAAGTTAGTTAAGTTCTTAATTTCGCTTTACCGTACAATGAATACAGTTGGGAGTCAGGAAATTAAATAAATAAATTTTCAACAGACAAGCAACGCGATGAGCGGTTTGATGAACGGCTCGAGTCGCTCCGGTGATCTGAACAACAACATGTCGGGCTCGTCGCCGGCTCCGTTTGCTCCCCCGCCGCACCTCAAGCCCCTTGGGCTCTCAGCGTCCAGCTGAGATTATAGCGCGTGAGACGCGGCCCACCCCTACGCCAAGTATCAAAACTAATCACGCGTGCTCTAATTAAAAGACATTCGATACAATGTTAATCAGTTGCTGTTACAAACAAACATTCAGTGTTTAAAACGCAGCTCATAAGACGGAACATTCTTAATCGTCTTATTATCGGACTTACATGTTTCTAAGTGTATAAACTAATGCAAAGTAAATGCCAAACTGTAGTTAAAGTTTTTCATTGTTTATGAACAGCACATAATTATTACCCTACATTTTAATATAATTATTTCATAAATAAAGTATGATATTATTATGTTATTAGGATAATGTGTAAAGGAAAATTGTTTTAGTATGTTAAAATCTCAGAATTTGATCTCAGGTGAGCAATTATGCTGAATTAGGATAGAATTAAAGGATCATTGAATCTCCTTTTTGTATAAATCTGTTAAAAGTGGCAATATCATGTCTGTATTTTTCTCATAAATGTATAATGTGTGAATTGACTCTACGGATTATGATACGGTGCAATTTTAGGTTACGGTTGTGAATATCTTCAGTGGTTCAGGTGCCCAATTGTAGACTTACTTGGCACGTGTTTTATGTTGCGGACAAACATTATTATGGTGACTCGAACGCAAAAGTGAGCGGTTAAACCGCGCATAGGTGCGAACCGCTGAACGTGTATCCGGCCTAACGCGAGAACTTTAACGAGCGCGGGTTTTAAGACTGACGAATTGCCGTCTTTCAATGAATTGTATTTTAGACTAAATCACTAAACTATCAGTGTTAATGTAAATATTATAATCATCTATATGTACGTATTTCAATACAGTCAATCGAGTCTCAAATTTAATATATTTATCGATCAAATTGTTTTGTTATTTTCACACATTTTAGTTTTACTCTGGCTAAGCCGTGATGGAAAATTTATTTTAATGAAAACTTGTCAAATACAAATATTTGTTATTTCTTTTTGTACCTATGTATATTAACTGTTAAGTTTACTATAGACATTGTTATGATGTTTGTATTATTTATGTAAATAGATCACTTACTGTAAGTAGATTATTGTATCTATTATTATACAATGGTGAATATAAAATATTTGGATTAATTAGTAAAATGTGGATGATTAAAAATACATAATTCTTAATAGTTCAAATTAGTTTCTTTAGTGATATTTTAAATAAATACTTGTCGTCGTCTTCGGATGATTTTTGAATTGTTTGCATTTAATTGTGTACAGTCGCCAATAATATGTATTTTAACATTATTCTAATAGACCTGTCAAACTCGATGTGAGTATTTAAATCAATAGAATTTTAATGTTAATTATTGTGTTTAATTGTCTGCAGTTGTAACTAGTACATGCATTTGAAAGTACTTTGATATGTAATAATAAAGTAGGTGTTATGTTGACGACTGTACAAGCTCATGCATTCCTGTAGATGAGAGGCGCACGATTGTGAACATAATCACACACATTTGTATAAATATAAATGTGCAAATTCTCTTCTAACCAATGATACGACCAAAGATGTAGCTCATTAAAGCCTTGTTCAAGATTATATTGTATTTTATTTATGTGCCAAACATACTTGAAAGACCTTCGACGCCATCTTTATTTACCTTTGAACAAATAAATTAGGAATACCCATTAATTATAACATGACATCAACAATTACACTTAAGAATCTAATGAAACAGATAATCCGTAATCAACAGGGAGGGTGGACGGAAATTCGAAAAGATACTCTTTTAGTGGGCTGTGGGCAAGTAATTGAGAATGGAGGGACGTGGTCCCATAAATAATTTGCCCCTTAAAAGATACATTACACAAGTTACCTGCATAAAGTTATACTGATCGCAGGTTCGTATCCTGCTGGATTTGGTGCGCCTCTCGGATAAATACTCTAGGCGCTCAGCCCACTAAGCCATTTCGACATGGCTTATTATTATGTCGAGATGGTTTGGTGGCGTTAATGGGTTTGAAAAATGTATCTCTATTTAAGTAAGGTAGGTGAAATCTAGTAAAGTTATTTCCTCATCTCTTTTTAAATGATGGTTCCAATGAAATTCCAATGACGAATTTAAGATCTGGCATGGATATCCATTGTACGAAATTTACCATTGCATTAAGTAAGTAAAATTTAACTTTTGACTAAAACAAAAATATTTCTTCGCAAAACCAAAGTCAAACATGGTGTCCAGATCCCACTCGAACAAATCCCTGAAGGAGGAATTTGGTTATCAACATTCGGGGTGAGCGGAAATTCGAAAGGAATAGTGTTCTTTAGTGAGCGCGAAGTTACCTAACTAAACCGATTTTTATCCTCCTTAGAAATGATGGTTTACTTCTCATATTTCGCAATCCTAAATATGAATAATGGATTCAAGATAAATCTTTAAAAGTAACGCATGCTTAGCGAACTCTAAAAGTTACAATATTAAAATGGAAAAAGTATACGATCGCGAACTGGATTCGAACTTGCGCCTCTCGGATAAATACTCCAGGCGCTTCTTTTTCCATTTTAATATTGTAACTTTATGAATAATGGATTTTTTTGGCTATTTATTATTCGTAAGGAAAAGCACGATAGCAAACTTAGTAGTTGTAAAATTAAATAGTTTAACAAATAATATCGATAATTTCCTTTTTACATTGAATTTAAGTCTAAACTGTGACTCTGATTACTCCAAAAAATAAACAAATGAAACAGAAATTTCCATCAGTCGTCATGTTATAAAAAGTTCATCATTCGAAAAAATGCTCCTTTAGTGATTGCGAAAGTGTTTCGAGAAAACTTTTATCCTCCTTAAAAAAAGTTGATATAGATTTACTTCTATAACTCGGATAATTAGCCTGTAAGATGAATCAGTTCTTAAAACAGGTATGGATTTATATATTTTTAGGATAGTACTATTCCTATCCAAATAGAGTATTATTATACCAAAATTACCGCAACAATTATCTTTTTACATAGAACCCAAGTCAAATATCGTGACCTGATGACTCCAACAAATACAATAAAGAAACCAATGAAAGAGAAAATACGTTATCAACCGTCGGGGTGAGCGGAAATTCGAAAAGGTGCTCCTTTAGTGGGCTGTGGGCGAGAATGGAGAGCGAAGCCTCATATCGGGCGCATAAAATGTCGTCCGCCACAGCATTGTCGTACTTACTGATAGCACCTGAGGAGTAACACACAGAAAATTATTGTACGGATAGCAAAACAGGGAAGGGAAATTCAAGATAAATCTTTGAAAAGCATTAACGCATGCTTAGCGAACTCAAAAGTTACAATATTAAATGGAAAAAGAATACGGTCGCGAACAGGATTCGAACCTGCGCCTCCCGGATAAATACTCCAGGCGCTCTGACCACTAAGCCATCTCGACCCCTGCTCACCACCGCGAATTCTTCGCGGTGGTGAGCAGAGGTGGAGAGACCATTTACTATTGTAACTTTAGGGAAGGGAAAATTTTAATTAAATGAAAATTCTCGTATTATATAATTATTTTACATACATTAAATAACTGCCTCGTTGGTTTAGTGGTCCGTAGCGCGACTGCTGAGCAGGAGGTCTCGGGTTCGATTCCCGGGTCGGGCAAAGTGTTATTGAGATTTTCTGTTAGGAAATTCTCAGTAGCAGCCCGGAGTTTGGAAATGTGCCCGGTTGATGGCAATAGGCTCACCACCTATTACATGGGACTTAATAACAGCATTGGTGAAATGTGGGTGTACAATTGTGTACACCTCTGCCTACCCCTTCGGGGAATACAGGCGTGATGCTATGCTATGCATTAAATAAAATAATGTATTTTATAATTAGATAATTCACAGGCACTTTTGAATTGTTAAAAAATTGTTGTCTCTTCGAAGTGTTATTTCTAATAGCTAATCAAAAAAATTATTAATCGGCTTGTGTTCTTGTGTATTGTATTATTTAAAGAAATAAAAAAAATGTTTTGTTATTTTGGATATTAGTTTAAAAAATGAAATGAGAAGTACACCTATCTTAGGATAAAATTCGGTTTACTTCGGTAACTTCGCGCTCACTAAAGAATACTTTTCCATTCGAATTTCCACTCACCTCAACTGTTGATAAACAAATTCCTCCTTCAGCGATTTGTTGGAGTGCCCAGGACACCATGTTTGACTTTGGTTTTGCGAAGAAATATTATTCTATTAGTCAATTATTATTTTTATTAATGCTTTGGTAATAAAATAAGAAGTATCGATTGACAAAACTCAAAAGCAAGTGTGTATTTAAATGAATATATAAAGTTTAGATTGTGTTATTAAGGGGCTTATACTTTGAATAAATTTTTTACTTTGCTATATTCTATTGTTATCCATACTAATAAATGCAAAAGTAACTCTATTTGTTTGTATGTTTGTGTGTTACCTTTTGACTACTAAACGGCTGAACGGATCGTAATGAAATTTGGCAAGGCTTGCTTGGGGATGTTAAAAGAAGGACATAAGATACCTTTAGTCGCGCAGACGAAGTCGCTTACACGAACCAGCTAGTTTCAAATAAAACTCGATACAGCAATAACATGATTTTTTTTCATATAATAATAGATTTCACTCAATTTGCTTCTAACCGGATGCAGCTTACTGCCAGTATTTTTCATTAAGCGACTGTCTATATGCCACAACTCAGTTACTTACGTGGTAAAACTGGGTAAGATTGGTTGTTAGATTTTTCTGCAGGCCTGTAACGGTTGTCATAGATCTTTAATTGACAAACGGAACCGACGGTATAACGTGCCTGCATGAATTGATGTCCACCCATCTGAAGACAGACCGCGGCAGGCGCAGCCTAAACTCGATCGATCGACCTGTGCAGTTGTATCTTAACCGCGAGTCCTTTTACACACAGTATTGCATCAAAAGTATTTTTTTTACTCAACCATCCATCGATTCGTATGCTAACGCTACTGCTAACAGCGATCGTGCAAAGAGGAGAAAAATCACCCCAATTTCCCGGCACCCCCGCCTCATTGTCGGCCCAGCACACCCTGATAGAATTGTTATCGATGCCATCTTTAATTTCACCACAGTAAACAGTCGACATTATGATACACCACACTAAGTGCGGGTAGACTGAAATTTGAACGAAGGATTATGAATTATTAGCTGGTATTCTCGACTTCATCTGCACGGGAAAAGGTAGCCTATATGCTGCTCCAAAATTCAATCTATCTCTATATAAAATTTCATCAAAATTGGTTCAGCGTAGTGGGTGTGAAAACGTAACATAAACAGACAGACAGGGTTGGTTTTGCATTTATAATATTATTTTAGATTAATAAATAGCCTTACAAAAACTATGTAGAAGCCAATATTATTTTTTGAATGTCATGGTACTTCTTAGGGTTTACACTGTGACACAACTAAAGTAAAGAAAAACTGAGGAGGATCCCTGAACTTATTCGTCGGAAATCACTTAAACCTAGTAAGCAAGCGTAGCGATCATTACCTACTAGTTCCTCCACTGTTGGCCTTGATCCTTCATAGTGTAGGGCAAATACAGGTTGGTAAGAATTGGTAACTGAAAGTCTGAGTGTACTAAGACCGAAGCTCAGACCTAGCATCGGTATACAAACTACTTGCATTCGGAAGCCAGACAGTGATGTTAATCCTAGCTTCAGTTTCGCTCCATGCCTGGTTCATTGATATCATTCACACCTTGACACTCTGTTCAATTTACTCGGTCTAAAATTGAACGCTTACCGGTTTGATGTTGTAATTATAACCTTTAATGGTAAACTACTGAGGTGATATGAATAAAATACGTTATAGTTATACTTAATTCAATGCACTTGTGCTAAGACGTTACAGGTGTAATTTTTTTTTTGCAAAACTGACAGCCTTCAATACAAATCGACACAACAAATCGAAACTAATCCGTGCATTGTACATGAAGCGCATATTCAAATAGAAAGGGTTGACAATAAATAAAGGTGTGAGTTGTGACGAGCGAACAAACCTTCGCAGCCGGCCTCCTCGAGCGTGAACGTCACAATGAGGTGCGTGAAAAATGGCTCCCACCGACGCGACGGGCCACAAATCAAAACTGTGAAACCGTTTGGCGAAAAATGAAAATAAAAACACAAACATAACAACGTAGGAAGCCCGCCGCACACCACTGATGGCTTCTTGCAATAATTTCCGTTTTCAATGAACGCGTTTTTCTTTTTCTTATCATCGCACGAACTAGGATGGTTGGGAATAAATTGAAATACAAAATTGATTGTTGACTTTTCCCGGCCGCTTTATTACTGTCACAAATAGGAAAGAGATTGAAAATTGCCTACGGAGGAACGCCGCCGGCGGATTTGATGATTCTTATATCAACTACTAAGTTTTTTATATGATTTATCGTGGGGTCTATAAACACCATATGATCTTGTCTCATTGTATAGAACTTTAATTGTAAGATAAACTTAATATTTAATTGCTTTTGACTTGTTATCGGATGTTAAAAAAGATAGAAGTGGATGAATTTGTCAAAGAAAAAGATAGTGTAATCTGCTGGACGATTTATTCAGTTGTTGGCTCCAGTTAGTGAAGACTGTGGGTACACGTGTTATCTAAAATGTAAGACTTTTCTATTACAAATAATTTGTTTTCCTTAAATTCTCGATGGAGAAATATAATTTACCCAGGGAATCTGTAAGTGCTTAAAATCAGTGATTAATGTTTTTTTGTCTATACGACCACTTATTGTACTTTCACTTGCTACTTAGCAGTAAATATTATTTAAAAAATAATTCAAGAGATCCATGATGATAATAACTAAAAATGTGTAGCTTCACGCTCGCACTTTTGGAAGGGAAGGGCAGAGATGTACTTAGATATTTTTGTGTAACGTTATTTTTTTCACAAGCAGGGGCTTGTTAAGTACCATGTAGGTGGTGCACCTATTGTCATCTGCTAGGCTCAACACAAAACTTCGGGTTGCTACTGAGAATTCCTTACAGAAAATTCGGATAATAGTACCTGACGCGGGAGTAGAACCCCGTCGAAGCGTGAGGTTACACGCTCAGCAGCCGCCCTTGCGTCCAGTAAGCCCAATGGGGCAGTCTTACATAGATAGATAAACCCATGCCTTTTTCTCATGGGGGTTAAGCAGAAACTAAAAAGTATGTATACTGAACGGCACTTACCTATCTATCTTATATTATTAAATTAAGAGAGAGAGAGAGAGACTTTTGTCTGCCTCGTTGGTCTAGTGGTCGCAAGCGCGGTTGCTGAGCGTGAGGTCCGATTCCCAGATCGGGCAAAAATCTTATAGGGTTTTTCTGTTAGGATTCTCAGGAACAGCCCGGAGTTAAGAAGTTGGTGGTGTGACCACTGTGCTTCGGAGAGCACGTCATTTCGTCAAAGCCGTCGGTCCTGCACCTGATCTCTCTCCGGTCGTGTCGGATGGCCGTGCCATCGGAATATGAGAGTGAAGGAAGAGGGAGTGCACCTGTGTTTGCACATACACTTGTGCACTATAATATCTCCTGCGTACTTGGCTAATCTCCATGGAGATAGGCCGCCGTGACCGAAATACGGTTGGGAGTCTTTTACTTTACTTTACAACTCTATTTCCAAAAAATATTCGTATATAGTAATACGGTTGGGAGTATATTATTATTAAACTGAATATCCCGAATTAATAATAAATTTCTAAACTCACTCCCAGATTTAATAAGAAATTAAATCAACATAACAAAAAAATTGTTAATTACCAAATATATTTTAAAATGAATGATGTGGTTGGCGCAGTGGTCGAGGGACCGGCTGATGCGCCGTGTGTCGCAGGTTCGTTACACCTTCCGAACGGAGCAAATATTTGTATTATCTACAGATAATTGTTGACATATATTATTATTAATTTATTATTATTATATGTAGATTTATAATATATTATTATATTATTAATCATTTGTGAGGAGAATATATTTTTGTAAACGCACCCACGATACAGAAATAAATTCCTAGCGTGAGGCAACGAATACTAAAAAAATATATGTAAGTATTCATTATAAGTAAAACGACATATCTTAAGTACGTTACAGTGTATGAAAAATGAAATATAAAACGTGCCTATTTATAATTCTTATCATGATAAATAGGCGAGCTATTATTTTTACGAGCTATTCCCTGTTTACACTCCTTAATGCTTGGTCAGGATGAGTTAACGACAGTTGTCAGTTCTTTTACCCTCCGGCTAGGGATTTATATAGGAGAATGGTTCTTACACAAAGTCCATTTAAAAAGAACTCCAAGATTATATTACACTACGTCGAATTTGCCATATTTATATAGAAGCAAGAAGGGAGAGGAAGCTCTCTATAAATTGGTCGTGCTATGCCCCCGATGCTCCTATTTTTATTTGAGTTTTAATTATTAAAAGTTTTATGAACTGCTTATTTCTTTTTACGAGATTGTTGAATTAATTCCTTTTGTTTGTTAACTCGACCCTCCTTGTATTATCAAATGATAAAAGTTATGTTTGTTTTGCTGTAATTAATGTGCAAAATTGAAACAGTGATCCCGCGTTTGCAAAACATTCGCTGAAACTGTTGCTATTACGTAAAGTTTAGGCGTTTAGCTAGAAACAAAATAAGATTGTATCTACATAGATACAAAACGTAATATAATAAGTTCACGTTTCTCTCAAACGATAAATTCAAATGAATATGTTTTATATTCATTTCGATTGAGTGGGTTATTCACAAATTTACCGTTATCACGTCCGCTGAATACCATAAAACATTTTAAAGTTCGCAAAGAGATATTTGAGTCGAATCTTCATTCGACGCCGTTGGTTCGGTGTAAGTAAATTTAACTTTAAAATATGCATAACAGTTTTCCGATGCGATCCCCTTTCGAATTTAAACACATCGAGTCGTATTAAGATACATTTCGATTCAGTGCACTTAGAAGTTCGGGAAGAAAATGCTGTTCAGCTTAAAGATGATGCCTCTGGCCGTTTTAGTGTGAAGGCACAAGTATTTGAATAAGTGATTTGTGCGTTTTATGTTTAGATTTAAACTTTAATTCAATTTTATGCTATCATCCGCCGATTAAATAATTATCTACTTAATAGTACTTACCTACTACGCTTCAGAATTTTAAACAATTTTAAGTATTAGGTACACAAATCAGCATTAAATTAAAAATAAAGACATGTTAATGGAAATCTAAAGTATTTTTTTTTATAAGACCTTCGTTTTAGGTTTCTCAAACTGGGAACGGTTGACGCTAGTAGGAAGTTTTTTCATTTCACTTCTTCTTCTTATCCTATGGTTGATGAACAACCTAATGTCAAAGTTTAAATCACCTAAGGTCTCAGACATTGCTTTACATACCATCGAGAATATCTCTAAGGTTTCCTCACGATGTTCTCCTTCACCGTTTTAAGCAAGTAATCATTATTAATTTATAATATGCACATTACTTGAAAAGACAATGGTGCGTGCCTTTGATTTGAACTTGCTAACTTTTACTTGACAGTGCAACGGTCATACCACTAGGCCATCACTGCTCACTAGTGACACCTATATATGACGTTCCTTAACTCTATAGTGAGCCAATCCGTAACAACAATATAATCCTTATAGTATATATTTAGCGCATCAAAAACAAATTTCAAGGGGCTTGTAGACTTTGAAGTTAAGTGTACTTAACCGCGACTTGTGAAAATGCAAATAAGGAGCTTCGCCACGCCAACGCGCCGGCCCGGCTTCGGGGCCACAGGACTTGTCTCCAACAGATATGATAATTAGTTTTACAGCGACGTGAATTAGTAAGATACACCAAGAATTTTATTTAGGTACCACACAAAATTAGAAGCACTTATAAATTTTTTATAGTCTTAGCGGTTCATAAGGCTTACGAAAATACAGATAAATCCTCGAAAAGCATTAACGCATGCTTAGCGAAGCTTTTATTTTTCCACAAAAATGTATAACTTTAAAGTATTAAAATAATTATAAATTATTTTAAAATATTCTAATGTGTACAAGTTGGTGTCGACTGTATTAATAATTTGGTAAAATAAATATAATTTTAAACATGTACCAAAATGTATTAGTCAAAATAAATACAATTTTCTAAATTAAATTTTGTCAATTTCATCATTAGCGTAAAGCGCACATTATAAAATGTAAAAGTGGATACATTTAGCCCACAAATGAAGTGCATAATATTTCTTCAATACGGTCTGGAAACTTGTTAATGCTATTAGAGCAAGCTGTGGAGGCGTTAAGCCTGCAACCTTACTTAATTTTACTTATTCGACAAACTTCGGCGCCGACGCCACACCGTACCGACACATCTTTGGCATGCCTTTATTATAAGCACAAGCAAGGGTTTAATACCGCGTCTGGTAGTTTTCAACAAATAAAAAGCAGTATACTGAAAAATTAAAAGTTTAACACTCTTTCAAATAATAAGACAATAAAATGAACATTAAATCAAACACGCCAAAATGAAAAATCCAAAGAACAGACTTAGGTTATTTGATACATTGCTATTGCCGTCACTACGTACTTGCGGTTTTATGTCATGGTGTTGGGCTTCCACACTAGGCTTTCTTTCCATATTTTCTAAATCTCCTTGTTCAAGTTTCTTACGCTCATCTGTATATTTCTCATTCGGCCAGGCCTTTGTTTCCGCAGTTTCTTCAGAAACTGCGCGTGAGGAGGTAGGTTCATGTACAGTGGGAGGAATATCCGTTGTGGTTATTTCTTCTTGTGCCATCATAGTCGTTGGCGTTACAGTTGTTTGTATATCTTCTTCAGATGTCGTGTCGGGCGTGGAAGTAGTAATCATAGTCCCAGTTGCAGATGACGTGGATTGCATCTCTTGTGATTTATCTTTTACTGTAGATGTGGTATCGATATTTATTACGGGCGGATCTTTATTGGCGACATCACAGACATGCGAGCAATGTTCCTCATGACATTTGTCGTCTGTGCCACAAGATATAAAGTTTTCCCATGCCGATAATAGCTGGTATAGATGAGGTTGCTTGCAGTCGTTGTCTATATAGGTTTGAATTCCGATTACATCATTTTCACAAACTAGAGGTCCACCGCTGTTGCCCTATGATGATTTAAAAATATATATTGGTTAGACCATTAGGTACACCAAATAATAAAGTCAAAATTCATATTTTGCTTAAATAAAAGTTAGGGTTCATAATTATTTATCTTGTTTAAAATTTTAACTATGCTCATGTAAAAACCTGACTAGAAATCAGAAAAGCTATTAGTAGCCAAAACACGAAACCAATCAAAATTAGCTTTCTTTTACTTACTTGGCAAAAGTTAGAGTCGTAAATAGCATTCTTGTTTTCATCGCTGTCGGCTGCGCAGGTCATGGTGTTTCCTATGAAGTGGGAGCCGCAGTTCTGGATCGAAGGTGGCATCAATTCAACGGCCAGCTGGATTAAATTCCTTTCTTCGGTCCAATTACCGTCTTTCTTCTAAAAA
This sequence comes from Xylocampa areola, assembly GCA_935421205.1. NCBI lineage: Eukaryota > Metazoa > Arthropoda > Insecta > Lepidoptera > Noctuidae > Xylocampa > Xylocampa areola. The sequence continues at coordinate 8,289,979 of OW285204.1, forward strand.
TATATAGAAAAGAAAAAAGTCAAATTTAGTTTTGAAAGTTAAATCTTAAATAGTAGAAATATTCTGCAGAGTTACTCTTGAAAATAATCCCGCTCTGTTAACATAACATAACATAGCATCACCCCTGTATTCCCCGAAGGGGTAGGCAGAGGTGTACACAGTTGTACACCCACATTTCACCAAATGCTGTTGTATATGTCCCATGTAGGTGGTAAGCCTATTGCCATCTACCGGGCACAATTGCAAACTCCGGGCTGCTACTGAGAATTTTCTAACAGAAAAACTCAATAACCATTTGCCCGACCCGGGAATCCAACCTGAGGCCTCATGCTCAGCAGTCGCGCTTGGGACCACTAGACCGACGAGGCAGTCTCGCTCTAATGATTAGTTTACCAGACATGATAGAAATATTATTGTTATCAAGTACAATTTTGTACTTTCTCGAGTAAAGGTACTAAACATTAAATGGATTTATGCCAGTTCGTACCTACTTATGGACGCCAAATTGGTTTGCAATTAAAAAAAAAACAGTATTTAGAGAAATACTGTTTTTTTCATCTTAATTTAGAAGCATATTGCATAGAGATGCAATATGCTTCTAAATTAAGATGACTGTGATGTAGGGGTATTAAATTTGTGGAGTTGAAATTGGTGTTGGTTAATGAACGAAATTAATATTCAAATTAAGAAATCCTAAAGAAATAGTTAAAAAAACCCTCCCATAGAAACTCGAATCCTAGATTAGCCAGCCCAAATGCTATAATTGACGTATGGAAATCCTCCTGGACTACGTCGCGGAGTTTTACCGACTAAAAGTTGTTACTGTTGTAAACAGTCGAGTTGTGGAATCGCAGTTGCATTTGCCGCAACCCTAAGAATTTACTTTTATAGCGACTGCCAGTGGCTTCTTCTTTTCCGATGGTTGATAAACAACTGTCACAGTCTAGACCACCCTTCGGCCTTTTGGCTTTATTCATCATACAATAAAATTTTCAGATGTGTAGGTTCCTCATAAGGTTTCCTTCAGTATTTTTAGAAATTTGTATAGCTTTGGTTTTAAACTTGCGACCTTTGACTTGCCATTCCAAAGGTCATACTATTATTACAACCAAGCTCATCTGCACAACTTGGTAAGATTGAAGACGAGGTTCAGGATTTACAGAAGGCAAGAAATCTCAAAGGTAGCTAGTATACAATCACCATCAAAATACACATCTACTTCGCCAATACAAAGTGGTCTTACGGCGTATACAAGTATGACGCAGGTCTTCTCAGGGTATTCACGTTTGGCGCTCAGATGTGTGACTCCCACAGCTGAAGTCAGGTTGAAAGCTAGCAGAGTCTTCATTAGGGAGATGTCTGTACGCCACCACTGCGTCGCACTGTGGTTGTATGGACGAACGATTTGTATGACCTGGATGAGGAAAGCTCAAACTATTTATTGAAATTTTAAATGTTTTTTAAATTGTCCATTGTTACAGGACATGTCTTTAATATTATTGGAGCATGAAGCTGAATTATAAGAGCATGTTATTGTCTTAATCAGTACTAAGACAAACTTCCCATAATAGGAATAACTTTAGCAAGGCTTTTCTTGAAGATTGCTCGTTAAACCATGAATATACAAATTTTTATGCTATAGACACTATCTACACGTATGTATATGAGTACTCATATTTATATCTTTATTTTATGTTACCTCTCGTTCTTGCTCGTCCTCGTCTTCGTTGAGTGTGAAATTAGTATCAATAGTGACTGCTCCAAGTCTGGCAAGAAGTGTTTTTCGTGGGAAACCGTTAGGGCCGTCCGTAAGAATACTGGGCCCGACAGCCGAGGTCACCAGCCAATTAGGCCGAATGAGAACTGCGCCACGGAGGAACCGGGCGCCAGTGCCATCTACTACCGACTCATCAGGGTAATATAAGAATGCCTGGTAAAAATATTTTAATATATATTACTTTTGTTGTCAACTCATAATTTACACATTTTTAAGACGCAGATTTTAGGTTTAACTTCTGTGGATGAAGAAAATAATAATGAAAAACATTAATAGTTGTTTGGAACTATAATTGGAACTAGTACATAAAAAAACGGTACTTAAATTTACAAGTATTTATCCATAACAAATAAAGCACTATCATTAAATGCGTAGTAAAAACGAATTAACTACGTAGTTTCCAAAAAATTAATACGTACTTACGATTTTCTTTAAAGGCTGACTTGCAATCTTCGTAATAATGAAAATACACCAAGAGTTCTCAATTACATACTTTATTGAAACACTTCATTCCTTGACAGTAATCGAACAGCATTCGATGTGTGACATAATGCGTCAGCGCTTGGTCAGCAAGTCCATTCTGTTACTACTTTTGTTGTAATTATTAACACCAGTGATATGATCAATTGACTTACCATATACGGATAAAGCCCTCTTCTAACTTCCTGTTCACCTTCTGCATATACTTCCACACATAAAGACAAAGCTGAAAAATAATCAAAATTACAAACCAATGGATAACATTGAAAACAAAAATCTATTAACAAAATTGTTGCAGAATTACCAAAACACAGTGCAATTAGAAATTTAGTTCTCATATTTGTAGAAAACTATCATAAACATTTATAAGAAAACTAAATGACGTTTCACCGTCAAATACATTGCTGTTCTGACAGTAGAAATTTCAAAAGAAGAATAGATATCATTTTTCATTATAATTTCACTGCCAGGTAAATCAAACAATTTTTCATAAACCCGCGCAAGTATTTAAATCCTCATTTTTAACCTAATGCTATAATTCTTTTTAACTCTCTCTGTCGTAAAAATCGAATTAGTCGAGTCACGTCCCTTTATTTTTCTCCGCTATCTTTGACAAAGTTACGCCAACTCGAGTTAAAGACATTAATCAGAATCTCATCCAAGCCAAGATGTATTATCCTCAATAAAGCGAAAAGAATGACTTCGCGATTTTAAAACGCGTGTTTTACAGATAACGGCAGATGATAAATCCGGGGAACACCTAATTATTCATGTTAGGGGTGTTTAAGAGTGCGTATTAATACGCTTGGAACGGCGTCGACTTTTGAAAAATATCCTAAGAACATAAAAAAGTGCAGTTTATTTAAAATACTGTGGACGGAAACATGGCTTGGGCGGGCGCGCCACCACCAGAGCGCCGTGTGCGTCTTTTCAGTTTTATTTCAAATTGGATGGATAAATGTATAAAACATTGGGATGGAAATAGAGTTAGTTTGTGGATGTGCAAAGTTTTTTTTTTTTTTTTAGTAGATTTATTACATACATCCAGATGTCGACGAAGCACACACATAAACAATCACTGTGTATCATATGTGATTAACTGAACCGGTAAGTTACAACCTGCAACAAAAAGAACAATTAGTAAGCCACTTCAAAATAGAGGAAGCACTAACATTGTCCACAAATGAGCGGAGATATCGTATCCAAACCGCTGATGCAGCCACGTCAATACCACTTGTTCAGACGGTTATTACATGCCCAGTTTAGGTAGACCCTTCCTCATGTTCTTAGCATTCGGTCAATGTTCTTTAACGTTATCTGGTTCTATGAGTAGGCAGTGTCTTCTCAAGTTGGTGTAGTTCTAACGGTGGTACGTGTTTTGGCGGCTGCCCGCAATTGCTTTACACTTCTTTTTTTATTATGCTTGGAAAACGGTGTCCTAAAGTATCGATAAAACTACGATATAACTTTTAATCGCAGTTGTATTTTAATAGCTGTATTGATTTTGTGAAAAACCAATTGAACGAATATTTATAGGGATTCCGTAACAGCGTCGGATTTTTATTGTTTTGTGCAAAGGTTTTGTGAATATAAAATGATACTGGGTTTTTTGAACGCCGGTTTGTTTCACTATTTTTATTATTATATAGATATTCATTCGTTGTTTGGAATGATAGAAACAACATTTTGGAACATCATGCAAGTAGGCATTTCATGTCAAATATTTAAAACTTACAATCCGATGCACAACTGTTTTTCTAATTTGAGTTAAAGTTATGACTTCTTTCCTTACTCATTTACGATTAGTGACCTTAATTATTGTAACCAATACCTTCAAATAGTTTTCCAAGGGAATACTTTTTCTACTTCTATAACAAAACAAAGACGAAATATAAAAACTTAGGTAACCATAATATATGGTTTTCCGTTTTGACGAAGATCTTTTGCAAAACGGTCTTACAATAATATAAAACGCCCAAATATTATCAGTACTAGGTACTTTTTTAGGCAGAAATGTAATATATTAGGAGCAACTAAATATCTGAAGCGTGTGAGTAAATTCGCATTATGTACCGGTTGCGTCCAAATTCCATGGAGGCTAGGCGAACTTTTCACCGGCTTACCAACTGCGACTCGGGAACGGTGATATGAATATTAAACGCTTCAAGAATTAGAAGATTTATACGACAATTCGGAAGTTAGGCGGTCCTCGCGCACTTAAATGAATGTTTAACATTATCTGCAGAGTTTTAAGGAACTTGAGCCTCTTAAACAACTTGCAAAGAAACTTTAATAGAGAGCGGCTCTCGGGCGATTAATTCGGGGACGTGGAAAGGTGGATGGGAATACTTAATGTGAAAGGGTAACTGGAGGTGTTCAATCAGTGCATCTAATAAAGAAAGGGTGCGTTTCATTCAAATTATTTTAGGGACTTGTATGCCTATTACATAGACGATAAATTGTAGCTTTAAATGGCTTACCTAAAGCTCGACAGCAGTAACTAAAATTATGATTCAGTCAAACATCGAAGGCTAATTAAGACAGTTATAACTTATAACATAGGCATAGGTACTAACCGAAGTAACAATAAAATCTGTTGATAATCAAAAATTATTAAAAATATTCAGATAATGGAAACATATCCGTTTCGCTTACTTGACAATATAAATTGATTGGCGTAGTGTGCGTGTGAGTCATTGTTCCCGCCGTCATTTTCCGATGTCCCGTCCCATTCTATTGTACTGCACTTTATTGAATTTGATTTACGCGCCAATTTTTGTAGGCTTCGGTTTTTATTAACTGACCTCGGTGCCGATGTAAACTTAATTGAATCCGCCAACAAAAGGTATCGAATGAAAAGAGCGTCCAGCGGTGTGCGATGCAGATTATAATAGGTTTTTCCGAATTTGCATGGGTTTTAAGTTACTCGATATTCGATATTTTCACGGTGGTTGAACTATTGCATTCGTTTTGTTTGCTGAAAGCTGCTCTAATTATTTTTTTATGTTACATCGGTTACGTACTGGCTATTGTTGAGGTTTTAATTAACAACATTTTATTTTCAGCCTTTCGTACATTTGCACCTTTTGTTGTATTCGTTTTTTTTACGGAGTTAATGGAACAGTAAGATGAGAACTGGATCCTTTCTCGTGCTGTAGTTAATGGGTGATTTATTTGTTTGTCCCATCTATATGAATAGAATTAAAACTGTTTCTAAGTAATCTTTCCATCAGTGTTCTGCGATAAAAGCTAATTACTGGCTGAAAGACCATAATCTGACTTAATTATCTGAAATTCGGTCGTAGTTAACGTCGTTTCAAAATGAGTTTTCACAATTGGAGGCGAGTCAAAAGAGCTTTCTAAAGGAATAGCAAACACAATTAGGAGCAATTTGTTGTTTGTGAATTGTCAGGCAAAGAGTGTGTATGACACGTGGCGCGCGGTGCATACACATGCTAATGCTTATTTGTCGATCATTGAAACTTAGCGAATGTAAAGTAGAGTAGTAAAGTATTTATGTAATCTTTTTTGGGTACAAGTGTTGTCGCAACTCCTCCATTACTAACAGGTGATGGATTCACCAAAAGTGATACTTTCTTAATAGGTATTTATTAGTCAAAGGTCGCATGTTCGAATTTATGGGACGCATTATTGACTTTTTGAAAGTGATGTGCGTATTATAAATTAATTATTACTTCCTTAAAACGGTGAAGTAAAACATCTCGAGGAAACCAGCACACTTGAGAGATATTCTCGATGGTGTGTAAAGCCATGTCAGAGGCATACGGGCGATTTAATCTCTGACACTAGTTCCTCAAGCACACAATAGTAAGAATAAGTATTTTTGCATTTTGATTAGCAGCTAAATTAGAGTCAGAATTGTTTAAAACTCACTCACTTTGACTAGGCTTGGCAACTGCGATTAAATTAATTAATAATTTGATGGATGAAGTAATTGATATCTACAGATTCAAACTTAATAGAAAAATAAATCCTAATTAACTACTTTGGCGTTATAATAGAATTTCTTGCCTACTTGTCTAAGACGTACCTTTTTTTATGGAAAAATAAAAATATCATTTGCGCCGCTGTTCAGTGCCAGCGTGCCGGCCGCTAAGCTCGTTATTATGATTGTGCCCTATAGAGAGATACAGAATCAAATCAGTCGCAACAATGCCGACGCAATTAAACCCGCGAGGGGGAACGTCTTAGAAGTCGGAGCCGCGAATGACAAGGCCACGATTTTAAAGTGGATTTTAAAGAAATTGGTACATTTCCTGACTGAAACTAAAACTTATATTATATATGTTGCCTATGATATCTATGGTAGTCCGTATCTGTAACACTCATACTGAACAATACTGAATTAAAAAAAACAATACCGCATAAAAATAACTCGAACGTCATGAGTCATGAGCTGAGACCGCGGCGATGTCGCGAGTCGAACTGGTTGCAGTCAGTTTGACTCCGTTCGAGTTCGAAACTAGTTGGTCAATCCCGAAGAAAGCACGTGAGTAATAACCGTTGAAAAATAATTAAATGAATGTGTCTCACGAAAGATATTAAATAAAAAAATATTTTGTAAGACTTTGCCCTTACAAAATGGAAAAAGAATACGGTCGCGAACAGGATTCGAACCTGCGCCTCCCTGATAAATACTCCAGGCGCTCTGACCACTAAGCCATCTCGACCTCGAGATGGCTTAGTGGTCACCCCGTCTATTAATATAATAACTTTATTTTAACCGTTTCCATTTAATATAATAACTTTATTTTACATGAATAAGTGATTTTTTTTAGAAATTGCTTTATATATATGTTACGGGTTGATCAACAGTAGTTTGAGTATATGGATATTTTTGTTATCTTTAACAAATGTATTGGTGACACAGTGTAAGAACGATGTACCACATTATAGGGTTCCGTAACCAAAGACTGCCAAGGGGATCGTACTACGAAGCCTACGCCGCGCCGCCAGCGCCGCGCCATCCGTCTGCTTGTTACATCTCTGTCCAAGAATGTCGTAAGAGGCGACTAAGTGATATAAAATAGGGGATTCCCCAAAATAAGTAATGCATCCTAAACTCTGCTTATTGTACTGGTTAGCCAGTCCATTGGACTGCAGGGAGCGGGACAAGAGACTGGGCTTGCACCAGCGCAACCGCTTGTCCATTTTGACTTTGCGCCTATGACCGTAATTATTTAAAACTAAGTTTGATCTAGCGATTCACGGTCGCCGTTAAAGAAACGGATAAGGAGGACTTTTATTTTTTATCGTAATAAGTAGCGTATTTTTTTTACCCAATATGTTATAATGGTCCCTATCATCATAATAATAAAGCAAATAAAATAAGAAAAAAATGCCTTTTCATAAAGCTGATCTGAAATATGTTATACGTACAACCGTCAAACTTTAAAGTAGTGCATAGGTACTCTTATAATTCAAAAACAAAGTAGACGATAATAGACTGATATGGTTGTATAGAACCGTAAATGCAAGTCATACATCATGCATACTTGCCCGGGTCTTAATCATCTTTTAGAAGAAGTAATTAATTATCACACCTTCCACTGCTTTCTTCATTTTTATGTTACTTAAAGCTACACGAAACGTCAACTACTGTTGTTTCATTAGCATCTTATCCTTCATCCCCCGTCCAAGTATGTTAGTAATTCATACCATACAAATTACAATTACAACTTCCCTTACTCAAAACCCACTAAATACGCAATGAAACCTTCAATAACACTTGTGTAAATGTAGACAAACCAAAACCAACATTGTAACAGAATTAAAGTCAAACTCTTTCATTGTCGGTAACGCAAATCCTCGTCTGAATACGGTCTGTTTACTTCTTTGCCCCTTTGTTTCAGCCGTAACGAGCAGAAAAAGGGCCCATTCAGAGCATCCGAACCTAATTATCCTACCCTCGGTTACAAAGGAGGGTTTCTAATTAACGATATTATGTCAAATAATTTGTTGGAGCCGACGTCTTACTTGGTTTAAATCGCGGATTGGATTAAGTTTGCTCGGCACTGCACACTGGTACGTTTGCTTTACAAAGAAAAGCTGTTTGACTGAACCGTAACGTTGTAAAAACTGATTGTAACAGAGAATTTGTCTTTTGAGTATTTAATTGAAATTGTATGGCGGGGTTAAGTTTGGACGGTATTTTTAGGAAAATGTTCTATTGAAATCTATCGAAGGCTTTTATTCGATTTACTTTGTCACTTTTAAATAGGTGCAATAAAAGCATATAAAAATACAATAAAATCAGCATGTAAATGCATGATGTGCTACTAATGTGTATCATAATTCATAAATATAAGTACCTGGTGCGGCTAAAAATAAGCTATAATAAAAATTAACTGTGCAATCATACCTTTAGTCTTATATCTTTTAAATTCGATTGATAAAAAGCTTTTCTTTTTCATTTAAAACATGCGAATAATTATATAGTGAATAAATATTAGGTTACCTTTTAGATTACAGACAGGCACGACCATGTTGAGTAATCAAGAACTTCAAAAGCAATATTGGCTCGAAAGGCATGGAATAAAAACAGTGCAACAAAAAAAAATGTTACGATTTCCGTGGCTCAGGTTGATAAAACACAAAAAAACATAAATCTGGTTTTTTAGTTTTATTCTATCCCTATTCATAATCTCGTTCGCCTCATCCCAATCCCGACATACTGTTACTATGTAAAATTTACATGAATTTTTGGAAATTATACAATTATATACATTTTTACTTTTCTTCTAAATCTTTCCCATTTACCATTGTGGCAAGTATGAAATACAGTAATTGACCATGTAATTATATTTTCCCCTGTATGCTCCCCAATTTTCCTATTTCTGTTTGTAAACACAATGTCTAAACACGTCATGATGGATATACAATGTCATATGTTCCAACACACGGCTTTTGCCTCGTCAGCTGCGTATTAGCAATCTGTCATTGCTAACCATGCATTTGTCATTACGATTGGCTAGCATTAATTGGATTAATGTCATTAGCTGGCCCTTCACTCCGTCTTTTGACGTATGTAAATGATACGAGACATGGAGACATGTTACTGCATACGGAGTATTATATATGTTTTGTAGATACATTCACTTTTTTCTCTTCACCACATAACAGAAGAATAGATCTTCTTAAATGTGCTTATAAGTGTTATATTCCTCTATTTTTCAAAGATTTTTTTTTTCAATGTTTCTTTGAAAAATAGAATTAATATAGGCATTACATGGCCTCAACATGTATTAAAAAAATATAATTATATATGTTATATTCCTTTTTTTGTAACGGTGTTTCTTTTGTTTTTTCGTGTTATTTAATTTTTTTGTTTAAATGTAGGTACTTATTGTTTTCAGCGAGAAGCACCAACTTAGCATTATACTCAAAAGCTTTATTTGACGTTATATATAGGTAAGGCATTTATGCATTAAAAATTAATTTATTATTTGCTAAAAATCATTAGTCTATTCAAAATATGAACATTTTCAGAACCCGGCTCAATTGAATATTATTTATTTTGTTGTATTCATCAATGTAGAAACGCAGACATTAAACAGAAACAAATTGTTATTATGACGCTAAATCTGGAGCTTATTCATCCGACATAATGGCTAGGATAAATTCGCTACAAAAACATTAAAACACGTCGATGAAAAATATATAAAACAATCTCTCTATTATTACTCCAACTTATATATGAAAGGTTCAGTCGTCGAATTGTCTGTCCACACTTTATACCGTTAGTTCTAGGATATCAAAGGGGTAGGACCGTAGGACGGAGGATTAACAGACATTTGAATGCGCAGGCCTCGCTCCTCCGCACTAATTGAGTTAATATTTGGTTATCGGCACCGCGCACTCGGCCCGCGCGACTAATCCTGCCGAATTAATGACGCGAATTTATCATTATTAATGCGTACGTGATCCCGGCCACACCTGATTTTACGGTGCGAGCCGCGTTCATATGACATGGATTCTGGGCTGAGTAATTTTATTTAGATATCAGTAAATAGAAAGAACAACTGGAAATTGTACAAATTATACAATACACTATATATATAATTATACAATACATTATACAAATACGGACAATTATAAAAAAAAATATGCTACATTGTGTTTCTTATCTGACCACCTCTAAGAAGAAATACCAAAACAAACTCTAGGGACGGTGTACATACAAGATGTTTTGGTTTTGGTAACCTCGTAGGTTGCTAATAATGTAATTCAAGCCTAATTAGTGTGTTCCTCGTTGTCTACTAGCACACTACGAATGTATTTTCCACTTCACGTTATATAATACTGAACGATGTAATATTTTTTCGACGCATGTCACTACAGGCGTGGATCGATTAATTAGCTCAGCAAAATGTCCGAGCATCAGGTAAATGATCGACTAATGACAGCGTTTCAACTTAATGTTAAACTGTCGCTCCCAGTTAATGTCACTTTGTAAAGTATGTGTAGGCCTCAGAGCCTTAAATATGTGTTTTTATATTTAGTTGGTATAAATGATGACAATCTGCATTAAACATAAATTCAACAAATCTTAGTTACTTCGAAGTGGATTTACATCTTAACGGTTTTCCCGTTTTCGTGTTTTGCCCGTTTTTCTTTCTTTCTAATCTGACTTCTTTCATTCCGATTGTCAGGCATCACTGTTGTGCAATAGTTGGGCTGAAGCTCGAGGCAAATCATTCCGTGTGTAATAATATAATCCAAATATACACAAAAAAAAAACATAAAAGTCGGTCAAGCCGTTTCGGAGGAGTTCGATAACAAACATTGTGACGCGAGATTTTTATATATTAGATACTATTTCCTTAATCATTCTTGTCATTGTCTCCATTCTACGTAAACAACTATGACATACTTGTTCAACATTTTCCGCGTCACTTCATCACAATGAAAAGAAGGTGTGTTGTCTTGTTTGTTTCACGTGTGAACGCGGCGCAGCCAACTGCAACGTCCATTCAATTCGACAGTTTTACGACCTGACTCCCGTTTATTCGCACGTTTCGCTCCGTTATGGCTTTATTACAATTTTTTATAGCTCCACTAGTTCATATTTTTGGCAGTGTTAAGGGATTAAAGATGTGGAGCTTACGGGAATGGCTTGATTTTAAAACCAATATTTTATATGTTTGATAGGTAAATAGGCAGAAGATCCATTCCGTGTGTAACCACCCCATACAGCCCAAGTCTTATTTTCAGCTTATATTTTTTCAGGTGACCATCTTCAGCTATGGCGCATTTTGCTGGTAAACTCATCGCTATATTTTATCTAGTATTTCAGGAGGTTATGCAGATTATAAGAGGATTTGAGTCGTATCAAAAAGTCAAAATGAAAGCGTATATGAAAGAGTATAGAGAGCAATGGCGGTTGCTCCACCGACAAGAGCCAAGCTCTTAAATTAAAGAAGAAGATACAAGCCATAACATCATCAAAAACCGAGTATGTTTACTTGCACTCAAACCACACAAATTAGTATTGTCAGTAGTGCGTGGAGCAAACAGTCGGTAACGAGCGATCAATGCGCAATCACAGAGCGCTAATCACGCGCGATTGACGGCCGTCGCAAATGATGGCGGACGTAAATGACGGACGCAAATGACGCGCCGTATCGGGTGACATGCGACCGCGCTAATGAATTGCTAGGGATACTAGCCGGCTGTAAGTATGGTGGCAATTGCAGCCGTTTTTTACGGCATGGTTCAGTCACCTGTATAGGGACTGAATGGATAGTGATGACGTCACCAAAAGTGTATTATAATATGGAGAAGGAATTGGGAGTGATGAGCAGAGGTCGAGATGACTTAGTGGTCAAGTGCCTGAAGTATTTATCCAGGAGGCTCAGTTTCGAATGCTGCTCACATCTGTATTTTTCTTTCCACAAACATTTATAACTTGTAATAAAAATAACAACCAATATATTGTTTGATTTGGTTCTATGGTAGATTTATAAGTATTTAACCAGATGAGTCTAATATCTAAACAAATTACTAGATTGCGACCGTATATACCGTATGTTATGGTATATAATTTTGTCCCTAGGGATATAACTATATCACGGCTTTATCTATCATACTGCGACAGACACGAAACAAAAATGTGCGAAAAAAATAAAAAAAACTATGACATATATATACATATATATCAATTAATTCTAATATAATATATATAGTATTTCATTTATAATTGGAATTAATTTTTTCTTATTGTTCTGATCAAAAGTTGTTTTATAATGAAATGTTTAGTGATCATGCAAACCTAAGGTACATAATACTGTAGTATTAAATACTTTGACTCCCCAATGCCAAATAGTTTTGCACTCTCAAGACGTACGTCAAACAGACACCACATAGGTCAGTAATAATTAGACAAGGGACAAATTAGATCAAGTTGCACATGACAGTGGATTATTGATTGCGAGCACAGTACCACCCGGTAGGCATAATGACGTCATGCGTCCCACAGCCAGTAATTAACGACTGATTAACGCACAATTAGCACTGATCAGTGATAACAGATGCCGGCGGAACTTGAAACCGGTGCAGTAGCGTGCATAAAGATATGTATCAAAGGCAAATTTAAGATTTTTTTATCGATTGTGATTGAAGATACTTATCAATATTTTATTTTTAGTAAATCCTTGTAGATATGTCTCACTGAGATAGATAAATAAATAGAAATGGAATGGAATGGAAATTTTCGTCAAACTTCATATTTCAATTTCACCGCATTTCGTGTTGCTTTATAAACAAATGCCAAATATGTATAAGTACATAATAAATTCAAATTGTTTATTCTGTAAGCATGTCTTTACAAAAATCTTTTATATGTCCCTTTTTTATCTAGAAGTCCTCGGCATTTCATATCTGACTACCACTGAGAAGAAAAACAAAAACAAAATCAAGGTCTCTCTTCAGTCCAGACATCACTGTTTAAGGTTGCGTGAGCGTAATCATGTAGGAAGTCCGGAAAGGCCTTTGAAGAAAGAGCTATAGCAATTCCAAATTGACCAGTCCTAATTTGATAATATCATAATCATCGAAAATATACAATAATAGAATGTAATGTTTGTTGAAAATATTTTGAGAATATAAAACTTCTTTCTCTAAACATGATACGCCGCCGCCGTAGAACTCGTAAACCTCCAAAATCACTAACAATGTCTATTCAATTTCCGTACCAGTACAATAATTTTGCACGCCACTGTACAATGTAATCTATTGTGGTGACCGTAATGTGAGTTGAATGTGATTGAATTGCCATGTGCCCGGTGGTCTTCATGCTCGCTTTTGTTTCTGAGTGTTGTGGACTGCAAGTACCTATGGAGAAACAACATTCATTTCACAAACGAATTTTCCGTAAATGACGTAAACCTTTGTGTATTCAAATTGGCATAACACAATTCGCTGTTAGACTCTTTCCTCTACGTCTAAATATCGCTATATACCTTTCGCTTACTTCATAAAGTTGACCCCACCTGCATACCTTAGTTTTCGTTCTTATCAACGTCGTTAGGGTCTGCTTCCAGCCTGACCGAACCAAATTTAATATTATTATATTCATGAAGCATAGAGAGATCGTGGTTAGACTGCTTATAAAACTTTCAGGCATGTGACTTCCCGTGACTACTTTCATACATACATTTGACAGCTGGGAGCTTTGGTGACGGTTTCTTCGAGGCACAAACCGATCTCTATATGAAATGATGGACACCATTTCGTGGTAAGCACAACATAAAGTCGTCTGAAAGATCTGTGCAGCTGCAACTTAGCCACGAGCCCCTCCAATATATTCAATAATAATAACCAAAAATATTCTGCTACAACAGTATCCATTTAGTGTATGGTGGAACGAGGTGTGGTGTTCCTCCATAGAAAAGGGAGGATCCTCCAACCAGGCGGTTGATATTGCCTGGCGGGCCACGGCCCAACAGTTAATGTCGGGAGGTGGTATATATACACACTCGCCGTCAAACTTTGATTGCGCGATGCAGGGTGTTGTGCCCGTAGTTTCCATGTAGCGAGATAGATGTCGCTACAAGTGGCAACTGAAATGTCCAAAACTCATTCCGATACAATATATTCCTGATGTATATACACAAAGAATACATAAGTCATCTTATTGTGTAGGCTAGTTTTGTGCTCACGTAAGAAATGTATAGATACTAGATAGGTATAATTAAAATATAGATCAAGTATTTTTGAGTAGCTTTGTTTAATTATAATTATTACTCCCATTGAGAAAACCTTTTGTAAAACGAATTTACCATAATGAATATGTTTGTGGAATTTACTAATTGGTATTGCAGTAATTAACACAACATTGTAAAATTTTTCTGTAGAAGGCCATTGAAAATGTTGGAATAAAATCGGTAATTAAAATTGAATATTTCGTATGCAGGGAATAATTATCTGCGTCTGTATTGTTGTGTTACAAAGTGGGAAATAATTAAATTTGAAACAACAGATGGATTAAGGCACAGTCGGGGACGTTTGAATTTGTTTATCGCTTGCCGACAGAGCTAATGTCGTCATATGGCTGGCCGCACACCAACTCTCTGCTTCAAATGGATAATTTGTAGCATTTCTGTAATGTTTATGTTATTTTGTGATCAAGAAGCTGTCCTTTCGATCTTTTGTATGAAAGCAGAATAACTTGTCACCTCTTTTAATAAGAAAGATAATTCTAATATCTTAGGTTTGCGCGATCAATACACATTATAGTTTTATTATAAAGATAATTCTGTTAAGGTAAACATCTATCAAGTTCATATCAAGTATTATATCATATAGCCCACCTTATAAAAAGGGACTGCCTCGTTGGTCTTGTGGTCCCAAGCGCGCCTGCTGAGATAACCGGGTCGGGCAAAGTGTAATTGAGTTTTTCTGTTAGAAAATTCTCAGTAGCAGCTCGGAATTTGGAATTATGCCCGGTAGATGGCTATAGGCTCACCACCTATTACATGGGACTTAACAACAGCATTGTTGAAATGTGAACTGTGTACACCTCTGCCTACCGGGGAATACAGGCGTGTTGTTATGTTATGTTATAATAAAAAGGACTGCCTTTTTCTGTCTTTTTATTAATACCATGTGCCGGCTATCGGAGGGAGCTAGGATGCTATGTCGACTGTTATTAGTTACCTGATGAAAAGACAGAAGATGTTTTTGTTATATCTTCAATGTTATTATTATCTTAGTATAGTAAGCCTCACTCATTGTAAAGTCCTTAAGTTTAATATAAGGTGACATTTTCACTAAGTAACAAAACCCACTTTTTTTTTCTTTTAAAAAACTTTGCCCCACTCTAGGAAATAATTCCTGTATCGTGGGTGCGTTTACAGAAATATAATCTCACAAGCACACACACGTAGCACAAACACCTGCTTGTCGCGGTTGGTATGTAGATAGAGCACGTTAAACCGTCGGTTACGATTGTTAGAAAAAGATCTATCACAGTTATTACGTGGAGTCAGATGCCCGAAAGTCTGACAACCAGTTTTGCCTCGAGATATAATTGGCTTGTGGAAGTAAGAGAAAGGCAATCGCTTTATGTAAAATACTCATATTAAGTTGCATCCGATTCAATTAGAAGCTGACTAACATTATTTGGGAAGAAGCTAGATAAATTCAGTTTTCAAATTCAAATTATTAACACGAAAATCGCCCTAACCAACAAACGTGGTGGCCAGTTGTGCGTAAATTTGCTCATTATTGTCTGATTACTTACCTTTAATTACGTTTTATTAACATAATAGTAGGTAGCGAGTAAACTACTGAGGACAATCAGCACTGCGCTATTTTCTGTATCCCTATAAGCTGATCCCAACATAGATGAAAACAGGTTAGGCTGATTTGATTGAGTGGAGAGACAAATTAAATAATAATTATGAATTTTCCCAGCCATCGGTATACCGTATAGGTACCTGTATCGGTGTAGGCTGTCAAGTAGTACTGCGTGCTGCTTTTTTTACCTAACCTCTTTTGTCCCACTGTGACAAGGGCTATACTATAGCGTACAGCAATAAATGAAATATACACATAAAATATAGTTACCAATATTTTGATATACGAATCGATGATTTCAAAAAGAAAAAAAGAAATAGAGTTTCCACGAAAAAGTACATATAGCGACTCATGGAATGCTGTCCATCTCCGTTACGCTTTCCTAAATGGTACACAAGGCCGTCGGCCTTGTTAAAGGTGCGCTCCGGATAAGCTCGCTCGGCTTAGCTCCGCTCATAAATCAGTCTCCGTCGGTTTAGCTAATTGTTGTGACATGCGCCCAGTACGGTCAGCTCAGATAGCCCGCAGGAAATATCGTTGGATTTTTCGCTCACCTAAGTTGCATTATTCAGTCAGACGTTTCGAAGTCTTTCGATTCTAATTTTCAGCTACAGTTGAATTTTATTGTGTGGTAGGAACGGTTTTTATTGAAACTATAATATCGGAATGTTATTATATCAATATCTGATTTTTAAACATTGATACAGTTTATCGGTTTTCTATGTTTGTTTTAAAATCGTGCAACATTTTTGCAAACCAATATTATATATAATGTTCCTGTTATATTTTTTTGTTGGTAGCAGGCAAGGCAATAGCCAGGGGGGTTCTACTTAACTTTTCACTACTTATCTGGGATTTCGAGGCTAGTGGAGAGCTGGTTTATGTCAAAGCAAAAAAGAGAAATAAACCGTGCCTGAGAAATGTAAGGGAGTAGACAAGAATGACTAATGCTGAACATCTTTTCCACCTGGCAAAGACAGAGCTGGTTTCACAAATTTGACCTGCAAAGGTGGAGTGGCGCCGAATCTAGGAGAATTGAAGCACAGAATTTCAGTAATCACAAGGATTATATTACATAGTTCATTCAATCATTGAACACAGAAAAAATGCACACAAAAAGGGACCTATAAGAAAATGTACCACAGTACTGCCCACTGTGATGAAACATTTTCAGTAGCTGGTTTTTACTTCATAGGAGAAGGCAGGCGTGTTTTAACATTCTTTTATTTTTTTTATTTTGTTGCCTTTACGAAATCTATGGCTGAAGGGACAATTCTCTTCACCCTTTTCTTTGCTAGGTACCACACAGTCCGACACAAAATAATTTTCTGCTGGTTTTATTAGATTAATTTTTAAAATGATCCACCGCGATGATGCTGCCGCCGCCGCCTCTATTGTTTATATCTTATACAATATCCGTTGGTATTTGGTAATTGTTTATGAGAACTTAAACATGGTAGTAGCATATTTGGAAAATGAAACCAAATTGGATAGTTCTATTTTGTTGTGTTCGTAAGTCAGTACAAGGTTTTTACATATGATTATTTTTTTATCGTGCGGATCTGTTTTTAGCTGCGGAAAACAGCTAGATAACACTATATAACAATACTAGTCTGTAACCTTTCCGAAAATAAATAAATAAATAATGACTCGTTGTTTTACAGGCCGTCGCACATTTGACCAACTGACTCCGTCGGGAGTAGAAACTACTTTAGAGTAAAACCGTTATCGTTACCTTCGTTTTTTTTTTCATACGCATTTACATACTTAGATTATACAAAATAAATGTCATTTCGAGTTAGTGTTGTATTTGTATAATGTTCAGTGGCCTTAAAAGGGCTTCATCCTTTGGCAAACAAATGTAAGTAACAATCTGTTACCTACACTTGTTTACCTGTTTTTCTTGTGGTTTTTAATTTTTTGTTGTAAAAATGGTCCGAAGCGTGACTGGGATTCGAACCCCAGTCGCTCTTGCCAACGAAACTATTTGATTGACAACAACCAGCTATGTCGAATTTTTACCTTATATAAGTTTGCTTCGCATGTGTTATTAAGTAAGTAGGTATTTATTATTAATTTAGCATTAAATTCGATATAGATATGTACATTCATATCAATATATACCTCAATTTTGAATAGCTGTTTGTTTTCAAATTTATTGGAAAGGATTGTTTAATTCAAGACAGCCTGAATAATTTTAAACTTTATTGCAACTGAAATAATCTGAAATACTGCAAGTCTGTTAATTTCTTAGTGTTTTTATGTCCCCGAATAAGCAGTGATTTGTTATCGGTTACAATTTCATTAAAATCTACAATAGTCACATTGCACTGACCTATGTAAGTACTTACATTGGAGGGAGGTTCAATCAAAATCGGTTTGGTTATTGATAGGTACATCAAAAACTTAAATATGTGAACATTTTTGCGAACCTAACGGGTTTTCATGGTCGTGATACCGTCTAGAACGGATTCTCAATAGGTCTCTATATCAAGTAAGAAAACGTATTATAACTAATTAAGAACGACCGTATTCTTTTTCCATTTAATATAATAACTTTAGAGTTTGCTAAGCATTCGTTAATGCTTTTCAAAGATTTATCTTTAATTGTTAAGGTAATTGCATTCTTTACAAAGTTAGTTTTTAAGTCGTGTCGGTTCCGTCACCTGTATAGGGACGGAATAGAAAGCAATGACGTCGTCAAAAGACGAGTTAAAATATGGATGAAGAATTCGCGGTGGTAAGCAAAGGTCGAGATGGCTTAGTGGTCAGAGCGCCTGGAGTATTTATTCGGGAGGTGCCGAGGTTCGAATCCTGTTTGCAACCGTATTCTTTTTCCATTTAATATAATAACTTTAGATATATTATTAAATTATAAAAGCAGGCGTAATTATTTTTTTAATTAATTTCATCTTGTTTCTACAACGTATTTTGGATTTTAATGTTTAAAATTGGTTTTATAGGAGTTAGTTGTGCTTTATCACTTAACCTATTTGTAGATAAAGGTAGACAAACTATTTCATTCGTACTTATATATTACTCTCTATGTGCTATCCTGTGTACTTGTACGTACTACTGTTGAATATACATAGATAATCACGTAGGGGACCAGATGTCGGCATATCTCGTCAAATATCTGTCGACATATCACCTACATCAAAGGTGTGTAGGAAGGGGTGGAGAATCTCGGATGCAATTCTTAGAAAGGGTTGAAATGCCTGTTCCGAGTAGCTAAATGACACCCGGTTGTAACATGGTAACTGTAGGTATAAAGTTACTTTAATTAATGCTCAGAAATGTAATGTAAATAAATACACTGACTAGTGGTCGCCCACTGGTCGAAATTCAACCATAATTCATTTAAATTTTAAGTTTGAACGTTATTAAGGTTCTTTTTTGACCACATACTTTAACCATACACAAAAGAGTGTATATCAATCTCTTGTCAGTTCGACCACAGACATATTAAATATGTATATATGTGTATGTGTCAAACGCATGATAGTGTGTGTAATGTTTATTTATTTATTTATAATGCATATTATTAGTCTTTTCCATACAAACTTTAACGGTGCTAAACATACTCATCCGTTGGCGCCATTTTCGTAATAATGGGTACAAAGTTTTTGCTTCATGTTTATATTAGGCACTATAGGTAGTTAATACTATATCTATATATAATCTTCCCTTTAAGTATATGGTTCTGCTGTTAAATCAATTTGACTTGAAACGATTGTTAATCAGGCAAAGAATGATGAACGAATACCCATTGAATAACAGTAGGTATTTGCCTGATCAAGATAAGGTTCAATATGTACCTTTATAGGTTTCCAGGATGCAAGATAGCAGCTCCAGAAAGAATCACATTCGTTCTGGTAATATTGTTTACTGTGACATAAATAACCTATTAAAAAAATGACAGTAAATAAAATAAAATAAATATAGGTAGGCTCTAGGTAGGTATAGATAAGTAGTGATGATTGATTGATTTGATTTTGATTTGATGATTATTTTAATTGCATACATTCGATTTTCTATACAATAACTGAAGTACAATATCTACTTAGTAACTTGTACGGCTAAGGGCCGGTTTCTGAATTGAGGATTTCAATTTTTTCTAAATAAGCGCCGCTTTATTATTGAGAATGACAATATCAGACTTAAGTAAAACTTGGTTAGGTTAAATTACACTTAAATACTCAATTCAGAAACCGGCTGTAAGTTTCTTATTACTTACTTAAGTACGAACGACCTCAGAAAGACGAACCTACTACCGAAGTAGTTTTATAGTTTTAAATAAAATGAAAATTTTATCTATTACAATAGCCAGCTACTTACCGTTACGCGTTTGAAGTGGCAGTAAAAGCAGTAGGTAGATAATTCGGGGTGCTTCGTCTATGTTAATAATTTTCTCAAAGACATTCCCTTCATGCCACTCCGTAACGCTTTGATAACTCTTTAAGATGCCTCGCATTATCTCCACGGAATATTTTAAAGCATTTTTGGATGAAAATATTCGGTATTTAAAATATGGTAGCTAGGAATTTGGGAAAATTAGAAGATTCCTCAATATTTTTACTTAATTTACCTACTTTGATATTATATTTTGAGCCATAAAAATTGCTATGCATTAAATTGATATATTAATTATAGCAATTTTTACGTTAAAGATTAACTTTAAATGGAGCATTAGACAAAACTACATTTAGGTAGTGCGGCCCTGATCCAATTCTTCCATTAATGTGTGTCTATTTCTTGTATTATAAAAAAAAAAAACATGTATGGATGATTATTATAACTACTAACGATTGTAATTTATCTGAATTGAAATAAAAAGTATATATTGTACTTTTGATATTTAAAAAACTGCATATAAGATCATTCATGACTTCATGTTCGTGCGGTAATAGCACTGAACGGAAAAACGATAATTATTTTGCATTAAAATATCTTAAAGTGATATTCAGTCAGAATGTAGTATATCACGTATTTATTTGAAAATAAAAATTGAAAAATTGGCATAAGTATTGATTTTTGACAAAGTTATAAGTAATCACTCTACAAACGTTGCAACTTTTCTATGCCATATCCGATTGGATATCTTTAGCTTGTATCTATAAATACTGGTATTTCGCTTAATAACGTGAAATAACAAACAACAATGAATCTGAATCATACAATAACAATAGTCCAGCACTAAAATGAATAGCTGAAATCATCCACCGTACAGTTTTGCCTAGTCAAATAAATTTTAAATTCGTATCGAAGTTAACAAATTACTTGATAAAGTATCCTTAACGACGATACTTCAGTGTGTCCCCGCCCACCTGTCACGTGTTTTTCGAGCAGAGGGGGCGGCCCCGCGAATGGGCGGGGTTCGTGACGTGGTGGGCGAGTGCACGCCCACCCACGCGCCCCGCCCACTGGCTGACACTTCAGTCGCCAGCGAAGCGTCGCGCGCGATGATACTGTTGACATGTCAGACAGGTCTCTGATGTGAAGGGATGCTTTTGGATATCTCTATAATTGGGGCATTGTAGTGTTACCTGATATTTATATCATGTAGATTATTTTAGATAATGCTCTGAAGCATGAATAAATCAAATTAATGACAATTCATTAGATAACTCAATAGCCTAGTACATTATTCCAACTATCTCACTACATATGCATTAATTTGCCTTCAATCTAAGTGCCCAAACAATAGTCGTAATAATGTTTTTTTAAATTTGTAGAAAATGGTTTCACTCTATAACTTTAATCCCGATAATGAGCCAGAAAAGGTGTACTAATGTAAGTATAACTAGGTGTCATATAATATGACCACTAAGACATACTTTATTCTGAGCTAATTCTACGATTTGAGCTTCATTCAATATCGCGATGGACTTTAGTGTACATTTTTGGACATTTAGTTTTATTATCCCCTTAACTTACTAACGGTTCAAACGACAATTTAGGCCTTATCCTGTGATTAAGGTCCTAGAAAGGTTACGTTGAAAAGTTTTACTCTATAGTAACCGTCAGACAACGTTATCCAAGAGGCAAAGAGTTGTGACCGTTATCCTATAAAAAACCATCAATAATTTGAATTTTTATTCAAGCATCTAAGAGCCTAGATTTCTTACAAAATGATTTAGATAACTGAGGTGGCTGGACGTCCAGTGGCAAGATGGGTCGACCGTCGATGACATAGTTATCGTTGTGAGTCGCACCTGGATTGCCACAAGACCGTGGAGAAAGGCACAAGCATAGAGAAACATATACTCAGCAGTGGGTGAAGTCAGGTTGCCGATGATGATGATGATCGAGGCCGTACCACACTAAGTAGATATACCTCCTTACATGATATTTTATTTTTACATGAGCCTTTTGCTTATTATATCGACTGTTGAAAGGCTATTTGGCTCAACCTTTTTTTTTATGTGATAATATCTCAAAGAGCTATTATTTTCAAAATATATTTTTTTATTGTTATGACGTCAGTCTACTGTCCGTCTATGGGTTAAAGTTTATTGTTGCCTGGAAAAGACACATGAATCAAATAGCGTTTCAACTGTCGATATGTGTATTTTATGTTTAACAGAAAGGATTATCTACAAATAGCTACATAAGAAGTAAGTCTACACAAACTTACAGCGCTCCTTATCTCACTCAGACACACACACACACACACACACATCCTGACACAAACACAGCGCACATCTACACACAAACGCACACACACAATTAGTTGAATCATGTTTGTAAGAGTATTAGTACCAAAAATTTTAGATTTAATTATTTTTTACTCTTTTTATCCACATGTTTCTTGTTTTATTTTAATTAATTAACTTAACTTCTAGTTTGATCTTGTTAATAATCACCGTGTACGACCTTTTTGGATTTAACGAAAATGTACAACTCTGATCCCCAAGATACAGACTAACTGTGTGATGTACTTGATTATTAATAAATAATTTGAATTTGAATTTGATGTTTAACATATTTTGTTTGGATTTATTGTAGAGTGATAGAGAACAATATTTAAGTTCGAATATTTGTTCAGCCTACACTCTTATTTTAAATACAATACTGATTTTGGCTGCTAGGAAGATCAATTGAAATTTTCCAGATATTGGTGTGTTTATATCATTAGAATGAGATAACCTTTAACTCTAATTGAGTAGAGATTCCTACGAATATGCAACTACATTTATATTAAAACGATATTTCGTTAATGGAATACATTGTCATCGCCTTTGAGTTGTGACATAAACCTCAGTGCCAATAGAAGCTTTATGTCAAACAATGAATACTAGCCACATTTCCTTTTCAATAGTATCGGTGATTTATTGTTTACAATAGCGTTTAAAGCGAGTTTCTACGCATATTTTATCCCTCAATAAACGATTACATATTTATCAATTCTAATGAAGCAAACTAAACTAAATTTGGAGCATTACTGTCTTTTAGTAACCGGTAATATGAGAGATGACGTAATATTCAAATTTAATCATGTCAACCTAAAATTTCTATACAATTTACGTTTGACGTTTCTGGTTTTAATGGCTACCTAAAACGATGCCTACTAAAAACGTTCGGAGATTTAATTTGAATTGTCTGAATTCGAATCTGGAATCTCTTGATCTCCCATCTTGCTCATATAGTAATTGTTAGTAAAAGACAGGAATGTTCTAAATTTAGTTTTAGTTTGCTACATTAGAATTGACGCCATTGTCTTGATGCTATATTAGCTGAGCTGTATTAAAATGTAAAAATAAATAGTTCTAGGGTAGTTATCTAAATATGTATATGTACTACTGATTTATTAAAAATATACCTAACAACATTATGGCATTAACTTTTTTTTTCTGAAATGATAATTTGTGAAAATTTATTACGAAGCATACTTAGGTATACAAAATAGATGACTCCGTATCTAATAATGCAGTTGATTGCATTTTCTTTTGGACTTGTTATCTGGCTCGTATTTCACTTATAATCTGCAATGATTAATTAAACTGTCGGCAGAGGGCGCGCCGGCCCAGTATACATCATAATATTGTCTTGCATTTTTTATGAGAATGCAGGGATGCATTTAGGAAAAATAATGGTTACCTACTTAACTTTTGTTGTTTATCTTTTTCAGTTTATTTGTAAGCCGATTATAAACAATGTATTCCATAAAGGTAAAGCGGAAGCATGCTTTTAACAAATCTAAAAACCATACAATATTGTTTTGTTCTATTATGATGCAAATGTCGAGAATGACACGGTCTGTGGTTGTGGTGACCATAATTTTATATCGAGACTACTCCGTGCCTAGGAGAGTACGTTAAACTGTCAGTCCCGGCTATCAAATGAAGATCTATGACATCCGTTACGGGTAGTCAGAAGCCTGAAAGTCTGACAAGCAGTCTTACCACGAGATATCGTGTTACCCAGTAACTGGGTAGTGG
The DNA here is from genome assembly GCA_935421205.1 of Xylocampa areola. NCBI lineage: Eukaryota > Metazoa > Arthropoda > Insecta > Lepidoptera > Noctuidae > Xylocampa > Xylocampa areola. The sequence continues at coordinate 8,314,495 of OW285204.1, forward strand.
AGGTCAGGTAGGCAGTCGCTCCATGTAAAACACAGGTATTAAGCTGCATCACTTACTTTGTTGGGAAAAGGCTAGGCGGATGTATATATGCACAGTGTTAATAGTAGGTATTTATTTATTTGTTTTATTCTTTATTGCACCTACACCATTTTTTTTTTTAATATATCAATGTACATACATAAGAAAAGTACAATAAGCGGCCTTATCGCACACGGCAATTTCTACCAGGCAACCTTGGGATGGAAACATGGGTCCTGGATAAAATATATTTGGGGCAATAGGTGGTGTAACTACATATAAAATAAGTAAAAACTGTGTTTTTTCTTATTACAATATGTTAGGTTAGTCATTAAGGATCATGACATATCTCTATATCTTTCTCGTCATGCAAAATGTACTAGAAAAATATAATTACTGTGGATAGTTAAATACCCTCAAGGAAGTCAAACCCCGCATGCAGAAACATTACGAAATCACTAACTCTGATATTTCGAAACCACGACTTTCTTACTCTTCTTCGTGATCTTCTCGAATTTACCTGTAATAAAATAAACATCTTAGTTACTCAAAAAAACCTTTACTAAATGCGGTCCCTACTGAGAAATTAGCAAAAGTAATTCATTAACCGCCCGCAAAGATTGCGCTAAGTCCTTTATTTCAGTGCCGGCTTGGCAGCCAAGTATTTTTTAATTCCGCGGCATTACCATTGTGCCATGTTGATTTATGTGAGCCAAGTCCGCTGGCTTCCTGTACGCAAATACACCGAGATAATGGAGGTTTTTTAACACCTTAATTAAAATGTACTACAGTTAATTGATGAGATAATTAAGTGGATTAATTTTGTGAGCTGTGTATTTCTGTCTTGGCAATTTTTGTCTCTTGTTTATGTATCGGTATCTGTTATTATTTTGGTTTTATTTTTTTATGTATCCTATAGGTATATTAAATCAAAACATAACTATTGTAAAGTGTTATTATTATAGTTTTAAGTGGTCGAACTATTCTTTACGTAAATAATTGACACTTAGTTATTATATTATAAACATAGCATCATAACATAACATAGCATCACGCCTGTATTCCCCGAAGGGGTAGGCAGAGGTGTACACAGTTGTACACCCACATTTCACCAATGCTGTTATTAAGTCCCATGTAATAGGTGGTGAGCCTATTGCCATCTACCGGGCACAATTCCAAACTCCGAGCTGCTACTGAGAAATTTCTAACGGAAAAACTCAATAACACTTTGCCCGACCCGGGAATCGAACCCGAGACCTCATGCTCAGCAGTCGCGCTTGGGACCACTAGACCAACGAGGCAGTTATAGTTATATATTATATTATACATAATACTAATTGAAGAGATAACTATGAAGTAGGTATGTGCCTACATACCTAATATGGATAGCTCAGGCGGTCGCTCCATGGAAGATCCTAGTATTGAGCTGCATTCAGTTTAACCGTACACAACTTAAAGCTGGAAACTACATAGTTGGAAAAACTTAGGTAGATGTAAAGCTCCGAAGTTTTATTATGAAAATAAATTAAAAATAAATTGTGCTTTCCTTGCCGTTCCTAAAATATGCAGGTATTTTTTTTTTGTAATATGCTGAGGATCAACCGTTCTACTATTTCGGTTCAATCCTAGTGGTAGGTCAGTAAATGGAAAAAAATTACACGAATATAAAGTCTTATTCTGACATAAAGAACAACCATTAGGTACATAAAAAGCAAAATTTATTGGACGTCAACTAAAAATAAAGCGGTAGATTACGGTAGAATTTACGAATACCGGTTGGTATTCGTAAATTCTCTTCGTAATTTTGTGTTAGTACGGGGTAGTTCCGGTGAGTTAATGGTGCCGATATAAGGTCGGTCAGGACCCATCTCCTTCAGTCTTATCAGTGCTAGGTGTCTTGTTCACGAGATCGTAGCTTATACGATACTTAACTGCTTTGGAGCCGTGGATATGTTTCTAATAAGGTAACGAAACTGTTATACCTATTTCAGAATACCAAGAAAGGTTTCTATAAATATAAAAAATGAAATAAACTGATTTATTATATATGTTAAGGCCATGTGATGGCCTATATTAATATATATTATTTTCTAAAGAAGCATTGAAAAATATTAGACACGAATGGAATTCATATCCGTGTCGGATAGTCGGTTTGAATACCATTCATGACTATTAATTTTAAACAATTAAGTAGTATCTACATCAGACACTTAAATCAATGCATTTTTAATTATTATTTGGTACCGAATATTATTTGTTACGTTAGTAAATAAATAAATATAACGAAAAATGTTGTATTTCTTTTTTTGTTTCCATTATAAGATTTTTTTGGCACCTTTAACGAAAAATACATAAAAAGTCAAGAGTAAGTGATTTATAGAGTAAATGAGTGAAAAGTAAAACACTATAACTTTTGTGTATGGAAAATATTACTTGTTGTGCGAAAACCCGTTAATTACTTGTTAATTACTTACCCATAAGTTTTGTCCATCCCAAGGTTGTCTGAAAGAGATCACTTAGATCGATAAAACCGCCCATTGTACATTTGTATTGTATTGTATAAACTTAAATAACCATAAACTAATAATGATGTATTATTAATTTATGGTAGGTAAGCAGGTACCGAGTAAACCACTAAGGTCAGTCAGCGCTGCGCTATTTAATCATGATCATTGTGGAAAACGTTAATTTAGCAGCATTTAATTAGCCAGCAAATACCGCCTGTCTGAATCTGCGTCGACGTAATTATCAGAACACAGTACGTAAACATGACACGGAATGATACCACTAGTAATTATTTTTTCTTGTTGCAACAAAACTTTTTGTTTTTAAAGAACAAAGGCTACGGCGCGATTCTGAGCTCATTTTCCAAGTTAGACAGTGTTATTGGCGTTTTCTGTTAGAGAATTCTCAGTAGCAGACTGGAGTTTAGAATTGTGTCCGGTAATAGGCTCACCAACGATTACATGGGACTGAAACAAAACAACTGTGTACACCTCTGCCTAACCCTTCGGGGAACACAGGCGTGATTCTATGTTATGTAATTTTTTTGTGGAAAGTTAAAGCCAATTATTATTTAAAATAACATAGCAGCACGCCTGTATTCTCCGAAGGCGTAGGCAGAGGTGTACACAGCTGTTTTATTTAGTTATTAATAGTTAGTATTTAGCTCAGCACACGATATCAAAAGCTAAAACTTGCAAATCCAACAAAGACGTCACATTCCCCACAAATCTGAACTTTCCATCAATTCATAGTCGCATACAGCACGAGTTTCATTTATATCCCTACGAATTAATTGCCAGCAAGAGCTTTCAGCCTCCAGCCCCATCGACATACACTTTAGCAAACACACGAGCTCTCGAGAGCTGTGTGCTCTAAAACTGCATCCTAATTATAGCGCATTCAAAGTGGGCCGCCAATTTGCCGCCGGTTGCGCCGAGCACTCGCAAAAACTCTAATTAAGGTAAATAATGTTTATAATTAAAATAACACTCAGCTCTAAGCGAATCAAAGCGAGGTTTGAGCAGGCGACGCATGTAATGCGACCACTTCGCCTTGTGAGCGATTTTTGTGCTCACTCGTCTTCTTTGCTTTAGATTGGAAATGGTTGGTAAATACGGTTCGGCGTGTTTTCTGTTTAGGATGCGGAAAAAATGGCTGCGTTGTGATTCTATCTAGTTGAAGTTGTTAATTATTGTGCAAATATTTTATGTTTAAATTCGAAACTATTTTACGAATTACACATGACAGAGCGCCGCTAATAGCCCACTTTAATTAATGATTGTGGGTAAATAGCGCAAAAATCAACAAGCAAATAGATTTTTGATTGTAGTTAGCTTTACAATACGCATACAAATTCTAATTGCGAGTATTTATAAGACAAGATTTACTATACCTAGTGATGATCCAGAGAGAGAGACTAATCACTACGAAGTATCTCAACAAGAACTGTTTGGGGTGATTATAAAATGTAATTAATGTTTTGTGTGAATTATCACATTCTTAGTGACTTACTACTATTATTTTTTCTTTGGTTCATTAAACTGGATACAAATCTTCCAAAGTATAGACTTCAATTATTTTGAGGCGTATAATGACTGTATCCCTCTAGACACGAACACAGCGCACTTATATTATGTTATAATTTATAACACTACAATAAAGTTTTTTTTTCACGCTAGAGTGCGTTAAGTTTTTTCCTAAAAGAGGCTAAAGAACCATGGCAGACAAACGTATCAATATCATTACGAATGATATTCGACGAGCAGCTCATACGATATAATCTAACTACTACACTTAATACAATTTTAACCACACATTAGGCTACCACGTACTTATCTTGCAAACACATCAGCTCACCACAGTGTTCCCAAATTTGACTAACCACTCACTTGCTCTAATCACAGGGCAAGCACGCTCTTAGTCACATACGTGAAAACAATCCACAAATGTAACAGTAGCAGACAAAGCTTTGAGTAAAGTGGAAGGCTTGTCGGTTTGGTTCCGTCCTGTAATGCAGGGAATGCTAATTAACAGCCGACCGACGACGCACGCAATGCTGATGTCGGATCTAATCAATGTTGCTGTGCTATCTAGACAAGTGTGCTCTGAAAACTGTTGTCATTAGGTATTGTTAAATAAAACAAAAATACAATTATGAAATGGAACAGTTCATTAACAATTAATAGCGATCAATCATATTTTATCTATAATGAAAAACAAAATCAATATTTTTTCTACCCTATGGTTATTTATCAAAAATTTGTCATATTTTTTTTAAAACCTAACCTTTTTAACTAGACCTACTAACAATTAAGAACTTTTCTCTAAAATAAATACAACCCCTTCTTTTCTCGCAGCATTTCCATTTAGAATTAGCGGTGGGTGGTGAATTTTTAAGGAAACATGTACCTACTTAATAAAGTAACAAACTCCGACCAAAATGTATTCAGTAAGTCTGAAATCACTTAACTATACAATAATTAACTTTATTTACAATTCGCCTCGTGGCAATTGCGGAACCCTTATTAAGGCTGAGGATACATTGAGACATTTTCTTCAAAAAAGTTATGAATATGTGAGTACATTATTTTGTTATACAAAACTTAGTAGGTAAATATTGAACAGTATACTTTCATACGAAACAAAAATATACCGCATTGGTTTACTGAATAAAAACCCAATGCATGATAGGAAAAACGTGACATCGATCACTTTAAACATTATGGTCAGTCTCTTTTTTCTTGTTGGGTATAACAAAAAACACACAAGATGAACATTTGTCTGAAAATGCAGTTAACTGTAACTATCTATAAAATATTCACAGATCAAAAACACTATTAATTCGAAATAAAAATTGCCAGTCCGCGCACAAATACTTTTACGGAGCGACATGTTTTTTCTTGTCGAATAAGTTCTATAAATAAAGGGGCAATTAAAAATCTTCACAACCTAGACGCATTCATTGTGCACCTACCTTAATACTCAGTGGTTCCGCCGGACGTGTAATTAAAACCATCCTTTACTGATTTATCGCGTCCACAATTTATTCCTTTATCTTTGTTCGGACCACTAATATATCTTTATTTAACTCTCCAGATAAAATTAGCGAATTTGTTCGCTACTCCGCTTCTTGGTTTCCCTCTTTCGTGTTCAGCTAAAGGGTTGCCAGATAATAATTTTAACTCTGATTTATGATGAAGGATGTACTTAGTCGTGATTATGTCGTGAGTTAAACAGGTTCTTTCAAAGAACCGCACTTGTAATTTATTATAGGTACGTTTTTTTAAATAATACTTAATAATATAAATCAATGATTAAGCAAACATTTCCTTCATTCCGAAACAATCATATTCCCGTTACTTTTTCAAATAGTACGATTTTTCATAGCGAAGAACTCAGATAAACAAACTTATAAAGAAAGTGAAACCCAAAATTAATCACAAACGTCGTCGTTTATCAACCGTTAAAATAACGCAAGGCTTTCGCATTCGAGCTTTATCAACATTAGTTCATAACTGGGCTGCATGAGGCACGTCGCAATAAATCTAAAGGGCGATTTATTAAATTCTTCATGAAGCTGCCCATGTTTAGTGCTCGATAAGATTAATAATTCACAAGTTTACGGTGTTTAGCGGCTTTGTTGCATGGTGGCGCGTTATCGTTGCGATCGCGCTGCCAAATGGTACTGTGGAAAATGCATCTACTACCCGGATGTAAAAAGTCTGGATATGAATAGAAGGAAGAAATTGCATTTTCAACACACTTGCTCGTAAAATGACTTTCATGGCACCTCTGTTAGATTCATAATGCATAAAAAAGCAGCGCTACACTTTTACATTTACTTTTAATGTCAGCAAAGAGTTTAGATAGTTTTAAAAACTCCTTGTTGAGATTTAACATTTTGGTGATAGATTAAACTGTACTAGTTTAATAAATAAAACAAGTAAACATTTCAATTCTTCAAAGTATAATTTTTTGTCAACAAATTAACATTAATTTGTATTATAAGTAGAAGAATATTCACATCTTTCCTTCCACCTGTGCGTGCATATACATACGCCATAAACTCGACGTACGATAAAAAAAAATTACGCATCTTTTTAATTACAAATTTTTTTTCGTGCTTCTGTGTTGATAAACGTCGTGTGAGATGCGTGAGCTGTGATCATTACAAAGTCTCGGTACCATTGCTACCCTCGCCTATGATTCGGCGAGCAATAAAGCTTCAACCTCAAACTCAAAACTCAAACTCAAACTCAAAATTTTTATTTGCTTTCCACAATGGTGTTTGAAGATGGTAAGTAAAATAATGTAGTACATCGTGGACCCTGTTGGGCACGCAAACATTAGGAGAGAGGAAGAACATTTGTAAGAAGGTACTTATAGCATTGGTAAGTAATTCTTTTTATTTATTAAAATATCTACATAAATAAATTATTTATTATATATGCAGTAGAATACCTATTTGCTATTCTTAATTTAATATTTATTGTAAGTATCTATAGTTTTTAATATATGTATTTATTATTTTTAATTATAATTATGTACTTACTTATTTATATTAAAAATTTTTACCTACCTATAATTTTAAGTAGGTACCTATCTAGATAAGCAAGTAATAATTGATAAAGATATATATGTAACATAGAAATAACATAGTGATATTTGTACTGTTTATTTATTATTGTAGTCATACAATATCAATATTTATTTACTTATTTATTATATTGTATTATGTTATTATGTTAAGTTGGCATTTAATTTATAATACTTATCGAGGCATTTATATTATCTTTATTTATTATTATGATAAATTTTATGTTAGGATCCTTAAAATTTATCATTTAAATATTCATTTATGTGGTAATAGCCTTTTTGGAGTAATAATTTCTTTAATTTGTTTATGAATGTATTATCTTTGTCTTCCTTTTTAATATCTTCAGGTAGCTTATTATATATTTTTATAGACATAACATATGGACTAGATGAATGCATTTTCATTTTTGAGCTAGGTAGGTTTAATCTATTTTTATGTCTTAGAGCGTAGCGAGTTTGTATTTCTTCTCTTTTTGTGTAAAAATCTTTATGTTTTCTTACAAATTTACAAGTTTCTAGGATGTATATACTGGGGAGGGTTAGTATTTTTAGCTTTTGGAAATGGGGCTTGCATGTTTCAGTATTTTCAATGTTTACTAAAATTCTTATCAATTTCTTTTGCAGAATAAACAGGGTGGGTGCATCTGTGCTGTTTCCCCATAGGGTGACACCATAATTTAGCCATGCGGAGGCATAAGCGTAATATGTTGTAAGCGCGGTTTGTAAATCCTCTATTGTAATGACCAACTTAAATCACTTGTGTCATAATTCAACTCTGCATAAGCTGTATATTTCTTTAGACGGAGATATGAGAAAGCTCCATTGTCCTACTTTGAAAAATAAATTACACTATTATGATTATTAGGAAAATAAAATATTGAGGTGTTTACAAAATACGGAGAAGATTTGCACTCCAGATTCTCGTTTAGTACAATCCATTGAAATAATTTGTTGTTTTATTTATAACATGTGTGTAACAAAAGTAGTTGTGGTAATGGGAGGCGTTACTTAAACTTCAAGGTAAGTGGTAATTGCCACATTAATCTAGTGGTGGCAAGTGTGGCTGCCTAGCATGAGATCGTAGGTCCGTTTCGCGGGTCGGACAAAGTATTATTGCATTTTTCTGTTAGGAAAATCTCAGTAGCAGCCCGGAGATTGGAATTGTGCCCGGCTTACCACAACATGGAACTTAATAACTGCATCACTGAAATTGGGGTGTACAACAATACACCTCTAACCTAACCCTTCGAGGAGACAGGCGTGATGACGTATACGTTAATTAAGTGACTATTCACATTTTTGACATTTGAGTTGAAGTGGCCTATTTGATGAACTTTGTTGAACTTTACTATCGATTATTTGTTGCATATTATGTTCTACAAGAACACTTAAATTGGCACAGCTTAAATAGTAGAACCTAGTACATGTTATCACATAGTCGGGTGCTGCAGCAGCATTCTACTATGTGGAGACGTGGAGTAGCTCCATTCTTTCCGATTGCAATATTGAAATTGTACCTACTATAGTTGTGCGAATTTTAAACGATCGTGCAATTGGGTTGTGGAGTTCAGACAGGCAGTTGCTCTATGTAAAATACTAGTATTAAGCGGCATCCGGTTTGACTGGACCCCCATGTAATTGGGAGAAGGCAAGGTAGATCACAATTTTACATACAATCATCGAGATGTTGACATTTTCATTCGTACCCCCTATATTTGGCGGTATAGCAAACCCCATCCACATTTGTGTAATCCAAGTACTGGGTTGAAGGTTGCAGCCGGTTGCAATGTTATGACACCTAATATACGTTGAGCACGCGATCCGTGCGGTTTACTTTGCCACTGTTTAATGGTCTGGTGAAATGGCCGAGCGTGTTGAATGGCCGATTTGCGATTGATGCTATTAATCTACGGAAAAAAGTATAGCAACATTATACAAGCTATTCTTTTCAGTTTTATTGTGGTTTATATGGCAGTTGTTCGTGTGGTTTAGTGGTTTTAGAGTTATAAATACCATGAATATCTTATAAGTTCTTGATTTGACTATGTTGAGGCATTGTGGAACCCAAACGCGTCCATCAGAAATATTGAGAGACACTGAACATTGGTATAAAATTAATCGTATAATGAAATAATATATTATTGAGCCCCGTATAAACGTGGCAAACATTCATAATATATTTCCGTGGAACAACACTTGACGTGAAAAACGATTAAATTCAACAATAAAACCGTTTAAAAATAAAGCTTTCCTGGTGTGAAATAACACCGCAATCTGTATCCACATGCGATAAACGTCGCAAGTGTTAATTAGTTTACAGTTGGTGACAATTCAAAAGTTGTTAATTTCGTACAGTGCAGCCATGAGCCAGGTTCCCGTAGGGCATCCGCAAATATAGCAAACAATTAATTAAAAGCCGACTGTAATTACGACAATACTGTCGCAACATATGTTTGTGGACCTATAAAAGGTTTATTGGACATTTCAACATGTAAACACGATTTTTTATATGCTTTTTTATAATACGTAGGTTAACTATTACCTACTAACTTTACGACTCTATTGAGTATAACATTTAAGGCCATTATTCAAAAAAAGATTCTGATTTCTGCTCTATAATATTTTTATCTTTTACGACCATCTAAAAATTAAGACAAATACCTAAGTACCTACTACAGTTAGTTAGGTAGTCTGACCTGGTATAACATCCGATTGCTTTTTTAATTTCCCACGTACATAAAAACAGTTGTATCACAAAAAAGGCAACTGTATTAGAAAAATGCAGCAATTAAAAGTGTGTTACTCAAACACGGTAGCAGGACAACCAACAATGACGGAACGTTCACTTATTGAGTACATATTTGTCCAACAACGGTCCATTAATCAATTTTTGCATTTTTAATTCGCCCCTCATTATTTGCCCGTGAATTTCATTTCCACTGTTGTTCCACCATTTTAAAATTTAAGCTTGAACAGCCCTCACCAAACGCACATTTCCAAGTAATTTACAATTTATCATGTTCGCTTGCAAATGAGCAAATATTTTTCATTTGTTGAGCCACTTGTAATTAATATATGTAAAAATTTTATTCGACTGCGGTCTGCTCAATGTTGGTGGTAAAAGCTTTGGCTTATAGTTTTAATTAATGAGTTTTACTTTACTTAGTTGTAAATAGATGCTCATAGGTAGGTATAGTGGTTGATTTGCGTTAATTAAATTGTTTACCAGTACCGCTTTGAAATGTATGTAGCTCGTTATAAAGTTTTCAGGGATCAATTTAATGTGCGATCTGAAAATATATTGTTTACAAATAAAGAGTCCGTTTAATTGATAAATTCTCCAAGTGCTTTTTCGTTTTGAAATGGTACCCATCGCTTCTGATAACATTGCAATAAGAAAAAATGCCGATTCTGATAAATAGTTTCTTAAAGGATTTGTTTAAAGATCATACCTGCAAAATAATAAACCAGTAGCATCGATTGCATCGCAAGGCGATTGGTCGACACGTCACGTCACCCAAGGGCTGGTCTGCATTTTGCACAATTAATTGGTATTGCTATTCAACGTGGAAATGCTGCCAGCCTTTTGGGTACGCTCCCAGTTGACAAAATAGCTTTAGTTTTAATAATAGTTAATTTAGTTAATAGTTGTTTTTTTCTTATTAATAAAATAGTTTTATCACCTATTATCACCTTAATGTGCATTCGTAAAAAAATTACTGATTGCAGGATCCTAAAATGAAGTAAGATTTTTAACCTCATACGAAATACATTTTTAAATCGCAAGGGACATAGTAACGCTGCCATCGCGCCGAACATGGCGGCAATGAAATAAAACATTTAATAAAATGTGAACCACTACACTGTTTTTCCACTTGTGAACATCGGAGCTTGAGTGTTGTTCAGAATTTCGAATTGATACCTAGTATTTTTGTCAGTGCTTTATATATGATATTAGGTCGGTTCAATAGTCTTGCGATGTTTATCGCCTAAATAAATATAATTAGATATATGTGTGCAATTTGATAAGATCTTTAAAAGATAAGAATTTTAGTTTGTGATGTATGACTATTGACATTACTTGCTTTCTACTTGGTATTAGCTTTTCTATTTTTTAAGTAGCTTAATCTAAAGTTATAATATTAAATGGAAAAAGAATACGGTCGCGAGCAGGATTCGAAGCTGCGCCTCCCGGATAAATACTCCAGGCGCTCTGACTGCTAAGCCATCTCGACCTCTGCTAGCTTAATCTAATTATAAAGACACGTTTTCAAGTTGTGTAAAATTTCTTTAAAAAAATAATCTAAGATGCAACGCGAAACCCGGTCCTCGTTTTGCACGTCCGACATAAGAATTGGTGTTACTTACCGAAATTAATTTAACTTTTTTGGTTTGCTGTTGTATATTTAGTACCACTAACTAGTATTATTTAAAGTTTAACATTTCTAATGACGTTAATGGACGTTTAAATCACATTCCGAACAAAGTTTTACTGAAAAATAAAACTCCCAAAGCCTTTTCAGCCAATTACAAGAATCATCGAGACATAAATGATTACCTCTTTCAGTGCTAAATGCTCAACTAAATATTAAACGGCCTTCCATGTAACGTTTTCCGTTTTACATTTTTTGAAGCGGCTCTCTTTGTAATTGATAAAGGCAGACGGCCACCGCCCATGACATGTTGTATTTATGCGAATTTAAAAGCTTCCGACTCGCGGAGCTTAAATCTGAATTAATCCCGCGTTTTTTGATCACCCCTGTCGAAAATTTAATGGTCGTTATTTAATAATCAATCTGGAATACATTTAGGCTGTGCGCTTGTGACGTACTTTTATAGATGTGTGTGTTGCGTTAGTGCAGGTGGCGCGTGGTTAATGAGAGTCTGTTGTAAATATTTATAAAAGTGAATAGTAAGAATAGTAAAAGTTACTCATTGTTATGTTACAATTAAATATTTAGTTGTGAATATGATGGATACTTTTCATTATTTTGTTGTGCAACAAACTTTATATTTGTCATAATTATTATTATATTGGCCTCTGAATAGTTTGTTTTATCCGAAATTCCGAACAGTAGCAAACTTACTGATGTACCAATGTTAATTAAAGCAACTTATTTAAATTTGATAAACAAACCTATAAGGTTTAACTGAATGGCAAAAAAATATTAATATAAGTACAAATATAAATTATCGACACTAAAACAGAAACGAATAATACACAAGATTAATCCGGTTAAAAGTTTTTTTATTATAATATAAATTAAATTACAACATTTACTGATTTGTACGTAACTATACTTGTCCTTATTACTACAGCATCTTATATTTGAAGTCTGCTTATCTTTAGTGTAAGCAGAACTTTATGCGTGCGTTGTTTGAACAGATAAGTTCACAAAGTAATCATGCGCCAACTCTAACTCAGCGCTAAACACCTTAATAATCATGACAACTTGTTTCAACGTGGGCACAATGCTAACTAGTCAGACGCAACTTTAACGAAAAGCAATCATACACGCAACCACCAAAACAAAATTGCCATCCAAAATTATCTCTTATGACTATAATTTTAAGTGTGACAGACATTTAAACAGGTTGTAAAACAAAGTTTGCACACGTGTACCCAAACTTAGGCTAACTTTGAGCTGTCAAATTTGTTTAGCGGTAAGGGAGGGCCGCTTAAGTTGCGAGCAGGGCGCCGCTGGCGTATAACTAAGTGCTTACTTGCGTACAACTAAATTGTTACATTTGAGTTGTAAAATTAATGCTGCGATTTATGCGAGGCGGAAAGTTATTATTGGTTAGGTACATAACACAACTGCTTCCCTTCCCGAGCTAAGGTTATTAAACTATTCAACGATTTGTTTGTTAAAGGAAACCTCTCATAAATAGTTAATCGAGTTGTTTACGAGAACTAGGCAAGGCGAAACGATCGCATTACACAATAGGCATTCCTCAGGATTCCCTGGTCAGAGTTCGAGAGAAGCCTCGCAGGTGTGGACGACGGCTAATTACGCCAAGTAAAAAAAAACAAACCGTAACTCAATACGTTCTATTTTATAAATTAAAAAGTAATATCAATGGTTTTATGTTAAAAAAGGAAGTTCGTAAACAAATATTGAGCAATCTGTTCTGTGATTTGTTTACATAATTAAAGAAGAAGCCGTATGTTTTAAAGTTACTATGTAAAAGTAAAATTATTTTTGTTTTTATTTCATCAGAGTTAGAAAGGTTAAGCAACTGCTTGCGACACTTGGTCTCCTAAGTACTAGCAAAAAAAAAAAAACAGCTATATTAGGAACATATACATATCGTACATAAATGTACGAGTATTACACGCACTAAATCTAGCGTAACCTCCCGATAAACCATTACTTTCTCTGTCGATGGTAATCACCTTACTTCTTGTCGAACCCTTTTCCAATAAAAATCTATGATATGCTGCGTTTGGCAACACCTGTGCTAGTCTATTAACTTTAAGGGGAAATGTTTTTGATAGACCTGAAGGTGTGTTCAGATTACGATACGAAAAAAGAAAACAAAATAAGACGTAGAAAAATGTTGTAAAATGAAATAGAGAGGTAAATATTAATTATTGTTGACCTGTTCCTACCCACGTGAATTTTTTTCGGGATTGCCCGACTAGTTTCAAGTCAGTCGAATGGAACCGTTAGTTATGAGCTGAGCTCGCGGCGATGTCGCCAGTCAAACTTAATGTGAGTGAGACAGAGAGGTAAATACTACTTAAGTTTTGCTATAGTTTACAGTGTGGAACCCAAAAATATATTTGGCAGTAATTCTTCTTATCGTATGTTTGAAGAGCAACCCAGTGTCAGTGTTTCAGCTCGTAGGTATTCCACGCAGAACATCACTCAGATATGCCGGTTTCCTTATGATATTTTCCTTCACCGTTTTAAGCAAGACTGTGATGACGAATTTCTTATACGCCCATGATTACGTAACGTCAGTAAGTTAATTTTAGGTTCAAATCTTTGACTTTCCAATTAAATTGCTAAGCTAACACTATTTTATTAACTATGGTATTAAACAATAGAAAATAAGTGGTTTACATACTGTGCCTTGGATTTCATGATCTAAAAAGTTTGAGTTTAATCTTTTTGTGCCAAGTCCAAAGCAGAACATAAAACAAAATCAACAAGGCGATAAGGGTCGTTTCGCACTGCGTCATATTTCACAAAGTGCCCTAAGTTCGGCAGTTAACTCACACGGTTATGGCGCTGTTAACACGTGTTCGCGCTCTATATTGTTTGTGCTTCACGTAAACTAAATCATTGGGTGAGAAAAAATGGGCCGGAAAACTTTTGACCTTAATAAAATGATGAATCATTATTAATGTACGTGTCAGAAGGTCTTACTTATGCCAATGCGTAGTGCATTATTCGTACAACTCGACCGTGTTCGACTGCCATCTTCCATGTTTCCTGAGAAATACAATTATAATTTATCTATTTTGTTCTCTCCAATGTACCTATTTACGACAGTGAATGTTTTTTATCCATTCAAATAAAATATCTCTATGTATGTTTGCATAGTACGCCGTTCGACACAGTTACATGACATACTAGTAAAATTTCCTAACTAAAAAATCTGAGAACTCCTTTGGATTAAGATGATAAAAGGTATAAATAAAAAAAAACGGTAAGGAAAGAAAGAAAATAGAATCACGGCGCAATCATTAGAAAAAATAAAAATCCGCCAATATTTTCCGGTAAGCTGGGAAGCGAGCCAAAACGTATTTACACGAAGATAAAACGACTAATGGTTTGCCGCCGTCGGTTCCGTATGAAAATATTAATAGATGTTATCTCGTTTTTATTTCTGTGAAAGGAAATATTTAATCTTGTTTGACTAATATTTTAATTGCTTCGATAAATATTATCTCAAATATCACTGATCACTAAAATGACATCCATATTATTATTACAAGCTTTCACTTTACGTCACGTGTAATATGTGGGTGTGATTGGGTCTAATCATGCGACTGCGTTTTGAGTGAGGTTGTGAGCCAGTTCCATCCAAGCGATTTAGTTGAAATTTTGTATACGAAGGAATGACAACAGAAACTCTATAATAAAACAATGCAATAATCCCATCGTAGAAGATACCAAGGACAGATCAGTAGTAGTAGTTTTGTTGGAATATCTTTTTCTGTTATCTTATTTTATTCGTTTAAGTTACATTGCTTAAATAAAAGCTTGTCTTTGAAAAGTATTTTTATTCATTATTTAATTTTTTTGCCTAGCACCAGTCTTGTCCAGAGTGTCGCATTGAACTTCTATAGTATTTTATTTTTGAAGCAAAAATCCGTTTTGCTCACTGGCAATTCGCTGTTAGCCAAAACCTTGCATGTAAGCTACACATAGTATTTTGTAATTAATTAGGAGTAATAGTAGTGTATCAAGTAGGATAACTGTGAGTAATCCTTGTAGTGTATGCTGCCTATGGATGCTGAAGTAGCTGTAAATTTAATATATGTAGATGGAGGATATAAAATAGAATAGAAATATTCTATTTTATATCCTCCATCTACATATATATACGGATCTCTAAAATTAAAAGCAAGCCTTTATTATCAGCTGAGTGCATAGTTATAAATGATGCACGTGGTACGGAAGGTCTGAACAAATGGAGCTGTGCATTCGCTTCTGGGATGGTTTCATTTATGCCTATTTGTTAACATAATACCTAAGGAAATACTTCTCTTTTATTTTTTTCATAAAAGCTACATATAGCTGATCTTTCTTGTTCTTCTTCCAGAGAGAGCAGTGATAGCCTAGTGGTATGACCGTTGGACTGACAAGTCAAAGGTCGCAAGTTCGAATCCAAAGCACGCACTACTGTCTTTTCGAAGTCATGTGCGTATTATAAACTAATTATCACTTGCTTAAAACGGTGAAGGAAAACATCGTGAGGAAACCAGCACACCTGAGAGATGTTCTCGATGGTGTGTAAAGCCATGTCAGAGACCTGCGGGTGGTTTAAACTCTGACACTAGGTTGTTCATCTACCACACGATAAGAAAGATCTGCTCTTGAGACGCTCCTTTGTCAAAAAGCCCATGATGATGAATCATTAGAAAATATACTTAGTATTTTAATAAGCAAACTGAATAAATATTGAAATAAAAAAAAAAATTGAAATGTATTAATGATTTTCTCAATAACTCGTCAAATCAAAACATTTTTAGGGCCGTATCTCTTAAGATATATAGGTTGCTGTATAGTGGATGTACATACCTGTCCCTTTTCAATTACATACCACACAAGATATCAAAAGAGGTTTTAAGTCGAGATTCCGGTGAGTTCTTGACAAAATTTTCATAAGAGACAGGGTAAAGCGTCGCCTGGGGCGACAGCGGACTCGCTTCAGATCACTTTGTAGTATTAAACGGGCCTTTATCGAAACAGTGGACTCACTGCGCACCGGACAAGGGTATGGCTTTAGAATGTAACTGAAACTGAATGCTTTTTATTAATATGAAATTAGTTGAATTTAGAGCAGTTAAGCAGATTTTCTTTTTGACTATTGATGTAATACTTACAACGAAGTTGGTTCAGTTATTAAAATGTAGTATTTATTTTCATTTTGTCTTCATTTTTCACCTGTAGGTCGTCACCAGATAAAGTGTTGATGACATGATATAAATCGTACGGAAATATATAACATTAACTTATAAAATGGCATAAAATAATCTGGCATACATGACACACGTATAATGTGATATACATACATATTCTATCACCAAAAATACACTTATTAAATATTCACATTACAAAGTCCTAAGGTGATATCTAAAACGAAACAGTTTACGTGTCTATCTATTCATTCGTATCAGCAAAGACGTCACGTCGACGTCGCCATGAATAAGTGTAGTGAAGCGAGAAAGACTCGAGAGTATCGTATCTAAGGGTCCATTGTATCCGAGTCCGCGAGTGGACGCAAATCAAACTTTATTGGACATTTTTCATTTAGCTCGCCAAAACTATATGAAACAAACGTACCTGCGTATGAGAGATTCTTGTAAAAATCCGGCACAAACGAATATTTCAAGTTGTTCCATTATTAGAGTTTATTGTTTTCAGCTTTTGTTTTTTTTTATTATTATTTTGCTTTTGGTTGTTGTCAAAGGTTTTTGTTGAACAAAATGGTTAATTTGGACGGAGTTTTGTTTTTGTTTATCATGATGTAGGTATGTTATCCATAGGCTTAGTCACAATTATGATTTAGTGATATGTACTAAGAAATGAGTTATTAAATATGCTTTCTAAAATAAGCACAGCGTGGGTAAGCACAACATTACAACTTATTTCGTCTTCAACGCTTCTTATTAAATACTAGCTGTGCCACGCGGTTTCACCCACGTTGATTTGAGGAAAAGACCTACTAAAATACATTACACCAGAGCCCTCCCCCTGATGGCTGCCACCTTCACATCGTAAATGCACGCGCATTGATCGTTGTTTAGTTGAGGAGTTATTAAAAAACTATGATATCTCCTAAGGTATTCATTGAAATCAAATGATGTCAAGACCAATCATCATCCCCCTGCCCTTATCCCAATTTATTTGGGGTCGGCGCAGCATGTATTCTTGTTCCATACATCTTTCTTAGCTGTCATATCGTCAGTCACCCCTTTTCTAGTCATATCATCTTTAACACAATCCATCCATCGCTTCCTCGGTCTTCCTCTACTCTTATAGCCATCTACATTCATACTCAAAACTTTCCTTGTCACATGGCCCTCATCCCTCCGCATCACATGCCCATACCATGCTTAACGATTTCTACACAACTTCTCAGTCACCGGTGCCACTTTCAGACTTCCTCTTATATATTCATTTCTAATTCTATCCATCCGCGTCACACCACACATCCTTCGTAACATTCTCATCTCAGCTGCATGTAGTTATCTTTCATTCATTCCCTTCGTGGGCCAACATTCTGAACCATACAAGACAGCAGGTCTAATAATTGTTTTATAGATTTTCCCCTTAAGTTTAAGGGGAATTCGGGGGTCACAAATAGTTCCCGTGACCTGCCGCCATTTCATCCACCCTGTGTTAATTCTGTGCTTGACGCTCCGGTCTATTTCGCCATCGCATTGTATGATAGAACCCAGATACCGAAAGTCGGAGCAGACTGGTAATAGCGCACCACCCAGCGCTATAGCACCAAAACCGGAGAGACCGCCAAAATCACAAAACATGTACTCCAATGTTAAATGTCAAGACCAATATTAAAAAAAAAAAAACTTGTGATGAATAACGTATTTATTTGGATAAGGATATCATGTTTATAAAAACACATTCGCAAATAATTCATTATTTTAGAACAAATTTGATTACAATATGGACTCACAATATTGTCATGCAACTGCAGAATCAACTCCATACGCATAGAGAATCACACACATAGACAGACACATAGAGGCATTCACACACATAGATATAATTTCAAGGAAACATTACACTCGGAATATTGTCAACAAAACATGATGCAAGATTCCTCAAAAAATAAAATTACTAGAACGCAGACGATTTCCTCGTGCGGACGTATGAGGACGATTTCCGAAATGTGTTTACAATGAGGGCCGGCCGGTGGACGCGACATATTTCATTATTGTTAAGAAATGCCTCCGACTCCATATAAATGGAACAACGCAAAACTGTACTGGTGATCACAGAAGTGATATTGAGGATTATTTTATGTTTGTCAACTGACTAGTGGTCCCAAGCCCGACTACTGAGCATGAGGTTCTAGGTTAATTCCCGGGCTGGGCAAGGTATTATAATATATTTTTTTGTTAGAAATTTCTTAGTACCAGCCCGGAGTTTGGAATTGTGCCCGGTTGATGGCAATAAGCTCACCGCCTATTACATGGGATTGACTAACAGCTTTGGTTCAATGTAGGTATACAACTGTGCACACCTCTGCTTACTTCTTCGGCAATACAAACGTGATAATTATTATATTGTATTATGTTTGTGATATTTAAATGACAAGAATTTTTTATTGGTAAATTTGTATGAGACGTTTTTTTTTTATTACACCAAGCACATGTTTACACAATTGGTTTAATATCTAGTTATAAGTAAGCTTAAAAATAATGTACAATTGTGTCTGTTTTTTAGCATCCGCTGCCGAACTAGGTTTAAAGCCTTTGTTTCAGCATGCGGCGCCTCCAACCTTCGGATTTGGGTATACATATATAGCAAAGCCTACGTATACAAGGATACAGTTATTTTTATAGGTAATAAAAATCTTTTTAAACTAGTTTAATAGGATCAAAAGAAAAACACAGTTTTGTATCAGTCCTCTGGGTGTGTAAAGTGTATGTGAATGTATGCGTGTCAGAGGGTGAGTAATAGTTAAATTACTGTGGCAGATGGATTCCTAAAAATTTTAACTTTATTAGGATGTATTACTATATACTACTGTAAAAAGTTCAGGAGTTGTTCAGTTTGATCATATGATAATTTGCAGAGCCATTGAGATATGATTTTTCTAGCTTTTAACTTAGTCATAGGATAAATTTCTAGTATTTTATTAATCTTATTATATATATATGACTCCAAGAAGGGATACAATCTACGCATGAAAGATGTCTTTGGCTGTAATGATCGCTTACACACGGCAAAAGCTCTCCGTCCCGTTATTACGCGAGGACTGTACTCCAACACTGTATGTTGTTTTAGGGTAATACTGAGCAAGAAAAGTACAGTCAGCACCTCACAGTACTCGTAGAGGAGTGCAGTTGGAAAGCGGAAAGGCTTTAAAGTACAGAGTTTCAGAACAGCTCTTTGTGATACCTCAAGTTGTTTAAGTGTCGTTTTTGGTGCACCTCCCCAGGATGATATGCAGTATGGTATCACCGACTGACAGAGGGCGTAGTAAGTTTGTTTGAGGATTACAGGAGAGACCACATGTCTCAATGTTTTAAAAACGTAGGTAAGTTTACGCACTCTTTCGGTTACTGCTTGGATATGAGGTCTAAAGTTAAGATTTTCATCAATTACAATTCCCAAGTACTTAATTGTTTTTGAACGTTCTAGCAGATTGCATGGAAATTTCACATCAGCCGATGAGTCAAGAGGACAGTTATGTGTGATCAGTTCCAGATTGGTATGCGTAGGAGCACGTATTGAAAAGGTAAGGTACTTAGTCTTATTTACGTTTAAGGTGAGTACATCGTCATTAAGCCATTTGCTTACAACATCAAAACCTTTTTGGGCAAGCTGGTAAGTCTCATTCCATGTTTTGGCAGTGAAAAAGAGTACAGTATCATCTGCATATGAGATAATTTTTCCGTGAAATGAGTTTAGACATAACATGTCGTTTATATAAACGAGAAAAAGAGTCGGCCCAAGAATGCTACCTTGCGGCACACCGTAAGTCACTGGAAGATCGGTACTTATGTGAGGACCAACCTTAACACACTGTGTCCTATCAGATAGATAAGCCACCAAAAGGTTTAGCTGTGTTCCTCTAATACCAATTTTTTCCAATTTGTCTATGAGGATTGGGACAGAAACCGTATCGAAGGCTTTGGCTAAGTCTAAGAAAATTGATATACATTTGTTACCTTTGTCTAGATTAGTAGTTATAATATCCGTAAGTTTACTAACTGCATCATCAGTGGATCTGCCACGTCGAAAACCAAACTGATGATCAGATAAAACGTGTTTACTTTCAAGATAGTTCACTAGTCTTTTATTAATATTTTTTTCGAGAATTTTAGAAAGTGAGGTCAGTATCGAAATAGGTCTATAATTTTCGATACGGTCCCTGTCACCACCTTTGTGAATTGGTCGGATTTGGGATTTGTTCAGGTCTTTGGGGAACACACCTTTTGTCAAACACATATTAAAAATATACGTTAGGTGAGGCACAAGACTATCTTTGTGTTCTTTCAGTAACTTGTTTGATAGATTATCCCAGCCTACAGAGCACTCATTTTTAAGTGTAGTTATAAGGCTCATAACCTCTTCTTCATCTGTGTCGAAGAGTACAGCTGAATTTATATTTTGCTTGAGGGAGCTTACTCTATCTCTCGATATTGTTTTCGGACCTAGTGTAATTCTTTCCGCAAGTAAACATCCTACATTTGAAAAATACTTATTGATTTCATTAACAGAACAATGTGGAGTGTCTGATAACGATAATAATTTCATAGTATAATTTACATCTTTAGACGTATTCGTGATATTTTTAATTGTATCCCATAACTTTTTACTATTTTTACCGGCTTTTTGAATAAGATCTCTTTCATAGTTACGTTTGACTTTTTTAAGAATAGAACTACAAAAATTTCTATAACGAATATAGGTGGTTTTTAGTATTAAGTTATCTGGGCATGATTTCGACTTTTTGTGTAATTTGTCCCTATTTCGCATACAGCGCAACAAGCCTTGTGTTATCCAAGGTTATCCTTTTGCGGAGTGGAAGTATAACGGTTTTAGAATTATTACTTAAGGCGGTTTTTAATTCACCGACTACATAGTTCATTGCAAAATTACAATCGTCAGTTTCGTATATTGGGTTAAAATCTATATTATTTAAGTAATTAATAAGAGGGACTCTCTTGATCTATTTTAGTATGAGTTAGAGTTGCATACTTCCGTGATTGTTCTTTTTTAAGACATAAAATTACCGACTTGTGATCAGTAAGAGTAGATTGCGGAACTATAGTAACCGAAGGAATTGTTGATTTCAAAAGTACATGATCAATGCAGGTGCCACTAATATCACGGGTAATGAAGCAATGCGCCGGCAATAAACCATGGTACGCAGTGAGAGCCAGATATCGACTACAAGAAATATGGGAAGTAGACAAAGTATTCAGATTATCCAAGAATATATCTATGTTAAGATCTCCCATTAAAGCTATATTTTTAAAAATTGAAAGATTCGCTAAACAATTGTCAAGCGAAGTTAAGAAAGGGTCAATGTTAACATATGAGGGAGACCTGTACACAGCTAATATCGCCGTATCATAATTTCCTATCCTAATGAGTAGGCAATTGCAATTTTGTATGTTAGGTTCTTCAACATGAAAGTTAAGTTCATTTTTTATATACACGACAACACCATAATTCTGAATGGAATTACGGGTAGTCCTAAATGAACAGTAACCACTAATTGTGGGAATTGAAGATACATATGTTAGCCAGCATTCAGTTAGAATCAATATGTTACAATCAATCTCCAATCTAGTCACCAAAACTTGAAAACCCAAAAAATTACAGTTGAGGCTACGAACATTTTGTGTAATAACTGACAGTGACGATTGTGCTGGATATATATTCATACAGTTATCCACTTCACACTCGTAAGATTCTGAAACGGCAAGATTGTATGTTGAGTAGGTTCTAATTCTAACTGCCATAAAAAATTTATTCCATACCTATCTACGTGTTCTTAAAATGATAAAGGAATTCAGACAAAGCTGTAGTGAAATTAAAGACTAGTATTTTCTAGTTCTCATACATAAACTCACACCTTTATGCCAGACTGAAACTATAGAACACCACCTGCCTCCTTCCACGCCTTAATTTTTAGATATTTTACTCCATCCACGTTCATACAACTGGTCATACACATGCGTCGGATACACGCGCCTCATCTTTTTGGAGGTCGGTGTATGTCCTTCTAGGGCGTCTCCTCCCAGCGTTGCCACACCTTATAGATAAGCTTCATTTATCCTCTCAGAATTACCAAACCATCAAAGCATAAATGATGGATATGCATGCAAAATAGTAGTTCTTTAAATTTATGTCACTACATCTTCATTTTCTAATTCTCACTGTGTTTATATTAACATTATCAGTAATTAAACTCAGTTGTTTGATTCGCGACATCGCCGTGGGCTCAGCTCATGAATAAAGGCTCCGTCCGGGTTCCAAACTAGTCGGCCAATTCCGAAGAATGCGCGTGAGTAATAACCGTTAAACAATAATTAATTAAACTCAGCTCCAGGTTTAATAACACGTGAAGTCCTTTACTCATCTTGATTCTATATTATGACTATGTAGGTACAGTAAGAATTCTGCAAACCAGAGACGTAAAAACTTATCTAAAGTGTGATAGCTATAGAACACGAGTCACAATTACTTTGTGGTTGTATCATGGTCAGAGGTATAGGTAGAAAAATGGCGTTCAATTCTAAACAAAACAAATTATTAAAAATAAAAATCCTTGCCCTTTAACACTTGTGCGTCTAAGCGTACAGTTGCGTCTGGCGGACGGGCGTCCACCCTCCACTTCCGGTCACTATATAATAAAGTTATTCTCGTTCTTTCGATAAACTTCAGTTTGTCCGGCTATAAATTACCGGGTCACATTCGCGGAAGTTGGGCCTCGCCAAATATTGGCTTAACTTGAAGAATGGGAACAAATCTTGTCCCGGGATTTGATACGAGTTATGTTTCATTTGTGACTTCAAAACAAACGAGATAGGGATAATGTTGTTTGTGTGATTTATAATTGTTTTGGCGTAACAATTTTATATAAGGTTTTTTTAGTTACCGAGAATTTTGCCGTCAAAATATCCAAATACCAAATATCGCAAGGTGATTTATACATGATATGATTTGTATGTCTAAGTTATATGCATCGTCACTATTAAATACTTAAGGTAAAACTTAGATTCACTTAACGTATTTATTATTATACTCAATAGTTAATGTCAATAGGTAGATACTTAAAGGTTATTTTTAAAGTCCTAATACAAGTTGAGCCATCTCACCAGTCACTCACACACACAAACCCGTCTGTTAGCCATACGTTCTTGTTCAAAGCTGGTTATTTTCGTTGGCAGTCCATCGTTTTTCTCTGTGGCGCGCTACGCTAAATTGGTCGCCGCGTGTAGGCCGCGTAGCGGTTTGGCGTAGATGCCGCTACGCCATCCACAGCGGCTACGCGGAGCTACGAAGTTAAATTGAAATGCTCTGAATATTTTTTACATTTGATTTTTTTTAATTGTAATTTTATGAAATAAGTACAGTTTCTTGCATAGGACATGGATCATTAAGAGCTTTGCTCATGCAAGAAGGTAAAGAAAACTCTCCAACGGGAAGTTTAACTTTCACATGATGGGAACGAATGATGTGGACAAGTATTTTATGGCAAGTGAGCCATAAAATACTTGTCCACATTTTCATTTAATTTATATCTTTCAAATAAATCAACAAGCAGAACAACATCGTCTTTAATTGTAATAAAAGTGTTTTTATTAAAACTTTACCGACTCTAAAGTTTAGTAGGTGTATTGTTTGCGGGAGATATCCCTGGATCTGATGGTGCGGCACTAATGCCGTATGAATGAAATTTACTGTCAATATCTGAGGCCCGCATGCGGCTTTGTGACGCAAACTGTCCTCTTTTATACCCTCCATTATTCCTCTTTTTATTTTTCCCTTTGCATTTTTCAGTGTATTTATTTATGAGTCGCCGGTCTTTTATTTTATGGATCCGGTTTCATTGGCTATTCGGATTCTATATTTATCTGTAAATGAATCATGATCATAGTTTCGGTTTTGGTACTCTCGTCTGGCTATAATTCGCCGGTATTTGCGGTTTGGTAGTTATAATTGAATTAGCCTTGGTAATATTTAAATAATTCATTAATATGATACATTTATTGTTTTCGTTAACTAAAACTATTATTAAATTAGTTGGGGATTTCATTAATTCGGCATATTTTAGTTGGTACAGTCAGAGACAGAAATAGATTAACATACATCGAAACAGCACCGATTGTAGGGTAGCAATCAATGTGATGAAATTACTTCTTGTTTTTTCTGTATTTATTTGATGATAAGATTGTTATGTTTTGTATTTCAGATAGTTAGATAAATAGTTTCACAGCGAAGCAGATTGATAACTATTTTGATGTTTTTACATTAACAAAAATGATGATATAGGTACAATACATATCAGCCGTGTTATTCCTGCAGTCATTTGTTTTTATATTTCTATAAACGCAGCGTTTATCTACACGAATGTTGGGTCTTACCTCAACTGACTGTGAAATAATGATCACGAAACCCCACGTAGTAATAAGCACCCCTATAATTTGTCCGGGATTATCGTGAGACGGCGCGAGGTGAATCCCAGCGATTAGTCACAAGTATCGCGGGATTCACAGGCGACGGGATCCCGGGCTTATCTTCCCGGGAAGAAGGCACAGGCGAGGAATACTGATCGTCGTGTTGCTATTAGGTATTCAGGTAAAGGTGTAGAATTATCCAGATTGTGTATTAATATCGACGTGAAGGGATTAGGTTAAAGATAACAGCGGAGCTCGTTAAGAAAATGTGTGCGTGCTTGTAGACGATTTGTGGATGCGTGTTGATGGTCCCAACATATCACTATACATACGATAGGTTGGTAATTATAGCCACTGTATACCTCGAGCAGCTAGGTACTCTAAGGTACGATATAATTATACACTATAACGTACAGCCAAACTGAGATAAAAAGTATTTATTTTGCTTCCGATATAATGTACCATGATTTGACAGATATCTTTTATTATCTATGTTGCCCTAGCATCTTCCACATCTCCATTTGACTGAGCAAGTTAAATTGACGTGTCAACTTTATACCCATGAATAACTTATTCCATTCAATTATAATATTGAAGGGGACAATTATAATCACTATACACGTATTAACGTAATAATTCTAATAATAACAGTTCGTGAATTAATCACCAAACGTGGTGATTATTTCACGAACTGTTTTTATATAGGTAGCTATATCATTTATTATTTTCCTATAATAGGTATATTACAAATCATGCACACAACATGTATGTAATAAAAGAAGGTTCAAAACAAAACATAACACGATTGCAAATAAAAAATCGCTCCACATTTCAGCTTAATTCAACCCTAATTACAATATCAACAGTAAAATTTTCTCGAAGGAAATTCGAGGTGAGCGGAGTGCGGCACGGGTTGAGCAATTAATTCAGTCGCGGCGTCGGGCGCAGGTCGTTGCGGTTCGATGCCCGCACCGAGCAAGCGACCCCTGTCTTTACCGCCTGTCGCTCGTATGCCCCAGCGCATCTTAAAATTCTGTGTTCTAACTAATTGGATATTATAGTAAATGATAACATACGTGGGGCAGCATATTTTCTTAAAAAATATGTTAATGTATAAAAAAACGAATCCTACTTAATATTAAGAATATACATTATATGATTATCTTTAGTCGCTATTAAATCTATTGCGTGTTATTTTTTTTAATTACTCCAATGTTTGATTTTGCTCCACTTATTTATATATTTCGAACCAATATTGTTTAAGTTGACCAAAAAGTTTAAACCAAGAATCATATAATTCTCCTTGAAACCCATTAATATTTTTTCTTAAGAACGTCTCATATATAATTCGCCAACTTTTTCAGCTTCTTGGTAGTGTCTTAGAACAACAGCATCATCAACAAAATCATCCCAATTGAAACATTTTCTAACCACAGTATCGTGAATATCGGCTGTGCGTCCACAGGCACTGTAATTACGGCGCACCTCAGACACGCGCCGCAATTAATTCCTGTCCGCACTGCCGCGGCTCTTCTGCTGCGGTGTGCGCTGTCCCCAACATGGCTGGAATCCCGCCGAGGATGTCCACACCGAATTATGTGTCTATTAGCTTATTGAGTGTAAAATTATATTGTTATGTGTTTCTGGGTAAATTGTTGTAGGTATGATTTGGTGAAGAACTGCGATTGAATGGTGTTTTTTTACAGCATAAGTTTAGTTACTACGTGAAATTGTACAATTGATATTTTATATATAATTTTTGTGCGTAAAACGCATGATAAATTCTTCCTTACACTACGATAAACACTTATATACATACATACATACATAACATCACGCCTGTATTCCCCGAAGGGGTAGGCAGAGGTGTACACAATTGTACACCCACATTTCACCAATGTTGTAATTAAGTCCCATGTAATAGGTGGTGAGCCTATTGCCATCAACCGGGCACAGTTTCAAACTCCGGGCTGCTACTGAGAATTTCCTAACAGAAAAACTCAATTCAAATCAATAACACTGCCCGAGCCGGGAATCGAACCCGAGACCTTCTGCTCAGCAGTCGCGCTTGGGACCACTAGACCAACGAGGCAGTTAGTTAAACACTTATATGTTCCACGTAAAGTACCTATTACAAGAATTATATCATTATAATTATTATATATAAGAATTATCAACACCCATAGGATTTTCTCAAACCATACAAACGCGATCACAGGACCGCGGCAACTCTTTCGAAAATTAATTGCCGCACCAATTATTACGGCAACGAACTACATGTGTGCCCAAAATATCAATTAGCCGCGTCCCGACGCCGCCAACAAAAGATATAGCGTCCCTAATGAATTCGTAATCTCCGTAATCTGTTCAATGAGAAATGGCGTATTCGAAATAGCGGCTGCAAACAAATTAAACCTTCCCAAAAATGAATTTATCACGTAGGACCTACCGGGTCGGCTACCTAACTATTCATTTGTAGCGCTTGTTTGAACAATGTGGCCAGGCGTGCCTGTGCGCCTTTTATGATCGCCTCTTGTTTGCTCTATATATCATCGATTTATTTGGCAGGTTTATGTATTTGTAATACCTTCACTTCTTGTGTTTAATGTATTGAATTGCTAGGTTACCTAAATTATCGGAAATGGTAATCAATAATTTGTCGATAATAGCAGCGTGAAAAAAGTCTTGGTTCATTCATATTGGGTGAATTTATAAAAACTAACAGAATTTCACTTGGTTAATTATGTGAGTTCTCACCTGAGAATGAATTATTATATAACATTTAACACCATTACTTTAGAACATTTTGAATAAATTGATATAGCATACATGGCTCCTAATACCTATAGATATTATAGGTACCTATATAAATATACAAATATGTAAATAATATTTGAAAATTTGATGTAGCCCAAGAATCCTCGACGATTAGCACCAAATGTCGCATGTTTGTCGGAGCGAAATGCGAATATTTTAATTTAAACGGAGTCCGGTAAGAGCGGTGACCACCAGATGGCGCCTTCCTGTGATTAATATGCAGGATGGACACTGTCGAACCGCGCCGAATCTCACTGCATGGTTGTTTTCCTTCGCTTTGATAACAATTCGTACAGGCAAACCGGACTCGGACAGTATTAGGGATTTACCTACGTCGGTGCTCAGGGATGACCTCAGTTCAAGATTATTTCTTTGCCATTAATACTCCAGCTGCTGATACACTACTAAACTTATATAATATAAGTTTAGTAGTGTATCAGCATGTACATGATGACTTAAAACCAACTTTGCAACAGTTAATTATATCAATGGGCGATTATTCTGACAAAGAATGGTTTAAAATTACTACATGAATATGCTTAAAATGTCGAAAATTATGATGTAGGTAAATTCATTTTAAAATATTGTTTTTAGACGTTGAATTATAGATTGGTATTGGATTGGAATTGAAATTGACTTTAAGAGTAGCCCCACTGGTCTACTAAACTAGGTTGCCTAAAGAAGAATAAAATAATCAAATTGAAAGGGTATTAGAATGGTAATATCAAATTGTTTATTTACCAAAAAAAAAAAACTCCGTGTAATTAAACTAAAATTATGAAACGGAAAATACAAGACAATTAATAGTTGAGAAGAAACAAATTATAGCTATTTCTGCGTAACGATACTGTTACGTCCACCCGGTTATCTGATGATGCATTATGGAATAAAATGTGAGTTAAGACTCAAGTTTGCACAATAAATAATTGTTTCCACAGACGTAATTGCCGTAATTTCATGAATAATTACCGCCACAGAGCAATTAAATAAATTACAGAAGTAATAACGAGCTCCTTTGGGCTTTAGTTTTAAGTTGGGGAGCAGGATGTTGCACTTTACGTTTGTTACTCTTTAAAATATATTATTTATAAAATGACTCTGTTTTTATCAGACACCAAACGAACCCAAAGTGGGCTTTGGGATTACATAAAAATAAAAAAAACAATATAGAACAATTTAGTGCAAAAATATTTTATTTTTTACTTCTGTGTATTATTCAGAAGAGTTCTAAAATAAATAGTTACGTTATTTCTGAACAAACAATAGCACGTTTTTGAAAATAGGCAAATAGACCGTCTGTTTGTCTAAATATTTTTAAAAACGGCCATCTATACCGACGTAGCGGTAAATAAACTACGACATAAATTCAGAACAAAAATCGCATCATATTTACCTTGCGACTATATTTTGGCCTTACAATCTAAACACGTAACCGCAAATTGTAGCGCCAAACGCGGCTGCCCTGAAAATTTTAAAAAGAGAATCGCCGCTGTCATAGACGCGATATGGCTCGCTTCCAAATACCGGGAAATGCGGGGGTACATGAGCGGGAGCGGGGGCGTCCCCACATGGCCAGTTAGTTACGCCGCGAATTATAGGGGCCATTACGATTCATTAAGGCCAGTTAGGCTTAAACCGGTGTTTACCCGCGCACACACACGCACCCCGCACACAAGCCTGCGTTCGCAACAGTTGGTATTGTTTTAAGCGCGTTGGAAAGGGACAGAGCACATGAGAGGGTTGCAATTTGAAATTTTAAGCTACAGAAATGTGGGTGTAATTAGTGGCCAACGTAACGAGCTTAGGGTCTGACCAAGTGAAGTGTGAATTTTTGATTTCGGTCAACTCGGTTTTTTGCAGAATTAGTTTAGTACATTTTAATCTTATAAATTTTTAAATTTTTGTTGATATAAATTTCTTGGATATCCTGATAGTGGAAGGTTGGGTAGTTTCAAGAAAATACTGCAGCATTGCCAACTTCTAATATAAGTCAAAACGGTAACTGAATAATTGATACTTTCAATAGCTGGGCAAAAGCCATATTATAATAATTTTAAAACATATTAAGGGTACGTAATGCCTTTACAAATTTTCACTATTGTAATAAAAAGTAGGTAGTGTCGCGGGTTGGAGCCATGCGGGTTGCGGATTGTATCCATGCCTTTCCAATGTTCCTTACAAAAATAAAAACCATCACGAACCATTGAGAGTTTACACATAGTATGAAGTCTTATCTCATAAGAATATTAGAGACTAACAATAAAACTCAAATGCCTAGCTTATTCCGTTGCAGACCAGTCATAAAGGTACAATATTTTATTCATAGCGTTTCGCTATCGCTGAGTTTATATGTAAATAGCCCTATAACCAGTTCATGGCTGGAGGCTTGCCAGTATTGACACTATCGGCTATCGGAGGCCGAGCTCAAACTACCCGATACCTTCCACCGTATACGTAGAGGAACAGATACTAAACGATAGTTCATATAGTACTTTAGACTATTGATAGTGCATAAATATCAATTTATTGTAAAATGGAAATGTTATCATATGGATAGAACGTGAGGGCGAATTCAACAACGATTTAATATATTTTCGGACAGTTATTTGATTTTCAATAAATAAAACTGATTTTAATGCCAGATTCATTGTTTAATTGCCATTTAGAATATTAAATTAACAAATTTAGAAAAACACCTATTCAAGGAGCCGAAAAAGATTCCAATAAATAATTTCGTTAAAATATCATAACTCTCCTACATACTTTTTCGGTTAGTTATGTTTTTATTTAGTTTCCTTTAGACAACCCAAGAACATATTACAAACATTTTTTTTTATGTTATATCTTAACATAAAACATAATGGAATGTAATCCCAAAACTCGCATTTGACATTGCAAAACTATAAAACACGATGTAAGCAACTGTTATAACTCGATCATGGTGGAATCAGATCGAGCGTTTGACCGAATCCAACACCAATCTAACAAAACTACGCGATATTCAACCTTGGACTCCAGAGATAAGGCCGTAAATGGATGTTAAAAATAGGTTTGCTACTGTAGCATCTGCCAATTTGTAGTTGCCTGCGACTCGTAGGTAAATAACAGACGCATCGTTTGCCAATGCTTTTGACAGGCAGAAGTATTGAGCAAACATCCACTATTTGTATGTGAACTGTTTTTGCGCTGGCCTTTTTCGTTTTGCTCACTGTATTGCGAGATTTATTGGGACTATTATTGCCAATTAATGCTTTAAATGTAATAAATTATGTCGGTGTGGTTATAATTGATTTATTTTGCTGTTACTGGGAATTGTTTGTTACGGATTATAATTTGTTTTTATAATTAATTTTACTTGAACTAATGAATCTAGAAAAACCTAATATTAGTTATATTTGGAGTAATTATAATGCATATCAAGTTAATAAGAACGAAACACATTTGGAAATTTTACGCCATTTTAAACACCCTAAACCTAACGAAACCACCCAAAATCGTCGGGAGCAATTTATTTTCAAACCCAGACACATTAACAAAAACCGGTGGACGAAAGAAGTACGAAAAAAACACACATAATCCAAGCCCAACTAAGCCCAGGGGCTATCTAATAACATTTATTACGCGGCTTCCGGTCCCCAGTGTCCACTTCCGGTGGCTGATAAACAGCCGCCATTTTTGCCGCCATCTTTATTTATAGGTGTTGGTCGCCGATAATGTCGATGATCGTGCTTATGTTGCTGTCCCACGTTGGGCGCCAGCAACCGGAACGCTACGGACTATTAGCCAACTATAATATTATCATCGTTAAATTAACTATTGATTCAGGTTATTTGTGTGACTTAATTTGAGTTGTGTTAATCACCATATAACTCCGCAGTGAAATTTCCAATATAGTGAATAGTCAAAAATAATCTCATCAGCTATTTTACTTTTCTTACAAAGAATCGCAAGCGAGCAGCGCATAAATAAAACTATATATCTAATAAGAATATAATTTCCCCTATTAATAATTATTTGCGTTCGTCGCTTATAAGTATCCTCCAATAACATCTTAATTTAGTAGGGTATAGTAGATAGTTCCCAACCCTATTAATCATATCGATGGGAAGTACCAAGTGTTGGCGCGATTTATATGTTCGCAAGTTTAGTGCCGTGCGCGCACTGTGCTACTAATGACGGCGATCACGATATAAATGATCACGGCTCCACGATTGTTTGTGCTAGTAGTTCATCGTGAGACATCTATGAAGTTGTTGTTTGTTTCGCTTATTTGTATTGAATGGTAGGTTTTTAACACGCTTAAAAAGGTCGACCGGCATGTGTACGAACAAATTCTAAGAATCCAATTTGATTCACTTCTCGTGGTTATATTTATTTAAATAAAAACCGGACACGTGCGAGTCGGACTTGCCCACCTTGGTCCGTACAAATTTGTAGGTATATATTATAAATAGTTCTGGAATCGAGTCTCGCAGTTTTTTCCGAGCTTTTCCCGAAATTCGGTTTCCAAAACATAAAGACTATATTTTTTATGATTTAATTACAAATGTATAGTTTTGAGATTTCTCCCTGTACTTGCAATATAAGACGATATTACTTGCCAAATTTAATAGTTCTAGATCAACGGATAGTACCCAGGGAATCAAAATGTATTACCATACATTTTGATTCCCTTGAGAGTGTCGAAATATATTGACGTTGTTTGCGGTATAAACGGCCGTATCTTTTTTTTACGTTAACTTACAAATTTGAGTGTATGGTTTTAATTTCATCTCGATACCTTCACGCGTTCTCGAGATAAAGGAACTTGACAGACAGACGGACGGACAGACAGACGGATAACAAAGTGATTCTATAAGGGTCCCGTTTTTTCCTTTTGAGGTACGGAACTCTAAAAATGTGCAACTTATATGTTAAACCGTTGACAATACTGCCTCGTAGACTGCCTCGTTGGTCTAGTGGCCCCCACCGCGACTGCTGAGCATGAGATCTCGGGTTCGATTCCCGGGTCGGGGAAAGTGTTATTGAGATTTTATGTTAGAAAATTCTCAATAGCACCCCACTCAGTTTGGAATTGTGCCCGGTGGATGGCTTACCACCTATTACATGGGACTTAATAACAGCATTGGTGAAATATGCGTGAACAACTATCTATATACACCTCTGCCTATCCCTTTGGGGAATACAGGCATGATTCTATGTTTTGATGACAGTACAAAATAATAATATGGTACTGTCGAAAGTTATTATATTAAATGGAAAAAGACAAAGAATGGTACCGTCGAGTTGGTATGATGATGGAACTGGAAGGTGGGTAGCAGAAACCATGAATGGCTGCGAGTTTAGGCTCATTAGATCTGTCATAAGAAGTCCTATTAATTTCACCACACACGACAAGGACCTGATGATAGATGTGAAGACGGTTATAAGAGCCTGGTAACGTTTATCTGCTGTTTTATCACTGTTACCGAAAATTAATGCATGATTTTCAATCCATATTTTTCATAACGACGACGTTAAATCTCCGGAAAAACATTATAGCTACTGAAGAACATTTTTTGACGTACACTACAAATCCTTGTTTTCCTCACATTACAAGTAAACCGCGTGTTTGTTTGAAGTGGACAGCGCAATCCCGGGCATAAATCGCAGAGATCCTTTGCAGGGAACGAAGCCTCGTGTGCCCCGGGGGACCGCATACATACATCATAGTGTCTTCTCAAAACGGTACCTTGGGATAACAAGCCTCAAATAAGAATGATTTTCACTATAAACTAACAGGTATTAACGCGCAATAAATACCTTTGAATCAATTGATCTTTCGACCACGTTGTACGGACCAGCGGGCTTACTATTGAAAATAATTCAGCTCGATTGACATTGGAAATATGTCGTTCGTACTATTAAATGCAAAAATATCAAAAAAAAAATATAGATTCGGGATAATATGAAGATAAAATGCTTTAAAATTGAGGCAACTATAATGCAGGTAAATTTATTTTAAAATTACGCGTTGTTTTAAGGCAGCTATTTAATATTGGAATTGGATTGGAATTGATATTACTTTCAAGAGTAACCCCAGAGTTTGTGCACACTGATGGAGCGAGTTTACTCCGCCATTGATGTGGTAGATTGTTCTACATAACATTTACGATTAATTTAAATGACTTTTCTGAAGTATATTGTGTTGTAATCCAATCGAAGTATTATTTGGATGACGTTCAAAAATGACTTTAATTTTGAAATGTTTGACGTGGATCACGAAAAGTAAGCTTCGCATTTACAATGAAAAAAAGGTTGGTGTAAGGTTAGATATGTTTAATTTAAAATAGCTTCTACTTTTTGTGTATGATTTTATAATAGCCTTAATAAGGTGGTTGTGTCATATTTTTTTATATACAACAGATTTGGCGTATCCCATAGCTCATACACCGATAGCTCGTATTTTATGATCAAACGTATCGTATTTAAACCATTGATAATTATAAATTTTACTATGTAGGTATTTTACTGGTAATTTAATGGGCTACTGGCGATAAATTGTTTTTTAATAAGACTTTTGTCATCTTCGGTATTTTCGACCTACACAATATATACTTCCTAAAAATTCCTTATAATAATCTTCTTAAACTCTTTAACAACATTATTTGCTGAAACCTTTACGTTAACAACCACACCTTTAATTACAATAGGTTACCTGAAGATTTACTGCGCTCAGCCAGGTGTGCAAGTCTCGGAGGGCTATCCCATCCATCCCGCGGCCGCAGCGGACGGGCCATCCATCCTCCGCCCACCAACTGGCCCTTGGCGGACATTAGCCGGCCCTTGTCCTTCCCGCTTTGATTTACGTCCCTGAAAAGAGATCAATCGCTTGAGGGCTCCTTAGATGTGTTTAGGATATTGATTTGTAGTTTTACTTACGTCTACCTTAAGTTAGAAGATACCTTAGTCTAGCTAGCTAGTCGCAACAAAAGTTTTTTTTCTTTCGGTTCAGGATTAGCCTGTTTATATATATATATATATATTATAGATAGGTATACTAAAGATCTTGGACAGGTTTTTTTATTTCTAAAGACTAAAATGTGCACTGTTTGTTGTCTTTCGAAATAAATGTCTTTTAAACCCTAATCGAATTACGATAACATGAAGTGGGTTGAAAAAACGCCTATAATAAACTAAAATATGTATATTCATAAATAAATTTAAAATAACTTCCTGATGGGCCAAAAGTTGTCTCGTCCAATTTATAAACGTCAGAGCGTTGACTGTGAAACCTCCTGATTCATAATTAATGATAATATCCGGCAGATGCGGTTTTTTCATCGGATGAGAAAAAACGCCGGCCGGCGGAAAATAATCGCGAAAGGCCTTAGTCATTTATAATGCTGGCTGTACAGCGAACTCAGTGCCGTGGAAACGGTTTATCACTAACAGTTTTTTATTTATCATAAAATGTTTGGTTTATGTTTATGTTTTCATATCGTATTGGGTCAGTGTAGCAAATGTAACGCTAATTAGCTTCTCTGTGGCAGTATAGAACCTTAATATACCTGAAATGGTATTACAAAATGACATGACAAGTTCGAGACTCATTTGGTGAATAAGGAAAAAAACAATTCCTTAATTATGTTTATTAATACTAAAGCAATTAGATGAAAATAAATAAAAATAAAACATCTAAGAAAACAGGGTTCTTTACAAACTTTTTAATTTAGTAGTGAATCTATTATATTGATAAACTCCAGGAAATAGTTTAGTCCGTTTCTTGGCTAAGATTTTCTGAAAATAGACACGGATAATCCTTTCGTGCTAATAGAAAACAATTGAAAAACTCAAACCGTTGTTTCGTCAGAATAATGTCCATTGCGGCGTGACATCGGCTTCTGTGCTAAAACGGAAATACAACGTTTAAAAAAAAGTGGCCGCAACCGGAAGCGACGGGCAGGAAGATGCCGACGACAGCGCTGCGTCGCCTGCCGACCGAATTAAAAATTAAACGAGGATCCGTTTCCGGATACCGTGACGTTTGGAATTCCTATTTTTATTTTTTATTTTTCCCGGGTTATGACTAGCAGATTTTTACTCAGATTTTGATAGGTATAAAACTGACTGGACTGCCTCGTTGGTCTAGTGGCCCCAAGCGCGACTGCTGAACAGGAGGAGGTCTCGGGTTCGATCCCCGGGTCGGGCAAAGTGTTATTGAGTTTTTCTGTTAGGAAATTCTCAGTAGCAGCCCGGAGTTTGGAACTGTGCCCGGTTGATGGCAATAGGCTCACCACCTATTAAATGGGACTTAATAACAGCATTGGTGAAATGTGGGTGTACAATTGTGTACACTTCTGCCTACCCCTTCGGGGAATACAGGCGTGATGCTATGTTATGTTATGTTATAAAAAAACTTTCTTCTAATATAATATCAAATTATCTCGAGAACATGTTGCCAAATGAACAACTAATTGTTTGTTGAATGATTTTTGCTCCTTTAAGCATAAGATATTGTTAATGCGCGCAGCAAATGGCGTTCTGGTGATTGATAAATTCCTATGGTGAAGAACGGGCAAGGAACTCCATGGATACTCTTTTAAAATTTTTGTCTTAAAATTTTTTGGTACATGTATATTGTCCGGTAAAGGTCATTATGTGATAACGATGTAGATATAGTTGTACACGTAGGTACAATAGAAGATAAAAAATTGTAATAATAGTTACAAGTCTTGGTAGTTTTGAGCTGACCAGTCCCAACTTGTGGCACTCGTTCACGAGTATCACGCAAATAGCAGCATCACTCAGTTCAACCATATTCTAGAGAACAGAAGGACCCAACACACGCCACCATAGTAAGACATTTAAGTAAGTATGACATCTCAAACTACCAGACCTCAAGTTGCGTTAATTAAATATTTTTAATTGCTGCATGGTGCTCAAATTTATATTATTATTATATAATATATTTAATTAAATGAGTCTAATAAAAAATTTAAGTGTTGTATATTGATTATATATATATATAATAAATTAATATTATTATTATATATATATATATATATATAATAATAATATTAATTTACAAAAATAAA
The DNA here is from genome assembly GCA_935421205.1 of Xylocampa areola. Taxonomy (NCBI): domain Eukaryota; kingdom Metazoa; phylum Arthropoda; class Insecta; order Lepidoptera; family Noctuidae; genus Xylocampa; species Xylocampa areola. The sequence goes on from OW285204.1 coordinate 8,351,575, forward strand.
GTATTGATGATGCCTGATAAAATTGAGATAGATTATTAAGCAGATGGGCTGTACTGGTTGAATTGTTCTACGGAGCAGGAACAGCATTTTTATCATCTATGTTGTCTGCTAATTTAGAATATGCTTGTTCAACATAATGTGCGTTTAATATAGTTTTTTTTTTTTCTCATTCAGTCCCTGAATATTAGAAGGAATTTTATTGTAACAACACAGTACCACATGAAAATATAGTGTACTTTGGATAATGTAAGCTGTGGTTGGGCAATTTTGTTTTTATTTCTAGTATTATAATTATGCCTAACAGATATTTTTCAAAAAGATTTATGTTTTTCCTCATATACATAATATTTTCATAAAGGTTTTTTTTTATAGGATAGTTGGCAACCGAGCAGACGAACCGCCTGCTGCTAAGCAATTACCGCTACCCATGGACTCCCGCAACCCCAGAGAAGTCGCAAATGCGTTGCCGGCCTTTTAAAGGGTTTGGGCCTCCGGTACCCTCACTCACTCGGCGAAACACAACACAAGCGATGTTTCACGCCGGTTTTCTGTGAGGCCGTGGATTCACTCCGGTCGAGCCGACCCATTCGTGCCGAAGCATGGTTTTTCCACGGTAACAAGTATTGGCAAGGCACCGTCGTAGTAATCTGCTTAAACAGTTTTCTAAGAGATTCGAGACGACGTAGATTGTATATGGCCCTGACAGCTCTCTTCTGTAGTATTAAAAATAGATTCAATGTGTGCAGCCCGTCCCCACAGCAGAATACCGTAAGATATAATGCTATGGAAGTACCATTCATTGATAATATATTTCTTACTTATTACATAGCAACACATAACTTAGCATCACACCTCTATTCATTCATTCAAATATAAATTCATCATTAAAAAAATCACCTATTGAACGTGTCCATGAAGCCAGAAACCTTGGTCTGATTATGGACGAAGAATCGCGATTTGAACGTTATGTTTCGGAAGTTGTAAAAAACTGCTTTTATCGACTTAAGGTACTTTATAAAATTCGTGACTTCCTAAACGTGGACCTGCGTATCAAACTAGTGGACTCATTGATTTTAACAAAATTCAATTATATGGACGTAGCGTACGGACCTAGACTATTAGCTAAGACATCAACTCTCATACAACGAGTGCAAAACGCTTGTGCTAGGTTTTGCTTCAAGATACCACCCAGAAGTCACGTAACTCCTTTCATTAACAATGGTAATATGCTAAAAATGATGTATAGAAGGGAACTACATCTGGCTACCTTACTATTTGGTGTTATTCTAACTAAAAACCCGGGGTACTTGTACTCTAAACTTAGAGTACAAGTACACCAACTGGTGTGCTTGTCTGAATATAGTAAATATCCCACGCGAACGTCAGCCTATGCTTTAAAGATTCCACATCATAAAACAACAGCATTCCGAGGAAGTTTTAGGTATGCTGCCACTAAGTGCTGGAATAATTTACCACCACCACTGCGTAATCTTAAAAGTATTACAAGTTTTAGAACGAAATTGAAAAAATACCTTCTTGACATGCAACTTTCCAGTACAAATTGAGAAGACAACAGGCATCCTTTTAAAGAATCCACATTACTTTGACATCATTAATTTAAACTACATAATTATTAATTTGATTTTATGATTTATTGCAATACATATATATATATATATATTATTATTATTGTTTATGAATTAACTATGTATAATAAGTACTAAGGTTTGTATGCAAACAGCTTGCCTATCAACTAACTCTTTTGTGTTTGTATGAGTGTATAACCATCTTTATAGCAGATATAACTATTCGTATTATTTGTCATGTAACTATTGGTATATCGCCAGTTTGCCACCTCAGGCTGCAGCTGAAAATCAGCGCTGCACTTGCATGCAGCATTTGCTGAGCTATGGCCTTTTAGACACGCAATTCCACACCGAGTACGCTATTGATAATGTAACAATTTTAATTAATGAAAAAGGTTCTTAACCGGTATCCAGTGGCTCCGGTGACAGTGTCATTCGGGTGCCGCCCGTTTGTATGGCGCCGCCTTTGTCACCACCGAACCCGTAGCTTTGAAATAAAAAATAAAAATATAGATATTTAACTACATTAGAGGCTTGCGGTATATAAAAAAAAAAAACCTTGTTGCCGTACCTCTGATGGTAATAGCTAATAGGCAAATACGTCGGCGTCAGCAAACTCGGGGCGTGGCCCTGATGGCTGAGTTTTCTGGACCTTAGGTGATCTTCTTCTGGTCCACTGGACAGAATTCCTTCGTCAACCAAATACACGCTGCCTGAGCCAACATAGCAAATGAAATCTGTAAAAAAAAAAGTTATAACAATGGATTGAGTCGGATATTAGGTACATGCAATACAATAATATTATAATAATAATAATAATAACCCCCTCTGGGACAGTTCGGCAGACGTTACCTCTTCTCATGAGACTAACGTCAAACCGGAGGGAACATTATACTAGCTTTTTAAGACCAATGATACTAAAACAAAAAATATGTGTCATAAGTCTACGAGAAGCATACAAAACGCAGGGCAGCTTGTGGCGAGCTGTTGGTGAGTGACGACACTGCGTTCCTGAATACCCCAGAGAGTCGGTCAGGGCCTCGCCTCCAGTTTGCCTTCATTGGGTAGCTGGAGTGGAACCCAAGAGTGCCCGCAGGACTCTCAACTCTGTCTTGCCTTAATTGGCCGGCCAGAGAGGGGTCGCCAGAGCTATATGCTCGGGGGTGGAAGTGTCATGTAAGTAATGGCGTAACAACGGGGAAACCCGCTCCGGGTCTTCGAGACCCGCGATGGTGAAACCGGGGCCGCTCCTCTCGACACCCCTAGCCGCTCACACCCATGTTTGCCCCTTCTGCCTGTATCAAGGCGGCGTTTCAGGGGCCCATGCAGTGAGTTGGCGAGTCACCGTCTGCCAATACATTTCAATATTTTAAGTGTTGAAAGGCAGACGCCGTTTTTAATTCCGGCAACCGAATTTTAAATAGTCCAAGTAGCACAACACATCAATAGACCAATTTAAAAAATTATTTAATTTTACCTATCTCAATAGTTCTGCACCTATCGGGAACTCTCCATGGTGGCTGTATTTCTATAGCACAATCACGGAGAGTCTCCGGTTGGTGTCCCAACTCAATTTAGATTAAAACTCTCACAGGGGCCTCTGTGTGTTAGACCTGTGTCTCCAGTCAAGCCCTCCAAAGGACCGGGTTTAATCCCGAGATAAAAGAGAAACAAAAATAATAATAATAATATTCCACAACTATCACACAACGCCGTCTAGTCTCAAGCTAAGCAGAGCTTGTGTTATGAGTACTAGACAACTGATAAACATACTTATATATTTCTAAATGCATACATATTATAGATAAATTACACCCAGACACAGAACAAATGATCGTGCTCATCACACAAACATTTGTCCTGGGTGGGAATCGAACCCACGACCTCCGGCATAGCAGTCAGGGCTACTAACCACTAGACCAACAGGACAGTCAAAATACTACATACAAGTACAAACGGGAAACTTACCCGAAGGGTATAGCCTACAGGAATTTGCTAGGTTGCTCCGGCAGCTTGTGTGAACAACGATAAACGCACTCACAAGTAAATAGTGGTAAATAGTGGCCGTTCGCCATTTCTTGTTAAAAAAAACTATTTACTGCAGCTCGAACGTTCAGACAATATGCATCACCCGTCGCCGACTGATCGCGGCCGCCTGAGCCCTGAGGCTGCCTGTGCCGCGCGCCGGCCCGTGTCTCTGTATATTTACCTATATACTTACATTTATTCCATGTTTTTTTTTGACCATACCACTTATCTATACTTGTCCACGTGTGCGTCTTTTTTCCCGTGTAACACACATTATATTATATTTTTTTGTCGTTTTTGTAATTTTAAGATCCTTTATATTGTTTATTGCTTTCTTCAGTGTGTTTCTATGTATGTGTGGTTTTGTGCTGGTCTAATAAATGTATCTTTCTTTCTTTCTTTCTTTCTATTCCCCGAAGGACAGGTGTTGTATATCCACATTTCACCAATGCTGTTATAAGTCCTATGGTGAGCCTATTGCCAGAATGAGAATTTCCTAACGGACAAAGTCAATAACACTTTGCCCGACCCGGGAATCGAACCCGATAGGTACTTCAGCGCTTGGGACCACTAGACCAATGAGGCAGAGAATAATACACTTCATAGATAAAAATAAAATTGTGTGTAGTTATCACACACGTCCATTTTTCATTGCACTACTAGATTTGTGCGCAAACGGAGCACCTAATTATAAGTCAAATCTTTGGCGATGTTGTGACTTGAATGGTTTTTGATCTCTTTGTGTTTAAAACATACCCCCAGTTGTTACATATCTGTCCGCACCTACTAAGCAGATTCAGATTTTCACTAACATTTAAATGAACAGAGAGTTTCAAAGTAAAGGGTACTTTTATGAATAATGGAAATTTCCGAATATTTGTATGTCATTAATGTTTGGAGCCATTTCTACGTGTCCGTATTCATGAACAAGATGCAAATATAGTGAAAATAAAACACTAATCAAAAAAAAATTACTGAATTTGAAAATAGAATACCATATTTTTAAAATAAAATTCATTAGAATTTAGAATTTATGTCCTTCAATTGGACAGTATTGTAAAATGGCAACTTCATAGGTAAAGATCAAATATATAAAAAAGTGCCTGTGTGAAACCACGTAGTCACGTAGGTCACGTAGTATATAATCATAAATATGAAATGGTTAGAAAATAAAATTAACATAGATATATTTCAAGTATACAATTTAAACTTCTTATTAACAGTATACCTCATAATAAACTTCCAAGTAAAATGGCCGACCTGAATGGTGTGTATTAAATATTAATGAAAACTGAACGGACTGGAAATATGATTTTGTGTGATTTCAAGTTAGAGCAACAATAGTGATAGGTTTTCGTGATAACTATGCATTATAATAAAACAACTTGTAAACAAGTGATCTTAGTACCTATTATCGGATTTAATTATGGCCTGATATTTTGAACACTTACTTTGTAGCGAGTTTATTATATTCTCGCGTTTATTATATTAAGTTACTTCCAAATCATTGGTACATAATCGTAGCTCCTAACTACATTGAAAAAAAATATGATTTCTCGTGTACCGACTGTGCAAGATACAAACACTTTAAACATTATTTTTTTGTGTCTATCAACAATTAGAGATATTGAGCACTCGACTCTTTTAAGATGCTGAACGATTTTTTATTATCTTTACCAAATTAACTGTATCATGTGTATTTTTCTTGTTAAGTGGTATAGAGATAGTAGAAAAAAGTACTATGTGATAGTAAAATATGTTATTTAAACATCAGTCTAGCTTAGCGATTCGAATCCCACTCCAGAATGCGGCTAAGAATATATTTGGCGGGCAGGCTTTCAGACAGACAAAAAGAACAACAAAGTTCTAAAAAAAAGGAAAATATTCATCAATGTCTATAAAAACTTGGTCTTTTGAAACTCACTCGAATGATTCAAATAATATTCCTTTATTATAATATAGCATCCCTAGTGTTTTCTCCTTAGGGTCATGCATAGGTATATCAAGGTGTGATATGTATGTCCCAGTCCCAATTGGTGGTAAGCTAGTAATCTACTGGGCACAATTCTAAATTCTTTCCAACTGAAAATGTTCTAAAAGAAAACCCATTAACACATAGCACAAGAATTTAACCCTGTACTAGGCTGAGCAGTCGTCTTTGTATCCACTAGACTAGACCAACGAAACCGTAATTTAAAAAATATTATTTTGTTTAATACTAGTACAATAATAAATGAATTACTATAAACTGATAAATGGCTTCATGTATTTCAAATACTGAGGTATCTGTTCAACGAAATTGGTATCTATCTCTGGAGGTCACATTTATTGATCGCGGGCCCAATTTTACCTCCTTCCTACGCTATCTCTAATTTACCTCTATATGTACATAGCCCAGTAAATGAGTAGCTTTGCAAGTGTGTGTACAATGAATATACTAACATGAACACAGTGGAAACTTTCTAAATATATTCCTAGAAGTGTATCGCTGAATAGCCTGCGTATGTGTGCTTATATTAAGTGCCCGCACACAAACACCAGTCTGTATGTACGTCGCCTAGTCACAGCTTCATTTATATTATACTGAAACTGAAGAAATGTCTCACTCTGGTCCTTTCTAGAGAGAATCCTTGTGGGCGTGCCGTGGTATGGGCGGAGCTTGAGACGGACACTCCTTGAAATCCTCTTTTTTCGTTGCTTCGCTTCGTATCTAGGCGAGCGGTATCCACATTAACAAGAGCTCTGACACTTTATCTAATTTCGTTTTTCTTAGCGCCAAATTGAACATAGTGCGGACCATGGCAGGCCTTGGTTGTCTGGTCATGTTTATGTAAGCGGAGAAACAAAGCTCGGAACAACTTTAGTCGTTATCGCGTTTATAAAGTTCTCGAGACATTCAGTTTTATGGGGTGTTTTGCTTGAGATAAATTTTTATTTCTTTTGTCTAGATACTTTTTATTTGTCGATGTTAAATATTCAATAGAATTTGTGTGAGTTGTTATTTTAACACGATAATTTATTCTTTAACATGCTTGTCATAAAATTGTTTTCGTCAAACTCTATCTCATGTCTACGTCTAGACTGTGACGGCTTCTCGTAAGGCCCAATCTAAACTTAGGTCTCAATTATGACCCAATGTACTAAAAATAGGTGCAAGTAGTTGTTTTTCAAATACTGTCATAATTGTGGGTCACTAGGCCGTAATCTATTGACTAAAAATCTGTCATGGGCCAACTCTAGACAGTTTTACAATCCAGAGTGTATACATACGAGTATTTTTGTCAATAAATTAGGACGTTGGGCCTTACGAGGTAATAAAGGAATGTTATTTGAATCATTCGAGTGAGCTTCCAAAAGGTTAAATATATTCATAACCTGTTTTGAAGCAGATTATTATTGCGATATAAATGATTATGGCATAACTTCCCTTAACTTAACTAACTTTCCTTGGCGGACGAATTGGTGATTATAATACCTATTATATAAACTGTGTCATTGTAACAGACTCCAGTGTACCTGTCTGCATATAATCCCATAATTCTCCAATCTTAGTTTACTTAATTGAACTTAACCCTTTCCCTGTCCACTCACTCACGTGGGATGCACGGCGACGGGACTGGATGTTGGGATGACGGGATGTCTGCTTTCGCAGGCAGTTAAATTATATTTTCTACACACATTCTCAAATGAAAACATGGAAAATATCTTATACGAGCTGTTGATCTGTACTCATGCCATACTTATAGAGAAAATGACTTGAAGGAATGAATACTTATGTAGTTTTAGCAGGCGTACCCCTCTCGTCACTGGCATAAAGTCAAAGTCAAAGTCTAAGGTTTTTTTTTATTTCAAATAGGCAAAATTACATGCACTTATGAAACGTCAATTGATTTTAGTTGCACGGTTCCAAAAAGTTGGTCTTATGGAGAAGAACCGGCAAGAAACTCCATAGACACTCTTTTAGAATAAAATAATACAATTAAGTTGCAAGATCTTTGCATAGTTACAAAGTTTGTAGGTGCAAGAACAACATATGATTCCCAATCAAACGTTTATAGCTTTTACCTATATGGTGAGACAATTTTATGTTTGTGTTTAGTTTTTTATGTGTGTTAATACTGTTAATGTAATGACGAGAGCTATTTATTTATGTATTTATTTATTGATAAGGCACCTCAACGACTTACTCACTAATACATACACAAAACAAAAATCACATAGTTTTAGGCATAGTGAATTCGTCACTTACAGAAGTGCACAGCACTGTCATAGAACTTAACAAATGATGTTAGATAATGTTAGTTAAATAATTTACAAGTCACAGGTTGAAAAAGAAAAAACTATTTGACATAAAGTTAACTTGAGCTGGTCACAAATACAACGCGAAGTAATATTTTTTTACGGAATAGCAAAAACTAAATCAAAATACCAAAATACCAAAAGCTATTGTTGTGTAGTGCAAGTTCTTTTGTGCTTGTGTCTTACCTTAGTTACTACTTCTGTGTTCCTACCTACTACCCTGGCCAAAAGTAGCGAGCAAATTTGTTCGATATTTAGTCAGAAGCCGTCTCCCGTCTTCTCCTCTAAGGCAAATGATAATAAATATGCTGAATAATGTAAACTAATTTAAAAAATCTACGAATTAATAGTAGCCAAATTTTCACTTCGATACATTAGCGGGTTTCTCAGATTAAACCCTAAAAGAACGGCTCTAAGATAAGAATAAGTTGTTGGCATTGTTTAAGGATGGTGAATGCATAATTTTTGACAGATTTGTACGGGTTGGTTATTGACGCGCGCAACACACACGTGAATTTCGTTTGTTTATAAAAAATACGAATAATAAAAGATAAAACAAAAAAAAAGTGGAAGAATAATACGGTCGTGAGCAGGATTAGATCTTCTTTCCAACAATTTTAGTGTTCGCCATGGATGCGTTAATGCGATTGAAAGATTTATTTTATAAAAATATTTTTTTGGTATGGATTTTTATATTGATTCCTATTCTCTATCAGACCTTTTTAAATATGGCATTGATACGGATAATATAAATGGATATAACTAACTCTATCATTATCTTATCACAAATAAAAAAAAAACATCTCCGACCCAATCATTTATGAACGATATCCTTTCACAAAAATAGCGTCAGAAAGATTGATAGTGGCACGTTTGTAGCATGAGGCTTATCTTTACTAAAGGCTCAGAGAAATGATAGCCCCGATGAAAGAAAGCGGTAGGTAATGAGTGATGGATGGAATATTTTGCTGATTTGTGGACCGATAAACGTGTTAGAAGAGTAATCTAACTTGATAATATTATATGTATGTTATGTTATGGGTATGGTAGACTCAATGGCGACCACCACATGGTGGAGAAAAGCTATAGGAAATGATATAATATTTTAATTAATTTTGGTAGATTACATCAGCGTTGACGAACTTTACTTACAACTCTTATCTATTGCAAATACTAGAAATTTTATAAATCTTCGCTTTAGTTCCAAACACAGTACTAGTATATCGTTTAACTGAATATTATTTAATAGCAATTGTATAATAATTATTGTAACTAATCGAGGATTGTGTTGCTACGGCGTAGCTGACGCATTAACGCCAGGAGCTACGATGGTAGTAGATCGTAGCCAATGCGCTACGCTACAAAATATCTTTTTAAAACATTGGGCGTCGATCTCGCTTATTTACAAGAAAATTATCCTATCTTAACATTCTAATACTTAACAAATTAATGGCAACGCAGTCCAAAGGTGGACGAAAGCCGTGAAATCACGCCACAGCAACCTACAACGCATAATTACTTACCTACAATAATTTAGTACCATCCAGCTTTAAGTACGGTTAAGTCGGCCACATGTGTACACGAGTGGAAAACAACGTGGGACCCGTTGGGGCCAGTGGGCGTTATCTCCCGCCACTTCCTTTGGCGCGCAATTGTGCGAACAGGAAAATGTTTGAGCTACCCTCCTCTACGGAATGAAGACATCGCTTGTGAACTGTCTCTAAATGTGGTGTATAGTATCCGGTCCGTACCTATATCATATTGTGTTTGTGTGTAATCAAATACACTGGTTTATGAATCTTCAATGTGGTCTGCGTTCTCATAATTATTATTTAGGTTCCTCACATATTCGTTTTCATTTATTGGAGAACTGTTTGTTAATGTTTTTTTCAAAATTAACTGATTCCGCATCGTTAGTAAGTAGTTTCAAGCGCAAATGAGGTCCTGACTTAATAGGTGGAATGTGGATGAACAACAGCGTACACCTCTGCCTAACCCTTCGGATAATATAGTCATGATGCTATGTTATATTATTGTCTTCTTAATAAAAATATGTAGAAGCTCTACTTGGTTAGTAGTATGGGTTCAAATACAGTTAATAAAGATATTGACTCATTACATTCATCTTTATTCTATCCGCAGCCAATTTATCACTATTACCAACAGAAACTGACCTTATTGTTGCTGCTATCCTAAATTATCAATCGTCCAGAAATAATCTATATGTTATAAAGCGTGCATTCATCTCTCAAAAACTCTAGACTGACTCGACCGATTCTGATGTTTTTTTTTTTGTGTGTGAATGTCCCTGGCTGTTTTAGATTCACATTGGACATTATGGGCCATTACTAAATTATAAATGGGAATTTCTTATACAGTCTCCAAGCATTTCAGTATTTGATGACACTTCAAAGCTTTCTAGGCCATGTCAAGCCGAATCAACTGATATCTTGTATGAGCATTCAATTAAGCACTTACACTCCATTATAACAAATTATCGATGTCACCTACATTACATTGTGTGAACTCAACCCGACAAGAGCTATTTATGTATCTATGTGTGCGTGTGAAGCCTGTGTAAACGGTCACGTGTAATTGTGTGCGTTATCTGAAAGATTCCACTTCATTTCCCTCGACCCGCGCATGACGTCACATGTTATTTACATGGCGTACATAATATAGATCGCTTATATCTTTGTAAAGTTAGTCAGCGGTATTTTGAACTGGTATTGGGCGATCATTGTATAATGTATAAGGATTCGAAGGATATGGCTAACTATTGGTACCTGTTCTACGCAGTATGGCAAGAATTACGCGCTGAATTTGTGTCTGTTCGGTCTAATCTCAGAAACTACTGTACGGATTTTAATACAGTTTTGATCAATAGAACGAGCGATTATTTAGGATGGTTATAAATTATGACATGGCTGATTTTTTCGACTCAATTGACAGATTAATTGCGTCATTTCGGTATAATTAATCTTTAACAGGAGCTATTGGTGTAATAACTCTTGTTACAGGGATAGTAAAATGATTTCATAATTTTAATATACATTTATTAATTTTAGGATATTTAATTGTTATTTAAACAATATATCAATGATGACGAGATATTTGCCGAGAAGGAACCCTTCAAGGTAAACATATTATTTTAGTTACTAAAGGTCTTCGACCTATTTATTATTAATATTTAAGTGAGTATACTTTTCTTATTTCGTTATTCATACCTACTATATTTTATTAAGGACATATATACCTTTGTATGTACGTAAGTATTTTATTATATTTTTTTTTTCCTAGTTTTCGCAAATGAATCTACCATGTTTTTTCTGCGTCACTAAGATTGATTGGGAGAGAATACCAGTATATTAAGTTCGCTTACGTTACATAAATGTATCTTAAGTTAAATAAAGAACCACCGATACGTTCCTTTTATTAGTCAACCATTACTCTAGTACTATAGGGAATGTTTAACTCAAAATAAAATTAGTTTTTAACACTAGAAATGCCCATATAACTGCCACAATGGACGCAAATAATACTAAATCTCGCGAAAAAATTCCATACTTTTTATAATTCAGCGTGTATTCACTTGTTTACAAATAAGGTTCAACAACAACATTAATGTGTTGTAAGCTTCTAAAGTACGAACATTAGCATTTGAGCGCCGTCGGCTGTCGTTTAGGAAATGAGAGTCAGCTGTTTTATCTAAATGGCAGTATGGGGACGTAAAAATAACGTAAAACTCCCGTTTAACAATAAATAATGAAATAAAACGTTATGTTCCATGTACAAAATCGTATAAATTCTTATATTACGTCATTAAATTGATTTCCTTGCGTCATACATTAATTTAGCAAAAGTATTATTCGAAAAATCTTTTACATCTTAATTCTATCCCACTCATGGCACAATTAATATTACTAGTGGTAGCCCACTGATCGAAATTCAACCATAATTCATTTAAATTTTAACGTTAGACACACACACAAATATCTTGGACAATAGAACCTTAGTTCTACTGTCAAAGATATTTGTGTGTGTGTCAAACGCGTAGTAGTGTGTGTATGGTTTTTTTTATTAATTTAATTTATTATATAAACGTTTTTATGAAAGAGTGCAGAAAGCTAATTTCTGCACTCCTTCATAAAAACTTTAACTGTGCTAAATATCACACAACTCCGTCCGCGTATTTCGTAAAAAGGTGTTCCAGTTCTTAATTTTTGATAAAATGTACTATGTAAATTTTAACAAACAAATATTCTTTACCGCAACGAACACCACAAAAAATATAATTAACTCACCATAATTATACAATATACACAAAAAGAAACAAGGAAACAAGTGCATAAAAAGAAAATACCGCACAATGGGTACAATGGCGCTACAGTGGTACCAACGTTCTCTGGCTTGGCGCGTAATGAAGCCGTATCTTTAATAGCCGCGATAAGGGTACTAAATGTTTGCGCGCCCGCCAAATAATAAGCGGCTCGATCATTTGCGAAGGGGACTGACGGGGAAAAGAATCGGAGCCTTTGATGGCACTCTTATCGATGAACGAGATGGCTGTGTGGGAATTGAATAAGGTTGCACGTTGTGTTGGGGCTTTTTTGGTGATCGTGTGGTGTGGTCATTCTGTAACGTAATGGATTGAATTCAAACGAGACTTAATCGCGCTATAAATATAACATTTATTTACCTCGACGTTTCTCGTTTTTTAAGTCCCATTTGAATGAAATAATTCTGCGTTCCAGTCGCGAAAGTTTAGCGCGTTTAAACAAACAAACAAAAAAACTCTTCCGATTTATAATAATAGTTTATAAATATTATTTTATGAAGAACCAAAATTTACCATCTTTGATTTCAGAAATCATTTTTATCGTTCATAATATAAAGAAAAGTAATCGAAACAAAATAAAAAGAGGATGTTTTACACCAAAGTAATTGCAGAGGTGTGTTTCAAGTTCTTATGTATTTTTTTTTTAAATTCGACCTCATTAGATACTTTCTCCATATTCCTTCATAATCAAACTTTTCATGTTACAATAATACGAAACTAGAACCTAACCAGCAATATTCGGAACATTTTGTAAACGTGTGTTTGCGATTCTAGTGATGCGGGCGGTCGACCAACATTTTAGCGTTACCCGCCGGCACGACCGCCTGATTGGCAGTTAACCCCGCAGATAAACGCAGATTCCTTTTATTAGTCAACCATTACTCTAGTACTATAGGGAATGTTTAACTCAAAATAAAATTAGTTTTTAACACTAGAAATGCCCATATAACTGCCACAATGGACGCAAATAATACTAAATCTCGCGAAAAAATTCCATACTTTTTATAATTCAGCGTGTATTCACTTGTTTACAAATAAGGTTCAACAACAACATTAATGTGTTGTAAGCTTCTAAAGTACGAACATTAGCATTTGAGCGCCGTCGGCTGTCGTTTAGGAAATGAGAGTCAGCTGTTTTATCTAAATGGCAGTATGGGGACGTAAAAATAACGTAAAACTCCCGTTTAACAATAAATAATGAAATAAAACGTTATGTTCCATGTACAAAATCGTATAAATTCTTATATTACGTCATTAAATTGATTTCCTTGCGTCATACATTAATTTAGCAAAAGTATTATTCGAAAAATCTTTTACATCTTAATTCTATCCCACTCATGGCACAATTAATATTACTAGTGGTAGCCCACTGATCGAAATTCAACCATAATTCATTTAAATTTTAACGTTAGACACACACACAAATATCTTGGACAATAGAACCTTAGTTCTACTGTCAAAGATATTTGTGTGTGTGTCAAACGCGTAGTAGTGTGTGTATGGTTTTTTTTATTAATTTAATTTATTATATAAACGTTTTTATGAAAGAGTGCAGAAAGCTAATTTCTGCACTCCTTCATAAAAACTTTAACTGTGCTAAATATCACACAACTCCGTCCGCGTATTTCGTAAAAAGGTGTTCCAGTTCTTAATTTTTGATAAAATGTACTATGTAAATTTTAACAAACAAATATTCTTTACCGCAACGAACACCACAAAAAATATAATTAACTCACCATAATTATACAATATACACAAAAAGAAACAAGGAAACAAGTGCATAAAAAGAAAATACCGCACAATGGGTACAATGGCGCTACAGTGGTACCAACGTTCTCTGGCTTGGCGCGTAATGAAGCCGTATCTTTAATAGCCGCGATAAGGGTACTAAATGTTTGCGCGCCCGCCAAATAATAAGCGGCTCGATCATTTGCGAAGGGGACTGACGGGGAAAAGAATCGGAGCCTTTGATGGCACTCTTATCGATGAACGAGATGGCTGTGTGGGAATTGAATAAGGTTGCACGTTGTGTTGGGGCTTTTTTGGTGATCGTGTGGTGTGGTCATTCTGTAACGTAATGGATTGAATTCAAACGAGACTTAATCGCGCTATAAATATAACATTTATTTACCTCGACGTTTCTCGTTTTTTAAGTCCCATTTGAATGAAATAATTCTGCGTTCCAGTCGCGAAAGTTTAGCGCGTTTAAACAAACAAACAAAAAAACTCTTCCGATTTATAATAATAGTTTATAAATATTATTTTATGAAGAACCAAAATTTACCATCTTTGATTTCAGAAATCATTTTTATCGTTCATAATATAAAGAAAAGTAATCGAAACAAAATAAAAAGAGGATGTTTTACACCAAAGTAATTGCAGAGGTGTGTTTCAAGTTCTTATGTATTTTTTTTTTAAATTCGACCTCATTAGATACTTTCTCCATATTCCTTCATAATCAAACTTTTCATGTTACAATAATACGAAACTAGAACCTAACCAGCAATATTCGGAACATTTTGTAAACGTGTGTTTGCGATTCTAGTGATGCGGGCGGTCGACCAACATTTTAGCGTTACCCGCCGGCACGACCGCCTGATTGGCAGTTAACCCCGCAGATAAACGCAGATGGGTAACATTCGACGGTTCGACAGATATCGCCTATCGTTCGACAAACTTCGCTCTTTATGGTTATTCCCCTATAAAGGGAACTTTAAGTAAAAACAACTTTACAACCATCGTTTTACGAGATCTGTTTTATGTTACGCGGTTATTTTTACCGCTATTATGGCTATTACTGATCATCATAAGTCGCGTTATTGTTTTATCGGATGTTATCTTAGTTTATTAATAATATAATGGGTATATTTTGCGTTGTAGTTTGCTATAATAGGGATACGCCTAATATGGGCATAGATACATAAACTAAGTAATCTCGAATCTAGCCTTTCACCTTATGCAATCTTTGAAAATAAGCATTTTAAATGTGTTTTGATATAGCATTCATATTTTGTTAGTATAGATAATCTTTGAATTATTAGGTACCTCCATAAAAAGAAAGGTACATTTACAATTAAAATTGAAGTTTCAAATCAATACATTTTATTTTATTTAGTCATTATTACATATTTTGCCATGCAAGGCTGATCTTTTTCCTTAACGAGCTGATGTTTTAAAAAAGAAATAAAAAGTCTGAGTCAGGTACAATAGATTCAATGCATCACAAAATAAATTCATTTCATACAATAGTTATTAAATCCTATATTGGTTGTGAGCCTAATGCATAAATGCTAAATGTGCTAATGCACAATTATATGCTCCGAGCTATAGAAACTATACAAAATATTATATAAAACGAAAACTAATTTGTAATTTCCACCAACTGTTAGTCCAACAGCCGCCGCTTATCGCGGTGGGTGTCATCAAAACTAAATTTGGGCAACGAGTCGCAATTCCACATCAAATAATGGGAGGAATGACGAACAGAACAAACTTCACACATCCCCACAGACGTTGGGACACACAGCCGTCTTGTGTGGCCAACATGTTCGATTACGACAATTATGTCTCGAAATCTGAGTATGCATTACACTAGTAATATAATTCACATAAAAAGTGCTTGTTATATAATCCTGCATATTTTTATTAGTTATAGGCTTGCGTTTGACCGCCATCTCCCCTGATGTTAAGCGATGATGCGGTCGACGATGGAGCACGCTTGTCTAGAAGAATAATAAGCATAATTAAGAATCCAAATCTCTTGAGAAAGCATTGCCTATACAAAAATATTAACATTAAATTTGTAAAATTCTTGAAAAGAGCAGAGATTATTGAACTATTGTTTATTTCTAATTAATTATTAATTCTATCAAGGCGATCAAACAGGTTTTTACATACAAACTTATTAATAAAATAAGTTTGTATGTAAAAACCTGTTTGATCGCCTTAAAACATGCTATTGATTGAAATCAAACAAATACAATTATTGATTTTAAAAGCTTTCATGCATCATATTACAATGAGCGGTATGTCAGCAGAGTAAATCGCCAGATGAATATTGTTTCAAACGGAATTAAGCACGCGCGCCAGGGACGGGGATCACTTATAATTGTTATTTTATTCATAGAAACAACAGTCCTCCGGGACCGTGGATAGGTGAACAAATATTTTAGCTACTCGAGTACCTTTTAGTGAGTGGATGACGCAGGGATGATGGTGCGCTACAATTATTGTACCCAGTTTTAGCCCACCATTTTAAAAGGCAGTAAAAAATTGTTGCACCGTTAAGAATTTTAGCTAGATTCAATTGGGCTGTCTGTTTCTTTTACGATATTTTGAAATTATATTGACACAAAAATTAAGGTGGTCTCTACAATACCAAAATAAACAAAAGTACTTTTAACATTACATAGATTGGACGATAACTATTATAACCTAGATTTAATAAATTCATGACCAGACCTAAAATAGATTTTAATAGAATCATGCAATTGTTATCTCAAGAAAATAGATGAACATAAATGTTGTGTCTTATAACTTTCACAGTGACAAGGTAAAGGGTGTAAGTTGCTTACTCAAGTAGACCAAAAAAGGCAACTGACTGTAATTCCAACTCCTCTGTACCAAAAAGATAACACTAAGCTATCCGCGTCGGTCTATATACCGCGCAATCATCCCGCAAATCCGTATCATTAAGTATGGCTAAGAAAGCGATCCACGGACTATTACCATGTTAATAACATGGGGGAAATGGTGATTAATCACCTTGACGTTCAGCTAGATCCCCGACGTTACTAACCTCAGTGGTTGAAGCAATTTATGCATTGGTTTGCGAAAGGTCTACAGAAGATCTTGGGTGTCAGGTTGCTTTCATTAAAATGTTGATTGGACTCAGAATTGGCTTAAAGGGTTCTGATTTCTGTGGTAAGCTTCTAGTCAATTGATATTTGTATTTAACTCACCAATGAAGTCAAATCAAATGATATTCTGTATTTAAGACCGTTATTTAATTCATATCTTTCTTCTTTTTGGTGAGCTTTGTCGCTCAGCGATCATATCACCCAAAAATAAATATCTTGTAACCATTATTTCAAATACAAAACACCCGTTAGATTATATTTGTGTTAGATTAAAATTTCAAAATGTTGCCTATATTTTTTAGAATCATAAATAATCTACACACAGGAACCATAATCCTACCTAGGCATTTAAACGGCTAAATTACGTATAGCAATGAAAATAAACAACTAGTGACGAGAATTAAAAACTGAACAAAATAAAATTAGTTTAAAAAAATTATAAAGATTACGCCTACAATGTGTCACTATAAAAAAAACTCACCATTTTGTGGACCATACCCATTACATTATTATATTTTTAAATCTTACTAACCTAGGTATGTTACCCGGGATAATGAATGAAGTATTCTATCGATATCTCATACATCTAAATCGGTTCAGGCATTTTGAAATTATGGTGGAATTGAGACAAACATACACACATACATGAACCCTATACCCGCACTTCTTTTTTGGGCATTCGTGTAAAAACTTTCGTTTTTTTTAGCACCTTTGCAGAAATAATCGTCTTCAAAAAAAACAATAGCATACAAATACGAAAACGTTGCCATAAAGCAGTATGTATAAAATGTTTTTAAAAGGATATTAAACAATCAAAATGTTCCAGGAATTTAAACACCCCCTGCCGTTCATTTAAATTATAAAACCTGGAATACATATAAATGCAACATACCATAATGTGGATAATCCCGCGGAGCCTCGTACTCGTGGCGACGGTCAAAAGCTGATATTTCTCCTTTTAATCCCTGTCAGATTATTTAAATTCCCACCTGCGGGACCTACTCACCATTTGCCGCCGCTTTTTTATTTTAAACAAAAATAAAATATAAAAATATTCTCGTATTTGTTTTGGACGGACGGAATCCTTTAATTTTCGGCACGGTTGCGTGACGCTCCGTCCACTGTCCGCTTGCAGTGTTGGGGGCGCTTTGAGAAAAAAATGTTTACATATTCCGTGCTTATATCGTGAAATGTTTACTGGATTTTAATATTTTATTTTATTGTCAAAACAATGTTTGCGGAACGTTTGTTTGGAACACCTCTGTTCGTTTGTGCAGTTGAAGCAAAAAGGCAATGGAATTTTATTTTGCGAATTAAAATCCTTGGGGTGGACAATAGTGTAAAATATTAGCGTCATAACAATCGTACAAAGCAAAGCTTCATTTTTTGTCAACATTGCTCCAGAGGCGACTGAACTCGTTAAACAAAAGAAAAACTAGGAGTTAGTTGTCCAAAGCTTTGCCAACTTTAATGGGCGGTCTATAATGTACCAAGAATACTATACAAAACAGGAAGTAATTATGATTTAGCCATCTCACCTGTGCTGAGGTCTCCTATAGTCTCTCGTGTTTTATTAGTTTAGGTAAAGAAAATAAACTTTAATCCTTTTAGCTTTATTTAAATACCTGCAGTTTGTTTTCAAATTTTTTCTGTTGAAATTTTAGTGATTTGAACCACATCTTAGGTGCGATTTTAAAACGTGATGAATATCTTAAAATTATACCTATAAATAAAAAATATCCTAAAATTATATAAATTAAGTAGAATGGTACAAGTAGTTTACCCATATTATTACAGTAGTCTAATTCCTTTATCTCGGAATCTATAGAATTACACTACTAAATAGTTATAGAGTCGTCATAAAATAATAAAGTTTATTCTTCATGCGGTGATTGTAGCTGCCCCACTAAGTGCAGGACAGAGCCGCGACTCGTTCCGAGGCTGGAATGTAGCAATTGTTGCCGCTGGCTTTATCCACCACTGTCGCGTCCATTTTATTTGCTTTACTATACTTTAAATTCTTTTCGTCACTCGTGATGCTTTATGCGAATGTTCGCGCACGCTCAAACCACTCCGCCGCGAGAGTCGCTAATGAAAACTTTTTGAATTAACGCACCAGTAACATTCGATGCGAGTTTTTCCCAGCTTTGTATTGAAAATAACTCGTCGTTAAAGTTGGATTTTTAACTCGTTTGAATTAATTTCGAGTAGGTACTTTATATGTGTTTGTTTTGTTATGTATTGCAACATGTTAGAGTTTGAATGAAACGTTTTAAAAAATGGTAAATAAATAATGGTTAATTATCTTCGCTCAGCGCACACAACTAAAATATTATTACCCTTTTTACTACTTATGTAACTCTCACGTACAATATTTTAATTTTGAAATTGGTTCAACATTACAATCCATTATGTGTAATTAATTAAATTCATAATATAAAAATGTTTAACTGCAAAAATCCATCGATCTTTAAACAGAGCAGGCGAGCCGATTGTGGCGGACACACCTCCATTGAACGCGACCGCTCAAAAGCGAGACCGCAACAAGGCAACCGATAAATCACACGCCAACTTCAAATAGAAATGTCATATTATTTCCACAAAAGATTTAACTCCAAAATAAATTATATTTTCCCCCTTTTTCGTGGCATTGTTCACCGATGTGTGGAAGCCGCACAGTGCTCGGCGATATTTAAAAAACCATTAACTGCACGCTTTTGTATAGAAAAGCAGTAGGAACAGTAGCGGCCTGGTATGCTCAGATGTTCAGTTGTTTGAATAGCTAATTGTATTAGCATAATGTAACTACGTGTACAAGAATGATTGACATATTCAATATTATATTTAGTAACGCGATTTTTTTATCGTGCATACTCTGTGCTCCCATTGCTAACTTATTATTCAGAGACAATATCTTTACAAATCCTGTACTCCTGTAGCAGAGTGAGAATCAATGCTTGGAGAATTGTTTCCACCCATACTACACAATCCTGAACAATTCGAACTGAAGAAGATTGATGAGGATGAGGACGATCGTGAGGATTTTTTTACCGGGGAGAGCCATGCTTCGGCACGAAAGGGCCGGCTCGACCGGACAGAAAGCAGCGTGAAATAACGCTTGCGAGCGAGGGTACCGGAGGCTCAAACCCTTTCAAAGGCCGGCAACGCACTTGTCAGTACAGTACAGTACAGTTACTGGTAATCTCTTAATTTAAAGACTACCTGCCTCGTTGGTAGAAGGAGGTGTTGAGTACGATTCACGGGTCGGGCAAAGTCAAATCAAATCAAACCAAAAATATCTTTATTCAAATTAGACCATTAGAAATGGTACTTTTTGAACGTCATACATAACAATAAGACAGTCCCCCAAAACGCCTACCCTTCACCGCTTCCTAGTGCTTCACTGGAGAGAAGAAGCGGCGCAACAAACTCCCCAGCTACACGTCTCTGTCTGTCAAGTTACAAATTAAACAACAAAAATATATTTAAATATACATTTCAGCTGGCACATCATAATACAGAAAAAAATAATTAACTACTATTTACCTCATTGAATTTTACTAAGCAATATCTCAATTATAATTTAGTTTAGGGCCTTCCGTTTAAATTTAATTAAATCGGTCGTTATATAAATAATGGTGTGCCCGCCTCCGTGTACAACCATGCGTCACGAATTAGAACCTGAGCCTGATGAATAAGACAAAAAATAAATAAATTATAAGTTAAAAAAAGCAGACTATCACTGGTGAGCAGGACGACCAGTCACCACAAGCAGCACCCGTTCACAAGATTGACGCAAAGATCAGCCATCACCCTCCTCGCCATTTTTGAGGGAAGTGAGCGACCCGATCCCCGACGCCACCGCGAGCAATGACATCTAAGGGAGCATGACGACCCTGCCACCAAGAGAAAGACTGAGAAATAAAAAGTCTTAACGAATGTTTCTGTTAGGAAATTCCCAGTAGCAGCCCGGAGTTTAGAATTGTGCGCGGCTGATGGCAATAGGCTCACCACCTATTAAATGTGATTTAATAACAGCATTGGTGAAATGTGGGTGTGCAACTGTGTACACTTCTGCCTACCTCTTCAGGGTATTAGACAGTTTTTTTTTCATGGTATTTTGAGCTTACGATCTTGCGTGTCGCCTGGTAGTAAGCGATCAACGCCGTCCATAACCATCTACAACCCCAGAGACATCACCGATGCGTTGACGATCTTTTGAAACTACGTACGCTGTGTGGCCTATGTCGTATCTCTCTAGCAATATTTAAGAGTTAGAAATTTTTTGAAACATAATCACCGGTCCGAAAAGATAATAACAGCTATCCCATAATTTAGAAACTATTCAATGAACTAAGTTGAAATTTGGTAAAGATATAGTAAAAATTGAGACAAAAGCTGTTGTTTTTTGACATATAGTGAAAATTTTCAAGTTACTATAAATTAAAAAATATTGGATAAGTAGGTATATTGCAAATCTCTTTTGTAACGATTTAGTAATACCTGAGTAGAAATTAGCGATCACAAACTAAATGGTTACAAAACAATATAATATATTCATTTTGACTAACTATCATTATAAAAAAATTTACCATCTGAGTTTAATAAAAAATAACTATCACTTGCATAAAACCATATACTAATGTCCACAATACCATAATACCATGTCAGGGACCTACGATGATTTAAAATAAATACAAGGTTGTTCATTAACCATACGATACAAAGAAGACCACCTGAGTGCCATTGAATCCAACAATCATTCATTATAGCCGCTTATCACATGTTTACCGCGGTATTTTCCGGAGGCACGTGCTTGGAAAAGCTGGCAACCTCGCCATAAATCCATTCTATTCTGATTTACAGCCTCCGACTAAATGTTTGATTTGTGCTCGTAAATCGAGATGAGCGCGTGTCAGACGCACAGCTGATACTTTTCGTTTTTGGGGATATGGGAATTATGCCAAGGGATGAAAATACGAATGACGTAATTTCTATAATTGTCTGTTTTTGTGCCCATCGTTTTGTTCGGTGATTACTTATAAGACTTATTTAAAAATGGATTAGACCTATTTGTAGGGTAAATATATTACGTTGTTTTGGCCAGAAGTTACTCAGATCGTGGGAGGCAAGGATAGAAATATGATGTAATACCATACGAAAAATACTGTTGTGCTTGGTATTTTCTTTCCAATAACATTTATGAATTTAGAGTTCGCTACGCATGCGTTATTGCGTTGGAAATAAATTTACTTCACGAATGTATTTTTGTGGTACGCATACGTTGATGCGTTTATCAGATTTATTTTTATGCAAATTATTGTTCACCAATTACTGCTCACGTGCATTTTTCCGGATTGCCCGACTAGTTTTTAACTCGAACGGAGTCCTTAGTCATGCTCTGAGCCCGCGGCGATGTCGAGCCTAAAACTGATATCTTTACACATTTGAAAGATTTATCTGCACTATGCTGCTAACTATAGTTATAAGTTATTGTTCACCGGTTACTACTCACGTACATTCTTCGGGTTTGCCCGACTAGTTTCGAACTCGAACGGAGCCCTTAGTCATGAGCTGAGTCCGCGGCTATGTCGCGAGTCAGACGGAGAACCCGAAGAATGTACGTGAGTAGTAACCGGTGAACAATAAACTAATATGAATATGCCTCACGAAAGTTATTAGCTACAACTATAGTTATAGTTTAATTAGCAGCATACTTCAGCATAAAACATGCTGAAAGTTCTTTGATGTCACGATGGCGGGGCCCATTCAAAACTACTAATGTGTAAGCGCGATAACGCACAGCCTGCATGCGGAATTGTCGACTCACTATAGTATGTTGTGTAACTTATTCAAAATTTTTGAGACCAAAATATATATTTTAGCAAATATATTGTATGCATTATTATGACTGTAAATCAAATTCTTTTTATAATAAAAAATGCATTTCAGTTCTATTGTTTTTATTATTAAATGGGTTTGTAAATAAATGTGGTTGTATCACCTGAATAAAGCAGTAACCGCGAACAAGTGCCAAAATAACATCTTAAGTTTATATGGTTATGGTATATGGTATATGGTTTTAGTCTAAAAAGAAAAGTGAAGTTAAATATGTAGAGTCAGTATAAAATACACTACATGCTAACTCTACAAACTGCTGGGAATTCCAAATCCAGGTAAACTAGCAATTACCAAAATTAGGTAGACACAAGTCAAACTTTCCTCACTTAAATGTCAATATTATAGTGTATATTAAACTGGTATAATTTGCGGGTAGACGCGACAAACCCGCGCGACTCGAATAAATCCACCAAATAGGCGCCCCGCACCGCGTAGCAGTGCAATGTCGTTAATTTGCCGATTTAAATCGGAAACACGCGATAAATTCACCGTTTAGCCCTTTTGAATTCAAATTTCGAACGCAATTGTAAGTACTGTTTGTAGTTTGACTAGCAACTTTGTGGTTTGAACAGAACGCTTTGGTTTACACTTTGTGAATGCGGCGGTAAATATTTAGTTGAGAATTGCAAAAAGTAAATGACCCAGTTGAATTCGATAAGAGTCCTACAACAAATCGATAATATTACCCTTTCTTTAAATAGATATCTACAGTCTGCGTCAGAAGTTAAATTGACAAGAACGGATTGACATTTGCATTTTCTTTATTTATGAGATCACAAAAGTTATTGCATTTGTATTCGGAAAGTCACATTGATAGTATTTTTTTATGGATTTGCTATTGACTCCACTCTAGGTCAGAGTGGACAGAGACAAAGTTTCAGAGGTCAGACATTTTATTTTGGATGTTTTCAACGACTCATCTCGCTGACTGTCATGCAAATACTGTTTCACGTATTTTTTTACATCTAAAATGCAAAAGATCTAAATTGAAACTGGAGAAATAAATAAGACATTTTTTATCTTGCTTCTAATTCTTTATATTTGTTCGTTTTTATTGTAATATTTAGTTAAGGTGACATTTTGCGTCTCCCAATCATATTTTATTCACATGTTACCTCACTCACACACATC
Source organism: Xylocampa areola (assembly GCA_935421205.1). NCBI lineage: Eukaryota > Metazoa > Arthropoda > Insecta > Lepidoptera > Noctuidae > Xylocampa > Xylocampa areola. The sequence continues at coordinate 8,375,718 of OW285204.1, forward strand.
TTCATACCAATTCAACTTAATACCAACACTCGAACCAGAGACAACAATAACGTCTAATATCATATTGATAGGTTTGATTTCGCCCCTCGGCCTCTTTTTGTCGGTTATTTATGGCGCGCGCGATACAGATAGACCCGGCGGCGATATCATGAAATATTAAACGCATTACAAGTGGCATATAGGCCGGAAGATGAGGTAAGAAAAAAGTTCACTTTCATTTGACTGGGTGGTGAGGATTATGTGGATTTTTAGCGATTTGTTGAACGAAATAAAAAGAGAATTATTTTTATTATAATTTTTTTTCGGTCAATCTTACATGTATATTTTTCATTGGTTTTTAATCCTGGGTATGAGGTAAGTAAATATGTATATAAAAAATAAGGGAATTATTATCATTAATATCTTAACATTAACATCACGCTGAACAGAGAAAAAAAAATTGTGATACGATGCCAGGATGGCATTATTATTAATTAATTAATAAAATATCTAATTAATTAAAAACATCGTATCATAGTTTGTAAAAGTTATCGTTATAATAGGTACTATATTTTCACTATGCACTTGTAAGGTAACCATAAAACAAACACGTCACAATAAAGCCATGGCCACATTATTCTATCCACATAAAGTTTGGCAGCGAAGTTGTTCGCCGCAATAGTATCACATTTACGAATCACACACAAGTTTATTCGCTCACTTTTATCGCAACTGGAGGCGCGTTAGAGAAAATGATTTATACGATTTATCATAAATAACTTATTCCGACTCCTTTTGGAAAACTATTGTTGTTGCTACCCTGTTTAGTTCACAAAGGATATTAGATTTCTCACTACATCATTGAACACTGCAATTGGAAATTTTACGTTCTTATTTTGAATGTAAATATTTAAATAAATATTATATATTCTATACTTGCTGGTATATATACTTCGTCTGCGTGACAAAAGGTAGCCTGTGTCCTTCTCCAAGGTCCAATCTATCTCCTTACCAAATTAAATTACGATCCGTTTAGCCGTTTAGTCGTGAAAAGATAACAAACAAAGACATACAAACAAACAAAGTTACTTTCGTATTTATAATATTAGTACCTATGGGTTTTTTGTGTCACCATCAGAGTGTCAGTCAGTAAACGAGATGAACTTAGTATAAGCGAAAAGTTGCGAGAATATTGCCCAGATTAATAATGGTCTCAGCATAATTATCAGAATATATAAATTGACTTACTTAGGTCACTTTCTGGAATACCATTTTTTTTTTGTTTTTATTGGATAGGGCGCAACCGAGCAGACGGCTCGCCTGATGGTAAGCAATTGCCGCCGCCCATGGACACCCGGAACCCTAGAGGAGTCACAAGTGCGTTGCCGGCCTAAAGAGCTATATTAACATTCTATTTGCTTACAAAATTTCATCAAACAACCCTTAATAAAAACCAGAAGAGTTATTGAAGCGCATATTCGCGAAATAAAGTATCGACAGGTCCCTCGCAATATTTCTAATATCATTGTAATCTACATATTATTCCAATAAGTGGGTTTTCCTCGGGCCAATATTGCGCCCGGGAGTCGAGTAGCCGACCCTCGCGGTAAGTTTTTACCTTTTATTGTTTTATTTATAACTTTGTGATTGATGACGGCTGAGAAGTTAGCTTCATAAATATTGAGAGAACTCACGCTGCGAAATAGTTTTGCGGGAATCTTTCGCCGTCTCGTAGTTTTCGTATTTGGATACATTTTGTGTATTCTGGTATAAAAGTTGCATTATACTTAGTGGGTATTAGAATATTTAGCTGAAGTGATCTCTCTGAGCTCGGAAAAACCTGGGTTGAAATACCGCTTTGTAACAATATTCAAATATTACCATATGTAGAGTAAAATTTCATATTATCAAAATAAATACTGGTGCAGATAAGGCTTTCAAGCGCATATACGCATGCATAGCTAACTCTCAAATTATTATTTTTGTGGAAAGAAAGTCGTGAGCACGATTCGAACCTGCGCCTAACGGGTAAATACTGCAGTCGCAGGGCAGCTCTGGATCTTTTTATGATTTATGATCCTCCTTCTAACATTCTATCTAACATAATAATATAATTCCACACAATATTATGTCCTAATGCCAGTAGTGGACTCTGATCGAAATAAACGTAGAAAACATTTCCTTTATAAAGTCCAATAAACTACAAAAATACAAGTGTTTAAAGAATCGTGCTGGATATCCACAAATATCGTGTTATCAAGGATGATCAGCAGAAAACCAACCGCAGGCGATGTCCGTGCCCTGGACAATTCAATTTGCATAAGTGTTTGTCGTTAACGTTACGTTTAACGACTGGTAGTGTAGCACAGATTTTTTTGTGTAGATTACTATGAATATTGCTAAAGTGACTTTTTAATAAGAGTTGTATATAAATGTGCTCGCTATATAAAAACAAACATTTATTTGTGACTTATTTCACAGAAGTAACTATACGAAATTAAAGAAGATTAAGCGTGAAGTAGGTCGACACTTTACTTTTTTTCTAGCTAGAATTGCATATTTTTCATAGGACTATAAATTAAAAGTAGACGAACTTCAATAAATCACAGGCACATTTTTATGTTAGTAAAAAATAATAACATTTATAACATTCAAGGACAAACGATTCTCCTAGAACCATACTTGATAGTATTTCTCAGACATATACGCAACGGTTGGAGAGGCAACAACTCCCTTTTTTAAAATTCACCCGGTCACAATAACTGCGACCTGTGGACGGATGTGCCATTTCCAATGGTTCCGCGATTAACCGCACTCTCTATCAGTGACTGCGTTTAGGTACCTTATGCTTGTTGGGGAATCATTCCGAATTCATGTCACCGCATTTAACTACTGTTGACAAAACATAGGAAAGTTTGAGGAAAATAGATACGGATTTGATTACGGGTACCGTTTTATTGTTGTAAGCATGTAAAGTACATGTTTTTTTTTTTCAAATTCTTTTGCTGCAGATATCTGATTTGAAATCTTATGGCAGCTTTAATACAAAACTTATTGGATCAAGTTTTATTTCCTGCCGTGATTAAAACTTTTTCAAATATAGTAACGGAAATCAATGTCCATAGTTAAACACCTTTTCCACAAAGTGTGAAAGTATCTCATTCAGTTCAAGTTACATAAAAATGTAGTACCCACTTGTATTGAAGCAGGCTATCACCATAAAGGTGGCATGACAATAGCGTTTGAGAACACGCCAGGGTGGCGGCGTATCTCTCGAATAGCCTCCATAAAGTGGCATTCACAAAGAGACGTCCGCGCGGCCTGGCGGCCGATATCACAATGCGGCAAACGACGCCGGCGCTTCCTGTTCCGGCCGCGGCGCCACCGTCGCACAGATTTATGCCCGTCGCTTCCTCCCGCCATATGCGTGGCGTACCGACTACCCTCCCGCTCATTTACACAAAACTCGAGTTTTTCAAGCACCTGTGTTACACGAATGTCGTAGCGGATGTCTGGCTTTTGCTGTATAGCGGTCATGTGAATACTTTAGCTCTCATTTTTATTTTATTTAAAACATTTTCATTTCTACTACAGGATCAGAAAAATATATTTTCTTTTAAGAACATTTAAGTGTCTCAATAACGACGTCTTTTGGTGTTTTATGAAAACTTTCATAAAATAGAACAATGTTAAAAATAATATCAAAATTATCTGCACATGCATAATAATTTTTACAAAAAAAGTACGTCCTAATTAAAATTGTAGGTTGTTAAAAAGGCTGGCACGCCACGTCTCCTGCGCGAAGTAACGAAGTTAATTTAACGCGTTTACGTTAATAAAATATTCGTGGACTCGCCGAAAAGGCGCTCGGAAAGTTAACCGGTGTAAGGGTTAAACCGCTATGATGTTACGAGCTTAGATTATGAAGTGGTTAACAAATTTTGAAGGCAAAATCTGAGGGACGTATTTAGGAATATGTGGTAATAGAGTTTTATTACATTACTGAAACGTAGTTAATCCGACCGTTATTGGTGAATTGGTTTATTTAACATGATCGTCATTAAAACGTGAACTATGAAAAATGAGACTCCATAGTAATTTCAAAAAGTTTATAGCGTTTTATTTGCATCAATTGATAAATTGTGGCATGGTCATATGATTTATAAACGTAGTCTTACTAAAAAGTACCTATATCTTAAATTTAGCAACAAGCGTTGTCATTTTTAGTTAAATGTTTTTCAGCTTTGTTTATATGTTTAAACTAAATAATATTATTGATATTTGGTTTATTTACCAAGCCATCACACCCTATTCACATTAAATATTTACATTCACTTTGGAACAACATCTTCCACTTATCACTTTCTTTACACGTCATTATACATTAATAATATAACAGGCTAATTACTTGGTGAACACACGGGCGTGAGAAAAGGACGAAGGATCGAAAAGGGAGTAGCTCGTACATAATGAAGCGACGGCCGCGAACTCGCAGCGTCTCGGAATATCTTAGCAGTTGTACCGCTATCACGTCAGTTTAGTTGGTTGCTGACTCGCTGTGACGAATAGAGAGAGCGTAAAATTTACTGCGATTTTTTGCTTACATACACCACTGCAAATCATAGTTGTACGAATACCACTGCATAACTGCATTAAATATAATTAAAAGTGTTGTGTGAGTCCCATTTGGGTGCCAATATCTAAAAATGACAACGCATATTAGGCACTTTTATGCCATGCCTACCTGTTACTCAAAGACCACCATACCAAATTGGAACTTAATAATAAAGTTAATGTTATATGTTATGTTTGTTTTATGTTATATATTTTACTTTTATTATCATTTTCTTGTAAATAGTTAAGTAGTCTATAAGTAACTAATTATAAATATATAGTAATACTTATATGTAATAATAAAACGTTTTTTTTAATAGGTTCTGACTTCTTAAAATGCCAAAGAAATGGAGTATCGATCGATGAAAATATTTTCGTAATACTTTTTTATTTGTACACAAATTCGTCATTATAAAACCGCACACTTCACAGTTCGGAAGCAAAGTTTCATATAAATTTTGTACAACAAACCTTAGCTGACGTTAACTTCGTATCTTTGTCTGATCCTCACGTGGAGGCAGGTGGGAGAGGGGGTGCAGGCAGGTGGAAGGAAGGGGGAAACTAGTGAAATTCCAACTAGCTTTGTGAATCAATCAGGAATTAATTGCGACCCCTTCGAGTCTAGTGGAGTTGATTCCTACTTGTAAACTCAATGCCGCATATCGTATTACTTTTTAGTTGCAATAGGGTTTAAATCTTTATTGGCAGTATAAACGCATATCGTAAATGGTGTAATGCGAAATTAATTACTACTAAATGTAGTTACTGTAATCTTTAATATTAAAGGCAAATAGCATTACAATAATGTTCGTTAAAAATTGTGCTTGCTTAAGCCTACTATTAGTGTAGTATCAATGTATACCATTTTCGTAACATTATAAAAGTATCAGAACTTTGATAAATAATTACCCATTTACAAGGCTTTTGCAACCAACTGCAAACTGAAACCTCGAACATATTTATCGCGTAAGTGAAACCGAACAAGTTGGCTAAAGTTAGAAAGCTGTAACTTTACAAGCACGATTGTTTAGATTCGTAAGTACGGAGCGAGTGAGCGGTGACGTCAAAGGAAAAGTTTCAAGTGGTTTCAAATACAATTGTTTGTGTCGATGAATGCTTGCGGTAATTGCGGGTTAACTTTTTTATTTAATTATTAAGATGTTTTTTTTTTTTTATTGGCAAATTTGTTAAGGTAATAAGGGTCACGTTGTTATTGTTTGGAAATCCCTGAATCTCTCCGTCTCGGGAGGCGGGGGAGGTATGTCGGACTCCTACCGATTATAACTAATGAGGGTGATTTAAATAGATTGAATGCAAATAAAAAGAAGTGATATTTAATAGAGCATTTAATTAAGTATTGTATATGCACTTAATTGTTCATAGCAGTGATAGACTAGTGGTATGACCTTTGGACTGACAAGTAGTTTTTTCTAAGTCATGTACGTATTATAAATTAATTATCACTAAACCAGCACACCTGAGAGGTATTCTCGATGGTTTGTAAAACCATGTCAGAGACCTACGGGTGGTTTAAACTCTGACACTCTAGTGTCAGAGTTTAAACCAATCTATTGTTCATCAACCACACGATAAGAAGAAGAACTTAATTGTTCACAATGATTGATGATTGACAATAATGAAGATTAAATATTACTTACTATACTTACGGGCCTCGAAAACAGGGTGAGTAATTATTATTTTTTACATTCTCTTTAAAAAACCCAGCATTTTTCAGCACCCCTTATAAGACTAAACCAAAATATTTCCTCAACACTATCAGACAAACAGATCAGCCGACAGTACCGTGAATCAGTTGCCTGAGTTACGGCATTCCTGTGCTCGAATGGTTCTTAGAGGGCTGTCTACCTGTCCGGGCGCTGCTTTAGTTCGCCGAGATTGCTCGAGTTTGCTCGAGTCGACACAAAGCGTGCCATACCGCCTGTTTAGCGGATGAAGCGATGCACTTGTGTCATTGTTTCTACTACCGCAACATATTGGGTATTCTTGTCTGAATGTATGTAGTGGGTATTGTTTCTTGGTATGCTGGATGTTTATGTTTTGATGTTTTGAATTAAAACATTGATCGGAAGGTAACAAATGCATATATTATTATTCAAATCAAACGGGACTTAATCGCTCTAAAAACATAATATTTATTTACTCCGACGTTTTGATCGAAAAAAGTTAAAAAGTGTTCTTTGAGCAAAGCTAATAATAAAATTTGTAGATAACAAACCGAGTTTCACTTTTAGTTTTTAGTAATTAAAAGTTCAATATAGTTAAGTAACTTGGAAAATATAATGGAAATATATTACCAATGAATGGGTAATTTTATATATATAACCAAATATATGAACTGGAGCACACTACGGTGTGGTGACTTACGTCACGTTTTTGCAAGGTAAAATCTGTAAGGCGTAAAAAAAATCACATGCGATACGCAAGGAATTTTATCGCAGTGTGTAGTATGCGTAAGTGATATACAAGACGATGTTTTTTGACTTTCTAAGCCTTATTATTTAGTATTATTATTGCATAACCTAAAAACATACAAATATAAATGAAAATATATTTCATTAGAATCGTATTATAATTTTGATATTATTAACTTCTTATAATCAAGACAGCTGTTTCGATATATCATATACCACTATGTCCCTAGTCCTGCCCCAGATAATTGCTTAAGTGGGATCTGTAGCCCTCAGCTCAGCCGGAGGCTTGTTGCCCTTTCCCAGAAGCTCCTTGTCTAAGATAAGGGTAGTTTGTTGTTCACTAAGATCTTCTTTGGCGTAAGATAACAGACAGCAATTAGCATCTTCGGCGTTTAGTGTTTAGAGCCTTAAGGGCGTGTCGGATTTGAGATTTGTGGCGGGTTGCGTCTCGAAGGATAGCTGTAAGCCGGGATTACTGGAACTGGCAATAAAAATATAATAATAAAATAATAATAATATAGGTATATATAAATATAATAATACATATAAATAGACATATAAATGTATAATAAAAGATTGATTAAATAGTAAGTAATTTTATATTAAAATTGTGTTGCTGCGCCCTAACAGGGTATCATGTATGTACTTTTACCTTTTATAACATCCTATGTATCTACTCATGATCGCAATAAATATTTGAAGTTTGAAGTTTGAAGTTTAAACAATACCGGTTTTAGAGGCGTTAGTACATTTTTAACCAGTAGGTACCTACGTACATTAGTGTGGTTGAACAATGCAAGTGCATGTTAAATCTATTGATCATCATTTAATTGTAGTAGGCGATGTTCTGTTGTTTCTGCTTACCCCATGGGTAAGGCATGAGTTTATGTAGATATGAATGTATGATAATAATTTAAAGGAGCTTTGCTTCTATATTATAATATTACCTAGTTAAATCATTTTAATTACACAGGCTCACAACAAATACAAAAAATAAAAATATTATTCTGATAATTGAATGTACTAACATCATAACCCGTTCATTATTATTCCAAGAATAACAAAACATTTCCGACACGAAGTTTGATTTTATAAATATTTCATTATTTATACACTGCTAAAATAGCGAAGGTTCTCGCACGGGGAAGAATCGCTAATTCTTGACGTTTCTTCCTTCATTAAAGTTACTGAGGACGTCACATTAACTATTCATTTTATCCTTTGTATACGAGAATATTAAATTATTTGACACATTATACACATCATCACACGCTGAATCAGGTAGACTCATAAATTCGAAAACAGTATTATGAATAGATTAACTTTTGATTTTATTTTTTTGGTTTTAGGTCTTTTCATTGCTGTGTAGAGCTAAAAATAAATTAGAAAAAAAAACATATTAAATCGTAACATATTATGTTGTTAACAAACATGTAGGTTCCAATATAATACAATCAGGTTGAAATATTTCAACCCAAATGCAACCATATCAGTCAATGAAATAGTTATGTTTGTTTGAAAGAGTTCATTATTGTATGTAGGTACCTATATCATAGCCTCTATGGCCAATTTGATATAAACGCTTTTTTAAAGTATAACATAGCCTTACGCCTGTATTCCCCGAAGGATTAAACAGTAGTGTACACTTATATTTCTCCGGTACCATTATTAAATACAAGTAATAGGCAAGAAGATCTAATAGTTGCATGATCATTAAGGCGGGTGTGATTTCCGGGTCGGGTGAAGTGATATTGGATTTTTCTGTTAGGAAAATCTTAATTGTAGCCGCGTTTGAAATGGTGCCCGGTAGAGACACGGAGCTTAATCAAAGCATCGGTGAATTAATGTGAATATGGAATCACCAACAATGAACACCACTGCCTATCCTTTCGGGGAAAACAGACTTAATTTAGTTTGGCACAATTTGTATAAAATTAAATGAAAACGGAACTCATTGTACGTTCAATCAATCAATCATTTATTGCGTTTATATATAAGATATGATGTAACATTGGTCTTCTATATATGTATATTTCCATTTCAAAAGACAAACAAACCAGAATACCTTAGGAAGCCAATCCGCAATAATTTTCACTCAAATTTGACATTAACATGACCGATATTCCACTAGCAATTTGCATGTCCTATCCTTTGAATAAATTAGAGCCACCTGCCCCAAGGTACCTCTATGAATATGTAAGACAATGGCTTTCAAATCTTAGCCTCCAATTAGAAGAGGGGTCATTAAACCCTTAGTTAATTACATCTGCCCGTTACAGAGACGAATTGCGAATGTATGCGGCCCACAGATTACGTGGGTATTGACTATGAAATTTAATGCTGTTGGCTTCGGACCGACATCTGAGTAGTTTAAGTTGAGGTACTATAGGTGAATGTATAATACTGAGTGCTTCAGTATATATTAAGTTATTAATTGCTTGCCACGTAAGTCATCTTAAGGAAACAAACACTTGCTATCTCTCCAATACGACTTATCAACGCATCGTTGAAGATAATATTCAATTTGAGAATGCCAAAATAACTTGCTATTATAAATAATAAGTTTTTTTCTGTGATTGTAGTACCAAATGAATAACTAGAAATAAAGTCTAATCATTACCTATTTGTATTTTCCTTTTACAATTCCTTAAAAATCTAATCTAATGTAAGTAGCTGAAACTATCGGATAGATAATCTGAAATAATTTCATACCCGTAAATGTATGTGAAACCGGTATAATATTATTCATATATCCGTATCCATATCCGATCCGAAATTTCATATCCATATCATTCCTGTTATACAACGTGTAACAGAAATCTTTAGTCATGCAAGGTACCGATGTACATGTTTTACTATGGAAATAATTACGAAAGAGCGAAAAAAAACGGCTGCTCACATTTTGGTCGAGTAAGTGTGAACATTTCTATAAAGCAGAAGATTTTTTTTGGCTCTTTTGAAGTTTGTTCAAAGTAAAAGTTGTTTGTAAATATGGGTAGATTTTCCCCTCAAAGTATAACCACGGATTTTCGTACACATTGTATACATACCTGCTATATTTTTTATACTGTAGTGAGTAAGTAGACAAGAATCATCTTGTCAGACTTCGGCGCTTTAACCCAAGTCTCCAATATCATATGAGTGCTTGCACGTAGTAGATTAGCGTGTGTTCAGTTTAGTGGCAGGTCGGCTGGCACTTAGCCGGCGGTCAGCTTAATCCGTTTATAACGTTTAATCGACTCGGCTCGCAGCCACGTCGATACGGCTACCACTGTAACCGATTTCCTGCTATATAGAATTTCCGGTAACCAAATAACGCTGTGACGAGATAAAGTGTGCTCGTATTAATTTGCAGCGGCTGCTAACGAATATCGTGTTAGGTAAATCGAGAGCATCAACATAGGGGACAAAATGTATCATTTTTTTCTGTGTCAACTATGTAAAATATGAACACTTGTCACACCTGAAAAATTTTTAGGTAGTTATGAATGCACTGAAAATTTAACCTAAAATAATATGACAAAAGTCGCTGTACCAATATTTTAAACAACAGAGGTTGCTTTGACATTAAAATCAAGCTATTGTATTAACAAACAAATATTCTGCATTTATTTTCAAGCAAGCAAAACAGCTACATGAATCTAACATTAATTTTCATAACAAACAAGGATTTTTCATCACCTTACAGTCGTGTTCAAAAGTGCGTGATAAACAAGATAAGTTAGCGTCGTGCATTTTATAACGAGCTAATTATTCCGGCGTGTGAGCACGTCGGTACTACCATAAATATCCAACACAAACACGGTATTAGCACCGGTCACGCTGCACCTTGTTTGACTACGACCTAAAACAACATGCGTTTGCGACCGCTGACTAAATTTGTTACTGCCGGTCATTCGCTGACTCAGTGACCGCTGCTGTACAAGCGGCTAGAATGGTCTTACCTTGCAATAGAGGTAGATGTATGTAAACGGAAACATAAATCATTTACGAGTTACTAAAATAGTTGTGATTCTATTGGTATAATGTTTTAAAGAAACTTGGACTGATATTGATTTCAGTTTCTTATAAAAATTCAAACACAGACTTAAACACAAAACAAAACCTTTTATGTAGGTACGATAAATACGACCAAAATTCCGAATTATATTACTCAAATATATTGGTTAGCATAAAGAAATTGTTATTTATCAATATTTTTATTTAACACTTTTATCCCCGACCGTACACATACGTGACTAAGCTTAAACAGAACGGGAAGCTGAAATACTTTTTATTTAAAATAATATTTTATTTGACAATTAGAAGCTACATAATAATTTTATTCGTATAAAGATATTATTTTAGGAGATGTTAATCTGTTGTCTATGTTTACTTTCGCATATATTTTATTCATTATAAGTATGATGTTTGCATATTAAACATAGGTAAATATTATTAATTTATATTTATGCGGTTTGACTGGTGGACAAGCGGTTTTCGTTAACAATTTATCAGATGAATAAATTGTAACCACCTATGTTATTATTAAAGGAATTATAGAATTTCCACGCCTACCCTTCATCTGACTCTACAACTGAAAATGGCGAGTTTTGAATTCTGTTTTATTATAAAACTTTATAAAGTAAATAAGTGTCCGTATAATGAATACAACTAAACACCTACCTAAGAAACTATTTTTACAATATACGCAAAACATCCTGATTCTAATTTACAGTCAATCGGACCTCGTTCCACAAATATTTGAATTACGTAGGTACCTAAACCCCGCACGTTTGTAAGTACGCATACACTTGGGTATTTAGGCCCAGCCATACATTTAAACGCTAACCACGCAAAACTTGAAATTCATAGCGTCCGTCGATTTTAGCTAATGTGCGTCATGTCAACATATTGTTTGTTAGAAGCGCACCCGTGGACACGGCCTAAGCAAACAGCCATTACTCTCGACGCCGGCGAACGTGATCGCAGCCCTCGACAATTATATCGGATCGTATCACGTCATGCGGACTATCACTGTTTGGACATTAGCGGTCATTTGTAATAATCGTGTTTTATGAGATATTCGTATTCAATTGTTTGGTTTTCATTGTAAGCTGTTATTAGTATTCCGAGATTCAAAATAAAATATATTGTGTTGTGTACCTCGCTTTGATGTTTCTTAAGTGAATGTATATTCATAAATGTGTATTTAAATAAAAATAAAAAAACACGTTTAAATTTGTTATGTATACTTACAACTTTTGCTGTAAAAATTACTGAGCGTTCTATAAACAAATAATTGTAAGTCGATAAATAATGAAATTGTTACCGTAAAAAAACAAGTTTCTTAAATATTGGTAATTAGTTACTTATAGACTACTTAACTATGTACATGTCACTTTATTTTTACGAAATATAAATGTTTGAAATGAAAAATTGTTACTTATAAACTTACTTAGATGCATTTTTGTCTAGCTCAACATTATTAGCTTCAAGTCACCCCAATATTACACCCTGACAAGCTAAACCGAACCGCAATATCGATATCGTGTCATATCAGAAAACAATAAGGTGGTTGCACACTCATTTAGGATGCAGCGAGGTAGCTCGCGCCGGCGGCGACCGGTCGCAGTCGCAGCGATCCGCACCGGTCTGCAGCGGTCCACAGCGACACACGACGCGCACAGAATGACTGATTGTGCGCACGTGCGACTCAGATGCACCACTGTTTACAGTTCTAGCTGGAAAATATTCCAGTACTGTCGTTAACATGTGTGGAGTTGCACTTAAAGATGTGATTTACAAATGTTGAGTAATTTTGTATAGATAGATTCTAGATTCATGCTTTTTAGGTTTTGATGTCTACAGTTAAACAATTACCGTACACATACACTTTATATATATTTGGTAATCCTTGTTATTCGCCGCCTGTAGTGCAAAATCCATCTGCTGAAACATTCAAATGTTAAGAATGGTTTATTAGTCTAGTGGTACCAATCACGACTGCGGAGCATGAGATATTCTCAGTAGCAGCCTGGAGTTTGAAATATAACCACCGGCCCACCACCTATTACATGGGACTTAATAAACAGCATTGGTGAAATGTGAGTGTACATCTTTGCCTACCCCTTCGGAGAATACAAGCATGACGTTATGTTAAGTTAAGGAATATGTTTACCTACTTACGATAAGATGACTCACTTAATAAACCACTAAATTATAAAGTAAACAAACATAAAAGTGGTCTGTCAAACACACGCCCGGTGTCCCTCGAGATCGGTGCAAGTTGTCCGAACTGACCCTAAACTTAACCAGTAAATACCGAAGCCGCATGAACTATCAAAAACTTGGGCACTATTCCCTCTTGTGACCAAATGTTGTTTAAAACGGACCATCGTAACTCAGCTGTGTGTACTTAGCTTGTTAGTCGATACTGACGCTTATACAGTTAATCTATTTATTCAGTAATTAAGCGCATTCATATTAACGTGATTAAAATACTATAATATATGCCTATATTTATATAAAACAACTGCCTCGTTGGTCTAGTGGTCTCAAGCGCGACTGCTGAGCGTGAGGTCTCGGGTTCGATTCCCGGATCGGGCAAAGTGATAATGGGTTTTTCGGTTCGAAATTTCTCAGTAGCAGCCCGGAGTTTGGAATTGTGCCTGGTAGACGGCAATAGGCTCACCACCTATTACATGGGACTTAATAACTTCATCGATGAAATGTGGGTGTACGACTGTGTGCACCTCTACCTACCCCTTCAGGGAATACAGGCGTGATGCTGTTATGTTATGTGATTAAAATGTCTCAAAACAAAAAGCCATGATTTATACACACCTGGTTGAATACCTAATTAATACAATTTCCAATAACCATAGATTTCTCTTAGAAAATAGAGAACATGGATGCTAATATATTGAATTAACATAGCTTTTGCAAATTAATTTATAACCAACATCTATAATCTTTTTTTTTTCTCCATACCAATAACGTTTTTAACTTTTCAAGGTAGATCAGCAAGTCCAACAGATTGACAAGGTTTCGTATAGTTGATGGCCGTGAAGTAACATGATTAATTGCATTGAACATTTTCATAGGTTGATAAATTATTACTAGGAAAATTCAGGCAGATAAATTACCAGAGACCTAAAAAACCATAATCAAATCTACGTATTCCCTACCAGCCTGTTATAATTAATCCATAAAATTATTCCTAATTCAAAATCAATATCCAAACTCGTCATAAACCGTTTTCTTAACCTGTCAAGGCAGGTAACTGCAAGTCCAACAGATTGGCAAGTTTCTGAACTGTATCGTAGACGGTGCCTGAAGTAACAGATTCGCATTGCACGACTCACGAGCGACTCCTAAATTCAATTAATCATAGTTGGGATTAGTTCCCCTTTGACGACCTGCGGACCAGACGTGACTGTCTTGTGTAACCGGCTTTCGATAACTAATTATAATTATTGGAAGTTTGTCTGCAGTTATTTTGAAGTTTTGACGTTGTTTCTGTAGTACGAAATTAGGACGAACGCAAACGTACCTATCAAGTATAGACGTTTAATGTTTAAAGAAAAAAAAAACAGTGTGTTTTAAGTCACCTGCGTCGTTTCGTCCAAACTAGTGAGCTTATTCTAATCCCTACTTCCACATTCATTACTTAGTTATTATTAATGTTCAAGCTATAAATTAATTAATTTGTTCTACAGAACCCTGTACATAGAATCCCTTTCAAAATAACTACACTGTCAAAATATCAGGGTATTCTCAAGATATCAGTAATAAATTCCCGCCAATTACAAAGTTAGTGGAACTTCCGTTGGTCAGTACTCGAAAGGCCAACTAGTTAACTCGTAGCGAGCCCCGCCGGGAATCGAACTCCGGACGTTGGGTAAGTAGCAGATTTATTAAGAGGCTATTCCTAAATGCCGGCGGGGAGAACTTGGCTTTAAAATTAAATCACGCTTTAGTTTGGAACTAAGCCTTCTAAATTCGTGCTTTGTCTGTTGCAGATACGGGCTCTCCATTTAACTGGTATTTACATTTGAATTGTATAGCAGTGTTTTGTTTGTTGAGAGTCTAATACTTGGTACTCTATTGTTAGTCGATAGTGATTTTGCTATTATGGAATAAGCGTTGCTCGTTGACTGTCATTGATAAAAAAAAACTGTTCTTGTTTATCTCTTTTTTACAAGTAAAGTTAAGTTTAAGTTTTTAAGTTACATCAATTTACTGATATCTTGAAATCGACGGTTGAACGACTATTTGGTGTAAGTGATATTTTTGTACTTAAAAAATACCTTAACTTTAATAACCAGCCTTCAGATATTTTTATATTTCACAAAAATTTCGCTTCAACCAAATAAACGTTCAACCGTCGAAATAATAATAAAAGTTGGGTCATCATTACCGAAAATTTACTTCATACTTAAATATTGCCTTAAACCTTTCCCTGTGTAGTCCCCCACATTTGGTACACTGCGATTGTTTAACTATTGTGTCAGCTTCGCGCACAGTTAACGTATATTAAAGTTATAATATTAAATGGCAAAAGAATACGGTCGCGAGCAGGATTCGAACCTGCGCCTCCCGGATAAATACTCCAGGCTCTCTGACCACTAAGCCATCTCGACCTCTGCTCACTACAGTGAATTCTTCTTTCCTCATTTTAACACGTTTTTTGGCGACGTCATTGCTATCTATTCAGTCCCTATACAGGTGACCGAACCGACACAACTAACTTTGCAGTTAATACAACGTCGTAAAGATGCAAATACCTTAACAATCAAAGCGAACTCTAAACTCTGCTCTTTTTCCATTTAATATTATAACTTTAGAGTTCGCTAAGCATACGTTAATGCTTTTCAAAGATTTATCTTTAAGTGTTAATATTATGTTGTATCATCAAATTGTTCTTGTTCAGCTACAGTTTGAAACATTACAAGACGTCACAATTATGCGTCACATAATTTCTTTACCCTTTTCGATTTCTACACGACACGGTTTGCAGAAAAAGAATTTATCAAAGTACTTTTCAAATGCAACCCTTTTATTCGCGGCAGACTTACAACAAATCAAAAGGCTAATAAAGAAACGCGAACAACTCTCGCAAAGTATTTCTTTCATCGGAGGCAAAGTTGCGAGTCGGGAATTTCCTGCGGAGGGGTGAAGGGGGGCGGAACTGCCAACGACTTCCTTTACTACGTGTAACTGCATTCAGACAAACGGGTTTGTAATACACTCTTTGTATAGATGTAATTTTTCGTGTAATTACACGTCTTAATATTGAAACATTCGTTTTTGTATAAGAATCTAAAAGTAAATATTTTGTAGTATTTGTTGTAATACATCCATACTAATATTATAAAAAGAAAAGATTTGTTTGTTTGTAATCGAAAAACTCTGAAACTTGACCGAT
Source organism: Xylocampa areola (assembly GCA_935421205.1). Classification (NCBI taxonomy): domain Eukaryota; kingdom Metazoa; phylum Arthropoda; class Insecta; order Lepidoptera; family Noctuidae; genus Xylocampa; species Xylocampa areola. The sequence continues at coordinate 8,392,152 of OW285204.1, forward strand.
TTTAATAATTCTTTCACCATTAAACAGCTACTTGGTCCAGAAGTAACATAGACTGTATTTTATTTCAGTAGTTATTAGATTTCAGCCTGAAATTCCATGCGAGCAAAGCCGCAGGAGCAGCTAGTGTAATATATTTTTACACTTATTCGAATGTACTCGGAAAAATGGGCAAAAATCACTATATACGCGCCTCATAGGACAGAATATCGCCGGCGCTATCGAGGGTTGCCACTTCGTAGATGGCGGCGTGGCAAGATCGTCAAGTCGACGTGTGCAAGACAGGTATGGCCAGAAATCGCACAGAAGAAAGTTTAGAAATAAAAAAGAGTTAGGGTAAAAAGAAGGTAAATAAAAAATAAATATACTATAGTATTAGTACTATTGGCTTTATTATTATGTCATCATAGTACACTATAATGTCACATTAATAAAACCAACCAAGCCGCAATACCTACAGTTAAAAACAACGAAACAAGAAATCATATATCTAACCCAGATCTGAAAAAAAAAACGGATGTAACCTTGCCTTGTCATAAGCGAAGCATAGACTACGCACACACACGCAGCGTACTGGCGCGGAGTAGATGAGTTTTAAGTATTTGTATGCGTTTAGCTCGTGTATTACAAGATAAATTCGATGACTAAGCATGCTTCTCACATGTCATACGCAACGCTAAGTCCGTATTTTTTTAAGGTCTGTGAACTAGGTATAAAAATATTAAAATTGGTATCACGGGGTACTTATTTCTAAGGATTGCGCATTGGATCTAAACACGTCCAGAAATCCTAAATCCAAAAGTATTCTGCAAACCACGCGTTAACCCCTAAAGCTCTATTAGTTTATCTGTTGGTTAGACGGGCAGAACTAAAACACAACAAGTTGTAACCGGCGAACAACATTATATAAACAATCCCGGCTCAATATTGATTTCAGTTTAGCTAACAATATAATCAACCCCAATTTGTCTCAAGTTCTCACAAGGAATACTGAATTGATTACCTCTTGCTTATTTGTCTTAAATTATATCTCTTGATCTAGAAGTTCTATAAATACAAAAACGTCATGATATTGTATCAAATAAATCATATTCGTGTTTATGAAATACAAAAAATCTTTCAAGATATAACAACAACGACGAAGGAATCCGGAGAGTAAAAAAAATCCTTTTTAGTGTAAGCTCCTAGACAATTTTAGTGTTTTTACTCTGTTCCTAGACAATTTATTTTTACACCTTGACGAAAATTTTTTTTTTTTTTTGGAAATGCAAATATGTAAATAAAATCTAAGCTAAGCATGCGTTAATGCTTTCATAAATACAGATAAATGTTTTTCATAAATTTATCTGTGTTTGTTAAGGTAATTGCATCTGTACAACATTGTATTAACTGCAAAGTTAGTCGTGTTGGTTCAGTTTCTTGTAAAGGGATTGAATAGATGGCAATGACGTCACCAAAAGACGTATAAAATGTGGAACAAGAATTCACGGTAGTGAGAAGAGGTCGAGACGGCTTAGCGGTCAGAGCGCCTGGAGTATTTATCCGGGAGGCACAGGTTCGAATCCTGTTCATACTCCACAACAAAATAAGTTTTGAGTTCGCTAAGCATGCGTTAATGCTTTTCAAAGATTTATCTGTTCTCCTAGACTAATTTAAGTAACTAATTTTGAGTGCCGGCCAAATCCACATTGCATAGTTTTGAGTTCGCTAAGCATGCGTTAATGCTTTTCAAAGATTTATCTGTACTAGTAGACTAATTTAAGTAACTAATTTTGAGTGCTGGCCAAATCCACATTGCATTGTTATAGTCTTTTTTATTATTATTTCTATTAAGTAGGTTAATGATCTCCATTGATTGTTTGTATGACGCCGACTCAAACTTAGTTACTTCCATTAGTTTAGCTTAATTATTAAGACAAAGAAGGTAACATTTTTTATTTTTCGGTTTCCTTTCTAATAATCGGTTTAAACGAAATAATATTAACATACACTATCCAATCCATTCCGTATTAATACATTTAAAAAAAATGTGTCGACTTAAAACCTCCTTCGCTTTTTCGGCAATTGAAAAATAAGGCTTATTTCTGTATCACAAACGTACAAATTATGGATAAAATTATACACAACAATGAAGCAGTGATTAGATCTTTAGCCCTTCCTCAAACTCAAACTCAAACTCAAATCCTTCCTGACGGACTATCCCTAATAAGTCCTTTTCAAAGTAAAGTATACTTATAAGGCTTGTGTATACTATTTGGTACATTCTCTATGACATTGTGTCACTTTACCTTCAACATTACTTGATTCGCCAAGTTATGTTTCATCTCGACATTGTGACACACTAAGACAATGGTAGACGCTGTTACTTGTTATCTCGATATTAATTTCCTGAAAATGAATTTCAATAAGCGAATGTCGTCACTATTGGTTGACGCGAAATCGGATGTGAGCCTACCAAACTATATTTGTTCGTGTTCATACAATACGATAACGTCTATTAATATTAGTAGTTTACGTGAATGCGTATATATCTAGTAGTACGATGAATAGCACATTTATTTTTGTTGTATTAATTTACATAATATTTGAGCTAGCATCGGCATTATCTCTAGCACTCTTTACTTCAGACGTAGATTTTAGGAAAGGTAAAACTTTTGACGACAGCGCTTTAAGGCGCGAGTTTCTACAACTTTAATACGCGTTGGTGAAGGATGCAGGATAATTCTTTAATTATGATGTAATTTAATCATCTATCTTTATTTTATTTTTTCAAATCTACCAGGTTGCATGTACTCGAAATTAGGTGCACGGTTCCAATAAGATGATCTTATGGAGAAGAACCGGCAAGGAACTCAAAGACTCTTTTAAGAATATCCGTTATTTGCATTGTTCATGTAATAAAAAACAAAAAACTAATTGTAATAATTTATAAATATAAATATTTTCTGTGGTGAACTTAGTGTCCTCTGATATTTCACTAACAGAGCACTCGTGGAGCGGCGGCGAGTCGATCTATACTAATTTCAAAACCTTTTTTTCAAAACCTGGAAATTTGTATAATTTACATTTTCTTTGCAAAAAGAATAAAAAACGATTCCCGATTACGAACCGGTATTCCCCGAAGGGATAGGCAGAGCTATACACTAATGTGCACACCCCCATTTAAAAGCCGTGAGCGTCAGAGTGGTCTATCTTTATTGAGACACAATTATTATTTTATTATAACCAATTATGTATCGAATAAGATCTCATTTCTGGTGCTTGGCTTTTTCACCTATTAACTCCCATGGAAGATGGTGGATAGGAAGAAGGTCAACCTACCCTGACTCCGCGTTGCTACTGAGACTGAAACTTTCCCTACAGAAACCCAATAATACTTTGCCCGACCTGGGAATAAAATAGACCAACGAGGTAGTCGTATTAAACAAGTGGTGGAGAAATTCGGCCATTCCGGCGAAGAGAGCGGTATTCTCGATAACTTAGAAAAGTACTTGAAGTACCAATACAGGAGGTTCAAACTCAGCGTTTTTCTTAGTTCATTAACCCTTTGCTCTATCTAACCCTTTTTTTATTTTGTAGCTCTACTATTCCTATATTGGTTAGAACAGTAACAACATTTACACAAAAGCATAATTTGTTAGCGCCATTAATGTGTCTCAAGTTCTAGTTGGGTGTACATCAAAATGGACTAGGCAGTATCCGATCGGTGCGGCATAGGCCAGTATAACTAGGATCAAATTCCTAACTAAGGCTGATTGAGAGTGAAATATACACTCGACAGACGGTTATTGATTGACATGCAGTTTACATTGCCGCCATGCCTACCCTATTTTAATTAGTTCGGTACGGAACAATGCCTTTCGAATGTAGGTTAGTATAACGTACTGAGGAATATAAGAGGGTGCGTGCGTTTGTCATTTGTACTTCTGAAATCTGCACATTATCATTTTATTTTAGGTTTAAGTTACGGTTTATTCTTGCATTATTAATTTTGGTTGAAGAAAATTTGAGAGATAAAAAAGTTATTTAATAGGTAGGCATAATATCTCATCACTGCCTCGTTGGTCTAGGGGTCCCAAGAGCGTCTGCCGAGTCTCGTGTTCCCGAGTCGGGCAAACTATTATTGAGTTTTTCTGTTAGGAAATTCTCAGTAGTAGCCCCGAGTTTGGAATTGTGCCCGTTCGATGGCAATAGGCTGACCACCTATTACGTGTAACTTAATAACAGCATTGGTGTAATGTGGTTGTTCAACTTTGTACACCTCTGCCTACCCGTTTGGGGAATACAGGCGTGATGCCATCACTTATTGTGATAATGTAATTTCATCACTTTGCTATAAGTATAAATAAACACTGTTCCATACATACGTAATCTCACGCCTTTTTCTAATGGGAGGTAAGCAGAACCAATAGACCACCTGCTACGAATATTTGCTGAAATGACGAATTTCGAAATTGACAAAAGACATTATGCACATTTTTTTTTTTAACCAATCTATAATATTATATGAAGCTGTTATATTATAATGTGTAGAGATCGTGAAAACCATCTTAGATTTTATTTATTACTGTGGATATAGAAATAGTAGTAATTTGCACATACATTACCATTACGGCCTCTGCCTTCGGAGTTGGTTGTATACTGCACTCAATCATCAATATGAGATTAGGAATACATTCTGCCATATGATACGTACACCTATAAATTGATGTGAGCGGCGTGGAGCGTGATGTGCCTTAATGAAAATCAAACTGGAGACGGTCTGGACATGCATACATTTAGATACCGGGACATCCGAGTGATTAATTATACCTATATCTATGTTAATATTTATATGTGTATATTATGGTAGATGTCAGTAAGAAATTTTTGATAATATTAAAAATGTTTAGCACCCGTTATTATCTTATAACTGCATCGTTGGTATTGCGACCGTAAGCGCAACTACTGAGGATCCTGGGTTCGATTCCCGGCTCGTGCCAATGAAATGTTATTGGGTTTTTCTGTTAGGAAATTCTCAGTAGCAGCCCGGAGTTCAAACTGTAGCCGTATACAAAGTGTAAGAGAAGTATGATATAGACGAAAATCTTTTACTTTGGAAAATCGAAAAAATGAGAAAACATTACATTGTTTTCCAAAGATTCTAATCAAATCAAAATGTATGGAGTAACTGATAATTTATTCGCGCTTTCGAAGTTAGTTCTATAGTAAAAGTTGTTCGTATACATGGGTGCATTGACCTCTCAAAGTATGACCAAGGACTTCTGTTGCACGTTGTATATAACTTAATAGCGCCATCGTTGAAACATGCGTGTAAAACAGTAGACCTCTGCCTAACCTTTCAGGGAAAACAGACACGATGCTATATTATCTTTATCACTCTAAAATATTAAGTTATGTAATAACATCATCAATAGGATATAAAAAAATACGGTTAAAATCTGAATTTTCACCCAATAAAGTAACATTTTAGCAAAATCCGTTATTTCGTGCCGTCGCGTCGCCCGTCAGTGACTTGCATAGTTTTAATCCAAAAGTTAATATTTCAATATAACATGTAGATGGAATCGTAAAATTCCCCAATATCGTTCACTTTATAACACTGTAAAAGGGAATACACACTCGACGTATAATCAAATACGCCCAACGTCAGAGAGTCGAGTTGAAATAGAATTTTTTGCTCTTAAAAATTGCGATCACGTTTCTAATATAGTGAAAACAATATTCTAGTGACCGGGTGATTTCTGCACAGATGCTTGCCCTACCAATATTATGTAGGTGGGGCAAACTTTTTCATAGCTTTGATATATGAGTGGCCCATAAAATATGGGGAAATAATTTTGGATACGTGCAAACTAATGCAAATCAAAATTTAATATAACTTCTTGTCTACGGATCTTCACACTTTTGGGATGATTTTCAGTCTTAATATAATATAATGTATTCGGAATTTGTTCACTCATGTTCGGTTTTTGATTTCTCTACTTCGCGATAACGCTACGATATCGTAATTTGAAATCGCATACATCGGCTGCTCTCGCGGTTTTAATGGGTGAAGGGGTCGTTTGAAAAACGCCATGTCGATCGAACGATATAAAAAACCACATTAATCTGCACTTATCTCGACGATATTATTTAATGACGCGTCATTTCGCGGTTATTTGTAACTTTTATGGAGGGAATAGATCGTGTTCGAAGATGCATTTTTAGATAAGACTCTTTATGTCGAACATTATATTATGCGTAAGTGAAATTTCATTATATGAACCATGATCGTTCTGGCTCGCAGTTTTATGACACTTGTTATTATACGCTTACACATGTAGTAACAACGTTTTATTGCAGAGCTTTACGTTTCGCAGGACGAATGCGAACGTTCAGTACCTACGAATAAATTAAAGCAGCAACCTGCCTATTAAATATCTTCATGTGGAATAATAGTCTAGCAAGAACTATTTTCCTTGAGGACCGCAAAGTAAGCAACAAATATCGTTTATCACGCAATACGATTATTCTACAAACAGTCGCCGGCAGCGGGTCGATTTGCATGAAATATAAAGGTGACCGCACACATAGTTTCCCGTTGTTTATAGCGGTCAGTGAACGCGGTCGTTTTGTTTGCTCGCCCCTTTTGCATTCCTGTCTTCGTTCCTTTATTGTCTTACTTTCCGCTCATGACATCGGAATAATATATTTATGAAATAGATAAACAAAGGGAGGACAACAGCGAAATTGTAAATTAAATTGTTGAGTAATGTGACTGTGTACTCAAATGCTTGGAAGCACTTTTTTGTTCAGGAATTTTATGCAACAGGAAGTTTTGACTCATGTTTGTAGCAAAATTAATGTCGTTTTATGAAGATTTTAATTTCAATTGGGTACCCTTTTTTGAAACTGAATGTGGATTTACCTCGTTAAATTATATTCTTATTTAAAAAACAACATAAGTAGATGTCTAAAGCGTAGCAGGTGGCATACTTATATCATCATCATCATGGCATCACTCCAGTATTCCCCGAAGGGTTAGGCAGAGGTGTACACAGTTGCACACACACATTTCACCAATATTGTTATTAAGTCCCATGTAATAGGTGGTGAGCCTGTTGCCATCTACCAGGCACAAGTCCAAACTCCGAGCTGCAACTAAAAATTTCATAACATAAAAATCCGATCACACTTTGTCTGACCTGGGAATCGAATCCAGGGTTTCGGACTCAGTACTGGCGCATGGGACTACTAAACCAACGAGGCAGTCATATAGTTTCTGACATAGGTACTAATAGTTTCTGCTTATCTCTATAATTATGATCCCTATATATATGGAAAAAAGCGTAAGTACACTTATGTACGGCCACTTAAGTGAAAAACGTCTAAAATGTCTGGCGTTTCATAAAAGTGCGATCAGACGAATATTTCACTCATTATTTAATATTCTGTCTTTATTCTTCGTTTTACATTTCACACCTCAATGACACCTTTTGTCCGCATCGTCTCGCTTTCATTATTCGATTATCATCGACAACTGTCAATTGGCTGTCATATTGGGGACAATCGGCACTCGATCACACTCCTCTTTCTAATGAGGGACGACACACTGAAGTCCGAAGTGGAATTATTAAAAAACCATTAGATATAGGGCAAAGACCGTGATGGATGGACTCTCGAATCCGATCCATTTCAATTTAAACGACCCGATGTCTGTATAAAGGGTGAGTATGCCCCGAGTATGGTAATGTGTTTTAAGTCATCCGTGGTCCGATTTGACCGAATTTGTTGTCTTAAAACGTACAGGAAACATAGACTATATAGAGATACATCGTGACGTTTATAATGTTGCAATAACGGTTGGAACATTACTCACACCTAACCAGGAGTGATGAGCTGATAAATCATATCTAGTTGCCGATTTATATAGCAATAAACGAGGAGGGATTGCAGCAGTAAATAAAAAGTACTACCAACTCTTTATGATGTTTTATATTTATAGACTATTTAACATTTATTTCGTGTACCCCTTTTTAGAATGTTATAAATATAAAATCTTACATTATTGTAAAAAGCAAAAGTACTTTAAATACAAAAGTAGCAAATGCCTCCATTTACACGGAACGATACTACGAGGCAATAAGCTTACCGTGTGGTACTACGCCGTAGCGCATCTACGGCGTAGCAACGAATGCTAAAAACCCAGGCCGTTAACTCGACTTCACTGTATAAAATAACCATCTGTGGAAACCACCGCTTATCCCTTAGAAAAAACTCTCTTTGTGAGGATAACTCGCTCTACATCCCCTCTTATGATATGTTTATGTACTTTGAGATTTTATGTGGACGTTCCAACGCCGAGCACGAATTTTATTGGGTTTATAGAATTTTATGACGCTATATTCCATGCAGTGGCCGCTGTTTTTCATTGTTTATTGATTTTGATGCGAATAGTGCGGCGTTACGGTTAAACTGTCGTCGTTTAAAGATAGTAAAGAGAATTATGAAGTGTGTTCATAATAAAAATGATACACTATTTCTAAACAAAGTAAACAAAAATAGCTTTAAACAAACGTTAACCGGTCGAAGCTGGGGTAATCTGTGCAAAACTATGTTTGAAGCGAGCTTTAACAGTTTGACGGCGCACTTAATGTATTTATACCGGGCACCGGGCAGCGGCATCTGTGGCTAATGATATCGCTGGACCTGCGCCCTGACACCCCACCCCTTCCCCGTCCCTGATGGCCCCCATGACTCGGTCATTAGTTAAACACGCACAGCCGCCCGCATGTCGCAAGTTTATCTTTGGCTAAACTGTAGGTATGTGGACTCGATTAGCCCTTTGATCAAATAATCCGGCGATAAAATAGGGCTTCAGGAAATTAAATTACATTATATGTCATTGTTCGGGTGCTCTAGCTGTGAAATGGTTTTATGTGGGGAGGCCATCCGGTTTCACGTGTTTATATGTATTTAGTTAATGTAAGTAAATAAGTTGAGTGCGTTAAGGAAAATCATTACAAATATATTAGTTACCAGATTGAGAATGTAGCTCATTCATTTTCATTATTGACAAAAATCTTACTTGCACTATAATTTTGGGTTTTTGATAGCCTATATATTTCAATAATTGTACAAATAGATGTTGGTCATATATTTTCTTATTCCTGACATATCTCAATAATCGTTATTCACTTTCTTAGAAAATTGTGCACATTATGCAAAATCTTTCACACCAAAGCAAAACAAATGCACAATATATTCATTTTCCGGTCAGCATAGCAAGGTGAAGTGGCGAAACTCGGATCACCCGAGGGTTCGAAGACACGCTCGTTACTCGCACAAGGCGTACAAGATAAACCGGCCGCTAGTTTAATTGGCGGTCACTACACGCTGCGTCTCATTCCTACCGGTCTTCCGAAGTTCAGACAAATCATTATGACCAGGCATTCGTTAGCAACACGAGATACATCGAAACACACTACGTAATACACATACTATCGAATATCAAAGCTTTGATGACGAAGTGAAGTAATTAAATGACCCTCACTTCGTACAACGTCAGAATCAATATTTCAATCGAAACGCCAACCATGAATTTAATATTGTGAGGATAATAGAGCACTTGAAAACAATGCCGCATGAAACCATAATTCCAACTCAAACTGTTATCGTGCTTACATTTAATTAACAACGTTTTCGAATCTTATCTGTGCCTGCATTTGTTTGTTAAACAAAAGACAGTAAAAAACCGTATGAGGGTTAAACAGTAAACGTTCTTGGTGACCGGAACGGGGCGGGATCGCCGGAGTGCGGCGGTCATTCGATTAATACTAACATTAATCTCGGCTGCCCTGTGGCAGGGGACTTTAATTTATGCCGTCGTTTTGACAATTGATGAGGGAGGACATCGTGTAGATATTTTAAACAACAGACGCAGGTGAAGTGGAATTAATCTGCGATTACGTTAAGCGTTGGCTTGTACAATTAATACGATTTACCACCAAAGGACTATTAATGTAACATTGGCACTTGCGGTTCGGAAAAAAGAATACATATTGGATTTTGAAGACGGTTTTTTTGTAAATCTATGTTATTCTGATATTAAATGAGACTGTAAGAATAATCTGTGAAATAAAAATACACAGTCATTAGTACTGACTGTCTATTTTATATTAATGACTCATTAAATACGACATATAGGGTCACCGGCGAAAAATAACTTAAATATTTATCTATAATGAATATTCTTGGATTTCATTCTATAGGGCCCAGTAAAATCTAACTTCTTAGAGAAGACACTCGAATGGATGATTTATGTATATCATATATAAGTCTTATTTTGACAGCTCTCCGCACCGCTCTCCAATACAAATATCAAGTTACAATTCAGCATAATCTAAGATATATGATACCTTTGCAATACATAAATTGAAACATATTTGATTGAGTAACAGTACATAGATCGACATCTAATCGACATCATTTAAGTCATACTAATATCCAATTTTTACTCCTGAATCACCTCTGAATATTTATCCGAAAGTTAAGTCAGTTCAAATTTCATCTTTCCATTACTGCAACATGAAGGTATCGCGGCAGCAATAGCTAGCTATACAGATTTGAAATTTAATAAAGACTATACAGTCTTTATTAAATTTCTAAATATTTTGAAGCTAATCGCTGGGTATACCCTAATGAGTGTTTTTGAACGGTCGGTCTGCGAGCAAGGCATGCGTGAACGCGCGTCCGCTGCTCGTGACGTCATCCGAACCGCGCGGCCGACGCGAGCGACGCGAATATTAATTCACTGCCCCGCCGCGTCTAGCAACATCACTTGCACTCACTGAACTCGCCCATTGCTAATTGCGTAGAAACTTAGACAGGCATTTTCATGTCAAATCTCTATGCTATGGGGCATTTCGAATACTTTCGCAGCATTTAAAGACAAAAGTTATAATGTTTGTCTCATCGTGTACCTTATTGGTTCATAAATGTGTATGTGCTGGTTAGGGATTCGCATATCTAACTAAATTAATGTATACCAGAATTTTCAATCAGTTGTAACTACGCCATTACTTTGTAACATTTTATTAATGTTTAGCAATTATTTGTACTGCACTGGCATAGCTGCGGGCAACCAATTATCATCAAAAACTAATTAAAGCCTCAACTATATTAATTTTGCGTTCAAAATTATAAATTCCCCGCTGACACAGAGGGTTCTAACAAAACTGATACGGAATAAATTTTCAACTTAATTTAACTAGACAAACAGAAAGGACCGAATAAAGGGACCGACTTAATTTCAGTATTGAGGTGGAAACTAATGATAAGCTAGTTTGCTCACTACACACACAAAAGTATGAAACTATAATTTACCTACCGAAAACTGAACTTAAAGTTAGGTAAAGCCGATAAGGTATAAAATAATGTGCAGTATCTGAGAGTGATTATTTATACAATCGTCGAAAATAAAGTGATTTTCAATATCAGCCAGATTGATTTTCTGAATAATTCCGTTTAATTATGTTTAAGTACCTGTAATTATAAAAATGATAAACTAATATTACAGTTTAATTTACTAACTGACTCTCTATTTCCATTGCCTTTTGGAATGAGGTAAAGAAAACCAAAACAAGAAAGAAAAAAATTGCCACATCCAAACAAGTTCTATCGTATCTACATAGATTTAGCGCTCGCGCCGAGTGCGTCCCGACTCTCGTCCGATTTCGCGCTCGACTTTACTCGCACAGCTGTTGTTGTCCGTACTTTTGACAATATACGCAAATTATTTTAAAATTACTCCGAGATGCATATGATGATGATATTTATAAAAAATATATTTTCATAGTTAGAATATCTTTTAATTAACTGCCTCGTTGGTCTAGTGGTTCCAAGCGCGACTGCTGAGCATGAGGTTTCGGGTTCGATTCCCGGGTCGGGCAAAGTGTTATTAAGTTTTTCTGTTAGAAAATTCTCAGTAGCAGCCTGGAGTTTGGATTTCTGCCCGGTAAATGGCAATAGGCTCACCACCTATTACATGGGACTTAATAACAGCATTGGTGAAATGTGGGTGTACAACTGTGTAAACCTCTGCCTACCCTTTCGGGGAATACAGGCGTGATGCTATGTTAGAATGAATATCTACTAAATTGCAGAGATATAAAGTAGTGGTGGATAAGCGCTTAGTTTTGTGGTCAATATAAATTGTTCTTGATAAGGAAAAATACAATATTTTCTAAACAAAACATCAGGATTTTGTGCTATCCAGTCAAGTAAATAAATTTATCAGTCTATATCAATACGTATTATAATCTCATGTACGTGACACCTACTTAAACTTAATATGAAAATGCCGTAAAAAGGTACTCAGCTAAAGTCAATAAAGCACGAGCCGTCTGTTTTAAACTCAGTAACAATCGTATTCAAGAATCCCCAAGCCAACACACGTAGAATACTTTATAATTATAAATGCAATCCCAAAGTAATATTTGCAGTAACGCTATGACAAACTAGCCAAACCTTTACCCCCATAATGTTACATCGATATTAATTCCGAAAACTACATCCGTACATACATCAACCTCATCCTTTTATCTATTAAAAACGTTCGGTATTGGGAAATCAAACAGGTGCCCGTACAGTCAAAGGCCATAATTTAATCAACGTGTAGTGCAGTGGTCCGTCTGTGCATGTGATAGTCGCAGTTATTAAACCGCAGCCTGCCATGTTCAATTTACAACGTAACCCTATGGAAAATATTGTGATTGTGTACGTACCTGTGAATTTGGAAAACACATCGCCGCCATCATGATTTCTGCGGTTGCACCGTTAATAATACACCGATTAGCCGTATGGAGGACCGCGACAGTCGATTTAGGAATGTCGAAATTGATAATTTGTGTTATTGACGTTGCCGTGGTTTACATCCGGTTAAACATTTTTTATATGGTAATTTCTACATAATATTCAATATTTGTACGTTTATATTGTAAAAAATAATAAAACTAATATAGATGACTAAAATAGACTACAACGTAACGTACGTTGTAATCGTCTATAAAGTCATGCTCAGCTAAGTTATGATAATTTATATCGTGTGAAGGAACGGTTCACGAAAATCGTCGAATCTATAAGAAACAAACAACAACCTGAATTCAAACTTATAGGAATAACTTATTAGGAACACGATTTAATAAAGCTGTGTTTCATGGAAGCCCTCACAGATACGAATACTGCACGGATTTCCACTTTATTAGTTTGTACCGGGAATTCGCCGAGTTTAGTTTTACCATACATTTTCATTCGGCAGTACTCCGCCGGGGGACGTAATTAATATAGCTAATATGATTAGTAGTTGTTCTCTTGAAACTAGTGTCTGGGAATGTAAGAGATTTGTACTGTAGTGTTTTGATTTAGGTTCTTGCGAAAGTGATGTTTGCTTTATAATAATATCTGGAAAACAATGTAAGGCGTTATGAAAGCTGTTATTGACGAGATTTCAGTGCTTGGTCCTTAAGACATCCTGGGGGTTATAATATAATTATTATAATTTTATTGACAAATCACGCCTGCTTACCTTTGAGGTATACAGAGAGCTTCTGTTTTGGTTGCTTTTGACCTGCCCTTTTTGAGACTGTTCGTCAATTTGAGTGCGATACGTTCGCCGAGGTCGGCCCACTGTTCCATATTTGTCCATCTTCTTTTATCCATATTTTTTACATGTCTTAAATGTCTTAGCATACCTTTCTCAATCCTGGTCACTACCTCTCACTTCACAATATTCCCTTATCACAAAGTTACACGCACTATAATTTTTATCATTAGAACCCGTGATGAGACTTAAAAACATTCTGGACAATCTTTTTGAATATCCTCCAAAAATATATCGCTTTAAACACGAGTTAATTTCTGTATAAGTAAATAAAAATTCTGACTACATAAAATACAGTGAGGCATTACATTTTTATTACAAAACGAATGTCGTTCGAGCCCGGGGCGGGCAGTGGCCGAGCAATTATTGCGTGCATATTACTCCGCCCCGGGCGTAATCGCGGACACATGACTTATACCTGTTTTTTAGTCCATTATAAGCACTGTGGATGACAAACATTATTAACATCGGATTTTATAGTGGCTACTGATTTAGAGTTGCGGTATTTGAAATGTCTATATATTTAAAGTGTTATTTTGTGTCATATACAGTAGTTGTTTTGCAAGTACCTACTTAGCATGTAGTTAGTATTATACTTAGTATCATATTCTATATTGTATGCACGATACATAATACAAATTATAATATTGAAAAAATGGTTGGTCAAGTCGTTCCAAGCGCGACTGTTGGTCCCGGGTTCGATTTTCGGGTCAGAAAAAGTGCTATGAAGCCCGGAGCAGCCCGGAGTTGGAATTGTGCCCAGTAAATGGCAATAGGCCACAAATTACATAGACCTTCATAACAGTGTCATTAGTGAAATGTGGATGTACCAAGTGTGTACACCTCTGCCTACCCCTTTAGGGAATACAGGCGTGATGCTATGTTATGTATGTAATTCTACCTTGCTAAACAGACTCAGGGATTGATGATGTATTTTTGTTGTATTTCGTCGCTGCTTGTTTTTAGATGATAGTACGGTGCTTACGTAAATACGTTCATACTCCTTGAAGTTGATCGTGAATAAAAGAGTTCTCCTGTACGTAATCCGACTTTTAATTAACGCTTAACCATGTACTCCTTTTAAACACAAATAAGTCAGGTTAGTACCATTCCATTAACTTTGCAAGATAGGAAAAACAGAGAAGAAATGAATAAAATTAAATAAATATCCTCATTTGATATTAATTTAACAATAATACTGACACCGTATTATATACTGTGTAAATTCTGCGAACACAAAATTAATTTTACATGTGATATGACCAAACATTTTCTGATTGGGACAAATGGAACGTACTTAATTAATTCAGATTTATTTCATCATTGTTGCATTCTTTTCGCATATTTTCTTTCGAAATAGTAGAGTAAGTTAAATTATTTTCAATACAATTCCGTATCATAAAATAAAGAGGAAACGTTAATTAAAAAATAGCTTTACAGAAATTCGAATACTTGTATTAAAATTATTTGAGTTGTCAGTTGTTTAACAAGCTTAAATATCACCAAACGAGAATGTAACTAAATCACGTTTCGGTCCAACTATATATCATGAGCTGAGACTAGTTTGGGAATTAAGCTACAATTAAATGGTCGTAAATTCCAAGTTTGGGCTCGGGTCACTTCGGGGAGTGCGGCGGCAATTTATCAATTATTTACGCCACTTGGTCCCTGCGCACCGTCTGCCGTCACCTACCCGGGTCGCTCCACCGAACTGTTGATTGACACTGCAGATATTGAAAATAAACACTGCATAAGCATAGTTTTCCTTTAAATTGGTAGAAAGATCGTTTGGTATCGACTTATTCTTTTCGATCGAGTTTTTTTTTCACATGTGCAAAATCCATCATACCTACAGATTAAAAACCTTTACAAAGGTTCCGGGATCGCAAATGCATTCACCACAACTCTATCAAAATCCTCAGTTATTTTGAAACCTTAGTAAAATTCAAATGCTTCCTCATTTGAATTTTACTAAGGTGCAACAAAACGTGCATGTGCAACGAGCAAGTAAAAAAAAAAAGTAATTTTATTGAGAAAAGACAAAATCACTGCCATATCTACCGCGAAATCTACCTGAATTTGGTAAACAAACAAAATGTAACAGTAAGTACATCTGAGCTTGGGTCGCACAATCAGTCACTTAGCGTTGTCCCAGTCTCAGCGAATGTGGCCCGTGGTCGCTCATCGATCTACGTCAACCGCAGTTTCGGAGTCGCGGACTTGAGTCAAGAGTCCTAAGACGGAGCACAGATGCTCCCGGGGAATGTGTGACAAATTATTTAGTTATTTACATAAGTACGTAAATGGCTGCTATGTAGTTTTGCTTGCTTTGTTATTGAATACTCCTAGCAGATGATAACTTACTTAGGTACTAGTAAAATCTGAATTGCAGTAAATGAGCAAAATTTATCTAAGGCTTAGTAGACTTATCACTAAATAGATAGATAAAAGATAACCTACACATATCTATTGTTTTATTTCAGCCGCTGGAACATCAGCATTTGGATTCAGAGAGAAAATCAGTTTTAGTTTTGTAAACTCAAAACTCTTTACTCTTGAACGTACCTACAAAATTGTACGTGATAACAATAATATTTCTATTGGGTCTGGTCTAGTTGAGTCCATAGGATAAAATATTATAGGTATAGAGTTTGCCTTTTAAGCCTTTTGTTTTTTATTAAGTCTATTACAATTCGAACGATTTATTATTTCAGTCGTACAATACATTATTTTATTTACATTGACTTATTATATAAATACCGCAAGTTATATATAATTTAATTCCGTATATTTGTATAACTATAATATGTAAATAAATATGAGAATAAATGAACGTATTTATTGTGCATAACATTCCCTTCCAATTTAATAAAGTTGGGCGGTTGAATAACGGTAAATATCTCAATATTTACAGTGAGTTATATATATATACTATACTATATACTATGAGTTATATATATATAGGTTAGGCTATAGATAGCCTAACCTGCTTTATAGTGCTATGTTGGCTATGATTACTATAATTCAGGTTGATATATTAAGAAGGGATATTAAGGACCAGTATGCAACTATTGGTATATAGGAAAATTCATTCTATGGCACCTACCATATCTTCGAATTCAGAGAAAAGAAAAACTGCTTTCAAAGATTTCGTAAAGAAATCGTATACACACTGATAAAAATGTGAGTATAAAAGTCTGTGTAGATTCTTTTATCTCTTCGAATGGAAGAAGTATAAAATATACTTCATGATAACAAAAATCTATTGTGTCTGGTAATTAGCGCGCCAACAGATTAAATAATCTTAATGTTTATTACATACAATTTTTTTTTTTATGTGGGTGTCATAATCTCAAAAGATTAAACGCTCGTTAAATAAATAAGCTATAAAAAAAACTTATCCCATTAAAAAGTCGTGGGTAAAAAGTAGTAACAAAATTATTCTTTAAATTTTTTGTAGTATTAAATACCACCTTGCATAGTAAGTTAAGCATATGGTACCTAGTTGCATAATTATTTACGACGCAGGTTAATTAAGACGCAGAGAGCAGAATGGGCAATATCTCCTTAACTGCAAGTGTTACCGTGATTTACGCAGTCCATTTGTAATCTGTTTTGTTGCGCCCATTGTTATACTACTCTGTACGTGAATTATCAAAACTTATGTCTTTAGGTGTATTGGTCATTTTTCTTAGTAAACTTCAAAATACAGCTACTAATACGATAAAATTAACGGGCTTAAAAAAATTTAGAAGTTGTAATATTCTCATAATATGTATAATTTTTTTATCAATCTAGATTAAGAATCCACAATTTCTGAAATTAATAATTGACTAACAATCACCATCTTTAACTAAACTTCACAAAGATTAAACTCATGCAATACACACCATACCAAAAACGGAAACTAGAAATAAACTATTGTATTGAAATAATCTCTTGGAATGCGTTGAAAATTTCATACTGATGGGTCTCACGGTTGACATACAATGTTCTACAAAAATACAGGATCTTAGTAAATCTAAAAAAAAGTCCACGATGCCATATGTCTATCTCTTATACTTAAGCCACAATAAGGTATTTTGTGTCAAAAAATTATTGATTTACGAGTTAAAGATAAATCTTTGAAAACCATTAATTTAGCATTAGGATTAAAGTTATTATATTAAATGGAGGACTTTGCAGTTAAAACAATGTTATTTAATTTATTTTCATTGTTAAAGCAATTGCATCTTTATGACATTGTATTAACTGCAAAGTTAGTCGTGTCGATTCGGTCCCCTGCATAGGGACTGAATAGATAGCAATGACGTCGCCAAAAGACGTGTTAAAATATGGATGAAGAATTCGCGGTGGTGAGCAGAGGTCGAGATGGCTTAGTGGTCAGAGCGCCTAGAGTATTTACCCGGGAGGCGCAGGTTCGAATCCTGCTCATGACCATATTATTTTTCCATTTAACATAATAACTTTTGATTTATGAGCATGACTTTTAGGCATGTCATATTAATCCTACGAACGAAAAGTTTGAAGTTAATGCAAAATTTAAATAATTCAAAACTCGGCTAGAAGCTATGATTATACGTATAGACTATATAATTATACGCGGTTGAAACCGCGGGACACAGCTAGTTTTATATAAACCATAAATTCATAGTATAGTGTACAAGACAATAAATACAAATATATGAAAACTATTTAAGTTCAAAAAATTATACATTATAATGAAACAACTATATATTAACTGGATTAATCCCGTGTATTATTGGATTTTTTTTTCCCGACGTTACAAACACTGCAGCGTTTGTGGTCGCAGGATGTCGTTTCGTGGTCGATTAAGTATTTCTGCAACCAGGAACACTGCAAAGACGTCGAGATCGTGAATACCTAAGATATAAAAAAAAAATACATTCAGATAGGTACCTACACGATTTAATGAAAAATGCATCTACATTTAACTATGGCGTCGCCTATAAAAGACATTTTTTTTATTTCATCCTTTATCTTAAACCTCTTTTACAGATTACTTAGAATTATTCTATACGAAAGCTCAATAATTTCTCAAGCCTTTTAAAGAAGATTTGATCTGTAAACGACGGGCTGTCAGTTGTTAAGCCGAGATCTTTTACACGAAGCCTTCAAACAAAGGCGAGGCGTTGGAGCTAACTTAAGCCTTTGTTCGTTAATTCCTGAGATGAACAGTTCGCTTTCTTGGTGTACATTGGTAGTGATGACGTAGAGAAGCGCCTCGGTAAAAAGAAATAGCGTACTGTGAAGATTACGAACTAATTTCAGTGGGGTTACTCTTGAAACTAATACCAATTCCAATCCAATTCCAATTTAAGAAAGTCGCCTTCAAATAACGCGTAATTTTAAAATAAATTTACCTACATTACAGTTGTCTCAATTTTAAAGCATGTTGTCTTCTTAATATGCTGAATCTATAATTCTTTTTTAGATATTTTTGCATTTAAAAGTACGAAGTGACATATTTCCAATGACAATCGAGCGGAATTATTTTCAAGAGTAAGCCTACAGATATTTCAAATTGTCAAGTTCAACAATTATTTTTAACCGACTTCCAAAAAGGAGGAGGTTATCAATTCAGTTTTTTTTTTTTGTTACCTCAGAACTCCGTCGTTTATGAACCGATTTGGTTTTTTTTTTTTTTATTGAAATGATTTACTTTCAGATTGGTCCCATTAAAATTTTATGAAAATTGGTTTGGTAGTTTGGTATTTAAATCAAAATAACTGAAAAATAATACGTCGTCCAAGTAAACGAAATGGTGTATTTGGCTTTCTTGTGACTTTCCGGTGGTGATTACGGTCTCTAGAATAGTTCTAATGAAGTGCCTATTTTACAGCTTCATCATCAGATGATGATGATGATGATGAAACCGGAAGATACTCGTAAGCACCGAAAATCCGTCATATTTTTTTTGCTATTTAATACTTTTTAGTGTAAGACCGCATTCTTAAACATCTCTTTCGGCACGGAGTCTTACACGAGTGCCCAAAAAACTGAGTGTATCTAAGTATGTATGTATGTAAGTAGTTTGTGAGTTTCTTTACCTATTCCACCATAACTTCTAAATACCTGAACTGATTTCAATATATGGGGTATCGTTAGAATCCTTACACTGTCCCGTGAGTAACATATGCTAGTCAGATTTTAATTTAATTTTTTAATTAATTTCATCTTGTTTTACGCAGTTCATTACTCTCTTTTGAAATAGCCTCAGATCTAGATTTCCTACTTTGATATAGGCGTTTCTCCACTTCTTTGCTCGTCTCAATGAAATGGCCCCTACCCATATGGACAGCGTGTAAGATTCACTAAAAAGTAAGAAATAAAATATTTTTTAACAAAAAAAGAACCGACTCCAAAAATCTTTCTGTTAAGTAAAAATGCACTAAAAAGTAATAAAATAATTGCATTATTTACTTACTACAATTTATATAAAAAAAAAAAAATTGAGGATTCTGAATAAAATCAATTTATTAGGACAATAATTTATTATTGGAGTCGGTGCCAGTAAAGGATAATAAACGTGTAACACATTCATGAAGTAGCGTTTGACGTTCGCTTGAGGCAGTTGTTGTGTTCATTTGTAAATAGGTTCAATTAGTTATAATACATTATCGTAATAATAATGATGGTTAATGTACCTTTAAATATACTTTGCAAATTTTAGGAAACTTCCTAAATATTTTTAAAGTTTGGCTGGCATCGACTCCAAAAATAATAATAATTGTATATTATTGTCCTAATAAATTGATTTTATTCAGAATCCTCTAACATTAATTTTTTTTTTTTATATAAATTGTAGTCATTGTGCGTCATATTTGTTTACCACTTATAGTAAAATTGATACCGTATATTTTATTTTTCTTATAAACATCAGGAAATGCTTCGACTAGACTAGCACAAAACAGGGATGAATTGTATAGGAGGGAAGAGGTTTATTCCCTACAGTCTGTTATTAAAAGCTGCGAATGATGATGATGATATATAATGTTTACATCAGCGTCAGATGTTGCACGTGCAGATTTGTCACTAAATCTTCGGTTGATAAACACCCTAGGGTTATATTTTAAGCCACCCGTATCTTACATGGTTTACACACCATCGATCTCTCAGGTAGCATACCTGAGAGATCGATGGTGTTTTCCTGGCGATGTTTTTCTTCTCCGTTTCAATTTATAATACGTACATGACTGCGAAAAGTCAGGTCCCCTTTGGTTCGAACCTTCAAAAATTTATATTATTGTAATTTAATAGGAAATATACTCACAAAAACAAAACAGAGAGTGTCTTAAATGTGTAGTTGGATTTAAGATGTATTTTCGGTCAGAGATTAAGCATTGCCATACAACGGGGCAATGCTGCCAGTCTTCTGGGCACTTTTCCAGAATACAGTGACGCGGAGGAATACTTTGACGCCTTAGTAAATTTTCTTATTTTATTTTTATACTTAGAATAGTATTTATTTTATAGGTATATACTGTTTATTTGTAAACCTAGAGGTAAATTAAAAACGTAATCTTGGATGCAGTCACTAATATAAATGATAATTAGATAAGCCTTATTAAATGAATAGCGCATTACAAATATCATTTTAAACTGAATTACAAAGATCACTCACACTTAACCACATTCAAAAACAAACTCGGGGCCTTTAGTTATATTGTATGCAGTATACAATCAGCATGAGAGCCCCGTATTGTCTTGACGTCATCAGTCACGAGAAGCGAAAACGTAACAATACAGAGATTAACAGTTGACGCCTTTATAAATATTCATTTTGAGAGTATTAAATTCGAGAGAGCCGTTTCGAGTTGCGTTTTGTTTGCGCGACAGATGTGTTCACGAAAACTTCGGAACGATTATGCCCTCGAGAATATACACAAGGCTTGAAACATTTAAATTTTGTTTCATCTTCTACAGTAACCACCAAACCAAGACATTCCCTTAAAAGGAGAGTACCAAGTAAGGCTGGCTATGTTCTGAAGTTACTGGTAATCATTAAACACCATCGACACTAAATTCTCCAAAATGTTACCTTCTCTACTATAAAGTGAAACTTGTAATAAACCACTAGTACTAAATCCTCCTCCCTAGGTATTTACATATTAGCCTGTGTGGAGGTGTCCATAGTGAGGTAGTGGAGCGAACTATCGCGGTATCGTCATGCTCGGCCGAGCAGAAGGCTTCTGCTTCATCACACGCGTCGATCGGTTTACGCACTTCAAGCTATCGTGAAGCAACATTTTTTTTATTTAACATATTTTTATAGAATTCAATATCTTTGAATGTGTAATTTTATTTTAACAGGAATTATTCTTCCAATTTTTCCAGTTTGTTTGTTGTATTGCATACTTAGAACTTACATACATTTCTAATAGGCTAATCTTCGTGTGATAATAACTAATTGTTACTCGTGAATATATAATACCAATATGTAATTGTATCGTAATACGCCTAGCCACCGATTTAGACTAATTATAGCAATTAATATATTAGCAGTATACGTCATTAATGCGATTATGTGTCTCAGTAATACAGTATCAATGACTAATATCAATATTGAATCAAGCGTCTACATCAAAAGCAAGCCATTTATGAGCGTACACGACCTCCGATATTGTTTACAAATAATTAATTGTCGAATGCAACTGTGGCTGTTGATATTGCGTAATAAATGCTATGCCATATTCTATCCACATAAATAAATATATTCCTGACAAAAACTATCACTAACTAAATGCACTCTGCAGGCAACTAAATAAAGTTCAAAATTTCCAAACACAGTTTTACCGATACAATAGTGTTGTCACACGGTCAACAGTTTCGAACGGTCGTATATACAGAATTTAAAAAGGAATTAATTTTATTCATTGGGAATAGAGAATATATTGGCTTGGATTAGTTAAACGATCTTGTACGCAATTGTGCGCGTAACTTTATCGAATGTGCAGACTAAATTGTCCTGTATTTTATTGAAAATAAAGTTGAGTTTAAATTGTTCGGTTATGTAGATACGTGTGTCATAAGTGCGTGTATTGAAGGGGTGATACAGGGTGGTGGATTCGGTGCAACGCGTGCCCGTGAATAATGCGTCGCTAACGGGCGATTAATGTCCAGGTTCGGGCAATCGGCTGTTTTTACCGTGCGTTACATTCGATTAAACGAATCATGTCGAGGTACGCTGTTGGCAGTGACGGAAATGTCATAAATAATTCCATTATACGTCACACCTCACCTCTTGCCAAAAACAGTGTTTTTGAAGAGGATAATTATTACAAAAATTTATGTCTTAATTTATAGGCGTAGTAAATAAAATTATGAAGCTTCATTTATGATTACATCAGTAATTAAATTTCATGCAATTGAACGATGTAAAGTTTACTTAAATTTATATTTACTACAATACACGCTGCATTTGTTAAGCTAAGCGAAGCATCTGTTAATTAAATGTACACAAATTTAGTTTACCCATTCTTTTTGTATATCAGTTGTATTTGTGCAATTGACAGCCTAAGCAGATAAAGTGCACCTAATGAAATATCCGATAAAAGCGTGAATACAAATGTAGAAAAATATTAATAAATCTTCGAAAAGCATTAAATGCAATGCATGCGCATAGCAAACTCTAATGTTATTTTTTTTGTGGAAAGAAAGATGTCCCCAAATTTACGTATTAAAATGTGGAAGAATTTGGGGTAGTGCGCAGAGGTTGAGATGGCTAAGCGGTCAGAGCGCCTGGAGTATTCGGCAGGCCGGCCGGTTCGAATTCTGCTCACGACCGGAATTTTATTCGCAGACAAATAAAAATAAGTTTATAAAAATATTATTTACCAGATGTGCCCCGCGGTTTCACCCGCGTTAATTTGAGGAAAAAAACCTACTAAAATATATCCCACCCTCATGACCGCGCCTAGCATATCATAAATGCGCCTGCCTCGTTGGTCTAGTGGTCGCAAACGCGACTGCTGAGCATGAGGTTTTGGGTTTGATTCCCGGGTCAGGCGGTCAAAGTGTTTTTTTGTTAGGAAATTCTCAGCAGCAACCCGGACTTTTGGATTGTGCCCGGTAGATAGCAATAGGTTCATCACCTATTACATGGGACTTAATAACAGCATTGGAAAAAATGTGATGTTCACCTCTGCCTACCCCTTCGGAGAATACAGATGTGATGCTGTTATGTCTTTGTGATGAATCCCACTTAAGAAAGAATATAACAAAAAACTTAAAAAAAAATTGCGCCTTCAATTTCTCTAGTATCGTGAGTACGATTGCAAACGTAAACCTTACGTGCTACACCTGACCCTAGCGACCTGGAACATGTATTTATAAATTATAAAAATAATTGCTCCGTTCAGGAATCGAACCCGCGACGCGATACATACATACCGACGAATAGATGCATACCCTTAACATGTAAATACAATACCAAACGCCATTTTGATCTCTTTGAGTGTAACATACAGAAATTAGATACTCATAACTTATCTAATTAGGAACTAGATATTGGCATGGCAGGATTAAAGTAGATACCAAACTGTAAATCAATGAAGCCTGTCTAGTCAGGTTAATCAAATGTATCCACTGGAGCTTAGGAATATGCAGGAGGTACAGTCGTCAACTATAGGCTTAGGCGAGTATTTGGAGGCTAAATATATAGCTTCATATTTTATTAAGATTTTTTTTTATGGTTTGACTATATCAATAAATGTACGTTTACCCTTTGAATTTATTGCCCTAAATAATTTTTTGATGTTTTGTCGTAATATTTTTTCTACAGACTTGGCAGTGTTGCAAGATACTATAAAATGCTTTTTCTCTCGTCAGTACCAGGAGACATAATTGAATAAATCATGGCATCACAGTTGTACAACCACATTTCACCAAAGTAATTAAGTCCCATGTAATAAGTGGTGAGCCTATTGCTATCTACCAGGCACTATTCCAAACTCCGGGCTGCTTGTGGAAATTTCTTAACAGGAAAACTCAATAACACTTTGCCTGACCCGGGAATCGAACCCGAAACTCCCTATTCATCAGTCGCCCTTGTGACCACTAAAGCAACGAGGTCTAATTCAATGGGAAAAGATAAGCTACGGATGGGGCCCCAAATGTATGAATAGCCAAAACTATGATCTATACATAACTGTCCCACTGCAGGGCAATAGCCTCTTCTCATACAAAGAAGGCACGAGCCTTCATCACCACGCTATCCCACTGCGGAGACTTTTAGACTATTGAATCCAGATTTCCTCGCGATGTTTTCCTTCACCGTATGTCTGTAATGTTTTAGACTAACTCAGAAATTACATGATGACATTGAAAAAGTCACATTGCACCATGATGCCGACGTCCTTGAAGGAATTAGTACTGAAGTACTTTCAGCGGGCATACCCTTTTGCCACTGTCATATGATTCCCAATCAAACCTTTTACTAAATGGTCACAATGATAGTACACGATTTTAATCGTGTGTGAGACAATTTTATGTGTGTTAATACTGTTAATGTAATGATGAGAGCTATTGTTGCTTTAATGCAAGTTCCTTTGTTTGTGTGTTGCCTCACCCCCCGCTAAAAGTAGCGAGCATATTGGTTCCATATTTAGTCAGAAGCAGTCTCCCGTCTGATTCTCTAAGCCAACGTGTAATCAAAATACTACTATGTCAAGAAATATTCCTGTTTAAAATTTATGTGTGCTACTGTCCAGTGGAACGCACCACCATGAGCGCACATTCCTGACATAACTGCGCATTACACACGGTAGTGAAGATTGATGCCCACTAGAAGAAGCTTAATAAGCGATACATCGAGGCTTACCATAACATACTTTAATACAATTATAAGAAAATGTAAAATTCTTCTAAAAATTGTGTGTGATACTGTCCAGTGCAAGGAGAAGCATATGCGCAAATTCCTGGCATAACACATAGTAGTGGAAGCTAATGTTTGTTGACGTACATTGACTAATCTACTTAAGATATTATAATGTACATATAATGTACCTAAGAAAATATATTGTTAGTACTTCGGTTATCCAATTCTAAGAAAAATACTTCCAAAATGTTTGTGTCCTGCTGTCTACTGGATCGCAGTGCCATGAGCACATTCCTGACATAACGGCATGCTACATACAGTAGCGAAGGCTAATGTTTACTGGAACAAGTTCAATACACGATCCATTGTGACTCACCTTAAAGTGTGTTGTACGTTAGTACTTTGCTAATGCAATTCTAAAATATCATCTAAAATTTGTGTGTGCGGTCCAGTGTAACGCAGCACCAGGTGCGCACATTGCTGGCATAACTGAGCTACACGCGGTGGCGGGAACTGATGATAACTGAAACGAGCTTAATAAGCGATCAATTGAGACTCATTTTCACAAAGTCCTATAATGCAATTCTAAAAATATTTATCCTCTATCTCTAATTTGCGTGCTACTGACCAGTGTAACGAAACAGCATTCGCGCACTTTCATAGTATCTCCTACTATTATTAGCGCTACACACGGTGGCGAAGGATGATACTTATTGGAACAAGCTTACTGCTTAAACGTGATCCATTACAATTAATTTTATAACCAATCTAAATAATGTGCCTGTGGAAAGTCCAATAACAATTAGGAGGTGGGGAACTATGACTATCAATGAAGTAGTTCAATGAAGTCTTGGCCTAAATGCCTTCAAAATACACTCCGGTGGAGACACGTTAAGTAAGTGATAATAGCTTTGATAGAGATTTTAGGCTTGCCATATGAAATTATAATGGGCCGTAGAATAACTTTAAACGCAGCAGATATTTCAAAAAATCAAATGGGTGTTGTTGTCGATGTTAAATTTTCAAACATTTTAAATTCTTTCTTTAAGCTTCAATGCAGTGTACCAAACAAAACAAAGCAAACGAAACGTTTGCCATCAAATATTTCCCCTTATTGATGCCAGGTACGTTTAAAAACAAGGTTTTTATCATGTAGACACAATAGCTCCATAAAGAGGCATCCCGTCGACAGTGAAAAATGACACTCATCATTTCAACACCATTTTTATGAGCACAATTTCTTTCGCATAAAAATAAAAATCGGCGCGTCTTTATAAAAACATCGCTTCAATTGTCATTCATGGCGGCGTTGCGCGTATTTGTCACCGCCATGTCGGTCGCGGGTCGCGTTCCAAATATAAAAATGCAATTTTAAACAAAAATCCAGCCGCTGGATCCGAACCCTCACAATAAAAAATAAATGCGTGGCAAACGTAAAAATATGCGCCAAACTTTTATTCTGCCAGATATTTTTGCAAGTTTTGTCATGGTATGCACATTCGTATGTATTTCTGAATCAAGAGTTGTAGTAAAAAAGGATTTAGTATATTTCGAGCTATTTCTTTAACTTAACGATAATTACTTAATGAGGTAGAAAAAAAAATAGGTCCTGACAGGTGTATTTTAAATTACCATTTAGTTTAAGCAACTTATAATCCATTTCGCTAAATTTTTCTATAACAACAAAATTAAAATATACCTAATCTCGAGGGTGTTTCATTTCTGACATGGCAGATTTAACGGGGTGAATTACATACATTGCCCCAGTCTCCAATAACAAAACAAATCCTGATCAAATGTTGCCGAAAAAATCTCCTACTCGAGCAAAGTCAGATATAAGGACCTGTCACAATAAAATAAACTTTACGATGTAATTCTAAAAACACCAATATCAAATACAAATACAATGACCAATAAATTTGATTCGCGAAACAAAATCAAAGAACGGTTGTCTCGGGAGGGTTCTGTACATGAATTTTGTATTCACTGCATCGTCAAGAAGACATCAGAAGGCAGAGTAGCAAAATATTATAATAGCATAATGGTGTCAGGTGGCGTTGTTCTATAGGAGGGTATGCTTTTACAAACACGGTAGAATTTAGGGGTGGGACTTCAGAAACTCTCGATATTTACCTGTAATTTTAAACGATTCCATGTGTTTTCTTTGATCGTAAAGGTTATTTCTATTTAGATGCTCTTTTTAAGCTTCTAAGAAGATAAGATAGTGTTTTTTTCTATTGTGTCAGAATGCCTGTAGTGAAATAAGGTTTTCTACCGCCTTATTTTCGACCTTAAGAAATGATGAGGAACTGGGCCTTAGATATTTATATTTCAAAGCCAGATCATTTATACTTACCAATTAGACAATTTAAAGGTATTTTGAAAGTCTAGAAAGGCCACGTTCCAAAATGTAGATTCGTATGGAGAAGAACTAAGAAAATAAACTCCATGGTTCTTTTGATATGTTTCGTACATTTACATTGTCCGGTAAAAAACATAATATGATAACGATGCAGGTATAGTTTGCAGAAATTTCTATTACTATATTTACTCTTTTATTTTAAATTAAGAGATAAATTTGATACTATACACGCCATAAGCAACTTGATACTCGTA
This sequence comes from Xylocampa areola, assembly GCA_935421205.1. Lineage (NCBI taxonomy): Eukaryota > Metazoa > Arthropoda > Insecta > Lepidoptera > Noctuidae > Xylocampa > Xylocampa areola. The sequence continues at coordinate 8,420,246 of OW285204.1, forward strand.
TCGAGTAAAATCTCGATTTTAAACAAAACACACATTAGCAAAAGAATCGATAACAAGTTATTACAGCACTAATTTAAAAGGATTGTCGTAGAGCGTCGCGACGCTCCGTCGACGCATCGCACACTAAGCGGGATTTAGGCTCGTGATATGAAAGCGAAGTGACGTCACCAGCTCTTCAGCCAGCATCCATGTAACTTTGTACGAGATCGCGTCGCCTTTTATTGCTCGTCGGATTGTCGTGTGCTTAGTTTTATTGCACTCCGGTGTTTAGATACCGCCTCTGTGGCGTGAATGCCAAATAGCTCCGAATATTCATATACACAAAATCAACGCAGTTCACCCCAAACCAACGGTTTTTATTACTGTTTGCAAACTATCAACATTCGAGTGTACTATCTATGTAATGTATTCAAACCTTTTTAATGTAAACACGTTATATGAATTAATTTAAACCCCAGTGAAAACCCCAACTGTAATGTTTACTCGGATAATGGTGATTAGGTAAAATGCACGAAAACGGCAATTAAGAATGAAAAATGATCATTACGCTCGTTTATAATTAAAAAGCACCCACATATTCATATGCGTCCTAGTCTGTTCCGACTTTGATTAATATTGGACTTGACAGGTTGCGAGCTTTAAAGGTATACCAAAATGATCATTCATTTATAAATGGTTTGTAACTTTAAGAATTTAAATATTACAATATGCTATACGCAGGCGAAAATGTAAGGAAACATTATTATACTGGAAAGATAATAATAGGTACTAATAAGAAAAACCGATACGATTTTAACTTGATGAAGTTGCAGTTAGTGTATTTATTTTTAATTAGTTAACTATAAAAACGACGAAAACCAGTCTCTAACTAAAACTAATTGATTCAAATAACGACTCCGTAGACAAGCTACAAATAAAAGCAATTGACGACACTATATCTACCTAGCCTTTTCCCATTTACATTGGGGTCGGCTTCTAGTCAAACCGGATGCAGCTTAATACCAGTATTTTACATGGATCGACTGCCTATCTGACCTCCACAACCCAGTTACTGGGTAGCACGTCATCTCGTGGTATGACTGGTTGTCAGATTTTCAGGCTTCTGACTACCCGTAACGGCTTTCATTTATTTCTCATTAATTTGACAACCGGGACCGAGGGCTTAACGTGCTCTCCGAGGCACGGAGGGGTCACGGTATGAAATGATGGTCACCCATCCACAGACCGACCGCGGCAAGCGCAGCTTAACCTCGACTGATCGATCTGTGCGGCTGTTACTTAGCCACGAGCCCCTCTTTGTCCAATTGACGACACTAAGTTTTGTTATAAATTGAAAACCATAAGCAAAAAATATTCAGCGTAGTACCTATTTTATTACGAAAAAAATTCAAGCTAACAATAAACACACTAGATTAACCCATCGCAATGGATATGGATAATCCATATCAGTCAAGTTTAAACCGCGGCAAGCGAAAATGTCAACTTGTAATCTATGTAATTAAGTGAATGTCAGGGTGGGTTTACTGTAGGGTCATCACGAAGGATAAGGATTTTAAAAAGTATTTTGGTCTTTTGGTCCGCAAACAATACTATTATTTTCATTAAAATGCAAGTGAGTAATAACCGTTGAACAATAATTAATATGAATGTGTCTCACGAAAGTTATTATACAAAAAACTATTATTTCAATTGAAATTGGTGTAATATTTTGGTATTTTACGCTACTTTAAATTGATCAATTAGAAAAACGTGTCTTATGATAATGTAATCAAGAAAAATCTTTAGTAACTATAATACTACATAACCTATTTATATTTTTAATATGATAACTAAAAAACACAACGCATTATAATGACTGTGAAGAACACATAGCCTGAACACTTATATGAAGAAGACATATTTTAGAGCACACAACTGAATATTTTTAATAGAATTTCTAAAAAAACATTTATACTGCGACATCCTTAATTTACGGGTACAACAAGCCCAGCATCGTCGCCGCATTTCTCCATGAAACATAATTATGATGCGAACACTGTTCAAGTGCGTGAGACATTATGGCCGGCATTATTATAATAACGCATTAAAATTGATACAACAACAACGATGTTAAAAGGCACAACGGATTACAAATACGCTTTACTAAAATAATAAACACAAAATGATACGTGTTGGTTGTTAAAATAACTAGTCAATAAATATGTCAACGGAGTGGAGATCAATTAGGATCAATGTTTTTGTAACCAATATCATGAAGCTATTACTCTGACATCCTGAATCTATTAAATAAAACATCGCCATCAATTATACTTATGTATATCACAGATCGTAAACTTCTGTTACTAACTTTAACTTATATTATAATTATTTATCATAGTTACTTAGACATGCATTTGCAAAGAAAGCGAACAACTAGCCAAGATTAGTAAAATGTTTTTTATGTGATCTTAGCTCATATCTCTGACATTGAGATCACACTTGAGAACATCTCTCAAGCGTGCTAGTTTCCTACCTATATTTTGTTTCGCCATTTTGAGTAGGTACTCACTGGCATCGGCTTTTGAAAAATCTTTGGAGCGTGCATAGTGTTAAGTGTACCGGTCATACCTCTAAGCTGCTCTCTGTAATTTAAATGTAATGGATATTATCTAAAAAGATAATCATAAATCAAAAACAGTTACAATATTTACCTCCACTATATGAACAATGAGCATATTTAAAGATGAGAGACGCGTCGACTCAAGAGATTCACGTCTCCAACTTCACGAGTTAATTCTCGCTAAATGAATTATTCCTGCCGCCGAGGTGGCGCCCTCTATTGACGGAGTAAACTCGCTAAATAGTTTCGTTCCCGCTGCTATTATTGTTCAGAAACTGTCGCATAAGTTAGATGTTGAGTATGTCTGCTGACACAATAGTTTGGTAGTTGGTTAAATTGTCCCTAGAGCGAATCTTCACTGCCTCGTGTCTATATTTTGATCTCGTAGCTACAGAAATTATGGTTTTACACTTTCATCACGTCATTGGTTATCTTATTGTTTCATCAATGATGAAATATTATTACTATGTATACCTTACAGACCAAACTGATAAATTTGTTGATTTAAATGCAACCACAAATTATGCTATTTCATAGAATGATTAACAATTGTTTTATAAGTGCAATTCGGATTTAGAAAACAAAATATTTCATAGTAAATGCGGTTAAAATATATTGAAATTTCATTTTATTTAATGGTTTCTACATTAACTACAAGGCAAGGCATTGTTGTAAATGTGTGAACGAACACCTATGTAAACATAAATCTAAAATACAATAGCCATTCAATGATAAAATGGTTAAATGTCGTATTAATAGGTGTCGGTGATTTTGATTTTAGACGCTTTCGTTGTACATAGCGAACCCTGCTTATTAATCAATAATCATTATTATCAACCGGTATCCTATAGAAGGTTAAGTCCTCTTATCATCCAATTAAGCAAATCTATTGATCGTCACTTACTGCATAATGGCCATTTCATTACATCCCAGTTTTCACACTATGCAGCTCCTAAATTAAATTAATTAACATCATTAAAAAAAGCTAAATATTTAAAACCAAACCTTTGATTTTAAGAACGAGACCGTTTTATTATGGGCTGGCACGACGAATTTATCCATATTCAAGTTATACAAGGTAATGCAGTACAGGACTGTATAGAGGAACTAAATTTAAAAGAATACGTCGAGTTACCAGTATCCCTGATACAGAATAATCAAGGCATAACGAGCTACGTCAAAGCATACATTAGAAGTTAGAGAATCATATCCAATCCTGATATCACGTAGTGTCGCGGTTGTAAAGCGGCTTTACCCCACCGTTAGGATGCCTGCGACGTTCCTAAAACCAGAATACTCAATTAATATGCTAATAATATGGAGGATTTGACAAGGGTGCGGTGCAAGGTGCAGTAAAACCGAACTCGTGTTGAAATAGCGCCGTCTTATCTGTAAACTTCATATTACTGCTGCAGTGTTTGTTTTTATTAATTTTCTGATTTGTAGTTTTATCTAGCATTCATTAAAGAATAATTAAAATAAAGATAAAATTTCAGATATAAAACAATATCCAGGAAGGCATATTATTTTGTTTTCAAGTAAACGCATTATCTGAATAATATTGTACCTAATAAAACACCAAACAATTATTATTTTTTTGGCTATATATGAGGAATTTGACCAACAATCCGGTCGTCAATATCTAATTTTCAATCGAATAATATAAGAAAGGAAGATAACTTATTTGCTAATAAAATACATATGATGAAAATGAAATACTAGTCTTTTAAATACTTAATCAATATATTATTATTAAATTTCTCTTTATTTTTGTGTGTCTTGTGTGTGTGCTAAATAACAAAAAAAACTTTCTAATAGGGCTTTGTTACTTCTTATCCTTATTAGAATCAATCACATGAATTTACTAAAAATTAATTCAATAGTTTACTCTATAAATGTAATTATTATAATAACCAAACAAACTGCGTATAAACCAGATACATAAAACTGGTCAAGGTTAGAAATGCGTTTGCACATACATTCGCGACATGCGTTCGCACCGAACTAAAACAACTTTCACCTCCACCAATTACTTAACATTTTACTTTGTAGTCACTTATTTCGACCACATTAGCAAGCCTTCGATAGCTCAGTTGGTAGAGCGGTGGACTGTAGATGTTAAATAGTTGTTATCCATAGGTCGCTGGTTCAAATCCGGCTCGAAGGAATTATTTTTTTAGGTTTTTGGGCACTTTTTTTATTACTATTAAGAAAGTATATTTCAGCATTAAATAGTAAGCCTTCGATAGCTCAGTTGGTAGAGCGGTGGACTGTAGATGTTAAACGATTGTTATCCATAGGTCGCTGGTTCAAATCCGGCTCGAAGGATTATTTTTTATATTACAGAATCTTAATTTTTACTTCTTATTGAGATAAGTTAGTTTATTTAGGCCTATGATAGCTCATTTGCTAGAGCACTGAACTGTATTAGTTACGCAACTATCACCCACATGTCGACAGTATAGTATCGACTCACAAAAAAAAATTGCTATCTATAATTAGTTTTATTTTGGCAGAACGGTGGACTGTTAATATAAAAAGATTATTATCCATAGGTGGAACCTTGTTTTTTTATCTTCTTTATACTTTTAATTATATTGAAATGCGTAATGTTTTCAAGCGGATTATACCCTAGAACAGGATACCAGCATTGCATGTATTTACCTCGTAAACCTAACATGGTATATACATATACTATGTTCCTTTGAATGTCGTAGGATTTTCCTAAGTTGTCCCTTGAGCCAAAATCTGAGTTACCTCGCCCTTATTTCGAATTAAGCGATTAGTTCGAGTTCAAAACTATCGGTGAACAATAATTGAATGTCTCACGAAAATTATTATACAAAAAATATTGTTATGGTTGGATATATATAGTCTTGGAGAGCATAGAAACTGGTATTTAATAATTACGGTTCAATCATTAATTTTTTAAACTAAGAACATTTTGGGAGGATCTGTAAAGACGGTAATTAAGTAGAGATTTACTGATAACTTCAAAAAAACTGAAAGTAGCATTTTTTATAAATCAGCAGATATGTTATCATTCTATTTGGAAATTGTACTAACAATAATAATATCCCATTTTGGTAAAGTGCTGATTGATATGTATGAAGAAATGCGGATGACGACCACGCTATTTTTGTACTACGCGTGATAAGCCTTCACCGAAGTAGAGCACCTTTCACTTCAACAGACTACTTATTAAGTTACATTGTACTAAGTTATTTCGTATGTGTTATCAAGCCTTCGATAGCTCAGTTGGTAGAGCGGTGGACTGTAGATGTTAAATAGTTGTTATCCATAGGTCGCTGGTTCAAATCCGGCTCGAAGGAATATATTTTTGTGTCTTTTTTTTACTATAAATAATGTTGAAATTCATACATTATTTATATATATGTTGTTGTGTTTGATCATTATTTATTCCTTTTGATATAGCTATACTTTTACTAGTATATTGTTGGATTATTTTTGGTTTAATATCAATGAATTACAACGGAGTACTTAGCGAATGGAGTAATACAATATGGACAAAGGAGCCTCCAGCGAAAACACTGTGTAAATACCATCAAAATGACTGTTTCATGTGTTGTGAATGACTAAATATTATGCTGTCCTAACAAATTAAAAGTATAAAATTATACAATCCATTGATCAGTATAAGTAAATCTAATGTAAATACAAATTATTGGTTATCACTCACGTGCATTTTTCGATATTGCCAGACTAATTTTAAACTCGAACGGGGCTCTTAGTCCAGTGAACATTAATTAATATGAATGCGCATCACGAAAGTTATGATAAATTAAGGTTAGTAAATACGTATGAACGTGTACTTAGGTATCTTTTGTGTCATGTGAATGAGATGTAGTTATCTCAAACCAGGATGATTAATATTTTTTAGAAATGCTGACTATTGAACGCGAAATGATTGTCTAAGGTCGATTAGCTTTTTTATGGACATCGCATATTTTTATTTTCGACTTTCCCTGTGTATTAATTAATTTATTTATATATACTTTATTGTACACCAAATGGACAAGCACTGACAGAAAATAATTGATACATGTGTCATAGTATATTATGTGTCATAAAAGTACATCAATGGTCTATTTCGAATATAAAAGTATCTTCCTATAGGAATACCATTGTGCAATGGACAATATTTCACAGTGGTATTTTTTTTATATGCTGGTATTTTCTCTAATTTGGAGAGAGCAATTCGTCTAAGAAATTTATATATGTGTATATGAGCACTCCATTTCCTCATTACTGCGTGACAAGCCTTCACTGAAGTAGAGCACCTTTCACCTCGAAAGATTATTTAACAAGTTTTATTGTACTTACTTATTTCAAAGTTATTAATATGCCTTCGATAGCTCAGTTGGTAGAGCGGTGGACTGTAGATGTAAAACGGCTGTCATCCATAGGTCGCTGGTTCAAATCCGGCTCGAAGGAATATATTTTTTTATATTTTTCGGACACCTATTTATTACTTGAGATACTTTTTTCTACAAGTAATAGTAAGCCTTCGATAGCTCAGTTGGTAGAGCGGTGGACTGTAGATGTAAAACGGCTGTCATCCATAGGTCGCTGGTTCAAATCCGGCTCGAAGGAATATATTTTTTTATATTTTTCGGACACCTATTTATTACTTGAGATACTTTTTTCTACAAGTAATAGTAAGCCTTCGATAGCTCAGTTGGTAGAGCGGTGGACTGTAGATGTTTAATGATTGTTATCCATAGGTCGCTGGTTCAAATCCGGCTCGAAGGAATATTTATTGTCGATTTTTACTTTAAACTGGGATTTTTGAGGATCACGTTTCGCCTTGTTGTTCACATTGGTTAAGTTAGTTATTTAAATATAAACATTTAATAAACAGTTAATTCAATTATATTTTTTATATTTTTTTTTTCTTTTAGTATATAAGATGCTGATTTTTGTGAATAAACATTGTACGTTGTACCACATTATGTGCCATAATGGTACAGAACACGAAAATTTCATAGATATAATATTATAGTAACAGAAAAGATTACGTGGAAAAATAGTCCATCGAGCCAGATTTGAACCAGCGACCTATGGATAACAACCCTTTAACATGTACATTCCACCACTTTACCAACTGAGCTATCGAAAGCTTATTTTTTTTATCATTAAGAATTATTTCTTAAATAGTACGTAATAAAACTAGTGCGAATAAATATACAAAAAAAAATCCTTCGAGCCGGATTTGAACCAGCGACCTATGGATATCAGTCGTTTCACATCTACAGTCCACCGCTCTACCAACTGAGCTATCGAAGGCACACGATAGTTGTTTAATTTTTGCATCGCTTTCTCATATTATGCAATAACAAATTAATATCTGATTATATCATTAGTTTCTTAATGACGACATTTATTTTTATTTTGTTGGATTGGGTTATTATATATGCTTCAACTTAGATTTTAAAAACTACGGTTTAAGTTTACTTTTCACCAGTTTTAATTCTAATATATTCTGATTTAACATTACGAACAATTCAGGTATCCTAAAAATATTTAACTTTTTTATTCATAGCAGATAGTTATAATAATACTAAAATTAAGCTAAAGGTGATCTTATCAGTATCCCCTGTAATGCTCATTTTTTATCGCAACTGACCTTTCCATATAGATCAACATAGTATTATAATTATTTCGGATACGTCGTCAATAAAATCCCGAATGACCTATTAAAAATTAAATTTCTTTACACTCAATAAATATACTTAATTACTTGTGGAGAAGTAGTATCTTAACTAATAGTAGGTAGGAGGAGGGAGGATGAAGTAGTATCCTAAGTACTTCAAATGTAGTATCTGAACGTAAATATACTCCAACAGGAATCGTTATAAGTGTAACTATTTACATACAGATTGTAGATACAATTTCTACGGTATTGTTCCAACAAAACTTTGGTCTGCACGCATTTTGAACGACACGACGACGCCCGGAAACAGTGACGTTGTCGTCTAGAGCTCAGACATCCCTTCAACACTTAAACCCTTCAACCCGAAGACTGAATAGATTTGCATGCAGCACATTGAAACATCACACCTTTAAAACACCACCCAGATTTATATAAAAGCGGCAATGAACACTAAACATGAGAAAACTGAAGATGTTAATTTCAATTCAGAGCAGGGGCGAATCGTGGCTAATTTGAATAGAAACTGTCGCGGCGGCCGGCGATAGTCGCGCCGTTTCCGACCCGTCCCGTATCGGACGTATGGAACGACCCTTAACGAGTTCCCGAAGAATTTGGCCTGTGAGTTACATCACTTACTCACGTAATGACTTCGTACGAACAAACCCGAATTGTAACAATCGTTACCACGTAATTTCATTATGTTTAAGGTACTTAAAATTCGACATGGTTAGGATTTTATTGCTGAATTTGCGGTAGGTAGGTACTTATATATCGCTTACACGTATTTACTTACACATTACACCAACACATTAAGTTATATAGCAAACATTATGTCACACCTCGTTGTATTGTATATATTATATCACACAGGAGTAAAACGAACTTAACCTATTTCTACGATTATTATTTACGGAATGAAGCTAACTTGTATCGACCACTGACGTAAGTAAATAAATGTTATATACTGAAAATTAAATCGTATCCTAAATAATTTCTAAGTTACAGTGCCCTTTATTATTATAAATATAAGTATATATTATTATTATTTTGCGAGGCTTCGGACACCCTAGGTGACTATAGTAGGACTATATACTAGGACCCCATAGAGGAACGCATATATTATATTATAAAATGAACATAATGTCTATCTCACCTTTCTTGCATTTAAGCACATAACATATAAATCTAAGATGCGTCTACACTCGCGTGACATTGGTTTAGATAGAATCATATTTAAAACACCATTATGCAACTTTATGTCGGGTATTAACTGAAGTCTAAGATCACGATACTGATCACATTCCACTAACACATGTATGAGAAAGGTATAATTAAAACGCTGTAAATATTGGGTGACTGACAAATATCTAAGATCAAACAGAATTAGCTAAATTCAGATTTGAATCTTATGAATCTTACATATAACAGCGATTAAAAATATTTTATAAGTTTTAATGTCAATTTCATTGGACAGTAATTTTGTTTTTATAACGCTATTTTATACAAACAATTTTGAAGTAACAGGTATATTAAGAGCACCTGCGAGCATCTCTTCGTTGGAATAACTTATCTGCATAAAAATGGAAATAACATCAGATGGGCAAAGTTAAAACAATATTAAATAGAGATTTCAGAATGTTTTACTTATGAAATTTGAAAAAAACGGTGAAATTAGTGCTGAAATTAAAATATAAAATTAAATGTTTGTTGTGTTTCATATATCAGTAGCGAAATTCTTTCAACTGACAGATACCCGTTTACTTCAGATGATATGCAATGATATATTAAAAGACTACCTATTAAACTATCACCAAAACAACCCCAAAGGCCATCATAGCATCTACCACTTAAGTTATAATATAGTCAGGTATCAACTATCAAGTATTCACGGCAAATTGACAGCAATCATATGAAAGGGCAGCTCGTAAAGATCAAAGAGGTACTTGTCAAATAATTCAGGGGCGGCCCACCACTTACCATAAGGTCAAACTGACATTTGAAACAACATTTAGGTACGTCGCCGCCGATTCATAACATCGTAAGGAAACTTACATCACGTAACGCAGCACAAATTTTAGTGATGGGCTATATTATGATGATTCATAATTTATTTAAGTTTCAAGAACATTTGTCTAGATTAGTCAATATATGTATATTTTATATATATGGTAATTACTACTTTAGGATTATTTGATTAATTTGTCACGATATAATAAAAAAAACTGTGCTCCGAAACTAAAAATTTATAGTAATTAGAAGACACGGCTGGCGCAAATAAAAATTTATAAGATAAAAAAAAGAAGAGAAGAATTTATCGTAGTCAATTTTAATTCGTGCCAATACTACTATAAATAAAATTTACCTTAACAACAAATACATAAACAACAACGACACATGAAACCATTACTATCTTAGCATTTTAAAATATCGATTACTTACTCACTACGCAACAATCGCAACACTAGTCAGCTCACCTTTTAGCATAAACAGAAGGGTAGCAAGTACTTGAGACGGAATTGCCCTGTCAAAGCCTTTACTAAATTATTAATACATAACTTTGGAAAGAATGCTTGATTTAATTACAAAAGTAATTTCTAACTGCTGTTTAACACGTAACGCGTTTAAGAACGTGCTAACTATTGCGTTTGCTGAGGTCAACAATATTTCTTATTATTAATTTCTATTATGTACGTCTACGTCATATTTATGTTCCCGTTATAACTCAGTTTTAATAGGCAAATTAAGCTTTTGTATTGTTGTAACTTGGTCAAGTTACAGGTCAACATTGCGTCGACATGCTTTAAGATGTTAATTAAATTTGAATATTTTGACTTCGTGATATGAAGTAATTTATAAAAGAGAATTTCAACTCATAACTTCTTATTTAAGAATGTAAACAACCTCCTTAACCCAGTTTAAACAACTCAGTGACATTTAAAAGTAAAATAAAACAACTCCCCGTGTGGATACGACCTTTTACACTGATCAAAAAAGTTGCCGAAGGCTTTAAGGATACTTAGAAGGTAAGTGGCCTAATCTACTGTAAACTTACAAATCCATTTAAGTCGTATCAATCAAAAATACTTCCGCTAATTTACGACGGTACCTAATTAAGTCAATCTCCCATTAAATCCCCCTTTCTTAGCGACTCGTCTCTCGTCTGAAGGCGCATAAAACGCGCGAAAACCTAATGCCATTTCACGCCGGAGTAAACCTTTCTCTTGGAGTTAACGTCTATTTAAACTCGACTTAACTTAATCGATCGAGAAGGCCCTTAATTATGGCTTTATCTTAGCGGCAATGAAGATCGAAGCGGGTGGATCGGAATTGACTTGAATTGGCTGAGTAAACACCATATACTTATGTTGTTACGTCACTATGATTCAGAACGACTAGATAGTCATTTCCTACTCAACCAAACCGTTAATTCGATTTTCATTACCATTACAATTATGCAAGACAGAATTTTGAGTCTTTGTCAATCTTGTTTACCAAAATTTTAAGGTAACAAAGTAAAATTTTCTGGGCTTACAAATCTTCGAATAATTTCGCAGAGAAAGAAGTATTCAATCCACTTTGAGTTGGTCTTTCATTTACAGTAGAACATCAAGACTATTAAAAAGATTTAAATAACACACTATTTCAACATTATATGAATATCTTTCAGTTAGGAAGTACTATGTTACAAAGTCAACACTAAAACAACAACAAGCTAAAATTAACTGTATATATCTCTTATTACCATGTTTCTTCCAAAAATACGTGTCTACAAGTTCCCGGTACATGCTAACGTTTACTGTTGGTAGAGGTTTGTCTATCCGAATTAGCGTTGAACCGCTAACCGGGAGTGTCGCCGCCATATTAATATTCATAATCGTCGCTCCTTGCCGTTACGTTCAAACGTAGGTACATGGAGGCAGCTACGTTAATTTAATACGACTTTCTTGAGTGATATTGATGCATCAATTTGTATATGTGTAGGTTTGAATCTAATACATATTACGGTGTTAAATGTTTCTTCTTGTAGTTATCCGTTATATTATTATAGGTATACCTACTGATAATTACCGTCTTTTGGGTCAGTCTTTTCCAGTAACTAGATCACACCTTTGGATAAAAGGCACTGCTCCATCCCTTTTTGTTTTCTTTTTTCGATTATCGGCAAACCTCCAAATTAGGTCTCATAGACCTTGCTAAAAGTTTTATTTACAGTCTTCAGGAAACATATCTCTATATAATTGTATGACCCTTAAAATATTAGAATTACACCACTTATAAGAAAAATGTATCTACAAAAGTAGGTACCTACACCCTATAGCGAAGTTCCTATGACTTGCATTTTGGCTGGCGCGCGCTGCCCGCTGGGACCACAAACCCTAATTATGTCTGAAACAATACTCCACCTTATTTTTACCCATTTTGTGCTCAATCATAATTACCTGCACCTTCCTGAGGGAAACATTGTTACTGAAAATCATCGCGAAACCTTCCAGACATTTTATTGTGATGAGAAAAAATATTTACCTCTGAGATTTCCTTAGAATTGGGCCTGTATTTGTACGTTATTTTAAAATAAAACGCCTTAATCAACGAAGCCGAAAATATGTTAATTGTACATATTACATATGTATCATACAGCGTACACTTCTAATGTAGTCTTTGATAATGTAACAAGATCGAGCAAATTTCATATAATAATTGTAGGTATTTCTACAGACAGATACAAAAAGGATTTTGCAAAGTACCAATAAACGTTGTTCATTAAAGAGTTCGATTGTTAAGTCAATACATACATGCAATAAAGGCTGCGCCGCGCACACAATGAAAAAACCTTTGAAATCAAACAACAGCTCAATAAAAGCGTACGCAATTACCTGCGTCTCGCATATTTATCTTTTTCCGCGATATAAATGCTTTGTGGGGGCCAACAATAGCTACGGGCGGGAACCACGGGAAGCTTTATAATTTTTTAATTAATGCCGTCGAAAATATCAAAGTCATTGGCCGTTCTGCGTACTAGTGGGGAATGCTATTAAATTTTGATAAAGTTTTTTTCATGAAGCATAAAGCGTTCCACTCTTTTAGGGTGCACTTCGGTCACCCCATTGTCAAATAAATACGTCTACATTGTACCCTTTATGTTAATGAAAATCGAGCCTCTAATGTTCAAAATTAAAATGTCGGTTATTGACTTTCCATTGATATAACGTATATTTCAAATATGGTGTATATTTACGGAACAAACATTAAATTTAATAGAAAATTTGTCATTCATCCGAAATCGTTTCACCCTCAGTAATTATCCTTTATTCATGTCACCCGAATATTTTAACAACTTGCTGTCATAATGATTCCAATCTTCATTCAAAAACAAAGTTAACTCAATCGAAAAATGTGTTACAATTAACGGGAGATGTGGAGCGGGAACCCTTTAAACCGACGTTTTCCTGCGGGTTTTCCTAATGAGTGATTTTCACGGTGACGACACGACAAAGCCACGGGACCCCGGCAGACTGACGTGAACTTCCAATACGATAACTTCATTAAACACGAAAGAATAGAATCTGCCTGTTTTCAGTCATTGTAATAACAATGTTGTAAGTGTTGTTTAATTATTTCGTATTGAAAAAGCTAAGTGACTTGGAAGTCTCTAAAGTCCGATCTATTAGATGCTTCTAATTCGGTTTTTTTTATGCTCATGTCTTAGGTCTAGCATTGATCTCAATCAGACCAGAAATCACACTTACTACTGTGATGATGGACCTTCTTCTCTATAATTCTTATCTATATCTATGTGATTCTTCTTATCGTATGGTTCATGAACCTAGTGTTTTAACCACCCTTTGAGTTCAAACCTATAGGTCCATTGACAACTTTTCTCAGGTGTACTGATTTCCTCAGATTGTTTTCCTTCGCCGTTTTAAGGCAGTGGTAATTGATTAAATAATTAGTGATGGAGCTGCACGAATGGTGGGTAATGGAATGACCTTTAAATGACTTCTAATGTACCCATCGAGTTTAGGTTCATTAGATATTTTGTCTTAACAAGGTCTTTTTCGTACACGTGACGACGAGTAGTACCTGTACCTGATGAGGGAGCTGAAATGCTGGTAACAGAACAGTCGCGCGATTTTTTTTTGTCTTTTATACTCGCGTATGTTGTTACTCTTATATATGTTAAATGAAACATCTTCTTTATTTTTATGAATTTTTACACTTTACCTGTTTACATACAGTAGTGTAACGTGTTTGGTCAAAAAGTGTGAACAACTCTCCAAACGACACCAACTTCATTCGTCTTTTTTGATAAAGGTGCGGAATCTGAAACAGAAATAACCGGGACTTTTGTACAGAAAGAGAACAAAGCTTCGTCGAGGATTGGGTGAATAACAATAAATGAATAACACGTACATAGGAGTTAATAGAAATATTTCAACTATCATAAAAAATATAAATTCGCGCCTGTATTCCCCGAGGGGTAGACAGAGGTGTACACACAGGTAGTTACACCCACATTTCACCAATATTGTTATAAAGTCCCATATAATGTGCATGTAATAGGTGGTAAGCCTATTGTCATCATACGGGCACATCCCATTCCAGCCCGATACTGAGAATTTCCTAACTGAAAAATCCAATAACACTGCCCAAACCGGGAATGGAACCAAAGACCTCATAGTCGGCAGTCGCCGTTGCGACCACTAGACTGATGAGACAGGCATTTCGAATTTAATAGAAAATAATAAATCTCACTTTTAAACGTATATAATTGATATCGGCCTATCTATCTCCCCATAACTCTAACAGAATCCATTCACATTACGATTAAACAAAGGGATGCGAAATATAAATGTTTGATAAAATTTTATTACACGACCAATGACCATCGAAATTAGCGTCATCAGGCTACGGTCATGCAAATTGGCTCCCCCCCCCCATCCTATAGAAATATATTGTGGGTAATTGATTTAATAGTCTTCTTTGTTCACGACTAATGGACGGACACATTTTGAATAGGCTGAAGGGAATCTCCTATTGAATAAATTTTCATGAAATTAGAATTGGCTTAATTTATTGAAGGGATATTTGGACAATATTATTTTATTATGATGATAACATTTCTTTTATTTATGAAATTGTTTAATCAACCGTGCTAAAACTATCTAAATAACTAACCTCTAAACACATGTTACAGAATATCTCTATTTAGATCTGTAAATAAAGTCTAGAAATAGCCATTTTTTATGGAAGATTCCACACAGTATACGTTGCGCTGTCTGTAATTATTTTCTTTAAACCTTATTTATTTACAGAAGATTAAAATTGGCTGCATCAATGTAATTATAGTCAAAAATATAATTTCAGGGTAGTTTAAAAATATATTCCGGTGTTGCAAGTTAAGCCTATAATTATAGCAAGCACGATAATAGCGGCAACACATTCTTACGGGTGACGTGCCACGAAAACTTTAAAAGTAATAGTTAAACGCTACACTTCCAGTTAAATTGGTTCGTGTGTTCCGGTTTTAAACATATTTAAATACCCTGGAGTTTGTTTTAGCGAGCAACGGCAGGTAATATTGTTGATTTTAAGTATTCTTATTTATATTAGCAAGAGTAGGGAAACTATACACAAAGCGGAACATGTAAGCAAATGGAAGCCGATTTTGAAACTATTCCTGACATTCCGGTAGCTAAATAAAGATCTATGACAGCCGATACGGGTAGTCAGATTTCTAAAAATCTAACAACCAGTCTCTTAACACAACATATCGGCTTACACAGTAACTGGGTTGCAGGGTTTAGATAGGCAGTATGCTATTTTGCATAAATATTCTATGCCAGATGAGAGATACCTTTGGCGTTACACCTTACAAACAACCTCAAAAAACCCTCCTCCAGTTCGTATTTCGGTCACGGCGGCCTATCTCTGAGGAGTTGTTGTTATTATAGTGCACAAGCAAATGCGCAAACACACTTGCACTCCCTCTTTCTTCTCTCTCATAGTCCGATGAATTGGCACACCGGCACGACTGGAGAGAGATCAGGCTCAGCACCGACGGCTTTACGTGCTCTCCGAAGCACGGGAGTGTCACACGACCTGCTTCCTAACTCCGGGCTACTACTGAGAATTTCCTAACAGAAAAACCTCAATACCACTTTGCCCGACCTGGGAATCGAACTCAGGACCTCACGCTCAGCAGCCGCGCTTGCGACCACTAGACGAACGAGGCAGTCCACCCTAAGATGACTTACTAACCGCTATTTGGACAAGCTGCTTTAAGAATTAGTTATCAGCGTTTCGTAGTGTGACTCCTGTGCTAAAGAACTATTCCTGTACGAAACAAAATGTTGTAGGTATGCGCTCCAGAAGGTAGTTCCTGTTCTGACTTTCAAACATTCACAGAAGTGCAAGCAAAGTTTGAAAATATATGAAAACAAAAGGATTCGGCACGATTGTTGAACGGTAACAATCATCTATTGATACACATCCAATGATATTCGTAACATGACCTTTTCAGTGAGTGGAGTCACGTCTCAATCACATATCAGTTTATCCAGGCGAGCTCTCGGGAGGAGGAAGTGCATGTATTCCCACAAAACTAAATTATTCAAAATATACATACGTGTTTATGATGGCAAATATTGGAGGAACTAGTGTAGAAAAAACTTGTTCGTGTTGAAGTAAATAAAAAAATATTTTATCTAATACCTTTAAACGAACAATTCTTGTATATATGTCGCAGATGGATTGTAGAATAAGCTGTTTTACAAAACTGCTAGCTGATTTACAAAACAGTACTGTTATGAAAAACAGCTGAACGACGTTTAGCGGTTTTACATAATTACTTAACTATAACACGCAGAATTGATTGAACGTATTGCGTTTATCAATGCAGCGGGTCAACGATCAGAGATTATGTAAAACAGTGTGAAATGAACTGTCAGATTGTTGATTTTAGTTTGAAATTTTGTCGCATATGGCTCTGTATATCTTAACAATAATATGAAATTTTTAATGACGTAAATACTAAACCAATATAATAGTCGACAATATATCGAGATTATGAAAGAAAATAAACGAAATTGATCCATGAGCGAGCGAAGCGAGCTCGGGAGTTTCGCGTATCCCGACACGGACAGGTTAGGTTCGAAGAGCGAACAGCCCCTGTCATCCTCTTCGTGTTTAGGTTTTTTCTAACCTTACAGACACAAAAATAGGAGCCCCGCTGAGCGGGGCTCCGACGACCCAGCCACGGAAAGTCAAATCAGAATACAGTATCGTTTTTTTACGTGAATGGTGACTATCCATTTAATATACCTATACAATAAACAAACCTGTCCCACTGTAGATATGTAATTCTGCGTTACGTCTAAAGGTGGGTAGCTGTTTTGTTAAACGTATCGCAGTGGCAATCCAGCTGAACGTTGTTCAGCTGTTTTATAAAACATTACTGTTTTGTAAAGCAGCTAGAGATTTTGTAAAACATCGGATTCTACAATCCATCTGCGACATATATATAATCTGAATCTCGGAAACGGCTCCATCGATTTTCATGATGAAATTTAGTATGCGGGGGTTTCGGGGGCGATAAATAGATCTAGCTAGGTTTTAGAAAATATCGTTTAACCAAAAACAAAACCAAGCAAAGCTTGGTCATCCAGGTACTTTTACTTATTAAAGTCAATTTAATTTTGAATCCAGTCAACAATTCGCACTCGCAATCATCAGTAATGTTGCTTAAAATATCGAACTAAGTACTTTTAAGTTGAACATCATAGGAGTCTTTACAATAAAACTTTACGAACATTTAGACCAAATGTCATAATTTTGTAATAAAACAACTTTTAACCGGATTAATAGCGCGTGTATTATTGGTTTTTGTTTTTCCTGACGTTTCGAACACTTTGCAGCGTTCGTGGTCGCAGGAGGAGTGTATATGTATAATGTGTAGTGATCGCGAAAACCTAAGATATTACCTACTATGTCATAATTTTGATTCAAATATTATCCTTGAGAATAATCTTCTTCATATTATAAACAAAAGAACTAGGCCAAACATCATAAATCGAATACATGTTTTCTTACTACAAAGCGTTGTTCGCAGACACCACGATATGAACGCCTCAACAAAAGGGCTGTAACATTTTATTGCGTGCAATCGGAACCAGTAAACTCGAGATAGTACTCCAGCCAACAATTAAGGGGAGGAGATAATGCCAACGGATTTTCACGGCTCCTTCACCTAGCAAGAAGATATCTGCGTAAAATATTCCGGTACACGGAGTTATAATTTGATGTAATTTTGTATCTATATATTTAGTTAATATATCATATTATTTCTTCATAGTCGTCTTTGTTCGTTTCGTTCGTTTGAATAGAACAGTTTTTATAAAG
Source organism: Xylocampa areola (assembly GCA_935421205.1). Classification (NCBI taxonomy): domain Eukaryota; kingdom Metazoa; phylum Arthropoda; class Insecta; order Lepidoptera; family Noctuidae; genus Xylocampa; species Xylocampa areola. The sequence continues at coordinate 8,438,917 of OW285204.1, forward strand.
TTTTGGATTTATTATTTTATTTGACTGACCTGTTGGTCTAGTGGTTAGTAGTCCTGACTGCTATGCCGGAGGTCGTGGGTTCGATTCCCACCCAGGACAAATGTTTGTGTGATGAGCACGATCATTTGTTCTGTGTCTGGGTGTAATTTATCTGTAATATGTATGCATTTAGAAATATATAAGTATGTTTATCAGTTGTCTAGTACTCATAACACAAGCTCTGCTTAGCTTGAGACTAGACGGCAATGTGTGATAGTTGTGGAATATTATTATTATATTATTATTATTATTATTATTGTAGTTTGTAAGTACGGCTCTTTGATTTTATAGGGTTATTCTTATATTTCTTTATAAAATATTGATTAACGGTATCCGGTGTCAAAAACCTAAGTATACGCTGCCGTGTACATAGAATACTCTTTTTAAATTCATGCTGCGTTAGAAATAGGCAAAAACTCAAGCGTATAGGTGACGATTTGATAGGGCTTTGTGAAAAAAAAATGTGCGCTCTATATGCGGAACGCACCACAATCTGATATGACGCGTGCCTCGCGACTCGCGGCCACGATAGTGATGATTTATACTCTAACAATACATCGACATATTTGTATTTATTTTTACGTAGGTACTTATATTCAACTAACATTCATTTCAAATTTAATCATGAACTGATATACCTACAATTTGTTTTGTACAAATATCTCTTTAACAACGTTCATATATCACGCTCGAAGCGAAACCATGAATCCAATAAAATTAATACTGGAACGTATTTCGAATTGCGTTAATAATTTATGTACATACCTACATAATAATACAAGTGAGTAAAGTGTGAAGTGATTCTGTACAAGTGATACAAATCACATCTTTAGAAATAAATGAATTCAAACCATAATAAATTGGCTACAATTATCGATATCTACTATGTAATAAAACAGCACTAGGGCGAATAAAATTGAATAGTATCCGTCAATAGCGCGAATTGGTATTTGCCTGCACGGACAGGGTTACTTCTGCGTGGGTGGCTGCGGCCGCAATCGTGTTCCGCTGTCAACACGGTCCCACGCATTGTGTTTTATATTTTCTCTTTTTCAGCGAATCATTCATAATGCGGGTTGCTTTCAATCAAAACTATAGAACCTGTTCCAAAATGATAATTTTAAAAGATTTGTAGATAAGTTTAAAAACTAGAATCGAGTAGAGTTAAGGCACATTAGTAAAGAAACCGTTTCTTTACTCATGTGGTTAAGGTGAGAATGATGTTCTATTGACTTATTGGAAAAGTTTTCTTAATATACCTCAAGTAATTGAAACAGTTTATTTTACTCCAAGTAAAGTTTTGAATGTAAAGCTTAATCTTAATCGATATTTTATTATCATTGATACACTATAAATAAATATATTCTCCATCTAAAACTTCTTTTTGTCTTTTTACAATGTAACTTTTTCAGAAGTGTTGGTTTACTAGTCAAAAAAGCTTAAGAGTTTCTTTTTGAAACATGCGCCTTTTGTACAGTGTGGGCAATTACATTGCACATTAGTCTCAGGCCCGCAAAACACATGAACAATTCAACAAAAACAAACGTGAGGATTGCCTCTGAGCGGTGATAATTTGTCAGGTGCTACACGCTCAAAGAACAAGTATCTAACTATGAAGAAGGGACACTACGAAGGAAAATGTTGGTTTCAAAAATATTTGATTTGCATTAAACCTTATATATTTTTATGTTACAAGTGAGTAGTGACAATTTCTTATTTGAAAACATTAGGTCAGCTTTTACTTTTGATGGGTTCCTTGAATAATGTTTGCAGGGTCATATTAACATACATGCGTACCGTGTGATTGAAAAACTGCAATGATTTATCACTTACTCCAGTATTTCAACCTATAATAAGAACATTCCATGAAGAATCCCTGATCGTTTATGAGCTGATGTGGCATTGGTTTCATCATGCCTGCCACCAACTCACAATATTTGATTATATACCTAAATCTCGACTTAATGCGCCACATGCAATTGGCTATCTTCGACATCTAGTCAACAAGAATGCAAAATATATTTTACGCTGAATACAGCTATGGCTTACAAGCCTACGACAGCAACGATGCCCAAGAATACGGAATACGGGATTGTAATTTGGATTATGAAGTTATTAACAAGATTGCTAGTAATTAAAAATTCGAACAAAGCTAAAGCAGCTCGTAGGTAGGAATGCTTCGCATAATTTTTCTTTGGCTGGTTGCGTGGGAACTCTCCACACCGGTGCAGCGGTGGCGTGGCGTGGCCCCGCTAACGTCTTCTTCAAGGGGGATGAAATATCTAAACGCGAGTCTCTTAATGGCTTTCATTTATTTCTCTCCCGAATCTCGCACTGAGCGCTGGTAATTATTGCGTTTCCAGTAGGGTTATTAAGTTTTGCTTCGGTTGAAATGAGAAATGGCCGCATTTATTCGATGTTCAACTTGATACCTTTGAGCGGCGAAGGGCTGAAAATTTAATTTTAGATGATGATATTATGACGTAATTATTTTAATTGTGGTACGCCATGGTGGTTTTTGAATTGTGCCACGAATTGGAGAACGTTATCTTTTAATGATTTGGAGCGTGATTTTTGTCTAAATTACTTTGAATAAATCTCCGTATACAATGATAAAATACACTTACAAAAAGAGCCGTTACAATTTAAAATAATCAATACACCTACAAGAATATCCAAAGTATTATTTTTTCTCAAGCCATCCAACCCGACGCCACCTTATAAATAATTGTTACCCTATACGCAAATTGTTACCTACTTCAATCAAAATTTATCAAAATTACCTAAACGAATTCTATCCGATCTATCTAATTAAATCTCAGCATAAATAATCTAGTGATCGGAAACAAATGGCGAATTTAGTGCAGATTAGATAGACGAGCGACGTATCTAATTGTTCGCCCTAATCCGGTCACCGGCAATCTATCAGTTTCTTTTGCCGATCGTCCCCTTTGTAAAGACTTACTCAACAACTTGGTCTGTGGAAGTGTATCGATGATCGTTTTCAATGGTGGTCGTTACAATCGGCGAGGGTAATTAATAACAGAGAAGTAGTAAATAATTACACTAATGGGTATTTAAATTTTGTTTAATATCTGTATTTGTAAAATACGAGTAAATCTTAATTCTCACTTAGTGCCATACATCTGGAAAATGGTTACCTACTTATTATTCTCGTGAAATACTCAATTGTTACCTAGATACCTTAAATTCAACAATTTGGTCAACGTATCTCTTGTACATTCGGTAATTGTGATATTTTTAAATGGATTTATACCAATCACATTTTCAATAAGGTGCGTACATTTTTAGATGGTAGATGTGGTAGATCAATCACGCTAACACAAAATAATTAAATACCAGCTGACCTGACGTTGTCTAAAAACATAAACACTATCAGCATTTTCAGAGTTTCACAAGGCAAATATCGCAATTTATCTTTTCTTAAAAGCCTGATTCGTACTATTTCGATCATTCGATGCAGCTGTTCTTAAAGTACCTATGCGCTTATCAACGAACAGCAATTCGTTTTTATTTTTATAGATGTGTAATTGATATTGAAAATGGAAATTATTTAAAGAACCTTTATAAATGGTAATCTTTTATCATCAAATGTTGTGTAAGTAGTACACGCTGCAGTAGATAAAAAATATATTGGCCATTTGCTTGGAAGATAAAGGTTTCCTTTTTAATTAAAAAAGTAAAAGTGATAGGTAGAAAACCGAACCTGTAACAATCAAATATAAATATTTTTATTTCAAGTAGACCATATTACAGGTACCTACTTATGAAAATTCAAAGCTAGGTGCACGTCATGGTAGTGTCAATCATTATGGTAGTGATAAAAGAATATTGGCACAAAACAAAAGAAACCTAACTCTAGCAATATATTATGTGTGTACGTAGTATGTTAATGACGTCAGTATTTCATTGTCAAGCAACGATACAAAGTTTCCACCATCCTCATATTTCGCGCAAAGCTCGGGGCGCTTGCAAATTGTGAACTTTGTCGAGATAACACGCCTCGGCTAAGCCTACCGTACTAAGCTCCTCCTTCGAGCCTCCAGTGTTAACTTTTGGGCGTGTTGTTGTATAACAAGCTTTAATATTTATTACATTAACTGTGTTAAAGGAAATTCTTGTTCATTTTAGGGTCGGTAGGCTGGTGCCGTTTGCCTGATGACAATGATTGTCACTGTACGTTGCAACTAGTACTATTTGGTACATAGCTATTAACAATTTTCCTTCTTCTATGCGTTAATGTGTTAAAATACCCATTTGTGTAAGGTCAAAATGGTTGAGATTGCCTAAATATGCTTTTACATACATTTTATTGGTATAAGTAGTGGTGGCAAGTGCAGCTGAGTGTGTGAGGCGTATCAATTCCCGAGTCGGCCAAATTTTTACTGGAATTTTCTTTTACGAAATTCTCATTAGCAGCTTAGAGTTTGGAATTGTGTAACTAATAATACCTATAGCAGTAGGTATTCCTCTGCCCAATATCTCGGGTATACAGGCTGGTTGAGTTAGGTTGTTATGTTCAAGTTACATTTTAACAAACAAGGGTCGAACGCGTTAAAAACGCTAGTTGGATTGCCGAAATATGCATTTTATATGAGTCTTAGCAATACTTTGAGTGTGTTTTTGTTGTTTGTGTAAATAATTACTGCCGTATTTTACGTATTGAGGCATAATAGGCCTTAGTTCTTTTACAAATAACAAGAATTTGACAACAGTGTATGCTTAGAATTCTGTACAATGTACACATGTGACGCCATGCCAGTTATTCAAGGCAGGCCGGCGATTTGCGCCTGCCTCTAGCTATGCGTCGCGCGCGCCTTACACGTTGCCACCAAATTTCTTAGTCATACAACTAGTTTGATGCTCTACTCGTATAATTATTTGGGTTTAATATTGATGTGGAAGAAAAACGTTGAAAAAATGGCAATAAAAGATTTTGGTATTTTTTCGGAAATTTGGTGCTTTTTTGGAAAAGGGCAATTTTTTGTAACTCTAATTATTATGTATTATTACTTTCGTGAGACATATTCATATCAATGATTGTTCACCAGGTACTACTCACGTGCATTTTTTCATATCTAATTATTAGATATCTATATTTATAACTTTTAAAAGTACGCATACTTCTATAACTTTTACTATTTTCAAGTCGTCAAATCATACACGATGTCATGTTTATCCTCGAAACAATGCCATTTGATCATCTGTTGTCATCACAGTCTGCATCCACATCTGCTTTCTTTCGATATTTTAAATGAAGCCAGGCGTCTCCTTTAAGACAGAGAGAGAAGATAACTTGAACTTTAATGGATGCGAACGAGTGACACGGTAGCTCAGTTGGGAGAGCGATGACACGGATTGTCAAAGGTCGCGGGTACGAATCCAGTTTGTGTCTATTATTTTTTGACGATTACTTAGAAAATAATAATTAGTTATATCTAATAAATATTTCTCACTAAAGTTGCAAAGTAAAGGACTCTAGTTTCTAGAGAAATAATATTAATGTAACAAACCTTGCACAAAGTAGAGCATACATCCTAAGCCCAATCCACCTACGGTAGCCTCAACTCCAAATGCCCGGAGGCCGCCTCGAGGCACGAATGCCAAGACAAACCGAAATCTTATCAAACGCCGCCATGTTGGTCTCGTTAATAAACAAATCTGCACACAGGGGCTGCCATAACTTACCTGGGGGCTGTTAAGCAATACTGTGTCAACCCACAAGTCCGCAATATTGAGTACCTAAATTATGTTTCATAGTTAGAATAATTCCAACGGCTTAGCATTTGTTTAAAAGACAGGAAATCTTTTTTTTATGATTTTTTATACACTTTGGCTTATTGGCCTGTAATGCCCATATTAATTATTTTTGTCTATGGAAACATTGAAAAATAATAGGTACGAGCAGTAGCAAGCAGAGCAGTTAGTATTCTTTAAATTATTGCTAAATAGAAATCGCCAGGCGTCTCCTTAAGACGAGAAGGGAACTTGAAATTTAATGGCTGCTAGCACGACGCGGCTCAGTGGGAGGCACATGGTACGGTACGTCAAGGGTCGCTGGTTCGAGTCATGTTCACAGGACATTACATAGGAAATATATTTTTTCAATTATATAAACAACGTTACTAGTCATTATCTATTCTTTATCTACACAATAAGTAAAAAAAGATTATATCTTCACGACAGTTTTAAGTTTAGCATTCTCTATATACTGCTGGTAAAAAAACTGTTTTAAAATCTCTTAAAGAAGCCCTTTGATTCTAAATCATTATTTTAGTCATTTTGTGTGTTGACACTATATTGCATAACAGCGTCCAACTTACCTGGGGGCTGTTTGTGAAACGCGTTTGTGAACCCTGAACTTATGAACCATAAAACTGACGCTCACGGTACTGTATACTGATATTATTTATTGATCAGTTTCTATTGCTTAATTCAATATGATTATTTGGTTTTAATCAATCGAGTGGAACTAAAAATACGCTTATCAAACCAAGTTAAGGAGGTAGCAAAAGCTTTATTTATTTACTTTTAAGAAATATCTTGAACGCTTTGGTAAAAAGGGGAACCTCTCGTCACATGAACAATTAAAATCATTACACAATAAGAAACCACAAAAATGTACAGAAGCCCACTTTCAAAGAATTCTTTTACAACTCCTTTTTCTTTTTTCTTTCTTCAATCTCCAGTACATTTTTCACATTTATTAAGGGAAGTTAAAATTAAAATTGGTGTTGCTAAAGTCGTAATTTATGTTAAACAAAGCGTCATGTTTAATTGGATGTTGAGAATTGTGACAATTCATCCCGCAGCCGACACTTTGCCCAGAAAATTTCGATTAAAACAAAATCGGGGTGGCTGTCTCAAGGGAGCGGTTCATTTTATACCAATTAGTTAGCTACAGGCAGTGGATTCGTCACGAGTGAATGAATACCCCTTTGAATTGTATCGGTATTACACGTCACGACCTCGGATCGGATTGACGATTAACTAAATAATAACGTGTTTTACATATCTTTTCTTCTCGAACGGTAATAAAATATGTGTTAGTGAAATAGTGAAAGTTAGTGCGTTGAACTATTATTATGCATAGAAATATTTTCAGGAAAGAAAGGTTTAGTTCGTACAGATTTCCTTATAAGACGGGCTTTAAATTTTTGTGGAATAAGAATACGGTCGCAATCAGGATTCGAACCTGCGCCTCCCGGATAAATACTCTAGGCGGTCTGACCATTAAGCAGAGAGATAAGAGGTCGCTAATACTTTTCAAAGATTATCTGTATTCCTTTTTTGCTTTAGAATACGTTTTTTTTTCGCCATTTTATTTTTCTTCTTGTTGTGGCTTCGCACATAGCCAACTTCAAGTAAAAGTTTCTATCATTTAATGGCTAACTGTATTTTCAAGTATGGAATATTTTATTTCATATCAAATTATTTATTCGCATAAATAAGGCTGGAATTGGGTATACATTTAATAGGTAAGTAGCCACATATTAACCATTTCTGGTCTGCTGGTACTTCTTTCTGTCCCCTCTGGTCACCGTCAGATCGGATCGTAACCAAATCGTACCACATAAACATCCCCACGTTACTTAACTTGCTCATCTAAACCAGAGTTGTCGGGGAATCGGCAACAAAACGGCCATCCAGCCAAGTTCAGACAATAAACAGTCGCAGATAACGGAGAGTTGCGTTCGCGCTCATTGTTGAGCAACTTTGTGGCGACAAGCTGACTGCTTAGAAAATAAGCTGATAGAACGATTTGTAGAGCGATGTATTGTGGTTAACGTGCAAGGGACTTGTTTATACATAAATACATTGAATCTCCCTGTATTCCTTGAAGGGTTAAACAGAAGTATTCTGTAGTAGGAACACTCACATTTCAAAGACGATGCTGTATGTTGCATGTAATTATTGATATTAGATACGGTAATAGGTGGTGAGCCTAGTTCTTGTCATCTACCGGGCACGATTCTGAACTCTACTACGTACTGAGACTTTTCTAACAAAAAAATATAATAACATTTTCACCAAGCTAAGCAGTCGCACTTGTGATAACTAGATCAGTCAGGCAGAACTTGTTTATGAATCAAAGTAAGTAATAAGTACCTATAGCTATGGTAGGTATTCTGTATTTAATGACTGCCTCGTTGGTCTAGTGGTCGCAGGCTCGGCTGCTGAGCGTGAGGTTCTGGGTTCGATTTCCGGGTCGGGCAAAGTGTTATTGATTTTTTCTGTTAGGAAATTCTCAGTAGCAGCTCGGAGTCAGGAAGTTGGTGGTGTAACTCCCCCGTGCTTCGGAGAGCACGTAAAGCCGTCGGTCCTGCGCCTGATCTCTCTCTGGTCGTGTCGGAGTTCCGTCCCTTCGGAATATGAGAATGTGAAGGAAGAGGGAGTGCACCTGTGTTTGCGCATACACTTGTGCACTATAATATCTCCTGCGTACTTGCTAATCTCCGTGGAGATAGGCCGCCGTGACCGAAATACGGTCGGAAGAAGTATTCTGTATTTTAATAATAGGCAATTAAATTTCATTCTAGTGATTAATTGCCTGCAAATTGAGAAATGACGCCTACCTATCTATCGTGGCAATACTTATATCTATAAAGATTCCTAAATACAATAGTCAGGGCACGGGAAAGGCATTGATAACAGTTTTTTCTACTTCAGTGTAAAGCTACGTGCACTCAAGGTCCTGCCTACATAATTAATAGACGCCCTTTTTCCTAGCAAGGCGTTATTTTTATAACATAATTTGTTAAATAATTAATGAAGATTTATATGTGGTATATTAACCCATAAACGTAGGATAGAAAAAGACCAACAAAGCCTACTATGGGAATGGAATCTCTTACGGAAATATCACATGTTAGAAAGAGAAAGCATATTTAGGTTCAGTCAGCACTATTGGCAGATGTTGTTTTCTCCAGTGACACTGTCAAAAATCACGCTAACTTATATTTGCTGTATTGTCAGGGAATCCTGTATATTTTATACAGTTTTAAAATTTATAAGCAATGCCTACGTGTTGTGTTGGTGACTGCAATGTTTCTTATAAATATAATCCAGGAAAAGATTAATTTCACAGGTAAATTGTCAACAACAGCATATATTTTCATGGCCATATTTTGGAAAAATCTGTCTTTAGAAAATTTATTTTCAATAACAAATCCTATCAAGAAAATAGTGAATTTACTCTATAGTCAAAAACAATGGTCATAAAAGCAATATTGAGTACGTTTTTCTAATTTAAATTTTCATTTCATGTATACAAAATAGTGACTTGTCAGTGTCGACTATTGTGTCGATGAAATTTTAGAACAAAAAGTTCCGATATCAGAATTTATTATTAGTGTAGGTGTACCCAGTGGCGGTTCCTTCATATAAGCCCAAAAGCCCGGCATGCCTTACTAAAATGCTCGATAGAGAATCAATATCAAACCCGAACTATTTAAAAGTTCGCGCGCTTAATTCTTATCAAAATAACACAAAGTATCTACCTATGCCACACTACTACACATCGCGATTGTTCGCGTGCAAAGTTTCGCATTTGCAGCATCTACATATAGCTATCTCGCTTACACGCACGGGCTTTTACCGGGCTTTCAAATACTATCTCTGTCACTTTCGCACTTATAGCGATGTGCCGTATAACGAGTATATACCTTGTGCGTCTACAAATCGATCAGTATGGAAGATTTAAGCCGTGCATGCCTATGAAGTTGCACGCGTATGCACACCTTGCCAACTCTGCAGTGTTGCCGTTTTAGCGACGTTGTGAGATCTTGGAGATTTTTAACGAGTTTGGAGACTTTTTTTAAGATTTAGCAACAATAAAATGTAGCGACTTTTTAAAATAATTAATAGTTTCGAGTCACGTGACACATAGATTAAAAATTATGAATTTGTTTATCGAATTAAATGTATTTACGAGTTATTAATATTATTTTCAAAAATACCAAAGAGTCAAATAAAATACATTCTATCATTAAAGCTAAGTTTCATATTTTATTTCCATCAGTGTCAAATACCCTATTGCGACATCTAGCTAGATTTTTCATATACCTGGCGACTTTTTTTGCCTAAATGACAACACTGCAACTCTGCGTAAGTACCGAGTGCAACTCACTTCAGTTTCATTTGCTTGAGTAGGAAAAGTTTTGTTGTTAAAGTTTTTTGTGTGTTTTCTTAGTATTTCTCAGTGATACAATTGTTTTGGTGACTTACAATGGAGGTAATTGTACCTTGTGAGGATTTAAAATGCGTTCAAGTTTTGATTGGCGAAGATAAGGTAAAATCTTTAATCTTTGCTCAGAAAAAACTGTTAATTTCTTCATTAAAACCGACGCCTAATCTGTGTATTTCTCAGACTAGTAATTCGCATAAACGAAAATTTAATAGATCAGTGTATAAAACTAGTTGGATTGTTGGCTGTTCGCACACTAATAAGTTGTATTGCTGGTGCTGCATATTTTTTTCGAATGAAGATTCCGAATACATCTGGTTATAATGATTTAAATAACATATCTGGACATCTATATCACGCCAGTTATCTGAGGAAATTTCAAAATATAACACGCGCGTTGATAACAACCGTAGTGTATTTCAAAGATTAGTCGATATTGTTTGTCATTTAACACAACAGGAACTTCCTTTTAAGAGGACATGATGAGTCCAAAACTTCATTAAATAAAGGCAATTTTTTAGAACTGGTCTCGTTAATTTCAAAATACGATGTCGTTTTAGAAAAGCATATGCAGCATCAGGAAAGTGACAAACTGGGGCCGAGAAGAAGACGGATGAATTCACTTTTAATTTATTGTACCTAACCAGTAGTTTATGAGTAAATTGCGATGATACATATGTAGGTACCTACATACTCAGTTGAAAACTGAACTTTATTTTTTTTGAAATCGGTTAAAATTTTATTGGGCTTGCCTTATTTTGAAACCCTAGGCACGCCACTGGATCTACGAACTATCTCTGGACAGTAATAATTTTTCCAAAATTTTAATTGGGGTACCTATATGATGAAACCAAAATGTTTGGAAACGTTTCTGTCTGTTTGTCGGTGTGTCTGTTCGAACGTTTATAACATATAAGCTCAGAGTAGCTTAGTGGCCCAGGTTACGTTATAAATATATTTCATCACGCTATTACAGTAGTCCCCAAATGCGGTTCAAATCCGGATCGCCAACCTACTTTGTGCGGACCTTAGTTTAATAATGATCTAACGAACTGCGCTACTATTATTCTTCGCTATTTGATTTGAATTTGATTAGACCCCGAATATAACTAGTTGGTGATTCCTGCGCTATCACCTGTAGGCGGTGAGCACTGAGCCTGTATGTGATGTAATGAATATGTTGTTTACATATTTTTTACTACAAATTCAAGAGAATTTCACATTTGTATGATATATTTTTTATACTAAAAGGTTTCCTGTCGATGCTAAGGAAAAGGAAAAATGGATGAGACTAATTGATAACGAAAAGAATAAAGATAAAGAAGAAAAAATAATAAAGAAAAAGAAGACGTAGGTAAAGATAATAGGATATATCTTTTTTTCTTCGGGGGGAATCCTTCAAAAACGTGCCCGGCCTTTATGGATAAGACCGGGGTGTGTGAGATTCTTACCTCACTCAAACCACCTCGGTGGTCACCATCAGCATATGGAGGGAGGCATTTAATAGACCAGCTCCAGCACCCCCGCTATGCAGCGCTTATTAAGACACATCCCTGGAAGGACTGTAAAGGGGTCTCCCCTAAGCCTCGCTGTGCACGATAGCACGTGACCACGATGGGTAAATACTCTTTAAGCAACCGTGACCCCAAAGGGCCGCCTGTCTTAAATCATACAGGCGGGGTTTCGGCTGTTAGGCGCCGAGGCGGTTGACTCCTAGATGCCTTCTTCTCCAAAAGGGATCGGCTCTCTCACAATCCCGCTCGGCGGTCTCTTTCTGGACGACAGCAGTATCTCAAAAGGAAGCCATTTCTCTCCAGTTCCTTAAATCTGCCAGCCTAGACCTACACTATCACTATTGCCGGCAAAAATAGATCTCGCCCGATACTGGCTCTTAGTATCCGCCGCTCAGCGGTCTAGGCAGGGCACACCTCAAGCGTGTTCTTCGCTGAGTCCAGACCACCTTCGCAATGGTATTAAGATAGGTAGGTAAAAATCATTCAGTCAATCAGTCATACTCTATACACTGCTCAGGGTCCTTAAAAGCTGCTTTCTTAACAAAGTACCTATTACCAATGAAATATAATTATAGTATGAGCGCATGAATTGTTTTTATTAAAATAATGTAATTAAATAATGAAGTGCATTAAATAATACCTACGCTTGTGATTTTAGTTTTATTAACATAATTTGATTGAAAATATTTTCATTTTGTATATCAAGTCTTTACTTCTGAAATACTGTTTATCGATAAGCGATATGTGTCAATATTTCCACGTTGTACATCACTATTGCACGCACACGTTGACAATTCAAAAACAGTTACACTTTTTTGAGCTCTATGTCCTTCTATGGGGTAGCAAAAATATTCTAATTCTATGTATTAACCCCTTAAAAGGTTCTCGCTAACCAATGATTTCGTAGACATACCTACCTACAAAAGTAATAAAACTTGAAAGGGGTAACTCAACGGCTTTCTTTGTGCAAACCCAATTTGTATGCAATTATACAAAGCTAAGCTCTATCAGATGAAAACTAACAAGAAAATTCGGAACCCCATCCCGTTGTGGACCATCGAAAGTTCGTTAAAGTAATGTCACTCTATCTCGTCCCCTCACGAGACAAATGAGACAACATTACTTTTATTAACGAGGTAGAAAGAGAAAGAGAAGACTAGATAATACCCTATAATCACAGTTTTGTTTTCCAATCGCTGCTAACGATTATTGGCGTGTTATTCGGGTGCCATTTTGAAATTGCTTTAGTGCTAAGACAAGTCGTTGGAAGTACAATAAAAAGTGAGGGCACGGTGATTGGTAGGAAGGTGATTATTTACCCTTGTTGCTTTGGGAGCAATTTCCTTTTTCAGGAGGAAAAAGTTTCACTGTTTATCTGCATTTGAAAGAGTTCGGAATGAGGGACAACTCGCTTTTCATTATTATTTACTAAAATTAAGAACATAATAAATGCATGTATCAACGTAACAATAATTTATTTTCAACAAACATAGGTAATTCACAAGACTACAATTCATCAAGTTTTCCAAGAAATATAACGTGACGAAGTTTAGGATTTGCCTTATGTTTTTTGCTGAATTTTAATAATATCAAAACAAAAAAATTATTACTCAGCAGGTGAAACTAACAAATCGCACAGTTGCAAAAACAAAGGATTATGTAAACGGCACTCTCTTAATTAATTCAACAAGGCGAGATAAATTAAATACAGAGACTATTCAGTATTGTCACCACAAAGAAATAGAAGCGGTTTGATATTTTTTTAAATTGCAGATTGGCTGCCAATATGCATATCTCAAAAGCACTTATCATTTACTCACAATATTTTTTTGGCAAAGGAAACCATATCCAATGATGATTTGCACGAAAATCTATGAATGAATATGGATTTCAGTTATGCAAAACTAGAATTGATTTACAAACTACTTTGTCCATTATTTTAGGTAGGTACACGTGTCTACGCCAGATAACTGTATCTATACATACACAATCACGCCTACTTCCCATTGGGATAGGCAGAGACTCGATTCGATCGATTTTCACTTGCTATTCTGATATTCTGACACACATCTTTCACTTTATCCGTGTTCATCATGCATGCTCAACTGTATGGTAGTAAAAAACACGACAAAAATTTAAGTGAATTAATAAAGAAAAGATGAGGAATTACATACTTACACGTGCATCTACCTATATTGGTACATACTTATTCGTTCAAATGGGTCTGGAAAGAGAAGTTCTCAAATCCAAATAAATATTCCTAAGCTTCTTCTTCTTATCGTGTGATTGGTGAACAACCTAGTGTCAGAGTTTAGACCACCCGTAGTTCTCTGATATGGCTTTACACACCATCGAGAATATCTCTCAGGTGTTCTGGTTTCCTCACGATGTTTTCCTTCACCGTTTTAAGCAAGTGATAATTAATTTATAATACTCTTCGAAGTCATGTGCCATGACTTCGAAGAGTCAGTAGTGTGTGCCTTGGATTCGAACTTGCGACTTGTCAGTCCAACGGTCATACAACTAGGCTATCACTGCTTATTCCTAAGCTGAAAACAACCGCATTACCCAGGGAAAAAATATAAAAACAAGCGACTCTTTATTTCAGATGCACGCTGGTCTATCTAATCCAATTTTAAAATGTTGCCCAGACCATACATATTATAAAACGAGACTTTGTCCGGAGCTTAACGTTTAAATTAGTTTATCCCCCTAAAGCGGAACCGCGACTAAGGGTTGCAAAATTTAAATTACAAATAAAAGCACTGAAAAATATCTACGAGTGGGTAGTGGCTCAATAACGATGTCTTTTAATTAAAGCGGAAGGGGTAATAGAACGACTTAATTCGGAATTATGGTTGAAATTATCGTGAAAGACACCCAAGAGTTTTGTGAATTTTGTAGGAGTTCACGCCGCTGAGCAATTCGTTAGGCCGAGGCGGCACAAACGAGTAGGTACTTGAATTAGATATTGTTTATTGGCCACTTATATTTTATAATTTTAACATTTACCAAATTTATGACTTTAGTTTGATTTCCGTCTATAACTTGACACCGTTTGAAAATAATGAGCTCGTAGGTACTTACTTTATTCGTCCAATTGAATAGCTAACACAAAACTTTTAGCTAACAGATACAAAACATTTCCATAAAGTTATGACGTCCCGTTTAGCCCCGGACGAGTGACACCGATTTAGCACGCTCCCGGAGCCATCACGGTCGAGAGCCCCAGCCCGCTCAACTGTGGAACATGTACCATATTGAAATGCGCCGCCCGATGAACGTCCGTCCGTCCGTCACGTAGCAACTGCCCCGAGGAATCCCTTCAAAGTACCGTGCCGTATTTGACTTCCACGCTTCACTGGAAATCTGTCAATAGGTACTCATATTTTAATATCCACATATCCCGAATATCTTAGATCTTGCAAAGGTAGAAATAAAATACCATGTTTGGTGAGAAATGTATAATCTTCATGTTCATTTATTGTTCTATATTTTTCGTATTATTACTTTACAGTAACTATCAAATAAATAATATCTTAGGTATTTACTTCTTATACTTAATTTATCAACAAAGGAAACAAGCCATCGGAACTAGTTTATTCGACAACGGTACGTACCAAAAATATTGAAGTGCCAATAAAATATCCAAGTATACCTGATTAAGCCTGTATGGATACTATTAGATCCACGATATATTAAATAGTTAACTTAAAGTTACAAGATCTACAAGTTATTCAATGAGTATCTGTAGAAAGCATAAAATTATTACTCTCGTCACGTTCATTGTCGTCGATAATTGTAAACTAATCTATTAATTTTGCTAGCTTGTACCGCACCCTCTCGAGTTACGGGTGTGTTATAGTAAGTATCGTCGTAACTAGCATATCGATGACTGCTCGGCTTTAAGTCAAGTTGAAGGTAATCTCCCTCCTCCTTTCTCAGCTGACCCGTATCTTTACCATCGTATCTCGGATCTTCATAAATAGTTATAGTCTGCTTTCTATGCGCAACTACAGGAGCATTTCTTGGGATTTCAGCAACCGGATTCGCGCGTGATTCACCATAGCCGTACCCGTAACCGTGGTTAGGACCATAGCCGTAGCCGCCCTCGTGACGAAAGCCTCTATCATCGTAATAACCTGGACCTCCGTAATCTCTCTCCCATCCAGGGTTTCTCTGCCAGCTGGGTTCTCTCTCCCACCCCGATTCTCTTTGCCATCCGGGGCGATCCCAACCTCTTTTATCCTCCCACCTTTGCCAATCCCACCCAGGATCGCGATGAACATCGGGAGCTTGGTACTCATGGTGATCTCTAATATGATCTCTGGCGTGATTATTCTGTGAATTACGATACTTATTATGATGTAATGCGTCATCCAAATAATAATTCTTCCCGTAGTCTTTATGATCACGATGCTTTAGTCCAGTATCACCATATCTGTTATAGCCGCCACCATTATAGTTGTCTCTTATATATTCTTGACCATTATTGTTGGACCCTTGATAGCTTCTACCTCCATGATTGTCGTGTGAGTTCAGTCTGCTATTATACGCAGCTCGGTCACCTTCATCATTTAAATCATCAAAGAAAGTACTCTTATTGGATGACTCATCTTTATGATATGAATTTTGGAAACCTTGTTTATAATGTCCTTTCTTGTGGCCTCTCTTGTATCCGCTCGCTTCACTGTCTTCAGCTTTATCTTGTTTGCTGTTGTAACCTTTGTACGCATCATTCTCTGACGCTGATTTTGTGTCATGCTCCTTTTTCAAATATTTAGCTTCGTCGCTAGCTTTAGAATATTGGTTCTTATGGTTGTCATTAAGTTGGCTTTCTTCTTGGTGTATTTTCTCACCTTTTTGCTTATCATGCTTGATTGACTCCGCTCCTTCGTCGTGGGCAATATCCTTTAAATGTTCTTCCAACGCGTCTTTTATCGCCGAACCACTCACTGTCGATACTAATAAGAGCACACAAACTAGCAAACTAAAACAAAACTTGTAGCGGGGAATCATTTCATTACACGATAAAAGGTAGGTGTTGTCAGCTAAAGCGTATAACTTACAATAGGCGTGAATAGTATAGTATAATGAGTTTTATATCGATGAAAATCATGTTGGACTTCACGGCGTATCAGGGCACAATGACAGGAACCACAGAAGCTGTTATGGGAACAATAAGTTAAACAAGTGGGTGCCGCGTCCATGACATGACATTATGGAGCTAGAAGTACGCGGACGTTTTGTAGGACAAATTGATCGAGGTCATTGGAGTCCAAACGGGACGTTGACTAGGTCATTGAATCATCCTGCTTCTGTTAGATTTGTAATTATTGCAATATTTTACGATACGAACAGACGGAATTGTTTAAACACAGATCGCTGGATAATTTTTCTGTTTTATGGTATGGCTAGTGAGCAAACGAACCTGTGACTCACCTGATGGCTTACTTCTGGCGGCTCCCTTCAAATAGTAGACAATTACCTGCTTGAAAGGCTCTAAATCTTCTTTCTTCTGACATAGCTTATCAGAACATCGAGGACATTTCTCAGGTATGCTGGTTTCCCCACGATGTTTTCGTTCACCGTTTTAAGGAAGTGATAATTAATTTATAATACGCTCCTAAATTCGAAAATTCTGTTGTGAATGCTTTGGATTCGAACTTGTAACCTTTATTTAATTTGGTAATCTAACGGTCATGTCACTAGGCTATTACAAGATACAATATTTTTTTCGTCCTCTGCTTATTTCTTTAAATACAATAGAACAAATATATTATCTTGTATCTTGTGATGGTAATCGTTTTAAATCGATATACTAGGTCAATTAGTGCCAGCAGCTTTGAAATGAGATGTCCATTTGACTGTCCTGTTGGTCTAGTGGTTAGTAGCCCTGACTGCTATGCCGGAGGTCGTGGGTTCGATTCCCACCCAGGACAAATGTTTGTGTGATGAGCACGATCATTTGTTCTGTGTCTGGGTGTAATTTATCTATATTAAGTATGCATTTAGAAATATATAAGTATGTTTATCAGTTGTCTAGTACTCATAACACAAGCTCTGCTTAGCTTGAGACTTGACGGCGTTGTGTGATAGTTGTGGAATATTATTATTATTATTATTATTATTATTTATTTGATTTGTACACCCTACTAAGTAATCTTTTAATTAAATCACCTGTATTTTATAACAGTTAAACTATAGAATCGTAGTAGGTAGTACCTACTTAGTAGAAACGCATATGTATAAGAACCAGGAAATATACTGCATAGTACTCTCCCTCTGGGGACGGAGGATTTACCTGCGTCATTCTTTTGTTTCAAGTGATCACCATATTATGCGTTTAATCAACTTTGCACTACATTATTTTTAATGCCGCTATTCAGCAAAAAAGAAAAGTAAGCAAAGCTATATGATTTGAAGTTTTCAGGTTGTTGTACTGTTTAACACACAAATATATAAAGTCCATATAATAATGGCCAACATTGGCGTAGCAAATGGGGGGGGAGGCTAGCCCACGCAGGAATACAAATTTATTTGCATCTCTCTTTGCAAGCAATTCTCGCCTGGGGCCTAATTCTGCTAATTTACCAATGCTTCAGTTGAGTGTCGATAGTGTGTCGATGGAATGATTTTAGTTAGACCGGTGGTCTTATTAAGCCAGCAGACTACCAACAGAATTAGGCCCCTGGACGCTGGTTACAAGCAGCTACCAACTGTACCTACCCCGTTGTGACTCTTCGATGCCGGAGATCGTAGTTCATATTAAAGAGGTCCGAACAGTATTATGCAGTCTAGACGTGAACAAGGCCAGCGGGGCTGACGGCATTCCAGCGAATGTTGAGGCCTTGTGCGCCCGAACTGTGTCCTGTGTTGACACACTTGTTCCGCCTCTCTCATGAAAAAAGAACGGGGCCAAGATCCTGGAAGCTTGCAAATGTACAACCTGTGCCCAAAAAGGGCGACCGTGCAGACCCTGCTCATTACCGTTCGGTCGCCATTACCTCCATTCTGTGCAAAATTATGGAAAGGGTACTTAACAGTAAGTTGCTGACCTACCTTGAAGACAATGATCTCCTCAGTGGCCTATAATAAC
This sequence comes from Xylocampa areola, assembly GCA_935421205.1. Lineage (NCBI taxonomy): Eukaryota > Metazoa > Arthropoda > Insecta > Lepidoptera > Noctuidae > Xylocampa > Xylocampa areola. The sequence goes on from OW285204.1 coordinate 8,457,776, forward strand.
CAGTGACCTAATGTGGCTTTCTCCAGGGACGGTCAACTGGCGATCTTCTTATGTATGCCACGCACTGCTGGGGCAAAGCCATCGAGAAACACGGCGAAGCACTTGCTGTATCGCTTGATGTCTGGAAGGCCTTTGACAGGGTCTGGCACGCAAGTCTACTCAGCAAGCTTCCTGCTTATGGCATCCCAGTTGATTTTCGTAGCTGGATATCAGACTTCCTTTGTGAACGGTCGATCCGAGTAGTCGTTGACGGCTGCTCCTCTGACCTCATGCCTATTGATGCCCGGGTTCCTCAGGGGTCTGTTCTCTCTGCAACTCTTTTCCTGCTGCACATCAATGACCTACTTCAGCCTGGTATTGTTGGGTACGCAGACGATAGTACGGTCTCGGAGAGAAACCTGTGCACAAAAACCAGTGGAGATGAAGTTTCTCCCTTGACATTAAGCCTTGACTCGCAGTGGGGTGATGACAATCTGGTCTCTTTTAACGCCACAAAGACACAGGCGTGTCTTTTTACCGCAAAAAGGAGTCATTTCCACCAATGTCCTACTTTTCGGGGTACCTCTGTTCCTGTAACTGATCGGCTCGAGCTCCTAGGCATGGAGGTGGCATCCAGTCTCAACTTCGGAGCAACCATTGAGTACAAAGTCCAAACTGCGGCCATAAAACTGGGCAAATAGGGTAAAGCGATACTCACGCCTGGACAGCTACAAGCTGTCACCCTTTACAAAGCACAAGTCCGTTTATTTATTGCAGCCACCTTTGGGATGGCTAAGCTAAATACCAACTTGCCGCGCTTGATTCGGTGGAACGCAGGTAACTGCGTTTAGCTCTAAAGCTAAGAGACTCATTGGCGATGTAAAACTGGTGGATGCCAAGCTTGTCGTACAGATTGTACTCCGGTGAGTGTACCCAAGAACTCCACGACCTCATCCCACCAGCCCCCTTCTACCATCGGACTTCTTGACGCACTGCAAGTTACCATCCCTACCTTGTTGCTATTCCACCAATTCGCACTAAACATTTCAAATCATCTTTTATAATGCGCAAAGCAAAGGAGTGTAACTCTCTACCTGCGTCTGTTTCCGAACGCATTCAACCCTAATCTCTTCAAAGTTAGAGTGAACAGGCTTCTTCTGGGTAAGCTCACTTCATCGTCGACTTTATCTCTGTCACCTCTGACCTAAACTAGAATCGAGAAAACCCTTAAAAAAAAGATTCCTCCAGGCCCACCCTAAAATATCACACAATATCTCGTTTGTCGTGAAACTTTTCAGAAAGTCGTGGCGATTTATTTCGCTGTTACAGACAATCTTCAAATTATATAAGTGTAGCAGGTAGGTATACTGCACTTGTATCTTTAACGCATCTTTTAAATAAAGAGGCAGTCTGTGAATTACGTACGAGTATGTTAGGCGGGAGTTCAACAGTTTCTGTCATTGCATGAATAGGAATAGAAATAAAAATCAGTTTTATGAGATGTGAATTAAAAGTACGATTTGAGATGGGACCTACGGCTACGAGGTTCATCAGAAGGATGTGCATAAGAAAAACGCTCTCACATGTAGGAGAGATATCATTGATTATGTAGGATATTGAAGAGGAAACATAATATCCGATTAAGTATTTTTGCAAAGTCAGATAAGGAGCCACTCCAGTTCTTGCGAAAGTGAGATAGTACGTACATACTTACCAAAAAAACAAACAAATTTTTTAACCGCTCAATTTTATTTGGAAACTAATATAATACGCATCAGCAATAATCGGAGAGATTTGTAGAGATCGGCCAGATTTTTTTTTGTTTTCAAGGGCAATCGATTCTGGAGGCATTTTAACAAGCGAAACGAGTAGTGTACCTTTTGACTTGAGGTTGAGGAGAGAGGTTTGAATCAATCATGACAACTAGATTCTTAATGGTGTAGACTATGGGGGATACCATCAAGAAATAACGTTAGCAGACCTAACGCGTCGAGTGCACTGCAAACATACCCGCTACCATAATCAAGGCCTGGGATTTATTTGTGGGCCACAAGACTTAGCCCATGCACTAATAGAATCCAGGTCACGATTCATAGCAGCAACAGCGGAGACAGTGTCGGCTAATTGAAAATCGTCATAAAAATATTTTACTTCAAATTTCAAGTCGGTAATCATTCAACCAACAAAATGATAACTCAACATTTTATGAACAATAACCTTTTAGACTAGTACGTAACGGTTCAGTTGTCGGAAAGCTCGACAACTCAAATTAGGTAATTAATATTGGGGCTGAGTTGCCCGCGTCCGTAGGAGTGCACCCTTAGAATGGAATCCCCACACTCTGGTGGAAGGCTTATGCCACGGCTGGTTACCACCCACCGGAAGAAGCTATGCCGTGAAACGACCTAGTCACAACTAGGTCGTTTCGGGATGTAGTCCGGTGCAACCGTTGTGGGAGACGGGTCTGGGCAGTTGCATCAACTCCCCAACTATCGTTGTCCCCAAATCTGTCCACTGTACTTAAGAGTGAATAGATTTATTCTGGATATACGTACTTCATCTTCGGCCACACCGTCGCTTACCATCAGGCGAGTTGGTGGCCAAACGTAGATCCATTATTGATAAAAAAAAGTTAAATAGACAGGCGGAAGAAAAATTCCTACTTAAACAGCCGCAAAATACACGAGCACGCGAGCGAGGCATTTTGGACCACCTATGCTCAATTATACAAGCTCATGTTTCGAATTAAATAACTTTTCTGCAATATAAAGTTTAGGTTTATTGAAGCTGTTGGCTCGCTCATTAGCAGACACAATAAATTTTTATTATTATACTTAAAACAAACAAAAACCAATAATACACGCGATTAATCCGGTTAAATATTTTTTTATTATTATTAATTTTTAATTTATGGTGTACCTCCAAAATTTCTCGGTTCCCTAGTTTGCGGAACACTGCCTTATACTATGTATAAGTAACAGCTAGTAACGATAGGAAGAGTAGAAAATTTTGCCACCCTAGAAAAAAATCGGTGCTACGTCTATGAAAGCCAAAGACGCGTGACTTTGTAGCCACTCTTATGGTATATAAACTTAGTGCTTGCATGCTGATCGCAGTACCTGCAAACAGACGACACGCGTGTCGTGAAATGATGTTAGTGAAATGTACTACCTGATTAATGGCATTTCCATTTGCTAATTGTTGAGATTTCTGTGGTATATTGTATTTTATTCAGTCTAAATAACTTGAGACCTGGGCAGGAAGGTTAAAACGAAAACAGAACCAAATCATATTAACAAATTTATTAATACCAATATTTTAGCTCGCACATATACAAAAAATCTGAAATGATGTCATGCGTATTTCTCTACTTATTACGTTGTAAACTTAATAGGATCTTGAAAATCTACAATAAATTACTAACAAAGAAAGTTGTATTTTTAACATAGCGAAAGGCTCCTAACATATATTTTTAAATAAATAAGTTATGCATACTAATAATACTCCATGAAGTATTAAAAAAAAAAATTTGATTTTAAGAGAAATTTTAAAATATCCCGTTGAATATAATATAATTTATAACTACAATATTATAAATCTTTCCTCTGTTATATCTGATACATATATTTTTGTAGATTTTGGTTTATAAAAATGTATATCGATTTGTACGTGACAAGTTCAGGTTTCAGGAAAAAAAACGTTTCGTCTCTGTAAGAGAAGAGGCCCTTACGGCAGTAATGATCATGGGCTTGTTATTACAAAAGGTTCAAATTGTGTCAAGGAAAACAAAGTTCATAAGTTTTCACTTCACTAATTCACTATAATTATTCTAAATGCTTATTTACTGAAAATAATTTAATAGGAAAGTACAACGACCGCGAGATGTTTTTCTATTCTTCAAACTTTACCTCAATAGATAAGAGTACTCTTTAGAATACAATATTAGAAGGTTACTTACGTTACTATAATACGCAACGTATGGGTATTTATAATCGTCAAACGAATAAGAATCGTACAATTTATGAGTTATCAAATAAAAAAGAATGTGAAGATTTATTGAGAAAGACTAAAAATGCAATAATCAGTAAAAAAAAATACACCTTTAATTATTATTATTCAAATTAGTTAAATGGAATTCTGAATATGAAATTCATTCATTTTATGGTTTTCTGTTTATTCAAAAATGCTACATACAACAGAAACATAATACGAAGCAGGTCACTTGATATTTTTGTTCGTAAAAAATACACGAAATGGTTAATTGGCAATAATTGTTGCGAGATTAGTATTTAATAATGACCATTGTTTACAGGTTTTTCTCAGACACATTTTGGATTTTAGACTTACGAACTCGCGTCGACATCAACTCATTATTAATGCCCCTATTAATAATTTTATAATACGAGGAGTTCCTAAATTTCTATAGGATAATTATTATAAGAGATGCTGAAATGATGTAGGCTGAAGTGTATGAGTTGAAATATCTGGATTTAATTAATGTTATTAAACTACAATGCCAAAGAAACACGGGACAACAGACAAATAAAATTCTGACTTGCGGTATGGTTATATGTTCTTTTTTTTTCTGTCCCAATATATCTGTCCCTCTTTATGATATCCTTCCTAGTAATATCCCTAGGCCTATTAATATTCCTTTTCTTCTAACGCTTGTTGGTTCTCCTTTTATTAAAATTCTATGTAAATTTCTTACTGTAAATAAAATCAGAATTTAAATTTCTTGCTTTCCTACCTAAAAACGTATTTTTCTGGTTTCAATTGATTCCCTTTAATCTAAATACATAACTTTTAATTTCTCAGAACCTTGTTGTTGGTACACTAATCTAAGTCCTGATAATTATTAATCTCTATTGTTTATTCTTTTTTTTATTACTAAACACTAACAAAACACTAATTGCACTTTTATTGTGAACCGTACCGTGGCTTTCCCACTGGTCAAATTTTGTTATTGTTTATAACGTGTTTTATCCAACCTTGACATTGGCAGAATCATCGTTAACCCGATGGAGCCTTAATTATCCAAAATTGGAATTGGAATTGGAATATGTTCTTTGTCTGATGACCTGTGTTTCTAAGGTTTTGTTGTTCAGTTTAATTGGTATAATCTACCTTCAAATGTAATTTTTGTACCTTCGGGTCTACATTTTCAAGTTTGGCATAATAAATCTGTTTGAGTTGAAAACTAGACAAGCAATCCCGAAAAAATTACTTGAGTAAACCGTCAGCAATAATCATTTAATTGGAACTGTAAAACCATATTGCAATTACACAGCACCATTGATTTCTTTGACACTCAACGCCGCAATTCTAGTCTTAAGCTCTTTCACGAGGTCGTCTCTGGGCACTTCATCTTCCTGCCTAGTAGTGATGTTCCTGACTTTTACTACACCACGTTTGAGTTCCGACTCGCCTAGTACAACGGCGAGAGGAATGCCGTTTTCTTCACAATGCTGCAGCTGTGTCAGCATTTTGGGATTCTTCTTGTATGACTGCTCTGTCTAAAAAGTGTAAAAAAAATTCGTTGTTAATAAGATGGAACAAGGTTATATAAGAGCCCAATTCCCGATTTCAGTCCTATATTTACAACTCTTAAGTTATTCATAAAACTTTAAGACTGAAGGATAGAAAAAAGTAGGTTATAATAAATTAATTAAACGGTGAAGGAAAACATCGTGAAGAAACCTGGATTTGGTAGTCTGAAATCGCCAACTGGCCATGAGCTAGCGTGGTGATTAAGCTTGTGCCTTCTCTGTATGAGAAGAGTCCCACTGACAGTGAGACAGTTATGGGCTGGTTATTTATTTATTTTTATAATAAATTACCAGTATTGCGAATACTAATCTTAATCGATAAACTTGTCAAGTATACAATTTTAAATGTTTTGATTTTTATTGTGTTCAACATCTTGGGGCTTACTCTAATATAATTCCGCTCGATTGACATTGGAAATATGTCAGTTCGTACATTTAAATGCCAAAATGTCTAAAGAATAATTCTGGATTCAGGATAATATGAAGATGCTTTAAAATTGAGGCAACTGTAATGTAGGTCAATTTAATTTAAAATTATGTCTATTTAATATTGGAATTGTATTGGAATTGGTATTAGTTTCAAGAGTAAATATGTATATTGACGCTTAGAATCCGACATATTCACAAAAAAACGTGCTTGCACCGCAGTGTACCTGTACTTTTTTATAAATCTAAAGGGCCTTTTGCTTAGCGACCATATCACCACCATATGTATCTTCAAATATCAGAATAAATCGTCCACTTTTAGTAATTTATTCATCATTTTTCGGCTAGATCTTTCTAGGTAGGATCGAGATCCTGTCGTGGAAGGTCAGTCGAAAGACATCATTATTTAAAGATCATGGGCGAACTGCTATTTGTACTCAAGTATATTGTGTTTTATATCTGTCTACATTTCTAAACATTATGACAATAATAACTGTTCCAGCTAGGGAATATCCTAAATAAAAAAAGAAGTCGTAAATATAATAGTTTTTTTTATTAAACCAGGGACTCTAACGGGACTTGTATTGATGAAAATAGTATACTTTTCCTTATATTACCTTAATGCTAGCGTTCCACAGTTCAGCGCATATTTTCATGCGCTCCTCGAGGAAGTTCTTCTGCGCAGACGCAACGTACACGTCGATGTCAGTAGTTCGCACGGTGATATCACCAGCAGCTAACTTCGCTTCTAGCACGGAGAATATGCGCTCCACGCCGATACTGACGCCTACGCACGGTACCTGATATTGAAATATTATTTTAAAGCAGATCCGATTTTAGCCTAGCCGTTAATCGCGAGCCATGCTGAACTAATCTGTATGAGCACAAACCGCCTTTAATAGTATCGAACAACGACACGGTAGCTCAGTTGGAAGCGTGATGACACGGAATGTCAAAGTTCAAACCCCGTTCGTGTCTATTATTTTTCAATATTTCCATTAAAAATAGTAATAAATAGTTCAGTTCCATGACCTGAACATCTAAACTTTAGATTCTAAAGTAACTTAAGTTGTAGCTATGTTTATTTTTTTGATGTTTAGAGAACCTTTAGCTCTATTATGCGAAAATATATTAAGTCATGTCTATTATTAACCTGACTAACTAACTCAATAGCTAGAATATAATGCCCTAATACATCATAAACTATACCTGTTTATTTTTCGAGTCGAACATTCCCACAAGATTATCGTATCTACCGCCGCCCGCGATCGATCCAACAGTTTGGTCTTCATTGCCGATTTTAATTGGCTCTGAAAGGAAACACACAATCTGCTCTCAGTAACAAGTAAACAATCAATATAATTGCTTGAAAACTGTGTGTTGATTAGATTAATATCGTAGAAGAGGAAATTTATAATTAAAATGATTATGCCTACCTTATAAAGGTATCACATTATTGCACCTATTTTTTATTTTAGTTCTAGTGTACAACTTCATAGGAATAGATTCTATGTAATAATAATGACGTAATTTGTACTTACGCGTCAACACAGCTTCATAGATAACTCCCGTATAATAATCCAAACCTCTCGCTAAACTCAGATCGAACAATATCTTATCCTGAATCCCGAAGAGTTGACAGTACTCCAACAGCAGTTTAATGCCTTGCAGACCTTCTACGGCTGCCTTGGTCTTGGATAGTTTCTCGTCTTGGAGTAGTTTGTCGGCTAGTTCTGCGCCACCGTTCAAACGAACGTATTCACCTATTCTGTCAGCAGCTTCGGGTGTCACTCCCTTCTCATTTATCATTTCTGTTCGCACTTCCTCCCAGGGCGACTGAAAAATTTAAATTGAACAAAAGCATTAGAAACATTTAAGGCTATAATTGAATCTCTCTTGCAGCAGGAATACATTAACTACTTCCTTATACGGTCGCTAAGCTACAGAGCACTTCAAATAGACTAAAAAATAAACAATACACAAAAAAAAAGACGGTTTCAAAAATCCATCGGAAACTCGACCCTAATTAATACTATCCCATAGATGAAATAAGCGAGAATAATGTTTATTACTTTAAAACGTACCTTGTCCAACTTATCAACAGTGGAGCAAGTCCCTCTAAACTTGTCAGCAGGAACGCCGCAGGCTTCGAACATGCCGTCAAGAAGCCGTCGGTGGTTAATTTTCAAAACGTACGAGCCAATCTCGAGGGCATCCAGTATCTCTGTGACCACCTTCAGACATTCCGCGTCAGGGACCATTGGGTCGTACTGACCAGCTATGTCAAAATCCTGAAATTATTAAGAATATTACTGCTCATATATAATTATATTTTTTTTAATACATGTTGAGGCCATGTAATGCCTATATTAATTTATATTTTCAAAGAAACATTGAAAAAATAATAGACAAGAACGGGGCTTGAACCCGCGACCTTTGACGTTCCGTGTCATCACTCTACCACCTACTGAGCTACCTTGTCGTGTTCACAATACAAAGAGAGTAAACAAAGAGGATTGAAAATTCAATAGGTTTGAACACGACAAGGTAGCTCAGTTGGTAGAGTGATGACACGGAACGTCAAAGGTCGCGGGTTCAAGCCCCGTTCTTGTCTATTATTTTTTCAATGTTTCTTTGAAAATATAAATTAATATAGGCATTACATGGCCTCAACATGTATTAAAAAAATATAATTATATATGATTTATAAAGGATTGGGATGTTGTTCGGCGATTTACAACTGCAAAGTGGTAACGCTGAGTTTAGTAAATCTGTAAATGATTACTAGATAAATATCACCAGGCGTCTCCTTAAGACATATACAAAGAGGATTGAAAATTCAATAGGTTTGAACACGACAAGGTAGCTCAGTTGGTAGAGTGATGACACGGAACGTCAAAGGTCGCGGGTTCAAGCCCCGTTCTTGTCTATTATTTTTTCAATGTTTCTTTGAAAATATAAATTAATATAGGCATTACATGGCCTCAACATGTATTAAAAAAATATAATTATATACGATTTATAAAGGATTGGGATGTTGTTCGGCGATTTACAACTGCAAAGTGGTAACGCTGAGTTTAGTAAATCTGTAAATGATTACTAGATAAATATCACCAGGCGTCTCCTTAAGACGTATACAAAGAGGATTAAAAATTCAATAGGTTTGAACACGACAAGGTAGCTCAGTTGGTAGAGTGATGACACGGAACGTCAAAGGTCGCGGGTTCAAGCCCCGTTCTTGTCTATTATTTTTTCAATGTTTCTTTGAAAATATAAATTAATATTACTGCTGTTAAATGGGAAAGCTATTCTTTCACCTAATTAGGGGTCTCTTTATTTGGATTTTTTTATAAAAAAAATACTTGTTTGTAATCCAAAACATTATTAGTTCATAATAAATCAACTTTTAACAGGATTAATCGCGTGTATTATTGGTTTTTGTTTTTCCTGACGTTTCGAACACTTTGCAGCGTTCGTGGTCGCAAGACGACGACGTTAAAAGTTGTTTATTATAATGTGTAGTGATCGCGAAAACCTAAGATATTACATTATTTTTTTTCATAATTTAATGTATCTATACCCTAATCATTTCCATGTAAAACTTTATGACATTAATGTCATAATTCTATACAATTTGGTTTAATATGAAATGGTGGAGGCCGATGCTGATGCTGTGTGAGATCCATGTCAATAATTGGCAAGAAATTGTGCAAATTGGAGGGTTTTCGTTTCGTTAGTCAGAGGAGGAAGTTAATTTGTTCAATTTTGTTTTACAATAATAATATAATTAATATCAATTAAAACTTACGCATTGATAAAACTCCCTGTATCTGCCTTTCGTCATCGCAGGGTTATCGCGCCGGTACACCTTGGCGATGTGGTACCTCTTTAGTGTGTTGATCTTATTCATTGCCAAATACCGCGCCAATGGGACGGTCAAGTCATACCTCAGAGACAGAATCTCACCTCCTTGGTCTTTTAAGTCATAAATCAGTTTTGAGTCCTCTCCATATTTGCCAGTTAGCACTTCCTATAATAAAGCAAAATGTATATAAAGTATAGGTAACAGTATGCCTTATGCTGCGCCCGGCGGTTTTACCCGTGTATAATTATAATATTTTAATTGGCCTAAGTTACTCCTTATATAGTCAGCTACCTGCCAGTAAAATCTTATCAGAATCGGTCCAGCTGTTGTGAAGGTTAGCGGGAACCAACAAACAGACAGACAATAAATTTAAAGACTGATTTTTAGGCATAGTTATAGTGCAAATAACTGTATCTGTTATTTTGACATTACAAACAGACATTTTAATATATTTTGATTTGTACATTAACAGGGCCAGGGAGCCCCACAAGCACATAGTCTCAAAACTCTTAATTGGTAATAAAATTTGTGGTTAACATTAGTAAGTAATATAACCAATATTTTAAAGATAAGCAATTAGTCATATGATGGAGGTGGCATTAATTTAGTAAGCCATCAATCTAGCCATTGTATTCAATTTCACTCTAATAATAACATACTTTGTTTTATTCAAATTGCACACTTCCAATAGCAATAGCTTTTACTTGCAAAGCTCAATTTTACCATTTCATATTATTTAATCTGTTGACTCCCTAATTCAGAGACACAATAGAAATATTTTAGTTACAAAGTACAATTTTGTACTTCAACTAGAGCTTTATTACGTTTTTCTCTAGATAAGACCAAGATTTACCTTTAATTCAAACACAGGTGTGTCAATACATTCAGCACCATGTCTCTTGAAAACTTCAATAATCTTCTGTAGAACACCATTTCTTATGCTCATCTGTTGTGGATTGTAGTCTCTAGTACCCTTTGGAGTCTTGAGGATGAACTTTTGTGGAGCAGCATCCTCAGGAACCAGCTGGGCTTTCAATGACAATAACTTTGCTACTTCTTCTTGTATCTAGAAATGCCAGTAAAGTGAAAGTTAAGCAATAAGTCAGTCAAAAATATAAATAACTGTTCTGCAATAAACAAGTTTCAAGATATTTGCAATATAATTATTATTATAATACATCTAAGTTAATAATGTGCTCTGGCATTCATTTATCTAGAGGGTAGAAAATAAATAATTGAAATAAAACAGTAAGAACTCAATTAAAATAAGAAAGCAGTAAGTAGGCCACCAATACCTTGTACTGAGATGATGTTGCAATACATTTTGTGAAATTGGAGCTGAGTACTGAGTTGTGTAATCTCATCAAAATTGTATGGTTCTTTAAGAACCTCAACACTTTGTAAGACATGCTTCAATAGTTTTATCTCCTTACAATTTCAAACAATATGATATCTCACCACCACAGAATTACTATGTAATGACCGGAAAAAGAAAACATATTTTTGTCACCAAATTCATAGATATGTTTAAAGAAATGTGTCTTGTTAATATAAATCTTATCAATGAAAAGAATTTTGAGAGGTTGTGGTGCTGAAATAATCATATGAGGAGATTCAACAGCACTCTTACAGTGAGAGGTGTCCCAATAACTAATATAATAAAAATCTAATTCATGCTCAGCTTATGTACAAATAAAGCATCAAATACTACAACCTATATGAGTATTCAACAGACCTGCTGATCAAGTTGCTTACTATCATCTTTCTCTTTTTTCAAAACTTTGGGAGGATTTAATTTAGGTAATAATAACACTTCAGAGTCAGTGAAACTCCGCATATGGTACCACCACCTCTTGATGTATTTGTATTTTTGGAAATCTATAATTTTACTTAGATCATTCTTCAACTCTACGTCACAATAACTGGGCATATACCCACAAATGTAGCTGTACTGACAGAAATGTTTATCAATCGCTGGTAAATTGTATTGTGAACTATTGTTCTTCTTTTCCTACAATCCAAAAAATTTATTCTTCACTTGGCGATATGATGCAATTTAACAATTCATCAATATGGTACGTAAATAAATTGAATATAAAAAAATATTCTTACTTTTTCACTTGATTCTTTTGCAGCTTTCAACTTCCTTACGAGATCACCTTGTTCTTTAATTTTTAAAAGTACTTCTTGATTGTCTGCCATAATTTAAAACTTGAACTTATAGTTAACCAAAAAGTCTATTCACTCGAGGCTTTAAAGTAAAAGTGCTTGCATAGAAAAGTCGCTATAGAGTCGCGGGTCTTAGTTTCATGCCTTTCATTTTAGAACCAGCAAATAGCAAGCAAGTAATTTTACACATTACCAATTGGAGGTTAAATACGACATGACATGATGTGACAGTAAATAAGTTTACAATGCTTTAACTGTGTTATTGTATCTCTTTTACTCTCGCATTATTTTAACGCTATCGCTTTTATTATTTATTTTTGTAGTAATGTAATTAAACTGTTTAGCAATGAAAAATAGACTGGAACACAATTTGACATATTATCTGTCAAATTCAACTTTATAGATAACGGTGATTCTGTCTATACAATGACTAAAGAAGGAGTAAAGGACGTGCCCTATTAATCTATCTTAAAAATCATACCAATCGATACAGTAATAAAAAAACTATATGCATTTCTTTTTAACTTATGTGATTCTACTAGTGTGAAAAGAGAAAACCTTAATTTGTCAGTTTTCTGAAATTGCAAGTAGTACATATGACCAGCCCACCGGCTGATTAGCCATTTTAGTTTCTCTTTCTGAGACAGTGTACATAAAGCATTGATAAGGGAAGAGAGAGGATATGAAATAAAGTCACGTGATCTGAAGCCAAATTGGTTTAAAAAATGGCGTCTCTCCAACACCAAATAGTGTTGTACTCATTGTGTCGCTGTTGTCCATATCGATATGACGATAACGAAAATTAAGATTTATTTTCCTCATTACCTTCAACTCGTAGTAGACGACAAGTTTGATAATGCCTCCTTTAAATTTGTTCAAAGTGTAAAGTGGATTATCCTCGAGTGATACTATTACTACATCCTTTTTGTTAGCATGACAACTTGTAACAGAAGTTCGTAGATATACTTTAGGGGGTACTCTTGTATACGAACAACTTTTACTGTGAGACCAACTTATAGTATGCCCATATTTTGCCTGTAAAAATCTAGACACCAAGCTGCTACTGAAGGAATAATTTTGGAAAACCCCAATAATATTTTGCCCAACTTCTGTACTATCGACTATCTCGGTTATCAACGAATCGTCGTCAGTGGTAACAAATTCAGTATAGGCTGGCCTCGCATACTGTTGAAACTCCCTATTACGACAGGCCATGCTAGCACAGAAGTGTGGTCGAAGTACATTGCGTCGTATATTATAGCTTGCCTATGATCGAGTAAAAATATTGAAAACACTCAACGCAATGATATAGTGAAATTACGAAATATTTGAGAAAGTTTTAGGGATAGCACTTCATACTTAGTATATATTAAGAATCACTGGGTCAAGAGAATATTGATACTAGCCTCTATGAACTGTCCCCATGTTGTGGCCAAACAAGTAATGGACATCGGGAATAATAAATTGCCGGTGCATAATACAAACAACAACAAGCAATCGCCAGACCCATGGCGTTCGTCCGCCACTTAACCTTGGCGTTCCACCCCCCGTGCCGCGGCTCGCACCGCTTCGTTTCTATGCAACGTTTCAATTATGATTCTACAAACAAATAAACTGAAACTTACTTATAGTAGGTACACATTTTTATTTTTACAGCTGCTTGTAAATGACAGCCCGAAAGTGTTTTTCATATGGAGGCCTTGCTTATAATAAAATGTTTCTTATCCCACTGTCGCCATGTTATTATTTATAGTACCTCGCCACGGATCTTAATATATACGGACGGAGCGTTGCGTACGACTACTCATCCAATTTCGCTTGTCATACATGAGCTAAACGCATACAATTTATACAAATACTTAAAACTCATCCACTCATCCATCAGTACGCTGCGTGTAATCTGTGTGTATGCGTAATCTATGCTTCGCTTATGACAAGGCAAGGTTCCAACCGTATATTTTCAAATCCTTGTACCTCACCTATGATTTCAATTCGCTCTGTTTAATATGTTCGCTAATAAAGTAGCAGCCATTATTTAAATTTTATAATGCCTTGCTTTTGAAGCTCATCATAATATAATTATTGCTAAAATATTTAATCTCGGACTACGGTTGCTTGGGGAAGTATCTGTGTCGCATAGGCCAGGAGCCAAAACCAAAATGCCACCACTGCAATACTGCCCGAAGACACGGTGCAGCACACGCTGGAGGTGTACCCAGCCTGGGCCGAGCAGTGCCACGATGTCATCAGGGCAGTAAAGGAGGGCGATCTCTTGGTTCCGGTCGTAATTACATACATGGTCGTGAGCGACACATGGGGCGGCTCCCCGTGCTGTTTCGCTTCCGACTTCCACGAGGAGCGGATGCTTGCGAAGGGGGTGGTGGAAAGAAAGAGAGCGGCTCACTCCGCTCATCCCTGCCGCAAAAGGCGTGCGAGGTGCCAGTGGGCACTCAACAATCTCCGGCCACCGTGAGCCGTGGACGGCGTGGACTGTGGGCGGCGGACATAGGTCGTTCGTCACCCAACCAGCGCTACACTGGAGTAATTATGCGGGCTAACTAATGCCAGCCTCAACAAACCCTAGAGTGTCTGTTGAAACCCTTCAACGAACCATAACCTGCCGGGGTCGCGGTGATTGCTGCGATGAACCCGGGACCTTGGTAAAGGTTGGAGTGGCACCGTGTGGTTTTTAGTCGGTAGGAGCCCGGCACAACGTCCATGATGGATTGTTCTCTTTGTTTAGAGAAGAGAGAGGATATGCCCTAAATTTATAGTTATACATATAGCGTGCAAACATGAACCTCGATAACAACAATATATCTATCTCATTCTCACACGTCATAATTTACGCATAAAATAAAAGATGTAGATATGTCAATGACTTCGATTTCCGGGCTTACATCTTCGTGACGTCACTAAGCTCCGCCTTGAAGCCATTCTTTTCATGTGACGTCATTTTTACCAGCAACTTCCGGTTGCAGTTCATGGTAGTTCATCTGTCATTTAAGCGCCGTTTAGTGTTTATTTTCAGTTTAATATTGTGACTGGTGTCTATTTTGGTGCTTTTGTGAACCTGTAAAGGATTGCTGAAGACAAAGTGTTGCATCAAAGGATGTAATTCGAAATATCGGAAGAATGACGAAGTATTATAATAGGGTTATTGACGAAATTTCACATAGGGCCTAAATTTGAAGAATATGGTATAGATTAACTAAAAAAAATATTTTGCAATTTTTTGTGTACCTATTGATTAAATAATAGCTGTTTAAAATTCAAATTTTAAAGGTCGTGCCAAAAGGCGCGATAATGACGATCGCCATTTTGTGACGTCATTACGCAACAGAACTATTGTAAACAAAGGAAACTATTTTGTAAATCATAACATTAGTACGTAGTATACCAATATTTCGAAAATTGAACTGAAATACGGAGAAAGTGGTTGCAACTGGCTTCCGAAATATCAACAAATTCATCGATTTATTTTGTGTCATGTGTCACAGTGACTGCAAATTGACAATCAATCCTCTGAGTAGTGACGTCACGCAATCATTGGTGTTTCGAGTCACGTGACACATAGATTAAAAATTAGGAATTTGTTTATAGAATTAAATGTATTTACGAGTTATTATTATTATTTTCAAAAATACCAAAATTTCTAATAAAATACATTCTATCATTATAGCTAAGTTTCATATTTTATTTCCATCAGTGTCAAATACCCTATTTTTCAGGTTAGTTGTATTTTTTCCATACGTATGTCATTTCTCGTGTCTATAACGTTCTATATTCATGATAGGAACATAAGATTTTGTTTTCCCCTATTATATAAAACTTTACACGACTACTATAATCTAAAATAGAACAAGCAAATATAATTATTTTTTACGTATAAACATAGTGTTGCTCTTACGTGCTTTCGTGTTTTGTTGTTAACGATACAAAATATGAAATAACATTGATATAGTGATTTAATTAGAAAAAATCATTGGAATTAATTCCGTTTACATGTCATTATGCCGAGATATAGAAATTCAGAGCCTTGCTGATATTTCAGGAACGTAAACTTAAAAATAATTTATAACTGCATACTTACTAGATCAATGATATTATTAATAAGACGGCGCAGTTGGCGCAGTGGTTGAAAGACCAGTTGCTGCTTCGCGTGTCGCAGGTTCGATTCCTGTAGGGGTATTCTCAACTGTCGGAAGTTTTCGAATCCGAGTCCGAGAGAAACAAAAATGAATAAATAACATTATTCCCAGATTCTGTGCAAAAAAGTATTCTATTTTTTTTAATTAAAAATATACATACTCACACGATTATAACAACGCTGATGATTAGATAAATGATGATGTTTCGATACCGAAAATTCAAATTCAAATTCAAATTCAAATTTTTATTCTGTAAATAGGTCTTTACAAACTCTTTTACAAGTCATTTTTTAATCTAGAAGGCGCCGGTATTTCCTATCTGACTACCTCGGAGAAGAAAAACCGAAACAAACTCAGAGGTCACTGTCTCTTTTAAAGTCCAGACATCATCTTTATGGTTGTGAGCGTAATCATGTAGGGTGTCTGGAAAGGCCTTTTGAAGAAAGAACCGTAGCAATTTTAAGTTGACCAGTCCTAACTGACGGCACACATGCATCAGTCACCGTAAAGCTCGAACCATAATTTAGGGAGCTCAACGACCTGTCGCAAGGCGATACCAGATCGGCAGGACATTTGCGTAGGCCATACAAATACTAAAAACTGCCAGACAGTTACAAATCTAAAAGAAAGGGAATATATAACCGACATGATGCTCACATTCACAAATTTCTATTATTATATTCAAAATGTAAAAATATATTATGATTTAATTAAAATGTCAAGTTAAATTTTATTACAATGTCAAAGTAATTGTCAAAATCAGAGATAAACAATGTCAGATTTAAACAATGTCAAAAACAACCAATCTCAAAAAATTTTAACATTATTAAATATTGTTCCATATCCATAATATTATTTTTAATAGCAGATCAATCCCATGCATTTTTGTCGTTCAAATATTCCGAAATTGTGTAATACCCTTTTTTACAAAGTTTGGTTTTAATAACATTTTTAAATTTATTTACAGGTAAATTTCGGATATCAATGGGTAATTTATTGTAAAAGCGAAAATAAATCTTAATTTTCGTTATCGTCATATCGATATGGACAACAGCGACACAATGAGTACAACACTATTTGGTGTTGGAGCGACTCCATTTTTTAAAGCAATTTGGCTTCAGATCACTTGACTTTATTTCACATAGGTACTCTCTCTTCTCTTAAAATGATTGTTCCACATCAAAAAACTATTAAACGGGAAAAATAACGTCAATGTCAATGTCAGTTTTCAATCATTCAACAATGTCACAAAATTGTCGAATAATGTCATAGTTGAAAATAAAACAAATAAAATTACTACAAATCTCTAAAATATTTTTAATTTGGATGATATTGTGCAATGGATAGATTTGAATATATTGAGGCACGCCTTTTCGAAGGTGAAAATTATCTCAAACGTGACAAAAATGTGAAGATATACGATGGAGATGATAAGGTTGTGTTGTTATTTATTTAATAGAAATTTTGCAATTGAAGTTGAAAATGTTGATCTGTAGAAAGAAATTGGATTGAAATGATCATAAAGATTTTATTTTTTCTGTTTCATGAACAGATATTCTGTTTCTTGGTGCAGGTAAAGCTAAAAAATATAATTAACTTTTCTATGAAGGAGGATATTAATTATGTTTAATTATTATAGTCAAGCCGATCATGCAAGCTCATAAATAATCAATTGTGCACAAATCAATTTATGTTTCAGACCCAATTCACAGATGGAGAAGTGGTGTTAACTACTCACAGAATCTTATGGGGAAAGCCAGGTGATATACCCAAAGGGCTTGTTTGTCTATCCTTACATTTATACTATGTGTTCTGTATAGAAGAAGAGAGTGGTGGAGTATTTGGTCTAGGTGGCCCCAAAAGAATTTTATTACATCTAGGACCTGCACTGCCAGGTAATTATTACAATGAGATATTAGGTTGCTTGATGTATATTAAATGTTATTTTTACGGCATTATAGAAGATAATTTTCAATTTAATCAGGAACCATGTAATTTTTCAAAATTCTTGCTCGTAAAATGGCTCTTTTTGCACTGCATTTAGGTTCATAATGAGGCTTATTAATCACATGCTTTTTTTTTACATTTAAACCTCAGCATAAGTTTTGATCTTTGAAAACTTCTTGATGAGATTTAACATTTTTGTGACTAATATAAATATGACAATTATACATAATTTCGATTCTTCAAATTATTTCTTATTATCAACAAACTAACATACATTTGTGTTATAAATGGAAGTATATTCACTTTATTTCAAATTATTAAGAAATTTATTTAGTTGTCAAACCATAGATTGTCATACTAAAGTTCAAGCAACTTCATAAAGTCAAGTCTCTGCTTCTGCATGTGCATAGACCATAGAACCAAGAAAAAGAAATCTGCTTGTCATTTAAACAAAACCTCTTAAAAACTGCCTCATTGATGTAGTGTTCCCAAGGGCGACTGCTGAGCAGGAGGTCTCAGGTTCGATTCCCGGTTCAGGTTCGATACAAGTCTCGGTCGGTCATTGCTACTCCCGCCAAGGCTCGGTTAGCAATTCAACATCCACTGTAATGACCTAATGTAATGAATGATGAATGAATTAGACCACTTGTATCATAATGTACTATTGTT
Source organism: Xylocampa areola (assembly GCA_935421205.1). Taxonomy (NCBI): domain Eukaryota; kingdom Metazoa; phylum Arthropoda; class Insecta; order Lepidoptera; family Noctuidae; genus Xylocampa; species Xylocampa areola. Next base: position 8,476,531 of record OW285204.1, read on the forward strand.
AACCATGTGATTTTACTTTGATTACCTGGTACAATAATGTCAGAAAGTGTTAAAAGTACATTTTAGTTTATAATTATGTTTGTGTCATAAATTGTTTTAAATATGAATATTTACAATTTGAATTACATACATAACTGTGCTAATGTTGATAATAAAATATTGATATCCTAATACATATAAGTCATAGCCCAAAGAGCAGGATAAGCAAAAAAAAATGCTCGCCTCTCACTTTCCGCCTCCGTCGCGACCATCACCTCACAAACGGTGGCGCCAGCTAGCCATGCGACCTCGCTTCCCACCATGTGTCTGATAACAGTCGGAAGCGAAAGATTATCCGCCTCAACAGCCCCGATGAGGTCATGTCGCTGGTCGGCCGATGCAGGACATACCTCGAGCATATTTTGCGCCGTATTCTCGGGGCAGCTGCCCAAGTGATGCCACCTCGGCGTCGGCTCCCCGCCTATGCGACGCAGATACTTCCTGAAACACCCGTGATCCGAAAGCTGAGGGCACCATACCGAGTCTTCAACCATTCTTCCATCACGGGCCTTATTGCTTCAATAATACCGTGTCCTGCTCGCGGCTTCGCATGTCGCTACTTCCATTCAACTATGAGAATCCGTCGGAGTTTGGATCGCCTTGTCGCAAATACCCGCGACACCGGTCGAGCATCCTGATCCAGTGCCTCTCCACACCTCTAGTATAGTCACGCGAGGGCTTTTGCTCCCAGAACTCAGGGCGGTGACCCGGCTAAAAGACTCGCCACCTCGAACGAGATCGTACGGTATTTCTTTATCAGCCTGCCGGCCATCGCACGCTGAAGTTTTCTCAGTAACACGATGTTGCGGATAGACAAGTTGTTTGCCCACTCTGGGGCACCATATAAGGCTATTGACCGTATGATCCCTGCGTAGAGCATATAGTATAGGGTATAGGTATCGGGCCTCCCCAAGTTAGGCAGCAGCCGCCCAAGTGCAGTTGCGGCAAGCAATAACCAGGGGTAAGCTGTCGAAAATGTGCTTCGAAGTCCCACCGGCTTTCGAGGACCAGATCTAGGTACTTCATCGTCGACCAGACGCCGATGTTGTTCTTTTGGTTCCTGTCCAGAATAAGATTTAAGCTGACTTATATTGATATAACTGAGGTCATCTGATATTTACCCTTGTGGCACATTTAATAATAAGTTTAACTTTTCAAAGCATGTAACATTATTTAACTCAATATTAATATTTCAGGAAAGAGACCAGGTCCAGCAGTTGTAAGCCCATTCCATTTTGTGAAGTTTTCATTCAAGGATGGCATTGACCAAGCTTTCTATAAAGTCCTTACTGATGCTGTTGCTGCCAAAGCATGGGAAAGACAATCACTTATTAGTTCCCCAGTAAACTCTCCTAGCCCAAACTCGTCTCCAAAACCTTCTGTCACTCCTGTCAATTCTAAAATTAGATCTGGAATAGTAGGCATTGAAAGAAGTATAGAAGAACAGCATAGGGCAACTGATGAAAGCATCACAGTAGCATTTCAAGATTTAAGAAAACTTATGGAGAAAGCTAAAGATATGGTTGCCATTTCTAAAAATATATCTACTAAGATTAGGGTATGTAATTGTTAGCAGTACTAGTACAAATATTACTTTTTTAATTTTTCCTTATTAGTTTTTAAAATAATGATTAAAACTTATGTTACAGGATAAACAAGGGGATATTTCTGAAGATGATACTGTCAGATTTAAATCCTACCTCATGAGCTTAGGTATAGATGATCCAGTAACTAGAGATGCATTTAGATCTGATTCAGATTATTATTTGGGACTTGCACAGCAAATTTCTGATATGATGATTGCAGTACTCATGGTAAGTTCAATTTATCATAAAGTTTTTAAATGAATGATTTGCAAGGATGTTATGGTAACAAAACAAAACTCTTTGTGTAGCCTATCTATCGTTGAGATTTAAATTAGTCAGATGTGGGGGATTTAAATTAGTCAGATGTGGGGTATGATTATAAATAATGTACTCTTGTACAATATCCAGTTCCTGTAGTCAGTAGCAATTACACAACTGTTTAAATTGAGACTTTTTATAGGACTGTGGTGGAATAATGTCATTAGCTGATGTATGGTGCAGAGTAAATAGAGCCAGAGGTTTGGAGCTTGTATCACCAGAAGATCTTTTGAATGCATGCAAGTGAGTATCACTCAGATTTGATTTTCTATAATTCTTAGGAATAATTATAAGAGTATATTTACCAAAGGAAGGAAGAGGAAGGTATCATTCACTATGTTACTTACTTCTTAGAAGTTTAGGTAAATTTACTCTGGTCATTCCAATCTCTGATAATTATGTATATAATGACTAGGGCCCAGATAAATATGTATTAAAAATGTCAAAGTATGTACATATAATAATGACAAAAAAAAATGGAGTTAGAAACATAACAACTTTTTTTGGCCAGTTGTATAAATATAAACAACATAGGCGTGCCAACACCAGAAGGGGACTGCTGAAGAATTATTTGCTCTGGGGGCTTCCGACCTACGAGTAATGGTGCGAGGGAACACAGTGGTGGTTTTAGTCGGTAAGAGTCTGACAGACCTCCGCGTATCCTAAGGCGGAGAACTTCCATGACGATTTCTACATCGGTAACAAAAAGTAGTACGTGGAGGTGAAATGAAATGAAATTGTTTATTCTGTAAGTAGGTCTTTTAAAAACTCTTTTACATGTCATTATAATCTGTGGTTGCGCGAGTACCGGGGAACAATAGCTGAGCGACTCGCGGCCATGTGGTGGCGTGAAAGATAGTAGATAGGTACCTATCAAAGTGATTTAACACATTTGAATGTCTTTGGTAATTTTATACTTTTTTTTTGTGTGGAAATCCATCATGGACGTGGTGCCGCACTTTTACTGACCGACTAAAACCACACCTTTACCGGAATTCCGGGATGATGAATGGAGGAATCCCAACCGTCTTATTACAAAAAGCGTAGTCTGAGAGTCTATTGTTCTTGCAAAATATTGCTACTTTACGCTTTCTTTTTATTAAAAGCCAGTAATTTATATCCTGATTGTACCTACCTATTAACCAAACTCGACGTACCGGTATTAGAAAGCGTTATTATTAAAATATTGTTTTATTATTTGTCGTATTAGTTCTTTTCAAATAAGTATCTTTCTTAATCTATATAAATCACAGTATAATCATCACTATTTGTGTAAATCAGAATAATTATAGTTTAATAGTAAATCATTCTTCCAAAAAACTTCTTAATCTTTATAAATCACAGTATATTCGGTCCCCATCCTATTCGAGCTGGAGTTCCTCAAGGCTCCGTGCTCTGTCCTCTCATCTTCACGCTATTTACTAGCGACATTCCAAAAATCGAAAAGGCCCAGGTTGCTCTCTTCGCCGACGACAAGGCCATTTACTACTCTGGTCGTAGCCAAGACCGCATCGCTCTCTCCCTCCAATCTGCTGCCAACGCATTAGGCGCCTGGTTCAGGAAATGGAGAATACAAGTCTATTCCGACAAAAGTCAAGTCGTCCTCTTCTCTAAACGGTATAGAATCGACCCTTGCTCGTGCCAGCCCGCGCCGCTGAGCCTGTAGCTTTGAATTCGTCCCTAAATAATAATAATGGTTTAAATCCGATCCAGCCAGTCCCTTGCTGTCCTCCCACCAGCGACGCCCTAAGCCGATGCTCGTACCCCGCAGGGGGTGCCCTTAGCGTGTTGTCGCTTAGTTTATAAGTTGAACGCCCTCGCTGGGGGCCTTAAAATTATTAAGGCAACCACAGGAAAGCCGGGTTAAGCAGTCGACAACCTCCTAAGTTGACCTTTGAGATGTCATACAGAAAAAAAAAAACACTATTCGTGTAAATGTAAATCAGCATATAGTTATACAATAAATAATTCTATATTCACACCGACGCAATATCTACATACTACTGTAATTAATTTATGTAAAATCACTAATGCGCCATTGATTTTCAGTCAATAGTCTGTTAAGTATAATATACTTTTTATTTAAACTTTAAAAGATATATGTTATTATTAGTAATTCAGTAAACTCCAACACAATAACTCATAAAACATGTGAACCTGACTGTACTTCATAATATGATATTAAACTCGACGTAAAGGGCGTGGAAACGGGACAGAAATCGTAGACTCGAAGTAGGGGTAATAGAAGCGACACACGGTTCCCGGCTCGATATAAAGGGAACCAATCTCCGGGATCGCAGCTGCATTTGTTTTGCTGTAGCCCCGGCTGATTATATTCCTGGCAAATGATATTCCATCATTTGAGCAAGCCGGCCAAAGTTGGCCAGCACAGACACTGCAATAAGGAACTTGCGTAAGTGCTGCGCCCCACCGTCTGAGGCCTGTTGCTGGTCGGAGGACCAAACAAACTTACCTACTATAGACGTAGATTCTTTTTTTGCCGCCGCGTCCCAAAAGTATAACTTTAGTATATATGTGCTTTAGAGAATAAAATTAATGAAAATATGCATTTATAGGCATTTCTTTTTTAAATATGCACTTACCATTGATATATGGAAAATAAAAATTACTTTATTTACTTCCGAATATAATGAGTTATATAGAAAATAAAATACAGGACAAAAAGCATTGAAATGAAAATATGTAGTTACATATTTATCCCGGCCCTAATTATGACCATATATTCACTATAAACAATGTTTGTAACAATAATTAAATATTATATTGCTTTAGATTGCTCCAGACTATTGGTGCCCCAATGTCTCTTAGAAAATTCCCAAGTGGGGCATGTGTTCTTCAACTAAATAGTCATAGAGATGAAGAAGTTGCTAAGACTACTAGTGAACTGGTAAATGATCTTTATAAATATGCTTTTCTGGTATAGATCCGCCTCTTATTAAATGAATACAGCTGCAGTTGGTGTGTCTGTAGTCTTTGGCTCGACTCACAGGCCAGTGTAAGGAAATTCGGAGTAGCAGCCTGGAGTTTGGAAATGGGACTTGATAGTAATACACTAAGTGTAAACCCCCAATCAATGAAATGTGGGTGTACAAAGTACACCTCTGCCTTACTCTTTAAAGAATGTAGATGTAATGCTGACATTATGTTTTTGAGGTCCAGTTGTAGAATGTCTTCGGTATAATATTGGGTCATACTAAGTCTCTTCTGAAGCTATGTAGTGTCACAGCTAAATAGATAATGTGTAAAACGAGACTGCCCATTATTCACTGAGAAGCAACAACTATTTATTAATTAATATTTGTATTTTCAGCTTGAAGAAAATGGTTACCTTACCCCTGTGAAACTGTCACAAATCGCAAATGTTTCCGTCCTACTAGCACGCGAGCGTCTTTTCACGACCGAGCGCCTGGGCATGGCGTGTCGAGACGAATCCATTGAAGGCCTGGCTTTCTATCCCAACCTCTTCCTAAGAGAAGCCTCTTAGATTATACTAGTGTTAAATGCTGTTAATAATGTGTTAAGAGTTTATTATAATTATTTTACAATATATTTTGGAGTTTTATTCAAAGGAAAAATAATACAACAAATTTCAAGCACATACAGGTTTTATTCAAATTTAAAAGCATGGCTCTAACTCTCACAAAAGCTAGCTCTTTGGAAAAAGTGAAATTGTATAACTTGAGTTCTTAATGATAAACCACACCTTATTAAATTCCATATCTGTAAACCTTTTCTCAAAATATTCTCAATCTTACATCAAAGATAAATAAATGGTTCCATATTATACTACTTTACTTCCTAGCACAAGATATGACGAAAAACACTATTTTTAATATATTAGACCTTACAGAACAGTTAGATATTAAACTACAATAGCATTGGAATCATACAAGTATGATTACATGTTATAAGCATTATACATACTTAAATATTGTCCCAAACATACAAAAATAAACCTAGTTTATGAAAATTTAAATATGCTATTTAGACACTGAGTTAAAACTGATCACAGATATATCAAACACTAAAGCAGTTTTATTTATTTTGATGATATTACTGCCTTTTAATTAAAATGCTTATCCATGATAAACCTAATTTCAATGAAGCATTAAGTAGTAAGTATTTTTCAAAGAAGAAGTTACTATAACATGAATGTTAATACTGTATTTTTATTAAACACTAATCTCAAGGCCAAACATTAGCATGAAACCAAAATGTGCCAAAAAAAAAACTAACTACATTTTTATGTGTTATCTTCGGAATGTGTCAAAGATAGTACTTAGTATTCAATAGCACTTTTGAAATCCTTTGGTAATTGATTTTGCATACCACATCGTTCCCAAGCTTTAAAGTCATCCAGTGAACGAATATTTTCCACAAAGCATTCAACTCCCCTCACAAATGGTAACAACATTTCATCATTAATTGTTTCTGAAAGACGGTGCAGGAAGGCAATATTCTTGGCGAGACTGTCCTTTATCTTAGATGCTAGAGGACGTTCAGTACATTCCAGTACGCCAAGCTGTAATAAAAAGTGTGTAAGTATGCCACATAAAAAATAAAAGCTGAGCAACTACTGGAGTATCTACAAAGTATTAAATACTTTGTTGGGATGTTTAGTCAAAAATCAAAAATGATTTTATTGTGTCTCAAACATTGCATGCATACAAAAAATTGAGGTAGCCCCAGTAAGTTATAGAATACTTGTGTTGGGGCTAACTCGCTGCTTCCCTTAGTTTAGAATTACAATGTTGAGATTAATTAAGATTATTAACAGTAGGTAAAACACAGGTACAAGATATAATGGAAGTAAGAAGTACAAGCTAAGAACAAAATTGTAGTAGTAGTAGACAGTGCAAGTTTATTTGTTTGTTGGAATTTTTGCTTATTGTGAATTGTTTCTCCATAGGTGAGGGTTTTCAACCATTCTATTATGGTTTTTTTGCAATGATGAAACAACAAGGGATACATATTTAATTTAGAATTTAGTTTATTGTAGATGTCGATTGAGTAGTATACTGGTGTGTTGTTTGTGTGTGTATGTTTTTTAGGACAAGATAAATAAAAATGACTTAACAAGTGCTTACGCTTAACACTTTTCCTGTAACCATGCACACAGGAGTGCTAAGTAATGTATAATCTATAAATCCTCAATTCAATAAAAAAAAATACACTTACTTTTTCATCAATCAAGGATTGTTGTAAACCAAGATATAAATTCAAACACTCGGACAAACTTTTAACTTTATCAGGGAGGCAACCAGTTTTGTTTCTTGTGATGAGTAGATCACCAACCTAAAAGAAACAATTTATGAGTACACCTATTTAATTTGTAGAAAATAAGATTCTTGTATATTATCACTTAGCATTAAATAATATTACCTGAGTATCAAATACTGAATTCAACTTCACATTATGCTTATGATATAAACAATCTGATATATTCCTTGAATCATGGACTATCTTTTTTGGCGTGTCACTTTGCAGAAGTTTCTTCAAACCAGCATCAAATGCATGATACTCCATTACTTTAATGTCAAAAATATAAATCTGTTGAGGAGTGGACAAAACCAAGAATGGCATTTTACATTTCCTTCCCATGCTGGCACCATCAGTACTCAAGCCTACATAATTATACTGGCTCAAGTCTTCTACTGCTTCATGAAAACTCTTATCCACTTGGTTGATATAAATATACTTTTTAGATATCTTTATAATATCTTCACATTCCTTTTCTGATATTTTTAAATGCTTTTGTTCATTAGGCTCTTTCAGTTTAACAATATCTCTGATATCAGAGTCATAGTAGTGTAGAATACCATCACTTGAGTTCCCTTTGGGTGATTCTTTAACACAATAAAGAGAAATCTTAGACTTATCGTTAGTCATTCCATAAAACCGGCCTTCATATATTTCACTGTTCTTTGTATGTACTTGTAATAGTTCGCCTTTCATGTATAAGTTATCCATTTTGAGAAGAGGTCGTTAATATAGTGTTATGTGATAAGATTTAGTCCTTTTTGACGGGTTTAGGTCTTTCGGATTTTTCCGAGTCACTATAAGCTCTATAGATATAAAGACCTAGTGTAACATGTAGCACAACTACTGCGACCACAGCGGAATATACACTGCTCGTAATGGGTTCCAGTCGTAAAATTCCATCGAATAGGACACTCTTCGAAGTGAAAAACGAAAGCACTGGTACCACAATAATAATCAGGCAGTACTTTATTACCGTCTGAAAGACTTGGAAATCGGGTAGTTCCTGAAAGTAGGTTATTAATTTTTAACAATCATGTGAAATAGTATTTAAATTTAATAAATGAAATTCTTTATTTTAATATGCATACTTACATTTGCACGTCCTTCAATCATCATAAAATGAAAACAAAATAAAATAAATTAGTATTTGAAGAAAAAATTCCTGCCGTCAATCACAAGCTTCATCGGTCACAAGAATGAATGAAATAGAATGAGGTTTGATTTGAACTTATGAATTAATGAATTTTTGAGAATGAACTAACTGTTTCCCCCACTCAGTTTCCCAATTTCCAGTTTCCCACACTTCCCACATCACGTGAGTGATGTGATTGTGCTGTCATGTTTAGATTATCAAAATTATCGAAAAAATACCAAAAATTTAAAAAAATCGAATGATTTAGTCACGCAGCCACGCTAATACTTATCATTCATCTCTGTTTGGTTCAACTGGATTTATTGTTTATGTGTATTAATAAATATATCATATATATAAAAGAACAATTCATTAAGCGGCAACATTGTACAGGATTGTACTTAAATCTAACCAACCAACGTCAGTAACTAACGTGTGGTCGGTTGGGTTTAATTTATTTGAAATTCAGAGTTCCGGTGTACATAATAATAAAAGAAAAATGATTTCAAAACTGTTACACAAATATCAGTGCTACGACAAAAAATAGAATAAGAATACCTCATTCTTAAACGAAAACTTATATTAATTGAGGCCCAATACCATAAAACTACAGAACGAATATTTATCTTTGCACTCCTCGATTAAGAAACTTATTAGGAGGGATAAGCGACATGCTGCGGTCAGTTAGCAGACCGAGCTAAAGCAGCGGCAAGGAGAAAAGATACGAGGCTGATTGGTGATGAGTTGACCAACTTGTCGCCCAGAAGTTGCTAAGCCTCGAGCACCACCGTAAACATGTCGGTCTATTTTTTTCGGGGAATACAGGCTTGATGCTATTATGTATGATGCTATGAGTTTATCAACATAGATACATGCTCGCACTGCTGGACAGCATTGCGCATGGTGCCCTTAGTGTACGCCCTCAAAATCTACATTATTGTTATCATCAGTCATAAACTGAACACTAAATACCTACTACAATGGTATTACCCTTACTTTAAAGTATAAAGACTACCTGTAGATACCGCCTGCCCATCCGTGAAAACTTGTAACATAAGATCTGCGTCGAATACGATTTCTTCGAGTAGTTTCGATCGGGAGATTCAAATTATACTGTTTGGCCCACCGCCTCGCAGACGTGGGTTTGATAGTATGGTATCAACTTACCTCCAGTAAAGGCCCAAATATTACAAAACTTAGGGTTAACTGTACCGTGTGATTGTCCAAGGTACAAGGCAGAGATCGGATATCGATATATCGATATCTGGTATAACTAAGAAGAGTCAAATAATTGAAATTCTCTGGTTTTAACTTGAATTCAATATTCGCAAGTAAAAAGTTCTGATTTTTGAGTGCAGGTTTAATGCTGCATAGCATTAAACCTGCACTCAAAAATCAGTACTAGGTATCTTTTCATATTTTGACACTACATCGCCTAAACGAAAGTTGCTCAAGCTTTCGCAGAATAAGTCGCGGGCACCAGCTATAACATTTATGTAGTTCCTAATTCATAGTTGCACCACACATGCTTTGCAAGGAACGCATTAATACAGTATTAATTCTACTTTCATGTCTCTTTTGTCTCACTTAACAAGGTATACAATATGAATATTGACAAAATTTCAACAGTGTTTAAACTTAAATTATGGACGGGCAGTCGAGCCTTTTTGTACATTGACTGATTAGCCACCACCGCATTTAAAGCACGGTAGCACTGTTCACTTTATTACCTGCAATTATTTTCTACATCTTCATATTTTTTATATCTCTTGCTATCAGACTTCCCATCTATATATGGTTGTGTATTGCTTTATGTTCTGTATTTTTACGCATGAGTTTGCTATGCCCGCCTGTAACATAACTACAAACACAATAACATACCATAAACCAAGATAATATATTATTATACCCCTGCGAAAACTAAACCAAAATTATTTACTAAGAGTTTTATTTGAACAATGATGATTATATTTTCACGTTTTATGATAACATTTATCACATATATAATTATTATGTATGGATGTATTATTAACGCTTTCGCTGCTTCACGGTACTTGCACATGAAACGATGATGAAAATTTGTAGCGGGGATAAGGGGACATAATGATTTTAATAAGCCCTAAAGTATATAAATATTTGCACAGCGGGTAAAATGCTATCATATTTTAAAATGGTTTCAATCATGCCATAATAAATTAAGTTCTTTCAAATTAAAATCGAGACAATGTTACCAATACAAACTGGTATTATAATAATGTGTTTTGTAAGTACGCTTTCTTCCTCTGTAGATTATTAACTGTAATTAATAACTTTTATGACTTCATTCGTCCCACAGATCGGATCAAATAGCACTATACTTGACTTTAACGAAGTACAAAAAAATATTTTACAGTGGAAGAACCAGAATTTGCTCAATTTTAGCGAGGTTAGCGTCCATGTACCTAACTATATATATATATATTATGTATTTTTTAGTTTTTAAACATATACTTAATTACGGATGTGTTCAACAGATTGGAGTAACTTCTAATGGTGGTTTCGATTTTGGTGATGTGAAAAATAAAATATTACAATGGAAATCGCAAAAGCTTGCCGCTTTATGTCCATCAAACGGGTAAGTTATTATCTGATAAACTTGCAAGTACGACGATTAAACTTTTGTGGATCTAAACACTTGGTAATCTGATTTCAGTCAACAGTTACAAAATTTATTAAATATCGTATGCAGCACTGCACAACCCACCAATGTCACGCAAAGAGATGCATGCATTACTTGCTTTTCGCGAGTGACTTCGATGCCTGAGGTAATTATGTGAGTACTTACGTAAAGGGTTTCCTGTCTAATAAAACTTGCTAGATCCATACTAATATTATAAATGCGAAAGTAACTCTGTTTGTTTGTTACCTTTTTACGGCTAAACTGCTGAACGGATCGTAATGAAATTTGGCAAGGAGATAGATTGGTCCTTGGAGAGCGACATAGGCTACCCATGTCACGCAGACGAAGTCGCGGGCATCAGCTAGTATTTTATAATTTATTAAGAAGGTATAGGTATGTGGGATTGTAATAAATAAGCAATTTAATGAACATAATATTAATACAATTTATATCTGCAGGGTCCTCAAGAATTAAATGCGTTAAGCGTTTGTGCTGTGCAGTATTTTACGGATTCGTACAGAGGTTGTGCTACAGCTCTTATGGTAATTACCCAATAAAAAGATTGAGTAAAACTTTGCTAAAGCTACGATGCCCTTTTCACAGTAAGCGTATCGTACGTAGATGTTTATGACAGAAGTTGAAATAAGTAGCTTTTTAGATACTTAAATAATTATATGGAAACCTTTATATTAAATGGGCTTTTTTATTTTACAGGCATTATCTACATCGGCCTTAAATGTACAACCTTCTGGGTGTTTTATGGGCTATTGCGATTTTGTCCGTTGTCTGAGAACAGCAAATTCTATTAATTTGGTATGTATTAATCCGGGCTATAAACACAAACACGGTATACGAGTAGGTACTTTGGAAAATTCAAAGATTAAAATAATACTGTCTGGGTAGGTATTTCACATATTTGGAATCATACCGTAAACCTAAATAAAATTTGTTGTTACTGTAATTAATTAAATATATATAATTAATTGTTGGTATCGAGTTACTACATAAATAATTAATTCATTATATTTTACAGATCACACAATGTACACGAGAAGCCAGAACAGGTATTAATATAACAGTAGACGCAGATAACGTCCGATTTTATAAAAATGTTACATCTTGCATTTTAGCGAAGTCTCGATGTGGAGCATTCAATCCCATTACTGGGGAACCCCAACTTCCTGGCTATACTTCATCTGGATCAAGAGTTAGTAATGCTCTTCAACTTTCAGCCGAAGGAGAACTTAGAGTTTTAGCCTTTTCTACAAATACTCCTGTTAGCAATTCTTTTTGTACCACAAGCTCTAATTTAACACAAACAAGTTGGCTCACAAATACATGTTAACTGGTCAAGCTCCACTTGGACCATTTTATTTGTTTAATTACTTTCTCATAATATGCGACTAACTGCTAATCAAATAATGTGAATACATGTTTTATGTATTTATGAAACAACTAATAAATCTGGGCTATACCACGATGTCTTTGCCGTTACCTATTCATCATCATCACTTCCCTGCATTTATTACAATTTATTTGGGGTCAGCGCAGCATGTATTCTTCCTATACTGTATTCCTTCATGTTTAGCTATTGTTTAAAAAAGACTTACAAAATCAAATGTAATGTAAAAGTTAAGTCAAACTTGTCTTTGTCCTTCTAAAATTGGAATGGGAACTTGGCTTGTCAATGGACTTACACGAACAAAACACCTTTATTTGGCATGAGAACTGGCAAGAAACACTGAGAACTAAAGGAAAATGGTATGCGAAAATAAATCAAACCATTGGTTCTGCGCCCTGGTTCACCAGTTCTGTTCTTCCTAAGAGCAGAAAATTTTATATTACCTTAAATCGTCTTAGATTTGGACATGGAAGATTCAATGCACATTTATTCAGAATGAAAATTATAACATCGCCTGTTTGTACAAATTGTGACTTAGGAAGTGATCAGACCCTAGATCATATAATTTTTGAATGCCCTGCATATGGTTTACAAAGAATTCTTCTAACTGATAAATTATTAGAAATATATAAAATGCCAGCAAGCATCCCGCGCGACACTCAAGGTTTGCTGGAAAATTACACTACATATACAGCACTGTATAATTTTATTGACAGTACTGGATGGGCAATTTGACCGTTCGGGGGACTAATAGAAGGATATGACCCGGATATGACCTTACTTTACAACAAGTTTATGACGAATACACGGATAATACACCATATTATTATGATTTTGACTAATGAACACTGAAGAAGTGGCTGTGGCCTTATTAATTTTTGGACAAGAAAGATAAAACTGAAGACGTGGCTTCGGCCTTACTTACTTTAAACAAGAAGGATGTAACTGAAGACGAGGCTTTGGCCTTACTTTTATTCAAGAACACTGAAGACGAGGCGGTATGGTCCAAGACCTTAGCCTGCCCGATTAGGGCGAAGGGAAAAAAAAAAAAAAAAAAAATCATATGTTGTCAACTGTCAAATGTATACCTCAAATGCGTCAATAAAGATGATCAACTTTGAATTCTATGCTAAAAAGTTTAAAAAACTAAATCAATTTACTTTTTGAAACGTGCTAAGTTATTAATTAATAAAACTGTGGTTGAAATCTTGTTTGCTTTAAAACTTTATTCAGGTCTGTACATTGTAATAATATGTTTTTGTTATTTACTCTAAAATTCTATGTTTTTATATAAACTGGCCGGCCCGGCCTTGGTCTCATACTATCGTTCTGAAAATTATTTTGTATATTGGATGTATTTACAGGGTTCCTAATCTATTTTGTGTCTGTTTATCATTTACTCATAAATTGCATTTTGGTGAAATGAAATGACCTTGAAATTTTGCTAAATACCTACGTTTGCTATCACCCATTTAAAATGTAATTTATTTAACTCAAACGTAGCCGAGATGATTTTTTATTTCACATCTTACTGTGTTAACAACTTCTGAGATACTAGGGTATGTAAGTGAAGGCATTGTTTATGCAATAAAAGTTCATAAAATAATGATGTGCATTCAGTTATAGTATGATATTATGTTTACACATAAATTTACATTACTTTTGAGGCTATTTAAAAACATAATAATAATTATTTTAAATAAAGTTATGTACAAACTAAAGACTACACATGTAAAATAAAAAAAACTTTTGAGGCAGAATAGCCAAACTATTTCTTGAACAGGCAGTCTGTTAATTAATGCTAAATGTGTTCAAATAAATGAATATTTATCTTGCTTGCACTTGCTTGTTTGTATTTTGTATAAAGATAGATAAATTTTGTATAAAGAAATAGAAATATTTTATATTATTTAGGTAAGGTAAAACCACCTTTTTTATTTTATAAAAACTACATTTAGTTCTTAGATTTATTTTCAGAAATTGTTTTACAAAACTTGGCTCTAACAGTTTTAGTTTTCTTTTTTATTTTCTTTGACAATTGGATAGAGTTATCTGATTCAGAGTTGTCGGACATAATACTGGTTTTGGCAATTGATTTTTTTGACTGTACAGCAGTTGTAACAATCGCACCTTTTTTGAAACGTGACTTAGCTTGTCTGTTTTCTGAAGCTATAGTTTTTGTTTGCGTGTTCCTTGGTATATCAGTAAAACTAGTATTATTTTGGTAAGGAGAACTCTCAGACTTATTATGTTTTAATCTGTAAAAATAAAAGAAGTAATTAGTAATATTATGCAACAGATTGTGTTATTATTTTTATCAACATATTCAAAACAGTAATAACAGTTTCTTTAAGTCTCAGTCTAAAGTAATACTCACTTTCCCTTTTTCTTCCAAGGTTTAGGTAATTTGTTTATAGGTTCTAAGATATCATTCATAGAATTTGGCACTTTAAGTGTGAGCTTTTTGGTCTTAGATTTCTTTTTCTTTTTGTCATCCTTAATTTTCTGTTGTTCCCCTTCAAGCTCTTCCAGCTTTTTGGAGCAGTCTCTATTAATATAAAAGCAATATTTATAATAATAAGATCAAGAGTTCTTGTATATACTTAACATTATTACATAAAGAAACCTGGAGTTTTGCTATGGTATTTCTGTCTAACTTTATGAACTAAATTTTTTTGCTACAGATTTTCATAATTTTTTTCATTTTATAAAATCACCATTAGGCTCTTGCTTTTATATTAGTTTATTTTCGGTCAGTGATCACTTGTTCTTTCATACTTTTAGCTGTAATCTCAGTATTGCACCCATTCTAGCCATATAATTTTTTGCACAATTCATTAATTGTTTATCTTTGCTGTTCATTTTATAAAATAGTGTGTGATTTTAAACCTTAAATGTGTAAGTATTTTTTGACCATTGCTATAGTTATGTTTACCTTAACAAAGCTTCACTGTCTGTGAAATAAGAATTCATCGCGAAACTTGATATGCCCCATGACAATGGCCCTTTTTCTTCACTTTGAACACCAGTCCATACATTTCTTTTCAATGTAGTCAACTTTACCTGTAGTTCAGATGGTTGAGTGTTTCTATTTTTAACATCAGATAAGCATCTGAAAGTGAAAGCATCAAAATTAAATTCACTTTCTTTTTATTTATTGAGACATTTGAATTTTTGGGAAATTATTGTAGTATTTGTATAATAATAATCTTTAATCGGTAATCTTTTTTCAGATCAATAATTTTTGAGAATTTACTAAATGAAATATCTGTTTTAAGTTAGGAAACATTAAATTCATGCTTATTATCCTGTAGCCTGTGTGTTATTGTAGGTCTCTTAGGTATGTTATTAAGTACCATGTTATAGTTAAGCCTATTGCCATCAACTGGGCACAATCTTAAACTCCAAGCTGCTACTGGGGAATTTCCTTACGGACAATTGCAACACTATAAGAATGCTCAATCACTAACTGCCTGATTGTAGGTAACCATCTACAGCAGCAGTTAATGAGTAATATCTACCAAACAACGACTTCAAAGATAGTTTAAGTGTCATACTTTGCTGGTGGTAAACACCTGAATTGATGCCATGATGCAGGATTCAGTCTCGATTTCTCTGTTGTTTCATTAAACATTGATACACTTCTCGGTCTTCTACATCTTAAACCCTTTTCATGGTCGGAGTGGTATGGAGAATCACTGGTCTGAAATAATTATATAATATGTTTTTACCAACAAAAAACAAAATTGAGCAGTGATAGCCTAGTGTTATGACCATTGAACTGACAAGTCAAGGTCTCAAGTTCGAATCTAAGGCACGAACCACTGTCTTTTCGAAGTCATGTGAGTATTATAAACTAATTATCACTTGCTTAAAACGGTGAAGGAAAACATTGTAAGGAAACCAGCACAATTGAGAGATTTTCTTGATGGTGTGTAAAGCCATGTCAGAGAACTACGGGTGGTGTAAACTCTGACATGGCTTTACACACTATCATTCCGCAAACTATGTCGTAATACCCTTCATAATTGAAAAGTGGTCGCAGGTGGGTATTGAAATATGTTGTTGTCATTTTTGTTTAGTGGGTGTTGATGAGTATAACAATAACCATGAAAAAGCTGGTCACTAATAAGTTGCAATTACTTGCAATGTTTGTATTGGAGTGCGAAATCTGAAAAGAAGGCTGCCCTTTCGGAGATATTCAGTATCGTATCCGAGATATTATCCTTGCTATATATTCTATTTACCTTACACACTACAATGGCGCTGTGACCCCAAAGTGGAATTTCACCTCCGTCATCAAAAGCCGCCTACCCTATTCTGTTTACCTAATTGGAGCAAATAATTCTACTTTTAGCCCCATTTTAGTCTTTTTCTATTAGTTAAAGTTTCGTCATCATCATCATCCTAGCCCGACTATATCTGTATAACCCTGCTCTTTCTGTAGGTTAATAACAATGAGATTTTACCTATAGAGGCGTTATACCTGAACATTAGTGCATTAAAAATCAGCGGCAACTTTAATATAGCTACCTACCAATACATACAATCATACAGCGCGCTGCGCATCCACGCAGAAAAGGAAAGAATCGTACAGCATATCGGTTGTTAGAAAGAGATAAACATAGATCGTTTAGTTTCGGCACATACGTGCTGCATGGTATGGCGTGGTCATTGGCGCGATAACACGTGAGCGGAATGTTCCCGACAAAGTAAACATTACGAAGTTTTGATACATAAAAATGATATCTTATTATTTCTGAATAAATATAAATATATTTTGTTATGTAGTGACTATTCTAATAATAAAGTGAAATTTGGACACTCTCTATTAACACAGGAAGGCGGTTTTTCCTCGTATTTCATTGAGAACTGTGATAGGACGCGTAACCGCGACACTGGTTCGGACATGACTGAATGCAAGTTGGTCAATTGCCTTACATTTGTATCGCCATTTTCGAGTGCGAGTAACGTATCTTTGGGTTTATAATATCATTGGTTATTAAAGTTTACTTTAGTTATAGCAAATATACTACAAGTTATAATAAAGATAGAGATTTACGGGTGCTTTAACAATTTTCAGTTCAGGTGGCATTTTTTTCTTTCTTCTTGGTTTTACTTTGACTGACGAATGTATCAATTTTTGAACTCTTCTCATAGGACTGTGGTTTCCGTCATATGATTCGGCATCCGATGACATGTCAGTCATTGCGTCTGATGTCAGATCTATCGTAGCTCTTGATACCTGTATTGAAATACAATTAACATTAAAATATATTATTTTCACGAACAACATGTCACGAACAACTTTTGTAACAACCTGTAACGTTTCACGTTTAGTTTTCTTTTTTTCAATTCGTTTCATCTTTTCTAATTTAGGGCGCTGCCTTCTAGGTTTCTGTAAAAAAGGAAAGATTTAAATGCGAATACTAGCTTAGTTTTGGGGGTATTATAATAGCATTATGATCACATTTTCACCTCATTTGAATTTTTGTTTATATCCGGAAATATAGGCGAAGGTGGAGGTGCAGGCTGTTTCGTCGATTCTCTTTTGTTTCCAGCTTCTGAACTACTACTTGAAGTATCTCCTTCATCGCTGCAATGGACATGTTAGTTCATATTTTGGCTAAAAATGTAGACAAGAAAATATAATTGTGTAATAAGTTACCTAGAATAATCAGATAAATCAATATTTGTAGGCTCATCTGCATTTGATCCTTCTTTTAACAGTCTCGTGACAATTTTTGTTCTCAATCGCTCTTTACTTGGATCTTCATCGCTAAAATCTAGTAAAGTTTCGCAGAATGTTCTTCCCATACTCTCATAGTCTTGAACAGAGAAATGCGTAGACATTCTACTACCCAACTCTGATCCTCCAAAAGAAGCTTCCATGGTATAGCTGTTTGATACTCCTAGCATCCACACCACAACTCGGCCGGTACCTTCTTTACTTCTTTGTATTCTAAATTTGCAGTTTTCAAAAGAGAACTGCAAGATATAAGTGTTCAAATTTCTATTCGTCTACCTTATATAAATAACCCTATTTTGTATGAATGTTGTGTACCTTATCAGCAGCATTTTTGTGAAGCATTAAAGGAAATACTTGCTCCTGTAAACGTTTGTCAGAAGTTTTTCGGCTTTCACACCCATATATAAACACATTGTGTTTCCGAGAATGTGCATGAAGATCTACATACATAGCAACGCCACATTCTTCCTGTAGTCTGACACACAATATGTTAATAAAAATTAAAAACAACTTTGCTGTCTGCAATTATGAACTCATAGGATTTAGGCTTCGTACTACTAACCTCCGTATCATCACTTTAGTATGCCAGACTGGTGGATATGTTTCCCTTATTACGGTTCGATATTGTCTATTCAAGTCCTTTCCAGTCAATGAACACCTATTGTTACCAACGATTACCTGTAATAATAGAGAATGATTTATTCTGTGAAACCGTCCGACATATTTTACCGGCCCGTACCTATTGTTTGAAATTCAATATCACTTACACCATCTGGATTCAACATGGGTACTAATTTGAAAATGAATTTTTCCCTTAATTCACGAGCTTGATTTGAGTCTCCAGTTAAATAATCCATGAAACCTTTCATCATCCACGATGAAGGCGTTTCTCCTGGATGTACTCTAGCAGTAATAACTACTGCTTTCTTTTTCTGTAAACCCAATTACTAATGTCATAATGTTTATGTTTCGTGATAAAAAAAGGTAAAAGTATGTTTGTATATTACCTTTTGCTCTATTTCACTAGGGTTTGGTGGGGCAGTCACAGTTAAATAATATACATTATTCCCAGCTAATGTTCTGCAAAGAAGCCTCAATTTTGCATAAGTTGATTTGACTGGATGTGATTGTAACTTCGATAGATATTCTTGCAAATCTGAATACGTGTAAGGATAACAATGTGCAATATACACAGTATCGTCTGTGTGCGGGAACTCAACGTTAAATGTTAATGTGTAACTTGGAAATTGCTCCTCTTCTTCACATCTGAAATTAGATTGTGCTGTATACAAAAATATTCTGGCGATGGGTTTAAAATGTTTTAAAAGTTTTACTCACGTTGAATCATTTTTATAGTAAGCTATGTTATCGCCGCATCGCCTCCAACCGATCGAATGCAACTGTGCGTCCTTGGTTGAGTATAATAGAGGTCGCATGCCCTCGTTGTATAAGCTTTCGGCTTTTGATAAGTTCACTATGGAAAACCTGAAACATTTTGCGTGTGTATAATTTTTTTAGGAAACAATACGTAATGTTGAGTAATCATGCAATCCGTATTACCTGTATGTCATTTGCTTTTTTGTGTTCATGACTCTAAAATAGAACCATTGCATATGTCTATTCGTATACAAATCAGTACGCAGATGCAGTTCATAATAAGCTGACGTAATACGTATTGCTTTTGCTAAATTGCCACTTTCAAAGCGAGATTCAAATCGCAGCTCATCTTCACAGCCGGCAGTAGCACACGCCGATAAGAACAAGCGAGATCCTCCTACTGTAGATCGACTAAACTGCAACAGAATGAGAATATCAGGCACTTTTATTTCCTGAAAATGATGAGTGTCTCATTACTTACATAGTTGACGGCGCTCATGGGATAATATTGAAATATAACTGTCCCTGCGTCTTCCCCAACAGGTTGTGGTTGCAGTTCTTTGCCTGAAGATATATAATATGGTTCTGGAGATGCGGCACTCCAAATTATGTGTTGTATTTTTTCTTCGACAACCTATTATCCGTTTTAAATGATTAGTTTTTGAACATTTCTCTAAACAATTTGATTTCTTCGAGAGGATTAGCTCGACCGTCACTGTCTATAATTAGCTACTTGGGGGATAATTTCAGCTACTGTACGTCCTTGAGAAATTGCGAAATATTTGTTTTTACTTTCTAAGCTACCTACTACCATCGTCCAAATTACTTTATATCTAGTTTATGTATAGTAGGCATATGACAGGCTCAGTAGCGTTTAGCATACACAAAATTAGAGGTGATTGACAAATAAATAGCTTTCTACATATCAGAGTGAAATTATCGATATTGAAGATTGAGGAACATTATCTACTAAGGTTATCGTAGCGTAGCCAAACTTTTAAAATCCACTTATAAATAAAATGCTGTTTTAATAAGTAGAAAAGTAGACTTACTTGACATTCCGTTGGCCATCGAGGCGCTTGTTGGGGACAATCGAGTTCTTTTGGAAGCGCAAATAAATCTCTTGGTTCTTTTAGTTTAGCTGTCGTCCGAAATGTTCTTATATCTGTATTAATTTCTAATTGATTTGTTTTGATATTATTCTGAAGAAAGTTTGAAATGAACGTGCCTGCACCAAATAAACACACCTAAATCAGATTTTAATGTTATTTTTTAAGTATTCGAAACATTAAAATGAGTCAAATACTCAGAAGTTTCACGATACTTCACAAAGCCTATTGTTAGTCATAATGTTGTAGGTACTTATAAGTAATAATATGACCTAGTTTCGTTGAAATTAACTCAATGTAGTGTTCGTGGCAGTTTGCGTATTTGAAAGCATTTTATGCTTCCCAAATAACATCAATAAACACGCGAGTTCTGACGAGTTAGTTTCCAATTATGCAAATGATGTAAAGTGTCTTCCGTAATTTGAAAATACATAGCACATTTAATAGCTTTCATAATGTTGCTGAATGTATTTTAAGTTGTCCACACATAATGGACTCGAAAATATTAGTTTTTATTACTTTGAATATTATTTTTATTAGCCCCCTTAATCTTAATTCATAAATGGTTAAATTGCAAAAAAATTGTCAATTATTGCAAAGTTATGCGACGAATATTTCAGTAGCGTGCTGTAGTTTATAAAAGTTAGTAAACAAACCGATACTAATACCGAAATGTTTGAAAATAGTTTTATATATTTTTTGCGCTACATATACCATAAATGTTCAGAATTTACCTTTACTGCATATTGGGAATAATGTAGCCTGTAGAGATTTAACTTGCTCTATGTCGGCTATGAACAAATTATCTTGCAATACAGGATTTATCGAAGGAAGTGTGAGCGTTACCGTCGTGTTCTCAATGAACTCCTTCCTTTGTTCTTCCCTTTTAATCATCATTATGTTTTCTTGAGCGCTCTCGAGTTGTTTCCACCATAACATGTTAAAAAAGTTCACGAACAGCTACATTAGCTATTCGCTAGCACAAATTAATCTTTGTCATCGTGTATATTTCTCTAATCGGCGATGTCGAGCGTACTGTTACCATGGCTACACAATCGTTTGAATGTTCGTCGTCAAGTTTAAATTTTTGGCGTGTAACCTGGTGGGTTGCGCGGCGCTCCGAACTGAACTGACGACATCAAAATCAGGAGTACTCGCTTTCGGTTATTGGAAGACGATTGCCCCAGTAATGGCATGCTTCGACCGTATAAAGCTTATCAGGTGATTGGTGACGTCAAATGGTTATTCATGCGAAATTCAGAATTATGGAAATTTCGATGTCGGAAACTTTTGATAGAGGTCAAATTTTGATTTGATTTATTGTTGCTTTACAAGGGTAATCAAGTGGAAGTTCATGAAAATCATGACTCACGACGATATAGGGATTTTATTACTCGGATCAGCTGCAGGAATTATATTTAGTATCTGACTATTTATTGCGGTTTACGGTTTTGATGGTAGGTATCCAGTATTTAACCGACAACCGATTTGCTGTTTTAAATGGTTTTTTACACTCTGAACTAAAACTTAGGAATTATAGAAGTTCAAATAATACATACGGTCATTGCCATCTGGGTGGTTTTCTTTTTCTGCCACATTGTCCAATTCTTTATTCTTATCTTCCATGATTTTCAGTAGGTTCTAATTACTGTTAAATGCACATTGTAGTAATTGCAGTACGAAGGCGGGTTTCTGCCTCTGCGTTGCTTGGTTTTTATAAATTCTTGTCGATACTTCTGTCTAGTCTCGTTTGCATTTGATGATAGAAATCAGCTTTTTAAGCATTGCATTACCTGCTCTATAACGTATAAAGTAGAAAATTCAGTTTTATGGCAATATCGTTCTAAAGTACATAAAAAGGCATGTCTGTGAACTTTATCTGCTCTTATATTTATGTACTTGTACAATTATTCACCGTGCCTATGTGATAACGTTTCCACGAAAGGTTTAAAAGGTGACTGCACTTCTCCGAAGCGGGTGGTAACTTGTGGCGGCTGTGTGGAAAACTTCGTAACTGGCCTCAATCGTGGCCGTAAACTTTAACGTCCTCGTAGACTTTAGAACGCATAGATTTTCCTTGGAAGTCCCATCAGACATTGAACTCTTGTGACGTATACAATATAAATAAAGTGCCTAACGCGATCGGAATATGGCGCTACATAATTGTAGAAATTGAAATCAGCTTTAGTATATTTTGCTTGCTGTTTTTATTAACTATGACTTCATAGACATTTTATATAAGATGACTAATTGCAATAATACTACATTATTATGAATATAATTTCCACACGACTTGCAAATTAGTGAAAATGTAATTCAGTTATGTAGAATCTCATTTTATTTAATTGAAATTAAGGATTCTCTACGCTTTTTTGTTTCTCTAGCACGTCTGTCAAGAAAAGGCAATTACATTTAATACGCTACCAATAAAATGATTAAACAACCGTTAACATAACATGCAGGGATACGAGTATAATGTTCCACACACGTAATAGGTAGGTTGCTTGGAAATTTAGTTCCTTCGTTTCCTTTAGGTTGTCGTACTTCGAGATTAATATTAAACATTGTTGTAGTACGAGTACTCGTAGTTATCAGTGTTACAAAAATCATAAAGAATGTAGGTAGTTGTGTTTGGTTTACTAGATTTGCATGGCATTACGCCTGGTTCCTCGAAGGGTACCAGAGGAACCAGGCGTAATGCCGCAGGTAATGTAGCACACCCACATTATATCGAGGGTTTTATTAAGTTCCATGTAATAGGTGCTAAGCAGTAACGGGGCATCATTTCAAACTCCGAGCTGCTACTCAGAATTTTCTACCAGAAAAAATCATTATACACACACAATCTCACGCCTAACGGCTTTTTAATTTTGTGTGGAAAATACATAATTGTCTATCTGCCGGATTCCTACTGACTAAAAACCACACGGTCCTCCACTAACCTTTACCGGGGTCTCAGGATCGCAGCTTCTTTCACCGCGATACGTTCAGCAGCCTACATATATTATTTACGGACTGCTTTGTGGATCTAGTGTTGTGACCACTAGATCAATGAGTTTTCCGTAGATATATTTATAAATAAAACATTCATGTCGGTGATTCTCTTTACGGAGCGGCTCGTGGCTAAGTAACAGCCGCACAGATTTATCGACTGAGGTTAAGCTGCGCTTGCCGCGGTCGGTCTGTGGATGGGTGACCATAAATTCATATCGAGACCCTCCGTGCCGCTGATAGCACGTTAAACTGTCGGTCCTGTTCGTCAAATGAAGATCTATGACAGCCTATTACGGGTAGTCAGAAGCCTGAAAGTCTGACAACCAGTCTTAATACGAGATATCGTGTTGCCCAGTAATTGGGTTGTGGTGGTCAGAGAGGCAGTTGCTCCATGTAAAATACTGGTATTAAGCGATTTGACTGGAAATCGACTCCAATGTAATTGGCAAAAGGCTAGGCAGATCGATTGATCAAGCCTCTTAACAAAAATCCTTTGTGTCTATCCCAATCTCACCATTTTCAGTTTTAATTTGTAGCATGAAATCATCTTTCTTTGCTGCTTTCACCGTTATTATACTGAGAACCGAGAGCAATTATAAAAAATGTGATATTTATAGCTCGTGCTTCTATCGGTTTAAATAATTGCATTTAAGGGAGGTACTACCCTCGCGTGGTCGTCGATATTAGGCAAAAATTTATTGCTGTTCTATTGTCTGGGTATAATATTTATTTTTCCAAGAAAGATATATTCGAAGAGAAAACGACACGATTATTTTAAAGAAAAGTTATTGTTACAAAGAATTTGACTGTCACGACGTCCAAGATTATTTGAAATATTAGAAATCAGTGAAAGACTGCCGAGCATGAGGTCCTAGGTTGTATTCGCAGGTCTGGCAGTGTTATGGGATTTTCTGTTATGAAATTATCAGGTATATATGGCAATAGGCTCACCACCTATTACATGGGACTTATCAACAGCATTGATGAAATGTAGGTGTATCTTCTGGCAATACAGGCATAATGATAATTATGTTATGTGTAGAAACCGATAAAGTAGGACATTATAGGTTGTAATGATCATGGTACATTGTAATATACCGGTTTCTGGGAAATAACCACATGGAATACGTATCAATTAACAAAATGCAATTAAAAAGTACGCTTGCTATGTGTGAATCATATTTTTTATTTCACACCTTTTTGTGTGCCATTGACAATTTTTTTTACGAGCCTATCTTACGCGCCGCTATGTAAGGATTTTGGAAGTTAAAA
Organism: Xylocampa areola; assembly: GCA_935421205.1. Classification (NCBI taxonomy): domain Eukaryota; kingdom Metazoa; phylum Arthropoda; class Insecta; order Lepidoptera; family Noctuidae; genus Xylocampa; species Xylocampa areola. Next base: position 8,501,451 of record OW285204.1, read on the forward strand.
TAAGTCAAAGACAATGGAAAGATACATCTAAATCGGTTCAAGCGTTTAAAAGTTATGTTTGATTAAAGAAACTTACATACATACATAAAAATATGTTTGTATGTAAGTATGTGGGTTTCTTTATTCGTACACACGTACATTCATGAACACTAAAAACATAACACTCCTTTTTTGGGGGCAGTCGTGTAAAAATACAAAATAATAATAAAAACAAAAATATAAGTATTTGTGCGGTGGTTTTTTTAAGTTACTAGTGTAATACGAAATTACATTACCATTTTCATTCATAAGTATGTGTTAGCTGTTATGTCGTATCATATATTATATAGCTACCAACGTTATTTAACACGTAAAAAACTACCCACAAGAAGGCACGCATTCTCCATAAAGTTGTACGCGAAGTTGCCTAGGCAACTTGCTTAGTAAAATCGATCTCATACCGCTTGAAAACAGTATTCGCAGATTTTTGCTGGTAAGATTGATCGTTTCTGAATATATTTTTTAAATAAGTTGAGCACTAGATTTATGTTATCACATTAGAAAATCAGAAGGCTTTCTTTTTAAATACAATATATGGCAAAACTTTATTTTACATTGATTTCGGGAATGTTTGTAATTTGTTGCCTGAGCTTTTATTTTCACTAAATTAAATATTAAATATGTTTATTTATAAGCAATTTGGCGTTTTGATTCTTATATACCTTTGAAACGACTATCAAAATGTTACTACGTTACATTTTCGATTAATGAGATTTTATTGCGTAGTGCGAGTCAATTTTCAGGGTTTAATTGGCTGAAACTGTTTGATCTGACTGCTTCTTGCAAGCGCACGACCTTAGTTTTTAGTACCACTGTTATTGCTACCTGAATTGGAATCTATGGTCATAGCATGCTGAGCATGCGCTAAGGTCATTCTAAGACTGACGGAATCAAATAACTCATGACATGGGTAATTTAAAAATAATAATTAAATTTTTAACCGAAATAATGTTACAGTTATACGTACGTCTGCCTCTATGCTAGTGTTTGAATTATTTAATAAAAAATATCATATCATCCACATTTCCCCGTGCTCTTATCCCAATTTATTTGGGATTGGCGCAGCACGTCTTTTCCTTCCATACATCAGCCGTCATCTCGTTAGTCACTCCTTTTTCAGCCGCATTTATTTTTCGCACAATCCATCCATCGTTTCTCCGGTCTAACGAAGAAAGAACAACTCGTATAGCCATCCACATTTATACTCACAGCTTTCATCGTCGATTTCCACACAATATCTTGGTTACCGGTGAACTTTTTGATATCCTCTTACGATTTAACTTGCACACCACCCATCTCTTTTAACGTTGTCATCTCAGCTGCATGCGTTTGTTTTTCATTCATCGCTTTTGCGGGTCAACATTCTGAATTATACAAGACAGCATAGGTCTACTTTGTCCGTGTAGCGTAGCCATCGATTGTCACGAGTTAAGCAAGTCGCCCGCAGGCCTCTGACTAAGGTAAACGACTGCTATAAATTAACAACAGACGGAATGAACGGCCTAGCGTGCCCTACTAAGCACGGAGACGCTCAGGTGAAAGCGCTCCTAGCGGTCATCCATCTACAGACTGACCGCGCCAAGCTCAACAATCATTTTCCGACCAAAGGTTGCATCCGGTTATGAGTACCTCGATATAAAGCAGGTCTAATAACTGTTGTATAGGTCATCCCCTTTGGTTTAGGCGGAATTCTAGTGTCACAAATAGCTCCCGTGCTTTACGGTCCGGTCCATATCGCCATCGTTTTGCACTAGTGAACTGAGATACCAAAAGTCAGAAGAGACAGGAAAGGAACCCGCTATCTAGCGCTATGGCTTTAAAAGTAGAGAGATCGCCGAAATCGCAGAATATTATTCGGGGTTGTATGTTTTCGCTAAGTATTCAACCGCCTCTCGTGTACGAAATTGGTTTGTTGGATTAGCGTTGCAATATTGTTCTTGGGACAAATTTTGGTAAAAAGAAAATATAGAAACATGAATAGTATAGTAATAAAGTTGGATTCTTAATTCTCATAGTGAGGTTGAAGACGCAAACATGTTGCGGACTTGATGCTAATATCCTGAAGACATTAGAAGTATTTGTAGTACTCTGAAATGCGCTATACTCACTCCAATATATTTTTACTTCCATGTTTAGTCATAATAATAATTATATTAAGTCATTCTAAATACGTAAGCTTCCAAACTCCGAACCCAATTCGACGTGGCTTTATTTGAATTTCATATGCCTAATATAAATACAGCTAGGAATTCTTACAAGGATATAAAATTCATTTGAACTTAGGAAAGAGTTATTGTTACCTTATAAAAAATATGAACTATTTTATGATACTTACATTAACGCCATAAACATTTTTGTCTATTTATTTGGTTTGCTAAGTATTTTGGTAATGTTGCTGGGTTGTTTATTAGTACTTCTCAGTAAAAATCGCTAGTTTGAACGCTTAGAATCTTACTCAATAGTTCAACTTACTAGAAAAAATATGTGATATTTATCTCTTGTTTCTTTATTGAATAATTAAGTATAATTCTTTTTTCTAATAGAATTACGACGTCACGAACTTCACACGGAACAACGTCAAAAAACGGCTGTACGGTTAAAATACAAAGATGTGAATGGAAAAAAAAACGAATGAATGAGTTGGAAATATGAAATTAGTGATTTTACAGAAATATAAAAATTTAAATTTAAAATATTTTATACTCAACTACCATTTTAAGTATGTATGCCTTGAAATAAGGGGTAGAACATCTTGCCTCTTGCTGTTATTGAGTACTCAATTAAGCTTAAATTAATTATTTATTGAAAAATAAACCTGGTTCTTTTATAACTTGACTAATTAATGATTTTGAATGATTGAATGACATCATGTTGAAGAAATGTTTATATTGACCCTACGAAAATGTTCACATTTTGCAGAAAGCGTCATATCGTCTTTAGAAACTGACAGTCCTATTAGGAAAAATATCGGACTATACTTGAAAAGGTATACAATAACTATTATATATGGCATTGTTTTGGAGCTGCGTATGTAAAAATAAGAAATAAAGCTTAAAATCTTTTTCACGTTAGTCGCTTTAAATTAGAAAAGCGTTTTTTTTTTTCACTTAAGTTCGCCTTAGTTACGTGTGAACTACGTGTCAAGTAAGGGTGCGGGGTGACTGGCCGGGCCTTGGCACTGCCTGGCGCGGATCGATTCGATTCTAGACGGGCCATCTTACTGTCTTTTGTCATTCATCAATCGCTCGTCGGCTTTGTTCTTTATGTATCGTGAATATTCATAGAGTTCGTAACATCTTTACGCATAAGGCTTTATAGAAATACTAGTAGTCTTTCAGTTAAGGTTCTCTAGGGCTTTCACTTTAGACACGAATATATAAGGTCCTAATTTATTAGGTAATTTCCTTTTAAGGGGTCAATGTGTAAGTGATAAGGATTCATTTAAGCCATCATTCAAAATTTTACAACAATTTTATTATTTTCTTAATCTTTGCCGTTTAAGAAGTAGTTTTCGTCTTGCTAGTACTATGTTTATTACAAATAATTTGTTATATCCATTTAATTCTTAGCAGAAGTGAATGTATTTTACTTATATATTAAGCCTTTCAGAGGAAATTACCTAATAAATTAGGACCTTATAGAATACAAATAGAGATCATAACTTCTCGCAGGGTAAAGCAGATGTATTGTTGTAAATATACCTACATTTCACTGATGTAATTATTACCCGCGTCCCATGTCGTCATATGTATAGGTGGTAACCTTATTGCCATCAGCGGGGCACAGTTGCAAACTCTGAGTTGTTACAGATAATTTCCTAACAGGGAAACTCAAAAACACTTTGCTCGACCCGGGAATCGAACCCACGACTACTATATCAATGCTGCGTTTAAATGAAATGATAGTAGTTATATTTAGTTAGTTCAGATTAAAGAAGAATAAAATTGCGTTGTACTGTGGAAACAGAAAGCACCTTTGTAAGTGCAGAGATATTGAAGCTGCGAATTATACCTAAAACAGCGATTGCCAATTATCGGTTTAGGATTAATTTTATCACAGATAACTCAAGCAAGTCATGCACGTGATAGGTAGGTACCGTTTCTAAAATCGGTTTCTCTTTAACCTTGGCATTTGTGATTTGGTTCATAAAAATATTCAAAAACACAAACACCGGAAGCGGCCACACTAACCCCGCCCTACTTACGACACGCACTCGAATTTTCAGTAATTTTGATTCTTTAAAGAACCTCTTCCTTTTTAAAGTCGGTTAACATTAAGGGAACATTGTAACACGTTAATGCTACTATTGCGATACGAAACACATAAAAAAATTGTTAGAAAGTACCTACCTATTAAACTTTTTAGTGAATATATATATGTATAATTTGTTATATATATATTATCTGTCTAATTTGCAGTTACCATTATAAATACTTACAATAGAAATGTAGAGATAATACGTCTTTATACGTAGCTTTCATGATATTGTAATGGTATGTTAATAAGTTACTATGGGTGCTTGTTATAAGTTTTTCGATTTTCTACTTTTTCTACATAGTTTGAAGAATACCAAGACTTATTACGTAGTCAAAAAAGTTTTAGACATACAGTGAGCGTGCTTTGGCAGCGTTTGAGATTGATTAAAGTTAAACAACAATGTGAATTAGAATAGTAACAGGTTCAGCTTCTATATTAGAAAAGTTTAAGCACTGGTACCATTATGTAGATAATGTAATGGTTTTGTAGAAAGCTAACTTTATTTTAAAGTAACAACTACTTACCACTTACCATCTTTCGTATTGTAATTGTTTATGTATGTATTATTGTTTTATGTAAAAGCAATATCGAAGAAGGTAATAGGTATAAAATTACCTTCTTCGATAATGCGCTTTTATGCGATAGTTTACCTATATTTATATTATTTAAATATTAAAATGTTTGTTACATTATCTAAAAAAAAAACATTCAAAGTAGCTCGAAAAGTAATTATGTGACTCTAATTGCACCGCTTTTAGGTTCATAATGCAGCTTATTACGTACGCGTGCTTTTCACTTTACATTGCCGCACTAGTGCGGGAAGCAAAGCATACCACTTTTACATTTAATTCTCATTTAAATCTTGGCTTTGCTAAGATTTATCCTTTTTGTGATTAAATAAACTGTGAAGTGATACATTTTTGTAGAAAGAAATACTCCAGGCGCTCTCTGACTTTAGTGATGGCTACGAATGCGTTAATGTATTTGAAAGATCTATCTGTGTATCACTATTACAAAATTAAAGTAGCTAGTTTTGATTGTTACTTTGTAAGTCTTATTTAACTATTTGGCGATTGCAGTAATCTACAGCAATGGGTCGAAAAGTGACGGTAGCGGTAACAACGCTGAACCAATGGGCGCTTGACTTCGAGGGGAATCTGAACAGGATCTTGCAGTCCATACAGGAGGCTAAAGAAATGGGTGCCCTATACCGCACAGGACCGGAATTGGAGATATGGTAAGTTAAAATTAACATGAAAAGAAGACGTTCATGAGCAAAGTTTTAACGTGTGCGCCCGGGATGAATGTGTAAAGTCCAATTAAAGGTTCTGGCCTCACATTGGCATCTACATGGCCTCTATTTGTTTGGGTATCTTGATATAGGATAATACTGTTCCTTTCGTCTGTCGAAACAACCATAATATTATGGAAACCACATTTTCAATTGTGTTTACTAAGTTTACATTTGACAGTATATAGGACATGGGCGACAGCATTGTTCCGTACATGCTTGACTATTACCAAATATCATTCTGTTATGATATTTACTGCAGCTGTACTGAAGAACTGTTACCATAATTAGTTATTTAACAAATTTTTACTATGTGGTAATTATTCAACAAGCAACTGTCAGTTAAACCGACTGGCCTCTGACATCGCTTCACACACCATCGAGGACATCTGCTATCTGTGCTGGTTTTTTTCACGATGTTTAGCTTTCTGCAGTGATACCCAGTTAATTTATTAGGTTGCAGGTTTGGGAATGGGCGCACCACTGACCCCGATTAGTAACCACGATATACTTTATGAATTTGCAGTGGCTATAGCTGTGAGGACCACTTCTACGAGCCAGATACATACCTACACAGTTGGCAGGTCCTCGCCGAGCTGCTCAAGTCACCGACATGTAAAGACATGTTGATCGATGTAGGCATGCCAGTTCAACACAGAAACGTTTCATACAACTGCCGAGTAGCGTTCCTAAATAAAAAGATACTGCTCATTAGACCAAAGATGCTTTTATGTGAAGATGGAAACTATAGGGAATCTAGATGGTTTTCCAGATGGACCAAAGTAAGTAAAACTTCCTTTCTTATAATGGAATATATATTTTGGTACTTCATGTACCTACCTACTAAATTATTTTTCTATACACTAACTAGAAATTCAATTGATTGGTAATATACAAAACTAAAATTCGAAACTTACAGAGCGAAAGATTTGTTGAAAAATGTAATAATGGAATGTTTGCTCAACTGTCGAACTAATTTTGTGTGTTTAGTAAAATATCAGGATTTTCTTTTGTAATTATGAAGGGCGTCCGTAAATTTAATTAATTGGATGGAATTGGATTCAAGGAACGACAGACTGAGGAATACTATTTACCTAGGATGATATCGGCGATAACGAACCAGACGACGGTACCTATCGGAGACGCTGTCATTGCTACAAAGGACACATGCATCGGTTTTGAGATATGCGAAGAATTATGGAACCCACAAAGGTAAGGCTAATGATTTTGGCTTCATGCATTCAATTAATCAGTTGTTTAATAACAGGCCGATTTATTTTTTTGTATTGAGTCGTTTTCCGATCTGAATTATCGAAAATCTCAGTTTCAAAGTTAGCGCACTCTGTTTCGACCTATTAGGCTGTAACAACGTGCAGATGGTGATTTAAGCATCTAACAAATAATTGCCTAAACTTTTCATCAATAATGTAATAATAGGACTCATTATGTAAGATACACACTATACAGTGTTGAAAATCTGTACATCTATTTTCATTCGTATTCCAGTCGTCATATCCCTCTAAGTTTGGACGGCGTGGAGATTATATCCAACGGATCTGGTAGCTACATGGAGCTTCGCAAGGCTTACGTCACAGTGGATCTGGTCAAGAGTGCTACGTTCAAGAGTGGGGGCGCGTATTTGTTCAGCAATCTGAGAGGCTGCGACGGGCAAAGGATTTACTTCAATGGGTGTTCATGCGTGGCCCTAAATGGAGAGATTGTTGGTAAAGGGCATCAATTTGCTCTGCATGATGTGGTTAGTTTTCTTCTATAGGTACCTATATACTATGTAAATATAAATCTTATAATAGTAATTCACAGAATTAAACAATTTTGAATGAGTTAATTTTATTGAAAATAGTTGCAATATTAATTATCTCAATAATTTAAGACAACTAAATTCTCGCTACATCGACTCTTGTGTGACTGTGTTTTATCGACCTTTATAGAATTAATAGAATCAACATCAATTAGGAAGCAAACTTGCCCAGACAAACAGTTTATTTTAAAATCTCTCTGTTTTGCTTAACATTATGTCCTCTACATTTAAATTCCACAACAGGAGTTCATACATATATATTTCTAGGAAGTAATAACAGCGACGATCGATCTCGAAGATATTCGTTCTTACCGGACTCAGATCCGTTCCCGGTCTCACTTGGCGGCTTCCAACCCGCCGTTTCCTCGCATCACAGTGGATTTCGCGCTGTCAGACGACGATGACGTGTATCTCACCACTAGTCCACCTATAGAGTGGCAGTATTTGACGCCTGAAGAGGAAATTGAACAAGGTAATTACAGATAAATCTTCGAAAAGCTAATGCATGCATAGCGAACTCTTCATTGCGAAAATTTGTGGAAAGAGATATGGTCGTGACCAAGGTAACTTGGTCCTCCTTATAGTTAAGTAATTATTCCGGTAGTTGTTACTTCAACTTGATTTTGTTTTATTTAACTGTTTTGGAACCCACAAAGAAATTAATCAGAAATAAATATTAGCAGAGTAGGGAAAAGATATAGAATATTTCCAAATGTTCCGACTTGTATAATGTCAATTTCTTTAGACGTTTCTTATAAAGGATTCCAAAGAGTAATTCTTTTATTTTTGTGTGGGAACATCAAGAGTTTCATAACGATTATTAGTCAAAGCTGGACATCTTTCGTATGACACAATTTTACGTGGATGTAGAAGTTTTTTTGTTTTCGCAGGTCCTGCTTGCTGGTTATGGGATTATCTGAGAAGGTCCGGTCAGGGAGGTTTCTTCTTACCCCTGAGCGGTGGCGTAGACTCCACCAGTACTGCTTGCATTGTCTTCTCAATGTGCACGCAGATCTGTGACGCTATTCAGAAAGGAGGTCCGTATTTTTACTGCTAATAATACTGTTTCTTATGGCTTTGACATAAGGTTTAAATTAAAATTAACTAGTCATTGTAATTTACTGCTTAGAATAATGTTGAATGAATATTTATTTGCAGAAAGTCAAGTATTGTACGACGTTCGTAAAATTCTTTGTCAGAGTGACTATACTCCGTCCGATCCAATGGAATTGTGCAACAGGTTACTAGTAACGTGTTACATGGCCTCGGAAAATTCCAGCCAGCAGACAAAACAGCGCGCTTCACAGGTACTTAACTAATCAGTGGCATTTGAAAAATGTTACCCCTCCAAATATAAAGGATAAAAAACTTTAATAAAGTCTGTGATCTAATGACTAATTACATATTTTTCGAAAGTTACAATATTAAATGGAAAAAGAATACGGTCGCGAACAGGATTCGAACCTGCACCTCCCGGATAAATACTTCGGTAAGCATGCGTTAATGCTTTTCAAAGATTTATCTTGAATTATCAAGGTAATTGCATTCTTTACGACATTGTATTAGCTGCAAAGTTGGTCGTGTCGGTTCGGTCACCTGTATAGGTACTGAATTGATTGCAATAACGTCGCCATAAGACGTGTTAAAATATGGAAGAATTCGCGGTGGTGAGCAGAGGTCGAGATGGCTTAGAGGTCAGAGCGCCTGCAATATTTATCCGGGAGGCGCAGGTTCGAATCCTGTTCGCGACCGTATTCTTTTTCCATTTAATATTGTAACTTTAGAGTTCGCTAAGCATGCGTTAATGCTTTTCAAAGATTTATCTTGAATTATTTATCGAAATTTATTAAATTTAAAATGTTATAGTAATAATTATTCTAATTATTGTTTACACCCAATAATAAATATCATTACCAAACAAGTGGTGTTGTTCTTCATGAATTGCATTTGTATACCAAAATAAAACTTTTTTACTTTCTTGTCGCTTGAAAGACTAGAAAAGATTATAGGACAAGTAAAGAAAGTGCGTTATATTTTCTTTTACGGAGCTAGCGCTGATAAATTCTTACATATTTTCATTACGTAAGTGAAACTTTTCTTTCAGCTCGCCAGTGAGATAGGCAGTTATCACTTCCCAATAGTAATAGACGCGGCTGTAAGCGCAGTAATCGGCATCTTTACCGCTGCCACCGGCTTTATACCAAAGTTCAGGACCAACGGCGGTTGTCCTCGACAGAACCTAGCTTTACAAAATATACAAGTAAGCAACTTTATGTATTAATTTAAATATGAACTAATAAAAAAATACTTCACATACAAAAAGGTCATTTGCGTTTCAAAAAAATCAAAATCAATATTTCTTTATTTAAATTAGGCTAAAAATTAGCGCTTTTTGAACGTCAAACATTAAGACAGCCCCCAAAAAAGCCCACCCTTCACCGCTTCCTAGTATTTTAGCTGGAAAGAAGAAGCTAAGTTTTTATTATGTTTGCAAAGTCTAGATATAAGGTTCTAATTTATTTGGTTATTTCCTTTAAAGGGTCAACATATTAGTCAAATACATTCACAGCTAAGAATGAAATGTATATAACAAATTATTTGATATATCCATATCCACTTATACAATGAATGACAAGGAAATTACCTAATAAATTACTACTTTATATTTTTTCATCTGGTAGTGACCTTATATGCTATATTATATATAAGTTGTTCAGTTTTAATTCAATGGTAGAAGCAAAAAAAAAAAAAAAAAATCTCTTAGATTTTACCCTGTCTAAAACTAAACAAATATGTTTGATTCTTTATTCTTATGGTTAGAAGTCGCTTACAAACATAATTCCTCAGCGGACACTCATCGACAGACCAATCGAGTTCAGGTTCAGAATGTCCAATTCCTGATATTTCCAGTTTCCGAAATATCCAATTACCAAAATGCCCATTGATAATTGGAAACCATTGTACATTTTAGAATTGGACATTCTGAATCTGTATGACCAGTCGCACCAATCGTTGGTAACCTTATTGAACGTTTACTGACCAAAAATGATAATGGACCAAAATTTTTAACCTATGAGCCTCATTATTTGCTGATTGTGAACCAATGGTTAAAATAATATTATTTTTAGGCCCGTCTTCGCATGGTTCTATCGTACTTATTCGCCCAACTAATGCTTTGGGTACGTGGGCGTCCAGGCGGTCTGTTGGTACTAGGATCTTCGAACGTTGACGAAGCTTTACGCGGCTATATGACTAAGTACGACTGCTCTAGCGCTGATGTTAACCCTATAGGAGGTATATCAAAGACTGATCTTAAGGCGTTCTTGCAGTATGCGAAAAATCGGTGAGTTAATTTATTTATCCCGACTTATCTAAGCGACTAAAGAGTTATTATTAGCAATGTGTGCGATGAAAGTGACGGTTGCGACAACATAGATAATACTGCTATAGAATTGAGGCGTTTTGTCATGTACACATTGTGTAATTTAATTTTAAAATGTATAATCTTAAGTTCATTTTTGGAAGACTTTTTTGGCATTCTAAAATATTTTCTTAGAATCAATATAAAATCTCTTAATAAATACATGTAAGGTACTACTTTTCACCTTCAGATACGAACTATATCTGTTTATTCCCTCACAGATTCTTCTTGCCATCTCTCTCGGAGATTTTACAAGCGCCGCCAACAGCCGAGCTGGAACCGCTAGTGGACGGTCAGATCACCCAAACTGATGAGCAAGACATGGGCATGACATACGCAGAACTGTCGGAGTTCGGTCGCCTGAGGAAGACGCAATGCTGTGGACCTTACAGTATGTTCCATAAGCTCGCGCACTCGTGGAGCGATAAGTGTACGCCGCAAGAGGTAAGACACGAAAATGGTTTGATAATTTAAATTAAAACCATCTTTATTTTCAAGAGGAACTTTTAGAATGGGGTATATAAGATGCTACCGTGGCAATACTCTTAATCAACTGAGCTATCATTTCAAAATCAAATTATCTGGCTTATGTCTTCTAGAAGATACATAGAAAATGACGTTTTTCAAAACACTTGCGAGAAAAAAAAAAACTTAATTTTGTTAAACTTGAAATATTTTTTCGTACGCTGAGTCTATAACTATGCGCAAGCAGATGGAAGAAAAGGCACTGATGAAGTTGCTTAACAGCCATAGCAGCCCAATTAGATATTGTTGTTAAATCTCAGTAGACATTTTAGACGTCTAAACTCTGCTTAAATGTAAAAATAAATGTAAAGGGGCTTACCCGGCTTTTAGAATACCGCACTAGTGCGGTAAAGTGAAGCAAAGCACGCGTGCGTAATTAGTCTCATTATGAACTTAAAAACGGTGCAATAATAGCCATTTTAAGAATAAATCATATGAAAAATAAATAAGTCATTAATAAATTACAAACTAACTCGTTGGTTCCAAACTAAGCTAACCTTATTGGAACATGTCTTTGCTGTTGCTATCTCCTCCTAGATGTTAATATGTTCAGTTATAGAGTCATTTAGCTCCCGCTATTTATTTTTTGGCTGAGTTGTTGCTTGGTGACAAATTGTCATTGCTGGTGAAATTAAGACTCGGTTGCACCAACGTAACTATAATCGTAACCAACGTGTTACTTTACTATTTTGACAGCTTCACTATGTAAATTCTGTAATGACACAGTACAGATAGTGCAATCCACGAAGACGCGCCCCACTATTCATCCTAACCGTTTAAAGTATATGTGTGCTATCTTTTGTCAATGTTTGAGTGTTATCGGTACACACTAATTACCTATGAGTGCACACGCACACTACAATAAATAGACTAATCAGGAGAAAGCGTCATGGTCAACGTGAAAGATGCTCTACTTCAATTTTATATTTTTTATTCGACTGAAAGTTAGGGTTATGTTTATTTTTTATTTTTAGGTGTGGTTATTAGTTAATATACGATAATATTACCATTTTTATAATGGGGGTAATTATAGACATAAATGAAATACGTGAAAAAGTTTTATTGAACTTTATTGAGAAAAGAAAATCGTTAATCACTCGTTTCAGAAATATCTGATTCAGAGTCTGATGTATCACCGACATTTATAATAGAACTAAAATCAATATCAAAGTGTCTCATGTATTCGTCTTCTATTTTTTCCACGTGCTGACAAGTATTGAACCAGACATCTTTATTTACTCGATCAAATGCTTCATTTATAATGGGCATAATCGAAGTGTAGTTTTGATTGATATTGCGGCTAGCAACGTCGTTTTTTACAATACCCCAAATGTTTTCGATTGGATTTAACTCTGGATGATAAGGAGGCAGCCGAAGTACTGTGAATCCATGTTTTTTCAATAATTCGTCAATTTTGTACTTGCGGAAGTGTTCTTTGTTTTTTAATATAAGGTCATAAAGTTCAGGTTTTTTGTAGCTTGGTTCAAAATGGATATTTTTTGCATTCAGCCAAGTCTGCATGTCTAATTTGTTGGAGTTGGATGTTGGTATTTTTTCCGAACTAGCATTGTGATAGGCTGCATTATCCAAGACTACCACTGCATAATTTGGGAGATTTGGTATTAGTTTCTCCTTTAGCCACTTTAAGTAATTTTCTGTGTTCATATTATCATGGTAGTCTCCGGATTTGATCTCCTCTGTATGTTAACAACGCATTTGGTACAAAACCCTCTGCACTGCCGCCATGTACTATAATTATACGCACTCCTTTTGTTAAATTTCGTTTTATTGCTGTTTTAGAACCTTCTTCGGCCCAAGTTTTTTTTTGCACGTGGTTGATATGAATATATGATTCATCTGTGTAGACTATAGGTCTACCTGCATTACGAAAAGACATTACCTGTTTTAAATATTTCAATTCTTAACATTTGAATATCATATTTTTCGGTTAGCACCTTCCTGTTATTCTCAGTTTTTCTCCATTTATAACAAAGTTTAAGTAACAATGTTCTTAGGGTTGTTATACATCCATTAAATTGTATGCGGTCTCTCAAAACAATATTAAGTCGTGATAATGTTGGAAATTGACGATGTTCTATATGATAGTTTTGGATAGTTCTTCGGACTACACCAATATCAAATTCGTCTAAATTTATTTTTCGTGGTCTTACCCTTCGCTTCTTCATAGGTGATGTAAAAATAGAAGCACTTCTGCCTACTAAATACGAATGCGACGTACTCGCTTCATTTTTAGACTCAATATCCGCTTCCGTAGTCGGTTCTGTTGTACGCTCCGCACTTGAGATTGTAGGAACTATCGCATGCGTCTCCATAGTTATATTTGATTCCATAGCAGGTACTGTAGTTTGCTTCATTGTGCTAGTATATTCCTTTCTTTCGCGTAGAATTCTAGTCACTGTGCTTTCAGATACTCCAACAGCCTGTGCGGTTCTCCATTGCGCATCAGTGATTTTTTCTGCATAATTTTTACTTGCTTCTTTTTTCATAAAATCATAAACTTTAGAAATAATTTCTCTTGCCTAAAATTAAAAAGTAAACATTCATTCGTTTTTCTTACTTTTAAAGATAAAATGAAGTCTTAACCTTTCGGCTCAGTAACGTACAGATCTGTACGTTGTAACAATAAAAATCTATTGTGTCTGCTAATGACTGACGCAACAGCTTAATAAAGTTTACTATTTTCAAAATTAAATTATTTTGCTTATTTCATGTGTTTTTAGTAACTACGAACTTCTAAACAATAATTTGCATACCTGGCTTTTAAGTACAACACGTTGAGATTTTCTCGACATTTAAAAAAAATATGAAGTAGAGCAACTTTCGTGACAAGTCTGGATTTTCGCAACATAGAGTTCAGTACTCGTGTGCATCGAACCGCTGACGGTTCGCGACTGACGCTCGGAACAAACTCCCCGCACCCCGCGATCCCCTCAACCAAAAATTGGTGGGGCGCGTCTTCGTGAATTGCACTATCTGTAACATGTCGTGTACGGTTAAAGTTGAGTTGATGTAAGTGACCCTAACATTTGTAAGGATCTTGGAGTTATATAACAACTACTTGAGAGTGAAATTTATGGGATAAACTGAAATTGTCCACTTATCTTGATGCCTTTTTATCCCCAGCAAAGGTTTCGAGATTACTATCTCTATTTTAACTCCATGTAGTTCAGTATACAACTGTATTTTTCCATAGGTAGCAGAAAAGGTGAAGCACTTCTTCCGTTGCTACGCTATCAATCGTCACAAGATGACTGTTCTCACTCCGTCGTACCACGCGGAAACATACAGTCCGGATGACAATCGGTTTGACCACAGGCCATTCCTGTACCGGGTACACTGGAACTGGCAGTTCAAGGCCATCGACGATGCTGTGAGTATGAAATCATTGGTGATGGTTTTTTCAGGGGCAATTTCAATAAGGGCTTATTTTTCAATAGATTTGAGGGCTGGTTTTTCAATTGGTTATTGGACTGACAGATTTTATGTAATAAGCTGTCAAAAATCATAATTACTACTCTAATTTATGTTACTCTTGAAATTAATACCAATTCCAATGTTAAATCAACACTTTAAAACAATGTATAACGTTAAAATAAATTAACCTACATCATACTTACCTCAATCTTAAAGCATGTTGTCTTATCAATATCCTGATTCTTTAATTATTTTCAAGACATTTTGGCATTTAAAAGTCAATCGAGAGGATTTAATTTCAAGAGTAACCCTATTCACATTTGAAAAATCGCATCGTCATCACGTTACTTAATATAAGCAGAGAGCTCGAGTGCATGCTCATTTTGTTTCGGGTTCAAAATGTCAAATCCTCAAAAGGAGATAATTCAGTTCTCATACAAAGTTGGGCCCAAAATCGAAAATCGAAAGCCGGTTAATTTTAATCCGTTTGGAACATTATCCTAAGCATTTGGTACTATGACACCAAAGCGGTAAAACCATCATATTAGCAGCTACATAAGTTCGAAATAAATGTAAAAATATCGTCTAAGTATGTACCACAAAAAAGTTGAGAAAGACTAATAAGTCTATTTAGTCTTTCTCAACTTTTTTCCCATGACTAATTCTGTGAGTGTGATTGTAATATAAAAAAATATATACGTTAAGTTCGATTTTCCGGTTAGAATATGAGTTTAAGTATAGTATATTTGTGTTCTATGTTAAGGCATACCATGTCTTGTGCGAGGTTACTAATTCTCGCAAATAAAGCAATGGCAAACATGTTAATAATACTATTTTAATCTGTTAAAAGCAAAATAATTCAGCGTAATAACTCCTTGCTTGCTAGTAGTAGTAGGTTTATTGATAGGAGCCAAGACTAAACTACGTTAGATCTTCTTCTGTGAGCCTTGGTATATCGTTGTGGTCTGGAAGGTCAGCGGAGACGGCACGGAATATAGTTCTTCGCCTATTGTAATTATAACGGCAAACAAGATCAGCTAACCTGTTTCAATCCTTTCTCTGGCAGTGGCGGTACCTTCATATAAGCCCAAAAGCCCGGCATGCCTTACTAAAATGCTCGATAGAGAATTAATATCAAACCCGAACAATTTAAAAGTTCGCGCGCTTAATTCTTATCAAAATAACACAAAGTATCTACCTATGCCACACTACTACACATCGCGATTGTTCGAGTTTCGCAGTTGCAGCATCTACATATAGCTACGAGTTTGGAGACTTTTTTTAAGATTTAGCAACAATAAAAACTAGCGACTTTTTAAAATAATTAATAGTTTCGAGTCACGTGACACATAGATTAAAAATTATGAATTTGTTTATCGAATTAAATGTATTTACGAGTTATTAATATTATTTTCAAAAATACCAAAGAGTCAAATAAAATACATTCTATCATTATAGCTAAGTTTCATATTTTATTTCCATCAGTGTAAAATACCCTATTGCGACATTTAGCTAGATTTTTCATATACCTGGCGACTTTTTTTGCCTAAATGACAACACTGCAACTCTGCGTAAATAGTTCCTGACACCCGAGTGCAACTCACTTCAGTTTCATTTGCTTGAGTGGGAAATTTTTTGTTGTTAAAGTTTTTTGTGTGTTTTCTTAGATTTTCTCAGTGATACAATTGTTTTGGTGACTTACAATTGAGGTAATTGTACCTTGTGAGGATTTAAAATGCGTTCAAGTTTTGATTGGCGAAGATAAGGTAAAATCTTTAAACTTTGCGCAGAAAAAACAGTTAATTTCTTCATTAAAACCGACGCCTAATCTGTGTATTTCTCAGACTAGTAAATCGCATAAACGAAAATTTAATAGATCAGTGTATAAAACTAGTTGGATTGTTGGCTGTTCGCACACTAATAAGTTGTATTGCTGGTGCTGCATATTTTTTTTAAATGAAGATTCCGAATACATCTGGTTATAATGATTAGTCGATATTGTTTGTCATTTAGCACAACAGGAACTTCCTTTAAGAGGATATGATGAGTCCAAAACTTCATTAAATAAAGGCAATTTTTTAGAACTGGTCTCGTTATTTTCAAAATACGATGTCGTTTTAGAAAAGCATATGCAGCATCAGGAAAGTGACAAACCGGGGCCGAGAAGAAGACGGATGAATTCACTTTTAATTTATCGTACCTAACCAGTAGTTTATGAGAAAATTGCGATGATACATACGTAGGTACCTACATACTCAGTCCAAAACTGAAATTTCTTTTTTTGAAATCGGTTAAAATTTTATTGGGCTTGCCTTATTTTGAAACCCTAGGCACGCCACTGTTCTCTGGTGATCTCTAATGCGATGTCTGTGCGTGGACGTTGTCTTCGATCAAAATATGATATGCTTTAAGTCTAGCCGCAGTGACTTTATAATAGTTGAACATGTTGTTTAAGGTGCAGTTGACATGAACATTTCTCAAAAGCCGAAAATCTCGTTTAAACCGACCAAGGATCACTTTTTTTATGGGATAGGGGCAACCGAGCAGACGGCTCGCCTGATGGTAAGCGATTACCGCCGCACATGGACACCCGCAACCCCAGAGGAGTTGCAAGTGCGTTGCCGGCCTTTTAAAGGGTTTGGGCTTCCGGTACCCTCACTAACTCGGCGAAACACAACGCAAGCGTTGTTTCACGCCGGTTTTCTTTGAGGCCGTGGTATCAACCCGGCCGAGCCGAAACATGGCTCTCCCACGGTATAAACTTTGACCACCCATTGGCAAATGGTCACAAGGCGAGATTTGTTTGCCCGTTCAGTCGTTAATTGGGTTTCCCTAGGGTGCTTTATTTCGCGTAGTAGTATTTCGATCATAGTTGGATGTCACAGAAGTGTGGATAACTACAAACTCAATCGAGTCTGCCAATAATTGGTCTGAGGACATAATTACAGGGCGTGCGTGGGGAGGTACAAGCCCTGCAGTGTGGGCTCTTCTGTTGTAGCAGGTAAACGGACGATGACATGTATTTTTTTGATCAAACAATATAGCACACGTAAAAACATATTTTTAACTCAATGTTTAGATAGCTATTACAAACAAATGGATAGGCTTAATTAGCAAACCTATATTAAAAAATGTCTAGAATGATGACTAGACCTAACTACGTGTGTACTCTAATGATATATTTACATTTATTTTTAGGTCAAATGTACGAGACATCTGATTTTTGAACTTATGTAGCCGCTACAATATTGGTTCCATAGTTTTGGTGCCATAGTACCAAATGCTTAAAATGGTGTCCCAAACAGATTAAAAACTTTTTTTTGTACTGGCCGGGAATTTCGGTTTTGGGCCCAATATGAATGGTCTCATTTTTTTCTTTAGTTTGTATTCTAAACCATCGATGAGGTCAATCAACTTCTGTGATCACGTGTTTTCTTTTCAATAATGTACTTATTTATTCATATGTTAATTGTGTGTAATGAATTCTTAACGCGTGTAATTTAACTCGGTGTGTTGTAAATTATAAAATAATGAATCATTCTTAAGACTCTGAAGACCTTACATATTCAAGTGTTACTATTGGCTTTCGCTTATATTTTCTGGTAAGCAAATTTATTTGTATCATCTTTCCGTGCGGGAATCAAATCCGCGACACGCGAAGCCGATCTCACGACAACTGCGCCAACCGTGAAGTCATTTGGGCATTTCGCGAAAAAATCTAAACAATTGCGTTGTAATTAGTATGCCGGTTTATTTGCAACTTGTTTTAATATAGTGGACTTTAAGTATACATCTGTAGATAGCTACTAACTTAAACGTTTCTATAGACTCACAACACACAAACGCTAATCTATTTGGACACTAGCATTTTATAATAATCAACTTTATAACTCTATAATAATAAGATGTCCTTTTGAATGAAACTTATATTCCTCTGTGTTAATAATGTACCCATAATAATATATGATTATCAAATGTTTCCATTATTTTAAATAATTTGATGCCTATGTACTTTTGATGTTCACTTACAAATGGATCAACTTAAAGGTATTTTTTCTTCTTGTTAGGTAGCACAGATGACCAAAGACAAGCGTGGAATCAGTGACCGGCCTCAAGACGTGAAGTTAAGCAGCTCGTCCACTACTAACGTAAACTCACACTTCATGGGGGGAGGTCGAAAGGGCGTACTTATATAGGAATTTTCACAATAATTTTATATAATCAATATTTAAATAGTCCGCCATAGAGTAAACAATGATAGACAATATTTATGTAGGCTGCGAAGATTTCATTGTAGCATAAAGCAAAAAAAGCTGTATTGAGTATAAAAATACATTGAAGTGGCTTCAATCGCTTTGTTACAGCTTCTAATTAACTACTAATTACACTAAGGTAATCTGTATTCCGGAGAAGTTTCAGAATGTTCTGTGATTCAAAATTGAACACATTGTTATCTAGACCAAATATGAATGGCGTCTATATATATATATTTTAATTATCTTAATCTTTCTGTCCAGAGACTAATTTGTGTTTGATGCACGGCGATCGTTTAACTATTGTGTCTGCTTAGCGGACAGTTAGTGTTAATATTATCAAGAATTATTTCAGTCAGAGTATTACAGTTTTCAGGCATTGACATTGTAGAACTTTTATCCACACAATCTCTGTATCCATTGTAAAGTTACTATTTTGATATTCCTACCTAGAGAAGACGTTGTTGTTGGCTTTCGATAATCGATTCGATCGATTAAGTTTTACACCGTGACATGAAACAGCATATTAATGTATGGGTTTGGGTTTTTATACATAGTTTCATAGTTTGACAACCGTCGTACATTAAAATATAGTCTATATAGTTCACGAAATACGCCCCACTTTGTTGAAATGGTACTTCCTGGCTGCTGTTCCGGATACATTACATAAACTATATTTGACAAGTGTGGGGTATGTTTTTGGATTAAACAGACTATATACATTTAACGTATTGACCACCACTTCAAAATCATTAAAGCGAAAGCGAGCGCCAAGCTACACATTCATCCTTTGCATATATAGATTGAATACCTACAAAACAGTAGTAAGGTCGGAACTAAATTTTCTTTTTTTTGTACATGGTTATATTTTGAACAAATACATAACTACATACTAAGATCTATTTACGTTTAAATGTCTGTGACTGTGGCGTGCTGGGCATATGTTGGTTGTTATTTAGACGTGAAAGTAGCGGTCAAAAGGTTAAGATTACCTATCGCTCCAAGTACCTAGGCATCTGGTTAACAGGAGTCACCCCCAAAATAGTTGAATAAATAGGCTAATTCAGTATTTCAAACGTGTATGAAATACTAATGAGGTCTTGTTGATAGTGTTCCGGAATTGCCTTCACTGGGACACGAAGAAGTGCCTTTGAAGCGGTTGGTCGAGTACGATTACCGGTACTGCAGCGGCGTCGCCTACTGGCTAAAGGTCTGATTCGTATTCTACGTAGGGTGTAGATAATCGTAGGCCAAAAAGTTACTAAGATATTTACATTTAATACATTTTTCCTTATATCGAGTAGGTATATTTGATTAAAAATAGTAGTGGTTGTTGGATCATGATACATTATTTAGTTAAATGATATTATGTATTTCAAAATAACAAGAGGGATGTGTAATTAATACCTATGTAGGTTTAAATACATGTAGTATCAAAACAGTGTCGACTTAAAAAATTATAGATTTTTAGATTAATACCTACATGCGCATTTTTTTTTGTAATAGTTCTCCGTTTACAATACTTATTCCATAGTAAAACTGCAAAGCCAAATGGTTGCCATTGGATATTGATTTTAAACATACTGAATGGAAACGATAGATCATTAAAACATCCAGTATACACCCTACAGCGACCGCACATATAATGTTAGTAGATAATTATTTTGTAAGAAAAACGAAACAACACAAACTAGTGTAGGTAGCTTAGACGCTTAATTAGTTTATAGAAATCATTTTCTAACGAATTTACGTACAAATCTGTGTTACTTTTTGTATTTAAAATTGCTACAATAAATTGCTGTTATAATAAAGTTTTGTCCTTTTATTGTCTCTTATGATAATTTAAGTAAAAGGTGCATTTGTTTACAGAATACTTTGATTACATTTCATTATAATTAAAGACAGGAGAGGCAATTTTAGATGATACATTCTGAAATTGGGGGGGCTCGTGGCTAAGTAACAGCCACTCAGATCGATCGATCGAGGTTAAGCTGCGCTTGCCGCGGTCGGTCTGTGGATGGGTGACCATCATTTCATACCGAGACCCCTCCGTGCCTCGGAGAGCACGTTAAGCCGTCGGTCCCGGTTGTCAAATTAAGATCTATGACAGCCGTTACGGGTGGTCAGAGGCCTGAAATTCTGACAACCAGTCATACCACGAGATATCGTATTACCCAGTAACTGGGTTGTGGAGGTCAGATAGGCAGTCGCTCCATGTAAAATACTGGTATTAAGCTGCATCCGGTTTGACTGGAAGCCGACCCCAATTGGTTACCACGAAGAGTTCATAATCGGAATATTGTGTGAATTTAGTTTAAAAAAATATATGTTTAATCCCTCTTGTTTTTTCTAAGTGCTCTGGTCTGGTCATGGACTGGTACACTCATACAGAGTCATCCATATTTGTTTTTTGGCAGAGGTATCTGCCAAAAAACATCGCGGGCTTCATCGCCACAATAATCGTTGGATGAAATCACCAACAATCAAGTTAACATCCATTTTAATATATAAGATGTTGGCTGTTGCACTATGATTTTAATATGTAAGATGTTGGCTGTTGCACTATGATTTTGGTGGTTTTAAAGACTGTCAGAGTCACAGCAACGATTGATAGATAGCATTAAACGCATAATTTTTGTCTTATATCTATGGTTAAAAAGAAAAGGTACAATGGAAATAAATAACACAATTAATATTATTCCATAATTATCTTTTAATTACAAAACGTGAATTAAGTGGTAGAAAAATCCCACCACAAAACTTCCTGTCAGTGGTGTCGATACTACCATAAGCGGACTAAGCTAAAATTAGAGTATTGTTGTCTAATAACAGTCATTGTAGAAATAGAAGTGAGACGGGACCTTTGTAAAAGATGTCAAATTCGAATTTATGTATGTCTAAATGTTCCATACCTATTGTTTTAGTTTAACGTTTCTAATTTTAGTGGTGTCCTAATTAAGGGTGCCGCTTACAAACGTTCCGAAATGTTATTTTGACGTGCCTAAATTCGAACTTAACGTCTCTTTCATTTGTCCCGTTTCGCTCATTGAGTAGTTAGGTGTTAGTAAAATACAGCAATCCTAATTTTAGTTTAGTTGACATACGTTAGACCGTTATTTAAACCCATCCGATGACATCACTTTAAATAATCGTATCGATTATATCGTAAAAAACCCTTGACTAAAACAATGTATTCCGCTATAATTTTAATACATTTAATATATAACGCTATAATGTTATTATATTAAATAGCTCGAAAACAATCTTTAATATTAATCTTCAAATCAATTGACGATTTATTATGTAATTTTAGGTCATTAGTAGAAATCATTGCGTGGTCCTAAGTTACTGCTTGAGTTGTCTTCTTACTTGCCTGTAAAAATACACATGTCTAAGATATATAGAAGTTGTACCAAAATAATACCTGCGTTTTAAGTTTGTGATAAGAATTCTTTCTATTAGTATTTCTTGTAGTTCCAAGAGTAAGGGTAGGTAATAAGGAAATGAGGTTCATTTCGGTTTTATATTTAGGTACAATGTTTTTTTTTTTGCTTTTGGTGGTTGAAGTGGTTTCGTTTAAAAGGTGAAAACGTAGACGTTAATATTAAAACTTATGGTCGTTCTCCGTTCTTCCTACAACGGCGGCGAAGTATCACCAGAAGCTTAGGAGGGGCTAGCGGTTAGATTATTCTAACTTTTAATATTTGATAACTTCAAGTTTCATTAAAAGAGAGATACACACTTTTAGAGGTTTATACTAACTATGTACCTATATACTTAAATATATCTGTGTCTGAACTAGATAAATAAATATCTGTATCTCAGATAGCTTTCCCGAACTTCATGACTTGAAGCTGTTCAGAATTTAAATATCTACTTTTATGTACGTATATCTCTTTAATCTCCTTTCGGCGCAGCCACGTACAGAATTATACGTTGTAACAATAATAATCTATTGTGACTGCTAATGAGCGAGGCAACAGCTTATTACAATATAAATAATAATGTAGTATCTATTCTGTATTTTATTTAGCAGGTTATCGTCGTTCTTCTACTGCGTGGCATTGATTTATTGTATAATGTGAAGTGTTATTTACCTTTCCAAAAGCCGTCAGAGGCTTTCTTCATGTCATCTATCAATTTCTCGCCGACGCCCCACATAAATTCAAGAGGATTTGATGGTACTTTTGCTGTCAATATAAGATCTTATTTAATGTACATTATTAAGATTAAAAAACGAATAGCTTTAAAATCTAAAACGCGTTGTTGTCTCTATAGGAACATATCATATCCTACTTCTTAAAATTATTATAATATTATTATACACAATTAAGACTACGTAAATTTATAACATGATCTTGAGGATTTGGGGAGAAGCTCGTGTGAAGAGCACTGTGCAGAAACTTTTACTTTTAAAAGGACTAGTAAGTAGATATTACAATATTTTATCTGAACTTACGAGTTGATCCAGCAGGTGTAGTGGGCGGGGCTGGAAAATAGAAAATGCCGTTAAATTTGTACAATCAATGTTTTGCACAGAATATGGGTAATTATGGACTGATTCAAATAATACACGGATGTAATGGAATTGGAAACTAATCTTTAAAGTTATAATTTGTTTTGGGAACTAAAACCAGAAATACAAAAAGCATCACTTGAGCTATGTTACCTACAATATTTTTAGATCAGTACAATCTTTAATAAGACAGCTTCACGACATCATTGACACTGGTAGGCAGGCACCATAACAAAAAATGTAACCAGCCTTTATCTGTCCCACAGGGCAAGGGCGTTTCTCAGAAAAATAATGCATCAGCATTGACCACCAGTCAGCTTGGCGATTTTAGACAATGCTCAGGTTTTCTCACGAAGTTTATTGTATGGAATTAACTATGTTGAATTAAGTGTGTGAAGTGTCTTAGATTAACTAAGAAAGCATAAATGTTATGACTTTGAAAAAATCACAATTCATGCCAGTTTTGAACCCACAACCTGCGGCTCATGAGGCGGGAGCGTGACCACTGTCACCAGTACGCCAAAGTAGGCACCCAATACCGACCTGCTAAAATATCATCGTGCTAATATCGTCTGGCAAAATAAGTGAGTTGGATACATGATAGTAGTTTAGCGAAAAATAGAAATGAAGCAATAAGGATACTTTTGCTCTTACCACCAGTTGAAGGAGTTGCGGCCGGAGTGGTGGGTGCGCTTGGTGTGGTTGCTGCGGCTGTCGTTGCGGCTGTAATATATAGAAGGAAATAAGTATCACACGATAAATATTTTGTCACGTTTTACCATTGAAAAGGGGTTCGTACTGTTGATTGGACCCGGGAGGGTTGGCCCAAGACCACACGCCCTGTTGCTGCGCATGCGGTCATTAGATTAACAGAAAGGTAGGAAGTTGAAGTTTATGAAAGTTTAGTACTATATAAGTAGGTAGGTATGATAATTTCACCAGCAATAGATTGAACCATAGAATAATAGATAGCTACTTATTTGGAATAAAGGGAAAACATTTAAATTCCTTAGCGCATGTCTTTGTCCCGTTCTTTAAACTGACGTGTTATGAATTTAAAATAGTTTTAGTTTAAGAATTAACAACAAGGTAGGAACGTATGTTATTTTTATATAACAGAGCTTATTAACATAGGTGTGCCGTGTTTGCTTATAACATTTAAAATGATAACCACTAAAATTAAGAAAAAATCTTTTGGTCTGTAAGTTCTAAACTGAACTGTTTTATCGAGTAACTTTTAATAATGTGTTTGCAGTCCCAGTTCTCCAAGTATAATAATTAGGGTATAAGGGTAAGGTATGACGTAGCTAGGTCTGAACAGTAAACTAGGAAGTTAACGGTCTTGGTGCAAACTTTAAATCATAAAAAAAGATCACGTAATATGGTCGGGCACTGCATTTGTAAACCTCTTTCGAGAACGTTGTCATATAGTCTTATGATAAAGTACCTAAATATAAAATAACGTAGATAAAATAAAAAAAAAACCAATTATACATAGACGCCTACCTAAGATTAGAGAAGAGGGAATTCTGATAAAACACATGATACCGAATTAAAATTTATTTGGGCTTTTATAGTGATGTCGACTCACTAACAAAGCTCAAACACATAAAAAAAAATCTTTATATTGTAATTATTTGGTACCTGAGTGGGGTTATTGGTAGCTTGATTTAAACTCTGTATTTTACTATGTTATTAGTAAGTACCTATGCGATAAGGTAACTCAATGTATCTTATGTAGTACCTAACTATGATATTAGTACGTGCTTATGCGAAAAAGTTTAATTAATGTGTTTATTTCTTACCCGCTGTCGTAGTATCGTCGGCACACTAAAAGAAAATAATTGATTATGAATATTATTTATACAAAATCAAGTTTTTAAATTGGATATAAAAACAACGTTATCCTGCGGTGGCGCAATTAAATGCTTGATTGTGATTCATTTCAGTCCCTTCATTTTTATAAAATTAATTATGTCCCTATATATTCTTAAATTAAGTAGGTATAAATAGTTCTCTGTTTTTCATAACATTATTAATATAGAATTAAAGCTCCTTTAGTATTTATCCTCCTGTAATATTTATCCGGGAGGCGCAGGTTCAAATCCTGTATCCGTTTCTCCATATTCGTTTCTCTCCACAAACATGTATTTACTGTAAAGCTTTTTTTTAATAGTCAGTGGTATAGTAAGTCCTATAAACATCTTTTTACCTAGTAAAATCAATAAACGACCAATATTTTTAATTAAAACACTTACCACGTATACAAATATTGTAGCAATTACAACGAATACTAAAGTTGTCTTCATTTTGATAATTATGTTTTCTACTTTCCTGCTGATACAACTTTAGTTAAGGACAAATTGATACTGATTTGTTTCTGAAGTTATACCGTGTTATATACGGAATTTGGTTAATGTACTACACACAATTGAACAAATATAAATATACATAAATTTGAAGAATTCATTCAAAAATTGGTACCTATGACGTGTTAAATTGTTTGTCACTTTGCTTCATAACACTTACTTTTGTTAAGGGATCACTCACTGTCCATATTTCCTTCTAGATTCGAGGCATGTTGACGAATGACGTATTTGAGGCAAGTAAAGCTACGTTTATACAGTTCTAAAAACAATTATCCTTTGATTCCTCATTATCAGTTTTATAACAGCATAATTTGACTTAAATTCGGTCAGTACGGCTTAGTCGATAACTAAAGCTGCGTAACATTTGAAGGCGCCTTCCATAGGGCCTATCAGAGATGAACACTTTGATTTTATTTATGGGTAGGTATTTCTTATAAACGATATATTGATTTATGTACTACCTGCATGGGAGGTACAATTATATGGAATTTATAATTGATCTTATCGCATATTCAAAATTAAATGAAGCAAATATCAAAATATAATAAATTGACAACTATAGGTTGCCATTAAAATTCGGTTGCATCAATTAATATGAATATCTTCACAAATCGATCGATCTTCGCGAATGTAATATATTTTAAATCTGTTGGCTCGCTAATTAGCAGACTCAATAGATTAATTATTGTTATGAAGTATGAAGTACGTATTTGTACGTGGCTGAACCAAAGGGTAACCCTCACAACTGTTATGTACCTACGTATCTCTCTTTAGCAAGTTAATATTGTGCATTTCAATTACATTATAGGTACATATACTTACTAGATGCCCGCGACTTCGTCTGCGGTGACTTCAGAATTGGGTCCAGCCGGGATAAATTGTATCCTATGTGTTAATCCGGGTTGTAAACTATCGGTGCCAAATTTTAATGAGGTAGTAGTTAATGCGTGAAAGATTAACAAACATCCATCCATCCTCACAAACTTTCGGATTTGTATTATTATTAGTAGGATTTCTTATTATATATTTTTATTTACCTACAGACTTCTAGTTACTAAAAATACACACAAAGATTGCTTATAACAAGCCTCCACGTATGATATCAATTAAGATCTTACTTTTAGTATAGAATGTAACATTAGCTATAAAGGAAATAAAATTTATATAAATACAAACTAACTTCAATATCATAACGACCAATTTAAGTTAAATCAATAAGTTATTTGCAACAATTCATGCATTATATAGCATAACATAGCATCACGCCTGTATAATACGATAGGGTAGGCAGTAGGTACTACTCTATATAGGTATGTATAGTAGTACTCATTACTATACAGATATATAGGTAACCAATTATAAAAAAAATATAGTTACTGAAGAAAAATAAGAGATGTATTCATACGTTATCTTACGAACTTATCCTTACACGCAGTAAGTCAAACCGACCGTGGATTTTACGCATATTAAAATAATTTTCGTGTCCGCATTAGAAACCCGAACATGTACACAAAATGTATTGACAATATGTTGTGGTTGTCATTGTATATAAAAACGTTTGAAAAACAAACAACAAGACGAAAATTTAGAATTTTCCAGAATCAAAAACAGGTACCATTTTCTTTTTTTATTTGTTTATATCTATCACATATACACATATATTTGTTAGTCATAAGTTTTATAGTAGGTACTATTTAACAAATAATAAGAATTAAAAAAATCTAAATATTTTGACAGTGTTTGTAGCAGTCTACGACAAAAGTTGCTGCAAAGCTGAATGCATCAAAATTGTATTAAAAGGTTTAAATTAAAACTATTTAACTTTGAGTAGAAAACATTTCAATCTTGTCATCATATAAATACAAAAAAACCACCAGACCACATGACTTTATGTATCTAATTATGTCGCATCTCAACTTGAAAGTAAAAATATTTTTAAGTTCCTTAAATAGGTTGGTACTGTTTATTGGGATTAAAAAAACCAAAACTCCTTCACTTTGTCGGGATTGAAATCAAAGTCGGGAAGAATCGTGACGTTTTGCACTTTGTGTACTTCTTTCAAGTCGGGAAAGGCAAGTTGCAGTTGCACTGTCATGTATATGAAGGTGGACGCTGCCATTGTCAATGCAAGGCCAGTGTTGTAGAAGAACATGCCGTACACAGAAACACGTGCATCTCTTACTGCTAACATGTTTAATATTTCTTTTGTTAGCCTGAACGTTTCCGCTGAAAAAACAATGACGTCATTCGGTTAACATTCTTTTGTATAATATACATATAATCAGACACACGGTGAAATAATTGTATAGAGAGCTTATTTTGTGTGTCTAGAGTACACAACCATTTTTCTGTTAGTCGTTTGTCATCGCGATGGTTAAGTTGAATATGAACTTAACAATCGAGGTATTTGGAGTAACTATCCAGAGTCTGCGGGTTCAAACTTTGCTTGCGGTTGTCATTTAACGCTTTACAGGTAGAGACAACTATTATATTGATGGTCATTACAGGATAGGTAATTTTAATTTTAAAGGAGAATACTGCTTATTGACTCGCTAATTACCAGACGCAATAGAAATATTATTGTTATCAAGTACAATTTACTTTCGCGAGTATGAAACCTGAAACCCGTATATGCAAAATTTTTTGAGTGCTATGTGTGTAAAACAGACTCTTCGTTATGGAAATTTTATATCAAAATCTCATACAAAAAGTCAGAATTGTCGAAGGTCTTAGCAAGTTAGTTTACCATCCATACGTTTCTTTAAGCTTTTGATTCTTATCAATTTAATTAAAGTACGTGAAATATATCGACGGTTGAAAGGCTATTTGGCTTAAGCGACATTTTTGTGTAATATGAAAATATATCTAAAAGTTATTTTATGGTTAATTTTTTAAAGCACTAAAATGACACTTTTACGAAATAGCCTTTCAACCGTCTATATTGTTCTACTTACCAGAGCCATTCGGCTTCAATTGTATGTAAGCGCATATGAGTTTGGTTTGCTCTAGTTGCCTGTAGAACAGATCTGACTGCATGCTTACCATTAGCAGATGGAACCAACTAGCCACCGACCACCCAGAAATAGCACTCGCTCGAATTATCTCCATCTGTAAATTATCAAAATATTATTCGAGTTACGGTGATGTGCAGGATTGCAATAACTAACGAGGAATAAAATTTATAAAAATACAGGAGAAAGAAACAGAAAAAGAAAATTTAACAATAGGAAAATATGATTTCTGGAAATCAGTTTTGAGTAAGAATGTGATTAACTATAAGAGTAGAGGTATATTCAGGAAACGATGGATGGTTTGTGTTAAAGATGATATGGCTAGAAAGGGACTGACTACCAAGATGACGCCTGATAGAGATGTATGGAAAAATAATACCTACACACTGCACCGACCCTAAATAAATTGGGACGAGGGTAGAAAGTTAATGTATAATATGAAAATACATGTAATAGATAGGTACCTAATTGAATATCTGTGTTGTATTAATCTATATAATGACTTTTTATACATTTGTGTTGGGATAAGCTGTTGCCTCAGTCATTAGCAGACACAATAGATTTTTATTGTTACAACGTACAGATCTGTACGTTACTGAGCCGAAAGGTCTACTTAGCTTCTGCCCACAACTCCGTCTGCGTGGACTTAAGAATGGGGTTCAACAGTGATAAAAGGTATCCTATGTGTTAATCTGGGTTATGAACTATCAATGTGCCAAATATCACCTAAATCCGTGCGGCCGGTAGTTATTGCGTGAAAGAGTAACAAACGTCCATCCATCCTCACAAACTTTCGCGTTAATATTAGTTGGATTGAGCAGAAAATTATTAAGACAGCGTTCCATTGTAATTTCAGAGTCTTATAGGATTTATCTAAGTACATTTTTTCCCTATGAATAAAGATTTATAAATTAACTAAGTGCCATTTTCCCCTAAGAATAAAAATTTATAAATAAGCTATGCATTAAAAATATTTTCATAGATAATGAAGTTATTAATACATACGTCTGGATTTTTAATGTACATTATAAATGTTTGCATTGTAACCATTGAGCCCACTGCAACAGTAACTGCACCTAAAACGAGCTACAGATACAGAAGAACAATTAATATTAATATTTATGTTCAAGTTTTCAATAACCATTCAATAAGAGCTATTTAATGTGGCTTACAGTAAAACGATAACAAGTCTCGATTCGTCGCAATTGTTCAAATAACATTCTTATGGCGACACAGAAATCTTTAGGTTCTGATCTAGTGTGGAAAGTCACACGTTCATCGAATTCGTCCTTCCACAATATACTGTGGAACAGCTTCTGTTTCGGAATGTACTCTATCTTCATGTTAGTAAGTTTTATTAATGCTACGTTTAAGTAACGAACTCTCGCAGTTAAAAAAGAAAATGTGTATACAAAGAAACAAAAATCGTCGTATGCGAAAAACAACCATAAGAAGTAAATAAATCCAGCCACATCTATAGCTACGGATACGTGGAACACGTAATACATATACATCACTATAATAATTTGAGTGAATCCAATACAAACTATTAAAATTTTATAAAATTTGATCGACACTGCACGCATAAATTCAGTTTCTTTAGCTCCTAGCAATTTGTCAATTTCTATGCTGTTTAAAATCAAGTCCAAACCTCTGTATTTGTCGCCAAACGTTATGTTAGCAATAAGTAAATTTGAAAATATCGTGAAATGCGATACTGCTAAAAAGTCGACCAAATTCAGGTATTTTTCTTTAGCGTTTGAGATCCACAAAAGGTATGTTGCGCAGATGTCAGCAACGATCAAGACACATATGTTGTACAACATTGTGCCTAGTTTTCTTTCAACAACCTTATTTTTTCTTATAACAAAGCGGCAAAATCCAGAAAGTTCAAGAAATCCAAAAATATATTTGAATCTTTTAACATAATCTTTCATTAATTCATTTCTTTCAGCCACGTCCATTTTGTGACAACACGTCTTTATACTTCGAATTAATAACGATGACTGTATGAATAAAAATGTGTACCAGTTTATCAATTGATTGATATCGTAGTCTCCGGGGTAAAATCAGATACAATCAATAATCGTACCCTACAGTCGTAATTTAGATAACTATCTTGTAATAATTTATTCATATAACCAAAAAATATATAATTAATACATTTTTTAAGTAATTGTTTAGCTGTAATTAATAGCGACTAGTTCATTGTAATAGTCAATGAATAAAGATACCAATAAGAACACATCTAACTAATGTTGAGGAAATTAACCAAGTAAGAAATGTAACTATTTATGGTACCTCTGTATATTATTTTATAGTACGAATCATACACAAATAAAGACACAATAATCTAATGCAGAGATTATTTGACAGTTAAGACAACGTGAGACACTAGTGATACGTTCGTGACCACAGCTTTTCGTATATTTAGCCATAATATATTGAAAGACGGTAGTCAATCAAAATATTAGCTAGTTTAATATTTATGAAAACTATAACATACAATCATGATATGTACCTATGTACTAAAATTAGCTTTAGGCTCTTAGGTAGGTTTTAATAGTGTTACTTAATTGCTAAATAAAACAACAGAATTTTATTGATGATATATTGCTTATCAATACAGAGTAACAAATTGTTTGTTTCTTAAAATACAGTTTGAAATCGTATCGAAATGCTAATAAATGCAACAGACAAGTATGTATAACGAAGGCATTGCGCTATCACAATTGTTACGGATCGCCGCGCCGTCAACGCTGACGCATCGACCAAAGATAAGCCAATATAAAAAGTTCAGATCTATTCAATCTTACCAAATTGTACAAAATACTTTAACAAATATCTTTTAAAAATCTCATAAATGCTAAGTAGGTACTACTAACATAATTAGTTAATATTAATTTCTCAAAATTTTACTACTATTTTCTAAATTTAGACATATTTACAATTCTTTAAGTACCTAATTTATCCACAAGCTTCGCTGTGAAAGCGCAAATGTATCAATTGAGCATCATAGTCTTTTATACCCTCTTCAAAACTCGGAAGCGCTTCATCAAGGCAAACTTGATGTCTAATTAAAATTATAACAATTGACGCATTAAATAACACATTTACACAATACACCATTCTCACACACACTCACAGCACATACTGTAACCAATCAATATTATAATTTAAATAATATAAATACTTCTAGAAATGCAGTTCAACTTGGTACGACATGTCGTGGAGCCGCTACGGGGCGCCACTATCGAATTCAATAAATTTGGACTTTATTAAAGTACAAAACAAAAAACAAACATAACATTTTTCTATAGTTACAATACAAATTAAAATTGTGACATAATTTGTGTTATTAATTTGAGAAATAATTAGGAGCTAGTATCACTAAAAACGAGGAAAGAGATTCCTTACCGTGGATTTAATTTATACCAAAGCATAAGTCTTTGATATTTGCTTATGGGTCGGACAAGAAGTGTCATCCGATCCATAAATTGCTTCATTTCAAGTCAGCAACATTTATATCGCATCTAGCACCATCCACTTCTAACTCCACAACGTCATCACAACAATCTCGCCTGTCTATCCTGGCTGGTTTGAAATGAAACTTACAATCGATTTCTATGAGACAATCGGACTAAAGCTATTTTTATTCTAACTTAATACTAAACTTAAACATAATCCCGTACCATCACCAAAGATTGCACATAATACCCGATACTTTGATTTTTTAATTGCAGTCATGCCTATGTATAGGCCAGTGGATTATTTCACATTGACTGTTAAAAAATTAAGGTATTTTTTCAATGGAACCAAACATGGATACTGTTCCGTATTAATACAAAAACATCAGTATTCTCTTAAAGACGGAATGCTTACAATAGTAGTTTGGAAGACAACATCAATTACATAACTAAGAGGAATTTCGAGTGTGCAGGCTCAAATTGAACTAAATTAAGAACTGGGTTTTTAGTAAACTATTGTATATGTTTAAAACGGACGGAATAAATTCGTATTGTTAAGTACTTTTAATTAAGCCATATTCAATTGTTTTGATGGACCATGTTGTTGAAAAAATCCGATACCTTAATTGGTACCTGTTCTTTGAGACTTGTATTCATTAGAGACAAAATGTTCTTATGTGTTGGACGTAATAGTATTGCATTATAATAAAGAGTAATGCCCATATAAGGTTTAATGTCCTTGTGTTGATCCCTAGTACAAATATGTCCTTAATGATTACAAGTACTAATTATAACAGTTATAATGAAATATCATTAATGTATATTTAATTGTGTACTGGCATCGGCAGCTGTCCTAGTAGCTGGTTGGCGAACGTTGCGTTAGTGAACTTGAAGTGTCGTTTGTCGTAGAACTTGAGCAGCGCTGGGGAATAAGGGTGCTGTTTCTTTAAATGCATGTAGTGTTCTTCTGGTTCTGAGGTTGTGTGTCCGCATTCTTCACACACGTACATCTGGAATTAAGAATATTATTCTCGTTAGTGACCATACTCTGGAAATGTAAGTTTTGTTCGGGACAGAATGTTATTATGATGAATAAGAGTATATGGTGAGTATGGAAAAAAGCTTTTTCCGTGCAGTGGGTCAGTTATGGGCTGGAGGTTATGTTATGTCATACAGTGAATAACATAATTATTGTTTAGGAATAAAGAAAATATGCTTACCTTAGTTCTCCTTTCCTTGTACGCGTAAGTATGTTGGACTCCATGTACTTTTAAGCAGTGTGATTCCAGGGAGCATCTTTGGGTAAATGATTTCTCGCAGAGGTTGCATTTGTAGGGTCGCACTCCAGTGTGCGTCCTCGTGTGCCTTTTAAGATCGAACGTGTCATTGAACCCTTTGCCGCAGAACGTACACAAATATCTCTTTACGTCTGAGTGGCATTTCATATGTCGGTTTAACAGCCTCTGTAAACTAAAGTTCTTCGAGCACACCCTGCAAACGAACTTCGTGGGATCATCTTCGCTAACTAATACTTGTTTGTTCTTCTCCTCTTCTCTTTGTCTCGCGTTTGCTTCCGTCGCCAATGGATTTTTAACTCCGTGACCACCATTAATGAATTCCAATGGGAGTTCTGCTGGTAGACCCAACTGTAAATTAAATTATTTTGTTAGATATTTATAAACTTAGCTTAAATTACATAAATGTGAAGATAGTGAAAACGTAATTCGAAAAGAGTACTGTGCCAAAAGAAAAAGTTTAAGTCATTAAAGGATTCTAAGTTTGTGCACCTTCTATTATGACACGAATACGTAATTTTCAAATGCAATAAGTGAAAGCATAAGTTGATTTAGGCTCGGCGTAATAAAATATATTTTATTACAACTTCTATGTCGTTTTTTTTATAATTACAAGACGACATAGAAGAAAGGAAATGCCTTAAAGCTTCGCCTTAAAATCAAATAATGCTTACCCTTTGTTGCAAGATTTGAATTTTGCCGTCACCAACAGAGGCTTTCTTGAGACTTACAGCAGCTGCAGGACTGAGCGACGCGTTCTCTATGTGACTGCTCCCGTCGAGTGAGTTGTTGCCGCCAGGTGATGGCAACGATGTGCCGGTCGGTGAATCCAGGTCCAGCGAAGGATGACTAGTGAAGGGAAAGCCGGGTGACAGGATTTGTTGTCTTTGTTGAAGTTGCACGTGAATTTGAAGTTGTTGCATTTGACCTTCACCGTGTTGCAGAAGTGCTGGATTCAGTTGCATCAATAAATCTGGCCGATCTTTAGCGAAATTGTAAGACGAACCCTGATTTTCTTGGCTGGCGAATGCCAAATAGTTGGCCTTTTCATAGTATTGTCTACTTAAATTAACTTGTTCTGCTAATGATTCAATATCAACAGGATTATGCACTGAATCCGGGGTGATTGATGATGATTCTCTTATATCAGAATCAGTTATAGATTCTACATGATTGTTTAATAAACTAGCGAAGTCTTCCGCTGAGTCGGACAAGTTCCCTAATATTCCTTCATTTGGTCCTGGAAACGTTAACGTATTGGCAAATTGATAGTTGTCTATTACATCTTCACCCATATCAACGACCATAGACTCATCGAAGTTACTTCCATAATTACCAATAGCGCCTATATTTTCTAATTTGTTTTCATAATCTATTTCTTCATCTTTTAGCGCTAATCCGTAGTGAGCATTCTGCATTAATGAATATTGTTTACTTTGTTCAGGGAAGTTTGTAGCATTGTCGTTATTTTCACAGTCCATATTGAATCCATTAATAATATTGAATTCATTCGAGAAGTTGCTGTTTGCATTAAACGAATTTTGACCGCCTTTTGTGGATGGTCCTAAGGTTTCATAGAATGGAGGAAGGCTGCCAGTAGGTGGGCTATTTGGCCCGTAGTTGGAGCGCCCATCACGGCCATTGCCACCACTTCCTGAGCCACCTCCCATCGCTCCACCACCACCAGATGATGGCGCGGTGCCACCACCCCCTGAACTAAAGCTACCCGAGCCTCCACTACTTTGTGAACTACCACTTGAACCAGTATTGCCGGTTGATCGGCCATGACCAGCTGCTGCATTGATAATACCGGGGACTTTACTCGCTGGGCAATTACGAAGGACAAACGAAGGTCGGGCTAAAATTCCATTTGCAATCTTGGAACTACTTGTTCTCCTTTGCTCTCTTAATTTCTTTTCTGTTTCTTCATCTTCTGAATCACCACGGTTTTTCGCAATAACATAGTCAATAGGCTGATCTTGTTCTGGTTCAGGGGCAGGCAACGTTGGTGGAATACTGACGTCAGACAATTCTTTTTTGCCATCACGAAATTGTGACTGTGAGGGTGTCCTTTGTATAACTGACACTTTTTGACATGTAACACTGTTATCAATGCCTGGGGATGGAGTCGATTCCGGTGATGGAGTATTTCTGGCTGGCAGTACAACTGGATCACTATCAAGAGAATCCTTTTCTTCTTTTATTAGAGGTTTGTCTTCTTTTTTCTTGTCTTTTCCTAGGACGGGCAAGTATTGTTTGCGTTCTGCTTGTGTAAGGACATGTCCTCTGTGACTGCCATATGGAACGTCGCCTCCAAGTATCGATGATACAAATCTGGGTTCTTTTGAACGTTTATCTCTTGTATGTTTTACTCCATTGATTTCACCGAATACATCGCGTTCTGAAATAAAGAAAAAGAAAACGTGAATCACAATTGCAAACAAAAAACCTAGTAATTAGTAGATATATAACGGATAAATTTGTAATATAAAGCTAAATTTCTGAAATGTGTGCGAAAATCTATCGTTAATGACAATTTATCAAAGAAATCGAGACAAAACGAGTTATAATAAAATAGTAACTATTCGTCCTCGGCTTTTTACTAACGTATTCATGTGGCGTCGGAGGCATGAGGCCTCGTTGACGTCACTGGTATGTGCCTCCATAACGGTAATACTCGCCTCCACATATACGTTCACACTAGTATATGTGTGCGTATATGTTGTTGTGTGTTTGCCGCATTATTATAATTGGTGCGCTAACACACAAAGTGACAAAATAAATCTCAACCTAAATCTACCATTCATTGACACCGCGGGTTTAGTCGTCTAGTCTATATTTAATGTTTCCTGTCTATCAATATATTTGTAATGTCTCAAATAAAACAAGCACATTTTAACTAAAATTAAATTATAATTATTTTTAGATCTTATTTTTTTATAAACATATGTCAATATATTATATCTATAAAGACACGACTAAAATAAAATGATTTGTTGCGTAACGAATTACATAATATATAATTATACTATAATTGAATTTCGAAGTAGGTAAAGGAAGTCAAAAATCCTGTAGATAAAAAAAACCTCGATTAGAGCAAAATGCACGTAGGTAGTCAGTGAAAGTCCCAAGGTTGGGCCAAACGAGTTTCTTTGCCCTTTCTCGGCTTTTGTTAGGGACCCAAGGACGAATCCTGGCATTGTTGGGGCTCTTTTTTGTATGAGCTTGTAATTGTATGCGTCTGCGCGGCCGGGCGTGTAACGTGGACTCTCGTTTTGAATCTCATCGCCCATAGGCCACAATGTTGTATTACTTCAGTTTTGTTAAAAGATATTTTGTGCTCTGTGCGTTGACAAAGTTTATAGCAGCACTTAAGCCTCGTAAATATTTTATGTTTGCTTTTTGTACTCTATGGTCATTCGTACGTCGGTTTCTTAGAACTGTCCATAAGCCGTCCCTCGCTATTGGGTAAGCTTTGACCTACAAGAGACATTGAACAATTTATATTAATGCAGTCCCTATACCAATTACTGCATGTGGATGTACTGCATTCGCAATGGGACAGAATAATGGATTATTCTTATTTCTGAAGTGGCCATTTACTAACAAAATGGGCATTTAAATGGTGGGGTTTTAATAAAAACAAAAATTTATTTAAAAGATAAGCCCCTCGGCCCATTGTTTAAATTTTAAAGGTTAATTCAATTAACTGAATTTATGTAAAAATAAGATATATTTTGTACCGCTTTTGTTTCGAGTATAAACAGTAAATCTCTAAATATAGTATGGTTGAGTGATGGTCATATTGAGGCCTAACATTGAATAATGCCACCAAACGTAACGCGTTACATCAAGTCCGACAAATTTTACGTTCTATAACATTCTTATAGAATGTTAATACACGTCAAAGATATTGTACTGCAAAAAAAAAACATTGCGACTTTGAAATAGCTCACGAATTTGGAATAAAATTTGCTGCAGATGGAGTGGAATGCCGTAGCCGGCACATTTCATATGGCGAAGATTGAAATGATAAGGTTTTAAATGTGTGACAGAGATATATTACTGTGGTAAGAGGTATGTTTCAATGTAAATTAGCATCTTTATGCCAATAAAAATAAAAATAAAATGGTATAATTGTATGTGTTTTAATGGCTTATGTCTTTTTTACATGTGTTAAAAATGAAACGGGCAGACCACAACTACTTTACTGTGTACAAAAAGGTATGTATTAACAACTATTAAAATCAAGGAAAAAACAAGATCAAATTCTAAGCGTAGGCACTATTTGCGTAAGAAAACAAAAGGAAATGTGATTTATTTCATGGTAAGGTGTAACGCAGTAATATTTATGTTACTTGCAATGTAATACAATTTGATAAACCTACGTTAGAAACATAAGTTAACAAAATAGTTAAAACAACAGTACATGCCCTCTAGACAAGGTTGTGTTACTTGCTGTTAAAATTAGTGCAGAATATCGTCTAACTATGGAAATATAAACTATGTTAATTAGAGTTACCTTATAGAGTTTATCATGGTATAGCCAAAATTATTCAAGTATTTAGCACTAAACGCCGAATTCTTTTTGTCATTGAATGTTTTTTTGGTCTTTGATCCAATATTCTTAAAGCATGACCATACTGCCTTCTTTCTTTTAAAGCATTTTCTTACTAAATTTTATCAATACTTTTTGTAAATACGCGATGCCGTTGCAATGAAAATATATGTTATCATTCGCTTTCCCTTATCTGAATTTATTTGGGGTCAGCGCAGCATGTCTTCACTCACTCCCAAAGAAAAAAAATGTATTTTTATATTATACTCATGACATTAAAGTGTTTGCATTTTCATTAAAAGACAAACAGAATTTATTTCGCGTTACTAATTAGTGTGACTTTATAAAGTACCAAAAATGCAATAGGTAATCACATTTTCGCGCTTTGCATTCGGCATTTCGAAACCAGACTAACTCCGTGATTAATATTCCAAATGTTCTATGAATTGATATTAGCACGAAGAATTATAATGAGAAATGTCTTTAGGCATTATTTATAATGTGGTCAGGTTTTGGGTACATTCCAAATGATTTATAAATTTTGATTCAAACTATGTGTAACCTGCATTAGGTATGGCAAATTGCATATTTCAAAATAACTCTGTTAGTACCTACATTTTTGGAATAAAGAAAATGTCTATTGTGTTTTGGATACTTTTACTGACAGATCAAGATTTGCAAATATAGCATAACATCACGCCTGTATTCCCCGAAGGGATAAGCTGAAATGTGAGTGTACACATATGTACACCCACATTTCAGCAATGCTGTTATTAAGTCCCATGTAATAGGTGGTGAGTGTATTGCCATCAACTTGGCACAATTCCAAACTCCGGGCTGCTACTGCGAATTTCCTAACAGAAAACTCAATAACACTTCGCCCGACCCGGGAATCGAACCCGAGACCTCCTGCTCAGCAGTCGCGCTTGGGACCACTAGACCAACGAGGAAGTTAGTTATATTATTACTTACTTAATCCTTTCTCAATTAATTTCTTGTTTATCGCGATATCATGAGAATTTACTAAACATGTTTTATTTTTGCCGTACTCGTATGTTACTGTACCTACATCGCATCTACTCACGGTCACGGTTATATCAGCACTTATATGATCACCGTTAGTGTTTTATGCTGACGTCACCTTCGCTGATTGATATGTTGTTAACGTAATGCGTCATAATTACATATTTTTTTCTAACACTTGAATGTCTTTAAATTGTGCAAAAACATGTTTATAACCACAATGTAAATTTTAGTTTTAACGGACGTTTGCTTGACTTTTTGTGAAATTTTGTAACTTTTTTATTAACATTATAATTTCAGCCATCTGTTTAAAGTATTATTTGTTGTTTGATAATAATAATGATCGTAAACAAAAGTCTCAGTGTTTTGGTGAATAAAACGGACACAGTCACATCAATAACAATATATGAGATACACATTTAAACAGCGCCATTTTAATTCTAAAACGGTAAGTCAAGGTCCCGTAATTACCGCGTCCATATCTATTCAGTTACTCGGTGTTTCCTGTCGAGGAACACTGTGTTATAACCTTGAATACGAACACTCATTATTTGGCCATTAACGGCAGCCTTCTCCGCATCACATTTTGGCAATAATTAGCAATTCTTGAGCGAGTTCTATGTAAGACAATTTGGAGCTAAATAGCCATGAGACATTTGCGTTCTTAATGATCTTACGCAGACTCATGGAGCTCTTTTCCTTGTGTATATGCAGAATACTAATGCAATAACGTGATCACGCAATGTGAACATTATTCGTACAAATCAGTCTTATTGATTTTCCTGCACACATCACTTTTTCTCTTAAAGTTACTCATAACGTTAGAAATTTACTATCGCTTCCATTATTAAAGTTGTCAAATCAGTAACAAAGAAATTATTTAACATAATGAGCGCCTTATTGCGATTTCACGGACGTTTATAAGTATTTGGACAAAATTATTGAAGCATGTTTTGGGTAACGCATACCTGCTTATTAAATTACAATTGTAATAATATAGGCAATCACGGCGTAACTATGTAAAGCATTAATAACCTTAACACATTTTGCGGCTTGCACCATTACTAACCCGTGTTCCTAGTAATTATCGACACATTAATCATCGACAAAATATTATTCTAAAATGATTAATTATGGGTTGTTGAAACTGTTATGTTACACTGTTACAATTACATGCGTAACAATAACTGAAGCACAATGACTGAACCTTGGGTAGTACATATAAGTGTGTAATTCAAAAAAAAAAAACGCTTGTTACGTGTTGCACAATTTTCAAGTTCATAACCGCGCGTTTTGTTTTATTTAGCTCAGTTGAATCTACAGCGTAATGCAAATTGACGTTTTATTTCATGGCTTCTTATAACATCATGTCATAATTGAACTACAAAAGTTTAAATATGACATCTGAATAATGATTTATAACACGCAAATGATTTTCGTATTAATAGCCTTTTTTCCGTACCTATATAATAGTTATAATATGTCATGATAAATTATAATTATTAGGCACACAGAGACATACACACAAAGGCACACATGTAGAGGCGGCAGTAAAACTTGCCTGAGGCATTAATAAAAACTAGCGAGGCAGCGGGGCGGACTAGTATGACCTTGCGGCCGGGGTTATCGGACGCTGTTAGCATTTAACGCATTATAAAACGTAAGACAGCTATGAAGAACCGCTCCGGCGGAGAGCACATAAAATTCCGTTGAAGCCTTTTTTCCATAAGCATAAGTACCGATAGCACACGGTACATAGCAGCGCTCGCGCATGCTGCGGTAAAGAATCGGTTAAAAGGTCGCCTCGAAGGACATTTTTTGTTTTGAATTACTTATCGTGGGCGCGACCGCATGTGGACCGTTCGGACCATATGTAAGCGTGTTACACACTTACGAATCTGCAGACGTTCCGTCAACGTCTCTAATGCTCTTAGAATTGAATGATTTAAGAGCTTTTGCAGCTGCAAACAAGCTAACATTGTGGTCGTCTATTTTACAAATAATTTCGCATAAACGTTCACGTGTTATGTCTGACATTGAAGGAAGGAAGAAAAGGCTGTTAAAGTAATACGATTGTTTTCCCGCATAGCCTTTGTTCCGTTCACACATGCGTTATCTAGCCGTGAATTGGTACAGTCCAAGTCGAACACTTACCTACCTACGCCTGGTACGCCTACAAATGTAATTATTAACCTTCCGGATATTTTTCAATACCACTTTTGATACACAAAAAATCGATTCTAATACGTTGCCTCTCAGACCAACCGGTCGCAAAAACTATTCAACACTTTATTATTATTTTGATCACGGCGTGAATCACAACCAGATTTGGCTAGGGTTAATGACCCAAATATGTTTAGCGAAGTATTCAAGGCTAGAGCCGACTAATTCGACTGGCTAATAGAAAAAAACCGGTATCTTAGAAGGCGATCGGTTGGCTTGTTTTCGTTTGTTCTCTGTTTCATCGGAGGCAACTTCAACTTTATTACTGGTTTATCCGTTAAAATAATTACCGTTATTCAAATTTTCCAAGGGTTGGCGATGTTTTAAACTAAATATAATTAAACAAATAACAAGTCTTGTAAATTTATTGAATTGTTTATCTTGTAAGTTAAATTTTGTTATTTTATACATGCATGTATTACAAGAGAAACTGTTAACTTTAAACAGTCAAATAGGTCAAGTGATCCTTGAATTAAAATGTTAGGCACACATAATTCGGGCACATAATATGTCAATAAGAATTTTGGAGGCGTCGGGTGTTTGGGCGATGTGTATTGTGAATCGCAGTAAAGTGACCTCTAATCATTATTTACTCTTGAAAAGCGCCTTGTAAATGTCATTTCGGTACATATTACCTATTCGTGAATATGTGTTGTGTAGTAGGTAAGCAGTCGTGGGCGGTCCGCAGCAAATTGCTCCAAAACACACGAAATTATTATCTTTTATTGCGCATGACACAACAATGGAGGAGATGACCTTACGATCGAGATTTAAGCCTCGGTTAACCGCTCGCTATTTATTTGAGTTATATTTTTAAACGACATTTTTTCCTGCGTCACATTTACATAAAAAATAATGTTCTGTTACTTTGTATAGTCTGAGTGACGGTACAAAAGATTGTTCTAAGTAGCCCGATATTTTAGAGTTGTGATAAAGCCCCGGTGTCGTAGGTGGTCGTAAATATTGAAGACAAATAGACTTTAGTTTTATCAAAAATACCATATGGATCGTCGTGGACGGATCTCCTATAAAGCTAACGCTACTTCCATTACTCGTATCGTATCTTGTATGACAAGAATTGATTTTATGTTAGGTAGGTTCTTACTTGCTGTCTACATAATCTTGTTTTAATGCAAATGGAACAAAATGATATCATCTTCTCTATGTGTAACGCTATTTTCCTCGCGGAAACTGGTGTTCTGTTATTATATTATATACTATATATAATTTACTCCAAAATCTAAAATAAAATCAGAATTTTATAAGAATTAATGAGAATTATGTATGACTTCCAAGGCACTTCTCAGTAGATAATTTAAAGAAAATTAGGGGAGTAAAGTGGCGATAAAATCGGCTTTGAAAAGACTGTTATGAATTTAAACGCAGGTCAAAATAAGCACACTTTTGTGTAGCCAATATCTTTGGAAAAATTATTTACTACGGACCTTTAAGGACTATATAAATACTAAGTAAGTTAGAATTTATTTTCCACGTGTAGCAAGTTTACTTAGTCTATGCAAGCTAATGGTTAAGAACTCTCGCACGGTGTTTGCGCGTGCGTCGACACTTGGACGACGAGACGGACGCGGCTACGTCACTCGTCTGTATTTGTTGAAATTACCGTTTAACATGCCAATTGTTTATGAGCACAACTATGTATTTTTGCAATGTAGATATAAGATTGGGTTGCTATTCTTGGATAATATTTGAGATCATTTGACACGTTGGGAATTGTTTAAGGAAGTTTTGTATTGTATGAGAAAATTATTAATTATTGAATAGGAATTAATTGCAACTGTTCTAAAATAGATTGTAATTTTTTTTTTATAAATGTAGCTCTGTTCGTAATTATTTTCCCGTTATAGTCTATGGAGCGTATAAAATCGCAGAACTGCTTTGCGGTTTATCTTTGACGATGTTCTCATAGAATTTTATAATATCAATCACGCGAGCATCGAAGCCGAGTTTTATTGTTTCCGCAATATAGGCGATTGGACACAGCCTGCGGTCGCCCGTACCCCACACCTCGCAACCCCCCGCATTCCGCGCCTACTAATGATAGATGCATACAGAAATGCTTTTTGCGGTATCAGAACTATCGTTCTGGACTCGCACAATACTACTATTTGACGGATTTATTAATCAATTTGTCGGATTACTGCGCTTAAACGGTTTGATACTAAAATCTTAAACGCATCTTTGACTCGATACTGATTTATAATATCAATCGTTTAACACCTAAAATAACTAAAACATAACATAGCATCACGCCTGTATTCCCCGAAGGGGTAGGCAGAGGTGTACACAATTGTACACCCACATTTCACCAATGCTGTTATTAAGTCCCATGTAATAGGTGGTGA
The DNA here is from genome assembly GCA_935421205.1 of Xylocampa areola. NCBI lineage: Eukaryota > Metazoa > Arthropoda > Insecta > Lepidoptera > Noctuidae > Xylocampa > Xylocampa areola. The sequence continues at coordinate 8,545,316 of OW285204.1, forward strand.
GCCTATTGCCATCTACCGGGCACAATTCCAAACTCCGGGCTGCTACTGAGAATTTCTATCGAAAAACTCAATAACACTTTGCCCGACCCGGGAATCGAACCCGAGACCTCATACTCAGCAGTCGCGCTTGGGACCACTAGACCTACGAGGCAGTTAACTAAAAGTTAATTTAACTAAAACACTATTGAAACTACTCTACTACCACTAATAATAATACCAATAATACTATAATACCAATATTTCTAGGAACTCACTGACTCAATAACTTGGTATAAGCGGTGACTGGGTGTATGCTAGATCATTTTATTTAATATCAGAAAATACCGGAAGCTTCCTACGTAAGTTGGTACGGAGCTCACCTTCATACCGAATGTTTTATAGGCAGCCTCCATAAAAACTAAATACCAGTTACAACTTAGTAGGTATAAAAAGCAGATGTATCAACGCAAGAGGTAGCAGAAAACAGGTCTATTGGCAATTAGAATCGCCCGTACCCATCACATATTATATATAAGTAAGGAGTATTTGTCAGGCCATGTGTGAGACCGTTCCTAGAAGAACTGGCTACTCACGTGCAAGGCGGTAAAAAAAAGAAAAAAAAATATGGCGAGCCCTTGAGTAACCGTCACTTAAGTCAGCCAACGTCGGATGTTGACTCTTTAAGTCAATTTCCTTGTAGTATGTACTCGACAATTCTCGTGGTTTATGTTTCGAAATAAGAAATGCGTTGGTGTTTAAGAGAAGTACCTACCTATATTTTGAGGAGGCTTAAGCATAAAGGATACCTTTATATGGAATACTTTTCCTTGACCGAAATACTTAAGAGGTCTAGGTTATGAAGTTCGTCTATGTTACGGAGCTTGATTAACATATACTTTTTTGTGGTTTTGGGTTCAGTATTAAATTAACAATGACCTTATTAAAACCTCTTGTGCAGATGTAACTTAGAATTTGAACTATTTATGCAAATGGCTATCTTGGTTGACATCGAAATTACGGTCACTTTGTAGTACATTGCGTCGTATGTTTTTTAATATTTATGCTCATAATAGATAATCAATAACATACGACGCAATATACTTTAAAATAACAATCATTTTGATGCCAGTCAAATAGCCAAACGCCTGCGAATATGTACAAATTAGCAACACAAGATAAAAAAAAAACATCTGACTTCCTAGTTATAGATAAAAAAGCAAGCATGTTCTTATGCACGTACAAATTCTCATTAAACATTAACGCAGTTGTCCAGTCCGACTATCGACCCGCAGCGACCCAGGGGGCCACCCTCCGCTAACTTGGCAAAAACCAATCAAGTTGTCACAAAAACTTCAGCTAAATATAAATGTTTGCCAGTAAACGGCTTAACTTACGATTGGAACGCCATTAAAAACAATTATACGTACCATAGTTGTTCCAAGAACAGATTTTGTGCGCCTATTCTGAATGTAATCGCTTTTTTTATGATCGCCAATCTTTAAAAAGGCAAAACCTTAAAAAGGTAGCTGAAGTACAATGGGTAAGGATACAATAGCCACGGCTACATGGCGAAATACGTTTCTTCTTTTTTGGCAACTTGTAAAGATGCAGATTAACTGTTCATATATATATTATGGCAACACGCGATAACGTACACTTTTGTTTTTGTTGTCGACCGCTTTTGTGCACACATTTTGACCGTGAATGATGTGTACTATATATCTAAGTGATATTAGTAGTTATTGTAGGCTCCTTTATAAAAATGTACTGATTCCGTTTTTTGTACCAAAAATAATAAGATTTTCAAAGATATTAAATATCTATTTATTTTCGGATAAACGCTCCAGTCATATTCCTTTATACCAATATCTTATATAAACTTGCTCACGACCATATTTTATTATCAATAAAAATTTAAAAAAAATGGAATTCGCTACGCATGCGTTGATGCGTTTGAAATATTTATTTATATGTGTTAATTATCAATACATATTATAAAACAAAGCGCCCCGCCGCGTCTGTCTGTCTGTTCACGATAAAACTCAAAAACGACTGAACGTAATTTTCATACGGTTTTCACCAATAAACAGGATTGAGATGAGGAAGGTTCAGGTGAATAATTCCCGTGCGAATATTTTTATATAGAACAATTTTCAATAAATTTAATAAATGAAATTGGCATTAACCCAATTTGAAGTCGTGATCTTAACCACAATAGTTTTATTAAGAACAATATATTTAAGAATACAGTTGGAGGCACATCTTAATATGGCCGATCCCTTGGCCTTAATGCGAACGTCAACAGCATATGTTAATTGATGCGCACGATTCTGAAGCTGTTTAATTAAACCTATTATGTTCATTTGCTGTGTACTTGGTTATTATAAGATTGTGTACGATTTATTATACTATCCTATTACGGGGATGTTGTTAATTTCGCATAGGTTTGAGTTTATTTAAAGTAATAATTCGCTTTAATTTTTTTATATTAATAAAATGTTATGGTAAATATTGCGATTTTTTAAATCTCTTTACTTGGTTTTTAGTAATAAGAGTGCAGTTAATTTTCAGTCCTTTTTAAAAAGAATAGGAGTAGCTAGACATATCTACTATATTGCTGGTAATCACTTTACGTAATACCTCTTTCCAGCAGCATTTAATAAGGTTTACTACGGCCATTTAATTTCTACTACTTTTACTGTAAAGAATACACAATAATCGGTTGATTATTTTCTCATAATTGAGTTTCTAGTATACGTTATTCCTCTTGGTGTATTTGAGTAGTACAATGACGTCTTTCTACGCAGATCGGATTGGCACATGATTGTACGGCAAACCGCAGGGTCATTCTTAATTATTCACGTGACGGACGATGTAACGTCACACCTTATTATCGTCTAACATCGATCAATATTACTTACTTAATAAAATTACAATTGCGTAAAAATTGCAATGAAATCTCAACAACGTTGGAACAAATTTCTATTATTACGATAATTAAATACTTGTGTTCTAAAATGTCTTAAGAATGTGGGAATTGCATAATTCATTAAGTTTTGAGTAACGGCTATTGTTAATGACCGCGGAAGGTCGTCAACTTAACCGTACGATTCTCACGGTAGTCGTGTTAAGAGGGGAAATAAGTGTCATGTTTAATTTAATTATAAAAAAAGTAATTTATTTTAGAACACCTCTAGTTATTATATATTTATTAGATAATTCATTCATTAGAAACTATCAATTTATTGGGGATAGTGAGCGAGCAACTCGTTGAAGTCTTTTGTACTGAAATCCCGTAGCGCTTCGTAGTCGTGCCTTGAATAAATTATATTTATTATGAAACCGTGAATTTTTAATTAAACTGTGATTGTTTATTAAGGTTTTATTGTTAATAGTTTGTGTATTATACCAAAGTTATTAATGTCGTTGTAAGTTAGAAAGTGATAAAATATTTTATATTTTGCTGCATACTCATTTTAATCATCAATATTATGATGACAATACGCTGCATTTGCCTATCAACATAAAACTAAGTATCGATATTTTCTTTAGCATTTGCCAATATAAGGCAGTAATACATAAATGCTACTTGTCCCTACCCGCCTTACTAGCTCCCCGTCTTATTAATAGTGCACTTTACTACCAACAGGTAGGGGTCGCGCGACCTTCAGGTCGAGTCATCCGTGCCCTTTTACCCACAGGTGACTACACACCTGTAATTACTTTATTCGTACACACTATCTTTAAAACCATTTTAAAAGTTAAAATTACGCAGTAAATATACCGCATGCGGGCTTAACGGTAAACGTTGACTCACTGTTTTGTATATAGTTGTTTTTTTTTTTTTTTTTAAGTTTGACTTTGCCATAATAACGTGATATTATGTTACTGTTGCTACATAAACTATAAACTTAGACAGCTATCTGACAAGTTCGCATTTATATGAAAATAGCACCAGTAAAAGTTTCAAGACAAGTTAAACATCTATCCTCGGATTCTGTAAACGGTAATAGTCATCTCGTAACAGTAATAAAATAAAACAATTGTAATCGTTTAGTAATTGAACTCGGAGCGAAATTAATGCAAATACGGGACAAATACGTCACATGAGTTAATTATATTGAAATGACAGTCGAGATTGCGGTGACTAACCTAAATACAAAGCGGGCGGCGATGGCTGGCGGCCGGAAGTCGCGCCATTGTCCCGCAACCATTGACACCTCGGTACCTATCATCCGGTCAATTCCCGTACAGTGTGTAGCTCTCCATTAGATACAAAAAGTTATCTGAATAAAAATGTTGGAGTATCCCAAATTTTGTTTGGTTTGACCCTAACTTTTTAAGTTCAAGGTCTCTAATGTGTGCAATAACACATTCGCTACTCCTAAAGCCCTAATTATTGCCACTATAATAGTATATTGCTACTAAAATAACACTAAAAGGAAATAATAAGGAATGAGCGACGATGAAAACATATGCTAATAAAAGTTGTTCGCATTGACATTAATGGCTTTAGAAAAAGTTGGACTACAAAATCAGACTACAAACTATAAATATGAAAGCAAAAATGTTTAGTATCAAGTCCAGTCTAGCTTGAATTGTGTCTGTCCTGGAACCGTTCCAAAGTCAGTAGATACTGTAATTTGAATAACCTATTCAAGTAGCTTGTGGTTAACTTTTGAATTCAAGTTGCATACTTCAAGATAAAACCAATCAAAGATAAAAAGATATGTTAAGTATCGTCAACTGCAAGCAAGATGAAGTTAATATCCAATTGTAACAAGGAAACATCTAGCATTTAGCCAATATTTTTAGCACATCTGTGAGAGTAAACAATTCGTGGAAAAACGTAAAAACACGACAGTTATATCAGTGATTCACGCTTAGTAACTACCTGAGACCGTTAAAATGCGCAGTGACGGTAGCGGACTACCGATTACATTTTTGTTTATCATAAGTTACATTAATATCTATAGGATAATACAGTAAAAAAAAGTCAAGCTAATAATTTTAGGAATCCTAACACAAAACATAACTTAATGTGATATATCTACTTTGAACTCTATCCCTTGAATATCATTATGCAGAAGACATGTCATCTCAATTTAACAAAACCAACGATAGATTAGGATCACGCAAGACACACAAATGATCGCAGGTAGACATTTGTTGGCGGAGCGGAGCCGAGAACTGGATTCTGTTCAAGTGCGAGTATCTTTTTTTTTAGACAAGCAAGTGGCCGTTAAGAAGGAAATGATAAATAAAAATAAAAGCGGTGATCAGAACGACAAAGGTGACTACTGAAATAAATATTAAGATAAAGTTTTGAACGAATTTGAAGAAAGAGTACTTTTAGACGATACAACTGAAGAAGATTTCAAGGTTACAGTTAAAAATTGTGTACAAAGATGCGTGTGTGTTGTCTACTAAGATAAGTTGGCTGAGACATAACTACAGTAATTACTAATAAGTAAAACTAAATCTATGTTAAGGCTATGAATGAACATAAAATGTGCAAATATCAAATTCTAGACACTCACCGACGCAATCTTTATCCTTCTTGGAGAGGAGTGGAATGGGGCCATCATCCAGCGGCGAGCCGGTGCAGAGCGGGTCGGACTTGCTTGCAAGCAATTCCTGCCCTTCCTGCAACCCCAACTGCTGCTCATGCAGCCGCTTCTTGATTAGGAAGATTTTCGGCATCTTCGGGCGCTATTCAACACTACACTCGATCCTTATGTTCGTCTATGTCACTTGGTCTTTTAAAATACACAGATCAGCATCATATCACACTGCACGTTAAGTTTCCTCGCGTTGTTGATGTTTATTTTGTGCGTAGAAGTTAGCGGCACATGTGGTACCGTTGGCCGCTGCGAAAGGACTGAGAGCTAGTGTGCGGTGCCCGCGACACCGTTGCCCGAACAGGTCCGCCCCCGCCCGCACCGGCGCCGCCCGCTGCCCCATGCGTCCGCGCACCGAACCACACCGGCACCTCCGCACAACCACCGCTCTTGCACACAACCACACGCACCAGTAAAAGTGCTATTTTGTGTATGCCCGTTGTTAGTTGTTCTATCTCACTTTATTATATCTGTTATTTCTATTATACTGTTTTGTTTTTGTACAGCATTTTCTGTAATTATATCATGAGCTATATTGATTTATGAAAACAAACATATTATTATTAAAAGAGATGTTTAAACATCTGAAAACTTATAGGGAGTTCAACATAAGTTTTAACTTAACCGTCACTATTTTGAATACGTCTTAATTTGCATTTTAAATTTGTGTCAGTTGAATCACTAAATAAATTGTTCATCTTCCTATACTGGGATTTGCATCTTCCATTTTTCTTATTGCTTTTACTGATTATCATTATTTATTATTTAATTATTGAAGCTCTCGCATTTTACATATTCATGACTGATTAAAATCTAGTAATAACATTTCCTTCAGGTAAGGACCTCACAGCGTCTGTTGTCGGCAGCCTTTCAATTAACAGTGAGATTTGCAAAACAATAGAACCCGAACGGGCAGACAGCAATCAGTATAAAAGGAACGGGGATTTACAAAATGGTTATGAAATAACGTCAATAAACTTTACAGCTTCAGTTGTTTGAACGGATTTTGGGAAAAATGTTATTGTTATACTCATCGCAGTGGAAGTGTCGATGTCGGCGCCTTTGGGATTCATATCACATGTTCATGACGCCATCCTTAAGGCGGATATTTTATTGCATCGCCTTTAACAGTTATGGCTGTACACAATATTCTAGTTGTCATTGTCGGATGCCGCATCCAGATTACTCATGCCATTTTAATTTTTCTAAACACCTTAGCACAATATATACTTACTTCCTTCTTTTTCATTTATGTTTCCTGCAGTTTTCATACCAACGGATGTACCGGCTTACTTTGATGGTGTGCATTTAACGCGTTTAATAATGAAGGTGTTTACAATAAACCAGCCAGCCTTAACAATATTTTCACGGAAAGACCCAAATTCGTAACTTTAGTTGGGCATAAGAAACTAGAGGATTCTTGGTACCAAAGAGCTTAAGATGTCCGATATCCCTATAGTAATCCCGAGAAAACGGTTTAAGCATTTTTTGTTAACTACATTTAAATGCACGGTAAAAGGAGAGTGATTATTCATTTAAAGCTTTAAATAATAGTGAGATTACACGGTTTGACGAATTAAGCCTAATCATCTAATGCGAGACAGGTAAGACTAATTTTTTTTAAGCAATGTTTTAAGTTCTTCCTAAATATTGAGTTTCTCTGTATTGAAATAACGGTATTTCCTATTGTTTTTATGAATATCCCGATAGTATAGAAGTAGATATCTATGGAGTTCTTCCAGACAAAGTACTGATTCGTGCCACAAAACATAATGTTCCCCGACATGTGGCTGTAAATTAATAAAAAAAAACATATTGTAATAATAATAATAATAATCTTTATTTTTCCAAAAATACATACCAGATAATCATTCTAATACTTAAAGACGATGATATTGTAACTGTAATAAAAATATAGGTAGTGGATCTAATTTCCGAATGGCGTTGGAAATTATTTCAGATTCGCCTTTTACGTACCAAATTACATTTTATTTTTAAATTTTTTAGTTCCACTGTAGTCGGTGGCCAGTCCAACAAGATCATGATGCGCATGATACATTTGAGTATTCTTGTGATTGATTCTCCCTTATAATTATTATATATATTCCTTCCCAAAGCCGCTTGCTTTATCATAATAAAGTATTTAAGTCAATTTGAAGAACATGTCTAGGCATTTTCTTGTAGTTATTATGATAACAATTTAAGGGACGTTGCTGATGATAAAAAAATGAGACTGATGTAAATAAATAAATTTATTATAATCTTATAGGACATCAGCGAATCACCTCAGATAGAACGCCATATACTATGACCAAATTTCCAGGTCATTAGTAATCAAATCAACGCTATTTTCATGGTTAAGAAGCCTTCGCTTTAGTGATCATAAATCATATTTTTTTATAAAAAAATGGACCTAACGAGTCCATAAAGTGGCAAGGCGTTGTTTACACAAATAAAATAAAACTGTAATACGCTACCGAATTGGTCCCGTCGATGGGTTTTTTAGTAAAAAATGGTAGCGATTTTGCGTACGACTGCGTAAGTTTTTTGTCGGTCCTTGTAACAAGTGATCGTTGTATCGTTAAATTTATTTTTAGCAGCCTTTACCATGTCTATTGTGCATTAGCATAAAGAATGGGCTGGAAGTCTCGTGTAAATGTGCTTTTCATTTTCGTGCTTTAGTTTTAGCATCGTATATTTTAGATAATTTAAATTAATTTCTACCTACCTACTTTTTTGGAATTGTTTAATTTCATGAAAGAGTGTATTTTCATTCCAACCTTTCTTAAGGCTTTATACAGAATAATCTTAACATCGATTGTTAAGTGGTCGGCTACAATGTAGGGCAGCGCGGGTTGCTCAGTAATCGTGTTGAGCTCAGCAACCAATGCACGTGTTTGGGAGTCGTGCGCTGGCGCAGCTTCGTCGTGCGAGTTCTTTGCCATCGCCAAGATCAGGTCGACGACGTACTAACAAAATTATTTAATTATGGATGTGTTATTTGTTAAGTCGAGTCGAAAAAATATTCTTTTTATTCTCCCCATTGATGATGGATATTGGGAAATCATATTAATTATTGTTCACCGGTACTCACGTACATTTTTCGGGATTGCCCGACGTGTTTTGAACTCGAACGGAGCTTAGTCATGAGATGAGCCCGCGGTGTGAGTAAAACTGCTGTAGTTTATATGAATATGCCTCACGAAAGTTATACTAAAATTGGGAAATTATTTCAGTACCCCATTACAGAATTAACTCCAGGTTTCTTAGACGTTCACTTACCCATGAAAGATTCTATTATCCTTTGAGATATTTCCTATAAAAATATCTGAAATGTTAAAAATAGATCTTCAGACTGGTCAATCTCAATTAATTGTGAAGCAATATAAAAAAGATATGAGCCTGTGCAAAACACATGCCCGCGGTTTTTTATTACATTAAGCTGGTTTAATTTTTGTTAACTGTACAGCATGAGGATAATATATCATTTCCGTCAACTCTATATTTTTCTTCATAGATCGCGGCACATCTGAGCGACGGGCTGCGTGTGCGTCGATTGCGCAACGATTGGCTGCACGGCGCGCGCCGGTTCCACGTCGGTAACCCGCCTCAAGTTCTCGGCAACGATAACCTCTTCCAAGTCTGAAAAAGTAGTCACCAGTATTGGCACCAATATTTTTGTATACATGACCACGGTGGCTATATAAGTTTACATAATAAGTTTGACAAGAAGTTTGAAGATGAATTAAGATATACGTGGAATTATTAACTATTTATGGAATTAATGAATTAGTACATTTATAACATTCCGAATAACAATAACGGTTTTAATTTAAATCCGTTAAGCTCCTTAATATATAATATCTTATTTTTAATTTGTTGTATGAGGCGTTTATGACTTTAAATCCGTGCAAAGTCAGAGAAGGTGAAAGACGTAAAGATGGACGACGAATTCCACTTAATTCATTGCGAAGACATGTTCTTATATTTTTTATTATAATTAATTGCGTTTCAAATGTTTGTAAAAGCGTTTTGACGAACATGCATAGCTTCGACATGAACTGGATATTCCATAATATCAGATAAAATGTCGGTTTCATTTCATTCCACGGTGATCACAATGATATTCTCCTCAACGTATCTCGGCGGAAACTCTTTTTGCATTTGACAGGCGCTCACGCATAACCACCGAAGGCGAACTTGATCTTCATCGTCCGATCTAGAAAACTATGAACTAACTTATTAAAGGAACAGTAACTTGCCATAATGTGGGCTTTATACAAAACTGTAGTTATTACAAAGTGTTGTAACCTGCTGTCACCTACAGATTTATGAAGTAACCTGTCATGTATTGCGAATTGAATTTGTATTTACAATGTGCCAGTTAACTCACCTAAGTTCTTGCTGAAAACGTTATACGATTCAAACGTTTCAAATGGCCTGAGAGACTCTTTAAGAGACTGAGGCATGAAAAGGTCTACTAACGTGACAAGTCAACTGTCTTAAATGGCCTAAGGATTACGACTAAGGCAAAGTTAGTTCAGAGAAAACGAAGGACGACATGCTGAGTGTTTTCATCGACACAAGATTCCTAAGATGACGTGCGATATAGCATCCCGTAGTGGTCGCAAAGCTCGGTGTCTTTCATCAAGTGTGTCGTGTAAATAGATCGCAGTGCAACGGTACTGCCACCATGTAGTCTCGATGATTGCCCCCAAGCACGCGCGTAGCATCACAGGGGAATAAATTGCAATAGTATTAATGTTTTGAACCGGTCCACTGATTACAACTCAAGTGAACACTCGTATTATTCAATTGGTCGCACGAGCCTGCCATTTTGTTATGAAGCGTTGCGTTTATGTATATGGTGATCTACAATTCATACATATTTTTTGTTACCAATCTATACTAGAGATGATCCCGATGGTGTGAAAAACTTTTTGTTCAGAGGTCTACTCATACGAGTGGTTTAAACTCCGACTAGCTAGCTGAATTTTATCATCTTAGATAAATATATTTCTAATCTGTGTTTATCATCAACCATACGACAACATGAAGTAAAAAAAAACGATTGGCGTGCATTATTAATATCAATTGTCAATTGGGATATTGAAAAAAATAAACTTAGTTCATATAAAACTTTTGCGTCATGTACCTAATGGTGGTAAACGGTTAATTAAATATGTGATGATGCTGATGTAGCAATGTATACGTGCTCCGTAGAACGTTATCACCCGCACTTGTGAAATAAAATAAAATACCTATATGCCTTTATAAATTTATATGGAATAAATGCTTAATATCAACAAATCTTCTTAAGCATAAATTCTAAAAAAAGCTAAATACTTGACAAAATTAACTGTCATTTTCATTCTGATACAATAGCATTGTAAAAAGCAATGTCTTTCTCGAGAAGGTCACGATCTAAAAATACTTGGTATAGTGCGTATTGCCACTATTTATAGAATTACTATTCCATAAAATAGAGACAAGTTGTTTTAAATGGTATCAGGTGCGCAGAATATTTATGCAAATACTGTTCGAAAAGAAAGGTAAATAAACTTAAAAAAGTAAGGCCTACTAAAGTTTAATGAGGACTTACGGAGCCGAGGTAGTTCGCGATTAAAAAGCATGATGGAGGAGTCAAATAATAATATAATTATTATTATATCACCATGGTTGTAATTGTTTGGAATGCTGATTGTCATGTTCAATGACATCCATGGAAAGCCATGTACGGACTGTACTGGTAATAATACCCAGTCAAATACATTAGAAGACTTTAATGTCACTTTCAGGAAGTTCTTACTGCATGTAGATCTTGTGACATGAAACTGTCAATCGCGTTCGGATATAAATTTGAATTATACATTTTATGAGACAAGTCGTATGACTAATTGAAGAAGTTTAGAAATATAGTCTCTGCTTATGCTAATTTGCGTAAATGCGGAACTAGGATATATAGATAATGCATGTTTATGTCCTGTGACCTAAAACAGTTTTGTAACGGTATTTTGCTGATAAATAGCTTTATATATTCATTTGCACAACAGTGAACACACACACCATTGTATGCTTAGATATTTCGCCGCAGGATTGTTAAAAGCATCAATTTATTACCAGTTATGGCTTTAACACTATCCATTTAGAAATATCTATTATGTCTATTCCTCTGACGGCTAATACCTGTATCGAAATGAAAATTATATTGTTGTTTCCATAAAAACTTATTAAATGTTGTAATCTTCTGAGCTCGTGTGGAGTTCTACGTCGTTCCATAAGTTCCATTAAAAGCTCAATTGTGAGAACTCTTCGTTACGTGAATTAGACGTCAGAAAATTCTCAAGCCGTGTTCACGTGTAGCTAACTACCTACCTACGTATACCGGTTGTCAAAAGGCAGGGCGGCGACGGGGCACGGTAAGGGGCGCGCGGGACGGGTGCCGGGTACAGCGACCGCAATAGCGATGGTTGCCGCGCTGCAGCCACCATTGCCAAGATCACGGACCGCGCATGCGCGGCGAATGTCAGCCACGTCACGATCGAGCTTCGTGCTATCGCGATTGGATCGTTTGGATTTAGAACTCTGAATACAATCACGATTTAACTATCGAAATTTCTTGTTGGCTTTATGTACTTTAAAAATTACTAGGTGTCAGTTCCTCTTTTAGTATGATACGTAATCCCGGTTGTCGCACTCTTGCACGTTTTTTACCAATGTGAGTAGCAGACTGCAGACGTAATATTAAGATTACTTCTACATGTATACATGAATTGCATGAAAGTGTATTCATGAATTTTATTTCGGAAATTTATTCTTACAGAAAATTCGAGAGATTCAAGAATCCTTATGAAAGCTGCTTATTAGAATGATTCGCGACTTACATACTTATATGTTACTTTAACGATTTAATTTAATCCAGCACCAATCGCGCACCGTTCCCGTTCCCCAATCGAGTTGCTATTACGCAACCGCCTCACAATGCTCACATAGGCACGCACGTTTTTTGCCCGCCATCCCCACGGTAAATAGTGTCCCAAGACTCCTGACGAGCTTTGGTTCGCGTCGTCGCCTTGTATGTATAATAGCCCTTGCCCTATCTTTATATGGGCCGAGCCGTAGCCTCCCGCAATCCTCATTCAATTCACGTAAGGTAGCGGCCCTAAGGACCGGGTTTTTGTAACAGCGCAACAGGTAGAAAGGAAAGGATTGCGAGTGCAGAGCGAGACCACATGACATCATCTTCATGTCTGTCTCGCTCGGCGCGCCGGCGCAGGAATGCCGGACGATTTGTGCTTGCGCATAATACAGACGGTTCGTGCGACCAGTGTGTAGTTATAGTTATGTATAGCCGAGCATAACCAACACACACTGCCCTAATGCGTACGGGTCATGTAGCGGGATTTACAGAGTTTAGCCAGTGAAATTTATATTGAAAGGGAGTCTGATGATTTTCGAAGATTATCGCCTTTTTTAACTTTATTTGTTCTATTTAAAGAGCTTTCGATTTTGTTAATAATATAAACAACTTTTTTTTTGTAAATTCTTATTATTTTGTTATGAATTATTTTAAACTCATTATTTATTAATACTAACATAAGATTGTTAATATTAAAAAAAAAAATATATATATATGGATAACATTCTTAGGAATATGAAAATCGTAGTTCATCTTTGGTTATCATACATTATCAGTAAACTCCCTTATAAGGGTATAGTATAAATTGATAAACATTAAATGGATATATCAAACTATTTTTATATGCCATAGTACCAGCAGCAAGACGAAAAATAAAACGATCAACGTTTAGAGAAAATTTAATATTAATGGTTTAGGCCTTAATTTTTTATAGATCACCACAAAACTTTTAATCACATTTTTAGCATCTCACAAGGCACTAGCAGGAACTAAACACGTTATCTTTAACTAACATCTAATAATACTTGAACAATTCGCAAAAAAAAAAACACTAGAAACGTGACTTCTTATTTATACGTTAAATAAATATGAGACGTTGCGTCTAGAATATTAAATAAACAGTAGAACCGGTACCCGAGTGTATGTAAACAGTGTTCAAAACTTCATTTTGAGGCGATAATTGAGGAGAATCCTGTTGAATCAATTTAGAGGGTGACCGATGTGGCAAAAGTCATTTGGAAGTCAAACGCTATTTTAAATCAATAATAAGTAATAAATTTAGTCTACCAGAATTGCTTACGATGATGTTAGAGTTAACTGTTTGTTCAATGATGTAATTTGGGGGTCAAACGATGACTGCATAAGAAGTGGTTGGCTTAAGAGAGGAAATAATATCTTCGTTGCATAAATATTGCATTATTGAATGCACAAGCTTTGCTATTTGCTAATGTGAATTAAGTTCATTTTAGCAACATCAGTTAGATTAATTATGTATGTATGTGTAAAATGAACATATTCTTTGTTTTTATGTCCTTCGTAAGAAATACTATAAGTACCTAATTGCGACTCCTTTTGTAAATGAATTGAAATGTAACTTTGTTGACGCCTTGGCAGGAGTTCTACGTTCATACAGAAACAAGCAAAAAAGCTTTTTGGTTGTGCTACGCGCTAGCTATGTCACGCGGTAGACAACGCGGAATTCCCTTTTCTTGTCAAGAAACCGGAAAGTCCTGGGATTAAAAACATTTTGTCTTCTGTTCCATGAACTAAAGTACTTATCTATTGTACCACATCAAAATCCGATCAGTAGTTTCTGTTTGATTCAATTACAAACATCCACCTTTACATTTGTAGTATAAGTGGTAATTTTTTTTTACGAAATCCTTATCTACGAGTATATAATACTATTATTTTTAAATTAGATATTTGTACAGAGAGTAATAGCACAATATGTTTTATTTTCATTTAAATTATTCTTTGTACAATTACTGCGAGACTCTGAACTTAAAAGTATGGACTTAAAATAAAAGTTTTTAAGATTAATATTGCATAAAAATGCTCATTCATGTTACTTTGCGTCGTTAGTTTGATTTTACGTTGACAAAGTAACTATTTATATTTAATTTCTTTTCAAAGAAAAACTGTATAATCAAGTTTCAATTTCGCTAAGTGGAAATAAAAATATGCTCATTCTAAAGCGGATTAACAGTATGCATGTACTTTAGTTATGACATAATTAAATAAGATAATAGCAAAAGATATCAGTTTAATTATACACAACATATTTCGTGTCTTGGTAATGTTGCCAGTTGTTGGGTAAATATGTTACCGCTGAGTCGCTGGTCACATAAAAAGTTTCCTCCAAGATCCGGTCTCACTGGTCTGTAAGATCGACGACCTCAGGTCGCCGTTTGACTTATGGAAATAAGTTGTCTTGCCTCATTTGACTGATAGACTTCAATGGTTTGATCAATATTTTATAACATTAATAATTGTGGGAATATTTCATTGGAGCAACGTATTTTTTAAATCATTATTTTTTGATGTGCTGTTTAAAGGTAGATATTGTAACATAAACATTTATGTTCAATCCGATATTCTGATTCGAATATTTTATAAGCAGCTTACGTAGCACAGATCTACCTACGGTTTTTTTTAAAGATTATGCTTTTTTATAAAAGACACCATACAATTACATCGTCCATCTAATACCAAAAATCCTCAGCAAAAATAATTCAACTTTTTTTAAAGAAGCTTCTAGTGGTTATTTCGCATGCGGCTCCTTTCTTCGGCCCCTACGCTGCGCACGCGCTTACATCAGTGACGATAACGTTATGAGACTTACGCGACCGGTTACGAGCCGGTAGACGCCGCAGTTCCACTTTTGTTATATTCCCCATCATACTTATATATATATATATTTTATACATACTCTTTATTAATTACTAAACGATGCAGTAATATCTTAACTAGCCCATCGTTCCCGAGAAAGTAGCGCATGACTTTATTCGAATAGGATGCGTTTATGTGTTTTTTTTTTTTCGTTTTTATTTATTGTAATTAATAGATACCAATTTATTTTAAAAACAAGAAAGAAAAATGATCTTCCAACCAAAATAGGACACAATAAATATATGTATAATTTTTTTTTAAATAAGTAACTAAAGATACATTCTTAAATAAATATGTAAATATCGTAATATAGCATTTGCAATTATTTGAATATATTATCAAATGTAGCTGTAGTGTTTGATTAAGAAAATAATTGGTAGCCTCTGTCTTTCATATTTTTACTTGCATAATTAAAATTTATGAATTGCCTGAAGGTAGAAACATTCTGAGCAAGTAAAATCGTCTTCCTAGATACCAGGAATCAGCATTGATGACCGCGCTTGCTCAGTGTTGGCAATTTCAGATTGCTAAATGCTCATTTCCTCTCGATTATTTCCTTTACCTCAGACATTGGCACCTAAGATTTGTTGATTGTCCTTATAATACTGGGCAATTCACATCGTACATATCAGGTTTAACACCCGGAACCTGCTGCTTTTTAAGTGACTTTTTAAACCTTCCGGCCACCATGACTCATTTTACATGAGGTAAGTTTGTTTAATTTAATTCATGAAGGCATTATAATTAAGTCACAAGATTTTTTGATTAATTTATTAATAAGTGCTAATTTACCATCAAAGATGAAAAATATAACATGGATAAGGCATAAGACAGAAACATCTAACTATTACAAAGCAAGCGATGTTGCAATTCAAGAGCCGAGGCTGCTTTGGCGGTCGCGCTCGGCGGTGCAGCACGATCTGGCGTTCCGCTCTACGCGGGCGCACGCCCCCCCTCCACACTCCCCCCATTTCTTACTGCCCCGCGGCCCTGACCAAGACACAGACCCCACAGAGGCGAAATGTTACGAAATTGAGTATCGACCAAACGAGTTTGCGTCTGCAGTGTAGGGCTACAAGACGATGTCGTAAGTGTTCAATGGGAATTGGGAACGGTAGTCTAGTTTACTTGCATATGCCAGGTGCTTCGTGTTTCCATTTTTAGAACGACTCTCTCATTACGCTAAAGAAGATATCTCAATAAAGTTCAAGTTAATTGTATTTTGATTTACGACGGTCAAGGGTAGAATTTAACAGCCGAGCCGTTTCAAGAATGCACGCGTGGATTCCACTTAATTTTGTAAAACATGAGTTATGATGATTTACTAATTGTACTGGCAGTTTTATTATGGCATGTTTCGCCTAGTAATCTTCCCGTAAGACCATGATTACAGGTGTGCAATTTATCTTCTATACTCATTACGTGGATGCAGTAACTTGGATGACTTCAGTCTATGTTTATTATTTATGTATGGTATCGTGAACGTATCATGGAAATTATGGATGTAGTAAGATGATGTTGGGAAATAAATATACGTATTTTCATATTCCAGTGTTTTTAAAGATTTATATAAATTTTTTCATGTCTGACCAAGATCCCTCGATTCGGCAAAGCCCTTTGTTGATTATTCCGCTTTTGTAGACCTTGGGATCTGTGCTTTATCGTCTAAGTAGTCCTTGTCAAATTTCATTATCATCTCGTTGCCATCTTGTTCAATCTCTGTTAAAGCTCTCAAATAAGACTTTTTATAAAAAAAAAAAATTGCCTCTTCTAAATTTGCATTCAAGAATGCAGTAAGATTGATACATATACATGCTAACCGTTAAATATTATTGATAATACGCAACGGAACGGATTCCATTTGATGATTCATAAATGACGAACTTTTAGTATCTACAACATTGATTAACATTTTTATTATGTTCTTCGGCATAAAATTCTTGTACTACAATTAAAATATAAATAAGAAAGCACCTAAGCCTTACGTATAAAACCGACGATATTCACTAAACTGTCTATCTAAGGTTTTTATTGGAAAGCAATTGAAAAGACAGGATGGCTACTTTAAGTTGGCCTTTTAAGGCAGCGTTAGTTGCAAAGGGAAATGTAAATATTATACGGAATTAAGAACATATGAGTTTAGTACTTTGTTCTGTCGCGTGTCAAGATAAAATGGGCGTTCTGTAATTACAAATGCCTTCCTAACAAGGCTATTTGTCAGTCGGTACAATTAGCTTTCGTGTCACATAACAAGAGGCTTGTGAATTTAATCGTGAATGACATCATATACACCACCTGCTGATTTATTTTTTCCAGCTTTTTGTGTCATCCGATAGGTTCAGAGTAATTATAAGTTAAATGTCAACACTTTTCTACTCTCCAGTGAGTATGTTCTTGTAATTGTTTTTAATTGAGATGACTTATAATAGCGATGTAAGTGGATAACTTAGTCTAGGGTTTAAATGCTTTGGAAAGTGTTAAAGAATTTAATGAATTGTTTAAGAATTTACAGCACACAGTTAAATAACAAATGTATTGCACTCATATCTGTGTGACGTAGCAGTGACTTCTGAGTTTTTAAGGAACAGGTAATGAAGATGAAAAAACTACAAACTTCAAGACAGTAAATTTAGATAAGTAATTTTTCATGTAATATTAATGCAAAATTCTTACATAACATAGCATCACGCCTGTATTCCCCGAAGGGTTAGGCAGAGGTGTACACAATTGTGTACACCCACATTTCACCAATGCTGTTATTAAGTCCTATGTAATAGGTGGTGAGCCTATTGCCATCAAACGGGCACATTTCCAAACTCCGAGCTGCTACTGAGAATTTCCTAACAGAAAAACTCAATAACACTTCGCCCGACCCGGGAATCGAACCCGAGACCTCCTGCTCAGCAGTCGCGCTACGGACCACTATACCAACGAGGCAGTTTTTGCAAAATTCTTAATGTTTCTAATTCTCCTTTCTTAGTTTTGTTTAAGCAACCAACGATGCACTGGTTGGAATATTCTACAGCGAGCAATTCTAACTCATATACAACACATAAGGTTAGAAATATAAAATCCCGCAATGATAGCAAACATACGTACCTAGCTATAGTACTAATGTTAGCCGAACACATCAAAATCATCATCTAAAGAACCCGCTTCCTTTACATACTTGACATTTAAAAATATCGTGGGTGGACAGCTGGTGTAAGGTATGTTTTCTTTCTCTGTGGTAAAAGCATGGAAAACATACTTAACCATCTTTTTAAGAATAACAACCTGAAAGATGAACAATATTTATTATATCAATTAATTTTCACCGGTTACTACTCACGTGCATTTTTCGGGATTGCCGACTAGACCAGTTTGATTCGCGACATCGCCGCGTGCTCAGCTCTTGACTAAGGACTCCGTTCGAGTTCGAAACTCGTCGGGAAAACTCGAAAAATGCGCGTGAGTAGTAACCGGTGAATATTAATTGATATGAATATCTCTCACGATAATTTGATACAAAAAATATTTTTTATAATTATATAAGTTTGATTCGTGACATCACTGCGGGCTCAGCTGATGACTAAGGGCTCCGTTCGTGTTCAAAACTAGTCAGAAAATCCGTTTAACAATAATTAATGAATGAGTCGGACGAAAGTTATTAATCAAAAAAATTTTTTTTTGGTCGCCTGTATTTTGGACATGTTTAAAATAGTGTTTAATTTATATATTGGTTTACGACTAAAAAGCTCCAGGAGCGTTCCGTATGACGAATTATAAACCTGGGCATTATAATAAATTGTAAAAAAATTGTTAAAAGAACTAGATCAACGCAATGAATTTATGATTTATTTAAAAATCAAAAATGTCTGTTTCTGAGATTGCGTGTGCGTTAAGAAAATTGGCCTGAACTAGAACGAGCGGAGTACCGTTAAGATTTTAACATCAATATTTGGATTGCAAGTTGGTTTAATTGTCTCGTTAAAAATGTGGAAATGTAAATTTCTTAAAATTTTACTTCAGGTATACATACGAACTGCCCCTGTGGTTTCAAGAACAAAAATGCAACATTGTGTTTGTTTTAAACATTATTTCGAGCTCAATATAACAAATTACTATATATAACGAGCCGTGTTTCCTTTAAAGTCTGAGAAACATGTATATCCTGGGTAATACTAAGTAACCCTAAATTGCTGTGTCAAACCAGACCAACCTGTGCCTGTTTTACTTGTCCGATTGCTATCACAAATCTCTTGCAGGTGCCGTGTCCAAGTAGATTATGATTTTGTCAAGTTTTTGGACAACGCGTGCGCGCAGATTGCTTACATTAATTATTATGACTTCATATAACATGTTGCACCTGCTTTTGGCATAAACTTTAATGTTAGGTCAGTAAATTTATTTTGTTTGTTTATTTTAGCGCATGTATAAAATGATAATATTCTAATATTATGCGTAAAGGTGCTACCTATTACCTACTAATTTATTTTTAGTGATAAAAACCAAATTACCCAGTGAGCAAGTGTGGTGATTAAGCTCTTGCCTATTACGTAGTTATATATTAGTGTATTAAATACGTGTAATAATAATAGCAAATCCAATATTATTATAGTAATAACAGTGCTAATAATAAGACTTCATCATAAAAGGCAACCTGTCTTCTGTGGGAGATAGTAAAATATAAACTGCAATCCATGTGCATCTGGTGATTGCAAAGTGTAATGTGAATTTGATAGTCTTCAATTACTGCGTGTCTATCATCAGAGACCACCGTGGAGCTGTTGACAGGTTCCTTTCATTAGTTCACAACAATGTTAGTGAATACAGGCGGCATCGTAAAGGTTAAATTAATTTCACAGTTCCCAACTATCTTATCTGCTGCGAAATGAAATGCGGGTAATTTTTAGTCTGTGTATATTAACTTTTACATTGATGATGATCAACATTGTGGGAATTTAGGTAGGTTTGTACGGAAAACCATACAGCAGGTTTTTCACTCATATTTTTATCTACATACGTAAGCATCATTGGATATCTGTTTCTGCAAATGTTAATGAGTATTGAAATGTAGATAAGACGCCCTCGTACTCTGTGGAAAACTATGGTCGGTAGACGATCGTTGTGGTAAAGCAAAGTTTGTCACTATCAGCGTATATAGGTGAGCAATAGGAACAACTTCCTCTGAGTGTGTCTGCACTTCGAAGGGCACGTTAAATGATAAATGATGATGAAGGTCCCAGGTATTACTAATTAATTGCAAATGTTAAGCCATGTCAGAGGCTTAAACAATACTAGCTGACCCAAACTAGTATTGTATAAGCCCCTGGCTTGGCTCGATAGAAGAAGAAAGAAATTAAAACATAAAAGTAATAAACTGACTGAAACACACCATAACTTTGAGGGACCTAAATCATCATCATCATCATCTTCCTATCCTGAACCCAAGCTATTTGGGGTCGGCGCAATATGTTTGTCCCTTCTATTCTTCCCCGTTAGCCGTCCCTATATCGTTCATAAATAAGAAAAAAAAAATGCGTAAAGAAAACTACTCTAGGCGATTTTTAACCGCCATTTAAACACACTATCGGAAGGCGTGGGTTCAAATCATGGTCACTCTATTTCTCTTTCCACAAAAACGTAAAACTTTAGAGTTCGCTAAGAATTGCGTTTGGAATATTTATCTGACATAAACATAATTATTCATATACCTGTCGTGGAGATTGAACTGAGTCATTAGAACTTAACGTCAACACTGTACACGCCAGTTCAAAACAGTTGGCATTAACAAAGAGTATACGATGCATATTCATGAAGTGCGTCCTCTTTACATGCGTCCCGTCCCGATGACGGTGAGGTGACACCGTTTTATATCGTCACATTCGAGATGCTTGGACACCAAAATAAATCCTTTGTTTACTATTTGGGTGACAGGTAGGAAGTTATTGTACAGGTTGAGATGTAGAGCAATGTCGGTTGTACAGTTTGAGGCCAGAAATAATCAGGTTTAATGGAAAGGTTAGGTCATTGTGTGCGGCGTTTTAAAATTACTTAATCTCATGCTGCATTAAATTTATTTTCGCAGTATCATGTCATTCATCTATTATTTCAAGTCCCCAATTATTTAATTTATAACTAAGGAGGTATTGTATATTAGTCTAAAATAGTTCACTGGTCTATTTAAATCCCAAGTTTCAACTTTGCTGTGCCCTGACAGGGTCCATAAATGATACCATTAAAATTTAATTTTACCACCTTTACTTTGTGGTATTGCACATAAAAATATGAAGAATAAATCAAAGGTTCAGGAGTAATGCGCGTGAGTGTTTTTGACCTAAATTAGCGAGTGCTATTAATTAACCACATTATGTGGGATCGAGAGCTGAATATGTCTTGCAAAGCACGGAGACGCTCAGATTAAATTTTCTTAGCGGTGTCCCATCTACAGTCTGACCTTTATTAAGTCTCATGTGAGCCTATATTCAAAAGTTTCTTCGTATTTTATATACAGCTTCAAGACATATTTTTTTTCAAAAGTTTATTTATATTTAGTTATAATATATATGTGCCCTTTTGTTCGATAACTTGATGCCATCTTGTAGATAGTGACATAATTCATGGGTTTTTTTTATCAAAAATATGCGACAAGTAGTTTTGACAGTCCACTCTTGATATTAACGTAACACTACCCAAAGAATTCTGAAGAGACCGAAACATGTGAAAATCTGAGGGTGTAACGTCAGGAGTATAAATGGTGGATACATTAGCACCTTCCAACCAAGCTCTCTCAATTTTTTCTAAGAGATCAAAGATGTGCGTGGTCTGGCGTTATCATGATGAAAGACCTTTTCTATTGATCAATGCCCGCCGTTCTTTCTCAATTTCTTGTTTGAGTTTCATTAGTTGTTGGCCATCGAGATCCGAAGAATCGCTGGTTTTACCCGTCGGTTAAAGCTCATAATAAACGATACCCTTCCAATCCCACCATACACCCAGCATCACCTTACTGCGTGCTGATTCGGGTTTCACTACAATTTTTCGCATTTTTTTAATCAAAAATCCCAATATTTCTACAGCAACGAGATAATGTCACAATCAACAAGATGCCAACAAATTATCGACCAAAAGGGCACATATATATATATATTATAATTAAATGTAATTAAACTGGAAGGAAATGTCTTGAATCTGTTTATAAAATACGAAGAAACTTTACCCCCGACCTTATATAACAGGGTTCTAAGTAATCTGGGAGGTTAGCAGGTATCATCCCTGATTCTTATGAGTAACTGAATTATTTTTTAGTTGCGTTTCCCAATTAAACACGATTACTTGGGATATTTTATATGTACTTTCTTAATGACCAATCTCCAATCCACTGACAATTCATATAATACCAGATATTATATATTCATTTCGACATTTTAGGTGTACTGTACACATAATAAACTATGCCAACGTGCTATTATATGAATGCTTAATAACAGCATTGGGGAAATGTGGGTGTGCAACTGTGTACACCTCTACCTATGTCCTCGGGGAATACAGACGTGATGCTATGTTAGTATTCGGATATTCGGCAAAATCCTTACAAATTAGTTAATATTTTGAGGAAGGGATCCCAAATACTGCTATGTTAGTATTCGGCAAAACCCTTACAAATTAGTTAATAGGTATTTTGAGGAAGGGATCCCAAATACTGTCAACTAATTTGTATGGCAATGAGATACCAATTGAATGAAATCAGTCTAGTCATGTAAGGTGGTATGATTGGATGAAAAGATTCAGCATCTTTACTCATACGTAACGTTATTCATGATCTATTCATTACGTTGAATGATACGGCAAAATAAATACTAGTTTGTCCGTCTAAGAAAATGTATTAAAATTTTAAATAATTTACCTCTTTATATGTTGTGTTTAACTGTTCAGTTTCAAACACCGAGTCCCACTGTAGGTCGAAGGCCTCCTCATTCTTCTTCCAGAGCTCTCTATCGCTTACAATAACTGGCCACTTCTGCCGTATAAACCTATGTAGATCCTCACGTTACCTTTGCCCCGGGCCCCGTCTACTGCGATGTGCTCCCTTAGGCGTCCAATGAGTGTCGATCTTTGCCCATCTGCCTGGTTCCATTCCGAGATGACCAGCCCACTTCCACTTCAGTCTGGCTCATTTTTCCTACCTCTTTCTTCCTTGAGTTATCGACTAGTTGAGTTATGGAGCGTAGGGTCATGAGTCGTGTTTTTAACGCGATCAGTCGGTTTAACAGCCTGTATGCTGGGCTCCCTTGACCGTTGGTAAATCTTGAGTTTGGATTTTTGTTGTTTTGTGAGTGACCAGTTTTAAGCGCCGTAGATTAGCTTATGTTAATAGTTTATTAATGTTATTTAAAATAAGTTACTAAAAACTTTGACAGTCTAATGATAATATTGAGTAATATGGATGGTCTTAGTGATTATTTAACAATTACGTCTGCTTTGCGGACTGTGAAAGTATCATATTCCCATAAGCATTACCTGTAGTTTTTAGAGATAAAAGTAGTTCTTACATATAAAATTGTATGATACCCGACGCTATGGATATTTGTCATCGTCGTAATTTTATTTGGTAAGATAAAGAAAGTTTATAATTCAAGAAGAGGAACTGGCAAAACAAACTCTAACATGAATTATTCTTTTACAAAAAAAAACGAACATACTTAATTAAATAAAATACAAAGTATTAACCGGTCTATTTTATTTATTCCTATATAATAATAATAATAATAATAATATTCCACAACTATCACACAACGCCGTCTAATCTCAAGCTAAGCAGAGCTTGTGTTATGAGTACTAGACAACTGATAAACATACTTATATATTTCTAAATGCATACATATTATAGATAAATTACACCCAGACACAGAACAAATGATCGTGCTCATCACACAAACATTTGTCCTGGGTGGGAATCGAACCCACGACCTCCGGCATAGCAGTCAGGGCTACTAACCACTAGACCAACAGGACAGTCAATATATATGTATGCCTATAAAACAGGGCCGCGCCTAACTCCCTCTAAGTACCCATTGTACAGTAAAACCCTGTAAGTACATGACAAAGGTCACATTAAAGTGGAGGTGACTGCACTTTACCAGGATTCTCGGCTACTGACGACCTGGCCAACATAAACGTTAACTATCTTGTGAGTTTAAAAGTTTATACCGAATTTTTAAAGTTCTTTGCATGTTTTAACTAAAGTTAAGCACAGACTAATCACTACACACGTATAAAATAATTACTATCCTAAGCCTAAAATTAAAATAAGAAAACAAACTCAGGCGCCAAGTATTCCTCCGCGTCGCTGTCTCTTAGAAAAGTTAAAAGAAAAGCCAGCCGGGAATAGTAGGCACGTAGGTATTTTTTTAACTGTATTAAATATAAAATAGCGTGCCTACAATTTCAAGTATGAAAAGTCAAAGATCGCAAGTTCGAATCCAAAGCACGCACCACTGTCTTTTCGAAGTCAAGTGCGTATTATAAAATAATTATCACTTGCTTAAAATGGTGAAGGAAAACATCGTGAAGAAACCAGCACCAAGAGATGTTCTCGATGGTGTGTAAAGCCATGTCAGAGACCTACGGGTGGTTTCAACTTTGACACTAGGTTGTCAATCAACCACACGATAAGAAGAACAAGACTTACCAATTCAAGATAACCAGCAGAAAAATTAATTAATATAAACTAACTTAAAACAATTCGTTATGTTTGGTAACTAACTTCATTTTGGTAATATGTCTAATTGTCGAATCAGGTTTGTTTGAGATGCAGTTTATAAATAAATTAACACGCGTAAAATATATTAGTCATTTTAATTGAATATGTTCTACGCGGCCGTCTTATTTTGAAATAGTTCATCGTGTTCATTGTAAATATGTACCTTGATTTACAATGTAGTTGCAATATGACCTGACACCTTGACCCTTATAGCCGTTAACAATTTGAACTGATTTAGCTGTCCGAATTGAATTAATATTTTATAGTACTGCACTCAGTTTGGAACAATTATTTTCAATAAGTAAATAAATTTATTTTTGTATTATAACTTTCATAAGATACATTCATATTAATGATTATTTATAGTTTTAAGTTTGACTAACAGCGGGCTTAGTTCGTAATAAAAGGCTCCGTTCGAGTTCGAAACTAGTCGTGCATACACTAAAAAATGTAAGCTATAATTGAGTATAAAATAATCTTTGATTTATATTTTGGTGTCATCAATATTACTTAACATAGCTTAACCAGTCGTAACATGGGAAGGGCCTCTTAGAATACAGGGAAACTTCATCATCACCCACGCTAGGCAACTACAGGTTCGCGATTTCAGTTCAGTCTAAGTTTCGCCACGATGTTTCACGTATGACTGGGATATAAATTGGCCAAGAGTTCAAAATGTCGCGTCCACGACACTCAATACGTTGGTGACAATAATGTATGTTTTAATACATTAATGCAAAGAGTAGAAAAGATTATTATAAAAATTGACAATCAACTATACTATCAAAAATGATAGCTATTTTCATGATTAATTAATATCAATATTTAAATTAGGCTACGATTTTTCGAATAGATTTCGAACGGCAAACATTAATTTTCAGATAATGCCAAACAGTGATACCAAATCATATTATTATTGTACTAATCTAATCGCTACCATCTGGGGACGAGTGGTCGGATATCGCCGAATGTTGTGACAAGGAAACAGAAGACAAGGAAACTCATGCCTCTGCGTTATCTGTAGGTATTATTTACCCACGGTAAAATTAGGAATTGCCTGTTCTCTCTAAATAAATGAATCTGTACAGATACTTATCAGTAAAATAATTTGCCTTTCTTTTTCTAACATTGGCATTATTTAATTAACATGCTAATGTAATATAAAAACAAGTGGTTACAGTCTACGAGTATTTATGTTGATTTATTACAACAACATAAATTATTGTTCCGTAATTGGTAATACATTTTTCAGACTACTTTAAATATTCTTCTATTTTTTTTTGCCTGTGGCACGTTTAATCTTTGGTTCTGGTTGTTAATGGTATTCAGATGGCTGAATATATCTGACAACCAGTCTTACCACGAAATATAGGATTACCCAGTAACATGGGTTCGGGTACTCAGATAGGCAATTGTTCCATGTAAAAAACTGGTATTAAGCTGCACTCGGTTCGAGAACAAACCAAACTGGACATAGTTGGAAAAAGGCTAGGCAGATCGAACCTACACGACATTTTTAAAGTAATTAAAATGTTCTAATCAAAGTAGATGTAGTTTCGCCAATAGTTTTTTCAAATATTCATTTTAATTACCAGACAACAATGGGAGCGATTGTACGAGTCTATTTTGAATTAGGGCATTGCCTTTTATTGCATTTCAATACTCGGCTCATGAATATGGAGCAGTTAATGGATATAAGTCAAGTATTGACAAATTAAAAGTATTGTTAACAGTTACCTCGAGCCATTTTATAGGAATTGCTTTATGTTTCAGGCTTGGTTTTTAATTTAATTTATGTTATTTGTCAATACTTGACTAATATCTATTAACTGCTCCATATTCATGAAGACCGGAATAAGTGGAGGAGCATCGACAAGACTGCTTTGGCCAAAGAAAAAGACACACACACGACTAAGGAGGAGGATGTTATTTATTTCAGGAACATAAAAAGTTAAGTAAATCTTTCTTAACGCATGCGTAGCGAACTCTTAAGTTATAATTTTTGTGGAAATTAAAATACGGTCGTGAGCTGGATTCGAATAATTATATATCGGTATTTTTGTTTCCACGACTTATAACTTTAAATGTTATACAGGTTAGATTTTATGATGTAGGCATCCTTTTGTAATGACGCCAGGAAAACTTTACCGTGATTGATACTCTGCAAACCTCATACTCTATAGCCACCATCTTTTGGTCTGAAAAAGGTACGGATACAAATTGATTATATATCATAATTAAAAGTAATAGAACCAAAATCTTTTGTACCCACCCACACAGCTCATACCAATTTGTTTTGGATGGAGAATTCTTCGTTGTTCCCCAACGGAGCAATAAAGAAAGTTTGTAGCGCTGTTTCTTCTGTCCAGCTTGAGCAATGAAGGGTGGGCCACAACTTGCTGCTCATGAGACTGGCTCATAACCACTAGGCCATCACGATATGCATGATAATTAATATTTATGAGAATTTAACTAAACGGAATATAGAAATACATGATTCATAACATTTCAGCTCCATTATGCAAGTAAGAAGCGAGCCTCCAAGTCTATGACGTGTTTAAAGTCCTCTGGCTTTACCCAAACAGTACCACTTATAATAAAAACTATGCCTTATATACATACTTACTAATAGGTATAATATTTTATTTTGTGAAATGCATTGGTCGTTGGCCTAGCTAAGGCAACGACCTGTGAAGGGATCAAGCGCGATGAATGACCGCAGTGACGTATAGCCACGATGATGAAACATTACTATTGCGTTGTGATGGATAATTTATTTATTTTATTTTTATAAAAATGTTGCTGCAATCTAGGAATTTCTTGCGTTGGGTGCGTTTACAGACATAATCCCACATGCACACATACTGCCAGACCCGGAACAATTATCTCAATCTATCAAAGATCGTACGATATTTGGTCCGTGCGTGAATCGAATCGTCGATACGTGGCGCATCAGCCGATCTCTCGTCTACTGCACCAACCGGACCGTCAAAATTGCTAGAGCTATACTTAAATATAGGCAGTTTAATAGGCTATAATTTAAGATTTTGTAATATCCCTTGTGGAAGCTGACACTCCTATTGGCTAAAAACCATAGGGTACCTACTGCTCTAACCTTTACCGAGGTACCGGGTTTGAAGCAGCAGTCATCGCGGCTGTCTTCCCCGAGATAATGAAAAAGCTACCCTTAACATCGATCAAGTACTCCTTAAACTACGGATATTGAAAACTTTGTCATAGTATTTGTAAAATTGTGACGTAAATTCAGTGCGATGAAGGCAACCTTTGTTTTACTAAAGTTATACGGATGAGGAATTTATTTCCTCGTTTATTCTTTTAAACTTGTGAGAGTTATTTGCGACTATAATATTTTTTAATACTACAACTTTGTAGGTTGTGACAAGATGATGGACAGCAGTTCTTCTTTACGCTGTAATTATACATAATAAGTCATACGTACATACATAGGTTCATGGCTAATTCCTCCGAGGGGGGAAGGCAGAGGTATACACCCACATTTCACAAATGCTGTTATTAAGTCCCATGTAATAGGTTGTGAGCCTATTAACATCAATCAATAATTCCAAACTGTTGGGTGCTACTGAAAATTGTCTAGTGACCACTAGACCAATGGACCAGTCTATAACCATTAGTTATTGCTCATAATTAATGGATTGCCAAAGGTGTGATTCTATTCGTGAAAAGGTCTCAGAAGACGGACTCAAGACCTTTTCACGAATAGAATCACGCCTGGAATCATAAAGGGGGTCGTAGAGGTGTACTATTGAAACACATTTCACTTGAGCCGTTATTATGTTAAAGTTGGTGGGTTTATTGTTACCTACTGGGCACAAGACCAATCTCACGCTCAATAACCACGTTTGTATTCTCCAAGAAACTATACCAATTACACAGTTTTTTGAAAGAGTGTAATAGAAATAATATACTGAATTATACAAAAACTATCTTCTGACCACGACTTGGTCTGCGTGGACTGTAGTCCACGGGTTCAGCCCTGGGTCCAGCACTGGGTCCAGCCTGGATAAAAAGTATCCTATGTGTTAATCCAGATTATAAACTATCTGTTTGCCGAATTTCATCCAAATCCGTTCTGTAGTTATTGCGCCATTGTAACAAACATCCATCCTCAAAAACTCTCACAGTTATTATATTATATATATATTTACTAGGTGTGCCCCGCAAACGTTGTTCTGCCATATAAATTTTCTGGATTGGGCCACCCTTATCACTTAAGGGTATAAACAATAGCCTACGACCTCAGTCAACAGACCTATTCTCAGACCTACCAAATGTACACAAAAAAAAAACATAAAAATCGGTCAAGCTGTTTCGGAGGAGTTCGATAACAAACACTGTGATACGAGATTTTTATATATAAGATTAGATTAATGGGATTAGTATACACCTTTACAAGTTTTACAGTAAAATTGCAAAAATTTGTACCTACACAGTCTTGCATATTAGTTGCCGTCTAGGACTGTACCAATTTTATCGTGACAACGTTTACATTGTAAATGGCACATATAAATGAGGGAATATCACTCCTCCACTCCGCACTCAAGGGAAATAGACCGTGATGATAATAAGTAACAACTTGTTTCTGCTTACACAATAATAATAAAAATAAAAGGAAACTTTTATGGATGTCTAACATTCCTGGGGAGACTGTAAAAGGGTCAAACACAAAATTACCTACTTTATAGTTCATTGGCTTTAGTTACTATTGTTGCATAAATATTTTGGCACATTTTACTTAAGATATAGTAACCTTAGTGCCTTTTTAATTTAAATATTTGAAACTAAGTTTTGGAAAATAATCTATATGTTATAATATAACAACTTTTAACCGGATTAATCGCGTGTATTATTGGTTTTTGTTTTTCCTGAGGTTTTGAACACTTTGCAGCTTTCGTGGTCGCAGGAGAACTGAGGTGTCAGGCGTCCCAACAGTTTATTTAAAATTATTTCAGTCTACCGTACATATAATTGATAAAATTTATATATTTTTTTGTCTCTGATACATATTTAAAATTAAATCGCGACGGTATTTCCTAAGACTCTCACTGGGAAGAAATACCGAAACAAACTCAGAGGTCACAGTCGTTTTAAATTTAGAGATACAATTTTAATTTTACAATTTCATCGAATTATTAACTAAAAGGTGTTCCGATGCACGCAGTAATCGCTCACAGTATCTTGATTTTTCTAGTGACTTTTTCTAGTGACAGTACATCTTCTCTATTGAAATTTGGGTGTTTTTTCTATATGTGTTCTACATATTTTTTACTAATTAAATTATATAGGATGCGTGTTTTGAAAAGACAAATACGATTATAAATATACAATTGAATTATATATGACTGCCTCTTTGGTCTAGTGATCGCAAGCGCGGCTGCCGAGCGTGAGGTCCTAGGTTCAATTCCCAGGTCGGGAAAAGTGTTATTGGGTTTTTCTGTTAGGTAATTCTCAGTAACAGCCCGCAGTTAGGAAGTTGGTGGTGTCACACCCCCGTGCTTCGGAGAGCACGTAAAACCGTCGGTCCTGCGCCTGATTTGTCTCCGGTCGTGTCGGATTGCACCTGTGTGTGCGCGTACACTTGTGCACTATAATATATCCGTGGAGATAGGCCGCCGTGACCGAAAAACGGTTGGGAGTATATTATTATTATTTGCAATATTTTATAGGACTTAAAAAATATTGTAATCTTTTAATTTAAGTTGCCCCACATTAAAATTTTTACTTGTATCGTGGTGGCGTTTACATACACACTCAGACTTAAAACATATGTACAAAAATAATTGCTCCATGTGGGTATTGAAACTTATAACACACGGCGCAGAAGCGATCTTTTGAACATTGCGCGAACTGTGTCGTCAAAGGAATACATAATGCAATGGGGTAATAAGAGGTATTGTATAAAAATAATTCCAATTCACAAGACAGATAGAAGAGAGACTCCAGAAAAATAAAATACAAGCGGAGTCGCCAATAATGATGTAATGTTAATGTTAGGTCGTAACCAATTAAGTACTTGCCACGAAATAAATTGGAATCGATCGTCGCTATTGTTAGTATTGTAAAGAGAGATATAAAAATCTAACTGGTCACGTCGATGATAAAAACAGTAATGGATGCAAGCTTCGCACGTTCGCGCGACAATGACCGACGGAAGCCGTCGTCCGGTGTCACCTGCGCCAGAGCACTTCCCTACGCAACCTGAATTATTTGTAATTAATTGTATGTCTGCCTATATGGAATAAATTATATTTTTTTTGACGTAAATAGAACGGCAGATAAATATGTGTTACGAACAACACATGTGCTGCTGTTTTCGTTTTATTTATTTTTAATTTTGTTTGTAGATAATATTAGCATACAATCTACCGTCTTGAACATGTTAGAATATGACTTGACCTGTAATTGTTTTATTTATCTATTTTTGATATAGGAAGAAATATTAGGATTTTGGTATAGAAACATTAAATTTTAATTAGCCTCTTTCCATAATTATAGCACCATTACTATGAACTTCTACATATTTAATATTAATAAGTACCTAGGGGATTTCTCCTTTTTTAAATCTCTGTATCTCATACCTTTATTGCGATTTAAAAAAATCATGAAGTAAGTGAGACAATCTATATTACATTATAAATTTTCATATTTCACACGAGATTTTGGACATTTATTTAAGAATTTTAGCAAATCTTATAATAATGGGTCATCTGATTGCTGCTTAACATCCTACGCACATTTTCTTTGTAAGTGGTGATCCCGTTTAAGTATAATAAAGTATTTCTCTTCGACTTTCTCAATCGGTAGAAGCATAATCATTCAATTATGAACTCTGGAAATAAAATTGGAAAATTAATTCTGTACTAGTCTTATGTATACCTAATTCCAACTTCTTACTCATTTTGAAATGCTCGGAAGACGAATAGGTTGCGCAATATTTATTTATAACTTTTGTTTAAGCATCAATAAAACTTATCGCCTGGACATCTATAGAACGTATCATTTTATTGTCTACTTGTTAACTATCCATTTTTTTTCAGTTCCAGGCAGTACTTAGAGGATATATACGCAAAATTAATGGTAAATAATGATGCTTTCATATTTTCTCAGTCTCACGGTTCTCATTATGAGTCACAGTTCTCAAGTCCATGTGATGAGTGTGATGACCACCAGCTATTAAACTCAAGGCTTCCCATGAATTTTAATCGTGCTTAGATTTTAATCATATGAAATGAGCTCTTTATAATTCGTTACAATATTAGGCTACATAGAAAACTGTGAAGATAAAAATGTATACATGTTATACATAAATTTATCAAACGCTTAACGCATACGTAGCGAACACATTTATTGTGGAAATACGGTCTTAAACAGGATTTGACCCTGTGCTTTTTAGGTACATACTCCAGGCGGTCTTTTTCAACTTGTTCATATTTCTCTGTTACTATATTTTATACGTGAGTATAGTTAAAAGAAAATCCGTTTCTATAAAAACTGCGTTGGATACCAAAATTACTAACACAATTTTACTAGTGGCATTAGCAAAGCTGCTGCACATTCTTTATCTCAACATCAATCCCTTTCAAAATCAACTTTATCCACCTACTGCCTTGCACAGTAAAGCTTTTAAAAGAGTACATTTCACAGTTCCGCTACATAGGCTCTCACTGCTCAGTTTCCTCGAATAATGCTATTTGAGGAAACTGAGCAGTTGGAAAACGTCGTACTGTTTTATAGTTCTGCCTCGTATCCAGGAACTACACACCTTCCCATTACAGCTTTGGGAAAAGGCACCCTCCCCTTAAGGCCGCGTTGGTAAGAGATTACCTATTTTTTTATCTCTTCGAATGGGCGAAGTACAAAATTATACTTCATGACAATAAAAATCTATTGAGTCTTGTAATTAGCGAGCCAACAGCCACCGCACGGAACTCCATACTAAAATGAACACCATAGGAATCCAACACGGAAATAATTTTCCTGTATACGCGTAGGTATTATCATTTACTCATAAACGGCGTATAAGGACATAAGTGAACAATCGTAAAAATAGTATCATGAGTGAAAATGTTGGATGCGGGCACCCACACGAAGCGACGGAAGTCATGTATATTCAGACATCAGACAGCTAGCTACCTACATTGAACTAAATAGGTTCGTGCCACGCATTACAATGAACTGCTGTCTTTGTTAGAACTTTGTTTTATTTTTGCCTTTACTAAGGAATGTTGTTAATTTTGTACAAGACCGTGAGGTAGTCATTTGACTTATTGGCGTATCCTGCAAGTATAAAATCTTATGCAGTGTTTATGGTCTCTTCAATCTACGAAGAGGCGTTCATCTCCCACAAAATATAGTGTGTGTTCGTGTATTGAACTATCTGTAACGATTTAAACAAAAGTGAGATGCATCATTATGGATCGAACATGGCCTAAGAATGTTATCTTCCTTCTTTAGCTTTTTAATCGTGAACAATTTTGCGTAGCGGTCATAAGGAAGCGTTTTTTTTGGCTTTCGGTAGACTTATTAAAAAAGATGATTAAAAATTCAATCAATTAATCCGCAAGTAACTATTGAAATTAATCATCGAAGCGTCACAACTTCATGATTTATTAGCATTATCTTTTTATTCCCTAGGAATGCAATTAAAAACATTAAAATTGTGTACCACATAGATTCAAAAGATGAAGGAAACGTGGTTGATGAAGCGATAATGACCACAAATACATATCATTTCCCTTTTGGAACATTGTGATACAACAATCATAACAACAACAATCGGAATAATCGTTGCATTTATTTATATGTAGGTATGTAAAATCCAAAGATTACTTACATAATGTTATATGCAACGATATCTGTGTTGATTGTGTTTGATATTCAATTGAAGCAAATGTACTTATGTTTAGTTCAAATATTTCGTTATTTTGAATACATAATGTATTCAAGTATTCGAGCAAATATACAAATGTAATACAAAGTTTTGTAATTCCAATGAAGGTTCTAAAATTAAAAATATAATTTGATATTAATATCTTAGATTTTCGCGATCACTACACAATATAATAAGACAACTTAAAAATTATTGTTTTTTGACTTCCTAACGTATCGAACACTTTGCAGCGTTCGTCAGTCCTCCTGCGACCACGAACGCTGCAAAGTATTCGAAATGTTAGGAAAAGCAAAACCCAATAATACACGCGATTATTCCGGTTAAAATATGTTTTATTATAATATATTTTGAATAAAATCTGGTTACAGAATGTTCCCGCAACTTGCTGTTATAATGTTTATTTATCTTAAACATACTGTTAACCTTATTGCATTTTAAGACACACCGAACACAATCACAAGTTATTGGTAATAATTTAGGGGTTAGGGTTAAATTATCTTAACGGTTTAACAACTTACGATTATGAACGCCCAGTCATGAATATTTTCTTTATTACACAGAATCGATAAAAATCTTTAACATGCCTGTTAGTACTACGCTTATCACTATCATGATTTCCCGACGTTTGTATTTAATATGCAATAGTGTTAATAACCAGTTATTAGATCCTTCATTGTATTTAATTATCTAAGTCGTCATTGCGGACTTATAACTCGCTATAACTTGGCAACAGGCCGCGAAGTTAACTGTAAACTTGACTTAGCCAGAAGATTATAAAAAGCTTAATCGGTAACAACTGGAGCGAATCAGGTGAGCGCACTAATTGTGGAACGCCAATTAAAAACAATATTGTGCAATATTCGATACACGATAGAGTCACGGAAGGCGATGAAGTCACTTACCCTAAATCTTTCATGTCAGATGTTATTCACCGGAACATTGATTGTTGTGAATAGAGATGGGCCCACGCATACCCGAAGAGTCTAATGACCACGAAATAACATGCACGGTATGAGCACATCCACATATGAGTACACTTTAAATATATATTTTTTGGTTTATCAATTAATTGTTTTGTATCCGTGCATTTCTCTGTTGTTTTAGTGGTATATTTCGTTTGTCTATATATACAAGGAAGATAGCAGGTTATTATTTTCTATGGTATTTCCCTTCATGTAGAACTGTACGTACACAGTAATAATTTAATTTCATTTGGTAAAATCAGAACAATAAGTAGCAAAAACGATGTATGAGATGTAGAATGATCTTACTGATAACTAATCTTATATATACTTTATTGAAATAATTGTACGGAAGTAAACAATTAAAATAAAAGACATTTAATCGGAGAAAGGAAAGTAAATAAATAGTAATCGATTCCGTGTGTCTTTTTCCACCTTCCAGTATTTTAACTGATCCGATGACAGTCGAAACAAAACAAAGAATTACCGATATTGACAAACCACTGAGTCATGTGTACATTAAAGTATGATTCTCCTTATATAGATCCAAGTTCTGAGTTATTGCGTTAATGGTGACATCTTATTTCGGGCTTACATAAAATTATGTATATATCAGAGATGTATCCGATATAACAGAATATATACACAATAATAACAAGTTTCGATACCATAACGAAACAGTTCAAAAAAATTTCGACCACAAATTAATTGATAGAAACATCATAGTTTAGGACATCGTTATTTGCGTGGAAGTCAATAATGATATGTAATTTAGTGGCTATTACATGCTTCGATTTGTTTCGCTCAACTAAATTTGGAATAGAACGAACTCCATACATTCTCTCGCGCTCATGTTAGGTAAGGCTGCTATTGTAAGATGTTAGTTGTTAGTATGGACATTGTTGGTGGCGGCAAGCATTATAAAGTCGTTGGATTGTGGGGAAAAGAGGTCGCGGGGGCGAAGGGGGGGACGGCCGTTGACCGACGACAACCTTATTGCGTTGAGCCATGAGCCAATGTCTAGGGTAAGGTCCTCGGACCCAAAGTGGAGTGCTGTTTTCATTGGTACGTTTCCGTGGGCGGCTCGACACGGTTCGGTTTTTTCAACATTTGCAAAAAGAGGTTGCATAATTTCAGACCATAAATGTTGTGAGCTCGTTTATTTTACTGAAAATTGTCACGTATTTGTCACGTGTTTTGTTGTTATATTATTGTTGAATGATTAATTAATATTGCTTTATTATTTTTACTGATTACGGTTTTAAATTGAAGAAGAGTCGTTTACGTGACTCAGTTGGCAATCTGTTTAACTGATATACTTGTTATAATTTAAATTCACTGTCTTACGATATTTATAATTATGTTAGATAATATTAATCGAATCTCTTATAAATCAGTTTAGTTATGAAATATTAAAAATAAAAGATTTCAGAGGTACTTTTTTGTAAACGGCATTTTATTTTCGTTTATCTACTATTAATTGCTTTTGCAATGTTTTTATTAAAATTACGAAGCATGAAAGCTCACGAGCTTTTTGTGATGGTGATAGTTTGGCCATTCGCCTCAAGGCTAGGTGTTTCCATTCGAGAGTGTAAGAGAGGGTAATGCCCTCCGAAGTTGTTTGTGGCAAAAAATGGGGACACAGAGACCGGCTCACTTATTTTGGTTAAGTTATGAATCAGCGTGAGAAAAATAATACGAAATTAACAATTCGTTTTTGTTATTTCCATTGCCAATGCTTATGCAAGTGGAAGAAAGTTAAATAGGATGCTTAAGTTGATGTATTGTTAACTGACATCTCAATCGGGTTTAAAATTAGTAATTTAAGACTAGACGTTGAAGAATTGTACAATTTTAAATTGTAAACCCATTAGAATATTTTCTGACCCGAATAACTTATTCAGTAAAAACCCCGCTAACGTATTACTTACATAAATCTGTGCTTGTTTTGGGAGATAGATATGAATTTATTCAATTAACTCAATCTTCGCAGTTACCACACAGAGTAAACAGTACAAAGGACTTGGGCATGTAAAACCGAATTTTAAAATATCTGGAATTTCAAAGTTTGGCCCATTTTCATACCGAAATTCAAATTCTTTAAAATATTCGTCGTTACATACAGTGTTTACACTGTTCAGTGAGTGCATGTTGAGTTATGGACTTGACATTTTTAAAGTGTCTCGTCATTATTTTCACCGTGGGAGAGCCACGCTTCGGCACGAATGGGCCGGCTCGACCGGATTGATACCACGGTCTCACAGAAAACCGGCGTGAAACAACGCTTGCGTTGTGTTTCGCCGAGTGAGTGAGGGTACCGGAGGCCCAAACCCTTTAAAAGGCCGGCAACGCACTCGCGACTCCTCTGGGGTTGCGGGTGTCCATGGGCGGCGGTAATCGCTTACCATCACGCGAGCCGTCTGCTCGGTTGCCCCCTATTCCATAAAAAAAAAACAGGTACCGAAAAGACGAAAAAATAACCATCATAGTGTTTTAAGAAGCAAAGAAACATTCATAAATAATTGTCTGTAATAAACTATATTCAGCCAAATTGTGTGTCTATTAATGTATTTTCTTCAAAACGTCGCAATAATGTAGCTAAACTTAACTTTACGTACCAACCGCACAGTTCTGTGAGAATATTAAGACGTACTTATGCCACACCATTATGCATTCCCACAGCGACCTATTAATACGACACTTCGCTGAAGAGTACGCCAACGACCTTAAAATCGAATTCAGAATGCAAACTAAACGGGCCGAGTGTTGTAAACAAGAACGTGCCAAAAACCTTGATTTTGGTTTCGGAAGTCAGGGGCGATCGCGGCGTCACTGTGATTGGGTTGGTTTTTCGGACATTCCTGTAAAAATGATTGTTCTCTAAGTTAAATTTGTTTTTTAAAACAAAATCTACCTAGATAAATTAATTTAATATTGTGTCCATGTTTCAGTACAACCCATATTTAATTTACACACATTTTTATACAAAAATCTTTGTCCGATATCTGTCTTGCCAAGTTTAATTCAAGTTGATTCATAAAATTTTAAAGATGCAGGTGTTCTTTTTGCCGAGCCTATGTCCATATTTGGATTTATATAGCTGTTCTATGATGACGATGTATTCTGGACTTATTATTTACATTTTGATATTAATTTAAGTCTTTGTCGATAGTTATAATTTTTTTGTGGAAATAATGATACGGTCATGAGCAGGATTCGATCCCACGCCTCCCGGATAAATACACTAGGCGCTCTAACCACTAAGTCATCTTGACCTCTGCTCACTGCCCCAAACTTTGCTCCCTATCGGTTTGGAAGCTTTATCTGTCTTCGCTGATTTTAAAGCATTTGTGGACTGAAAAAGCTGCCATTATAGCGAACGTTTCTTTGGTATGACGTTTATATTATTTCGATGGTAGTACCTACCTTGGCCAGTACGATTTTCTTAATATTAATTTCTTAAGACTCTCCAATACTTGAGATATCTTAAATACGTAGATAAACCATTACTTGCCATATAGGAATACTCGTGAATAATATGGTGTGAAGTAGTATAAAATAGCGCCTTATTAATTACAATAAACCATAAACAATGAACATGTTTATAGGGTACTAAACATAGATAACACACCCAATGAATTTTAAACACATGTCTTGTAAGAACCTATTGGTAATTAAAAAAGTAGCGGCTTTAAGTCACACCAATATTTCTTGGTAATTGACTACCACTAATTAACTAGAAATTATATATTTACAATGAATAATATGTACAATTTACAGAATAAAGATATAAAAAATTAAAATAAAAATAAAAAATCAATTAAAACTAGAGGACATCGAACAATTCGTCCGTGTCGCTGTCAACTGGGAGCGTACCCAAAAGGCTGGCAGCATTGCCACGTTGAATGGCAATACTTATTCTTTGTGCGAAATAGAGACCAGCCCTTGTGTCTCGTGAAGTGTTACTTATATACTTTAATTTCAGAATTTTCACCTATATGTATACCCAAGATGCGTGCGTAACGCATTACACGGGAAGCGAGCTCTACTCTTTTTGTGACGACTTATGCTGATTGCTGATGTCACCATGAAACGAATAATATTATTAATGTGAAGAATTTGGCTAAGCAAGCAGAGGTCACGAGAGCTTAAACAAACCTATCTACGAAGGTCCGATCATAATTCTGTGCAAACATCTGTAATTTATTGACGAACACACCCACTCTTTGTAAACATCCGTTTACGATATTCTTTCATCGATCATGCCAAACAGTAATATATTAATTTCATGCTGTCATACATTTAAAATGATTTCATCCGTCACCCCTGCCGGACAGCCTTCTTCCAAGTATACCGGCTTCCAGTATACATCTTTTTATTATTTCTAAATGTAATACTATAATATTATAATGTAATGATATAAATTTAATCTTAATTGTGTTAGTTTTTAATTAACTGTAATGATTATCGGACATATAATATTTGTACACCTAATCGGTAAGACAAAGGAATCTGAAACTTTATGTATTTTAACATCAAAAATCAAATTGTAACACCTATGTCTGACAAATAAATAAATACATCTAAAATGCAAAATATTTAATAATACTTTTGAAAGTAATATCGTAGAAATTACCTCGTTGGTCTAGTGGTCCTAAGCGCGACTGCTGAGCACGAGGTCTTGGGTTCGATTGTTTGTTATTGAAGTGTTATTGAGTTGTTCTGTTGGGTTTCTCAGAAACGAAAACCTCTAAAAACTCCGTAGTTTGGAATTGTGTATAACTCAGCCTACCCCTTCGGGGAATATAGGCGTGATGCTATGTTAAGTTATGTATGTTTTAAAATAAAGTGTGGTTTTTCATCAGAGCCGTGTGAAGAAGCTGAATATTGTGACGCGTCCTCACGTTCTCCGCACGTACTCTTTCCACTAAAACTGCGTTACGGAAGTGGTGTCCTACGAGTCTGGGGATGGCAAGGGGGATGAGTGGTGCATTAGCCACCGCATTCCTCGCACACATATCTCTCGCTCTGATTGTATGGATGAAGACCTCGCTCTGCCAAGTCTTTTCCAGAGCTGTGCTGTGTAAGGCTAGGAAAATGAAGCTATCGTATAGGAGGTCTTTTTACTCAGTCGCCGATCCGCTTCTTCGCACAGCCCTGGTGAAAACACAACGGAAAGCGGTACTTGTACCTCACCTTATAAACAAAAATTATTGTACTAAACAATTTGTGAGTAAAAGTGCTATAGAATTATATTACCATATTTTCATCACGTTAATGTTACATATGTTTCCGTAGCATGTAGGGGAAAATGGTCTCGGCTTCATCTTTTTTACACTGATCGTTTACTATATCTTGTGCGTAAGCCATTTAACAACGTCACACGTACAATTAAGCGTCAACTACAAAAAAAAATACGACGTAAAGACTTTGCAAAAGCCAAAACAAAGTAATATCCGTGAAAATTGCTTACGTGACTAATGGAAGACGTAAATATGTACCTACTATTATGAGGAAAACCTCAATAAAACTGTTGTATGGAGAGTTGAGATGCAAGTCACAGACGCAAGTCTTCATTGACGTCTTCACGGACGCTCTTGCAGTATCACATTATGTTAACGATATAGCATTACGTCTAGATCTAAATACATATTAATAAATAAATTGGGAAGTGAAAAAACCACCAAGTTTCCAGTTTAACCCATTAACTGACCAATGAATCACATGTAAATTATTTAACTATTGTGTGATTTGCGAACAGGGAACGGTTTCGCTAAGATTTTTTGGGCACAAACGAACGTACGATTTGTAGGTACAAATATCGATTTAATATTTTAGAATTTATTACTAATTATACTAATACCTACAATATGCAAGATCAAATATATATTTTGTTACTTTGTAGCTAATCTATAAAAAGATATGAAACTTAATGCTAACTACTATATACAATAGCATATTGCATGATACCTAAGAGTAGAGGAAGACCGAAGAAACAATCGATGGATTGCCTTAAAGATGATATGGCTAGAAAAGGAAAGATATGCCGACATAACGGCTGATAGAGATGTATGGAAGAAGACGTACTGCAGCGCCGACCCCAAATAGATTGAGATAAGGGCAGGGGATGTCGATGAATGTGTGAGACTTAAGCTGTAACAATATGGGATAGCATTTACACTATACCCTAAATCATGCAAGTCTGCGGTACATGAAAAGCTTTAGTTGATACATCCATCAGGAATCTCACTTGTGGGTCGTAGTTTGGTAGTCGATTGGCTCTGAAAATCATCAAAGTATATAGCATATACCAAGACAATACGAATGATATAAGAGCGATATCGTGTCTATATAATATTTGCTTTAGAACTGTCTTATGGTATAGTGACCGCAA
Source organism: Xylocampa areola (assembly GCA_935421205.1). Lineage (NCBI taxonomy): Eukaryota > Metazoa > Arthropoda > Insecta > Lepidoptera > Noctuidae > Xylocampa > Xylocampa areola. The sequence continues at coordinate 8,586,757 of OW285204.1, forward strand.
GCTTGGCTGTTGAGCGTGGGGTCCTGGTTCAATTCCCGAGGCAAAGTGCTAATGCCCGACCCGGCAATCGAACTATGAGAGTGTACCTAGGTTTGCGCATACACTTGTGCACAATAATATCTCGTGCATTCTTGGCTAATCTGCGGAGATAGACTTGACCGAAAATTCGGTCGGGAGATAATTGTTTTTATTTTATTTTTTTATTTAATAGTGGCCAACCGCGCAGACGGCTTGCCTGATGGTAAGCGATTACCGCCACCCATGGACACCTGCAACCCCAGAGGAGTCGCAAGTGCGTTGCCGGCCTCTTAAAGGGTTTGGGCCTCCGGTACCCTTACTCACTCGACGAAACACAACGCAAGCGTTGTTTCACGCCGGTTTTCTGTGAGGCCGTGGTATCAATCCGGTCGAGCCGGCCCATTCGTGCCGAAGCATGGCTCTCCCACGGTCGAAGACATATTATACATAGCATCTGAACTGGGCTTCAGCAATAAATATCATAGGAGTTTATTAAGCGTAGGTACAGTAAGTACTTCAAAGGTTCTGATTTATTTCAAGCAATAGTAATGAGCCTCGTGTTGGTCCCGCTTGAAATTATACTAACGATACACTCATAACGAGCAAATTATGGATCATTATATTTACAAAATATTATGTATTAGGTAATCGGTTCTCCACACTCCGGTGTGAAATAATTGAATTACGTATAAAACAAGGTCCACAAATCGATAATTGCTTTAGTAATAACATGCGATAAGGATATCTTTTTAGTTAGGTACTAAGGTACAAAGTTTACTAAATATGAAAGCGCAATCCATAACTAATTTTATGTATAATAACTTGCGTGAGGCAATTTATATTAATTATTGTTCACTGGTACTACTCACGTGCATTTTTCGGGATTCTTCTTCTTCTTATCGTGTCGTTGATGAACAATCTAGTGTCAGAGTTGTCACCCGTAGGTTTTTCAAATTTATATGGGACTAATTTTGAAGTATCCACTATCCTATAAAAAAAGGATCATCAAAATCGGACTACTCTATGAAAACTTATGAGTGGTCATACATAAAAAAAAAACAAATATAGGGGTCGACTAGTTTCTCCTCCTTTTTCGAAAATAAGCTGAAAGTACAGTTTCAAATAAGTATATTAAACTTACTTGAAAGGCTGGTATTTTTTTTTTAAATGGCCTCTTGCAGAAACCCAGATGGGTTTTGTCTGCGTAACCGGACAATATCTAAGGCGAGGCAGTTTGATGCCTCCAGCCAGAGCATATTTTAAGATACTACAAACTAAGCAACAGCCCTAAGGGCGTCCCCTGCGGGACACGAACCTCGGCTTAGGGCGTTGCTGGGGGACAACTAGGGACTAGCTGGGTCATATCAGTTTCCTTATTATTAAGGGACGAATTTAAAGCTACTAGCTCGGCGCGGGCCGGCTCGAGCAAGGGTCGGGGCGGACATGATGAGACATTTCGCGACGGACGCGGGCCTCGCCGGTGAGGTCCATAACGAGGCGGTCGAGCGCGTCGGAGTGTGCTTGTGTGTCTGTTAGACTCTTGAGCTACAGTGATCCTATCATCGGGACGGAGGAGAGCGTGACGTGGTCGGCGGATTTTGTTGATCTGGGACGGCTTGTAATCAGCGGAAGAGACAACTAAGGGATTCGGATGATTAGGGGCAGATTCGAAGTATCTCTTCGATGCCCTTTTCATGAATTGCCTAACGGTAGGCACTCTGAGGTCGAGGTGGAGTTGAAGGTTCCTAATGAACCATGGAGCGCCTGTCGCTTTACGAAGGAATCGATTTTGCAGGGTTTGCATCCTATGGATTTTGTAATACTTAACGTGTGCGAACACGACGCTAGCATACGTCATAATGGGTCTAATGCACGTAGTATAGAGCCTAATCTTAAGGTTAAGTGACAATTTACTGCGCGCATTTGTCATGGGGAATAGACGGCCGACAGCGAAGGCCGCGCGGTTGCGTACCGTCTTAATGTGCGGACGGAAGGACAGTTTGTGATCTAGAATCACACCCAGGTATTTCGCTTGCAGTTCCCAAGGGATTGGCTTGCCGAACATTGTAATAGGTCGAAGCTGGGGAAGAAATTCCTAAGCGCCCGTTCTCGAAAAGAGAACGGCGGCGCTCTTATCTGGATTGACCTCAATCGTCCATTTCCTGAACCAAGCGCCTAAGGCATTGGCCGAGGTCTGGAGATATCGGGTAATAGAGTCAAGACTCCTACCGGTGTAATAGATGGCCGTGTCATCGGCGAAAAGAGCTAACTTGGTTTTGCCACTTTTGGGAATATCGCTGGTGTACAGCGCGAAGAGAAGAGGTGATAGCACAGAGCCCTGAGGGACTCCGGCTTGGATCCGATGAGGGGACGATAGAACGCCCTCTACGCGATAGCGGAAGCTACGGTTCGATAGAAAATCTCGAATGATGAGTACGAGTCGGTCAGGCACTTGGAATTGGTACAGCTTATAGATTAAGCCGTTGTGCCAGACCTTGTCGAAGGCTTTAGCTACGTCGAAGAATAATACGCCCGTTTTCATCTTGCCCATGAAGCCTGCGCTTATGTGCTCAACGATACGGTGCAACTGATGGATGCATGAGTGTTTAGCTCGAAAGCCAAACTGCTCGTTAGGAAGAAGCTTATTGGATTCGGCATAATCCCTTAAACGAATATAAATTAGCCTTTCATAGATCTTTCCGAAGACGTTGAGAAGACTGATCGGGCGATAACTGGTCGGCTCGCACTTGAGCTTACCGGGCTTTGGAAAACCTATAACTGTTGCCTGTTGCCACGATTGTGGGAAGATATTGTTGGTCAGTGCCGCATTGAGGATGGCGGTCATGAGTACTATCAGAGGTGCGGGGAAGTATTTAATCACTTTGTTGGTGATCCCGTCTGAGCCTGGGGCCTTCCTGGGTTTGAGGTTCCTCACGATCGTTCTGATTTCGTCTACGGTGACGGGGTTGAAAGGCTGGTGTTTATTTTGTATGTCAAATATATTGTCATGACATTAAAGCGGTCAAAGTTTTAAACTTATAATTACATACTTGCTATTTCGATGTAGGTATACCTATTATAATACTAGCTCTGTCCCATGGGTTCACCCGCTTTTTTGCTCGGCTACTAAGAGTCATAGCGTGATATTAAATAGCTTTTTACCTTCCTCAAGAATACAGCTATCAAATGCTAAAATATTTTTTGAAATCCGATTAATAGTTCCAGAGATTAGAACTTTCAAATAATAAAGATTTATTCAATTAATATTATATTATAATATATATGGACTTTGAAACCTCATTTCCTTAAAGTTCGCGTATGACGTCAGTCAGTAACAGGTTTTAAAATTAATTCCACTCTGTAATAAAAGAAATGAGATTTCGAGTGAGTGTTTCTTACATAAAGATATATTCGACAAGTGACTCTAATTGGCTAATTTCATTTCATCTTTCATATGTCATAATTATTTCGCAAAAAAAAACTATTGGGAATAGCTAAATTCTCAAATTGAATTTATATTCTCTACTTATTACTTATATTATTTTGAAACTACTCAATACTACGTTACTCTCAAAACTTGTGCGATTACTATCACCTCCCCTTAAATCCAGTATTTGGGGGGATCCAGTATTTGCACGTGATATAAGTGCATTTTAAAATTGGGTAGCACAAGGATTATTACTGTTACTAATTTTTTTATGAGAATTTATTAAATATAACAGCTTTCGGCAATCGGTCTCATGGTCGCAAACACAGCAGCTGAGCATGAGTTCCTGGATTCAATGTTGGGGCCGGGTAGTTTCTAAGTTACACGTGACTTTGACTTTGGTAAAGTGTTATTGGGTTTTCGGGTTGGAAATTAATAAAAAAAAATTAAACTAGCAGACCGGAATTAGGAATTGTGCCAGGTTGATTGCAATAGGCACAACACCTTGTACTTATACGTAATTACTGCATCCGACATCTGCTATGAGGTCTAAGACTTTGGAGATACAGGCGTGGTGGTCGTATGTTATATTTATAAATAAATAGCGTCACGCCTGTATTTCTCGAAGGGGCAGGCAGACGTGTAAACAGCTGTACACCCACATTTCGCCAATGCTTATATTAAGTCCCATGCAATACGTGGTGAGTCTATTGCCATCTCCCGGACACAATTTGAAACTCTGGACTGTAACTGAGAATTTTCTAACAGAAAAACTCAATAACACTTTTCTCGACCCTGGAATTGAACCCGAGGACTCAGCTATCGCGCTTGGGACCACTAGACCAACGAGGCAGTTATATTTATGTAATGTATCATAAGTAAGGTAAAAACAATCCTTAAAATTATATGTTATTTATTGTTTTCCATTAGCTTTTAATTCTATTAACTTCTATGTCATGGATTATTTTAGTTATGGTTTAATTTAATTTAAGTAACGAAAAGGCTAGCCGATATAGTGATTAATTAAATAATATAACGACTTTAATTAAAAATAATATTTAGCCCCTCAGGCACAAACAGTTTACATTAACATAATAGTCTGTCCTTGTCGTCCTTCCTCGTAAGATTACGTATTATTACCTACATCGAAATTCACTGTCAATATCTATTAAAGTGATAATACACTGGTATTTAAATAACAGTGTAACGTTTTGACTGTACAAATATATCCGTCAAGAGCAATCAAAGGGGAAAAAGATTCAACAGAGAGGTATAAAAAATATAAAGTTTTACAATAAAACAGCCACTTTTTATGTGTCTGTTTTGATATGGTTACAGAATAAAAGTTAAGTAGGTAAACCTATATTAAATGTTGAGGAAAAAATCTGCTGACTTAGGTACTACTACCAGCGTAGGTTCTGGTTGATCAGTTTCAAAACCTTATCGTTTGTAAGTTGGTTTTAAACTAGCTCCGTCTCTCAATATAGCCTTTTCATTTAAACTAGCTCCGTCTCTCAATATAGCCTTTTCATTTAAACTAGCTCCGTCTCTCAATATAGCCTTTTCATTACCCCCTCTTTTTTAAAAGTCGCTTTGTTTGTAGGTCTTTTTTCAAATTCTATGACAGATGTTCAGTCTCAAATTGGACAAACACAATTTGTACACAAATAAGGAAGGACTGCCACGTAGGTCTAATGGCCTCAAGCGCGATTGCTGTACATAAAATCTTGGGTTTGATTCCAGGTCGGGCAGTGTTATTAGGATTGTCCGTTGGGAAATTCTCAGTAGCAGCCCGGAGTTTGGAATTGTGCCCGGTATATGGCTATAGGCTAACCACCTTTTACATGCGACTTAATCAATGTATTGGTGAAATGTGGGTGTACAACTTTCTGTGTAGGTACACCTCTGCCTACTCCTTTGGGGAATACAGGTGTGATGCTATGTTATGTTTTTCTGTTATGTGTTAGCGGTTGGTCATCATCCACAGTCCGACTTCACCCACTACAAGTTATAGGCCTATCTCTACTTGTGTCAATTTCTACGCTCATGTGCTATTCTCTCATTCAGTTTTTTTATCTAAAGCCTCGGGGCACTTCACACCAAAAGCACCCTTAAGGTAACTCGGCACTGACGCTGAAAGTACATTAGCGATCTCAGAGATAAAATGCCATTGTAATGATCTTTCTTCAAGAAAAAGGTACAATCTTCATCCATGGGTTCGTAGGAAATTACAATAATCATATTTAATTTAACCAACATTAACAACATTTGTTTTACTCGGGTTGTTTATTTGGTTTTTGACGAAAGGATTGTAATGGCGCCCAACGTCTTAATTAAAATACGTAGCATCAAGCTATTATTCCCGAAGAGACAGGCAGAGTTGCGTAAAACATTTTAACGATGCAAGTTATTATGTAAGACCCATGGGTAAGTAGTGAGGCTCTTGCAATCAGCCTAGTAAATTAGTAAACTTTGGAGTGCAATTGAGAATTATTTAACAAAAATCCCATTTGCACTTTGGCCGACCCAGGAATCGAACCATCACGACCAGTGAAGCACTTCGTTCGAATATTTTAAATTTATTTTAGTACAGCGATAAGTAACCTGCCTCTTCTTGCACTTAGAATAACAAAATAACTATCTAAGTTATTATGCGAAGCCTGAGACGGCGCCATTTAAATCTGCTCACTTCAATACGGCGGCGGCACGGAAGACACATAGATATAGCCTTAATCGAGTTCGGGTTAAAATCCTAGAATGTGCTATTAACACATTTTTTTTCTAGTTTATCGTTAATCGGTCCGTGTTTTCACTATCTGTGTTTCAACCAAATATAACAATTAAATATTTTAATATGTAATTTATTATTATTAAGTTTATTTAATCGCAGGTACTAAATTACCACTAGCCGCTACGTGTAAAAATCAGTAAAATAAAAAATTTACCTATATGCTATAGGAAAATAGTGTGTAGTAAATTAAGCATTTTTAATAGGAAAATTAGTTGTTAGAATAAAGTTTATTTTAAGAATTGAGAAATAAGTTTGCAGTTTGCAAAACAAAACAGGCAAACGTGATATTTGGATACAAAATCCCGTCATCAAATAAAAACTTAATTAAACCTGTCTCCACACTTTAATAAAAACCAATATAAAAGCAATAATAAATAAACATAATTTATACAGCTCCGACTACACCGATTGCACTACTTATTATTTCAAAGAAATATTTTTGGGGCTTCAAAATCTCGGTCGCGGCAGGACATAAACAACATAGTTTATATGTTAGCGAATAAAAACTTACATATACGATAAGACGCACACATACACACGGATATCAAGGTAGTGTGACTTTAAGCTTTGCCTGTATGAACATAGCGTCGAAAATTAGTAATTGAATTGAATAACCGTGGAAATGTAGGGTTGGCAAAGTAATAACGGAAGTTTTCGCTGGAAAATTCTAGAATCAATATTTTATTCATTTTCAATTCAATTCAATATATATATATATATATATATATATATATTCAAATATTTTTTCTTTCTTTCTTTCTTTCTTTCTTTCTTTCAATTTTCTTTATTTGCGCAATATGGGTAGGTATACAAGGTGATACAAAATTTATGTTATGGCTCGCCATATTCGGGCTTTTGAACTATCGTAGCGTATATATATCATATCTACCTAGCCTTTTCCCAATGACATTGGGGTGAGCTGGTCAGCAGGGGTGTCGGTATGTAATGATGGTCACCCATCCGCAGACCGACTGCGGCAAGCGCAGCTTAACCTCGATCGATCGATCTGTGCGGTTGTTGCTTAGCCACGAGCCCCACATATAGTCACAGGGAGCTTCGTCATTATTTGTAGCTTTTCTATATAATATTAATAAACATCGACATTCGAAACACTATAACCTACAATACATTTATCCACTAACACACCAATCACATAATTTGTATGCTAACGCTACTATTTCACAGATTTTCCTTTCCATGTGTTTGAGGCCCTGGCGTGTGCAGGCTAACGGTATCGCTCACGTGTCTCCGCGAAGCCATCGACCCTCGGCGGCCTCCGCGCAATACTGCCTCGCACCATACAAAAAGTCTTACAATAAACACTTAAATTATACAACATTGTACTTTATGCTTAGGTGTAAAAGCATATTTTTCCTTGCCTCATAGCCGTTTAATAAGTCATCAATACTATTCAAAATACAAGTAGCTTCAATTGATCGCTCGAACATAAATCCTTACATAATCGATTATCAAATGTATTACTTAAGCGGTACGGTCTAAATTCCTTTAAACTTTGACAAAGTTTCAAGAGTAAGGATCAGTTAATCTAGTTATTCAAACATTTATGTACTTCATGCATTATTTAGAAGATATTACAAGCAAATAAAAACAATAAGTAGGTATTTATTTGTGAAATTTCCACAATATTATTTATTGTGACGCAAGAGAAAACTCTAGACAGTATTTTAATTATAAGGGCTTTAACACACAGGAAGATATTTTACTACGCAAAAGGCAAAAATTCTTTACATTCTGTCAACAATGTAAGTCACGATAAGAAATAAACGTTCGCGTATAGATTTGTGAATCATTAAAGTTTCTATTATCTTCCCTTCCGGAAGTTCCTTTCCTTTCCTGCTTTCCTTATGGGGAAACCTTTTTTTAGTATGGCATCTTACCTCTTCCAAGTATGTATTATTGCGTAGTTTCATTCAGTGGCAAGTAACTTAATTGTCACCATATTAATTGTGCTACAAAAGGGTTAAGTTAAAAACTTAAGGCAAATTCTCACTCAGAAAAGCCTTAGTATTAGGCAAAGCGATCATAAATAAGCTTTATAAATAAAATTTTGTATGGTTGAGTTAAAGAATTGTTACGAATGAGTAGAAGGAAGTAAAGGAACTCGTTATTAAAATTATTAAAGATGTGAATTTCTCAAAAAATTAAGTCATTCTGCAAACTGATTGACTTAACCTGTAATTGGGTTTTCACTAAACATGTATGATATTATTTAAAATCATGAAGAAGATACGTCCATTAAGAAACAAGAAATTCTTTCAAATTTATTAGAACGTGAACCAACCCTTATAAAATACACGTATTAAACAACGTATTGAAAAACGTGACTGGAAAAAAAATACAAGATTTTCCGCGTATGGAAAGGTAATTTAATATTTATTAAAAGTAAACTATTAACATAGAGTCACGTGAAGGGTTGTTTGAATTGAAAATAAAACTTCTTAGCAACAGACTCTCTGGTCGTGAATGTTAGCCCGCGTTCTCAGTGCGGCCACCAGACCTCATTTAATCATCTTTTAATTTTTGGAACATTCATAAACATTAAGGTCGCGATAACAAGGTCTTCGTTAGGCGGTGCCACATGTGAATGTTGCTTTAGAAATTGAGGAAATAAACGTAGGTACCATAAATATGTATCATCATATATTTTACAGATTGTGTTATTAGGAATACAATTATTGGAAAACAGAGACAGGATACAAAAATAAATATGGTAAAAAAGTAAGTATGGTGGGTATATAGATAGTGAGTGATATTTCTGCAAATTTTTCTTAACTCATCCAGTGTTGGTAATCTGCAATCGTTAGGTAAGACAAGAGCTTATTTGTATAAAAAATAACTGTCTTTCATTGCGCAGATTGGTTATTACAGAACAGGTTATCTACAGAAGCTGTAAACCATTTTGAATACCAAGAATTGCGCTGTCAGCAATTGGTGGCACTGTTGCCTGTTTACCCACTTCAATATAATTTGATAATTGAGATACTGTTTAAAAAGTTTTCAGATAAATCGATTCTTAAGTTTCAATCAATGAAACTGCCAAACATGCATAGCAACTGAGATAAACATAAATTACAATAATGACATTGGCACGTATTACTTAAAAATAAAGTCTGAAAATAAATATGTCGGGAAAAAGGTGCTATTAACAATTATAATAGAGGAAGTTTAGAATTTATAATATGTGGAAAATATCAGCAACACTTTCGACTCACGTGTTTCACGTGCGACAGGCAGTGGCTCTCAGGGCTAACAGGGTTGAATTTTTTTTTTTTTTTAATATTTTAAGTATATCGTTTGAAAAGCTAAAAATGCTCCTCGAGCAAGAAATAAAATTTAAAAATAAAAATTGTATTTGATGAAATTAAAGAAAAATAACGACATTACCTCCAAATGATATTTTATAGTAAAAACTTTTAGGTAGTTGTGTCGGTGTGAATATTTTTAAATCGATGTTCATTATGTACTTTAATCTAAATTAGTGAAGTGTAACACTATAAAACACACGAACATCTTAGAGTCGGATTAGACATTCTCGCATCAACGCTCGCCGCGCACGGACGTGTTACTCCGCGTAATTCGCTCGTGTTGTGTCAGTGATCGTTGTCGCTACGCTCTGCCGTAGCATTCTCCGTAGCTGCTCGCTAGCTACGCCACTACAATTCAAAAGTTGCCTCTTTCGAGGCGGCGGCTGATATCTGTCTTTTTCAAAGTACAGTCAAAACGTGTGTTGTGTAAATTCCCCTTCTGGGAAAATCCACAGTTTCGTGGTTCTCGGTGGAAACCTCACGGTGTCAACGAAACCGAGAGGGTGTGGACCCGATACACCCAGCTGAAGCCCCTTCAGGGTTAAGCTACAAATCGGACGGGAGCTAGAACAACCGGCCTTGGGGGATCTCCTAGTCGACTCTAGCTCTGGTTTCCCTTACAGCAACCAGCACCTAGTGTCGGTCGGGTGTGTCTACACCCTTCGCACTAGACTGGTTCAGGGCCCCGTACGCACATTAAGACTGGCGACGGGTAAAAAGCAAGCTTAGGGCTCACCATTAGGTCACTCACCTCCCTGCCTATACCCGGCGGGGAGGGTTACGCATCCCCGGGCTATCCTCCCGGGGAGTTAGGCCTGTTAGGCAAATATTATAAAATAGGTAATTAATTTCTTTTTAATATGGACGCGCTTCTCGCGTTCGTTAAAATCTTAGTCAGGGACCCCGACATTCAACGTCGGTACGGTACCCAAATAGCCGACCTGCAGCATGTCAACCCCGCAATAACTTGCGTAGATAGCCCTCTCTCTCCGCCGCCCGCTAAAATAGGTATACCATGCCTCGTATCCTTGCCCACCATCGACCCTCTCGTAGAGGCTCCCTCTACTTCGGCCATCGCGCCTCCTACGACCGCCGTCACTGTCTCGGAAGACATGGACGTGTGCGTCAACCCCTCTCCCTGTCTCTCGGATGCCACTACCTCCGACTCCGAGACTAGCTCGTCCTCTCCCTCCTCCTCCTCCTCCGAAGACGACTACATCCAGGTCGGCAAAGGAGGCAAGAGGAAGAAGGGGAAAACTTCCGCCCCGGCCAGCAAGGCCAAAAAACCTGTAGCGGTCACGCTCAGACCAACTGTTTCGCCACACCTAGATGCGTCAAGTGTCTAGGTGACCACGGCACTGTAGACTGTCCCCGACCCAAAGATCGCGCACTCTGCACCGACCCTCCCAGTTGTGTGCTCTGCGGCGAAGCCGGTCACCCCGCTAACTATCGCGGCTGCCCTAAGGCACCGAAATCAACCTCGCCCAAGCTCGTTAAGCGGGCCAACGCCCGTCAACAAAGGGAAAGCCCTTCGGTGGCGATCCCCTCTTCTCAACTCCCCGCCCGCCTCAGCCCTCAGAGACCCAGTCCGTGGGCGCCCCTCAACAACCTCCAGCAACAACGAGCTTTCCCAGCTCTCAAAACCACCTCTACGCCCACGATCGCAGCCCTAATGGCCTCGCCCATAGCTGCGCCCCCCTCTCTATCGCCTCCGACTAACGCGTCCTTACCGGCTAACGCCGCCGCCTCTCTACCGGTCGTAAACGACGACCTCGCGTTTGACCCCGCGGTCGTCATTCTCAGCACATTCAGCGTATTCTCTTCAGATAACGCTCACGCTATGGCCAGGGACATCATCGCCTGTAAAGGCGACCCTATGAAGCTACACATGGTGTACAACACCTTTCCCAAGATTACGCAAGCCCTGCGCAATCTAGCTCACAATAAATAAAATATAAAATCTTTAATGGATAATAAGAACCTATGTAGAACCAAACCGCGCTCCCTAAAAATAGGTTTCTTCAACGCTAACGGCATCACCAAACAACGCGACGAAATAACTACGTTCCTCCGCGACCACCAATTAGACGTTCTCCTCGTACAGGAAACGTTCTTAAAACCTCACCGTCGGGACCCGAATATCGCCAACTACCGTATAGTTAGGAACGATAGAACCAGATGTCACATGGGCGGCACCCTTATTTATTACCGCAAAACGCTCCACTGCATCCCGTTAGACCCACCTCCTCTCTCACTTTTCGAGGTATCGATCTGTCGGCTAGCCATGACCGGTCACCAACCCATCACTATCGTCTCTTCCTACATCCCTCCCGCCGCCACCGATGTGGGGGAAAAACGCGAAATCCTATCCCACGACCTTACTGCCCTCCTCGGCTTGAGTGACTCCGTTATCATAGCGGGCGATCTCAATGCCAAACATCCCGCTTGGAACAGTAATACGTCGACCGCGAGAGGCAGGCAACTGTTCGGCCTGTGTGCCACTCTCAACTTCGACATTATTGCTCCGATGCATCCCACCCACTATCCGCACAACACCGCGCACCTTCCCGATATTCTAGATGTGGCGCTTCTAAAGAACGTAAACCTTCGTTTACAGTCTATAGAGACGCTACACGAGCTCAACTCCGACCATCGTCCCGTGATCATGGCACTGGCACCTCGCTCGGGGCCCTCTGATCCTTCCCGACCCCCTCCCACCCAAACGATCACGGACTGGAAGAAAGTAAGCGAAAGCCTACAATCGACCAGCTCCCCCCACTTAGACTCTATTCCCGACGTCATCGCCTCGGTCACTGACACTACGAATGCGATCGATTCGTTCACCGGTCACGTACAATCCGTTTTGAACAATTGTTCACGGGAAGTTCCATTGATGGACAACCATCACTGGAAACTACCGGCGGACGTACGCGAACTGGTAACGGAAAAGAACGCATCCGTACGTGCCTACAGCGCGTTTCCCTGCGACGCGAACAAAGCTCACATGCGCTATTTACAGCGTGCTGTAAAGAAACGCATCGACGAGCAGCGTAACGCGCACTGGGATAAGACGCTGAGCGACTTAGAGCCCACTCACCAAGCATTCTGGCAGCTTCAAAGGAGACTCCAATCCGATGGAGTGGCCACCATGCCCCCTCTCATCCGCCCCGATAAGAGCATAGCCTTCGACGACATCGAAAAGGCCGAGTGCCTGGCCGACAGTCTAGAAGCGCAATGCACTCCTAGCACCCAACCGGTTGACCGAGCGCACCTCCTCAAGGTAGACGCAGAAGTAGAACGCAGAGCCTCACTCCCGCCGTTCGAAGACCCCCTGCCCCCCGTCACTCCCGACGAGGTGCAAGAGGTCATTAAAAATCTCAAACCCCGCAAAGCCCCCGGCATAGACGGCATCACTAATAAAGTCATGAAACTTCTCCCCGCCCCGTTCATTATACTCATGACCGCCATCTTCAATGGCGCCATGAGTCACAACGTCTTCCCTCAATCGTGGAAAGAAGCCACCGTCATAGGTATCCCTAAGCCGGGAAAACCCGCGAACGAACCCACCAGCTACCGACCGATCAGCCTCCTCAACGTACTCTGTAAAATCTACGAGAAGCTTATTTATAAGCGACTCAAGGACTTTGCCGATGCGAAGAGCCTCATCCCCAACGAACAGTTCGGTTTTCGTACCCAACACTCGTGCGTACAACAGGTCCACCGCATCGTCGAGCACATAAGCGCCGGTTTTCAGCGCGGCACGATGACAGGCGCGCTCTTTTTCGACATAGCGAAGGCTTTCGATAAAGTCTGGCACAACGGCTTATTATACAAGCTGTACCAACTCGGCGTGCCCGACCGTCTCGTGCTCATCCTACGGGACTTTCTCTCGAATCGCACTTTCCGCTATCGCATAGAGGGCGCACTATCCGCCCCCCACTCTATCCGCGCCGGTGTCCCCCAGGGCTCCGTGCTCTCGCCCCTCCTGTTCACGCTCTTCACTAGCGACATCCCCAAAAATAGACAGGCAAAGTTAGAACTCTTCGCAGACGACACTGCCATTTTTTACTCCGGTATCGTGCGCGACCGTATAGCTAGCACTCTCCAAACTTCCGCCAACGTACTAGGCGCTTGGTTCAGGAAATGGAGAATAGAAGTCAACCCCGATAAGAGTCAAGCCGTACTCTTCGCGAAAAAGCGTAGGATCAGACCCCCCGACCCCAAACCGATAACCATGTTCGGCAAGCCGATCCCTTGGGAGAAGCAAGCCAAGTACTTAGGAGTCATCCTAGATAGACACTTGACCTTCGGTGAGCACATAAGGACGGTGCGCTCGCGCGCCGCCTTCGCTCTGGGTAGGCTTCACTTCATCATGAACGCACGCAGCAGATTGTCCCTTAAGTGCAAACTGCGCATTTACACCACGTGCATACGCCCCATCATGACCTACGCCTGCGTAGTGTTCCCACACGCGAAATCTTACCGCCTCCATAAGATGCAGACCCTCCAAAACCGTGCCTTACGAAAGGTCACGGGAGCCCCCTTCTACATTAGAAACGAAAACCTCCATCTCGACCTTAAAATTCCCACTATCCAACAGTTTATAAAACGCATTTGCAAGCGTTATTTCGAGTCTGCTGAAAAGCACCCCAACCCTCTTATCGCGGCTGCCGCCCGATACACCCCCTCCCAGATAAGTAGAATTCGCCGTCCTAGGCATTCACTATTGTACCCCGATGACGCTATAACCCTGCTCCAAGAGAGCCGTAGGGCCACCAGCACAGTACACAAACACAGACCGCCGTCATTTAGGCCTCGCCGCCGAGGCCCGTCGCGACGTCCCCGTAATGCACCTAATGCATCACCTCCCCGACCCTTGCTCGTGCCAGCCCGCGTAGCCGCTGAGCCTGTAGCTTTAAATTCCCCTGATAATAATAATTATGATAATCCTTGTTCGATCCAGCCAGTCCCTTGCTGTCCTCCCTCAAGCGACGCCCTAAGCCGAGGCTCGTACCCCGCAGGGGGTGCCCTTAGCGTGGTCGCTTTAGATTTAGTTTAATTCGTAAGCCCCTGGCTGGAGGCCTTAATAATAGTTTATTATTAGGGCATCCACAGGAAAGCCCGGTTAAGCAGCCGACAACCTCCTAGGTTGACCTGCGAGATGCCACTATCAAAAAAAAAAAGAAAAAAAAAAAGAGTCGGATTAGATGAAAGCACTATGGTTTTCATCTAATCAGACTCTAAGAACGTACAATGAACATTACTCTTAGCTAGAATATTCATATTACGTAGCCAATTTAGTTAGATAAAAATATCTTATTTGCCTAAGTGGCTAGATTGTTATTTAATTATTAAGGTCTGAGTATTAAATAATACAGAGGAAAAAAAAGTACTCACATACTGGCAGCCCTATTCAAGGATAATAGTCACGTTTTACTATGTCCATTCAAATTCCCCAAAAATGACTTTGTTTTCAGAATATAAACTACTTACCAAGGGCATTTTCACATTTCGCAGCTTTATAGCTAGACAACGGTTCAAACCTTCAAGGTTGGGATTAGAAAATAACGCAACGATGCATTTTTAAGACCAATCGATTAATTTTAGGCAATATGAACCTTTTATCTGATACTTCCAACGATATTAAACTAATATATTAAGAATCAAACAAAAACAATCAAGTAACTTTTTGTAAACTGCCTCGTTGATCTAGTTTGCTATTCCTGAGCATGAGTTCCTGGGTTCGATTCCCGGGTTGGGCAGGGTTATTGGGCTTTTCTCATCTGCCTAAATTTTTCGCAATTACATTGAGGTCGGCTTCCAGTCAAACCGGATGCAGCTTAATACCAGTATTTTACATGGAGCGGCTACCTATCTGACCTCCACAACCAAGTTACTGGGTAACACGATATCTCGCGGTATGACTGGTTGTCAGACTTTCAGTCTTCTGATTACCCGTAACGGCTGTAATAGATCTTAATTTGACAACCGGGAGCGACGGCTTAACGTGCTCTCCGAGGCACATCTCGGTATGAAATGATGGTCACCCATCCCCAGACCGACTGCGGCAAGCGCAGCTTAACCTCGATCGATCGATCTGTGCGGCTGTTACTTGCCATGAGCCCCCACTGGGCCTTTCTATTAAAAGAAAAAACTCAATAGCGGCTCAGAGTTTGGGATTGGGCCGGTAAAAGGCAATAGGCTAACCAGGTACTGCATGGGACTGATTAACAGCATTGGTGAAATGTGGGTGTACAACTGTGATACTTCTGCCTACAGTCGGATGTTATGTATGTAACTTTAGTGTAATTATTGAGACATGGGGCGTTTATTTTTTAGCTCCGTAATTACAAGACACAATAGATTTTTATTGTTATACTTCGAATCGGAGTAGTACAATTTTGTACTTCTCCGATTCGAAGAGTTTAAAACTTGAAATTAGTAAAGGAAATAAACTATCATATTTCTTAACTGACTGCCTCACTGGTCTAGTGACTGCAAGCGCGACTACTGAACGTGAGATCCCGGGTTCCATTCCCGGGTTAGGCAAAGTGTTATTGGGTTTTCCTGTTCGGAAATTATCAGTAGCAACTCGGGGGAAATTGGCGATGTGACAACCCCGTGCTTTGGAGAGCACGTCCTGTGAGTGATCAGGTCTCTCACCGGTCGTGTCGGATTGCTGTCCCATCTGACTATGAGAGTGAAGGAAAAGGGTATGCATCTGTGTTTGCGCATACACTTGTGCACTATAATATTTCCGATTTGGTCGGGAGTATAATATTAAAATTAATTAAGTAATTGTGTCACTAAATAGTTTGGTCGGCGTTGATTTTAATGTAAGATTACAACATCTACAAACAACGTATCGCAATGGCAATCCAGCTGAATGTTGTTCAGCTGTTTTATAAAACAGTACTGTTTTGTTAATCAGCTAGCAGTTTTGTAAAACAGCGGATTCTACCATCCATCTGCGACATATATACAATACTACGTATGTTTGTGAGTTTCTTTTCTTTCACCATAACTTCTAAATGCCTAAATAGATTTAGTAAGATTTAAAAAATAGTGAATTAGTCGCAATGGCTCCCAGAGCTGGGAATAAAAAAATAAAAAATTACATGTGACATGTGTGCTTTTTAATTATTTAATTAATTTCATGTTGTTAATAAAAATCATGTTACCGTTTAAAAGCAGGATTTTAGCATTAAGTTAAAAATATAAATCACTATCAAGACGTTTACCATCCGACCGAATACCGTAGTCTACCATGCTATTTTCGTTAGCTATACAAACATAACAAACAAACTTATGTCAGATTGCATAATGTCCATAATGGCGTCTCAATGTATAGGGTATCATAATAACAAATAGGCCAGTCACGTGGCGATTGCCGACCCCATCTGTATAGATTTGGACTATGAATTCTTATGTAATGGATTCCGTTTAAAGTAAAATAGAATAGCAGGCCGAACGGCTGATTGAAGAATTGTATGTTAACTTGATCCTGGCATTCTAGGTGCGTCTAAGACCTAATGAGTTGATACGATAAATTAATTTAAAATACTTCTAATATTTTGATTCAAGAGGTTTTTGCAAATACTAATTTTACATATACTTCTTCGTGTCGCACTTTTAACGTATTTTTCAACCGACAAAATAGGACGAGGTAATCACGTAGACGCGTACACATAACTTTTTTTTAAACCTAGTTGTACTCGTAGTACGTATTTTATAGGCATTCTTAAGTGTCTATCGCTGAGAAGTAACGCCGATTCGAGCATAGAGGTCAAAGTCTCTTTTAAAGTACAGATAGAAGAGCAGAAAAATACACAAGCTATAAAAACTTTAAGCTAACTTCTCCTTATACCGGATCGTGTAGCTCAACTATAGAATTTGTTTTTTTTTTGCTAATCTTATCATAGTGAACTCAATTTGTGAGCCTGGAAAAAATATCGTAGGTATATAAGTTTATAAATATTTTCGTAGGTAGGTATACGCCCAGTATGAGTCTCCTAGTTAGCTCACTAAACAAAGCGCAAGAAACATCTGGATAGCAATTGGTCCAGATTTAGAAGATCGACATGAGGAAGAAAAGTCTTACATTCGGCTAGGCTTCTGCTGCAAAGTGTAGTGTATATGATAAGTGGATTTTAACCAACTAGATATTTTTTTAATGAAATACTATAAAGGAGCCGTCTTTGAAATTATAATATGTAAATTAATTTCATTAAGAAATTTGTGTGATTGCAAATTTGTGATTTATGGTTTTATCATAAATTGCCAATGAAAATAAGTTAAGAATAGGTACAATATTGTCGGCTAATAAGAAAACGACTGCCTAATAAATAAATTATTTATTACTGCTGATACGATTATCTTTCGCTGTTTATATACATGTATAATAGCTATAACATGCATCGATGTATTATATTTTTTCCCGTGGTATTAATTAATATGTTACTTGATACTATTAATAATTATTAATTTATAAATACACAATATTAGATAGGTATAAATTAATAGTAACATATTGTTTAAATTACTGTGGTTTCCTGTCATAACTTTCTAGAATTGAAAACGGCAGGACGAACTTCTAACAGCATTTCAATTAACATTTTATTATAAAATATTTAATTATGATAAAGTTTTTAATAATAATAATTTTTATAATTCCTTTATGTTTTAAAAAAAATATAATTTATTATAAAATATTTAATTATGATAAAGTTTTTAATAATAATAATTTTTATAATTCCTTTATGTTTTAAAAAAAATATATTTTATTATAAAATATTTAATTATGATAAAGTTTTTAATAATAATAATTTTTATAATTCCTTTATGTTTAAAAAAAATATATTTTGAATGGTTCAAATAATATTATTTTTAATAATATTTTTATTTTTAAATTTAAGAATAAGATTAAATTTATTTTGAAATGTTCAAATATTTAATTTTTATTATAAAATATTTAATTATGATAAAGTTTTTAATAATAATAATTTTTATAAGTGCTTTATGTTTTAAAAAAAATATATTTTATTATAAAATATTTAATTATAATAAAGTTTTTAATAATAATAATTTTTATAATTCCTTTATGTTTTAAAAAAAATATATTTTGAATGGTTCAAATAATATTATTTTTAATAATATTTTTATGTTTAAATTTAAGAATAAGATTAAATTTATTTTGTAATTTAAGTTATATATTATCGTGTGATATTTTATCTTATGGTTTAATTATATTAAGAATTTGAATTACTATTTTAATAATTATAGCTAGAGAAAATTTATTAAAATTAAATTTTTACATAAAAATAACACAATAAAAACATGATTAGCCAGCAGTTTGCTTAACGTTGTATCTAAGATAATTGAGTATCTAAGTTTGTATCGCGACCAGAAATTGGAAAGTGAATAGGTGACATACAAGACCTTCACGTTGTCGTCCGCTAAAATCAAGATCACGTCATGCTTGCCCAGGTTTATGTAATACAAATATAATGATAATACAAAAATCTCGCGCTGTTCTTGTAAATACAAATGTCAAAACCTATAATTGATTTCAGTATTCATACGTTTTATGTACATTCGACTTCCAGAGTGTAGATCACATGATATAAGTGTTATCTAGGCTGATATGCTACAAACGGGTGTTATTACATCACATACACATTTGTTACCCAAATTCATGTAGCGTCAGATTTATGTTGATTTCACTTTTCGTCGGTATTCATGGAAATAACCCATGGGACTATTGCGCCGATCCTGTTGAGATTACTTAACAAATTATTGTAATTTTTTTTCGAATGTTGTTTACTTTCTTTGTGGCCTACCTATGTCATTGACAGATTGACGACTTGAATATAAGTGAATGGTTTGAATTGGATTAAGATTCAGCAAATATATTCTACCTTCATTTATGTATCTGAAAGAATATTTTTTTTACTAGTGAACATGTCAAACATGTTTATTGTATTTGAAGATACATACCTAAATATTAATAATTTGTGATATTGACCTAACTCTATACCTTTGACCTGTTTATGTTCAACCAACTGACACATATTCAATAGTAAGCGTTGACGTTTAGGGATAGATCGTATGATAAAGATTAATTACTTACTTAGATTTTTGTTCTTTCATCCATAATAGTCTTCAAAGAGAAATTCTAGGATAGTTGAAAACCATGGTAGTGTTAAAATATTTGATATAAAGTAGTAGTAGAAATATTAAAAGCACGTTAGAAAGAATTTGATTCCGTGGACGTGTAAGAGTGGGACCAATTTTCAAAGTTCATAATATGTCAAAGATATTTTGAAAGTAAAATAACGCATAGTGATTATCCAAAATCAGCACCTGTAAAAACTTTTTGAACAGTTTACCGTATTAACAAGGTTGCTTAAAAAATGAGCAAAGTAACATTATACACACTGCATTGTTCATATTTTACACAGTCGATAGTGAGTGTGGTTGGTAAAGATAATATCATTGTAGGTTAATATCATAGCTGTTCACCTTTTTTGTGGGTTGTGTTGATGGATCGGCGAACATGATTGTATCAACAAACTGCTTTTGATGTTACATTGACATAACAAACACGGTTTTGAGTAGAGAGGCTGCTTCCCTATATATCTTAGGTTTTCGCGATCACTACACATTACAAAAAAACAACTTTTAACCGGATTAATCGCGTGTATTATTGGTTTTTGTTTTTGCTGACGTTTTCGAACAGTTTGCAGCGTACGCACCAACTTGTTTTATTATAACTATGAGTAAGTATAAATTGTAATAAATGTGAAAACAAAGACAGCTCACAGAGTAAGATTTTATTTCGTCTTTATTACTTTGCGAAACGACTTATATGAATTCAAGATAAATCTTTGAAAAGCATTAACGCATGCTTAGCGAACTCTAAAGTTACAATATTAAATGGAAAAAGAATCCTGTTCGCGACCGTATTCTTTTTCCATTTAATATTGTGACTTATATGAAATTAAACTAAAATATATTTCAATTAATATAAGTTTTTTTTTTAAAGAAGAGTTATCTAATAGTGGTAGAGTTCTGTCTGTCAATTCTGATATGGTTCTTCTCTTTTTTATGCCAAAGATATCATCAATAGTAGTAGTAGGTATTGGATAATAAGATTAGAGTTGTACATATACGGAACCCAAAGAATATTAAAACGTATTGTATCGGGTACCTAGAAACTTAGATTGTGTTAACATAATACATTTCTATTTGGAATTCACCCCAGCGTCTGATCACGTCACGTGTTTAGCCTTCAGTATTGAAATAATCTGCGCAGTTCTATTTACTGTTTTTACCGTTATATAACTCCTAGCTGGTGCCCGTGACTTCGTCTGCGTAAGAAGAAGTAATCTATGTCCTTCTCCAAGGTCCAGTCTATCTCCTTGCCGAATTTCATTACGGTCCGTTCAGCCGTTTAGTCGTGAAAAGGTAACAAACAAATAAACAAACAGAGTTACTTTTGCATTTATAATATTAGTAGATATGGATTTCAAAAAAGTGAAGATGCTAGAATATAGTGATATATACACTGGGCCCACTAAGATCGAGACTTGGAATTCATGTCTGTATCTGGTTTATTATTTTATTTTTACTCGGGCTCTTTGAGTTTTATTACACAGTTGATTCTCGAATTTCCGAAGAATGTAGGCTCCGCAAATATTATTATGCAAACAGATGAATTGGTTTAAAAGAAAGTAATGTCTGTGACTCATACAAAAGATTGATATTTTATATACATTAAAGCACTACGTAAGTAAGTAACGAAAAAAAAACATGACTAAAAATCATTGAAACAATATTCAATTAAATCAAGGGCTTTAACGAACGACGTTACAGTCTTCAAACAGTTTATGAAGGCTTTACAAGTTCACACGAAGGCACAGGTGCTACGGTTCCATTCATCTCGATCTTTCCCACGGCCAAGTTATATTCACCCATTGTACCATCCCCCGCAATTCATACACCCCATTCAAAAGGTTGGGGGTGAATCTCGTACAGGTAGTCCGCACAAGGTGGTATAAGAAATACGTTATGACCGTTGACGATACGTTATGGGCACAATACAGTAGTCAGCACTTATAATAAAATGTGTATATGGAGCAGTTTTGAAGGCTTTGTTGTCTCTTTAAGGATGGGCAGTAGCCAACGGTTACTTGAATTATTGACTTTTTTTGAACGCAAATATGCTGTTGATGTATTTATCTCCCACAGACAAGTAAAAATATTTTTTGCATAGATTACTCAGTAAACTTAGTTTATAATGTGTCTCAAAAATAATTTATGTTTATAAAAAAGTTATGACAGTATTAAACCATGTGTGGTGACTACTTACTAGAACCGGTAAATGTTCATACTACAATTTCATAAATATGCAGTTTTTTATAAATATTCATACATATGAAAATTAGAATTGTATATTTTTAAGGTATTCCAAATATTATATTCACGTACATTTATCGCTGTATGTGTTGCATGAAAAGTTTATAAAAAGCTCAAGGAAGTTTCTAACAATGGCTTGTCGAAACGGAAGTATATCAAAATTAATGGCGGCGTCCATTAAACAGCCTTCTTAGGAAATGTACGCACCTAATATTTTATACGTAAATAATTTGACCTCGAATGTTGTGTTGACTGTCATGGTGAACGTAAGCCATGGACAAACTATCACTATACACTGTCTGGTGAGTCGACGCTAAGTGTTTGATTATGCGTGAAATAACGGAGTTATCAGGGTTCTTTTTTAGTTTTTAATATATACTTAAATTATATCATACATACATTTCTAAGTCTTCTTCAGCTAGTCTAATAGTATTTATGACGATTTCAAAGTCAATGCAAATATTGTGTCTAGTGAAAAAACCGCAATTCTCCAATACTATAGATTTACATGTTACAAAAACAAATCACCGTTTCCATTCAAAGTGGGAGCAATAAATACGACTTTGTATACAAATAAAAAAATGTATCCACAAGTTAGGGTGCGTTATACGGCATACACGATGCGACGTCGACGTTCAGTAAATATGATCCAACAATTATTGTTTACGCACTATAAATCTCCCAGAATCCATGTTGTTGCGGCCGAAACGCCATAAATCCTTATGTATCGTAAACTTTAATTTAATAATTATGAACGTCATGACGCGGAAATCATGAAGCTGGTCGTGATATATAAAATGGGAATGATTTGCGTGGAACAATGCTTCGGGTTATCGAACTGCAATAACATTTCGGTGAAGGTCCCTAGACTGCGAGGTCATTGCTAGATGCTGTTTCGACGCGTGACTTCATTCTAATTCGCGTCGGAATTTTGGTTTTAGGTTTTGTATATTTCACTGTTAGATTAATTTAATTAGGAGTCGAATCGTAGACATATCATTTTCATATGTAAATTATACTATTTAAAATTTTATATTGGTGCTTATATAAACTTTTATATTTGAATTCTTACTTGATAATTTAGTAAATTCTTAGTGTTATGGTCTGTTACTTCCAAAGAGTTTTTTGAAGCAGTTACCTACGCACTAATGTAATAATCGATATCTACTCTAATAATGTAATTCTCCACACCAGAGAAACTCTTTTTTTTAGAATATGGAATTCCATCATAGCGTAGTGCCGAACTCCTACCGACTAAAATCGTACAGTCTTCCATTAACCCTTAACGTGGTTTCGAGATCGCGGGAACTCAAATCAGCGCAACACCCAGAGGAACTCTGAATATTGCAAATTTGAAATTTCAAAGACATTATTAGACTTACACGTGACGTGGTATCTCGTGGTAATGGTTTGCTCAATAATTGGCAAAAAAGTTAAGAGTTTCCGGTACCTAATAATGAGAAGAGAATCAATTACTTAAAAGTTATAATAACAATAATACTCCTACGACCGTATTTCGGTCACGGCGGCCTATCTCCACAGAGATTAGCCAAGTACGCAGGAGATATTATAGTGCACAAGGTATGCGCAAACACAGACCCAAATCCCTCTTCCCTCACTCTCATATTCCGATGGGACGGCAATCTGACACGATCGTAGAGAGATTAGGCGCAGGACCGACGGCTTTACGTGCTCTCCGAAGCACGGGGGTGTCACACCACTAACTTCCTGACTCAAGGACCTGGGAATCGAACCCAGGACCTCACGCTCGACATTCCCGCTTGCGGCCGCTAGACCAACGAGGCAGTCATTAGTCAGTCATTAGTCATTAAAAGTTATAAATTGTTGTGGAAACAAAAAATATAACTTCAGAGTTCGCTCCGCATGCGTTAATGAGTTTGAAATATTTATTTGAATCATTTTTTTTACTTCATTAAGCAAATCAAGTAATCTTGGTTTTCATAATGATATTTAGAAAAAAAAAATCCATGGATGAATTCATGGAAATTGGTTTGTTATGCATTGTAGAAAAACAGTACTTCCCAAGATAGTTACTTAATTATAATTCGTATATAAAAATGTCAGAAGCTAACATTTTATCTTTTTTTACCAGTTCGCTTGATAAAACTAAAGATTATTGACACCATAATGACATAAAATATTCTTTTAATTCGCGTCGGAATGACGATAAATAATGTATGCCAATATATTATGATAGTAGTTACATAAATATAAATGTTTTGCCTACAGATCAAAGGTAAACGGGTTCGATAAAATATGAACTGTCTTGTGTTTCATGTTAAATCATTTTTATTACCGTATGTGGTATTGTGAACACCATTTTGCTCTCTATGTTACTTCTCTTCTCTAATTACTATATTATGTATGAAGATTCCCGTGATTCTGTTGGCTCGATTTTAATTCAATTAAAGGTTTTTTTTATCAATAATGTATCTACGTTTGGCTGCTAACTCGCCTAATGGTAAGCGACGGTGTGGCCGAGGATGGAGCACGTATATCCAGAATAAATCTGTTCACTCTTAAGTAGAGTGCATAGATTTGGGAAGAACGATAGTTGGGGAGTTAATGCAACTGCCCAGACCCATCTCCCACAACATTTGTATCGGAGTACATCCCGAAACACGACTAGGTCGCTTCAGGCATGGCTTCGTTCGGAGGCTGGTAGCCAGCCGCGGCCGATGCCTCCCACCAGAGTTGTTTGCCTGTTTTACACTACCTAGGGGTCACGTGTAGGGATTCCATTGTAAGAGTGCACTCCCACGAACGTGGGGAACTCATCCCTAGTATGTTAAAATTTAATTATCTTTTATAGGAGACTCAATTAAAATATCGTCATTCAACGACTGGACAAGCCACTCCCAAAAGTAGCAACGGTAAAAAAAAACTGCTTTTAGAGGAATATTGTTCTAAGTATTAACAATAATAGTCACTTTCTAGTGACTGATTGACGACGATGACGTCAAAATAAGACGTACTAAAAAAGTGGAGGAATATCTAATTCGGCTTGGAGAGTGTTATGTTTATAGCTTGGCAGTGCACTTGGAATACTGTTCCAAGTGCTGCGAGTTTTAGCCACACTCACGGTTGTATATTTTCTATGTTTATATTACCTATTACTATATTTAGCTCTTATCGTCGCATATTTGACCAAAGGCTTGATTCTTCCACCCTTCTCTATTGTTGGCCATTCGTCGCAACTCTTTGTTAAAGACGTCGAGTTCATCTCGCCACCGTCTGCGAGGTTTGCCGTGGAGTCGTTTTCCAATTATTGGTGTCCAGTCCGTAGTTATTTTGGCCCATAAGTCATGCGCATAATATGGCCGGCCCTGTTATATTAAGGTTAGCCACAGTTTGACTTAGGCCCCTAATTTTCAAGCACAACGAAGCGTTTCTAACACGACTGGTTTATTTTTTATATTTTAATTGCGTTGGTTAGTTTCAAACCAATATTTTGCGCCCCATAGCATTTCTGTTAGACATTGAGCTTGGGCTTCTGGATGGATGTCAAAGACCAATTCTAGGCACCGTAGATGAGCATAGGCAGAACGCAGAAGACCATGAGTTGGCGTGTAAACGAAAAGATCAGCCTTCATTAAATCTTCTATAGAGCTTTCTATCTTTATAATAATAAATGTGTTAAATTCTTAAACAGGGCTATTCTTAGTGTATACGAAACCTGAGATATGTGTCAAATATTTTCATTTACGGAATCGGTATAAAAACAATGAAACATATGTAATGAAGGCTCACAAAGTTCTGGTCCGCGTTCCTAGTGTGCCCAACTTATTATTATTATGAGCCTAAACTGTCCCACTGCTGGGCAAAGGCCTCCATACTCTTCTTCCATTTATCTCTGTCTAAAGCAATGATAGACCAGTCTTTTTGGAAGGAGTCTAGCTCATCCCTCCATCTCCGTCTGGGCCTGCCGCGCTGTCGCTTTCCCTGTATGGGGAACCATTCGGTCGTGAGTTTAGCCCATTGATCGTTGGACATGGGGCAGATATGTCCAGCCCAATTCCATTTTAGCATGGCAGCTTTCCGAGTGACGTCGGTTATATTTGTCCTAGAACGGATTAAGGTGTTTCTTATCTGGTCAACCAGTTTGAGGCACAGTATACTCCGTTCCATCGCTCTTTGGCAAACCTCGAGCGCGACTCTCTGCTGTGCTGTCAGAGACCATGTTTGACCCAACTTATAGGATTTTTTAAAGCTTAATTGGTCAAAATATAACATGGTGTAAAAATTATTACAATCGATTCTATTACTGATTGAGAACAAACTAGTTTCAGGTTTCGTATATACTATGAACAGCCCTGTATATTATAATTTTCTCCAGAAGCGATGGAACATCTTGTAATACGATAGCTATAATTTAAACGTATAAGACATAACGATCGAATGCGGGTGGTATCATAAAACTACGTAGTATTTCAATAATTTAATATGCGTTTTAAATGCGACAGTTGGCTTGGTAACCTGAAGATAATAACTTAATTATATTACATGGCAATTTGCAACCCACAAAGGTGGACTTAAATTAATGTAAGTATGCGGGACGGAGTTAGTGCCGGTGGCGTAGTCTCCATACAAGCCCAATCCTAATGGCTTCCCCTTTTATACAAGGCAAATACTAGTGTCCATATAATAAGGGTAGCCGCATATTATAATTTGTATCCATGTTCTAGAAGACAAATAATCCAATGAAATAATCAGTAGTTGGCTATACTCTCAAAGGCCTTCAAGATGTCAAGAGAAACGGCAATAGCTTCTCCGTGTTTTCAACAGCTTCGCTCTAAAAGTCTAAACACTAGAAGATCCCCGGTAGAAGCACATGAAGTATTCATAATTTGGGTTCATATTAATGTCCTATATATGCAGTAACTTAGATACAAAACAGATGAACACAGATTCTGATGAGTGCAAATGGTGCCGCATACTTTTTTTTATAAAGGCACCAATATGTTTAATCGTTTTTGATTGCCTGAGCGTGATGTCCCGGGTACGATTCCTGGGCCGGGCAAAATGTTATCGTGTTTTTATGTTAAGAAATTCTGAGTAGCAACTTTTTTCGGAATTGTGTGGACGGCTATTACATGGGTCTAAATAACTGGCGTTGCGGAAATGTCTATGTACCAGTTTTTGCTGGCCCAGCGTGTACCATCGTCGACCGCACCATCGCTTAACATCAGATGAGGTGGCGGTCAAACGCAGGTCTATTAAGAATAAAAAGCATTGTGGGTATACAGCACTGACTGTCTTATTCTAACACGGGTATGATTTAAGCATGATGTAAATGTCAAATACTCAACATTTAGTATTTAGCACGTTCATCTTTTAGATTAGACCATCAATGACGTTATATTACATGGCAGTGTTTAACCTCCAAAGGTGAACTTAAGTATGCAGGACAGAGTTAATACACACGTTTGTACTCGAATGTATGTAGGTACCCATTTAGAGCTTGCCTGTCAAACGTGCACTCCCACTTAACAAAGGCGTTTGTTTTTTAAAGTTGCGTCATTTTTTATTGTTTGGTATTTTTGGATTAGGTACACGCTTTTTCAGTTTAGTTCATGTATCAACTTGGGGTATCAACTGTATTTACTTGGGGTTTTGTCGGTGAGTTAATAATGTTTTGTAAATTATCAACAGATTATATTTTTTCTCGGGTTCTATATATATTGGTAATACACGAGATTTGGTATTTTCTGATGGATTAAACATCATATCAAATAAGGTGCCTATCCAGCCGACCCGAATCACAATTGAAAACAATTGTCGACTTGTATATTTTCATTGTTATTTTATCATACTCCATTTTTTTAAGTGTGTTCAACAGGGAGGTTGTGCCGGACTCCTACCGACTAAAATCCAAACGGTCCTACTCTAACCTATAACGAGGTCCCAGGTTCATTGCAGAAATCACCGTGACTGCGGCAGGTTATAGTTCGTTAAAGCTACTCCAGGCTTCTCCAGCAAAATTATTACTGAAGTTTTGAGTTTTGCCCTATTAAGTCTGTCTTACTATAATTACAGGTACGCATAGTAACTTAAACAAATAAAAAAAAAACGAAGTTAATCATAATGCAACACGTAATAACTACGATCAGAAAGGAACGTCCTTTAGAATACCTTTGTCAATCTAGATTAGGTCACATTTGTACAACTGGAAGCCTCAAGGTTTGCGGTCAAACGTAGGCGTATAATTACTAATATAAATTTTTTTAATATTGGTTATAAGCTATTGTTCCATCGTGACATTTTGGAACGGCCTTAATTATACAAACTATAGGTACTGTGCTTGAATTTGACATGCTTTTTTAGCTGATATGTATTATTAATTGTATCATTGAATATGAAACCTTAAAGGTAGGTACGATAATCAAGGTACATTCTATTAAACATGTGTTCAATTGACTTGTAATGTGTAAAACTATATTTTTTTTATTTGTTTTAGTGATCGTATCATTTTTCTAACATAATTTGTATTAGTCTTGACCTCCTCTGAAATGTGCGCACAAAATTATCAATTTCTTATTTAACACAGCGTATTACGCCATCAGTTTATTAATTCACTGTACCTTTTAAGGTGAATACTGACGTTTTTAGTAATGCACTCAGTTACCAGTGAGTTCATAGCCATATTAACCGTATTAAATGTGTAGTTTTATTATTATTGCTTGTAATATAAGGTCCATAATACGGACACTGACTTCTGAAGAGAAACAGGCAAATTGCACTTACGAATATACGTGAACTCTTGCATAAATAAATATGTATTTAAGTACATAATCCTTAATGCATTTTTTGTTACGTATTGATATTAACGAATGACGAATCTCATCATGGAGTTGTATTTGAAATAGAGGAGGTAGATTATTGGGTCAATGTGTAGGAAACGGGGTGCTATAGAAAAAAGACTTAGATTTTTTATAACCAAAGTTACGCCATTACCCGGGACAGGGTGGGAAATGGGAGTTATTAACGTGAGGGAAACAACAAGGGTGTCCTTTGCCTCAGATGACCTTGAGTTCACATGACATTGATCTCACATGACCTTGACATCACATTACTTTAACCCAGCATAACCTTGGCCTCAGATGACCTTCAGCGTCGATGACCTTTGACCTCAGAAGACCTAAGGAAGCAGTAAATTATTCGAAATGTAAGAATACTACGAATTTTAAACAGATCGGTTCTGGCGTCGTCTTCGTAGTGTGTTCACAGTTTTGGTCAAGTCCCTGACGTTTTGATAATGGAGTTCGGTTTTCAGCCCCTAGCGAGGAGCGGTGTGGTTGGAGAGAAAAAAAGTTCTAAAAGTTCAAAATGACTCTCCGATACTTCAACTATACGATGGCAAAATGGGTAGCTGTGGAAATCGAAACGTTTACTCAAATTTTTTTTAAGTCCCAACTCCTTATTTCCCGGTTTCCTACACAATAACCAAATTTTTGATATAGAGTTGAAACTAAATCAACTGGAATTGAAAATTGTTATTATTCTAATAGTAAAATGTCAAACAACGTGTTACGTATTGGATAAAAAACATTATCCAAGAGTGAGTTATTTGTTAAGGTTGATGGGAATAGGCTCACCACTTATACCTCTGCCTATCCCTTCAGGGAATACAGGCGTGATGCTATGTTATGTTAAGTGAGTTATTTGTTATTCTAAGGTTGAGGAAGACTATCCAGTCGTGATTCAGTTCTATACTAGTACGAGGGGATAAATCAAATCTCATAATCAATCCAAAGTCAACCAAAACATTTTAACAATCTGCCGTTTCACATTCTCCAACTGTTGACATACCTAAATTATAGTGTCAAAATAACTTTAAGCGATTTTTGTCTATCCTGTGTTTATTATTAAGTAACTCTGTATGGTTGTCTCTCTTATTCATGAATAAAAAGGTTAAAAATATTTTTTGAACTAGCACTTAAAGAGCGTAGTCTTTTAAGTTCGTCCCCTCTATACATCGCACGAAGAGCCTGGGGTGAAAATAAATATGGGCCAGAACACCTGCGGTATTCAATTATTGGTACTATCTATACAAATAAACAAAGAATCGACTAAATGCTTTCATTTGCATACACTCACTTCAAGTGGAGACGATTAATAATAATTGAATACATAATGTGTGATGGAGTACGTCTAGGTTTTGATAATACAATGCTAATTTATCATGTCATTACAGGCTTTTACTTATTAATATCGACACAAGATAATTTGGTACCTAGCTGTATTTGTGTCGTAGTCTAGTGTCGAAAGTTAGTTTAGAGTTAGTTTGTTAATTCAATATGAAGGTCAGTACCTAATTAAGTGTAGGTAGGTAGATTCTAGAAGTTTTCTGAAATATCTTTGCTTTTCTTGTAGTAGTAGTAGAAGTATTTAGCAGTAGCCAAGTTGCTAGTCCGAGGCCTGCGGGTGATTTTAACATTTCTGACGCTAGGTTGTTTCCAATCACATGAAAGATCCTTTGTATTAATCGTTCCTATTTCATCTTATTCAATTATATATGTTGTGTATATAGAGCGTTAAATAAAATGAAACAAATATAGAAAAGATTCCAA
This sequence comes from Xylocampa areola, assembly GCA_935421205.1. Lineage (NCBI taxonomy): Eukaryota > Metazoa > Arthropoda > Insecta > Lepidoptera > Noctuidae > Xylocampa > Xylocampa areola. The sequence goes on from OW285204.1 coordinate 8,617,327, forward strand.
TTTCACCTTAGAATTTTAAGATATTAGAGAAATGCATTGGAAAGGAATTCATGTTTGTATTTTTGCTATGTTCAGGAATACTAAAAAATATTACATTCTGAATATTTTTATGTATTGTATAAATGTCGAGCGTTCACCTCAAAGATTGACATTTAAGACCCTGCCTCGTAGAAATATCGTGATATTTATCACATCATCATTAATCGGCATTCTATTTATTCAAGCTCGTTTTGGTTCTAATTGTCGCCAATAAATTAACTTTCGGAACTTTTTCTTATAAAAAAAAAATATGCTGTTAAAAAACTATTTATTGTTAATTAAACTGTTAAAATACTAAGCGTTTCTATGGGGTTACTTTTGAAATTAATACCAATTCCAATGTTACATCAACGCTTTAAAACAATGTGTAATGTTTAAATAAATTTTAAAGAATTTTGGCTTATTAATATCCCGATTCTTTAAATATACCTATTTAAGAAATTTTCACATAAAAAATACGACTTGACAAATTTCCAATGCGAATGAATCCAGCGGAATTCTTATCAAGAGTACCTAACCCTACTGACGTGTCATAAGACAGATAGTTTTGTAAAATTTGCATTAGGTACTTAATTGTTCTTCTCGTTTCAAACACTTATGTTCAATATTATTTATAAAGTTACTAAGTTTGTACTATACTATAATAAATAAGTTATAATTTGGCTGACTTAGAACTATTGGAATACTAGTGGTTATAAAATATAATCATAAATATTGTTATTTGAGTATTTACATTTGTTGTGAATAAATATTTCGTTAGGGAAATATAATTAATATCTAAATAGCATTAATTTCATATAAGTACACATATGAAAATGTTGACAGCGACTAAATGTGCTCTATCTAACTAAAAAATTAAATAATACAGCCATAACAGTAATCAAAAATTGAATTGATAAAATAAGAACAAAATTCCAAGCTAGCCTCGCCTCGCTTCAACATAGGTATCTGTTGCTATTGATATGGAAAACTGATGATGTGTTTAAATGTCACGTGAAAACTCACGTTGCAGACATTATAATACGGAAACCTTCAAATTGGTTATTCACCTCACAACTGCGATCTTACTGCTATTTATATAACGTTTATTTTTTGAATGGCAATAAATCCTTTTTGTAAGCAAAACTTAAATTAAGTAACCACAAATAATTCAAGGTTCTATGTACTAACGCCACCTATAGACAACAAAGTTAAACAAAACCCGACACGCAAGCTTACAGCACACAACAAAAATGCGGTACGGATGTATGCGTCTACATTCAATTCTAATCACGCACACAGACGTGAAGGCATAGAAAAACGAGCATTACGTACCCACACAAACACGAATCGTTACAGCCTCTTACGTGAAGAACGTAAGCGACTGCGGAACTCAAGATGGCTGACATTGGCAATGGCAGGTCGTTGACCCTGCGCTCGCGCAGCCTTCAAAGCTTAGATCTAGCATTAGAGTGGTTGTTATTTTCTGTCGTATTTTTATTTTATTATCTCAGTGTTTGGTTCGCTTAATGTTTTTTGTTGCGAATAGATACAAGACGTGAACAATGGTTTCTAATTTGTTAGATAATTACTTATTGATTTGTTGGTGAGTCAATATAATCTAAGAAAACGTTCATATCAAAACCTGTTCACTCTACGGCCTACAATTTAATATTAAATTATATTAATTTATCAGCGTAGTAAATTGTACTTATTTAAAATGTATGTTATCGTTTCAATTCACGCACGATTTCGCTTAAAACTCCTGATAACCATAATTTACTGCAATAGTATAATGTATTTTAACAGGTGTACCATAAAAATACGGCTATTTATTTATAGCATACAAAATTGCCCTGGAGAGACGAAACGTTTACCTAATCTTACACATTGGTAAATATACGTACCTATATACATGTTAAGTTGTAAGTAAACAAGCACTATTGAAGTTGTGGAATAATAAATTTTCAATTAAACCAATAAAGCTAGCGTAATTTATATCTTTAGGCACCTATCTCCAATATGTATTTCGACAAAAACAAAACTGTAAAGATATTAAGCTAACCTATTTTTGTTTCCAAATAAAATTATGTTATACCTACATCAGTTCTTTCTTTAATCTTCACATGCTATCTAAAGCTTAATTTGCAAACTGTCAAAACAAAATTTTATAACCGAATATAAGATAAACGAACAAAATACGTAGTAACAAAACCGAATATCCGGAATCAAAAGTAAGAAATAGCAGAATAGATTAGTACATAAGCGAGGCATGATTCCATGAACATTGGTCGTTGCGGTAGTGGCTCCGCGGCGCGGCGGGCCGGCGCAACCACGGAATGTAGCTCAAACTAACGGTGCGTACGCGCCGCGAAAAAACTCAAGTTCACTATCACGGAAGATTGCGCGCCGACGACGCCATTACCGCGCGGTTACGTTGTCGCGTCGGCTACTAGGTATTATGCCACTATGTAAGTATGCATTCATTGCATAACGTGAGCTATATAGTATAGCACGCATTTGATGTCCAATTTAGATTGATAAAATTAACGGTTGGGCACGTTATTTCCGATTGATGATTTTGTAGTTATCATGCCGAAAGACAGCACAGGTTTTATTTTTGTTATATTAATGTTGAGGGTCAACAAAAAGGATATATTAAATAATATTTAGTTATTTATATTTATTACGTTACTTCTAAGCTTTACTAATATTATAAAAAGGAAAGCTGTGTTTTTTTGTTATCGATAAACTCTAAAACAACTGAACCGATTTTAATCATTCTTCCACAATTAGTAAGGTAGTTTATTCAGAAGTAACATGGATTTCAGTAATAATAAGATTTGAACTAAATGTATGTATGTTTACTTATAGTCATAAGGTGAATTCCAGGCGGGCGAAGCCGCGGGCACATTAAGTATTTTATAAACAAGCTAGTAAATAAAACAGATCAATTAAAAACGAATGTCATATTATGTTAACAAGATTATTATCCCATTTAAATTTGTTAATAGGTACTCACCTACCTAAGTTTTTTGCACACATTATGCAGTAAGTTAAATTTAAAATAATAACCGAGTAATTTAAATATAGCTAACGCTGATATTATTATTGCCAAAAAATATTAATTAATCTTATAGAAACAAGTTATGAACAAGCTATTAAATCCTTTCGAGAGAATTTGTTATTTTTATTTTGATATAAATGCCAGATGTTAAGATCTGATATATGCAATGAAAGAAAACAGAAGATAAAGTGGCAATTAAATATGTAATTTATAATGCTAGTAAGTAGTCACATGATATATAAATAAATGCAATTTTCTGAACTGCAAAGATATAAATAAATCGGGAAAGAATAATATTGTCGTAGCAGTATTGGAACCTGCACCTCCCGGATAAATACTCTAGACGATCTGTCAACCGAGCTACCTCGGCACCTGCTCGCTATACGAAAAAAAAAACATATTTTAATACGCCTTATGCTGATGTCATCGTTGTCTATTGAGAATGATAGACAAAGGAATTTGATTGCAATTCCTATGGACTAAATGACACTCCTTTTTTTGGGCAGTCGAGTAAATAATACTTGCTCCGTGTGGGAATTGAACCCGGGCGATAGCTTATCAATGTCTTCATGACAAAAAGAAAACATGACAGTAAGCACATAACTATGGAATACCTATAAAATCAAATTAACCAATTAAATACAGGTGATTATGAAACTTTTTGTTGTTCACCGTTATCGGGTAGATAGTACATATATAAAAATGCTAATCGTGTGGGTAATCACAATGACTATTATACAGTTCACATTGACATTAGATTCGCTCTCGTAACGAACGACTGTTAGTTACCAGAAGCATCCGGTAGGCTTAAGATTCATGGAAATTAATTTTGAAAAAAATGTAATTGGTGTTCCGCGAGGGAAACGTTGAATTAGTTTCTTAATTGATCACAATTATATACTTACACCTTTATTCCTTTTGGATACCATTTATTTGTATTTAAGTTGCAATATTTTTGTTTTTGAGACGGTTTCTACTGGCACACCTGAAAGGTAGATTCCTAGGAATGGACTTATTTACATAGCAGTATCTATGATTAAATTCAGTTATAATACTCATATATTCATTTATTTATGCAAAATAAATAATACGCTTTAAGATTATTGAGTGTCCCTCTCGATATTAATTAAGCAGCATGATATGCGAAACAAGACAATACGCTTAAATTAAACAAATAACGTGAATCATTCTTCAAGTTTGCGCTCAAAAAATAAGTTAATTGAATTTGAAACTGAACCAATAAAATGAGGACTCTTCAATAAATAAGTGACGGATTAAGCGGTAATAAGGTTTAAAAAGGAGCAATCAATAAGATCGGTAAAAGATGGTTTATCTTTAAAGGGGCTGTGTGCCATTTTATAAAACGAGAATTGCTAATATTCGTTTGGTATAAAGAAATAAACAACATATGGAACCCCATACCTACATTGTATCATACATTATCTTACGTCTATTACCACTGTTATGACGTGAGAACCTCAATTGTTCCGATTGCTACAAGTGTGGGTAAATCTGCCTACTCTAAAATGCTAATACAGACTAAGTACTCCTTGGTATTGCCTTTACCGCCCTCGGTAGTAGACATGAGTTCTGGAAAAAGTTTGACTGTGACTCAGATGACTTTCTAGACTGTTAGGTCATCATCCTAGACGATTGCCAAATAGATAGGGTCGGTTTCTAGTTTTATTTATCTGATGAAAATAGCTTAAAATAAAGGTATGTGGTCCATAAGAATTGAGGCATAACCGAATCCAGTTTTTTTTAAGATGAGGACCGCATTACCGATAGTATCGAATGACTTAATAAAATTGCTCGATGCTCAATAGATTTTCTATATATTTCCAAAACTAAAACAGTTCACAACTAGATCGTATCTATTCAAAATTTACATATTTTTACATGCTTACCTATGTGGTCACGTGCTGCTTTGACTTAAGTTAGAGTATAATATTATCGTGGTATAGTCTCCTCCAGCGATATGCTTAAGCGCTGCACACAATGATATAGAACCTAAAATACTCTCAGACAGATACATCGGTGTCCTATAGACAATCGGAGGACATGTGAAAGTTTATACCAAAACGAGTAGAACAAAAGTCTACTAAGAATCATATAAACTAATAGCGACCCGCCCGGTGTCGCACGGGTAGTAGAGATTATGCAGCGTTTTCGATGAAATATCCCAGTCATATGTATATAAGTCATATCGCCATATGTCAACCAATTTTACGTAAAACCTTAACTAATTATACCTACACATAAACCTTCCTCATGATTCACTCTATCTACTGGTGAAAACTACATGAAAATCCGTTCAGTCATTTTTGAGTTCATCACTAACAGACAGACAAACGCGGCGAGTGACTTTTTTTATAATACTCGTATGTAGTGATTTTGTTTTAACTATTACATTATATAATTAAGTGTTTTGACCTTGACAATTTACCACAACCTTTAAGTATGTCTAGGACAAAAATACAACAATATTGTTTTAATTTTATGTAACATGTATTAACAATACGTTATTGTTCCAAAAATAGGTACCTACAGTTATATACGAAAGGTATGTTTACACATAATATTTATGAATGAAATTATATCCAGTCAATATTATGATTGTTATATTAATATATACTGAACTTGAATTTATAATAAATGATTTATTGTATTCTAGTTCCTACTTACATAAATAAATAAGTAATATTACATTTATATGCCTTTAGGTATATTATGACACGTTCCGTTAGGTGTTAATGTGCTTTATATATTTTATGTGAATATTATTCGCCATTTTAAAATTATTCGTAGATTCTGGTTCTAGAAGATAAGAAATTTGGGATTATAATTATATTCTCACTGTGAAAATAAGCTCTGCCTCATTGCTCTAGTGCTCATTAACGCGGCTGCTGAGCGTGAGGTTCTGGGTTCGACAAAGTATTATTGGGTTTTCTGTAAAGAAAATCTCAGTAGTATCCTGGAGTTTGGATTTGTGCCTGGCAGATGGCAATAGGTTATATTACTTGAGACTTAAAATAGCATTGGTGAAATTTGGTTCGCAACTGTGTACATCTACTGCCTCCTGTCTACCTACTTTTTCGGGAATATAGTTGTGATATTATGTTAAAAAAAAATGGCAATTCACTAAGTAGGACAATACCGAGTATCATTATAATTTCTAGCTGTAAATTTAGGATAACAAGGTGTCTAGACTTGACTATGAAGATAATTATAAATTAGGAAGCAATACAAACATCCATCAAAAATAAATGATAGCTCACGATATAAAAGCATATTGATTAAGCATTTCGATACATAATGGCCATCAATTTGGATGTATTTGAACAACCTGGGTAAAGTACTAGATATAAGCTTCGCCTCTCTAGAATATGAATTAACGATGGCTGCAGATAAATGAAGTTCCAACTACCTACTGCTATGATTGACACTCAACAAAGAATATGAATTAAAATTGAGTGATGATTATATTTTATAGAATCATAAAAAAGAGGACGTAACAAAGCTTCATTTGAAAAGAAAAAAACAATCACGTTCTTTATAATGTCCAAATAATAACTCAATACAGACTTCCATTCCGATTTCTTTTAACAAATGATCATGTTGCAACTACCTGCACCTGTCACCAATTTTCGACCATAAAATAATACAAATCAGGTGCCTTGTCTTAGAAGATTCATTACCACTGTCCAATTTTGTTGTATCACATTTTGGAACATCGAACGAGTTCATAAAATCGACTTTAAATTGTGTGAACCGAAAATCTTTTTTCCGTAACACTGTGGGTTGTAATGACCTATATTTGTAACATATGGGTCGACACGAGGCAGCTGATGGTAGGTCAGGAATGGGTTACTAAGGCAATAATTTCGGCTGCTATTATCGAATATCGGTTTGCTTTATTTTTGGGACTGAAAGATTGCTTCGGGCATACAATGTTAATAAGGTGTTCAGTTTCTCCAACTTTTGCACCTTGTGTTATCAAATCTTGGGCATCTAAAAAGAGGTTTATTGAAAAAACTGGTTCAACAGGTGTGGGAAGGGTTTTGCTGATTTTAGTGTATATTTTCTTCGTGTATATTGATTTATGATGGTAATATTCAAAGAGTTTTATATTGCAGTTACTTCATACGCAAGGTGGTTAGTGCTTTACAGCTTAATACTTGGACGAGTGATTTGTATTTTTGGGACAAACGTATATATGTATCGGAAGCATTATTTCTATTTCTATTGTAGAGATACGGCCACTGGTTTTATTGATCTACATTCAGTATTTTATAACGAAGGGTCGTAAGAACTAGTGCTTAATATAATATACGCACTCGGATTAATGTTGGTTTATTGAATAAAAACACACTTTTTGCCCCTTAACAAGTATAACTTGTAAATAGATTAAAGCGACACTGTATCGTTATTTATAAGGCAAAACCTATTACATTTAACGAACTCACTTCTAACGTTCAAACTAGCAAAAACTTATTTGTATTAAACATAGTCTTATGACGTACTAGACGAGACAAATTACGTTATCTAGAAGGTTAAAATGTCAGAACCTTTAATCATGTTGTCATCGACATTTTTATTAACTTTACAGTACATATGATTAAGATAGTAACGTTCTAGACTTTTTTTATCATTTCATGTATCGATAACGAAAATAAGTCTGATTTAAAAGTTTTAATTAATAAATGTATAATTTTTTGCTTTTATTATTTCCACCTCCTTGACTGTACTATTTTTAGTCGAAATGTGATTGTTTATGGTCTGAAATTGTATATTATATTATATCTTTCGAGAGGCACATTCATATTAATTATTGTTCACCGCTTCACTCCCGTGCATTTTTCGGGTTTGCCTGATTAGTTTCGATCCCGAACAGAGCTATAGTGAACAATAATTATATGCAATAGTATAGTAATTTAAGACAAAAAAGTAATTCTACTTTATGCTAAAGTAGTAGTAATTAGAAACAATAATGGTCTTCATCCATTTCAAATACCCCGTTTTAACATATTGCTGCGCATGACAGTAGACTAAAATGTTACTTACTGTTTCACTTTTTGATTTTGTCTTGCTTTGGATATACCAATAGCCATCTCTGTTTTTCTTCAGCCTTGTCTAAACGAACATAGATCTTCGTCCGTGCATCTGCAGCTCATAGGAAACGAATCGCTACAATACCGCACCTGCGGCATACTCCCACGCTCGTGCACTACCTATTGAAGTTCACGGTTGTACATAGTAAGTACATTACAATGCTACGTACTGTATTTGTTTGTGTGTACTCTATATCACAAAGATATAATCAAAAATGGAGTAAATCAGACTTATTAGAAAATTAAGAAAGGAATTGGCATTGAGTGGTTTTATCGAAGACATAGCTAGAACAAGAACTTCCAACAGTTATCCGTCTACGTATTATAATTCATACAAATTTTCTTAACTACTTAATGTAAGTATTCCACATTTGTTTGCTATGAACTGGTTAGTTTTATGAACTTTGATTGGTTGATATGTGTAATGGACTTGACTAATACAAAAAACGTAATCCGATTTTTCGAACAAAATGTGTCTTCATATTGAGGTTAGTGTTAGTAGTCAAATTAAATACGGAATGGATACACCTTCTTTAAATAGTATAAAGACACTTTTGCACATCTACTTGTTTATTCGCTAAATACTTCTCAACAACATACTCGTATCGGATTTCCATACGATTTAACTTAATTGCTTAAATCCGGATGACAGCGATGCGGAGGAATACTTCGACGCCTAAACCACGCTTTGTTTTATATTATATATTTTACTTTTATTAACATTTTCTTGTACATAGTTATTTAGTTATATATATATTATAATAAGAAATTGATACTATTTAATTCAAATATTAATAAAATATTAAAAGATTTATTTATTGAGAAATATTTTATGCATTCATGTTTAACCGTGCGAGGCCGGGGCAAGGCGCAAATAACTTGATAACTTATTAAATTAAGTATTCACCAAAGTTATTTAAATGGCACAGAATGTACAAATTGGCATAAATTGTATGCTTCCTAGGCGTGAAATAAATAATGCTAATTGATAGCTTGTGGTGTGTCAATAGGCACAATGGTATCGCGCAAGGTGCGTTTATAAATAGGTTGACATTTAGTTTCGCTGCGGTTCGGCACATAGGTTTATGACTCTTATTTATTTAAAGACCAACAGGAAACTAGTGCAAAGTTCAAATATAGTGTAATATGTATTTAAATATGCATACATATTATAATTATGGTATTATTATGGTATGGTAAGGATTTCAGTACTTTTAAAATAGGGGTTTAGCTGTAAAACTTCAGTGAACAAAAAATCTTAAAATCTTTGGTGGTGGCAGGTCAGCCTTGGATGTCTACTGGGTATGACAATGATGATGAATATTGTTGTAATGTATTAGAATTATTTAAGGATTATGATAGTTCTGTAATTATTTCTTCCTATCATACATTCTGTTTATTACTTCTTATTATATTAATTAATTAAATAAAGCCAAAACGAATCGAGTTCGTGACAAATCCGAACAACTGATTTTGGGGTTGAAGTTATAAATTAATATAATGACGAGCACCTCGATCGAAGATTTATATCTCAGAGTGGATTGCCGTGCTTCCATATAATTTTATACTTTACGAGTCTACGGGACCACCTTGTAGCGATAAAAGATGAAAGATAATAATTTATTAATTATTTTACTTAAAAGTACAATCGAAATGTTAACCAGCACTCATACTCCAAATGAAATGAAAATAATTAAATTAAATATGGATACAGATAAATTTGGGTGACTAAAAATACACGAGATGTACAGTCACGAGCACAAACGTGAACTTTTAAAAACTCACCGATAATATCTCTAGCGTGTATTACTAAGTTAATTTGGTATGTAACACAGATAGAAGAACCATTCCTTCTACATATACAAATACATGAATACTTCTATATTATTCAGATAACTATTTATATGGTGTTCAAAAAGTGAAAATGTATACATGTTTGTGCTCGTGGCTGTACTTAATTATATTTAAGCTAGTATCATTTTCAACATGTACTCTAGACATACTTTTTATGCGAAATGAACTTAAAAAAATTCGATGCTCGATAATTCTCACGGTCAAACCATCAAACGCTTTCACTATTTTTTTGAAATCATATCCTCGTACGCTTTTTTGCTTTCAATAAACAACAAAAAATCTATAAAAAATCCCTTTCGATTTCCGTTCAGGCGCCATCTGCTATTATTCTTGTCATGTGTTTGTTTAGATTACTTTTTTTTCTGTGTCCGGATTTCACCGGAAGTCGGCTCTCAATGAATGTGGTTTAACATTTAATTTTGGTAGTATTTCATTATCAATATGAATGGGATGATTGGATCGCTTAACTTTAGATATTATGTGATGCAAAAACTATAAAATAAAACGATGGGTCGGGAATTTAGGATGCATTGTTTCTTATTTGTTTACTGTAGTTTAATATGAATGAATGTATTTACAGATAAATCTTAAAATTATTACTTCAGAAATATATTCAGTTTTTTTTATGGTAATTATTAGTGAATTATACCAATAAATATCTGTTTATGATTTCAATACTAATATTTGCCGAAATAAAGTGATTACTGGTACTTAAACGATGCCCTAACATAAATGACCAATTTGAGAATTTTTGTCTGTCAGTCTGTAAGTTTGTCTCGAACAGCAACGAAAAAAACATTTTAATCGAATGAGCCATTTAGGAGCCTAAATAGCTCATCCGATTAAAATGTTTATTTTAAGATTTCGTCAGGAAGTTTAACTAAAATTTTCGTATATTGCTTGCAGGGCTCCGAAGATATAAATATTTGTAAAGTATTTGTTTAAGTTTTACGCGAAACACATAATTACATTAAAACTAACTCTAATTTAATAACATAGTCGATTAAAATAAAACAATGCATTCATTTAGTTCAGTATACGCGAATTAGGATTTGTTATTATCACTGTTGTTCTATAATTATGTGTGGTCGTCAATTTGACACGCGGTATGATATTGAAACTAATCATAATTTTACAATTTTGTTTGACTAATGCACTAATTACATTGAATTGTTGTTCTGATTGTTCTTTAATCTATATAGTACATACTGTATATAGTACATACTAAACTCGCGACAATCTAAGAAGTACGATTTGACGTTTCTCATTTTCCCTTTGTACGCACGTCTACGTAAGAAATTGAAAAATCAAATTGAGAATCTTAAATAATTACTATGTTAACCATACACTATAACAACGAGTATCATTTGTAAACCTCAGGTTTAAATTAATATTGAAAAAATGCACTCAAAAAAGAAACATCAAATCGGACTCAGATTGTCGCGATTATAAATATTATAAAGGGGAAAAGATTTGTTCATTTGTTTGTAATCGATAAACTCTGAAACTACTAAACATATTTTAATAATTATTTTACGTTTACAAAGCTTCTTTATCCAGAAGTAACATAGGCTATATTTTATGTCAGTAATAATGAGCTTTCATCCAAATATATATGTACTCTTATATTCACAAACTGAATTCCACGTGGGCGAAGTCGCGGACATAGCTTAGTTTTCAATGTTAGGTACACGTGTTTGATATACTATGTAATCAACAATGCGGTAGCTATTATAGATATCATCATAGCATCACGCCTGTATTCCCCGAAGGGGTATGCAGAGGTATACACCATTGTACACCCACACTTCACCGATGCTGTTATTAATTCCCATGGTGGTGGTCTATTACCATTTACCGGGCACAATTCTAAGCTCCGGGCTGCTACTGAGAATTTCTTGAAAGGAAATGCCAATAACACTGTTCCCGATCTGGGAATCGAACCGAAGTGCTCATGCTCGGCAGTCGCGCTTGGGACCACTAGACTAATGAGGCAGTTAGTTATTAACAAGCGGTAGCTACTATAGATGACATTGTACACGTAATACTCCGTCCCGACCCATGCGGGAGCCGGCCCGCGACGAGTCAGTAGCTTTAAATTCGTCCGTTAATAATATTGAAACTGGTATGATCTAGCTAGTCTCTAGTTGTCCCCCCAGCAACGCCTTACGTCGAGGCTCGTGTCCCGCAGGGGACGCCCTTAGTGCTGTGAAGTTTAGATTGTAGTTTAAAAAAAAATGCTCTGGCTGGAAACATCAAATTGTCTCGCCATAGCTATTGTCCAGTTACGCAGTTCAAACCCCTACGGATTAACTGAAAGAAAAGAAAAACTCATAAGTCCTAAGTCGTCAGTAAGTAACGGATTAAGAACATAATTAAAACAAAAAATCATATACATATTGTATTGTACCTCTAACAGCCCTATATACTATTATAACTTCAATAAAGATAATACCCGACGAATAACCGATTCTGTTTGTGCATCCAATACCGTCCCATATCACAAAGGGCATAGCGCCTTTATGTTATTCCGTTGGAACCCAATAATAGGTCCTCTTCTACCCTTCAATGTAACAGTTTCAAAGAAAGTTTTATAACCGAAGATAAACGTTGAACGTTAGTCGGTTTGCATAAACAGGTAAATATTTTTATTGCCTCACTAAGAATGTTATCGTCAAAGGTACCGCCGGTTATTCTGAACTTTCTTTCGGACAAATTGTGTGACGTGATAACATTGTGATGAATGATAGCATTCTTGTGATTTTTGCGTGTGCATTTGCACTAATTTAAATTAGTACGCATATTTTTTTGTTTTATTTTGAGAAATTGTTATAGTGTAGGTACCTGTGTTCCTTGTTTTCTTTAATAGACACAGTTTATTATTATCTATTTATATTTTTTGATGTTATGGAAGTAGATTATCAGATGTTGTAACTGCCTCATTGATCGCAAGGGCGACTGCTGAGCATGAAGTCTTAGGTTCGATTTCCGGGTGTGAATTGGCTTCAAAGTGTAATTAGGTTTTTCATTTAGAAAATTCTCAGTAGCAGCCCGGAGTTTGGAATTGGGCACGGTTGATGGTAATAGGCTCACCACCTACATTCTGCCTAATCCCCATAAACCCTCTCGGGGAAAACAATCGTTATGCTATGTTATTACATATTAGGAATCTTTTATACAACATAATGTTTCGTGTATACATATCACAAAGTTACACGAATCTACCTACCTGACTGAATGTCTTATAAAGTTAAACGGAACACCTTTGCTTATGTATACGAAAACCACAGCTTAAAAATGTAAAATACATATCGGATACGTAAACTGACTATTGAGTTCTTAATTAATTTATTAAACTAGCATCCCTGCTATGAAAAAAAAAAAAATCATTAATATTACAAGACTTTTCAACACGCTTTCAATAATTAATCCCAACTGTGTTTATTGCTATTCTATATCGCCCTCAGACAACATGGCGCCATCTATGATGCTAGCTGCGTGCAGTAAAATAAGCGCAGAACAATAAAATCAACACAAATAAAGTTTTTATTCTTAGACTTTGTTAAAGGAATATTCCTCTTTTTTAACCCACTATGCAAACAAAGGGGTGTTATAAAATTATAGTATATATCTGTCTGTGTCATTGTGGCTCCCAAACGAATGAACCCATACTCATTTAGTTTTTTTTTTGTATGCGTGGTAAAACGTGACTTGATCGAGAGTGTACTTAGTTATAATTTAAGAAAATCTGTTCAGTCATTTGAAGATTCACCTTTTCTTTGATGAAGGGATATGTGCCGGGGTTTTTTTATTAAGTAACTATTAAGCCTTGTACACACAAGTGCAAAATTACCTTTTTCAACTTCCCGGCCGTTGTGTATTTGCAATTTTTTTCACCGACACTCGGCCTCCATTCTCATTAACCTTTTTGGTGCGAATATTGGAATTTGAAGAGTCACACCAATATCACATTCACCGGATGCAATGTAACCCTTGCACACAAAAACTCAAAAATTACTTTTACGATAAACTCACAGTTTCCGAAAAAATAAGTAACAAATAGAGAGTTATTTCCTGTCTCATTGATCAAAATTTATTTGTGTATGGTGACCATGATTTTGTGTTGTATGTTTGTCAACAGGGACTGTCCTAGGTTAATTATAAAATCAGTTATAGCCGTTCGGGTTGAAACAAAAGTTTTGTAACCCATTAATTAATTTAACTGCCTCGTTGGTTTAGTGGTCCGTAGCGCGACTGCTGAGCAGGAGGTCTCGGGCTCGATTCCCGGGTCGGGCAAAGTGTTATTGAGTTTTTCTGTTAGGAAATTCTCAGTAGCAGCCCGGAGTTTGGAAATGTGCCCGGTTGATGGCAATAGGCTCACCACCTATTACATGGGACTTAATAAGAGCATTGGTGAAATGTGGGTGTACAATTGTGTACACCTCTGCCTACCCCTTCGGGGAATACAGGCGTGATGCTATGTTATGTTATTAATTAATTTGAGTCAATAAGGGTATATAGATGCTAGACTTATAATTATAGTAATTTTTCTCATGAAAGATTCAACGAATTTACATGAATAGAGATCGTGAAAACACAATTAACTCAGCAGGGATAGGCTAGTGGTACCATGCCCGTTGGAACCCAAGGCTCGTACTACTTTTTGTTATCACTTGCTTGAAACGGCGAAGGAAAAAAATGTAAGGAAACTTTCTTGATGGTGTGCAAAGCCATGCCGAGACCTACGGGCCTTTTACACTCTGACACCGGGTTGTTCATCCACCGCACGATAAGAGGGAGACCACAATTAACTTATAAAGTAAATTCTCAAACATAACTGTAACTTCAATCCGGTTCTAGATACTGTTTTAAGATAATTAACACACGTATTAAATTATAAAATGTTTAATTTATAGTTTTGTGGTATCAAATTACCCAGATTATTATTTCTCCTAAGTTATCTTGTGGTTTATCCGGTTTTAATTCTTTATAATCTTCATGTAGGTATTTTTTACACGACTGCCCAAAAACTAAACTAACTAACTTTTAACTTATAGACGCCTGAATCGATTTAGATGTATATGGTATCGTCAGAATCCTTACATTATCGCGGGCATCATATATTAACATAGGCTAGTAAGATTTCAAACAATAGTAATAAAGTGGCAATGGTACACAGAGATGATATGGCTCGAAAAAGAGTGACTGACGATATGACAGGTAATAGAGATGTATTGAAGAAGAATACATTTTTTTTTTTTTTTTGGTAGTGGCATCTCGCAGGTCAACCTAGGAGGTTGTCGGCTGCTTAACCGGGCTTTCCTGTGGATGCCCTAATAATAGACTATTATTAAGGCCTCCAGCCAGGGGCTTACGAATTAAACTAAATCTAAAGCGACCACGCTAAGGGCACCCCCTGCGGGGTACGAGCCTCGGCTTAGGGCGTCGCTTGAGGGAGGACAGCAAGGGACTGGCTGGATCGAACAAGAATTATTATTATCAGGGGAATTTAAAGCTACAGGCTCAGCGGCTACGCGGGCTGGCACGAGCAAGGGTCGGGGAGGTGATGCATTAGGTGCATTACGGGGACGTCGCGACGGGCCTCGGCGGCGAGGCCTAAATGACGGCGGTCTGTGTCTGTGTGCTGTGCTGGTGGCCCTACGGCTCTCTTGGAGCAGGGTTATAGCGTCATCGGGGTACAATAGTGAATGCCTAGGACGGCGAATTCTACTTATCTGGGAGGGGGTGTATCGGGCGGCAGCCGCGATAAGAGGGTTGGGGTGCTTTTCAGCAGACTCGAAATAACGCTTGCAAATGCGTTTTATAAACTGTTGGATAGTGGGAATCTTGAGGTCGAGATGGAGGTTTTCATTTCTAACGTAGAGGGGGGCTCCCGTGACCTTACGTAAGGCACGGTTTTGGAGGGTCTGCATCTTATGGAGGCGGTACGATTTCGCGTGTGGGAACACTACGCAGGCGTAGGTCATGATGGGGCGTATGCACGTGGTGTAAATGCGCAGTTTGCACTTAAGGGACAATCTGCTGCGTGCGTTCATGATAAAGTGAAGCCTACCCAGAGCGAAGGCGGCGCGCGAGCGCACCGTCCTTATGTGCTCACCGAAGGTCAAGTGTCTATCTAGGATGACTCCTAAGTACTTGGCTTGCTTCTCCCAAGGGATCGGCTTGCCGAACATGGTTATCGGTTTGGGGTCGGGGGGTCTGATCCTACGCTTTTTCGCGAAGAGTACGGCTTGACTCTTATCGGGGTTGACTTCTATTCTCCATTTCCTGAACCAAGCGCCTAGTACGTTGGCGGAAGTTTGGAGAGTGCTAGCTATGCGGTCGCGCACGATACCGGAGTAGAAAATGGCAGTGTCGTCTGCGAAGAGAGCTAACTTTGCCTGTCTATTTTTGGGGATGTCGCTAGTGAAAAGCGTGAACAGGAGGGGGGAGAGCACGGAGCCCTGGGGGACACCGGCGCGGATAGAGTGGGGGGCGGATAGTGCGCCCTCTATGCGATAGCGGAAAGTGCGATTCGAGAGAAAGTCCCGTAGGATGAGCACGAGACGGTCGGGCACGCCGAGTTGGTACAGCTTGTATAATAAGCCGTTGTGCCAGACTTTGTCGAAAGCCTTCGCTATGTCGAAAAAGAGCGCGCCTGTCATCGTGCCGCGCTGAAAACCGGCGCTTATGTGCTCGACGATGCGGTGGACCTGTTGTACGCACGAGTGTTGGGTACGAAAACCGAACTGTTCGTTGGGGATGAGGCTCTTCGCATCGGCAAAGTCCTTGAGTCGCTTATAAATAAGCTTCTCGTAGATTTTACAGAGTACGTTGAGGAGGCTGATCGGTCGGTAGCTGGTGGGTTCGTTCGCGGGTTTTCCCGGCTTAGGGATACCTATGACGGTGGCTTCTTTCCACGATTGAGGGAAGACGTTGTGACTCATGGCGCCATTGAAGATGGCGGTCATGAGTATAATGAAAGGGGCGGGGAGAAGTTTTATTACTTTATTAGTGATGCCGTCTATGCCGGGGGCTTTGCGGGGTTTGAGATTTTTAATGACCTCTTGCACCTCGTCGGGAGTGACGGGGGGCAAGGGGTCGTCGGGGTCTTCGAACGGCGGGAGTGAGGCTCTGCGTTCTACTTCTGCATCTACCTTGAGGAGGTGCGCTCGGTCGACCGGTTGGGTGCTAGGAGTGCATTGCGCTTCTAGACTGTCGGCCAGGCACTCGGCCTTTTCGATGTCGTCGAAGGCTATGCTCTTTTCGGGGCGGATGAGAGGGGGCATGGTGGCCACTCCATCGGATTGGAGTCTCCTTTGAAGCTGCCAGAATGCTTGGTGAGTGGGCTCTAAGTCGCTCAGCGTCTTATCCCAGTGCGCGTTACGCTGCTCATCGATGCGTTTCTTTACAGCACGCTGCAAATAGCGCATGTGAGCTTTGTTCGCGTCACAGGGAAACGCGCTGTAGGCACGTACGGATGCGTTCTTTTCCGTTACCAATTCGCGTACGTCCGCCGGTAGTTTCCAGTGATGGTTGTCCATCAATGGAACTTCCCGTGAACAACTGTTCAAAACGGATTGTACGTGACCGGTGAACGAATCGATCGCATTCGTAGTGTCAGTGACCGAGGCGATGACGTCGGGAATAGAGTCTAACTGAGGGGAGCTGGTCGATTGTAGGCTTTCGCTTACTTTCTTCCAGTCCGTGATCGTTTGGGTGGGAGGGGGTCGGGAGGGATCAGAGGGCCCCGAGCGAGGTGCCAGTGCCATGATCACGGGACGATGGTCGGAGTTGAGCTCGTGTAGCGTCTCTATAGACTGTAAACGAAGGTTTACGTTCTTTAGAAGCGCCACATCGAGAATATCGGGAAGGTGCGCGGTGTTGTGCGGATAGTGGGTGGGATGCATCGGAGCAATAATGTCGAAGTTGAGAGTGGCACACAGGCCGAACAGTTGCCTGCCTCTCGCGGTCGTCGTATTACTGTTCCAAGCGGGATGTTTGGCATTGAGATCGCCCGCTATGATAACGGAGTCACTCAAGCCGAGGAGGGCAGTAAGGTCGTGGGATAGGATTTCGCGTTTTTCCCCCACATCGGTGGCGGCGGGAGGGATGTAGGAAGAGACGATAGTGATGGGTTGGTGACCGGTCATGGCTAGCCGACAGATCGATACCTCGAAAAGTGAGAGAGGAGGTGGGTCTAACGGGATGCAGTGGAGCGTTTTGCGGTAATAAATAAGGGTGCCGCCCATGTGACATCTAGTTCTATCGTTCCTAACTATACGGTAGTTGGCGATATTCGGGTCCCGACGGTGAGGTTTTAAGAACGTTTCCTGTACGAGGAGAACGTCTAATTGGTGATCGCGGAGGAACGTGGTTATTTCGTCGCGTTGTTTGGTGATGCCGTTAGCGTTGAAGAAACCTATTTTTAGGGAGCGCGGTTTGGTTCTACATAGGTTCCTATTATCCATTAAAGGTTTTATATTTTATTTATTGTGAGCTAGATTGCGCAGGGCTTGCGTAATCTTGGGAAAGGTGTTGTACACCATGAGTAGCTTCATAGGGTCGCCTTTGCAGGCGATGATGTCCCTGGCCATAGCGTGAGCGTTATCCGAAGAGAATACGCTGAATGTGCTGAGAATGACGACCGCGGGGTCAAACGCGAGGTCGTCGTTTACGACCGGTAGAGAGGCGGCGGCGTTAGCCGGTACGGACGCGTTAGTCGGAGGCGATAGAGAGGGGGGCGCAGCTATGGGCGAGGCCATTAGGGCTGCGATCGTGGGCGTAGAGGTGGTTTTGAGAGCTGGGAAAGCTCGTTGTTGCTGGAGGTTGTTGAGGGGAGCCCACGGACTGGGTCTCTGAGGGCTGAGGCGGGCGGGGAGTTGAGAAGAGGGGATCGCCACCGAAGGGCTTTCCCTTTGTTGACGGGCGTTGGCCCGCTTCACGAGCTTGGGCGAGGTTGATTTCGGTGCCTTAGAGCAGCCGCGATAGTTTGCGGGGTGACCGGCTTCGCCGCAGAGCACACAACTGGGAGGGTCGGTGCAGAGTGCGCGATCTTTGGGTCGGGGACAGTCTACAGTGCCGTGGTCACCTAGACACTTGACGCATCTAGGTGTGGCGAAACAGTTGGTCTGAGCGTGACCGTATAATTGGCAACGGTGACATTGCCCTATTACGCCTGTTTTATAAGGCTTCTCTATAATGATGCCGGAAAGGCTACAGATCGCTTTGACCTGGAAGATCGGGTGGTGTCCTTCGGTAGGATCGCATACGACTAGCACCATGTCGTAGGCGGCCCCACCTCTGGGTCGGTGCATCCGGTGCACCTGGGATACTGGGACTCTCTGCGACTGAAGGTCGCTGAGGATGTCCTCTGTTGGGATTTCTTTCGGGATGCGTCTTATGACGACCCTGGTAGATTTCTCCTCGGGGAGAGAGTACGTGTGAAACGACACGTCCCTGGCCTTAAGGGCCTTGGTGAGTTCCCTATAATCGGTTGTGGAGGGGACTTTGACTTTAATGCCTTGCTGAGTAGCACAGGCACTGGTGTAGTTGATCCTGCGATCAACACACATCTTTGAGATGGCAGTCCATTTGGACTTGTCATGAATGTAGAGCGGGGGAGGGGATTTAAGCTTCTTAGAGCTCGAAGTGGCGCCGGAGGGGCTGAGGGGGGGGTTGATCTGAGAGGGGGCGGGGGAGAGGGGTGCGATAGTCGCGGGGGAGGGGGGGGGCGGGGGTGGCGGTAGTCGCGGGGGCGGGGGAGGGGGAGGGGGGCGCTACAGGTTTTTTGGCCTTGCTGGCCGGGGCGGAAGTTTTCCCCTTCTTCCTCTTGCCTCCTTTGCCGACCTGGATGTAGTCGTCTTCGGAGGAGGAGGAGGAGGGAGAGGACGAGCTAGTCTCGGAGTCGGAGGCAGTGGCATCCGAGAGACAGGGAGAGGGGTTGACGCACACGTCCATGTCTTCCGAGACAGTGACGGCGGTCGTAGGAGGCGCGATGGCCGAAGTAGAGGGAGCCTCTACGAGAGGGTCGATGATGGGCATGGATGCGAGGCATGGTATACCTATTTTAGCGGGCGGCGGAGAGAGAGGGCTATCTACGCAAATTATTGCGGGGTTGACATGCTGCAGGTCGGCTATTTGGGTACCGTACCGACGTTGAATGTCGGGGTCCCTGACTATGATTTTAACGAACGCGAGAAGCGCGTCCATATTAAAAAGAAATTAATTTAACTATATCACTATAACTCTAATTTTCGCCTAACAGGCCTAACTCCCCGGGAGGATAGCCCGGGGATGCGTAACCCTCCCCGCCGGGTATAGGCAGGGAGGTGAGTGACCTAATGGTGAGCCCTAAGCTTGCTTTTTACCCGCCGCCAGTCTTAATGTGCGTACGGGGCCCTGAACCAGTCTAGTGCGAAGGGTGTAGACACACCCGACCGACACTAGGTGTGTTGCTGTAAGGGAAACCAGAGCTAGAGTCGACTAGGAGATCCCCCAAGGCCGGTTGTTCTAGCTCCCGTCCGATTTGTAGCTTAACCCTGAAGGGGCTTCAGCTGGGTGTATCGGGTCCACACCCTCTCGGTTTCGTTGACACCGTGAGGTTTCCACCGAGAACCACGAAACTGTGGATTTTCCCAGAAGGGGAATTTACACAACACACGTTTTGACTGTACTTTGAAAAAGACAGATATCAGCCGCCGCCTCGAAAGAGGCAACTTTTGAATTGTAGTGGCGTAGCTAGCGAGCAGCTACGGAGAATGCTACGGCAGAGCGTAGCGACAACGATCACTGACACAACACGAGCGAATTACGCGGAGTAACACGTCCGTGCGCGGCGAGCGTTGATGCGAGAATCAGAAGAATACATGCTGCGCCGATCCCAGATAAACTGGGACAAGGGCAAGGGGATGATGACGACGATGGTACCTACACAAAAATCGTGAAATAAAGAAAAACACATGGCAGGCGTGCTTTTAAATATTTTAAATTAATTTCATTTTGCTTTAATTCTTAGTGGGCTTGCATTTTAGTGCCACCTCATCTTATATTAAGCGATGGTGCGCTCCACGTCGAAGAAAAAATATATTATTAAAGTGAAATCTTTAAATAAATAAAGATAACCAGTGTTCTAAAGCAACTTGTTCTTCATCATATACATATATTAACGAGGTGAATTTGCATATGTAATCTAAGTTCACAAAAATATGCAAATTCAAAACGTATGAATAGCTCATGTTAAACATTCATAATTTTGAAAACACAGTGCACGCTACAAATAAACTAACTGCGCTGCGAAGTGAAACTAATAAGTTAAGTTTAATTCTACATGATTACACGCATTTTTCCAGAAAAAAAAAACGCGTTACGCAGTCATCATGCATCTGGGCGCGCCAGGGGGGGGGGGCGGGGGAGGCGCAGATTCAAATCCTTTTTTTGTGTGTGTAATCAATTATTGTCGCTGTGCCGGACTCCTACCGACTAAAATCCACACAGTTCTACACTAACCTTTAATGGTGTCTCGGGATCGCAACGCATTCACTGCAACCTTGAAAGGAGGTTAGAATATTGCGCCTATTTTTTTAAATTATATATAAATAAATCCATATTTCATTATTAGTATCGGAAACTATGTTAGTATAGATGAAATTACATTATTTAATAATTCAAATATTGATGCCAGCAACTTACATACTTTAAACTAAACAGAAACATCCAAAAATAAGTTTACCGTTTATGGTCACACTACTAAGGTTTCGGAAAAAAGTTTTGTTGTTGCTAGGAGCGCATCTGTCAAGGTTCCCACGGCCGTAGGAAAGGATTGCACCCTGCCAAGCCTCAAGTGATTATATGCGATACTGTCGGTTATTTTACCTGCAACCTTAACTTTCATGACATGACCCATTTTTTCTATTTGAAACAATAATTGGGTAAAATTGACGATATTAAAAGTCTTTATTTCTTTATACTTCATTTTTCTAATGGTAGCGAACGTATTTTATTTCGAGGACATAACGTTTATTTAAAGGATATAACGGAGAGGAATCTTAAAAAATGTCTAAACAATCTTTAAATTTTGTATGAATTGAGATTATATTGAGTACCTTTAACATATCCTACAGACCTTCCACGGGATCGTTACCCATAACCGGTAACCGTGTATATGTCGTTACCACTAATATTATACTATTAACATCTACAGCTAATAAAAGGCGAGATTTTATGTATTTCACCCATTTAAGTAATGCCTTTAGAAAAGACATCAACGCACATTATGCGTAACTAAACTAACTTTATGGTTTAAGCATATTCAATTATAAAATAAATTACTCTTTAATGTATAGCTTTATTCAATTTCGCTAATAGAGTACTTATTCTTGGTCATTAAAAGTTATCTTCTTATTAGTAGTATAGCTATAATATAAAGTACGGTACCTTTACGTTCACCTGTAATATGACAAATATTAAGTCTATAAAATACTACTTTATGCAAACTAAATTGCCTCATAGGTGTTGTTTTCGCTTGTGCGGCTGCTGTGCACGAGGTTTTGGGTTGGATTTCTTGGTGGGGTGGTGTTATTGGGTTTTTCTTTGTGGTTGTCTGAAGTTTGGAATTTCGTCCGGTTGGTGGCAATTGGCTTACTTCTTATTACACGGGGAATGTAAAATGTAGGTGTATGTGTACACCTCTATTTACCCCTCCATGTATACAAAAAATTAAACGTATTATTTATACCAATAAAATTGTAACACAAAATAAAAAGACAACATTTTAATATGTGATAAAATTACACATTATCGAGTCCAAATTAAACTTTAGCACATTTTTGAAAGGCCAGACATTCTAATGGCGGTCACTGTCATTTCGAAAAAAAAAACACAAAAATTCTCGCGAACCAGTTCTACCAAAATTATTTGCATCTGCTTTTTAAATACCGGATGGCACGAACAAGAGCATTAAAAGTTGCTTTTTATTATACTTAACCACTGTCTTCGTAACCAACATTTTAGGAAATGACCGCGTACGTAAAGCTTATATATATTGTTATCATATAAATATTAGCTTAGAGTACGTCATTAGTCCTCCGGATTTATAAAAAAAAGTGATTAACAAAAATAGTATATTAGCTGTTGCTTATTAGTCAAAGTTATATACATAGTTCTGTCTCGTTAATTTTGTAGATTAACAATTATTTTTTAACAAAAAGATTCACTGATGAAGATGAATCACAACTCTGGTGGGACACTTCGGCCGTGGTTGGTTATCACCCACCGGACGAAGCCATGCCGTGAAGCAACCTAGTCGTGTTTCGGGATGTAGTCCGGTGCAACCGTTGTGGGCGACGGGTCTGGGCAGTTGCATGAACTCCGCAACTATCGTTCTCCCCAAATCCATCCACTCTACTTAGAGTGAATAGATTTCTTCTGGTTCTACGTGCTCCATCCTCGGCCTCATCGTCGCTTAATATCAGGCGAGTTGGTGGCCAAAGGTACAGTCGTTTTTAATAATAAAAAAAAAAAAAATGTCTCTATAGACTACTTTTTGACATAGGAACTGAAGGCTTAAAACGCGTGATTTTATGCAGTGGCCAAATCAACAATTGTCGAAACTTAAACAGGCATGTCTGTAGAGCTTATCTTCTTAGTACCTAACTATTGAGTAAAATCATATAATATCAAGAATCTTGCTCACTACTGTATTGTCCTTTCTACAAAAAATTATAACATTAGAGTTCGCTATGTATGCGTTAATGCATTGGAAAAAAAAAATACTGTGATAACATATCCATACTAATATAAATGCGAAAGTAACTCTGTTTGTTTGTTACCTTTTCACGGCTAAATGGCAGAACGGATCGTAATGAAATTTCGCAAGGAGATAGATCGGACCTTCGAGAAGGACATAGGCTACCTTTTGTCACGCAGACAAAGGCGCGGGCATCAGCTAGTATTATATGTAATACTGTTATTATTATGTCTTCACATCTCGCGATACACAAAAACAGAAACATATAGAACAATAATAATTATCAAATAATGCATGTATTAGGTAGGAGACTCCGCTCTTACAAGACTTAATATTTAGTATATAAATAGGTAATATAGGCAGCTATGGCGTGGCATAAAATGGAAAACTTCCAGGAACTTAGCAGTGGATGGAACAAGCTGTCAATAATGATGAGGAATACGTTGATTGAAGAAATACGTCGGCAAACTATCATCATCCCCCTGCCCTTATCCCAACTTATTTAGGGTCGGTGCAGCATGTATTCTTCTTCCATACATACTCTCTACTTATACTGAAAAGTAAATGGTACACGATCTTTTACAATGTTAATATTTCATCCATCCTCATCAAGATCAGCCTACCAGTTCAGGTCTGGACATAGGCCTCTCCTAGTGCACGCCACTGAACTCGGTCTTCGGCTTTTCCTATCCAACCCCTGCCAGCTTTTGCTATCCAGCACCTTGCGCAGATCGTCACTTCACCTAGCCTGAGGGCTTTTTCAAATAATATCCGTATGTAACTAATTGTGTCAAGAAGGTTAGTCTTACCTTCTTGCGAGAATTAGTTACAAAGCATTCATGATGCATTTTGGATGTGTAGGTACTTAAGGCTGACATTTCTGGTGTTTAGGTTAGCAACGTAAGAATATTCTTACTGTATGTAGGCTATGTTCACCACTTTCCATCAGGTGAGCCATCTGATTGTTTGCCCAACTTTGACATAAAAAAGAAAATCGATACTACAAATTTATCCTGACATACAAATATCGCTTCCAAAATTGCTACTATTAAAACTTCACATCGTTCTCAATCATCGCATGTGCACATCAAAAACATTTGTGCCAATCTCCTGGACTTATTGTGTGGCACAATGGCTAACCCTTTAGCGGTTTGTGCAAGCACGCCACATGACTTGCAATACTTGTATTATCTTGCGAACCGCAAGCGCAGATTGCACAGATTGGTCACAAACGCATGTTGCGTTTTTTGTGTATATTATTATAAGTACTACATTGTGGCCGACAGATGATTTCTGTTCAGTTCCTGTGTTAAGGCATGTTTAAGTTCCTCTGTTTAGGGATCAGTAGGTGTCATGGTTAGAATGATTTGTTTGCATACATTAAAGATACATAACATTTTTGTGACTACTTAAGCTATCGCGTCTTATGATGACGTCAACTTCACAGAATATCTTTCATCCAACTCGTCACATTAATCTGTACTCAAATGTCTACTCCAAAATTCAAACAATATGTAGAATTAATTGTCTATAATAACTATATCAGTAAGTTTAGTTTGAATAGTTCTTATGCTAATCGAGTCAAGGTAATCACATGCTAAAAATAAAAAGGCTAGGTAGGTATTAATATCCAATACGTTTACCTACCTAACTACTTTCTGAGTCTTTGTTAATTAACTTGTATTAATGCGACGGAACCTTATACCACATTTTCACATGTGCCTAAAATATTATTGTGTCATATGTTTCAATAGTTTCGCAATTGACAGGAGCACATTGCGTGTGTTTTGAGACTTTTGAGTGAAGCGCAAATGTCCACAAGGTGCTTATATGGATTGTCAACTTTAAATGATCAATCATTATTTACTTTTATTTTCACAGTGTATTCAAATGTGTTGGAGACATCTGTAGTTTCACGTGTAAGTACGAATACATTGAAAGAATGATATGACAGTTTGAAAACTGCATTTAGACTGATCACGGGCTTTGTGTGAATTTAATGTTCTTAAACTTTTACCTTATATCTTACGAACCGAAATACTGTAGCAACTAGAGGCATGATGCGATGAAAAGAACAGTGTAGTGCTCTCGATCAAATTCATCAATATTATTACCCTTAGACAAAAAAAATAACGATATTTAATACCTTATCTGGTTAGACTGGAAGCCGAACCCAACGCAGTTGGAAAAAGTCTTGGTTGGTGTCGATAAACTTTGTCCAAATTAATTCGCTATAACCACACCCAAAACACACAGCCTAAAAATCTCATCAATGACTACAGGTACTTTTTTGCTTTATAAAACATAACTTGTTTTATTAGCCTTAACAGTTGTGCCTATTGGCAAATATTTTTCATGATGTCTTAATCGTATTCAGATCTTTAAATTTTGTTTAAATTATATTAAACGGTGTTTAGTAAGATTTATCTATCAAAGATAACTTTATCCGTTAAAGATAACTTTATCTTTGTGTTAATGTGAATAAAATTGATCTTATCAGAACAATTTGTGTGCTAAATTCAGCTTCTGGTTGTTAGGAATATTACTTAGCAATCTTTATAAATAATGGTAATACTTTTGTAATATTAAATTCCTTTGTAGTGTTTCTACGTACAATACGTCTTCTTGTTTCTGCCGCTATAGAATTGAATATCTACATGTCCACAAAAGGGAATGCAGTTTTATGACAAGGTAGTACACGGTGATAAATAATACCGTCACAATGACGTTTCAAAATAATAAAGCTTCAGAAATGCAAAACTTATTCATAGTCAAGTCATTAGTTCATTTATAACTTATATTTATGCGTAAATAAGTTCCAACAATTAACTTTAAATCAATTCCCACGACAACTTCACATTCGCGAAGAATGCTTCCATACTATTCAAAATCAATTACTGATCAATCACAGACAACCAGTGTACCGAAGTACTCGCTTACATCAAGTTGAAAGACCGATTAAGATGTGTGTGTAGCCTTAATTACCGAACAAATACTCCATCGGTATGTGCTGGTATTGCGATATGTTTGTCGTACAACTACGACTGTGGTCCTCTTAATTTGTGCTGGCAAACATGTGCTTGGTATTTAGTAGCTTAAGTCCGACGTTAATGGAACAATGCCTGCGATTGTTTAAGCCTTAGCTCAGCTTAAAGGGGAAAATGGAGACTAATTGTGCACTTGCCAAAGAACTAGGCACAGTTTGAGCTATAAATACACAATGCAAAATTAGTTTCGCATGTAACGTGTAAAAAATTGGATGTCATGATTGAATATGTAAAAAGTATCTTAAAAGATGATCACTCGGATACAGTGTTCGCTTATGTAAAAACGATCCCACGCAGGATACGTTGCAAAGGAATGTAAGTATGTCACAGCACCTAGATACTCAACATCCCATTCGTTCTTGAAGCTTTTTTATTTGCACTCTAGATTGCATGTCAAGTAGTGTATACGCCTTTATTATCCTATAAATATCAACAGCATTGTTAAAAAAAAACATCGTGTTGTGGAGAGATATACCTCCTACCTTTACAATACTTCTTCTTGAGTACTCCTTCGACTGGGAGTTCAACCTGAGAGGTACTAATTTGGCTATATTCGTCGTATGTATTAGTTTAGTTTAGCTACAGATTTACATAAGAGAAACATAGACTTCACGATCTCAAATCATTTACCTGCAATGAGCAAGCATGATGATAATCAATGCTCGTTATTTTACGGAACAGGCCCTTGCAGACGAACATCAAATTGTCAAAAAAAACGGCAAGATTTTTTGATCTTATAATTTTTTTAAGATTTTAAGAGTTGGGTTCATAAATGGAATTAGTATAAAGTGGCCACAGATCAACATCAATTGAGAGCTGTCTAGTAGTTGTTTCAATAGAGTTTTTTGCTGTACACAATTTCCGCGAGTTGACTTTGTCCTTTGCGGTGAACAGGTGCCTCTAACTATGGACGAGAATTGTGTGGATACGTCGACCATAATTACTTAAAGTTAGTGAATTATATTACTATGTTCTGAACCAAACTATAGGAAAGTAATTTAAAAAATGTAGGCCAAACTAAAAATGTATATACATTTGAAATTATTTGTGGTTATTCTGCCAATGATGGCAATAGAGAAATATAATATAAATTAATTAAGTTGAAATGGTTAAAAATACTGAAGATCCGTTATTATTCACAATAATTTTAAGCATCGTCGTGAATATTAGTAACCTTCAATTACTACTAAAATATTTCCTTACAAATAGCCAAGTCATATCCGCGCTACTTCAACGTCTATTACGGCGGGTTGAATGCCCTCCCTTGTCCTCTACGGAGCTGTAAGTCTTAGAGGCCTCTTGCTAAGTCCACAGTTTACTTTGTTACTTTAGAGCCATACTATAAACCAAAAACGATACTTTAGACGTGAAAACTACCATTAAATAACACTCTAGAAGATATATAAAACGCTTTAAGACTTTAAAACGATGACTCTTTGCAAAAAATCTCGCTTATAAATTTGATAAAAACAGTCTAGACTACTCAGAGTTAGCTTCACGACTTTTTACGTTTCAAATTCTTTATGATCGTAAATGTTGAAGTCAAAAACCGCATAAAAGTCGTTTAGGAGCTGAATTTGGTGCATCCGAAAATCTAAGAAATTTAGCTCGATTTAAGATGCAGAATTGTATATTAATTTAAAGGTCGTAAACCTATGCTAACACAAATATTCTTAATTCGATAAACAGGATTATAAAGCGAAATATCATCCATTTTTATCGGCAACTTAAAAACCGTTACATACCTTGTTTGCCTTGAATCAATAATAAGCTAACATATGTTATTAAATTTTCTAACTACACTAGATTAAGATGAATGATCTTCGCCATGTTATGGACACTTTATGAAATAATAATAATAATAATAATATTTAATCATGAAAAGACTACTTACAGAGCAAATTAATAATAAACACAGGATAGACAAAAATAGCTTAAAGTTATTTTGACAACAGTTGGAGAACGTAAAATAGTAGATTGATAAATGGTTTGGTTGTCTTTTTGACTGATTCGCCCTATCCCCTCGTACTAGTATAAAACTGTATCACGAGTGGATAGTCTTCCTCAACCTTAGAACAACATACTCCTAAAATGTGTTAATTTTCCCGAAATGCACACAAAATGTGTTAATTTGTTAAAGAAACTATTAAACTAACTACGTATTTAACGTATATACAATACGTATAATAAAACAAAACTGGTACCTCAGTAAAGTTGTACAATTTGTTGGAAATAAAAATACGGTCGTGAGCAGGATTTGAACCTGCGCCCTCTGAAAGAATACTCCAGGGTACCTAAGTAGGTTAAGTAACCTTAAGACTCAGCATACTGAAAGATTAAGGTTTTGCAGAATTGGACAGGTATTTTATTACACGACCCTATAAAGTGCATGTAAATACAATATTACAAAGTTTTATTTTTATTAGTAAAGTTTATTTCAGTAAGAACGCTTTTTCGTTGTTCATGGTTACAATATGAAGTGTAAATTGCAATGTTTTCGTATAATTTTTCACAAATTGGTATCCGGAATCAGATTAGTTTATATGGTGCTGTCCGACTGGTCTATCTGGATGCCGGAAAATGAGCAAAGGCTCTGGCTTGCCCGGGACTGGACTCTGGGCCTCTGCGACTCATTGCTGACCTACTGCCGGAGTATTGACCCCCAAGACGTTCACTCACACAATTTTATTTACCATTTGGAAACTTTTGTTTTGTTACGAAAATATTTGTGCTCATTAAATAAACTTGTCTCATAATAGTATGTCTTATTTCCTCGTTTTCCTTCGCAAATGATGTTGATATAATTGGAGTAGTTGTCGGCGCCAAAATCGTAATTAGTTTATATTGAAGCACTGGCCTCCATTTGCTATTTAAGTTTTAATTTTTCGATGACTTGTCACCATTATTGTATTCCTAAATAAATGAAGAATGGAAAGGTATGAAACCTGTATACTTATATAAAATTTATTTAATAGTTACTTACTTACTTACATACTTGCATACTTATAGTTTTATTTATAATCTTATTTATGTTTTACATCTTATACAAATTTTGGCCTGTAGTTTCAATTGTCTTATTATTTTATTGCCCGTTTTGTTTTTATTATTTCTTTACTATACTTATTTCCCTTGCTGTTTTACTTACAAAGTATAGGTTGTAGACGTAATGTCGTACGACTTCGTTATGGCAGTTATCGCTGACTTTGTATCAGTAAAATTATAAATTTTATTATTAAATTACTATATTGTATATAAGTCGGCGGTCAGCAACATATTAGATATATAAATTTTTACTTACGATGTATTTTGATTACGTTTTAGTGGTAACCTATCGTGGCATAGATATATGGTAGTATGTGTTAATAAAATGAGGCATCAAATTACGATAATTTTTAAGTATTTTTTGCAGTAAAATGAATTTTTATATAATTGCATTTTATTTTCTTGATGTAAGAAAGCTAATTTTTTGGAGGCCTAACTTGTAGTTTTTCCTATGAGAAATTTATTACTTTTACCTATTATTGGAGTTAAAACGTACATACGTACTTTTTAATAGTTGTATTTTACTGCGTCAGTTCATTCCAAACTCATATTTCACAAGCTTTTGTAGATGACTCATAACTCATAAAAGCTTTATTTTCACAATAATTATATTATTCATTCATTAATTCAAGGAAATTCACCTCGTATATACCTCGTATGGTATTTCACATATAAGAGTGTTCTCGATCCTCATACATTTCCTTGTAAAAAAATTCGAAGAACGTACGTTTTACATAACTTTTTTAGAACAAATAATTTACTTCGTCTTGGAAAATATTCCATGGATGTCACTGACAGCACATCATTAAGATGATTCAAATTAAGCTTAGTGAACGTGGGTAAATTTTTCTCTATACCTCGTGGTCGAGACAAACTGAACTTAATGGGCAGAAATAGCCGACCCTCACGGCGGCTAGCGCGAGGATCAATGTTTGTACCTTCTCTGTAGGAGGAGAGGCCACGCAGGAGCACAGTTACAGGGTATTATGATTGACAGCTCATTATGACTGGGATTTCCTGTTAAGAAATTCACAGTATTAGCGAAGTTGACATTGTGCGAAGCGAGTGTGAACCGAGTTTGAAATTGTGCCCGGTAGACTTTCGGCTCACCACCTATATATAATACATGGGACTTTCTAATTATGTGGGTTTATAAGTACATCTCTGTTTCATCTTCCGGAATAAAAATAATTAGGTAAAAATGTGCTATCCTACTAGTATTATAAACGCGAAAATTTGTAAGTATGGATGGATGGATGGATGTTTGTTACACTTTCACGTAAAAACTACTGAATGGATTTTATTGAAACTTTACAATAATATAGCTTATACATCAGAATAATACATAGGCTACAATTTATAAAGATATTTTGTGAATTGTCCAAAATATGACGATAAGTGTCAAGTAAGTAGAAAAAAATCTACCATCTACAAGCTATTCTGGCGTGCGCTGCCTAAACCCTTTGAGATATAATAAAATGATGTAATCCGCGATGGCATATGTCTATCTCTTAAGGATAACATACTACATCCATTATAATACTTAAAAAAATGGGCAATTATGAAGCAGTAATTGGAAAGCGGGACCGGGATCAAAATTTCATGATTACTTTTGGTTGCGATATCCGACATCCAAGCGGGCGAAGATGCGGGCATCAGCTAGTAATTAAATAAAAATATAATAGTTCTATACTGAATGTTATTAAACGCAGTGACTAGATGCCTCAACGTGAATAATCATCATTCAAAGATAGGTTCTGATAGTTTCATTAGTCGTAATCTTCACGTTTTTCCCTCACGCTGGTAATCAAGTGCTCACGGTCCGCAGGGCCCCATCAGCTGACCCACATCGCCGTCGGAGTAATGACCTCAGAACTCAATGTATAATAATAACCAGACCAGATTTTGTGCTGCACATTTTTAAAAGAACTATATAAACTTTTTAAGACCTGTAAGGAAGTAGCGTGTAATGGAAGTAGGTACTATATATTAAATCGTACCAGTTTTTATTACAACGCCAAACCCGTTTCGTTAATCAGTGATTAAAATAATCTGTATGTTAGTATTTCAGACTACATTTACAATCATATTAAACTAGCTGGTGCGACATGTAGCCCATGTTCTTCTTCAAGGTCCAATCTATATCTATACCAAAATTCATCAAAATTGGTTCAGTGGTTTAGGCGTGAAACAGTGACAAAGAAACGTATAGGTACATCGAGCTATTTTCGCATTTATAATATTAGTTGGTTATGGTATTAGTAGGTGGAGTCAGTGACTGAAAATAACATAATACCATCCTGTATTCCCTAAAGGGTAGACAGCGAATGCACCTGCGATCCTGGAACACTTGGAAAGGTTCGTGTGATTTTATTCGGTAGGAGTTCGGTAAAGAGTCCATATAAGATTTCCACACATTATTGGCAAATAAAGACAAACCTAAATTTCACCAATGATCAATGAAATGGTTATGAATTTTTTAGGGGCTTAGTTGCCCGCTTCCGTAGGAGAGCACCCTTAAAATGTCATCCCTACATGTGGCAACTGGGTGGTGCAAAACAGGCAACACAACTCTGTTGGGTGGCTTTGGCCTCGGCTGGTTACCACCCACCGGACGAAGCTATGCCGTGAAGTGACCTAGTCGTATTTTGGGGTGCAGTCTGGTGCAACCGTTGTGGGGGATGTGTCTGGGCAGTTGCAACAACTCTCCAACTATCGTTCTCCCCAAATCTATCCACTCTGCTTAAGACTGAATAGATTTATTCTAGATCTACGTGCTCCATCTTTGGCCACGCCGTTGCTTACCATGACGAGTTCGTGGCGGAACAAAAATCCCATTTTGGATAAAAAAAAAAACAATTCTGGACTCAATGTCAAACTCCGGGCTGCTGCTTGTGTCAGGAATCCAGGACTTTATGCTCAGCAGCTGCCCCTAAATGAGGCTGATTGGTTTAAAATGCCATTTTTTTTTATAATATTCGGCGAAAATCATTGAAGCCATATTAATCAGAACAAGGTAAAAGACTCACAAGCTCTTTCTGTGTTAGATTATGCAAATCTTTTATTTATAATTATTAGTTATATGATGTTTTTTGTTCAAGAAGAAAATTAAATTAGTGTATTTTTATTTAAATTCACTTACTAATTTGTGTCAATAAATCACGAACCACAGCCATACATTATTGGTGTGTTAATTGATTTGTTGAAGTTCTATAATAAATCAATTATTTTTAATGTAATGTGTAATTCCTTGCGTGCGCAACTGCATTCTACAACGGAGAGACTACTTCAATTAAAATTGAAATATGCTAACTGGAAATGTCAAAAACTATTTAGAATTCGACGATGCGGCATTACTCAATGATGAATCTTAACGTTTGTTAGATTTATATGACGCCTTTATATCTTTGTAGTTATTTAATAAAGTTTCCCAACCTCGTTCATTATTCTCAAGCGCAACATGACCACTTAATTTATTTGTGAGAATTTCCATAGATTGTTCAAATGATAAAAATTTGATTTCCTTTGGTCCAAAATAGGAATAACGAACTTAGACACGGCGGCGTTAAATACAGTCTCATCTTATTTGGACGTTCCAGTTTTATGATGACATTACATATTTGTAGTGGTAACTCTTGCTAGTAGGTGTTTTATGTTGGAAGTTCAAATAATGTGTTAGTGGTTTGTCACGTCAAGTTTGTCTTGGTTCTTTGAATTTAGCACGTATCTGTGTCGTCGTGACGTGGAGGTCGAAGACATCTGTCGCTTTGCTTTCTCATTAGAGCGTTACATTTCTGTAAGTGTCATAATGTATATTGGTCCACAATTTTAAAGCATTGTCTTTACGTGGCGGCGGTTTTAAAGGAATATATTTACATTAACACTATATGGTGGAGTTAGTGAGTAATCTCTCGTACGTGGAAGCAAATATTATATTATTTGCTCTATATAAAAACTCAGTAAGTATTGACACTTAATAAAGACTGCGTCGTTGGTTTAGTGACGGCCGAGCATGAGGTCTTGGGTTCGATTGAAACTGTTGAGGTCGGGCAAAGTGTTAATGAGTTAGAAATTCTCAGTAGCAATATGAAACATTGAAGAGTTTGATTTGATCTGAACTATGTCCAGGTTAATCAACAGGCTTGTAATTACCTATAGTGTCAGTTATTTTTGTTTTTATCGAAATCATTCTAGGGTCATCAGATAGGGGCACGAATTTGTTGATACGTCCTACAATCATGCATGAACTATTTTTTTCTATCTAGCGCTCCTAAACTGTCACATCGTGTACTCCTCAATGACGATATGAAGTTTAATGTGTACTACATGTGTTATTAAGGCACACTCGTTACAGTCAATACATGGGCAGTGTTGGCATTTACAAAGGTACTTGTTAAGAATCAACAATGTTGCGCGGCTAGTATTTGCCGGACGAGCAGGATACGAACCGGTCCGGCGCAGCCCTCCCGGTAAAAACTAACATCCTACCAGTACTTTTGAAGAGCTGCTCCTTAAGGCACTGTACGATATCTTCAAGTTTAATAGTGCTCCCAACTGTTATTTTTATTAGTTTTCCGGGAAGTTGGCTCTTAGCCTGGTGAGGTACTTTTGTTGAAACTGTGGGTGCACCACTGAATGCATATTATTTTGAAGTTGTAACTCGTTAGTCTAGTGGACCCAAGCGTGGCTGCTGAGCTTGAGGTCCTGGGTTTGATTCTCGGGTCGGCAAAATGTTATTGAGATTTCCCGTTAGAAAATTCAAAAAAGTCCCGGAGCTGAAATTGACTCGACGGTAGATGACAATAAGATCATCATCTATTACATGGGATTTTATACATATCCATGAAATGTGGGTGTCCATTCCGATCCATTTACATTGTGCTATCTTCTTCTTTGGGTGTCGATGGCAAACCTATATTTTTGCGGCCCAGAACTTGGCAACGCAAATTGCGATATCGGTGGCGTCCATTAGGTCCTGCTGCGAACAGGTGGTAGGCCAGGCATAACAGGACACCATGTGGGCCATTGATTGGACTGCTCCGCAAACGCAATCCAGGTTGAGGCCCTTCAAGAGTCCCGACCTGAACATGTTTTCGTTACTTCTGCCAACCTGAGTCCGAAATCTGGAAGTCTGTTTAAAGACTTCCAGATTGGCCACGATGGTCGATGCCCAGGTGGTGGGCTGTCAGAAGGCGAAAAGAAAGGATTGGGAAGAGATGTATTTGCACACCACATATTGCATCTCGCTTGCATGGGTTCTGTTAAAAAGGGATCGACGCATTTGAGGAAGCTATTGCGACTTTTCAGTCTTTGTGGCGGTAAGTTGTTCTCATGTAGGTTCAACGCAAAATTGGACGATTTTGGAAGAAAATAAAACAAAACGGCTTTGTTAGTTCCTATGAGTATTTAAATATCAATTTTAAATAGTGATTTTTCACGTTTTAGCACCTTTCTACTTGAAAAACGTTTAACACACTATTATTAAGCCCGGAAATAGTACAACACTTGATACTTGCTTGACTAATCGTCTTTACTTAATACTTACGTCCACTTTTCTTACTTAAGTATTTACTCTGTCTTTCTTCTTCACAAGTTATCTGTAACTAAACAAATAAATTAATATCCATGTTAAATGAATACAAATTGCAAGGTATCAAGAATATTAAAAGAATATCAAGGAAAAAACTATAAAAATGAGAAAATTTGTACCCTTTTTTACGCGCAAGGAGTTAAATTTTACTTGTAGTGCAGAAATCTATTCATAAAATATTTTATTGTAAAATATTAGACTTTAAAATGTTTGTTAATAAAATATTTTATGTATAAAAAAAGCCGTCAACTTTCGACCACTGAGCGACTAATAAATCATAATTTTTACATGGGATGGGAAACAGTCACGTCTATTTCCCATCCCATTGGGGTAGACCGAGGCTATAGGCTAGTTGCTACGATTGTGTCGAACTTGAAAATTTTGCCATTGTAAATAAATCCCCAGAAGTAATGAAGCCTAACCAATTAGTTCACACGAGTACAAATTTCACCCGAATTACAATATAGCTGTTTCGTCTAAGAACATAACAAGACTAATTATTCAGGTCCCTTTAAGTTTCGTTTTACTGCCTTAGAAATTAATATGAATTTATTCTAAACATAATGTATCAAGTTCACAGTTCCATAATTATAGAACAGGCCTGTTGATTGCACAGTGTATAAATAATGACACTTCACTATCTCGACACTAACGAACGATCCTTAACCTGTGCGTTTCCTCTGGAAGATGTTTTACACGCACGAGAATATTTATGTTGACACCTTTATCATTTTCTTATTCTAGTGATAATCAAATAATCACATTTATGTTGATAATAATCTATAGATAGTCTTATTGACAATTCAAGTTTGCATTATGAAAGGAACTAATGTAAATAAACTAATTACAAACTTTACATACCTACGACAACTTTTTCAACGGAGGATTAATGTTTCATCATCCGTTGAAAAAGTTTGTTGCTTTACAGTGCAAGAATCGCTGTATCGTTATAACAAAATTTTCGTCTTCTATAAACTTGGAATTGCATGACAGCCAATGGCAAACCAACCACAGAAATGGAAATTACAGGCATGACAGTAATAATATTATAATACGACCTATAGGTACAAGCTCATGTAAGAACAATTACGTGAAATGTATACTTCAAAAAGCAAGAACCTTAAACAATTGATGACTGTAATAGAAATGATAAATGGCGGCGGTGGTAATAACAGCGGCAACGACATCAAATCACTAAGTAATGTAACATTGCGCTGCATTACACAAGAGACGGTAATTTTGCGACGTAGATCGCGGCCAAGCATACCGCTTGCGCACATACAGACATAGAGTAAAGATCAGTAAGTGTAGATTACAGAAGTTATTAACAATGGTTTTAATAATAAACCATTTACCATTTAAACCATTTATTTTGTTACACACACTTTACATAAATTATACAGCATACAATAAAAACAATACATGTGTAACAGGGGGTCCAGCTCAGTATATGCTGCGCTGGTGCACAGCACTGATTTTCAGCTGGCCCCTGACAATTTAAATTAAATATCACGCACACGACACTAAAAATTAAATCTAAGTATATAATAATCTAGTTGTATTTAAAACTAACAAAAAATTAACTTTAGATCAGAAACTAACAATAGTAATACGGTGGTAAACTATATCTAAACAAAAAGTAGGTAACATATAAATAAAAATAAAATAAAAATTCAGGCTGACACATAAGCTGATTTACATTCTGCTACAACGACTTTTGGATATTTAGTAGTTCTCTGAATAAATGCTTTTTCAATGTTACTTGGGACATACTTTTACGTAGAGGCGGGGGTAAGTCATTCCAGATCTTGGTAGCAGAATATTTAAAGCGGCCTTTATATTGAGCCGTTCTGTGTACTGGTATTACAAGTTTGTTTGCTTCTCTCCTGCGTGTAATTCTCTGCTGCACATTCTTAACCCATTCAAGCTTATTGTACAAGTACTTGGGCCTTTTTTTAAAAACAATTTTATGCACCAGGCATGCGAGATGTATTTTTCGACGTGCTTCCATCTTTAACGTATCTGTATCGTTTAAATACGGTGTGATATGAGCTCGCTTGGGAACCTGGTAACAAAAACGTACACACGCATTTTGTACTCTCTGTATAGCCTTCTTGGTTTTTTCGTACAGTCGTGGGCCATAAACTGTGTCACAATAATTAAACTGTGAAAGTACGATGGTCTCCACAAGCGTTTTTCTAATTGGCTCCGAAAGATATTTCCTAATTGTGTACAGTATCTTTAATCGATAAAAAGCATTTCTTATTTTACTATTAATATGTTCTGTGAAGCGCAACTCACTGTCCATTATTAATCCCAAGTTAACCGCACTATTCACTCTTTGCAGAACCTGACCATGAACTTGAAATTTGAGCGACAACGATATAACTTTGTTACACTGTACTTTGTTACCCAACAGGAGATATTTGGTTTTATTTGCATTCAACTCTAATAAATTTTTATTTGCCCAATCTGAAATATTTTTTAAATCTTGATTTATATATTTTATTGACGTGTCCGCGTGTTCAGGTTTAAAGGAGTGATATATCTGTGTGTCGTCCGCGTACAAGTGCATCTTGCAAAGTTTTACATGTTTAGGCATATCTGCGGTAAATAGAATAAAGAGAATTGGACTTAAAATGGAACCTTGCGGTGTTCCTTTATTTATACTTATTATTCCAGATTTTAATAATTCTCCTTGTTCGTTCTCTACTTCAACATATTGACTACGGTTAGTCAAGAAAGAGTGGAACCAGCCACGAGCCTCTCCTGATATCCCATAGTACGAAAGCTTAGCTAGTAGCAGTTCAATATTTAAACAGTCAAAAGCCCTTGAAAAGTCAAGTAATATTAGGGCACTGCACATACCAGCATCCGATGCAGTCACAATATCATCACTGACATGAGCAAGTGCAGTCGATGTACCGTAACCATTTCGGAAACCTGACTGTATGTCAGGAAGGATACCCACAGTCTCAAGGAACCGGGTGAGCTGGGAACATATAAGTCTTTCCACAATTTTAGACAGAACAGGCAAGATACTAATTGGCCTTAAGTCTTTTAATTCTTCTACCTTTGCGCCCTTAGGAATAGGTTTTATTTTAGCTAGTTTCCAAGATTCAGGGAATTTCTTACATCTGAGGCAGTTGTTTACGATGTCCGTTATAGCTGACAGAGTAGCTGGTAAAGTTAATTTTATCATGTCTATGGAAATATAATCATGTCCACTGGCTTTAGTTTTTATGTTGTAAATTATTTTTGCGACCTCTCCTGGTGTAGTTGTATTAATATCAAATACGTTATCCGAAAACCTGTTCTGTTCAAAATATTTTACAATCTGAACATCAAGAATATCTCTGCCGGGTACATGCAAAAAGAAGTTATTGATTCTATTTGGATCGCTAAGATGATGTGGTAGTGCAATTTGAGTGTTAGTATTATTGCCAAGCGGGCAAGTGCGTTTCAATTGATCCCACATCTGTTTGGGGTTATCTTTATTATTATTTATAGAGAAGGTAAAAAATGCTTTCTTTTCTCTCTCGATGGCTCCCGTTACATAGTTTCTAAGATCCCTATAATAATCGAAATGAGTGTCTTTTTTTTGTTAATCGTGCTCTATTAAGAGCCTTATCCCGCAAGGCCATCATTAGTTTAATGTTTGGAGTTATCCAGGGCGTAGGTTTTGTGTATACTTTAGAGCGTTTTAATGGTGCATGTTTATTAAAAAGATTGAGAAACAATTCGTTGAAGTATCTAACTTGATCGTCCACGTCGGATACACCTAAAATGTCACACCACGGAATATTTTTGAGGTCGGCACCAAATTTTTCCTGGTCAATCTTATCTAATGATCGCTTATGAACATATTTAGGGACTTCTTTGGGTTTTTCAATATTAAAATCTGATATTACCATGGCATGATCACTAAGAGCTGGATTATGATGGATAGCTACACTTTTGCATAGTTCAGGTGAGTCAGTTATGATAAGGTCCAA
Organism: Xylocampa areola; assembly: GCA_935421205.1. Lineage (NCBI taxonomy): Eukaryota > Metazoa > Arthropoda > Insecta > Lepidoptera > Noctuidae > Xylocampa > Xylocampa areola. Next base: position 8,656,798 of record OW285204.1, read on the forward strand.
AAGAGATTCTGTACCACTATCCACTCGAGTTGGTTCTTGCACAACGACTTCCATGTTGTGTTGCGACAAAAAAGTAAGTACTTCGCGAGCTGAGGGCTTATTTGGCTGGAGAAGATCCACATTAAAATCCGTAAGTAGAAAAAAGTGGTTACAGTTCGAAAATATACTCACCGAATCATATATAATTATATTTTTTTAATACATGTTGAGGCCATGTAATGCCTATATTAATTTCTATTTTTCAAAGAAACATTGAAAAAATAATAGACAAGAACAGGGCTTGAACCCGCGACCTTTGACGTTCCGTGTCATCACTCTACCAACTGAGCTACCTTGTCGTGTTCAAACCTATTGAATTTTCAATCCTCTTTGTATACGTCTTAAGGAGACGCCTGGTGATATTTATCTAGTAATCATTACAGATTTACTAAACTCAGCGTTACCACTTTGCAGTTGTAAATCGCCGAACAACATCCCAATCCTTTATAAATCATATATAATTATATTTTTTAATACATGTTGAGGCCATGTAATGCCTATATTAATTTCTATTTTTCAAAGAAACATTGAAAAAATAATAGACAAGAACGGGGCTTGAACCCGCGACCTTTGACGTTCCGTGTCATCACTCTACCAACTGAGCTACCTTGTCGTGTTCAAACCTATTGAATTTTCAATCCTCTTTGTATACGTCTTAAGGAGACGCCTGGTGATATTTATCTAGTAATCCTTACAGATTTACTAAACTCAGCGTTACCACTTTACAGTTGTAAATCGCCGAACAACATCCCAATCCTTTATAAATCATATATAATTATATTTTTTAATACATGTTGAGGCCATGTAATGCCTATATTAATTTCTATTTTTCAAAGAAACATTGAAAAAATAATAGACAAGAACGGGGCTTGAACCCGCGACCTTTGACGTTCCGTGTCATCACTCTACCAACTGAGCTACCTTGTCGTGTTCAAACCTATTGAATTATATATAATTAATATAGGCATTACATGGCCTCAACATGTATTAAAAAATATAATTATATATGATTTATAAAGGATTGGGATGTTGTTCGGCGATTTACAACTGTAAAGTGGTAACGCTGAGTTTAGTAAATCTGTAATGATTACTAGATAAATATCACCAGGCGTCTCCTTAAGACGTATACAAAGAGGATTGAAAATTCAATAGGTTTGAACACGACAAGGTAGCTCAGTTGGTAGAGTGATGACACGGAACGTCAAAGGTCGCGGGTTCAAGCCCCGTTCTTGTCTATTATTTTTTCAATGTTTCTTTGAAAAATAGAAATTAATATAGGCATTACATGGCCTCAACATGTATTAAAAAATATAATTATATATGATTTATAAAGGATTGGGATGTTGTTCGGCGATTTACAACTGTAAAGTGGTAACGCTGAGTTTAGTAAATCTGTAATGATTACTAGATAAATATCACCAGGCGTCTCCTTAAGACGTATACAAAGAGGATTGAAAATTCAATAGGTTTGAACACGACAAGGTAGCTCAGTTGGTAGAGTGATGACACGGAACGTCAAAGGTCGCGGGTTCAAGCCCCGTTCTTGTCTATTATTTTTTCAATGTTTCTTTGAAAAATAGAAATATACTCACCGATTCGCTCAAGCCTTCGACTGCAACATCAACTGAAACAGACTCCGGCCTGTATGCTGTACCGATCATCAGGCGCCCCCTGCCGGGCATTGTCAGCTCCATCCATAGCTTCTCAAGCGGCGAGTCGGGGTGTGGCTTGATTCGCACTCGAAAACCATGTTTCACATAGAATCCGACACCACCACCACGCCCACCAGTATTCCGAGGTTTATGCTTGAATGTATAGCCGGGTACTAATGGCGCAAATTTTTCCGCACCAGCTTTAATAATCCAGGTTTCATTGATAGCTAATATGTCAGGTTTGAATCTGTCAATACTGGCCAAAAGTTCATCCTGTCCCGTATTTAATGATCGTGCGTTAAGTAGCCCCAAAGTCAAACGATACTTTTTAGAGCGAGTCATTTATATAATTTTAAATACTTCCAATTTATTTTTACAATAAACGTAATTATCACGTATATAAATCTTAAGCTTACGCGTACAGCCTCTTATCAGTCTAAATACAGTCAATTTTACCTTGCAAATTACCTTTAAATGAGAAAGTATTGTAATAACATTATAATAAACTTTGACATAAATTACAAGAATAGTAGAACAAAAAAAAAAAAAAAATATAATACTTTAAAAAAAGACAACCTTATCGATAAGCCAATATTAGGAGTTATTTTCTGTTTCCGAACTAACAGCATCGTTACCAAAAACCTTCGCTAGGTCAGCTTCAGAGCGGAGTCGATGACGTGTTGACCCACTTTCTTTTTTGGCAAAGATTTTACCATCACGTGTCCACACATATCTCCACTTGACGCGACCAGCAATCTCGCGGGTCCGCTGAAACAGCTGCCGATTCAGTTTCGTGAGCCTCTCGTTCACATAGAACTTGCATACTGGCCCGGCTATACCCATATCGGCGGTAGTAGCTCCACGCCTGACCCTAGCTGCTTTCAGTAATGCGTCGCGGCTTGAACGCCGTGTAATTCGCACAGCGATGTTGCGCGGGCGCGGTGCAAGTCCACCCTCGACGAACGCACGGGGTGTGCCGACGCGTGCTGCATCTACAATATCGCGTTCTTCCAGCTGTACTCCCAGCTTGGTAGACACTGAAAGCACTATGTGGGTGATACCTTCGCCTGCTGTTTCTGGTATACCGGCAATTTCGACGTCGTTCGACAGTAGGTCCTGTTCTCGCTCTTGCAAGTCCTGTTTAAGTTGGTCTATTTGCCCTTCCAATTTCTCAACATCTGATCGGTTATATATATATGTGTGTTTTTCTATTTATAACAAAACTATATACCAACTAAACACTATACACTTTTAAATACTATTCTAATATAAAAAGAAGAAAAATTTACTCAGGTGAAATATTATTCGTTCACATTGCTAATAAGGAGGCCAGACTGGCAGCATTGCCACGTTTGATGGCAATGCTGATTCTCCAAGATATAAGCCAGCCCTCGGGTTCTTACGTTATTAGTTTTCGTTATTAGACTAAATATTACATTAGGTATATAAGCTACCCGTAAAAATATTATATAAAGTAGTAGATAGCTATCGTCAGTGTTTGAACTTACGTAGCTTTCATTCGTGATCATCTATTGTATGTGCCTATAGTGTTATTTAGAGAAATTAAGACATACTTATATTATGTTTACACATGCACTGGCAAAGTCGATAACAGTTGCAGTTCTTTACTTTCAATACCCAAAAACATAAACTGTCAAAAATAACTGTTCGCAGGAGTAGCCTTTGATTTAGTCCATGTACTCGTATCTCGGAACAATACCTTTGGAAGGGTTCAGACTATAGCAACGCAAAATATAAGAAAAATAATCATGATCATGATCAGAAATAACAGCATGGCACCATTCAAACCTACCTATTTCGAAATTAATTTGTGTAAAGTTTTAAAATAAGGAGTTTATTATTTATAACCATGCCATGACAAATATATTTAAATCAAAAACATGGTCATAATTTATTGTTGACAGGTCGTAATTTATTAGGCAACTAAAATCTCACAACTAAAATAACTTTACCTGTTGCTCTTCCAAAAACCCGAAACAAAAATCTAAGAAAAAAGAGTCGTAGGTAAAAAGGTCTCGTCGACTGCCTACATGTAACGTTTCACCATTTTATTCTTTGACCCTATGGAGGCGCGGCAGTACGGCAGGCGGTGGGGGCGGGCGAGAAGTGCGCGGGAGTGGAGCGAACCGCTGCGCTGTCACGGTCAAGGACAGTATTAGCTGCTATGGACACTATTATGATTACACTTGTCGTACTGTTTTATACTACTGTTATGTTCACATGTTACGCACTTTATTTATTACCAAGTTGATTCGTATTTTATGTAGAATGAGCTTGTTCGTATTTATACATATGTAAACTTATATGTATGTATTGCTAGGTTAACATGCACCGTGTTTGAATTAAGTTGTTGTACATGAGTTATGGATATCAGCACGTTGAATTACGATATACATGTGCAGGCACAATGTGTTTTAAAACGTGTTTCCTTATGAGTCGAAATAGGTAGGAAAATATTGAAATGAAATATATGGAGTTTTGCGGAAATAAGAATAGAACAACTATATTTTTATGTTTTTGTAGGAATATAATATATATATAATTCGTGCGTTAGTACGTACGTAGGTATTCGATGAATATTTGCATTTTCCTTAGAATAAATTTTCCATATCTAATATTTAAAGTTTCTGTAATATTTAGGGTTTCGTAACTCAAAAGGGAAAAAGGAAGCCATAAAGGATCACTCCATCGTCCGTCGGTATATCTGTCAAGACAGATTTCTCAGTAATAATATATATACAATACATAGTAGCCAGCTAGTTACTTTCAACTAAATAAAAAAATACAGCTAGGTACATATGCCGCGTATTTCTATAAATCAATACCAATTCTTTTTTGCGCGGAACACTTGATACTAAAGTCAAACTCGCGCTTGTCGAGTGATTTTTGTTTTAGAAATTATTAGTAACATGTTAGTAAAAAGTATTTATTTTTACGTTATGTTCATACGATGGCGTATACAACTTATAATTATTATTGTCCTATAGACACTGTTGTGACGTCACTCATAGTCAAAGTAACAAGCGGTGACGTAGTGACTCATTTATAAGGCAGTCACAATAATCTCACAACTATAATGTTTTATTAAGGTAATGTGCTATAAATTGTAAATAGGTAATTTCAGGCGATCAATTTTATGTTAAGCCATAAAAGCACCGCTTTGTATTTAATCTCAAGTTATCTTAAATAAGCTGGTGTGCTTAAAATGAACTTTTTCTAAAAGTCCTCAATAAAACTTTAATAATCTGAAACGCTAAGATTTATCTTTTTTAATATTTACTAGCTGTACACGCGACTCCGCCTGCGTGGATGTTGAATACTTACATCATGTCGTGTATGAATAAAGTTCAAAGTATTCTACATTTTAACCTCCATCTCAATCTAGAGAGAGAGCAGTTACTGAAGTCTAAACTAGTAAATTACATCTATATCAGGATCTGCAATAGACCTAAACACTTTGAAGTAGGTGCACAAGATAAAACACAATATACATTTTATTGATATTTTATGGCAGTTCAGACTGTAAAAATTGATACACAGTAAGAACACTACTAACAGAATACTTGCTTAGTACGAGCCCAGCTCTTGTCGTATCCACCGACCCTTGCTCGTGCTCGCTTAGCCTATAGCTTTAAATTCGTCCCTGTATAATAATAATCTGAATCCGATCCAGCCTGCCCTTGCTGTTCACCAGCGACGCCCTAAACCGAGGCTTGTACCCACAGGGGGTGCCCTTAGCGTGTTGTCACTTAGTTTATAATTTGAATGCATGGTATATAATGCTAGGGGCTTAATTTTCCGGGCAGGAAAGCCCGGTTAAACAGTCGAAAACCTCTTAGGTTGACTTGCGAAATGCCCTACACAAAAATGCTCTTGTCGGTAGGATTTCCACTACTGTTGTCGATACTGCACGTGTTAGGGAGCTGCTAGTGCAAAGAGTAATTGATATTACCTAACAATAAATATATACTCTATCTTAATTTTGACCTCTTGATACAACACGACAACGTCTTTAAGACCATTTCAGGGGGAAAAATAAAAGGAAAAAGATTTAAACTAAGCTTTATAGATAGAATACTACAGGAAATGGTCGTGCAGGTATATAAAAATCTGTTAATATTTAAGCAAATTTACACATATCCCGATGGAATGGTTCGTTAGTACTATCTGTAGAACCATTGAAACAACTTGATTACCACAACCTGACCCAATTGTATACAGTACGTCAGTTTCTAAAACAGGGATGTAATGGATATAAAATTTCAGATCTGAATATAGGTATGAATAATATTATACGGGTTTCAAATACGGTTCCGGATATGAAATGATCTCGGATTATCCGATAGTTTCGATACGGATATTACATGTACGGAAAATACAAATAGATAATTAAGTATTTGACTTTATTTTTTTGGATATCCTTTGGTACAATCACAAAAAACTATGTCTCTGTCATAACGTGTTTCATTTAGACTCCGCCCCTATCCGAAATTATTCAAAGCTTTTATATCGGACTCGGTTACGGTTTTGATTTTTATTTCGGATATTCGATAGTTTCGGTTACCCCAATTATCCCTAGTCTAAAGTTCTGCTCAACCCGAAACGGTAAACATCCACATACAGCGCCATAAAATACTTACTTTTTACTTCAACGGCAAGTACACGAAGTATCCGGCAAGTGTGTGAACAAACCGGCTACAACACTGCTGTGACTCATAGAATTAACATTTGATGCTAATCGTTACGTACTATGGGAATCTCATAAGAATGAATTGTTATTATTCATACGAATCGCTTTAACTGTTAACTAAATTTTTTACGGCGTTGATTCACATTTACATTGTAGTAAATGTTCTTCGGCTTTTGGTAAACTAATTTGACTTGAAGCCTGGTCTTTGCAATTTGAATAATTACTAGCTTGGTTTAAAATAATCGCTGCTTCTTCTTAATTTTACGCTAGGAATCAAATTAAAAAGTTATTAAAGCCATCTAGAATATCATGATGGGTGTTTGGTTACAGGCCCGCCTTTTGGCACACTGGTTGTGTGTTTGAACTTGACGTGCACATGTTAGTTTTTCCGATAATATATACACCACTGAGATACGGCGAAGGAAATCATCGTGAGAAAACCAGGTCTAAGAATCTGAAATCACTGACCCGCTAGCAGCAAGCATGGTGATCAATGGGTATTGATCACGAGCGGCCTTTGATCTGCAAGAAGACAATTCTGGACTGGTTACGTTATGTAAAGCAATCTGATCTGGATTTCTTTATCTTTTAGTAAGCACATTTAAATGTATTATCAACTAGTTATGTACACAGCTTCTATTAGACAAACTTAAGTTCTGAATTACTTCGGTAAATTGCGAACTGCGGTATAGTTTGATTCCATGAATCGACCACAACTTGTACCTAAAATGAAAACCCACCACAGGAAATTAATCTACTCTAAATCAAGCAATGTTGACATTTTATGGACAGAAAATTATTCCGGAACGGGGCTTTTCCAATGTAAAGGCACTTTGTGGTTTCCGATAATGCGTTACAAAAATAGATTTGGTTAGTTTCAATGCTATTTAAGATGTTTAATACAGTATTTGCTTATTAACTACTTAACTTACCTACAATAAGTATACAAAATCTGAAACTACTATACTTGCAAATACCATATATATAATATATATAATTACATTGTAAGAACATTCTGATTGTTTGTACAATTCGTTTTACACAAGGTCTTATTTTAAAGTTGCCCGAGCGAACTTGACAGGTGTAATTTTTTAAGCCCAGTGATGGGCGTTGAGTGATGAATCCTCCGTAAGTATAAATATTCAATCAAAGAAAAATATACAGAGAATGATAAAAGATTTAAGTTTTGTAATTACATGCTCCTGTATGCTGCAAGAATATTTATTTTATTTGTAAATCAAAATTAATTTCTGTAAAATCAATGTCAGCAAGTTAAAAGCAGCGAAGGAACATCGTTTTTGGATATTTGTAAATAGGAAGTGACGAACATTGATCCTTATGAAATGGAATAACAAATAGACACAACAATGTATTTAACTGTTTTAATTAAATTATTTTCGACTTTTTCTAACAAAGCTAAACTTTTAAGCCAGCAATAAATAAATAAATTTATTATATTATAGGTGCTCGTTAGGTGACACATGATAATGAATTTTTGCCAAACACTGTGCCATGAAATTCACGTCATTATTATGTAGGATATTGGAATACCACACACATTAGCGCAACCAACTGGCATAAAAGCCTCATTCTTATTGTTTTCCGCAGGAACCCTGAACGTGTCAGCATTGACTAATCGACGGACACTTCACGGTTCAATTTTAAATGGTTTTTATTTACAAATGACTGGCTCGAGTTTATAAATACGACGTAATTATGTGAGTGCTTTGACCCCGTTGAAGACGCGGAGATAAAGGCTGGTCCACTCAAGGGATATATACGATTTGTCAGCAATCCATCAGTATGTTTTTGTTGTCATTCAGCACACGTGTGGAGGCGTTGTTACAAACAGTTTTGCACAATGGCTAGCCTTGAGTTTGAAGTTCATTAATGGCGCACTTGAACACTTGGTCCAAATTTGAATGTACTTTTTTATTATGTATACGTATAACATGGTTATTTTGTGATCAACAGCCATTGTCTGCGGTTTCGTGTGTGTTGTATTGTAGGTTAACTTAACTATATCTGGCGCCATCTACAGACATGACGCGAAATCGAAATGGAGTTGAAAGCTTTATATATATATATAATGTCATCATTCGTAAAATTATTTAATTTTCCCTTCATTTCACTAGAGGACATAGTCTTATGGATTTCTATAACAATAGCGACCATTTATTGGTTTTGCTACATTGGCTTTAACTGATCATCTAATATCATATTTTAATAAAAATAAAACTTTTCTTACGGTATAATACATTACATAAAAACTCAATTGAAAACACTAATTATTTTCATTCAAAATAATTAGTGTATAATATTGTTGAATACAATATCTAGTATTAATAAAAAAAAGTCCGCCACTGAGTGCTACTAGGACACTGCACGGTCTAATAGCTCCTGATGATGCCCCGTGGGGGTGCGAACCCCGTGTAGAGTAGTTAGTGGTAGTTGCAATTTTCACCGCTTGCGTATGTGCATATATTTGCGGGCGGGCGGTGCACAGGTATTTGCATGACTACCTTCAATATTGTGGAAGTAGCTAGATATTGTATTTATTTGCATCCATTGTAACACAAAGTAACACCTGAATCTATTCAATACAAATTATATTGTAACGCTATAACAAGTGCTAAATGTATTTTAGTAATTTTTTTTCCGGACTGGTCTCGAGTTAGGGTAACTAAGCAATAAAACTGCGAAATGGTGAAGACCTGAAGTAATCTAAACATAGAGGTGAAATTAATAGCTCTTACAGTTAGCCGGTTTATAACTGATCTATTGCTTCATCATAAAGTTCTCAAGTTAACATTAGTATACATCGCCACTAACTTACATTGAGACTTAATTATCTACCATTTAACATCAATTGCACATTGGCAGAATCATTTTATTACAGTTACTGTAGTGAAATGATAAAATACTACCTTTCTATGGTGTATCCACGCCGCGCGTAATGATCATTTTACTATGAGCATTGTTGGCCTTCTAGATCTCCGTAATAAAAAATAATAATTAAAAAACAAAAAGAACGCTTGCCATTTATTAATGTCTTACTAATCTAGCCTATGTTACACGGGACAATGTAAGGAATCTAACGATTCCCCATACATCGAAGTCAGAATATGCCTGAAGCATTTAGAAGTTATGGGGGAATAAAAACCGCACAAATCTACATGAACCCTAAAAACAAATACTCCTTTTTTGGGCAGTCTTCTCTTCTCTCAGAATAAGTATTTTATGGGTACATAGGAATTTCGTAGTACCTACTCTCGTTTGGGAGTGCATTTATACTTATTTATATCTTATACTCGCATATAAACGCACCAAGACCCAGAACAATTAATGGTACACTAATATAAATTGTTCAATCATACTGCAAAACAAACAAATATTTTCCCATGCGGGATTGAAATCTGCGACATGCAGCATACCACCAGCACCAGCATACTCCCGATCACTGCATCAATCACACCTGGTTTAATAAATCATTGCTGCCTCTGCACGTGGTCAGGTCTGAAAAGTAATTATACATGGCATATACATGGCATAGCAGCACGCATGTACTCCCCGACGAGGTAGGCAAAGATCTACACAGTTGTACACCGACATTTCACCAATGCTTAGGTGGTGAGCCTATTGCCATCTACCTAGCACAATTCCAAACTCCGGGATGCTACTGTGAATTTCATAAACTCAATAACACTTTGCCGGACCTGGAAATCGAAACCGAGACCTCATACTCAGCAGTCGCCCTAGGGCCTATTGTGTTTACAAAGTGTTTTTTAGGTTTACCTACAAATCTTTCAGATTATGTTATATTTCTGCACCTTGTATAATACATGTGAAATGCTTCATGCTACATGGCATTACGGAAATAGCTATCAAATATGACACAAATTATATATTATATATATTATAATGGATGAATTACAATATTATATTATTTATGGAATCATGAGCACTGGTTATTACCCTACTCTGTGGAAAGTGTCCCAAATAATAATGGTACTGAAACCCGGTAAGCCTATTAGTGAAGTGACCTCATACAGGTCTATAAGTTTGCTGCGAGGTTAAGGAGTATTGCTCAGCAGCATTTTTGGACGTCCAGGAGGATTTTCATAAGGTATGGCACAAGGATCTGTTACACAAAATTAAAGCACTCCTGCCCTACAAATATTACGGGATACTCGAGTCATACCTGACGGGAAGGCTGTTCCAAGTACGCGAGGGCGAAAGCACATCATGCTTCCATGATATACTTGCCGGTGTGCTCCAGGGTTCTGTGTAGGGCCCAATATTGTATACATTATTCACAGCAGATTTACCACTGTGCCCCGGGGTAACATTAGCTACTTTTGCAGATGAGACAGCAATACTCAGCTCTAGTAAGGATCCTGCAGATGCCACCAGAACCTTGCAGAAAGGCCTAACAGGAATTGAAAACTCGTTAAAAAATGGAGGATCAGAGCAAGCGCAACTTAGTCAGTCCATATAAAATTCACCCTAAGACGAGAAAACTGTCCATCAGGGAACCTCTGTGACCAACAGCTCCCGCACCACAACTGCGTCCACTACTTAGGAATGCACCTTGGCAGAAGACTAACTTGGAGAGACCACACCAGGGCCAAAAGAGACTCACTCAATCTAAGATATCGGGGGCTGTACTGGCTGCTCGGCAGGAACAGTAAACTGTCACTAGACAACAAACTCCTAATGTACAGGTCTATTATAAAGTCTATCTGGGCATATGGTATACAACTATGGGATTCCACTTGCGATTCCAATATAAACATAATACAAAGAGCAGAAGATTCCATCCTAAAGCAAATAGCGAATGCTCCCTGGTTCATAAGGAACGCAGAGGTCCATTATCACCTGCAATTGAGTACAGTAAAGGAGGAAATAAGATCCTATGCAGTTACCTATAAAAAGTGCCTCTACCATCATACCAATCCGCTGGCAGTCCAGCTCACAATTCCTGACTCAATGAACAGTCTAAAGAGACGAAAAATTATAAAGCTGGGTAGATTATAATAAATCAACTCCTAATTACTATTGGTCAATCTCAGGGGAGAACTGACTCTGCACGATACATATCTGTCAACGTATCTGCTCATAGTCACGGACTGATTGCACGATAGGCAAAGAAAAAAAAAAGTCTACTGAACGCTTTATTGTAACTCTCTTGTCCGACGCGAGTGGTGGGCTATCATTCAATGGTTAATAACAAACATAATAATTTAATTAATTGCTATGGATCAGTTCAATTTACGAACAAGGAAACATTCTTTATAAAAAAAAGACATCCTGTTTCTCTTATTTCAGTTTTTGTTTATGCGCCCCGAAGTATTAAAATTTTCAATTTCTATACCGTAATTTCTATAATATGTTTGTTGTATTGTACGTATATTGCTCTTAGAAGTAAGAGAAACTGATAATTCCTCTCTAAAAGCGGCAAATTGATAGGTACATCAGTTTTTTTTAATATATAATTTATGTACTTCATAGTTTCAGATCGGTTCTTACTTAATCTAGTTCTAGAACAGCTAGAGGAAGACGTATAGGAGGCGCCATATTTTCCGTGAAAAACAACACTAAAAACGGGCAATAGGACGAGTTACTATTTTAGTACAGTACAGTAGTATATACGTGAGTAATATACTCACATGATTTCATGAATCTATGGAACGTGATACCCTCACACTACGCCATGATTAGATTAATTTCGTCCAATATATTTCTACAGTAACAAACTGACTTTATTACTTAATTGGCACCGTCGATACTGATGCAAATTTCAATGCCAAGGAAAACGACCTACAACGCAATCAAAGGGCAGTAGTACCAGTAAACCTGTAAAACCATTTCTTTACTTGATAAAACTCTATTTTGGAAAGTACACTCAATCATAACGGGAAGTCTCACGAAAGTTATGATAGGAAGATAAATTCGGATGTTGTCGTCCTCTATAGGTTTCCAGGAAATTCCTGCACAGCCGAATCAGCATTCCAGGGTAACCTGATGAACGAAAACAAGTACCACTCAATACATTAACTCCTCTATTCATAATCGTGCATAACGCATATTTGATATTATGTTATACTCAAAATGCAGCTAAAGTCTGTCATCATCTCTTGCCTTGCATGACATACATATGAGTGTCAGGAACAGGTGTCGATAATGAAATTGATTATGATCATATTGATGGGGACAAGTTTGATTTAAGAAGCATTTTAAACTGCAGTTTTTTTTTTATGCACCTTTTGTATCCTGAAGGGTATAACAATTATATAATATTAATATTTTCAACCTCTATACCGTCCGTAGTATAGTAAGTATTTCATAAATTTTATAAGACGTGATCGGCGTATGGCGAGTTGTCATACGTTCGTTTGGCACGATATTGCCTGACAAAGAGGCGTCCTCCATCACAACTCAGATTAAGCGTAAGATCTATAAGTGGTGATAAGATGTTTTATTTGAAATGCAATATTATGAGAATTAATAAACTTAATACTATATTTATAGACAATGGAGACAAAAGGGAGAGAAAACCTACACGGTCTTAGAATAATAACCCCTAAAAGAAGGCTCAATTCTACTAATATCTTATGTTTATCGAATTTAGATTATCTATACCTAATATTTTATATATTATCTAAGTATGATAGAACATGTAGCCAGTCTATCCACATTACTTAGTATCTCGTGACGAATACAGGCGTGATGTCAATAATGTATGTTAAGTACCACAAATTAGACTTCTGTTAATTTATTACTATTATTTATGTGATGCCGTTGTGCGATTTATTATGAGCAGATAAATGCTCATAATTTGCACAGCTGCAATGTATCGCTGACGCTGGAGGCTTTTGTACGTAATGTGTGCGTAGGCAATCGACTGACGGACGACCGTCGACCAATCGGTATCATTTACTCATTTACACGTGTGCTCTTAATTGGCGTAAATCTATCTGTTATGCAAATTTATTTCGATAAAGTGTATCTTGCAATATTAATTTGTTGTTTTTTTGTTTGTTATGCAGACATGGTGTCTGCGTGTTGTTTTTGATGTTTTGTAACTGGTTATTAAGTGCCTCATGTGGTTTAGAATAATCATGTTCACGAGTAATTCGATGCACGGATTCTCTCAAAAATTCACTCGGCTCTCAGCCGGTTTTTTCAATTTATAAAGTACTAGTTGTGCCCCACGGTTTCACCCGCGCTAATTTGAGGAAAAAAACCTACTAATATATATTCCACCAGCGCCCTCCCCCCTCATGACCGCGCCTAGCATATCATAAATGCGCCTGCCTCGTTGTTCTACTGGTCCCAAACGCGGCTGCAGAGCATGAGGTCTCGGCTTCGATTCCCGGGTCAGACAGTGTTATTGAGTTTTTATTTAGTTAGAACATTCTCAGTAGCAGCCGAGTTAGGAATTGTGCCATGTAGGCAATAGGCCACACCACCTATTACATGGGACTTATTAACAGCATCGGTGAAATGTGGGTGTACGGCTGTGCACACCTCTGCCTACCCCTTCGGGGAATACAGGCGTGATGCTATGTTATGTTATGAATGCAGGCGTGGTACTTGATCATTATTTTGTTGCGGAGTTATTTTAAAACTATGATATCTCCTAAGATATTCATTGAAATCAAATGATATCAAGGGCACTTTTTCAAAATTAAATACTAATGATGAATAACGTATTTATTTGGATAAGGATTAATATGATGATTATAAAAACACCTTAGCAAATAATGTATTATTGTAGAACTAATTTGATAACCAGAAAAAAAGGTTATAGTGAGTCAATCTTAAAAGATAGACATATGCTGTCGCCGACTTTTTTTTTGAACTTTTAACGGGACACAATTTTGTTAAAATTCGTTAGTTATTATATTAAATGGAAAAAGAATACGGTCGCGAACAGGATTCGAACCTGCGCCTCCCGGATGAATTATCCAGGCGCTCTGACCGCTAAGCCATCTCGACCTCTGCTCACCACCACGAATGCTTCATCGATATTAACACGCCTTTTGGCGACGTCATTGCTATCTATTCAGTCCCTATACAGGTGACCGAACCGACACGACTAACTTTGCAGTTAATACAATGTCGTAAAGATGCAATTACCTTAACAATTAAAGATAAATCTTTGAAAAGCATTAACGCAGGCTTAGCGAACTCTAAAGTTATTATATTAAATGGAAAAATAATACGGTCGTGAGCAGGATTAGAACCTGCGCCTCCCGGATAAATACTCCTGGCTCTATATTAAATGGAAAACGACTAGACGAGTTCAATCGAACCGTCGTCTTAATGATTTATTATTTATTGTAAAAATGTATTTGCTGTTGTTATGCATCAATCATAATAATATAAGTTATTTTGTTAAATGGTTTTTTAATATATTTATTTTAAGGGCATGTATGTATGCCTATATTAATTACAGACACGAACGGGACTCGAATCCGCAAGCTTTGACATACCTTATCATGGCTCTTCCAACGGAGCTACCGTCTAGCTTGTTCGGATTTATTAAATTTCAAGTTGCCTTAAGGAGACGCCTGGCGATATCTATTTAGCAATCAATGTTTCCTTAGATTCATTAACAAGGCTTGCGGAGTCGAGTCCCGTTCGTGTCTATTATTTTGAAATATTTCCTTATAAAATAATAATTAAATAACCTTAACAGAGTTTAGGAAAATGTTCACATGCAGCCCACATAACTATAGAGTCAATTAACTGCCCTTGATAAAAATGTGACCTTGAGCACGATATAGGAAACAAAACGGCATATCTATTCTGAATGAAGGCGGCCCGTTGGTCGTGTTGTAACGCAAACGCTAGGCCAAGGCCGTGTGACATAACGCCTTACGTGTCGCGCCGTTAGCTGCGCGCGCGCACCGCTACGCCGACTTTAACGACGATCCGCGCTTTTTTATGCGTACTAGCTTGCGGGTTTTATTTATTTATAAACCTGAATTTAATTTTATATAATATGGAAGGCTCTTGGAAGTGTTAAAGTTTTTATTTTTCTTGCCATATAAAAATACCTGCAGAAAAACCAACACGTTTTCCGGAAACAAATGCAAAACAAGTCGTGGGTAATTCCAAAGCTTTTTTCCTTAAACTTATTACCTATCTAGTATCATCAACGAATGGTATCGTCTCGTAAATTGAAAAGTGATAGATATAATTATATTATACGAGCTGGTGCCCGCGACTTCGTCTGCACAACAGTTTTTTATGCGCGTAACCCTAATTCGTTTTCTAAAATAAAAGTAGCTAAATAATAGTTACTCCTTATAACATCAGCTATCTGCTAGCTAGTGGGAGCCCCGTCAAAATCAGTTCTGCCGTTTCGGAGATTAGAAAAAATGAAGAAGTTTAATACAAACTTTATCCCTATTTTACCCCCATACAGAAATAATTTTCATAAAAAAAGGATACTTTAAACCTTTTTCTCTAACCGCTCTAAAGTGTTCAAATATGAATATTTACATTTCTAACGTCAAAAATGAAGAAGCTTCATACCAACTTTCATCCCCTATTTTAACCCCTTCGGGGATTAATTTCCAAAAATCCCTTCTTAGTGCACACTTACGGCATGTAAGGAAGATTTGTGCTAAATTTCATGCTTTTTGACCCAGCTAGTTTCAGCTGTGCGTTGATCGATCAGTCAGCCAGTCAGTTTCGTACTTTATATATCTAATAGATATATGTATATCATGAAAATAAGGCAATTTCAACGATTCCGATTAAAAAGCTCTATTTCCATTTCCAACTAATAAATTCAGAAATAACTCAACGTAGAGTATTACTGCGATGACAAGTTCAATCTGCCTATTAATGGACAGCTATATCTAATAGACTGGTTCGTAACTGTTTATGGGTCTGTTTCATAAGACTACACGGAAATTACTCATTTGTATGGGCCCATAATTATACGTCATCAACATTGCATTGCTACATTGGCATGCCTCATTTTCCGTTTTACTAATCATTTAATAGGACTATTGCTTTAATAGGTAATAGGATTTAACCCTAAGGGTAATCTGATAGGGGTATTAATGGCTTTTTAGGTATCCAGGCCTAAATAAACTACAAATCAATCATTCTTTTTTTAAAGCAAGAAAAATACTTTTTTTGTTGATTTTATCAAAACTTTACGGCTGTATTCCCTGGTGAGGTAGGCAGAGATCCCTAGGTAGGTAGGCCACATACTCTGTTATGCAAATAGTACCTACACCCAAACTTATTTTTACCGATGTCCTTGTCCCATGCAATAGATGTGATCCTGTTGCCAATTCCAAACTCTGAGCTGCTTTGCTTGGGAACTTCCGAACAGGAAAACTCCGGGAATCCAACCTAAGACCCAAGCTCAGATGCGGGCGCTTGGGTTCACAGGCAATGGGGTACTGAACAAAATTATATTTCTATTATTACTTGTATGTTACATAAAAATATTGTTTGTTACTTGAAGTTTGTATCATATCTGTAGCCGTATTGGCTATCTTGGTGGACATCGGAATGATGGTCACATTGCAGTACATTGTGTCGTAGATTTTATAATAATATGTTAGCTTACAGACAATGTAATTTACTACAAAGTGGCGATCAATTCGATGTACACCGAGACAGCCTATACGCACGCTATGTAGCCAAAACAGAACATTATAAGTGTCACTCTTTTGGAATATCTACTGAAAGGAACTAATCCCTATGTGACAGGGAATCCAAGTTTAGGGATTAGTTTCATAAAATTAAACAGCTTTATGTTAAATAACTACATAATTCTGCATAATGTTTAAAATGGTTCAAGATAAGTCTTTGAAAAGCATTAACGCATGCTTAGCGAACTGTAAAGTTACAATATTAAAAAGAATACGGTCTGACCACTAAGCCATCTCGACGAGTCGATGACTTAGTGGAGAGATGGCTTAGTGGTCAGAGCGCCTGGAGTATTTATCTGGGAGGCCCAGGTTCTAATCCTATTCGCAACCGTATTCTTTTTTTCTGTAATATAATCTTTTGTTAAATAAATACATATGCTCTAAATATTGTTTACACGATTCACTTGCAATTTTCAAGATGCCTGTGACAAACAAACGCAGATATATATGTGTTAAGGTTAAATTAATAAAATTAGGGCAGTGTGTCTGCAGGTAATCGAGAAGACAGTAAATTGGTATCTTTTAACATATTATTATTCGTGAGTCAGGCCATATATGTTGGATTTTACCGCTTAACTCAGTAAGAGGAAAATTTATCGAGATAAATACGCGATAACTGTAAAAAAATAAAGTAAACGTAATGGTAGTTTAGGTAATAAATATGTATCATCACGATTTATTCCTTCGATGTGGTAATAGATATAGAACATAACATAACATCACGCCTGTATTCCCTGAAGGGATAAGTAGAGTTACGGTTGTACAAACCCCTTTTACCAATGTTTTTATTAAGTCTTATCTGCGGTAGTGAGTCTATTGCCATCTACTGGGCGAAATTCCGAACTCCGGGCTGCTACTGAGAATTTTCTAACAGAAAAACTCAATAATACATTATCCGAACTGGGAACCAAACCCGCAAGACTCAGCAGTCGCACTTGGGACCACCAGATTAACGAAGCAGTCCGAGAACATTATTTTAATCTTCTAGTGACGGATATGATTTACCCTGTTACTGACTTGGATATCTCACAGTAGAGACGAACAATCAAAACCAAGCGAGGGTGAATATTTGATAAAGTTTCAGAAAAGGTCCTGAATGAAAACTTTCTCATTATTACAAACTTTTAAACTTACGCGTTGCATGATATTACTATATGTATAACTAACAGGTCATTAATAATAATAATGAAACCGTGGAGGTAGACGAAGAAAATCTACCGCACCCGTGACGGAGTAAACTCGCTGCATCAGTCTGCTTGTGACCACGATCAGTGCAACCTGGTCGAAACGTCAAGCGATTCAAAGGTATTTATTGTGCGTTCACTCCTGTTAGTTGTACATATCGTTTCTCATTATTCTTTTTTCGTATCAAATGATTACCCTCTCATACGCAGCGCAAACGTGGTCGTTAACAAGGGCCAGAAGTCCGCCTTTGGGGTCTACCAGCGAGCAATGGAACGAATTATTTTTGGGGTTAAAATTACAGACCGCTTAAGGAATTCCATACTTCTAACAGTCGGAGAACTGAAGTAGGCAACACAGCTAATAAATTAAAATAGAACTAGGCTGGTCACATCTGCCGCATACCGGATGAGCTATGGGCAAAAAACAACAACAGAGTTGGTTCAGGATTCCAAGAGATGGCAACGTGGCGCGTTGCCATCTCTTGGAATCCTGAACCCAGGCCCAGACGGAGCAGACATACCAGAACGTTTGGCCTCTAGTTGCGATAGACCGAAAAACATGGATAGAGGGAAGGGAGACCTTTGCCCTGCAGTGGGGCACAACGGGCTCATAAAAAGAAATATGGTGGACGAAGTTGGCACTTTATGTTTTTGATAAAAAATATAAAAATAACCTCTATTACTGTTTTGCTGACTGTACAATTTATATGTGACTCTACCAAACAGTAAAATAAATAAATAATTTACAGATTAATCTTTGAAAACCATTAAGGCATGCTTAGCGAACTCTAAAGTTATATTTTTTTGTGGAAAAGAAAACGTGAGCAGGAAGGCCAAACCTGCGCCTCCCGGATAAATACTATAGGCACTCTGATCGCTAAGCCATCTCGACTTCTAACCTCCTCCTTCAAAAAATATACTTACAAAAGGGGGGGGGGGGGCACTAAAAATGTATTTAGTATCTACATTCATGTTCACCACATGTAGATATCATAGATAAATCAGACGCCTGCCCAATAACATGACCACAAGTAAAAAATCTGAGAAGAAATCCGTGAACAGCCATGAATTCCCGATAATAATATATTCTCTTAATATATCTGCGCAAAATTGTGAGAACCTTCTCGCAGGTTCTACGTAAAGCCTAATAAATCTTCGTAACAAAACCGCAAATCCAGACACATTACGTTGTCGTTACGTATCCGTGCGGTGTCGTACAGCGTCGCACGGCGGGATGCCGCCGACCAACGGGACCGCCAATCAGAGATTACGTGGAAAATAGCGTATCTTCACATCACAAATAGAGAAACAAGTCTCGTATGTAGGTACTAGAACGTAGAAAATTAACAAGAAAATATAATAAAGTCTTTAGTTCTTACTGCTTAACCACCTCACAAATTTCATGTCATACATTTATTGCGTAAATTTACTGTATCCATAGCTCAGTAAAACCTTGCTTGTAGGAATTTGTATATTGTATTGTTTACCAGAAATCTTCTATTATATTTCTCGTTATCTTTACTAGGATCTGCATTACAACTTAAATGCGTAAGCAACGGTTTAAGACGAACAGTTGCTTTTTGACGTCATTGTCTGTATTTTCCTTTTAAGGCCCCCACAGACTAAAATCACAGTAGAGTTTTAGTTGGTCGATAGTTTTGTCGGTTACCTATTAAAAGTATGAAGATCTAAAGTATATATTATTTGCACGTAGGGCAAATTGCTCATATAAAAATAAATCTGCCATCTATAGTGCGTTAGTTTTGTCTATAGTCTGTGAGGACTCTAAAATGGCAAAAAGGTAACCTATGAAGGCAATTCTTATGCACGAGGCTTTCATTTTAATATTCTCGCCTCTCAGAACTTTTGATTACCTCGGCCTATAGCTATCCACTGCAGGACTTTTTTTAGCCTATAGGCTTGCCTTTGACCGCCATTTCGCCTGATGATAAGCGATAATGCGGACTACGATGGAGCACGCTTGCCTAGAAGAAACCGAATTACTCGCGTCTTGAAGACACCCAGATTGTAGCTATCGGGGAATACCCACTCCGGCAGCGCATTCCACTGTTAGGCCTTTCCCAAACTGCATCACAACGCTCGGATCTCTACTTACTCATAAAGCCTGTCTTTGTGGCTTTTCGAGGTCTTTTTCCGATTCCCAGTCAACTCAAGGACTCGTCTGCTCCAACGAAGTAATGGTCAGGCCACTGCCAAAATTACTATCTTAAATTCTTCGTTTATGCAAAATGGCAAAAATTTGGCAGTAGGTATAGTTAGTCACGGATAAAAAATACTTTAGTAGTTTAGTCCTCTACAACAAATTAATATTAATATGTTCAGAGAGGATATAATAAATTCTTAATAACAGGTCACCTGTACGCCTAAATACGTTAAGTAATGACGTCATTTTAATAGGAAAATAGTTTCGTTTATTTGTTAACCTTTAAGAAGGAACAAGAATATCATATCTATTATATTATTTATTTTATTTTATTTTCGCACTAACCTTGCAACAATGTTTTATATCATATATTATAATCGCGTAGGTCGTGTGAGTAATGGTTATGGTTTTATTATGGCTTGTCTTTGAAGGCCCCGCGTAGTACCATTTAGTAACCTTGCATTAACATTTGAGTTCATTCAAACAAATCCATTGTACTTATATCTGATTCATAGTTCAAGTTGTTAGGTATGAAGTACAATATACACTTACAAAAGATTGATATCTACATGCGTTTGATATCTTATACAAAGTTTTTGTTCGTAAACATATTTACTCTATTACCTACTGTACTACAATACAACAATACTTTCAATTTGACTTTGACAGTGCCTTTATTTAATTTGATTTAGTATAAAAATTGTGACTACGAAGGCCTACTTCTTAGTAAAAATTCAAAGACTACGGGATAGTATGCAACATTAGAAACACAATTAAAAAATGAAAAATCTTGAAATTAGCATCATGTTTATCTGATAATGTCTTCAGGATGCTGTTAACACTGGTACGTATTCTGTTTGGTAAGGACGCGGTTTTATTTCTTATAATTGGGCATGCATGAAAAAATTAAGGAATTCTCTTTATATTTTTTTTCGAATGTTGCTAATTATGAAAAACTAATTTGGCTATTTTATACTTAATTATACTTTATATTTTTGTTTGATGTGTTCATAATTTTTTAACACACCTAGTTTCTAAATGAACTCAAAACTAACAGCTGTCAGTGGGTAATGTCAAATGAAGGTCACAAACGTCAAACCGACAAGTGTTGCCAGCAGTAGTATTCAAATTTTGATGGTTATTAATATAAAACGGATGTTTTTTACGTTTTTGGGTATAGATCTATTATAATATACTTGTAGAAATATACGTAGTAATCTTAGTTCAAAAAATAAAATGCATTCGTATCATAAAATGCGAATTTAGTTAAAATACCAACATTATAAAAATGCCAGAAAACTTTTCCTTTTACGTATTCTGGCATCACTAAAAATGACAACACACCTTCAGTCCACAGATTATATAAAATATGAACATGTGACGTCACTGCAAGTGACTTCAGGTCAAATGAAGGTTATTAGTTATTTTTGCCTTTTATTTTGTAATCTCTTACTTTTATGAGTGGAAATTAACAAAATATAGCACATAATCAAAAAATCTCCAAATGGTTTTTTCGTTAGCACGTCTTACGAAAAATCGGGCATACCCAATTGCGTAAAAATCCTCTGTACGCGCTTCAGCGAACATATCGGACGCGCTACAGTATTGCGGCAGCCCCAACAGCATCCTGAAACCATTATTATATTGTACACGCAGCAGTAAGGACATTTTTCGTTTCTCAAGTGTTACCACTAACGTGCGGTTGACCGTACTTACATTAATTACATACCTGCCTGTCTATAACCAAACGATCGTACTTATATCTTCTCTTTCGTGTGGATATGAACTTACCAACCTAGTTTAAGTGTTGTCCCCGCCACCTGCAGGCCTCTGGCTTGAATTAGCGACTGATATCAATTAACAGCAGCTGGGACCGGCGGTTTATCGTGTCTTCCAGGTATCTGAAGTATGGAGGCGCTCAGGTGAAAATTCTTCTACTGTCAGTCAGATAGTGAATAACTGTCTTCTAACAGTCATTCACAATCTGACTGTACCAAGTCTAATGCTCAATTGCACCAATTTAACTTTAACCGTAACCAACTTGTTCCTGTTGCATTTTGACAGAATTTAAATAAAAACCGAGCCTTAGTTGTCCACAGTTTGCAACAGGCTAGACCGCCTCTAGGTAAGTACCTATTATCTGTATAATACCGTCAGTAGCATATTCTATTTAGATTTTTCAGGATTAGATGTTCGACTACTAGGAAGAAGTATGTGAAGATTTCATGTCAACGGGAGGCCACAATTCACTTTCTGTTTTGAGTGAGTGACTTCTTATCATAAGAAACAAAATGACATACATTTTTGTGGAAAAATATATAATATCCCCCCGGATAAATACTCCAGGCGCTCTGACTACTAAGCCATCTCGACCTCTGTTCACCACCGCGAATTCTTCGTTGACATTTTACTACGTCTTTTGGCGATGTCATTGCTATCTATTCAGTCCCTATACATTAAGGTTCGCTAAGCATGCGTAAATGCTTTTCAAAAATTTTTCTGTAAACAAAATGCCTTTCCTGTTAATCCGGAACTCGCTAATGCAAGTACACATAATCTTATAAATAACGAACAGTAAAGATAACTCGGCTTCCTCTCGTTTTATAAGTAATTCCGTAATTTCCTGCGGGAATCTAATAATATTCAAAGTACCAATTAATTCTAACTTAATAATCGCAGCCGTCATCCGGGTTACACTGCATCTATTAATACCCGACGTCCCAAGCTGATAGGCCGGTCGACCGTCCGGTTAAACCTGTACCGCCGTCCGCTACCCACTACCTGTACCTATATACATATTTAGATGATGATAATATTTCTTTAGTTTAACCACTGAATGACTTTTCTAGTCTGGATTAGTGTTGGGTCAAAAATGGTAAAGAACATATTTAGCATTCACATTTTATCCCGTTCGGTCTGAATGAACGGATCTGAATTCAGTAAATTTAGAGTGAGATAGACAAAATGCAACGGACCTATGTAGACCTATGTAGGGTATATTAGTGCAGTAAAATTAAAATTCAGAATAAAAATTTATCATAGTTTCTTTCAATTTTATTATCGTCTCAAAACTATTGTATGTACCGAAAAGTATAACAAAGGAAATCTTTATGTAATTTCTATGATATAAAATTACCGTTTAACCTTAAAGTTATTTTGAACTTGCTTTTGCCCGCGATATCGCTCGCGTTAATCAGGAAGTCTATCGACACTCTAGACTCGCAAAATGTTTAAGGTACTTAAATCATGATTCGAAAGACACGTGGCGCCATCTATTATCATAAGAACGTTATTGTTGTTTTCCTCGGGAATAGTACTTTTTTCGGGATGAAATGTACCCTATGTCCGTTTTTCTACACCTGACAACCTATATGCAAAATGTCAGGATGATCGATTCAGTGTTTTAGGCGTGAAAAGGTAACAAACAAACTTACTTACATATCAGTCTGAAACCAACGTGCATACCAGAGTTATTTTATTAAAATTCCGCTTAGACTTTTCAGTCGGCTTCCAGTCTGACTGGATGCAGCTTGATACTAGTATTATATATGGAGCGACTGCCAATCTCACCTCCACAACCCAGTTACTAGATAACACGATATCTGGAGTCAGTCATAGATCTTCATTTTGAAACCAGGACAGTCTTGACTATCAAGCAACTCTTGACAGATAAAAGATACTTATCGCTGCCTTTACAATTTAGCTTACAACATACTACTGGTACAAACACATTAAATAACCACAAATTAAACATCTTATCCAGCAAAACGTCCAACCAAGGTGCACAGCACATCAACCAGTGGTCTCAGCATCATTAAACGGTAGCCATGCCTACTGCCATAAAGCCTGTAAACCTGAGATAGAAGCCGATTAGATTAAAGACTTAGACACATCTTAAGATGTCCACAGATTGCGTTAACACCATTCATTACATTCAGCTTTATTAGCTCAACTTACAAAACGGTTAATTTGTGACCGTTTTACTTGATGTGAATTTGCAACTAAATACCTTAGTGTGTAATGAATATGCATTTTCTGTGGATATTCTAGAGGCTTTTATGTGCAGAATACTCAAGAATATTTAATTTGTAAAGAATATTTTTTGATGTGTCACGATCATTTTATGTAGACCATGAATATGAGCTTGCTACTAACCAGAACATAAACGGTTTCAGAGGATATTGCTGTAAATAGGTACACACTGCGCGACGTTACTACTCTGCTGGACAAGAACACATCCTCCACATTTGTGTTACAGTTTCATTGTATCATGTCAATGAATTATGGACTTTGATTGTGGAAAATACCTAATTAGGTATAATTATCTGTCTATTCAGAAATTCGATGAAATAACTCTTCCTATAGCAATAAGAAAAACACAGCAGGTTGTGCTTTTTTATGATTATTATTTATACTTTATGCACATTGTTACAAAAGCCATAAATGTAAAGTAAAAAAGCGTAAGTAAACAAATCATAATCATAGCTCGTTCCTTGATAAACAATGCCTGAATACCTCTTCATCATCATTCATCTTGGTGCATATTTAGGTAGGTATATAAAGAAGACGTTGACAAGCTGCCTATTTGCCAACATGCCAACATAAATAGTCCGACCGAACCAATTTAATGTTATACACGGACACCAAAATAAGTCTCCCAAGACTGAAGAGTAAAGGGTACGATAATGTATCCGTTGCACATAAAAAGATCCTTAGATAAAAACTATTTGACATGCGGCAGACGAACGATGAATGTAAAGATCAAACAAATAGACAATTAAGGCTTACTTAGACACTTGAGGTTTCTGAAGACGGTTCGTCCGAAGGTAAATGTGTAGTCATTAGCCCCGATTAGTGCTAGAATAAGACTTTGTAAACAGTTCTAGCTACCGCAAGATTGTTGTGTCTCCTATAAAACGGGTCGATGGTAGCCTTATTTAGGTTTATAAACTTAGAAACTGGAGTCTTTACTTTATTGCCTCTTGCCGCCAAAAAATAATGACAATGAGTAAATGTCTGACTTATGAACTGATACGACGATGCTACAAATGTACCTAGGTATCTAGGTGCAAATAACATGTATAAACTATAAACGTGTATTTTTTACTGCGTTTAAACAGTCTGATGATATAAAAATATGCAGAATTAAAATACAAATAAGTTGTGGTATGAAGCTAAATTAGTTTAAGCTGTTGCCTCAGTCATTAGCAGACACAATAGATTTTTATTTTTACAACGTACAGATCTGTACGTTACTGAGCCGAAAGGTTAAAAACTGTACCGCAGCCTTTAACGCCTATCTTCAAGAGAGGCTGAGAGGATTATCTATTCGGAGTTTTATTTTGGTTTCCAAAAAGAAGTGTTTATGTAGTCTAATATTCTAACGATGATGTTAAATACCCATCCATAGACCACAAAGTCTATACATGGGTATATATTTTTAAATCATTTAAACAATTATCCAGGAAGTTACAATATTAAATGGAAAAAGAATACGGTCGCGAACAGGATTCGAACCTGCGCCTCCCGGATAGATACTCCAGGCGCTCTGACCAACTAAGCCATCTCGACCTCTGCTCACCACCGCGAATTCTTCTTCCATATTGCAGCGCCTGGAGTATCTATCCGGGAGGCGCAGGTTCGAATCCTGTTCGCGACCGTATTCTTTTTCCATTTAATATTGTAACTTTAGAGTTCGCTAAGCATGCGTTAATGCTTTTTCAAAGACATATCTTGAATTATTAAGGTAATTGCATTCTTTACGACATTGTATTATCTGCAAAGTTAGTCGTGTCGGTTCGGTCACTTGTATAGGTACTGAATTGATTGCAATGACGTCGCCATAAGACGTGTTAAAATATGGAAGAAGAATTCGCGGTGGTGAGCAGAGGTCGAGATGGCTTAGTGGTCAGAGCGCCTCGAGTATCTATCCGGGAGGCGCAGGTTCGAATCCTGTTCGCGACCGTATTCTTTTTCCATTTAATATTGTAACTTTAGAGTTCGCTAAGCATGCGTTAATGCTTTTTCAAAGACATATCTTGAATTATCCAGGAAATTCATTCTTTATTAACAACCTTGAATTTCACAAAAAGAACTATTTAACTTTTTTCCAAAGACAGGTTGGTTGATGTCCTTGTCCCTGGTCGTAGTGTCAACTTGGTAGATATTTGGCGATAAGTACAGTTACTTATCGATTCGGCATTGTCTCGTCCTGGCATTCGAAGGAACCAAGTGGCGCGTGCTTTGAATTTCGTTGCATCAGTCGTGAGAACCGACGGTGAAGTAACGCATGTCATGGTAATGAGGATCTGCCCGCGAACTTAGATACCAACGTATGTCACGCAATATACTGTTTTGTTTGGTACTAGAATTCTTTAATAGAACATTGTCACGTATTTGGTAATACCCCAGACAAACTTGCATATAATGTTAATTGTTTTGTGAGGTGTCAGAAAATTAAGTCTTGATACCAACTTATAAGTATGTTTTACAGTTACCCAATTAATACCGAAGCTATGCTCACTTATAATATAGTCTACTGCTTACATAATTTGAACGAGTAGACAATGCATAATTTATCCATTATTGAAAAGCCTATGGTAATCAGAAAATAATTGAGAATGCGTCTGCTCTAGAATCCTTAGAATATATCTGTATAAAGTCCAGACCTGAAAATCTAGGTTGCAGAATACATGAATTTGAGTCTAGGCAAGGTGTTTATGTAACGCGTGTAAATACACGGGTAGGAGCATTCCCTCAAAGAGCAACGTGACAACACACACATATAGGTCTTTTTAAACAATACTGTGAGCAACGTGACCACTATCCTTTAAGTCTGTGACCCATTTTCATTTATCACTACGATAATCATTTAAGTGCTGTCAGCCGCTCACTCAGCTTGTTACCATTGTAGGGCCGATACAAAAATCACATAAATCTTTAATGACTTTACTACCACATTAAAGTCGTCAAACTTGACGTAAGGTAGCACACAATTATGGAAGAATGTTACACGTGGTTAGAATTCTAAGCAAAATATACCTCCATTAAACAGTAGAGTCAGAATAGACAAAAGTTTTAGTTATTCGTACGTGTTGGTATTGCGAATTTGGCTAGCAACAAGGACTTCACACACTAGATGCGCGCGGAAGCTACGTTTGATCAGATTTAGTTACGGACCTTTGTTTTATTAAACCTATTCACATGATACCATCCTTTTTTTTAAACAATACTCAGTTTTTTGTGTGAATACTATCGCTATTGAAGGTCATTCAGCATTTAGGTACCTGTAACAATGGTAAAACACAATGGCACAAACGGTGTCATCATTCATTTGAATTCATTCATTGACATTGGCCATGATACCATCTTATCTAATACAGTTGCAGGTTTTTTTTATATCTCGTCAGATGTCAGTCAACTTTTATTTTAGACATAGTTTAAATCAGGATTTCACTGGCTTTCTTTCTTGCTTGCTTTTCTTTCTTTTAGTCTTTTATCTATTTCGGTATTATTGTATACTACTAGTAATTCGAGTACTAGTAGTTCGAGGCAAATAGTATTATGTGAAGGTAAATTCTATAATTTTTATTTTATTTAATGAGACAACTTTAGTCCACAATTATTGTTAATGATAGTAACATTCTGTAAGTCTGTTAATCTAATTAAGACCCCCTCTTGTTAAGATGCGAAGATATTGTCTTTTTTTCAGAAGAAACTTTTCGATACCAGTCGAAGTACCCTCTAGCCTTTTAAATAATTATAATATTTTGTATTTTAATATTCGCTCTTTATTTAAATATATTTATTTTATTTATTTATTGCACAATGTCGTTTACAGAGAACTTAATTATCCCAAACATACAAACACCCTGTAAGGGTGTTGCAAGACATTCAATTATATTACGAAGAAAAAAAATTGTTTCATTAAATTTGGCGATTACAGAAAGTTGTATCTTTCTGTAAGTTAGTTAAAGTAGGTAAATTATTTTATACATAGAAATTTGACATGATAAGATCTTTCATTGTACAATAGCGTTTTTCTAATAGCATGGACTTTAGCTTCACTTTAAATATGTTTATTGTTTTAGTGTCCTTTATACAATCTGGTAATTTATTTAAGATTAGGATGGATCGATATTGTGGGCTGTTTCTAAACATTTCTATTCTGGGTACTGGGAGGGTTAATTTATTTTTGTAACCTTTTAATATATACATAAATTTATACAAAATATTAGTTTAGTTTAGACCCACCCGTCGTATAGCAATTTTTATGTGTTAGTATAGGTAACGTTTACTGGACAGCTTTTATTAAAAAAACAAAGATGGCACAATAAAACTGTGTCTCCCTCTTGGTTGCAAACCCCTTACACAGAAATATGCAAAATTCGTTAAAGTACCGCATTTTCGGGGGATTGTTTTGTTTTGTACACATAGATTTACAAACGGAAGGTCTTTTCGGTTTCGGTACATTGTCCAACTAACTTTTATGTGTCCCTGAAACAAAAGGGTGCAGTGAAAAGAAATACTTTTGCTTTAACTTTCTATTTCAATGCACCATATAATTTATTGCGTTTGGACTGTTACAAATATGGACAAAAGTGGTGCATTTCTATGCTCAGTTTACGTTTAACAGTTTAAAAATTGTCCTCCATTGTCATGTTGTTAAAGGAATTCGTACCGCTTCAATTGTACCACGAAAAGTAATTTAGACAATGGCGTTGGATAACCTATTTACTTTCACTGTTTTTGAAATTATAATGTTGCATCTTTATTTTTTATTTAAACACAGATAATCCAGTATCTGTACTGGATACGTGTCTCAGCAAGTATCTTAAAAGGCCCATATTTCTATAAAAGTCCTGCCTCCATTAATTAATTTTAATTATTACTTTCTTTAGGTACACTATTCAATCAGAAAATTCCATGTATTTTTGACAACAAGTTGGTGCCCTCTTGCTAAAATAGATTACAAAAATATGTAGAAATAAACCTCTCCCCGAGCCATGTTAGCTACCCACGCAAGGAATGTTGCTAAACCAAAATTGTATGCGAAGATTTTTGAGCTCATATCATTACATAGAAAGATTCAAGTTTTGAGAGGCCCAGTAGGTATAATCACGTACATCTATCTGTAAGGAAATATCTCAAAGATAGCCGACAATCCATCCCTGTCACGCTTAAACCATTCTCTTTGGGTGAAAGGAGACAGCCGATAGAGCCGGCTCTCACGTAAGTTGGCCAAAGTGAAATGACCGCTGTTGACCATTTTGGCAGTTGCGTCATCCATCGGGGCTTGAATTCAAAGTTTTTTTATTACAATACCTGACACGAATAAAAGTAGACATAAGATGAAAGAAAATCATAACTTTAGAAGTACGAATAAAATGTTGGGCGTGCTCTAAAATAGGTGTAATTAATGACTGATGAGATTTGAAAACAGCTAAAACTGGAAAACTAGTAATAAAACATGAACTATGATTAAGGAGTTAATATTATGTACAGTCACGAGAACCAACTTGTAAACACAAACTTTTGAAAACTCACCCACTATATCTCTAGCGTTTATTACTAAGACACACTATAGACTACATATAGACATACACTAATACCTACTACTTACTATATTATTCAGATAACTATATATATGGAGTTTAAAAACTGCAAATGTATACATGTTTGTGCTCGTGACTATACTTAATAGTTCTAAATCAAAAACGTTTTGCAGTCGTGGAACCTAAGACACCAAATCGCACGAAAATAAAAAAATTGTGATGTAGGTGCCTAGTTCACATTAGTCACATCTGAATATTTTATCTCAAAAACCGTGTTTTGAACTACGAACGCGTTCAAGTTCAACATCGAACGCGCTCTAGACGTGGTTAAGGAAGGATGAAGCCGACCTACTTGTGGTTCCCTGACCTCCGCCGCAGCCTAGCACAGAGTGCGTTCTCGCTCTTACATCAACATTAACACCTATTGCTATCTCTGTCACTCCCGGAATATTTTCGCAAACGCATTTGGAAAATGGCGCAGCGCAGAAGCGCGGAGGCAAGTTGACGAGCTGCGTGACAATGAGGTTTTATGGGTTAAAGCTATGACTGACTGGTTTGTATTCGGAATGTATTTGCGTGATTTTAGTTTATCTTGATAACGAAGACTCTGGAAAACCGATTGAGTCATCATTTTATAGTTTTGAAACATGCCAAACCTAATTCTTGGAAAATGCACTTAGTTACGTATTACCTATAATATTATTTATTACCAACGCATGTAGCTTAGACCTACTTCTGATTATAATGAGATCAAAATAAAAGGCAATTCATAGTTATACTCATAGATTTATCTATTTCCTTTGATCCAAGCCTATCTAAAACAAACAAGAGTTGCAGTTCATCAAACACATCAAATAAACAATATATGAAATTATAAGCAAATTTAGGTCTTTGAAATGCTCTCGTTTTTCTGTATGTACTAGATTTTTCTACAAGTTATTTAGTACTTTTTTTTTGTGTATCCTATGGTTGCCTGACCGCAAATTTCCCATTAGTTTATGTTTCCAATGTAAAGCATATTTATGCAATGAAGAGTAGGTATATACATTAATTAATTTAATTAAATACGAAAAAAATTAAGACAGGCTGGCTACCAATCCCTGACTTCAAGACTACAGAAAAATCACAATACATTTTTAGCACGGTTAGTACAACGAAATAGAATACCTAAAAATAAAAACTAAACTGCCTCTTTGGTCTAGTGGTCCCAAGCGCGGCTGCTGAACAGGAGGTCTCGGGTTCGATCCCCGGGTCGGGCAAAGTGTTATTGAGTTTTTCTGTTAGGAAATTCTCAGTAGCAGCCCGGAGTTTGGAACTGTGCCCGGTTGATGGCAATAGGCTCACCACCTATTACATGGGACTTAATAACAGCATTGGTGAAATGTGGGTGTACAACTGTGTACACCTCTGCCTACCCCTTCGGGGAATACAGGCGTGATGCTATGTTATATGTTATGTTAAAAATAAAAAGAAAAAAATTAAAGGGTGTAGGTTATATAGTTACCTTGTTAAATCTTGACGGAGGTGAATGACATTTTGCTTCGATGATCTCGCATTTTGCGAACTGCCTACTCTCCACATTAAATAATTTGACAGCTTGCATCCGGTTTTGTGAACGAATTTTATTAATATTCTTACTAAAATGGAGAGATATACAGAATTTAAATTCAACATTTCTATAATATGGCGTACTGATGTTATTCCTGAATACGATCGTGGTCATGGTCAATAATAATTTACATTTGAAAATAGACTACAAACAGAGTTCTGGGTACACTAATAACTAAACCAAATGGCAAATAAATTAAGGTTTATGGCAGAATAGTGGGCCCATGGTTTTGCATTTCATATGTGCAGCGACACTGACTCTAGCGCATTTTTTTTGTGTGTTTAGTGCTCCGTGAGCGCATTCCTACCGAATAAAAACCACACGGTCGTCTATATCCTGTATATCCCTAACTGGGGTCTTGAGATCGGGAATGCATTCACAGCCATCCCGACAGGTTGACTCCAAAAGCTAAATTCGTAGGTGATGAGCATTAGAAGCGGATTATGATATTTAAGTTTATAAAATACTAGCCGGTGCCCGCGACTTTGTCTGCGCGACAAAAGGCTACCTTTTGTCTTTACTACCTATGTCTTTCTCCAAGGTCCAATCTATCTCCTTGCCAAATTTGATTACGATCCGTTCAGCCGTTTAGTCGTGAAAAGGTAAAAAACTAACAGAGTTACTTTCGCATTTATAATATTAGTATGGAATAGTTGATCATTATAAAGATGTCTGTTGATTGACGTCTGTAATTTAGCTTGTATCCAAGGAAGGCTCTCCAATCTAATATTGTATAGGTTTTGCAGCAGTATCATTTATTGTCAAGTTAATTGTATTGTATTTATAGATAGCAAACTAGTAGAGTTTGCTATAATTAAATGTGCAATATTAATCCGCAATACCATATTCGTATGTTATGTATGACACAGGCGAAATGATTACATTCATTCATGCGCCGCGACGCCGCCTCTCACCATACTGTTCGGATTGACGTGACGTAACATCTTCGCGCCGCGACCACAACAGCATCAACCGCAAACGGGACAAAGGCTAAAAGAACATAACTTAGCCATATAAAGAAGGACACGAGCGAGCACTGAATTTCATTTTCTAAAACCCGATTACACAGGCGAGGTGACGCAAGGCAGTGGAGGTCGGCGGCGACACAACACTCGAAAACGAAAGGTGTTCGAAACTGAAATCGAAGGGAGTGATCCCGTTATCCTGTGCCGGACCGCGGAGATGGAAAGCTCCCGTTAAAGCTTTAACGTCATGCGATGCAATCATGCAACAATGACTCACGCCTCATGGTTCCGCGCTCGTCTTTGCTAGGCACTCCTTAACTGCTCTAACTGTACTCCCTTGCGTCATTTTCAAGGACGTTTTGACTTAACCCACATTGTACGTGGGCTGGTATTAAGTGGATTTGTAGAAACACACTCATTTTCTGACGGGCTACGTGTTTTCGATTATAACGGTTACCTCGTACGGTCGTTATGTTGTTATTGTCTTGCGATTAGGTCACAACATGTTGAGGTCATCTCAATCGCGGAAATTTAGAATTATCTGGATACACGGTACCTAGATATTCGTTATTTCACGCTTTAATTTTTTTTTTCTTCATCCCTCTGCGGATAATGCATTGCAAGATCCTATTTTTCTACTCAGTACCCCGTGAAGTAGGATGACAAAGGATGGATTCAGTTTTAAAATCAACTTTATTTTTTACTAAAATTTTTTTTCCCATGACGTCGTAAGGTTACATTCTCATAATCATCATTCTTATAGATAATAATATTCTTATAATTTAGGTTTTAGGTAATCTTTGTATAGGCATTTCTTATATTCATTATATAATTATTTATAGAGGGCTGACATCATTATTATGTGTAATCATTTTGGAAGGAATTAATATGAAATTAAGTGTATGTTTGATTTATTGATTTTTTATTTTTGATTTTTTTTTTATGATTATTATTGCAATTTTCAGGGAGATTTTACATGATAGTTCTGTAAATTGTAAAATATAAGTAACGGTTGTATTATTCATACATTTCATTATTCATGACGCATCCGATTTATTTAATATATATGGTTTCATCCTCTCAACACCCACAACCTGAGTCATTCCTTAGGTAATCGTTACATTTCCTATTATACCTAAAAGATAATATTTTAAATGTTTCCTTAACGCATTTAAGACACAATGATAAACCCAACATACAAATACAACATCTAAACACCGTCGCATAGATTTAGGACTGTCCACACAACTCTTTCACCACGGCAATGGCATTGAGTAGCTTGTTCCACTTTAATGTAACGGTACCCGACGAGTCCTGACCAAAACACATCGTCGCGGCCGAACGCGAATATATCCGCTAATTAACCTGTTTCACACTCGGAAACTCATTATGAGGGCTTTAACCTTCATAGTTTTTCACATAATAGGTAATTAAATCGTGTAACAAACCGCTGGCGTCTAGTCTGTCATTAACTTTAAGTGTCTTCGAGGTGAACAATGAGAAGTTCTAGGTTGTATTTTGCAGTGTATGACGGTATTTTAGGTTGTTTAATGGAAGGGGCATTGAACTTGGATAATCAGAAATTTACTTGCTTTGTTGTGCGCTTCTTGTACTTGTCTCTTTAAATAATGATTCAAACTTAGATCCACGAAACGAACGAAGTAATATACTCTACTTACCACTCCAGAAACATGTTTCTTATATCAAACATTGCCTTTCTTTCTTCTTTATATAATAATCTGACTTCTGGATTGGGTCCATTCGGGAAAGTAATTAAGACAAATTATGAACTGCCAGAAATCCATATTCCATGCAAGGGGCACACCAGCTACTGAAATGCACGTGCAACAGATTACTTATGTATATTAAATATAAATTTACCTGCATGAAATGATATAATTTCACTAAATATTCCTATAATTTCAATAAATAGGCAGTGTAATGTATTAAAAACTCACGATGTAAAAACGCCTGATATAATTTACTGATTGCTTTGCTTATTTAGCTCTATTGCTAACTCAAGAAAACTAGGCGCTGTGAATAAAACATATTTACTGCTGGGTATACTGGCTGCTATTAAACTAACCCTAAGCAACTACCTAACGCGACTAGCTACATTTTGCAGTTCAGGCTATCAAAAGCTATGGAAAGCTTTGATTGCGGGAGTAAAAGAGCAGTGATAGCCTATTTAAGATAGGTATGGCCGTTAGACTTGGGCAAATTATATGTCGCAAGATCGAATCCAAGGCACGAACCACTTTTCGAGTCATGTCTGTATTAGATATTAAATGTCGCTTGCTTAAAATGGTGAACGAAAACGTCGTGAGGAAACAAGCACACCCTGTTCTCGATGGTGTGTAAAGCCATGTCAGAGGCCTACGGGCGGTTGATACTAGGTTGTTTATCAACCACACGAAGAGTGAGAGGGAGATTACTGAAGTTATACCTACACACAATACATACCTTAATAAAGTGTTTTAGCAGCCTCTGAACTCATGATAAATTGCTCCACTCAATCCCAAATAGAATTTAATAGAGGTCCATTTGAACCAGAAACATAGGTACCTAGTTGCATATCTTTTCGAGTGAAATTATCGGAAACCTTATAATGGGAATAATACGGAATTAGGAGCATTGTAGTATCAAATTGTGGTAGAGTCCTATGAGACAGTCCCTCAAAAAACATAATTGCAATCTTTATTTTAACGCCATCTGTGAGTTTGCACGTATACTTTTTATATACTTAAAAACTGCCTTGGAATCAACTCATTGTGAAAAAAGCGAAAGCAACTAATTTATGTTAGCATCAAGAGATGTCGCTGTAAGACAAGACTTGAAAATAATTCCTTTATATCTAAAATACCGAGTCTTAACAATACAGGCGTCCGAGCATGGATCTTTTCGACAAACTTGTCGACTCGATAAAAGTTTTTATGTATTGAATTTTATCGTTTTATCAACACTTTATGTCAAATTTGACGTTTAAAATCGACAAACGTGTCGACAAAAAGAACCATGCTCGCACCGCTGGGTTTTTTACCAATTCGCTTAAACTAACAAACAACACGAGTGTAGGTTTGATATACATATATTACTATTGTTTATGTATTACTTATTCATAAACCTGAGTCAAACGAGCAATGTAGAAAGAAACAAGCAGTTTTGAAACAACACTAATACTTTGAAATAATGATATAAAGAGATCTGGAAGATCAATAATCTTTTTAGATTTTAGGAACATTATGACTGTCTCGTAGTCTCTATTATAATTATAATATTATTCAATGTAATGTGATCCATTTGTATACTTGCGTTGGCCGTGACTGGTTATGCTTTGCTGAGAACTGGCGTTTTTGGTCTCGTGTAATTTTGTTTTACTTTCTCTTCTTTAAAGATAAACTGGAAAATTGTTGTACCTAGTATTCTACCAAGCATTTTCCAAACTGGCTTGGAGTTGGCTTCCGATCTAACCGAATATAGCTCAATTACAGTATTTTACATAGAGCTAGTATTACATAAATAAGAAAAGTCACGTCTTTTCTCAGGGGATAAGCAGAAACTACAGAATGCCACTTGCTACGATCCCTACAATATAGTCCTTTCTTTTTCAGCCACGCTTATTCATCTGTTCACGTGCGCCGGTTGTGAGTACCTACTATGTACGGACCTGATTATTTTGGAAAATAATATATTTTTTAATAAACTTGTTAGGTTCCACTTGGGTTGCTTGCACGGGCAATAGCTAAAAATGATGCTAAGTTCGATGAATGACATAGCTACATAATTGTTTACCAATAATTGTATCTCCTTCAGAGTACATTTTATGGCACATTTATAGTCCTCTTGTATAATTAAAACAGTTTAAGTTATTTTCCAGTGGCTAATAATACCTACTCGTGTTACAGGTTTTCCGAGCAAACTTGAACTTTTAATCAAGGCACAAAGCGCATACGATTGGCCAAGTGTGTTATTTTATATTTAGATGTAGTTTCTTATTTGATTTTAATTAAAGTACAACCTAACTTTTGATTATTTATGTTTTAATATTTTAATTGTTTTTTTTAAGGTACGTTGACCACCAACTCGCCTGATGGTAAGCGACGGTGTGGCCTAGGATGTAGATTCAGAAGAAATCTATTCACTCTAAGTAGAGTAGATAGATTTGGGGATACCGATAGTTGGGGAGTTGATGCAACTGCCCAGATTCGTCTCCCACAACGGTTGCACCGGACTACATCCCGAAAAACGACTAGGTCGCTTCACGGCATGGCGTGGGCGGGTGGTAACCAGCCGCGGCCGAAGCCTCCCGCTAGAGTTGTGTTGCCTGTTTTGCACCACCCAGGGGCCACGTGTAGGGATGCCATATTAAAATCCCTACACGGACACGGGCACCTCACCCCTTTTGTATTCCACCTTCTGGTTTATCCTTGATGCCCGAATCACCTTGTTTTACTATATATACTTGCTTTGTAAGTTTTACAAATATATTCCACAGAACCCTAAGCCGTTAATTATTTTGTAGTATCGACTGAAATTACACCAAGGTATAATAATTATGTTGTTTATGTTATGTAAGTATGGGTTTTAGCTGGTAGTATTTTGTATAAACTAGAATTTAGACAAAAAGCTGTTCAAAATCGACAAGGTAAACAACCAGTTAAATATAACCAAGTATATTATAGTAGGGTACTTAATTCCATTTGTATTTTTATATACGGATTTACGTTTATAAAATGACCATTTCATCAATATTGAATTTACAAAATATCATGAACATCTCATATTTTTCTTCTTATCGTGTAGTACATGAACAGCCTAGTGTCAAAGTTTATACCTTTCATAGGTCTCTGACATAACTTCAACGAGAACATCTCTCAAGTATGCTGGTTTCCCCGCGGCGAAATTTTCATTCAACATTTTAAATATATGATAATTAAGTTCTACGGATTTAAGTTTCAAATTTTTATGACCATTTAATGAATGAAAAGTTGACAAAATGTACCGTGGTGTTTGTGTTTGAGCCTCACAATGAATTGTTATTTATTCAAATAAATTAATTTATAACACCAGTGTCATGAACATTAAATACATTGTCACAAGGTTTAATGACCATGCAAGGTTCAATACGTAACTTTTTTAAATCTTCGGACTGGCTGTAATATCTTGGGTAGCTCGTCACTTGACCAAGGACAAGCCCGAGACGGGGCGGCGCCTATCTGGACTGTATGCGCAGGCCAACTGGGTTCATCAATACCTCCGACTGATCATAACCTGCCAGAGTTGCGGTGAATAAAAATAAGATCACTGGAGACCTTGTAATTTTTTTGGCGGAAGAAGTCCAGGCTTTCCGCCTATGGTTAGCTATAAGCTACAATGAATAAATCGTAGACTTTTGAGCATGGTACGAACGTTGTACGTATTCAAAGATAATGGTAAGTTCCTCAATATCATAAGAATTTATAAAATTACCGTCTTATTATAATCATGTTTAAAACCTCGATAAGCAAAAATCTCTAAAGCCTGTTGTTGTTCCTTACCATGGGAATATAAGTGATTGGGACAAATGTAATTTATAGAACGTTTTACTCAATTTTTATGAAGTGGATGTTTAAAAATGTAAGGTGATTTATTACTACCGAAATGGCTTGAATCTTTTGAAGTGTACTTAATCAGTATTCTTCTTTTATTCGCGCATTATAATTAATACTTCACAGAGGACTTACACTAAGGCCACGTTCCCACTTGCCGATCCATCAATTACTTGACATCGTGCGAAAGAGTGCTAAATCTAACAAAACTTACTGAGTACGGCAACTTTTATATTAGATTGAATTAGAAGACATAGCTACGTAAAGAACAGTTCACTAACTGTAAGGTTTATGTTGAAAGTTCGTTCAAGAATTGCGAATTTATGTTCTGGGATGTGTGTGACAAGAAATAAGATCAATAAAATCACTCATAAAAATGCAAAAAAAAAACCCTTAGGAATGTGACAAGCTTGGTTGAAAAAGGAAAAATCTCAAAAATCAACCCATTATGTAACCATTACTTCGATACCCTTCTCCACATAAAGAGTTAACAGCATGAGGTTCTAATAGGAAAAAAAAGAAAATAAAAAGACAAAAAAAAATTAAACGGTATGAAATGTTATCTTTTACACAAAAGAAGGTGTGTGTTGTGTTTTCTTTGTCTGAATAGGAAAATTTTTAAGAACTAGAACAATGTTAGTTATGCAATTAGAGGGACCCTGATAAAAGGATCTTAGATAGGTAATAATAAAGCCAGAAACTTTATGAAGGGTTTACATATCCTCACATTCTTTGTTAGATATACATAGACTTTATTACGGTTGAGGAGCGTATCATGAAAAGATAAATATTATTATGAAAGAAAAGACTTCTACAGTATTCTTGGAATCCTAAACAGTTGATTGGACTTGAAATATTTATACTAAGTTAAATACATACCTACGAAAACTTTTTCCTCATGAATGCCTTCAATACGCATATTACACACATAATAAAATATTACGATCGCATTGTTTGTAATGTAAAAAAGTAGGTGCATGGCTCATCATCAACCTACTAGGTACATATGTACCTACTTAATGTTTTGTTGACTTTCTGCTTCTCTGCCTCTAAATACAGGCTTTTCCTTTATTTGTCCAAGATTTTTTTTTTTTGTAATATCTATATTTTTACAATTCATGTGGGCAATGATGATGAACAAATTTACAAGAGAAAAAAAAAACAATTACCATTATTATTAATTATTAACATCAGCCGGCTTACTCTTGAAAATAATTCCGCTCGATTGACATTGGAAATATGTCAGTTCGTACTTTTAAATGCCAAAATATCTAAAAAATAATTATAGATTCGGAATCATATGAAGATCATATGCTTTAAAATTGAGGCAACTGTAATATAGGTAAATCTATTTTAATATTAAGCGTTGTTTTAAGGCGTCTATTTAATATTGGAATTGGATTGGAATTGGTATTAGTTTCAAGAGTAACCCCACTGGTATCGATTTCCTATGATTAAACTGGTTGTATAAGACTATCAAGCTTCTGATAACCTAGTGCCATCATCAAAGGTTTTTGATCTGACGCCAAAGGCTTCGTACCTTGCAAAGTACGTAGGTGTAATTTTTTTAGGTGTACCATCATTGCTTAATCTGACAATAACCATTTAAGAGTCCATAAAGCTGCCATTAATGCCATAATAATGTTGTTTATTTTGTAGGTGACATCCTAAAATGATATTATAACACATATATATGACCAGCTATTAAAGGTAATGGTGTAATCTGAACTAGCATACTGCCTCATTTATGGAGTTACACTGTAATAATAATTCAAAGATAAATAATAATTATAATTTGCCTTATTACGCAGCGTAATATGACGTCAAACGGAAAGATCTCCTCTGTCATGCATCGTGGAGAACTTCAACTGGTTATTCCTTTTGGTATGAAATGCTTGATTTTTGTCTTTTGCATTCCTGCACTATTATAGAAAGGACAAGTTTATATTTGGAATATTCCCCGACTTTTATAAGCCGCTAAGGCTTCGTACGTACTCGCTTGCGGTTTTAGTTCGCTACGTAGGTATGCGTTAATGCGTTTGAAAGTTATATCTGTATTTGCGTGATTTATGTTTTACCACAGTATCGTATGCGCATGACCAGATAGGCTTCTGCACTCCTAAAATAATACATCCATACTAATATTATAAATGTGAAAGTAACTTTGTTTAAAGTTATTATATTAAATGGAAAAAGAATACGGTCGCGAACAGGATTCGAACCTGCGCCTCCCGGATAAAATACTCCAGGCGCTCCGAACACCAAGCCATCCCGACCTCCGCTCACCACCGCTATTTCTTCATCCATATTTTAACACGCCTTTTGGTGACGTCATTGCTATCTATTCAGTCCCCATACAAGTGACCGAACCATTTAGAGTTCGCTAAGCATGCGTTATTAAATGCTTTTCAAAGATATATCTTTAAGTAACTCTGTTTGTTTGTTTGTAACCTTTTCACGACTAAACGGCTCAACAGATCGTAATGAAATATGGCAAGGAGATAGATTAGACCTTGGAGAAAGACATAGGCTACCTTTTGTCACGCAGACAAAGTCGCGGGCACCAGCTAGTTATACATAATAACCTATATTCAATTTACATGACCACCCAAATGGTTCACGGCTCCATAAGGGGACCTAATGAATTATTGTTATAAGTACTTAGCCTTGGCCTAGTATTGAAGTAATCTACATTACAAACAATGACATGCAAAAACTTCGAATTCTATTTTCATGTTATAAAGTTGCAGTAGTGTGGGTACATACAATTTAATTAGTGCAATGAAACTTTAGAAAATAATAAAAAAATTGTGGAAATACTTTTTATCGATATGATATTTAGTTCTATAGAGTACCAAACTCTTGAATATTAATCCGCTCGATTGGCGTTGGAAATATGTTAGCTTGTACTTTTAAATGACATTATACTCCTTCCGACCGTATTTCGGTCACGGCGGCCTATCTCCACGGAGATTAGCCAAGTAAGCAGGAGATATTATAGTGGACAAGAATATGCGTAAACATAGGTCCACTCCCTCTTCCTTTACTCTCATATTCCGATGGGACGGAACTCCGACACGACCAGAGAGAGATCAGGCGCAGGACCGACGGCTTTACGTGTTCTCCGAAGCACGGAGGTGTCACACCACCAACTTCCTGACTCCGGGCTGCTACTGAGAATTTCCTAACAGAAAACTTCAATAACACTTTGCCCGACCTGGGAATCGAACCCAGGACCTCACGCTCAGCAGCCGCGCTTGCGACCACTAAACCAACGTGGCAGTCTACACATTGTTAGACAGCTTTAACATTACACATTATTTTAAGGCGTTAATTTAACATTGGAATTGCTATTAATCTCAGGAGTAACCCTACTGGGGTTTTACGTGCATAAAGCAGACTTTATATATTTCTCAGATTATCGATAAAGTAGGTGGAAAGGAGATTACAAAATAATGGCAAATTGCCTACATATTGCCTAACCAAACCTTCATTTGACCTGACGTCACCTGAAGTGACATCACAAGTTCACAATTTATTTATTCTGTGGACTGAAAGTATGATAGAAGAGGATAGAAGTACTTTGACATTTTTAATGATGCCAGCCTTCGTAAAAGGAAATATTTTCTGTCTTACTTATAATGCAGTTATTTTAATTAAATTCGCATTTTATGATACGAAAGTATTTTATTTTTTGTACTAAGATTACTTAATAGATTTCTAAAAGTATGTCAAAATTGTTCTATACCTAAAACCTAAAAAAAACATCCGGTTTATATTATGAACCGCCAAAATTGGTATATCAGACTGGCACCACTTGTGAGCGCTGACATGTGTCATTACCAACTGACATGAAACTAACAGTTGATTGTTTTAAGTTCGTTTAGAAACTAGGTGTGTTTAAAATATGTGAACTTATGACGTCATTCAGGGAAATATTAAAAAAATATAAAAAACGAAATAATGTCCTAATAAATAAAATAGCCAAATTAGTTTCTCATATAGTAATATCTTAGGTTTGCGCGATCACTATACATTATAATATATGTAGTTTCTCATAATTCAAGATAAATCTTTGAAAAGCAACGCATGCTTAGCGAACTCTTTTTCCATTATAATATAATAACTTTAGTTTCTCATAATTAGGTAAATATTCGAAAACAAAACCTTATATATTTTATGCATGCCTAATTCTAAAATCCGGGTTGCGACTAAGAATTTCGTACCAATAAAACTCAATAACACTTTGCCCAACCTGAGTATAGAGCCCAGCACCCCACGGGCGCCTTGCACCCGCTAGACTAACCAAGCAATCCTTATGACCCACAGTAGAGATTATTTACTTTTCAAATCCATGTGTGGACGATGTGATATCAATGTGTTCATTGCTGATAATGAAAGGCGCGTTTTAAGCAACTTTTAAGCACTAATATGACGAAGATGAAATTACTGCACTGCATGATAACGCTAACACGGCCTTGTACAACGATGTCTGAACTTTAAAACAAACCTTGACCTTCAGGTTGTCCCGACCTCAATTTGTTATCCAATTTCTGGTAGACTGAGTTTCATATACCGGTGCATCCTACTATCCTACTAAATATTATAAATGCGAAAGTTTGTGAGTATGGATGGATGTTTGTTACTCTTTCACGCAGTAATCTATGACTACTGCATGGATTTGGATTAAATTTAGCACACAGATAGTTCATAACCTTGATTAACATATATAATTATCTATCCCGGTTGGATCCAATTTTGAAGTCCATGCAGTTGGTGACGCAGGCAGAAGATTGTTTAAATATCCATAGAAACAGAAATTATTAAAATGTGTGTCATATTTTGTAACTCTCAGTTTCGAAAATAATATGAAGATACTTAAAATATGACCTTCAAAAGATTTAAAAATGTGTACAGGTTACCTACTGTTTCTTGCACGTAGCCACATTAAGTATTTAAAAACGTCATATTTTATGAAATTAGTATTTATCAAGTTGTCATGATGTTTATTGATGTTTTATTTTTATTTTGCGGAAGTAGGTAGTGGTCACGGTTCAAGGATTGAATTTTCAGGTAGGTTTGTATGTATGTATGCAAAACT
Source organism: Xylocampa areola (assembly GCA_935421205.1). Classification (NCBI taxonomy): domain Eukaryota; kingdom Metazoa; phylum Arthropoda; class Insecta; order Lepidoptera; family Noctuidae; genus Xylocampa; species Xylocampa areola. The sequence continues at coordinate 8,700,050 of OW285204.1, forward strand.
TTGTACCCAACTGTCTGTGTAATTATTATCAGGGAATTTAGTTGGTGGTCTGATTGCAGACCTATAAACTTTTGAATGCGCATAATAGCATGAAACGGTTTTATTCATCCCAGTAACTGATGAATTCATAATCTTGGGGGTTCGAAAACCGGAGGAAAATATTATGCACATTTTGTTTATTCACTACATACAAGTAGCAGAATAACTTACATTTGAATAACCCTTTCAGGTAGCACTTGATTATTACAATGACAAATATTTTCATATTAAACAACAAATAAAAAGTATGTAATCCGGCTTGTTTCTGTCGTTGCTTATTGTGTAAGCTTGTAACATAACATAACATAACATAGCATCACGCCTGTATTCCCCGAAGGGGTAGGCAGAGGTGTAGGTACACAATTGTACACCCACATTTCACCAATGCTGTTATTAAGTCCCATGTAATAGGTGGTGAGCCTATTGCCATTAACCGGGCACAGTTCCAAACTCCGGGCTGCTACTGAGAATTTCCTAACAGAAAAACTCAATAACACTTTGCCCGACCCGGGGATCGAACCCGAGACCTCCTGTTCAGCAGTCGCGCTTGGGACCACTAGACCAACGAGGCAGTCTCTTTCGTAAGCTTGTAAAAGCTCCTTATACGATTTACCAACTATGTGATTCAGTGTTACGCCCAAAGGATACATGATTTCGTGAACACATTCATAACATCACATAGTATCACGCCTCTATTCCCCGAAAGGGTAGGTAGATGTGTACACAGGTGTACACCCTCATTTCACTAAATTTGTTATAAGTCTCATGTAGGTGGTGAACCTATTGTTATCTACAGGGCACAAATCCAAACTCCGTATTTCCTAACAGAAAAACCCAATAACACTTGCCCGACCTGCTCAGTCATTGCACTTGGGGACCATTAGACCAAAGAGGCAGTGAACATAATCACTTTTGGTAAGTATGACAACATACAAATGTAGCCTACACCTTGAAATCAAAACCGCTAGGTATTAAATGTGTATAAAGTTTAATTAACAAATATATTTACAATATGGATATAAAGCCAGAAACATGATAAAAAGCAGGTAGGTAAAATAAAACAATGGACATATTGTGTCTATCAAAATTAGAATTCCGAATTGCGAATATACTGAACGACATTTGAATAACTTGTTTAAATTGGTACGATCCGATTTTTTTGTGCTTCAATATCTAATTCAATTTCACAAATTTGGTAGCAGGGAGTTGTCGTTTTTCTAGAAGCCACAAATATCATTTTCGCGTTACAAGCCGGCTTTTCATTAACGTCATCGTACACAAACGCTAAATTGAAAGATAATCCCGGAGGAATTCTCTTACATCGTGACTGGGACAAGTTCGTAAACCTGATCTGTTCCAAATCAGGCATGAGTTTGAAATGCCTAATGTACACCGGCTCCAGAGTAATGTTGCTAAATTTGATGTGCTCCGACGTCATAACCCCTCGCTTGTACTCTATTCTGAATACACTCGGGTAGGACACGAGGCGATTCTCGCAGATATAAGATGCAGTCTTACGAAGAGGACTAGAAAAATATTTGGATATCTCTATAAACCTTTCAACTTCCGACTTGAAGGCTTCGTTAGAGTCATATCTTTCAGGCGACTCTTCGACGAGTTCAGCTTTTGTTTCCTCCTTGACGGGCTGCAGGTTTGCGATCACAGACTCTGATGGAATAAGAGTCTGCAAGCTTGGCAGCGGACGCCCTTTCCTGTAAGGCGGAGACTTTATTTTTCTCCTTTGTTTTTGATTCATTGCAATTTAAAAGTGGGCCTAAATTAGTTTGTCAACGATACACATAAAAATTTAGTTGCAGCATGACAAGCCGACATTTAATTTTGATTTTTTATGAAAATTACTTATGTCTATTAAGTTGATTTCTCGAAAAAGGTGGAAACATATTGATAAATATCTATTCTCATAAGATTATATGGACAAAACAGGTATTTCTTTGGAATTTATATAAAACAACTCGTATTATTCCATTGAACTAAAGTATTCTAGACACACACCCCGGTGGTAGAAAAAAAAACGAGATATTTTCTACATATTACAGTAAGTAAAAGTATAAATATATAATCACAATATCATAAAATCTATGCTATGTTACTATGTTAGGTATTATATTACAATAATTCTCCCTAATATTTTTTCCCATCCAGGGTGAACAAGTCACAGTCAATTGATTTGCCTTGTGGTACATAATCGTCCAATTGCGATTGTTAACATTTATACACAAGTACGGCATGATTCAATCTTAGACTATTAAAATAACCGGTATTGCAAGTTTAGCTTCCGTACTAGAACTAGCTTTGATATTGATGTCCACGTATCAGAAGTATTGTTTTTAGCAGGATGTAGTTTAATATTTAGACATAAATCACGACTTGGAGTCCAAGAAAAAGACCATAAATTAAATACAAGATTTATTAGTAATTGAGTATATTGGTCATTAGTAATTGAGTGTCCTACCGTCCCGATATTAGGTAGGAAAGGCCCCGTGTGAAGTCGGCGATGAATTTTATAAATCATTAAAGCGGTGTGTTGCAGAATGCTAATCAACTGAAGTATCTGAGAGCATACTGAGATACAACATACTTAGATTAATAGAAAATAAGAAGTTTCTTGTGGTGAAGAGTTAAATTTTATATTTTTGTGGATAAAAAAATTCGACTGCAAGCAAGGCTTAAAACTTGCATTAACGCTACCTTAATTCGTGTCGCATGCGTTTATAGAATATTATTAGAGTATAAAGAAGATATTTAAAACAGAGAAGACCGTTGCTCAGCAGAGGGACAGTATAGGTAAATAAAATGAAAACATCTATATTTTCTTGGAGAGATAGATGTATACACGTGTACAAAAATATTATTGTTTTGTGAGAACCTCGATACCAAAACAGAGACGACATACAGTAGGTACTACGAACTTGAAATCATTACTTTGTCTGTTCACTATGTACATATTACTAATCAAATTTCTATCAAATTCTATCACCACCACCAATAACCACAGAACATCAAAAGTCATCATCATATACCACACGCATTACCAATCAAAATATCCTTACATCGATTAGTTTTCATCACGAGTCATTGTTGAAAAGGATTTTCGAATTTAGGTCGATTAAAGTTACAATATTAAAAGCTAAGCATGCGTTAATGCTTTTTCAAAGACATATCTTGAATTAGGTCGATTATTTCTATAACGAATTTCTATTATGAATTCTTCATATACACAATATGGATATTCGTAGTTTCAACTGTTTGTTTTTTTTGTGTAGGTAAACCATCATGGACGCTGTACCGACTTGTACCGACTAAAAATCATAGTGACCTCCACGAACATTTACCGGGGTGCCGGAATCGCGACTGCATTCACCACAGCCCCGATAAGTCAAATGATTAAGTACTGATAGCAAAAGACCTTTTCAATTTCACGCAACGTGCACGATACAGTGCATGGCAGTTCACAAAAATTGAAATTCAAAATAAATTAATAATACAATAGAAGTCAATTTTATTTTTAGCATGTAGGTAATGTCAACGCTTACAGGTAGTCCAAAATTATACAAAAGGAATGACAGTGACCTTTGCGAATAATAAATATATTAGTACATGTATGTAAATGAAAAATCAAGTATTTAACAACACTGAATTGTTTATTTTGTAACGTTATGAAAGTTGGTGGAATTGCAATAAAGCATTCATCATCATCATTCCCCTGCCCTTATCCTAATTTAATTGGGGTTGGCGCATCTTCTTCTATACATCTTGTAAATTAAATAATGCTTTATAAATGAACCCTACCCTTTTTTCTATCAAACTGCTAAAAGCACGAAAAGACGCTATCGCCTCATGGTTGATATAACAAAAACCTGAATGAAGTGCTTTTTTTAAGTACCGCGAAACAGTGAAATGTGCTGCCGGAGTGGGTCTTCCCCGATAGTTACAATCGGGATGTCTTCAAGACGCCAGTGATTCGGTTTCTTCTAGGCAAGCGTGCTCCATCGTAGACCGCATTATCCCTTAATATCAGGCGAGATGGCGGTCAAACGCAAGCCTATAAGAATAAAATAAAAAAATGACATTAATAATATAGTTTCGAACACTTTGCAGCGTTCGTGGTTCGTGGTTGAGTCCTCCTGCAACCACGAACGATGCAAAGTGTTCGAAATGTCAGGAAAAATAAAAACCTATAATACACGCGATTAATCCTGTTAGAAGTTGTTTTATTATAATGAGTAATAATATATTTAACGTGTCGCTTAAAATGATAAATAGAATCTGAAGTTATACGTATTTTTATAGAATATGCATAATATTTACTATCTTGAATCTCTATTTATGAAGAACTGAAAGTATTTCGGGGGTTTCCCCTTTAATATAAAAATACTAGCTGTGCCCTGCAAACGTTGTGCCGCCCTATAAATTTTCTGGCTAGGGCCACCCTTATCACATAGGGGTATAAAAATAGCCTACGACCTATTCTCAGACCTACCAAATACATGAAGTTTCATAAAGATCGGTCAACCCGTTTCGGAGAAGTTCGATAACAATCACTGTGACTCGAGATTTTTGGAACGAAGTTCCTTAACGCGCGTTGCGAAAGGGGGCTAGACGGAAAAAATTAAGACGGATAGTTGTAACGACACTTTTTGCTATAGTAAGCTATTGTAAGCCGTGCGGCGTGCACATGTTTCTCTGTCCGTCTCTCTCTCTCTCTCTTATAGAAAGCAAGCCAGAGATATATATATATATGTTTTTATTTATTTAACTTTAACTTCGTTCCATCCGGGTGTCCCTTGACACCTCTCAAGTTTTTTATATATTTGATGAGTCTAAAGACCACAACTCTTTACAGTTAAAATATAGTATACCAGGTCTATTCAGGTCAGCTCTTACATACGAGCGGCATGTTGTCGACGACTGTTCTCTTATCTTATTATACCTACCATACAGGCTGAATTTTTCAAGTAGGCGTGAATGGCCAAATTTGATACTATAAAGAATCGCGAAAAATACTCAAACGATTCTCGGGCCTGATTTTGACGAAAACTAAAACTACTTATTACTTATTTTTTAAAACACAATTTTCATATCCAAGAATCGAACCCGTTGATATTGATACTATATTTTTACACCATTTGCTAGTGTTGCTAAGAAGGATCAAATTCTTAAAAGTAATGATATAAAGGAATAACACAATTTTAGTATCCAGTTTATCATGTAATGTCATTGATTTATACATAACCCGCACATGCCTTGTTCGAATTTGGAGGCTGAGTTGCCCGCGTCCGTAGGTGTGCATCCTTAAAAAGGAATCCCTACACTTGGCCCCAGGGTGGTGCAAAACAAGCAAAACAACTCGAGTGGGAGGCTTCGGCCGCGGCTAGTTACCAGCCACCAGACGAAGCTATGCCGATGTAGTCCGGTGCAATCGTTGTGGGAGACGGGTCTGAGCAGTTGCTCAACTCCCCAACTATCGTTCTCCCCAAATCTACCCACTCTACTTAAGAGTGAATAGATTGCTTTTGTATATACGACAGAATTGTACTTATACTTAACAATAAAAAAATATGATAAGTGTAATAAATATATATATATAATACATCCTATGTTGTTTTTTCCTAAATCAGCTGGTTTGATTCCTGACTGATGTCCTTGAAAAGGTATTTTTCGCCATTCCTTATAGTTTAAGTTATGGCTATCCACGCCCACTTCAAACATTCACCTGTAGATATATGACAGGGAATATCATTAGTTAATCTAAGTCTTATCTATAAGAATAAAAATAACAAAAGAAGTCGGTTAATAACTAAAGTCAGTAATAAGAAACATAATTAAGTCGCTCAACCGACAAAGTATTCTTAGGTAAGTAGTACTTCTTAGGTAAAACAAGCATGTATATTCAGATATCTGAGGAGTTTTATTGATATTTTACAAGCATATTCATTTATCATAATGGCTCAGTCACCATTTTATTATTACTATCGATAGTTACGAATAGTTATAAAAATATATTCCGATAAATCTTACAACTTCGTTAAAAATTATGCTGTCTGTTTTTTATTAATTTCATACAAAGATTTAATAATAATAATGACAACATACTTAATTTTAATATTTTTGGCATGACTATTGCTTAATTTCCAAAAGCATAATATCACATATTTTATCTTTCTCTGGCTCAATAAACCTATTATCCATTATTATTCTTCTTTATTTATGAGCGGAACTCTTATCGGAGCATCCGCTAATCTCCTCTATCCTCTGCTTCTTACGCTGTAAGCAGATAGGCTATAGATCAATTATGTATGTCAATAATTTAAATCTTGGAAAATAAACGCATATTTTAATTTATTTAACCAGGTCTTGTGCCTAAAGTTGAGGATTCAATTTCCGCGTGGAGACCAAAATCTGTATGTCCTTCATTAATATTAAAGTTCCAAATCTAGATGTCGGTGAATGTGCTTTGTATTTATCATGAATCTCGTTGTTTATTCAGACTTCCTTGTTTGTTCGAGTAGATATTAAATAATATTATCAGGACCAGTCATCGCATCGTACATTGTACGTCAAAAGCTAGAAGGTTTATTATATGTGTCGAAGATGGATTGTAGAATCCGCTGCTTTACAAAACAGATCTGGGGGTCTAAAAAGGCCACATTGGTTGAATCATAATAGGATCTTAATATGATTCATTCCATTAATCTTTAAATGGGCACTTCATGAACAAAATCATATCATAATTCCCTTGCAATTCATAAACAGTAATTCATCTATTTGACAGTTCTCTATGTATAATGGCTCACAAAATAGGAATGTCTAATGTTTCAAGGAGCAGAATCTCAAGAAGTTACATAATTCAAATAATGATAAATTTTTAGGAGAAATACTCAAAAGGGCCCTTTTTTATCAGAAATGTATCTACGTTTTGCCACCAACTCGACTGATGTTAAGCGAAGGTGTGGCCGAGGATGGAGCACGTAGATCTAGAATACATCTATTTACTCTAAGTAGAGTAAATACATTTGGGGAGAACGACAGTTGGGGAGTTGATGCAACTGCCCAGACCCGTCTCCAGCAACGGTTGCACCGGACTACATCCCGAAATACGACTAGGTCGTTTCATGGCATGGCTTCGGCCGGTGGGTGGTAACCAGCCGCGGCAGAAGCCTTCCACCATAGTTGTGTTGCCTGTTTTTTTCATCACCCATGGACCAGGTGTAATATTCCATTCTAAGGGTGCACTCCTACGAACGCGGGCAACTCAGGCCCCAAAGTTTTTACGGCCCCATTTTAGACCCCCAGGTTTTATAAAACAGTTGAACAACGTTCAGCTGGATTGCCATACGTTTAAGAAAACTGCTACCCACATTTAGACGTTATTGTAGTATAATATATCTACGGTCAGACAGATTTATTTATTATATAAGTATATTAAATGCATAGTCACCACTCAAGTTAAAGAAAAGTTACTATAGCCCCGCTTGGCAGGGCTTCTGTAAAGTCAGAAAAAACCTAAACACGAAGGGGATGATGGGGGTAGTTCGCTCACTACGTTCGTTTACTGTTTACTCGGCCCCGTCACCCTACTCGACTCTAACCTGTCCGTGTCGGGGTATACGGGACTCCCGAGCTCGCCAATTTAATTTATTTTCTTTCATAATCCGGATTTAATATCGATTTGTATAGTAGTTTAGTATTTATGTCATACTAAGGTTTTTTTTTTGTGCTTCTTACAGGTGTGTGCGCTTGTTGTTTGTGCGCTTACTGTAAAAAGTCTCGTAAAAATTCTAGAGAAGCACAAAGATGAAAAAATATAGCAGTAGATATACTGTCGCACAAAAATGATGATTAATGTCCTATTGTGTTCGTGGTAAATATATTTGACAATGATACCAAAATAACTTTGGTGTTATTTAAAAATTATATCATGTTTATATAATAGAAATTATACCACGAGCAAGTACATTGACGGACCTGGGTGGCTGTGTTCTTGCACTTGAATTTCTTAATTCAGGGTTTTGAGTTCAAATAGTTTTGGAAACCAAGTAGTAATTAGTAGTTACTAAACCATTATGCATGAAGTATTTTATTTAAATTAAATAGGTATTTTAATTAAGTTCAATGTGACTTTGTCATGACTTGTCGTTCCAAAGGTCATTTAATGTGATTGTTTATCGCCAAAATACTATTTTGCCTGAATGATGAATAACATAAATAAATACATCTACCAATAATGCCTCATCCTGTCTTTCCACAAGATGATACTATATTTTTAAGAAAATATCAGATTTCCGTTAACTACACTACAAACCTATAATAAAACCCCAAACCGCCGTTTATGAGGACATTTGCGTATAAATACGAAATTAATGAATTTTATTTGCACAGCTTCAAAAGATAGAGCAAAAGATAACTTAGCGCCGCATAACTTCTTTTAAACCGCACTGCGGTGCCACCTACTTGTATAGGTATTGATTTTTTTTTTCATAGAAGTTTCAGCAAACGTATCTTGTCAAAAGTTAGCTACTTATTGATTACTTCTTGAATTTAAATTATTATAATGTAATTAAAATTTATTTTCTTTAAACGGAAACATGCTATCTTTTTTAGCTTAAATTCAAACTAAAAACATATGTGAATCCAATTCTAAAAAGTAAAAGCGGGCGAATTCTTCAGGTTGTTTGTATATTTTCGTATTCGAATAAGCTTTTATTATAAGTTAAGATATTAAAAATATTTTAGGCAAATAGGTTTTATTACTCCTCCTGAACGAATTTTACGTCGACAGCTTATCTTCAAAGAGATTAGCAAAGTACCTACGCAGGAGATATTGTAGTGCACACGTGTATGCGCAAACACAGGCGCACTCCCTTTTCCATCAATGTTATTATTCGATGGGATGGCAAGCCGCAGCATGAATTTTTTGTTTATCCAATATGTATCCACGTTTGGCCACCAACTCGCCTGTTGTGAAGCGACTGTGTGGCCCAGGAGAGAGCATGTAAACCCAAAACAAATCTATTCAGTCTAAGTAGAGTGAATAGATTCGGGGAGAACGACAGTTGGGGAGTTGATGCAACTGCCCAGACCCGTCTCCCACAACGGTTGCACCGGACTACATCCCGAAACACGTCTAGATCGATTCACGGCATGGCTTCGTCGCATGGTTTTGCACCACCCAGGGTTCACATGTAGGGAGACGCGGGCAACTTAGCTCCAAAAATAATAATGCTCTCCAAGTGTAGGTCTGGCCATCGCATACACAGTCTCGATACCTACTCACTGCCTAATTAGACTAGAGGTCAGACACGCGGCTATTAAACTTGAGTTCTGAGTTCAATTCTCATATCGAGCAAGTGTTAGTGGGTTTTTATTTTATAAAACTCTCAGCCATCCTAGAGATTGAAATCATGTTCGGTTGATGGTAATAAGATCACCTTATCGAACTTAATAACGGCATCGCTGAAATGAGGAGTTACAACAGTATACACATCTGTTTTGTTTTATCTATAATAAGATAATAAGAACTCCTTAGAGTTGGTTACCTGCCAACGAGAATATGGAAACCATAAAACAAACCATAATAATAATATAATGATATGTGGTTCTGGTTATACCAATTAGATACCTACGATTAGAATATAAAATAATTATACAAATTAATACAGGTCTGCAGGGTTACTATTGTAAATAAATTATCTCGATTATAATAATAACAATCAAACGCCGCCTTGATACGGGCAGAAGGGACAAACATGTGAGCGGCTAGAGGTATCGAGTGGAGCGGCCCCGGTTTCACCATTGTGGGTCTTAAAGACCCGGACCGGGTTTCGCCGTTGTTACTTTACATAAGCTCTGGCGACGCGTCTGGCCGGCCAACTAAGGCAAGACAGCCTTGAGACTCCTGCTTGGGTTCCACTCCAGCTAACAAACTGGAGACGAAGCCCTGGCCGACTCTCCAGGGTACTCAGAAACGCAGTGTAGCCACTCACCAACAGCTCGCCATAACCTGCCCTGTGTTTTGTATGCTTCTCGTAGACTTTATGACACTTATTTTTGTTGTCGTATCTATCATAGGTCTTAAAAAGCTCGTTTAATGTTCTAGTTTAAAGTTAGTCTTATGAGATGTGGTAACGTCTGCCGAACAGTCCCAGAAGGTTGTATTACTATTATTCAATCTTTGAATTGATTTTCAAATTAAGTGCGACATTTTCTGTAGAATATTCAATTGCTTCTCCTAAAATTGTATAATAAAAGAATAAGTTCTAGAGTTGGTACAATCAGCCTCTTATAGATTTTTTTTTTCTTTTTTTTATTCTATCAAGTTTTACATTTTTTAAAGAAACACAATTCTCCTGCTATACGCTATATGTTACAGTCAAAAGTCTTAATCGGTCAGAAGTATTTAGCGTATACGTATATTTGGCGAAATTTTAAAACCTAAAAATTATTATGAATTATTTTACAAATCAATATACAACTATTTATAACGAGTTAGTAGATCCTATATGGAAAGCTTCCAAAATTCGCTTTTTAATTTCGTTAAGTGTATACAACGGTTTATGTAGACTGTACCTCAATTATTCAAAAGTTAAATTTTATTTAGAGTTGGAACCACCCGCTACCAACATAGTAACTCACAAATATTTAATTCTTTTGTTTACCTGCATCTTACATTTCTTTATAAATAATAATTCTCCGAGAAAACCACTCCACACTCTCTAAGTTCAAGGATGTCAATAAAACAAAAAATGAACACTGACGACGTATTTTGTGCAGTGGTGGAGAGACAGCTGAGTCACGTGGTTGGATCGACTCCCGCATGGAACAATTACGAGTATGTGTATCAATAATAGATTCGATAATAATTTCGAGTCTGGATGTGTGTATATGAAACATTTGTGTCTATAACAATACAAAGAGCAGCCCCCAAACTGCACCGTATCCGGACGAGCACCAACAACATTTTAAAAGTAATTGCGGACAGGTTCGACAGTCCCATTACAAACCACTGGATTGCCCTTTACGTCTGACAAATACAAGCTTCGACCATTAATCTAATTAAATTTACTATTATGGTTCTTAAAAACGTACATGTTTAAAGTATATGGATAAGAAAGTCTGAGATAAACTATTAATAATATTAATATTCATACAGGAGCAACGTTTTAAAAAAGGACTATACCAGCAAAATTAGGTTTACATTATCTGTAATAATATAAATAATAATAAAATTAACTACGCTAATTAAGGTATGCTTGACTAAGACGATGCACAACAGTCTAAATTATAATAATAAAACTATACCAATTTACATAATGGGTAGAAGCCGATTTTATTAATAGGAAATAGTATGTTTATTACAGTGCTATGAATCATCAAATGTTACCAGAAGTTATTAATATTTAGTTCCTGTTCTCCGAAAAATAATTATAAATCTAATAAGGGTAATCCAAATTCAAATTCAATAAACTCTATTTAACATATACCAGATTACATGCACTTTTATGAAACGTCAAAGCTAGGTGCACGGTTCCAAAAAAGTTGATCTTATGGAGAAAAACCGGCAAGAAACTCCATAGACACTCTTTTTAAAATAAAATGTTATTTACAATTGTATAGGTATTGATGGTATGTGACAATAATGTAAGAAAGGAAAACCAAAGCAAATGATTGAAATAGTAGAAGTCTATAAAGCCAAAACGATTACCAAGGCAATTACGAGCTGCCAGTCCCGACAGACAGCACCCGTTCACGAGTATGACATGCGCATCAGCATTGCTGAATGCAAGGGAGCTCTAAGACCCGATACACATGATACGACAGCAGACAAAAAATTATCCATGTTGTTTATCCACGGATGACGCGAATTGGTCTATATTATGTATGGAAATTCATCATACACGTGGTGCCCGACTCCTACTGACTAAAACTTACTCTAACCTTTACCGGGGTTTCGGGATCGGTAGTTGCATTCACCGCGACCCCGGAAAATTATGACCCTTCGCATACCGTCTGCAGATCCCGTAATTTGAACCGGTCAGCCACAGTTCGCATGCACAGACATTGCAGTATGCAGCGCGCCGCCGTTTCGGGCCTGTTGCTGGCATGTATTGATGTTTACGGCATCACACTTTCGATTATACACTACACACACTGACCAAAACTAACCAAAACACAATGCTTTCAAACACTAAATATTTACAGATAAATCTTTGAAAAGCATTAACGCAAGCTTAGCGAACTCTAGTTATAATTTTTAAATGGTAATTAGAATACGGTCGTGAGCAGGATTCGAACCTGCGCCTCCCGGATAAATACTCCAAGCTCTCTGACTAGCCATCTTGACCTCTGCTCACTACCGTGAATTCTTCTTCCCCATTTTAACACGTCTTTTGGTGAAAATTGCTATCTATTCAGTCATATATAAATTAAATATGATTGCTTCCCCAGAATAAAGTTGAGATGCGCAATCCACTGTTGAGGTTCATGTAAGGGTAATGTACTTTATTAGAATCAAGAGATCTAGAACCTACTGCATAATTTCCCGAAGGCCAATTTATGACGTCACAAGCATGGAAATATACCTTCCAACATGTAAACATTAATTATATCGATATTATGAAGCTTGATCTATTTTTAAAGCAAATTTATTATTCGGGTTTTTTGTTGATAATACGGAATTGGATGGTTCTCTGGTAGTTTCGTTGTTGGTGAATATAATATTGAAAGCAGTAGTGACTGTACAAGTAAATAAACTGTAGAAGTTCATTGAACCAATTTTGACTTACGTTTAATTGCGTAGGTTGACAATCTGACGTATGAGCGTGACAGTAAACAGATGACAAAAAGTTATTCACAATGCCAGCATTGTAAATAAGTTTATGTTTTTAAATGTAGGTAGGTACTTCTTTTATCGGCCTACGCAATTAGTAATATTTTGGGTTTTCGTGATTATTACACATTACAATAATATTGTTTGAATGGAACATCAAAGAAAGCAACATCAAGGAAAGACAGGAGAATCTAAAATCAATTAGGTATTTATGTAATTGTATCTAAGGCTCAGTTTATTTGAACCGTAACGACTATTATATAATATTGCACCAACTTATCGTTAATCGTAACTTTGTTATTATGACATTTTTTATACATGTAGGTAAACTCTGTCAAAATGAGAAAGTAATACGTCAATTAGTTTTTTTTTAATAAAGATTACTTTATTAAAAAAAAACAAATATAAATGTTTATGAATGTACAGATTATGTGGAACCCTCGATGCGCAGACTCGCACTTATACGGTTAATTTTGGTCTCATATCTGATGAGACCAAAGTTGAGCACAAGTCCTTGTAAACATTACAAAAGCAGAATAGGTACCAGTTTTTATTCAAATGTCTTGCTGCGACTGGTCGTTTCCCTCTTATGTCATGATTGTTTAATGCACATCCGGAACTAAGGTGATTTTCTTGAAGCTTCGTGACTTTGTAGTATCACATTTTAAGCAATAAGTACCATTCACCTGAAATAATATTAACCTTGCATTGCATAGTTAAACATGGCTCATTACCTCATTGGCTAGTGGTCGTAAGCGCGGCAGCTGAGCATCAGGTCCTTGGTTCGATGCTCGGGCTGGACAAAATATTATTAGGTTTTTCTGTTAATATTCTCAGTAACAACCCGCACTTAGGAACTAATAATAAAAAAAAAACTCACCACAATATTTGAAAATATATCTAATACATATTGCTTGGTTAAGGTACGTGTGACAATATTGTGGGAGACTGGTGCCTAAGCTAGGCCGAAGTCTGTGTTTCAGGCCACCAGATCTCCACCCCGAGTTATTGAAATTTAACTCGGGGTGGAGACCTGGTGGCCTGAAACACAAACTTCGGCCTAGCTTAGGCACCAGATTCTGTACTAAGGCAATAGGTACATCATTTATATATATATATATATTTTTAGTGGAAAATAGTTATTGTGGGGAGTTTTGTGAGGAGCTGGTTTTGTTTTGCTTGTTTTGTTGGTGCGTGGTGAGTGTACATGTGATGTGAGTGCGTGTGTGGTGTATATGTGCTGTGTGCGTTTGTGTTGTGTGTGTGTGTGTGTGTGTGTGCGCGCGTGCACGTGTGTGTGTGTGTTTGTGCGTGTGTATGTGGTACATAAGAAGGACTCATTTCAACGCATTACCAAGTAAACTGTACCCAGTAGATGGCCATAGGCTCACCACCGCCTGGGATTTAAGATGTGTGTACAACATTACTTTTCAGCCTAGCCTTTGGGGAAGACAGAAAAAAATCTTTATCCAAATTAGGCTAAAAACTAGTGCTTTTTGAACATCAAACATTAAGACAGCCCCCAAAAAAGTCGACGCTTCACGGCTTTCTAGTGTTTTAGATTCTATGTTAAATTTTAAATCTGGTGGTATTTCGTTACTTAGGACCATAATAATTAGTCAGCATGTCCTCTGTGTGAATCAGAGGAATAAGTCTGCTAATTTATCAATGCAATTGAGTATCGATAGTGTGTCGATAGAATGATTGTAGGTAGTTGGTATTCCACTGGTGTAATAATACCAGTGACACCAAGTTGTTCATCAACCTCACGCTAAGAAGAAGAAGGCGCTTGGATGACAACTGGCTGTTATTTTATTTTATTCGACAGACTCTGGCCCCGGATATGACTTGCGATGCTGAAATGTATGAAATTTGATGAGATATTGTCTATTGGCCTTAAGTAACGTGGACGTAACAGCGTAGCGAGCTTTATCGAAGAATCTTCACAATAAAACTATACATACATATTTGTTGCAAAGAAAATACGGTATGGACACGATTAGAACTGATAATGATGAACCTAATTTTTAACAAAATGAAGAACCGACTCCAAAAATGCACTAAAAAGTAAAAAAAATATTGCATTATACTTACTATCATTTACATATTTTTTTTTAAGTTTGAGGATCAAATCAATTTATTAGGACAATAATATACAATTATTATTATTTTTGGAGTCGGTGCCAGCAAAAGATAAATGGGACCAATCTGAAAGAATATACTTTCAAATAAAAAAATAATTTTCCATATCGGTTCATAAACGATGGAGTTCTGAGGTACAAACATAAAAAAAATACAACCGAATTGATAACCTCCTCCTTTGTGGAAGTCTGTTAAAAATATTTGTTGGATGGATACTCTAAGCGCTCTGCCAGTTAAGCTATCCTGAACTATGTTCTCCATTCCAAACCTTTTCCACATCGATGCGCCTTAAAGAGATGTTACCGCCATCTGTTCAGTCTCTATACATTTTTTCGTTTTCGGGGGCAAACCTTGAAAAAGGCACCCGACCTTTGGGGATAAAATGGGAATGTGAGTTTCCTACCTCGCTAAAACCACCCCGGTGGGGTACCATTAACACATGGAGGAGGGCACTGAGTCCTCTTAAGAGAACAGCTCCAGTACCCCCATTATGCAACGGTGATTTAAGGTACATCCCTGGAGAGACTGTAAAGGGTTCTCTCCCGTTAGCCTCACTGTGCACGGCAGCACGTGACCACTGTGACACTGTCTTCTCTACAGAACTTCGGACAGAACCAAACTGTTCCAAAACCCCAAACGCGGCCTGCCTTAAATCATACAGGTAGGGTACAGTCATTGAACCGACACGACTTGCATGCAATTAATTCAATGTCGTACAGATGCAATTACTTTAAAAAATATTATTTATAAGAATCTTTGCATTTCGAGGAAGGCCGACCTCAACGAACGTGGGACCGTTCAAGTATTACGTAACAATAAAACGCAGATTTTTTGCAATTGTTAACCCCGTCGTCCCCCTTGTCAGTAAAAGTAAGCAAAGCTCTTTCCCCCCCACCTCCCATGCTTACGTAAGCATTGGTACATGCATTTTTCAATGTGTTCTGGTTTCTTTATTGATTCATGAGCTCATTCTAAGTCTAGAAACGACAAAAGTCTTTTACTCGGTTCTAAGTGAATAAACGTGAAATTGTGTTTCGTTTTCAAGCACAGACAAGTAGGGTACCCATATGTGTTCAAACCGAGAGTACAGAGTAAATAACTGTCTACGGTTCAAACCAAAAAACCCCATGTCATCAAAAATAAGCAAAGCAGAGACCCCACTGCCCCCCAATAGTGCTAATACTTGAATGGCCCCCGTACCGCAATCAAATCGCAGTTCAAAAAGGACAGGTCAGGAGCAACATAAACCAAGCATGCATAAAAAAGATAATGAACATACACAGATGAAGCGCAAGTATGTGTGTCAGACTCGTAGCAGGTGGAAATTGATAGTCTCTGTCTGCCCCAATGGGAAACACGCAACGTGATTCTATGTACCTAGTATATTTCTTACCGTGAGAGTGCCATGCTTCGGCACGAATGGGCCGGCTCGACCGGAGTGATACCACGGCCTCACAGAAAACCGGCGTGAAACAACCCTTGCGTTGTGTTTCGCCAAGTGAGTGACGGTACCGGAGGCCCAAACCCTAAAAGGCCGGCAACGCACTTGTCACTTCTCTGGGGTTGCGGGTGTCCATGGGCGATGGTAATCGCTTACGATCACGCGAGCCATCCACTCGGTTGCCCCCTACCCCATAAAAAAAATGTTTATAATAAGTAGAATAGTTGATTTCGCGTTGACTATATTTGTATCTATCAAAGACAATCCTTATTGCTAGAGTTTTAGCAACATGTGTTTTGTTTTTCAAATTCAGATTCCCAATTCCCATAGTGGACTTAGTAGGTATATACATAAACTTACTACATACTAAAATCTTACGGCATGTGCAATAAAAATAGCAAAAAATTATATGTTGATGGGAGGTTTTTTAATAATGATTATTTTGGCAAACGCATAATTTTGTAACTTAAGTATAAATTATACGTTAGTCATATGTCACGAGAATGGTAGATAAAGCAGGCAGAATATTATGCTAATTATGAAAGACATTTGTGTACTTATTTTTAATTATCAAAATAATTATATATTTTTTTACAATAATACTCCTCCTGACCGTATTCCGGCCACGGCGGCCTATCTCTAGGGAGATTAGCCAAGTACGCACGAGATACTATAGTGCACAAGTGTACGCGAATAATAGATGAACCCCCTTTTCCTTCTCTCTCATATTCCGATGGGACGGCAATCCGAAACGACCGGAGAGAGATCAGGCGCAGGCCCGACGGCTTTACATGCTCTCCGAAGCTCCATGACTCCGGGCTACTACTGAGAATTTCCTAACTGAAAAACCCAATAAAATTTTGCCCGACCTGGGAATCGAACCCAGGACCTCACGCTCAGCAGCCGCGCTTGCGACCACTAAACCAATAAGGCAAAATAATTATTATATGGATGGTCAACTATATTTTTATAACGATATTGAATATTGATCAAGTACCTATTCTTCGCTAAATATTCCTACTAGACTTATTCAGATTACTACAAGCGAAAGTATCTACCTGTGTATTATGCGTATGAATGACACGTTGGTTTAATGGACTTAAGTTTATGTCCTGGATCCGATTCCCGGGTCGAGAAAAGTGCTATTCGGTTTTTCTGATAGAACATTCTGAATAGCAGTCCGGAATGTGTAATGGTGCCCGGTTGATGGCAATAAGTTTACCACCTATTACATGGGTCTTATTAACTGCATCAGTGAAATGTGGGTGAGTAACAGAAGGTACACCTCTGCGTCACCAGTAATATTATAGTAGTGATAGCCTAATGTTATAACCGTTGGACTGTCAAGTCAAAGGTCGCAGGTTCGAATCCAAGGCAAGCACCACTGACTTTTCGAAGTCATGTGCGTAGGTATTATAAATTAATTATCACTTGCTTAAAACGGTGAAGGAAAACATTGTGAGGAAACCAGCACACATGTGAGATGTTCTCCATGGTGTGTAAAGCCATGTCAGAGACTTACGGGTGGCTTAAATTCTGACACTAGGTTGTTCATCAACCACATGATAAGAAGAGGAGCAGGAATATGCTTTAATAAGCCTTGCATAATGACAGTACTGATAGTGACCACCGGAGTTATTAACCTACATAAAGCATTGGCAACTCTACATTTGCTGAGCACTACATCTTTCTACGGGAAATAATCTTTCAGGAACAAAAAAATACATAAGAGCATACACTAGTCGATGTAATGTCTACCAGATGTCAGACTGCCATATATAGTAAGGCAACAAAATTTATAAATAATTAAAAAAAAAACTTTAAAATTATATAGTAAATGTATATAATTACAAGGATTTTGAAATAATTACTATCATAACATTACATAACCAGCCCATATCTGTCCCACGGACAGGGAACTGGCCTCTTCTCATAACGATAAGGCAGAGCTTTAATCACCATGGTTATTAAGTAAGTACTTACATATTAATGAAAAAATAAAACAGAAGTGCCTTTTGTGTCTCTGACGCCTACCACTACTTAAAGTCACGTGATTAATCGTGAAATGTAAAAAATGAACTTGTTCTATAGTTCAAGATATGTCTTTGAAAAAGCATTAACGCATGCTTAGCATTTATTGTAACTTTTTTCTATAGTTTTATTGCCTCGTTGGTCTAGAGGTCCCAAGCGCGACTGCTGAGTATGAGGTCTTGTGTTCGATTCCCGGGTCGGACAAAGTGATAATGAGATTTCGCCTGGAGTATCTATCCGGGAGACGCAGGTTCGAATCCTGTTCGCGACCGTATTATTTTTCCATTTAATATTGTAACTTTAGAGTTCGCTAAGCATGCGTTAATGCTTTTTCAAAGACATATCTTGAAGTACCTACTTGTGTATGAGGATATGGTCTGGCCTTCTTTAAGCACTGATTGGTTTGTAGAGGACCAGTGTGGTTTTTAGTTGATAGGAGTCCGGCATTGCGTCCCTGACGGATTTTACACACACACAGAAAAAGGGTTCAGTAACTCTTTAAGGAGGGACTGAATTCATAGCATTGACGTCATCATAAGACATATTAAAATGTAGTAGAATAATTGTATACTATAATAATTCTATAGTGAGCAGAGGTCAAAATAGTGTAGTTAGTAGAGCACCAGGAGTATTTATCTGAGCAGGTTCAAATCCTGCTCACACCCGTATTTTACTTTCCACAAGTATTTTTACTTTAGAGTTCGCTACGCATGCGTTAATGCGTTTGAAAGTTTTATCAGTTAAGGTTCCTTTTATTGCACCTGATGCTTGACGAATGCTTCCACACATTCGAATAATTTCGTGTAAGTAGTTATAACTCATCAAAAAAAAAATACAGTGCTTCTTGATCCAAAATGATAATTTATCAATTTGGTAATGCCCAACAAATCATTATTAATAATGTATCACTTCAATCAATATTTCCAACCACAGCAGCTATGTTTATGTTAATAATAAATAAATAGTTATCGTCACGTAACTTTTAACTAACAAATATTTACTAATTACTGTTCTTACTTAAAACGTGGTCGGCACGCACACAACTGACGTAAAATTCAGATTCATATTAATTTTGTGAACACTTTATAGCAAATCATTGTAAGAAATTTTCATAAAGGAATATTCAATTAATGTAGAGGTTAACAGAACACTTGGTGACTTCTAACAAACGTTAAATACCCACTATAATAGTAATAAATTTTGCATATTAATTTTAATTATTTTTCAGGCCGAAAACGTAATGTTGATGCTAAACTTTCGGTCACTGACCTTTCGCATTTAAAGGTTATTGCTCTTCGCTATATTATTTTCATGAAATCCTTTAAACTCGCTCATTTGTTACTACTTTGTTCAGTACCGAATAAGACCACCGGCTTTACTAACAAATTGTGTCGAATATGACCCAATTGATTTATGCGTGAATGAAGTAATTGTCCGTCTAATATAATTTGTTATTTACTTCGATGTCATTTGCAATTGAAATTATTTTTTTCTCTATATAATTTGATAGTATAATGGTGACGAACAGGAAATTGTTGAACGTAATTTTGATATAGGTACTTATAGTACTCTAGTGAAAAGCTCTTCTACACAAAATACTCTAATCTGGGGGGTTACTGTTGAATTTAATACCAATTCCAATATTAAATCAGTGCCATAAAACAATTTTTAATGATAAAATAAATTTAAAGTTATTATATTTAATGGAAAATCTCGACCTCTGCTCACCAAGCAGAGGTCGAGATGGCTTAGTGGTCAGAGCGCCTGGAGTATTCATCCGGGAGGCGCAGGTTCGAATCCTGTTCGGGACCGTATTCTTTTTCCATTTAATATAATAACTTTAGGGTTCACTAAGAATGCGTTAATGCTTTTCAAGGATTTATCTTGAAAATAAATTTACCTACATCATAGTCATCTATACATCTTAATTTTAAAGCATGTCGGTTTACTAATATCCCGAATCTTTCATTATTTTTAAGACATTTTTGCATTTAAATGTATGAACTGACATATTTCCAATTCCAATCGAGCGGTTTGATTTTCAAGAGTACGCCTTTTGACTGAAAAAAGTAACAATTTTGAGCAAGTGCTCAAGTAGGTAGTACAGTTTATTTGAAAAATTTCCTCATATGGGTATATGAAGACATTGGTCAAATAAAATAAATGCGTGAAAATAGCAATGATTGAATGTCCGCTTCATTTGAATAAGTACTCTTGATGCTATAAAGCGCTTTTGTTTATGCAGCTAATTAAATAGTCTATCAGAGTCACTAATTATCCAGACTTTGAATTTTCAATCGATTTTCGAATCAAATTAGCAAACCTTGAACATTAGTATATTTATAAATATTACAGACGTAAAGATTCTACTTCAACTCTAAAACATTCTCTTAAAATTCCAAAAAAGAAAAAAACATATATAACCCGGAATACAAGACATTTCTGTTATTCTAATTTGGTGATTCCGTGCTTTTAGGTCGCTGTTTCGTTAAATGTAAAACAGTTGTGTATAATATAAAAGCGTTTTTGTTTTTATGTAATAGGTCAGTATTATCTACTGTAAAATAACCGCTGTGCACCAGCTCAAATATTTAATTATTACATGGTATTAAGAAACTATTCTTAAACTACACAATAATAAAAAAATCTGATATGCATGCCCATTAGCCCATAGGTAAATACATACAAGATGCACCATAAACAAAGACAACACTATTATTAAATACTTATTAACTAATTTTCCCGTAAAGTAACTCACATAAATTATATTTAGTTATTTCATAATCAATAAAACAGCTTAAAATGTGAGTGGTAATAAAGAGTATTGAAAGTTACCTGTCAGTTACGGGTTTATCCCGCAGAATCCCCTTCCCCCAGCACCGTAAATTGACCTTTAAATTTTCTTTGCGCAGTATTTGTACCATTTTTATCAATTATTTTTTAGATTGGCTATTTTTCCTAAACCCATCATTGCCAAGATTAGCTTTATAATTATATAATTTATGTGTTAAAATGATTGAATTAGGCAAATAGATTTTTAATTCTTTATATAGATATCGAAGACTTATAAGTATGGATGGAAGTTTAATTGAATGGTATCACTTTTTTATTTAAAACCTTTTTCTATATTTTTTTGTGTATGATAATGACAGAACATTAACACCGTGACCGCGATCTTCCTCACAGTTTTTTTTTTATTTACAGTTCTCACAACAATTGCTTAACAAATAAAAAAACACGCAGTTTCCATTAGCCACCACCTAGCTCTTCCTTCAGATTAAATAAACAACACTTTTTAAAACAAATTTATATAATATCATCAGAACAGTTCCACCGTATTGTTGTAGGAATTACGATAGAGAGTTTGCAAAGTTTCAAATAGATACGACTTCCAGAAGTAGGTGAAATAAGTACCTATTGTTCAGAAAGACCGAAAAAGAAAGAAAGATCTTTGATTGTTTTACAATTTACAAATACCTACCATGCACATACCAGTTCAAGAGGTTTTTAGCTCCATTAGCTAGATCTTTATTTTTAGTCATGATGGTCAAACCGAATTCTTAATCTTTATTATTTGCGAGAGAAAAAAACACTTAATATATACACAAAAAATACAACTCTACCGTATTAAATAAACAAAAACTTATTCAAACCGAATTTTTGTGTTGGTTGACTATAACACAGAACAGAGTGCAGTACTTAAATGTAATGTTATCTCCGCTATCGGCACCTGAGCAGTGTTAATTTGGCCCAAATTAAACGAAGCAAACAATTGTGCCTATGTACGAAGTTACGAACGCAACGAATATTGCTGACCTAACACATAGCTGGGACAACGCTGACTAGTGTAGATTACAAGTTAACGCGCACACCATTCCTTTTGTTTGTAAACAATTTCAGAGAAACAGTTTACACGGGAAAATTGCCATTCTCGTAAAGTTTAAGGCCACTCGGGTTATTTTGCTGAGCTATTCAAAATGTTAGTAAACTGAATTGTTATACAAAGCAGGGTGTTTTTAATTTTCGTCGCAAGCGCGGTTGCTGTGTGTGAAATCTCGAGTTCGAATCCCTATCACGATATGATAAGTAATTTAGAACTTAAGTAATCAGTGTCGACGTTATTTTTCTTATTGGCCGTACCTATTACGGTGGTAACATTATTATACCAAGTTTACTTTATAAGTCATACGACTTCGTATTTAATTGAATTTAAATAATATATTCGTTTCAACTGTTAGATTTAAATCGCGCGAATCAATATGCATTTTCGTTTACCTACTTTTTTAAATTACTAATGTCATGGATCATGGCCATACAAGAAGCAAAAATACATGCTAGTTCTTAGTAAAGAACTAAATACCTTCTATGATTATAAACAACTAGCGATCAAAATTAAGTAATTATAATGAAGGAATATGGACCTACAAAAGAAGACTCAACTCTTAACCACAACATACTTAAAAAAGACAGAAAAGTGAAAATACTCCCAAGTTCGAGAGCTTACACAGACAAATTTACGATATTAGTAGTAGAATAATGTATGAACTATTTGCTATACATACATAAAATCATGCCTGTTTCCCATTGGGGTAGGCAGAGACTATCGATTTCCATTGGCTACAGTTCTGACACACCTCTTTCGCTTCATCTATGTCTATGCTATACCACGGCATAAATAACAACAGTACCTAGTCAAGCAAAAATATCCAGATGAAGCCCAACATTTGATTAGGTATACAGAATAACTAATTGCAGTGAAACACTATTCATTTAACTACATTGCACTTTTTGGAAACGTCGATTTATACAACAAGCGACAGACGTAGCGTGAACCCACCCGTATACTGTCATAGACCGTTGAAGTAGAAATAGCAACAACGCCCTTTGTAGAAAAAAAAAAACGTCTTCCACTAGTTAATATGACACCCACCTCTGCCCGCAAATATTATCAAATTCAGCTACTTTGCAAATTAAAATACAGTTTAGGTTTACGCTTTTGCCCTTTTTTTGCCTCCTATATAGGGCCAGAGCAAAGACTGACGCACGGCACGTCTGAGAAGTAAATGACTATGTCCATGTAATAAACTCATTTAATTAAAATAAGGTATAATGAGGAGCGCCGTCGTGGCGGATTGCTTCGAGGTTGTTTTCCGAGCATTGGAATATATATGTACTTCGTTGGATTACATAAATGTTTACTTATCATAGATAATGTTTTTGTAGATTATTTTTTTCAATCAATCAAACAATCAGCTGTCCTTTATCCATTTAACAAAACTCAGGATTGAAAAACGTGAAAGGATGCATCACAGCGTAAAAAGTGCTAAGTATGGCCCTCATTTTAGATCATATTATGCTTAACATTTTATATTTGTACAAAATTTTCGGTGCATGATATAATGCATGTCTTTTGCGTATACAATATACAATTTATACGTAAAAGCAAAGGATTTGCATTCGAATTAATTTATTAAACAAATGTTGTAGTCGTACCTATAACTTTTATAATTACGCATCTTGGTTAACGTTTTGTTTTATGACAAAGATTGTGCGAGAAAAAATACAAGATCACGTCACAAGACTGATGGCACGTTTAGAAAACAGTCAGTATTTTATATCTATATATTTGTATTAATACGTGAAGCAAAACTTAGTATGTAGACCTTTTTATGAAAATTACGCGGACGGAGGAGTATGAAATTTGGCACAGTTAAAGTTCAAGCATTAGAAATACATTAAATGAATTTAAAAAAAAAAACAATGCATACACTACCATGCGTTTGACACACACACATATCTTTGACAATAGAACCTTAAAATTGATCAAATTTAAATAAATTATGGTCGAAAATCAGTCAGTGGGCGACCACTAGTTATAATGAATTGTTCTCGAAATGATTTTTGAAGTTATAACTTATGTTCTGGGGTAGAACATCATAGCTTTTGATATTTGGACGAGTGCAAAATGTTTGTTTACGAACCATTTTCCGAGCAATTATGAAACAAATACTACTTTTCGCGATATTATTGTGTAGAATCGATTTTTGTAGCCTTTAATACCCTTTTCTACCCCATAAATAACAGGGTAGTGTGAAGAAACTCTAAAATTCATGTTTTGTTATTTTGTGTAGTTTCGTTTTCATTGCAAGATTTAACGTCGGAATATGAATTTTCCATCCATATTAACATTCCCTGCAATTTTCTCGCTTCATGAAGAATGTAGATCTAGGAGTAAAATTTGTATTTGCGATCTACACAATTGAAGCCGAGAAAAATGATGGCAATGCAGATATTTAAAAAACTTTAGGTTTCTTCATAAATTATATTCTTAGCTTTATTAGGCTATACAAGTCTCAAGACAAACATGAAGAAACCTCGTTTCTTGTATCCATCATTCGTATAATCTGAATAAAACACAATATAACATAGCATCACGCCTGAATACCCGAAGGATTAGGCAAAGGAGTACCTACTGTTGCATACCTACCCATATTTCACTGATGTACTGATGTAATAGATGGTGAGCCTATTACCAACAACCGGGCACAAATCCAAACTGCATGCTGGAACTTAAATTTTTCTAGCAAAAAAAACTGAATAACGCTGCTCGATCGGGGACTGGAACTGTGGACATTATACTCAGCCGTCGTACTTGGAATCACTAGACCAACAAGAAAGTATATCATAATGTTACAACATTTAATTGATGCCGGACATCAAATGCATTTCAAGAACGCAAATTTAGTCTCTAATAAATAAAAAGCTGTGATAGCCTAGTTGTATGACCGTTGAACTGACAAGTCAAGGGTCACAAGTTCAAATCCATGGCACGCATCACTGTCTTTTCGAAGTCATGTGCGTATTATAAATTAATTATCACTTGCTTAAAATGGTGAAGGAAAACATCGTGAGGAAACCAACACACCTGAGAGATGTTCTCGATGGTGTGTAAAGCCATGTCAGAGACCTACGGGTGGTTTCAACTCTGACACTAGGTTGATCATCGACCACATGATAAGAAGAATATATAATGATATACGCACATACATTGAAGACTTTATTGAAGACTGTTATAAGAAAACCGTGATCGAGTTATAGGAAAATTACATTTTGTTTGTTTGTGATACAATACGTGGACCAATTTATTATTTTTCCGTTGAAATGGACATTCACAATTAAATAACAATGCTGATATTGGAATCAAGTATACGTAATTAGTTTATTTACTAACAAGAAACCAAAACCAGCCGTGTCTTTCCCATTTTATTTTACCTGCTAGAATTATGTCCTTTTTTCATTTTTTTTATTATAATCATAATGGAAAACGATTTTGAAAATTCATATATACAAAATAAACAAATTTTTCTTGGTAGAATTTTTAAATCAGATTTGCATAATAATGTTGCTTATGAGTATCGGGCTGCGGTGACGAAGTTTGACGTCACGCACGTGTATATAGACAGTTGCGCAGGAGTTTCATAGATAGTCTGTAGTGAGACACGATAAGTGTCGTTTGGGGATAGGACAATTCGTCTACCCCGCTAATAGAGGTGTATTTTTACAAGAGGTAGGGATCCATTTTATTAGTTTTATAATATTTGTTTGTGTCAGTACTTAGGTACCTATTTAAAAAAGAAGGTTCCCAAAAGATAAAATTTATAAAAAGCAATAAATTTGAATTGCATGTGTCTAATATAACGGAAAATTAAAAAATATTATAGTGTTTTTGGAGTGTTAAAAATAATTTCTTTTGTGTCCATATTACATTGTGTTACGATATACATATTTAAATTAACAAGAGTTCCCCCAATCAAAACAATTTTACGTCGATGTGAAATTATCAGTGCGTACTATTGTGACTATTCGTAAGCTTGTATTGTAACTTCTTTCTTAGTAGAGTACTACCTACTTTTCTAATAAGCAATAATCGTACTATTTTATTGCATCGATAGCAATAATAGTCATTCATAAAATATGTCATAACAAAATACTTTCGCTTTCTCTCTTTAGTCAGCGAAAATAAAATTCTCAGGTACATGTATATAAAATCTTTAGATACATCTTATAGTATTTACTTTTTCAAATTTTCCTTTTTATACTTTGACCTGTTTATAGAGCATTAAATATCAGAAAGTCATGACATAAGCGTAGTATTAAATCGAATACGTATCTACTTATATACAATATTTAAATTTGCTTCTAATACAAGGAACATGAAGTGCACGTAAAGGAATTGATCTTTACCATAATACATTTTAATGAATGGCTAGCGGCATAAATTAGGCTGTGTTTGCGGAATAAACCGATTAATACATTAAACAACTAGTGTAAATTTTGCATTTATTAATAAAAATCGTGATCGAGTTCAAGGTTACTAGAATAACTACTTTGGTCATGGTATTTTTTGCATACATGTGGATATCGATCTATTAATAAAAATGTCGTTGTGAAGCCATTGTCAAAAAGAGTGTCAAGATGTCCCAGGATAATTCCCCTAAACCTCTGTCTAATTCTTGCTTTTGGACCATTTTGGACCTTAACAGTGTTCAACAATGCCTTATACAAAATTCACTTTCATTTTCACTCTCAACTACGAACAGTATCTGTAAGTACTTAGGAAAATACCTACTATAATGATGACTAGGCTAATTACGTGCCGATAAGAATATATATACTTATAAATTTTTTACTTCCGAGGTATTAAGTGAAACTTTAATATAATTTTATATGAATGAAATGTAGATGTTCAACTGTGAACACTTCTGCCGGCCCCTTCAGGGTATACGTAGTATATTTTCTGCTATTTCTTCAGTTACCTATGGAAAACGGTCCACGTACAGCATATGTACTATATTTATTATGTAATTATGTAGACTAGTTGTTGCCTACTGGCCGAAGTTCGACCATAATTCATTTAAATTTGAACTTCATTAAAGTTCTATTGTCAAAGATACAATACTTAATATATAAAAATATTGGCTTTCTGGACTCCTTCTCCATATAAACTTTAATTGTGACAATTTTCATACTCATCCATCCGCATTTTCGTTAAAAGGTATACAAAGTTTTTGGTTCACATATTAATATATAGATATAAAACTTGAAAGTCCTGCTTTGATTCAAACAAAACATTGCGTAACATTGTATATTATTTCTAGAGATACGACATAAGTTTTGAAAAGTTCCCTTAGCTTGAATAGGTAATTTTGTTTTCCACAAACCTATAAAAGTGTCGTAAAGGTTGGTTAAATGCAATCGTCTGTCGCGTAACGTTTGGGCCGCGTAATATATATAGCTTTTACGGGATACTGGAGAAATTTATGAAAAACAAAAAGTTGGTAATTTAATGCAGAAAGCATAAAACTCTGCAATATTATATATATTTAAAATATCACCACATACCTATCGAACCCAAATTGGACCTAAAAAGTCTAGATATCAGTATACCTATTTCTGAGCAAACATCAGGTTGTTTTTATATAATATGTATTTTATATACAACTATATATGATTGGACTTAATATATAAATCGATATAATAAATAGCCCATGTTTAGTAATTAATATCGCGGACAAATATCAATGCTTACGTAAAAGGTAGACTCCAGTTTAAAGTAACGTAAATTACGGAATTTTCTTTTCTATTTCATACAAATTATTTCCGCAAAATACCCTTATTAAAGTTAGTTAAATGATTAAACAAGATATGATTACAAACACTATCACTTTTGATCTTCGTTAAGTTTACACATGAAAACGTGACTGTACTCGTACAATGGGTATTCCAATATTTAAATTATCAATTAACCATTTAAAATTCACGACACATAAGCGATGAACAAATAATTTGTACGTAGAAAATTATTTATCGACATATTCGAATTTTAATTAGGTAAATGCCAATTTATTTGAACTATACGCTTCTGAAAATCTATACAACGTGATGACTTACCACGTTATTTATATATAAAGCTGTATTTTATCACGTGGCTTCACACATGTTACATTTCCATCTTAAAAGTCGGCACCAGATCCTGGACAAACGTACAAGTATCTACTTTGATTGTATAGAAGCCTGCGTATTTAGGACACGACTTTGCTCAACTGTTTATTCATAGTCTAGCCATATTTGCATAAGTTAAACTACTATTAACCCTAACGTCCCTTGGATCTACCAATACCTTGCTGGTGCTGACCAGAATTAATCTAAGTTGAGACGTTGGTTACAGAGGGCATAGATACATACATACATAACCATAACATGCTTGACCCCACACTGCAAATGGAAAAATTGTTTACTGCGCTCACGGAAAACAAAAATTCCATTAAAAACAATCTTGCTATTTTTAGTCGATCGATTTGAATTGATATTTAGTAATTCATTCATATGCAATAGTATAGCTGTTTTTACGAATTCTATTCAATCAAAATAACACATTAGTAAAGCTAGGTATCTTTAGCTGAACTTTAATGTTCAATAATTTTTCTAGCCAGACTGACGTAACAAACGGGTTTCAAACATTATATTTCCATTTATAGCTGAAGTGTTGCTTTATATTAATATCATTGGTATTTCTTGATAATAATCGTAGTTATGCATTAGTACGAGAGCTGGTTCATACGTTTGGAAATACTTAACATACCTATTTCATTTTACAAAGTTGTATTGAGATAGATATTTTATAAATCTTATATGAATTATATCTACTTATCTTTTATAACAGATAAAATAATCTCAATTTAGTTAGAAATCACGTTTAGAAAAAGTATTGTTAATACTTGTAGATAAGGATCTATCATGTGTGATCAAAACGAGGTCAAGAAAGATTTTATCAATTTATCTGATCAATTAAAAGACGTGTCATAATTTGTAGTGCTACTTGAAAGTTTATGTTCATTAAAACAGTATTACTAGGATTTTTTAAAGTCTAACTAAGATAAACAAATTACTAGTGTGTTTTATTCTAAGGTTCCATAATCTGTTCAATGCGGCTCAATCTTTGTTTAAATCTCTTCGTTCAATCTACGAAGACGCACCCTACTTTTTCCTGTCGATCGTTTGAGCTGGAAATAACCAGCAGCCATTGGCTTCCCCTCACACAAAATATAGGGCACGTGTTCGTAGAAACGTGGACCTGAACTGTCTGTAGCAACTTATACAAAGAATGGGGCACGTCTTCGTGAATTGTACAGAATTTACATCAGAACTTAGTTATTTAACCCATTTTCATATTCAGGTGTGAAATCATCTCATCATGAGCTACGCGGCTGCCGAGAGCGTGGTGCCTGCCAGCACCTGGGCTGCCACCAGCCTGTTCTACGTACTCTTGGTACCAGCTTTGATCCTCTGGTACGCCTACTGGCGTATGTCCAGAAGGCACATGTACGAGCTCGCAGAGAAACTGCATGGACCCCCTGGCCTGCCACTCCTTGGAAATGCGCTGGAATTCACCGGCGGTTCCCATGGTAATTTTGATATTTCTTACTGTGATCATAAACTTATGTACCAACTTTAATGACAACAATGAATATTTTAGTATCCAAACCAGAAGGCATACAATTAAATAGAGGATATCAACGAAATTTTTTTGAACCTATTACGATTTTCAGTTTGCTTTTATTTGTAAATAATTTTGATAAATACAGATAAATCTTTCAAATTCTGCTCCCGAACATATTATCATTATATAATATATTGGATAAATATTAACATAATATATTGTTTTACAATTACTACTGGAAATGCCTTATTTGGAATATTCGGAGTCGCTCGAAAAGTTCCAAACTTAAACATAAACCAATGGTTCAAAAGTTCTAGAAACTTTGTACATCTTTTCCAATTTTTTCCACAGACATCTTCAAAAATGTCATCGACAAAAGTGCTCCATTTGACGGCGAATCTGTCATCAAACTCTGGATCGGACCTCGTCTCCTGGTGTTCCTGTATGACCCTCGTGATGTGGAGCTGATCCTCAGCAGCCACCAACACATCGACAAGGCTGATGAATACAGATTCTTCAAACCCTGGCTTGGAAACGGTCTACTGATCAGTACTGGTAAGTTGATTTTACAAAATATTCCATTGCACTACTATTTTTAAATTATGTTATATAACATTGCAAATAAGGGCCCAGAACAGGAAACTTAATCTATAAATAAATAAGAACTTAAGGAAAAAATATCAGAGTAAACAATTAAATATTCCACTTTGGGTCATAAATAAATAACCGGTTACAAATATCAGTAGTTTTCTTCAATACGTTGGACTTTCTGTCATTAAGCTGAAATAAAGATGTTATTGATGAGAACCACCACAGACTACATCTTAAATTATCACACAATAGTTCATCGATTTTATTATATATAAAGACAGAAAAGAAAGAAAGAAGAAAGTATTTATTTGAATATCTTGTTCGAGAAAAAAAAATGACTTGATTACTAAAAAACACGAGACCAAAAAAGGTCCCTATTAAATAAGTTTTCTAGTATGCCAATTTTTGCACTGCCTCAGATCTCAATACTAGCAACAGACTAAATTATTATCTGCGATTCATCCTAAAAACTGAAATAAAAAATGATGGAAAGATTTAGGAAAGGCCAGCACAATGTGTACGTACAAATAAGGTTATTTCTTTAATTACACACTTAATACGAAGTATATCCGTAAACTGAAGTATAAGAAATACTTCACAGCCTAGGAAATACTTTATGGCCTCTAATTATTAACTCGTAATCGTTTACCATTACGAGCATTGATTGGATGTATCAAATAGGTACTTAGGTATAGGTACTTGAAGCTAATAAATCATCATAGTTGTATACTCTATGAGAAACCTCGTAATTTTAGGCCCGAAATGGAGGTCTCACCGCAAGCTGATCGCTCCCACCTTCCACTTGAACGTGCTGAAGAGTTTCATTGACCTGTTCAACGCCAACTCCAGGGCTGTTGTCAACAAACTGAAGAAGGAATCCGGAGAGTTCGATTGCCATGACTACATGAGTGAATGCACTGTGGAGATCCTGCTTGGTAAGTAATTATGATGATGCTGTATGTTTTTGGGAACGTAGATGATAATTCATCAGTCGTACTTTTTGGTACGTTATATCTAGTCCAATGAAATTGTCGTGTCCCTTATGCAATACCAACAAACAGGCTAATTTAGTAATATTATTAAAAGCATAATACCCCTGACTCCTCTACTTGAATTATTATTCGATGACAATAAATTTGCGTTGTCACTCGGTATAATAAAAATCGCAAGTGTGCGTTTCATATTTAAAAGTTAAATTTCGATACGTAATAAATGGAAATTAAGCGGAAAAGTACTAATTATTTCAACATATTCAAATATTATAAGTACAAAAAGTCTATTGTATTCAACAATGCTAATATATAACGTAGGTACCGATTTGTCGAATAACAAACAAGTATTTTTTTAATGATTTATTTATAAAAGCCTGGTTGGTCTAGTGGTCCCAAGCGCGACTGCTGAGTATGAGGTCTCGGGTTCGATTCCCGGGTCGGGCAAAGTGTTATTGAGTTTTTCTGATAGAAAATTCTCAGTAGCAGCCCGGAGTTTGGAATTGTGCCCGGTAGATGGCAATAGGCTCATCACCTATTACATGGGACTTAATAACAGCATTGGTGAAACGTGGGTGTACAATTGTGTACACCTCTGCCTACCCCTTCGGGGAATACAGGCGTGATGCTATGTTGTTATGTTATGTTATGATTTATTTATCATAAATAAAAATATTTTCTTTTCGACTTCAATGTCATGTAGCCTACGTGCCACTAAATGCGTAAGATCATTCAGTTTTCGTTACCAATGGCTAGATACGCGTGCGCAGAATATGTATAATGTTAGAATATATTAGGTACAGCCTCTCACCGTCTACAGACACAATGTAATTGACTTAAATGGCAACTAAATATATACACAATTTTTTCTGTATTCTTCATATCTTCCGAGCAACCATAGTTTATTTTATATTCAATACTTTTTAACACTTAATTACATTGAAGAATCTTGTGCTGGTGACCTTCCATTACAAGTTCCATTAGCAATCTAATAGATATTATCACACAAGTTAGACATTATTAACACACATTATAATTTAATTGGAAGGGTGACGATATTATAATTCGAGATAATAAAGCCAATCAAAAAAATGAAAGGAAAACCAAATTCGCATTCGATTATCTCATAAACAGACATAAAAGCAAACATTAAAAAACACCCCAAAACCAGTGTGAACGCGTTAGGTGGAAATTGTCTTAAATCTCAAGGTGTTTGCACAAAACTAAAGCAGGATAAAGAGCAA
This sequence comes from Xylocampa areola, assembly GCA_935421205.1. Taxonomy (NCBI): domain Eukaryota; kingdom Metazoa; phylum Arthropoda; class Insecta; order Lepidoptera; family Noctuidae; genus Xylocampa; species Xylocampa areola. The sequence continues at coordinate 8,732,874 of OW285204.1, forward strand.
TTTGTATGTAATGTCACGTAGCTAGCCACGCTGTGACAACACGGCGGCCCTCACATGGACGATAGACCGTGTTCTTGAAGCAAATGCCGCGAGAACCTATTAAACCGTTTGCGAAATCTACCAGACGAAGATTACTTGTGTTGATTCAACTCGCAAATACCTCTTACAAAATTATGTTTAATGCACAATATATGAGAGTACTCATCGCCCGTCACTGCACCCACAAACTATTGCATATTGCATGATTCTATTATGCGGTTTAAGAAGTAATTCCAAGCAAGTACCTATAATTCTTAGATTTTCAAACTACGTTAATATACACATATCACGTAGCTAATAATCGACTTATTGCATATAATAATAATAGTCATTAGGAGGAACTTGAGATAAATAGAACACTAAATAACAGTACGGCTTGTATCCGTAATATTTATGGAGTAATTACGTTGTTTGCTTGGAACAGTTTATCCGGGTCATGTGGAACTGTCTAAACTTGTTTTATACTTATATTACCTAGTACACGTTTTCCTTTAAGCGGCAAACAAAGTCTCGGAAGGAAAGACCTTTGAATATTAATGTTACCTTATAGGGGTTAAAAAAGATTAACAAAGGCCATTAGACGGGTAGACTTTTATTTTATTATTGATTTTGCCGCAAGCCTAAACAATGAGCAAATTTTAGTTATATCGTTTACACACATTAAAATTATTTTAAAGTATGCACACGGATTAAAACTGATAACCAGAATAGAACGGCTAGGTCATTATATTATAAAGATGAAATCTGTATCGTTAGCGTTGATGGAAGTATGATTGAATCATTGGTACGTGCGTGGTACCACTCGGCACTGATTCATCGCGCACGTAGTACTACTGGTGTCAGGTTTGGCGACCCCCCACGTGCTCACGTGCTAATGGCCAATATTCGCCATTCCCGGCCACAATCGTTACGTTCCTTTATTGCTATCCTCCTTACGCAATTGTTTTGAATTCAATGGAGGTCAAGAACTCTTTCTTTTTGAATAGACTCGGTGTGGGCACACTGCAGATTTCATTTCAGACGATATTTGGACGAATTTTATTGCCCTGTGGCAACTGAATACGCCCTCTGAATGTCTGCATATCTTTTAGAAATTCAGTCTTTTAAAACTTGAGTGTGCGCATTTTAGTTTCAAAAGTATCATAGCGTACCGTAATTATCGTCGTATATTTACCGTAAATCGTCTTATCAATGTTTATATTATTTTTTACTGTTATTTTAGAAACCGCAATGGGTGTAAGCAAGAGCACACAAGACCAGAGTGGATTTGAATACGCCATGGCTGTGATGAAGATGTGCGACATCCTTCACTTGAGACAAACTAAGATTTGGCTCAGGCCAGACCTTCTCTTTAAACTCACCGACTACGCTAAGAAACAGACCAAGCTCCTTGACGTCATCCACGGTTTAACAAAGAAGGTAAATTAATACAGATATGGATAAGATTAATCTTTATAATTAAAATTATAAGTATCTGGTTGTCCTAGACTCGATGACCTGTTGGACGGTACTAGGAACAGTAATTGATGCGGCCATCAAAGGATTCTGAATAAACTAGCATTATAATGAGCCACATACCTATAAATAACTATGACATTACTTGGATATACACAGGCATCTACGTACTATAATATTGAATTACTTGTTTAAGGTTATCCGAAGGAAGAAGGAAGAATTCAACTCTGGCAAGAGGCCCACCATTTTGTCTGACTACACCTCCGAGGAAGCCAAAACCACTTCCGTTGAAGGTCTGTCATTCGGTCAGTCTGCTGGTCTTAAGGACGATTTGGATGTAGACGATGCTGATGTTGGCCAGAAGAAACGTCTCGCTTTTCTTGACTTGCTCCTCGAGAGTGCACAGAGCGGCGTGGTTATTTCCGATGAGGAAATCAAAGAACAAGTGGACACTATCATGTTTGAGGTAAATATGGCTCAGTAGATAACAATCATGATTCCTTTCGTTGAATATTAAATTACACATTAAATATAATGTTTCATTCAGGGCCACGATACAACTGCCGCCGGAAGCAGTTTCTTCCTATCCATGATGGGAATCCATCAGGACATTCAAGACAAAGTCATCGAAGAGCTGGACAAGATCTTTGGAGACTCAGACCGCCCAGCCACATTCCAGGATACTCTGGAAATGAAATACCTAGAAAGGTGTCTTATGGAAACACTCAGGATGTTCCCGCCAGTACCAATCATTGCTCGTCATCTTCAACAAGACATCACTCTTCGTAAGTAATTTATTCTATCTGTGGATTCTATGGGAAATTGATAAAGGGCAGCTTGGTATAATTATATTGCTTTTTTACAGCCTCCAACGGTAAACAAGTGCCTGCTGGTACCACTGTTGTGATAGCAACGTACAAACTGCATCGTCGCCCTGATGTGTACCCCAACCCTACCAAATTCGACCCTGACAACTTCCTGCCTGAACGATCTGCCAATCGCCACTACTATGCATTCGTGCCCTTCTCCGCTGGACCTAGAAGTTGTGTTGGTAAGTGAAACGAAAATAACTAATATTTACCGGATTCCACAAATTTTGGATATTATTAGTGTCTAATATGTGTTTCTTCTAAAGGTCGTAAATACGCCATGTTGAAGCTGAAGATTATCCTGTCTACGATACTTAGGAATTTCCGTGTACACTCGGATCTTAAAGAATCAGACTTCAAACTGCAAGCCGATATCATCTTGAAGCGCGCTGAAGGATTCAAGGTTCACCTGTCACCACGTAAAACTACCAAAGCGTGCTAAATATCATTCATGATTCCTAAATTTAATTATATTTTTTATGTAAATATGGACGCATGGCTCTCGCATTTTTGTTAAACCTGTGCTGATAGCACATCATTAAATAATTTTGTTATTGTTATTATCAAAAAAGATGTTATATCGGTGGCAGACCTTTTACATACGGGAAGGTATAGCTGACGGTGCAACTATTTGCACAATTTGCTCAATATTATTTAACTATGCGGTTAGTTTAAGTTCTTTGTAAATAGACATTTAAATTATACCATTGGTACGTTGTACAATGAATGAGACGAAATAATAAACATTGTAATAAATTAACAATATTTTTATTTCTAAATAATAATAATAATATCAGTCTCCTAAATAATTAAGAATAATAATGTTTATAATTCTATTAATGTAGTAAATAAAAAGGAAAATATGTAGATAGGTAGGATATTATTTATGTGAAGATTTTTGAGATAAATGTGAACCACGTAAGAAGCTGCTGTGAAGTTGTCTAATATCTTGAACCGTAGATGTTCTATGAATTTCAGATATCTTACTGTCCAATTGAATCCTATAAAATAATATTTTGTTTAGTCTTGCACAATTTTTGCCGGTTGTTCATTGTTATACACTATATCTGCCTAACCTTTTCCCAATTACATTGGGGTCGGCTTCCAGTCAAACCGGATGCAGCTTAATGCCAATATTTTACATGGAGCGACTGCCTATCTGACCTCTACAACCCAGTTACTGGGTAACACGACATCTCGTGGTATGACTGGTTGTCAGACTTTCAGGCCTCTGACTACCCGTAACGGCTGTCATAGATCTTAATTTGGCAACTGGGCCGACGGCTTAACGTGCTCTCTGAGGCACGGAGGGGTCTCGGTATGAAATGATGTTCACCCATCCACAGACCGACCGCGGCAAGCGCAGCTTATCCTCGATCGATCTGTGCGGCTGTTACTTAGCCACGAGCCCTCAGTGTTATTGTTATATACTATAAAACATAATACCATAACACGTCCAAGGGAGTACGGTTGTGCACGGGACAGAGACACGGCAGGAAGTCGTGGTGTCGCCGCTTGACCCACCAGCGAGCGTGAGATAGTTTCCACTCAATGGTCTTCATTTTAGCTACTGTACATCCGCCAGCTTCCCGCAGTAAATTGAAATAAGATGCCATCAACTCTTGACCTGAGGCGACAGCACTCGTTTGAATTAAAATGTAATTTTACTTATAGTACCTTTTTACACGACTGCCCAAAAAAGGAGTGTTATGTTTTAGAGTTCATGTACGTGTGTATGTGTGCTTGTGAGTTTCTTTATTCCTCCATAACTTCTAAATGCCTGAATCGATTTAGATGAGATCGGGTATCGTTAGAATCCTTGTATTTCACGGGTAAAATATGCTAGTAATATTTAAAAAATGTAATAAAGTAGTCTCACTTTTCAGTTCACACATGGCAGGCGAGCTTTTTCATTTTTGAATTAATATTTGTTTTTGAAGTGTAGCAATTCCTAATGGAGGTCAAGCTGGAGAGTAATCACGGCTGCATTCACAATTTTCCCAATAAAACATCTTGTCTAATTATTTTGAAAATTTATACAAGTAAACTACAATCGGTACAGCATTGATGCGCCTCACCTTAATAATTCAAAATTATGTTATTGTTATACAAATAATTATATCCTTAGCATGTCTACACAGCCACCTCCGTCAAATACTGGCGAGCATCTATTTGTGGAAGTTGAACTTAACCACACTAAAGTCCTTCTCGCGGTCTATTACTCTCCCTCACTACGTGTAAATTACTTTTCTTCTCTTGAAATTCTTCTTGAAAACCTAACTCCTTCATACAGCCACTGTATAGTCATGGGTGACTTTAATACTTGTCTGTTAAAACATGATTCACGCTCCTCTTCACTTCATGCTATCTTAAATTCTAATAACCTTTCCTTTCTACCTCTCAATGCAACCCATCATTTTCCAAATTCAGCCCCTTCCCTCTTAGACCTAGCTTTTGTTTCCTCTTCAGATCATGTCGCCAAACATGGTCAATGTGCAGCTGATGCTTTCTCCTATCATGACCTTCTCTACCTTTCGTATAAGATTCGCCCACCCAAGGCAAAATCGAAAATACTGATGCAGCGCAGTTTTCGTAGTATGAATCTGGATGACCTATGTAGGGATGCCAACAATATCGATTGGTCTTCACTTACACAATGTAATGCGGTTGACGAACAGGTAAGTATTTTAAACTTAAAGCTGGTGCAACTTTACGACGTTCACGCTCCTATAACGGCTATGAAAGTAAAGCACCTTCCGTCACCTTGGCTTACTAAAGAAATTAAATCACTTCTAGTGAAAAAAGCCGCGGCAAAATCAAAATATAAATACCGACCTAGTGACTTAAATCGCGATAAGTACATTGCTATCCGAAATCACTGCAATAAGGTGTGTAGGAATGCTCAACGCCGACACATTCACAGCGCGGTTGAAAACGGTGACCCAGCTAAAGTCTGGAAATTTCTTCGCACTCTAGGGGTTGGAAAAACGCGCCAAGATACGATCCCAAAAGATTTAAACATTGATCTACTAAATCAACACTTCTCTACTTCGTCTAATTTTGAAAAGACTATTAAATTAAATACACTGAAACATCTGTCTATGCTTCCAGCCCCGGATTACTCTCCTTTCGTCTTTAATCTATTCACTGCTTGTGATGTTAAGAAGAGTATACTATCATTGACATCCAATGCTGTTGGATGTGACTGTGTCAGCCGTTATATGATCCTTCCTATCCTCGACCAAATACTTCCAGTCATATGTCTCGTCCTAAATAATTCTTTATCCTGTGGAGTATTTCCCTCTGCGTGGAAAGATGCCCAGGTAATACCACTACCCAAGAAATCGAATCCATCCTCTTTTTCTGATTATCGTCCTATATCCATATTTCCATTCCTCTCCAAAGTTCTTGAGCGTCTCGTCCATAACCAACTCAACACGTTCCTCTCTAAAAATAATCTCCTCAATCCTCTCCAATCCGGTTTCCGTACTGGCCATAGTACCACTACAGCCCTGGTTCATATAACGGATGATATTCGGTCTGGAATGGAAGACGGTAAGGTCTCGGTTCTTGCTCTGTTGGATTTCAGCAATGCCTTTAACACCGTCGACTTTGACATCCTACTGGCAATACTCAACTCTCTTAACATATCTCCAACAGCGATTGATTGGTTTCGTAGTTACCTGTATGGCCGCCGGCAGCGTATTCAATTTGAAAGTACCTTTTCCTCCTGGTGTAATACTACTGCTGGCGTGCCTCAGGGCGGCGTTTTATCTCCATTACTCTTCGCAATATTTATAAATACTATATCCAATAATCTTACTTCAACCTACCACCTTTATGCAGATGATTTACAAATTTACTCCCAGGTTCCCTTCGAACGGCTAGCGGAAGGTATTTGTGCTATCACCGATGACCTTGAGCACATTTGTCAGTGGAGTAAAGCCCATGGACTTAAAATAAATCCGACCAAGAGTCAAGTTATAATTGTTGGCAGCTCTAGGACGATCTCCAAAATTAATTGGTCACATCTCCCCCAAGTTACTTGTGACGGCTCCAGCATACCCTTCAGCGATAAAGTCAAGGACTTGGGGATATATATTGATAAAAACTTTTCCTGGGGACCGCAATTGCAGGAGGTTAGCCGGAAAATGTTTGCGTCGATGGGGTCCTTGCGACGGCTACGAAATTTTCTTCCTATTGCTACGAAGACTGCGCTTGCACAATCCCTCCTGCTACCAATTCTTGACTATGCCGATGTCAGCTATCTAGATCTTACCGAAGACCAACTTGATAAACTTGAGCGTCTTCAGAATGTTTGTATCAGATTCATATTTGGTTTGCGCAAATATGATCATGTCTCAGAATTTCGCACAAAGCTCAAGTGGTTACCAATACGCTTTCGCCGGAATGCTCATATTCTTTCATTACTTTACAATGTACTTTTCAATCCTGCCGCCCCACATTATCTTAAAGAACGTTTTGAGTTCCTTCATGATACTCATTCGAGGTTCTTAAGATCATCGGAAAACCTCAAACTAAAAATGCCAATGCACTCCACGAAATTTGTTGACAAATCTTTTTTCATACAAGCTGTGCGTCTGTGGAATGCATTACCGGTGTCAATAAGACGGGCACAAACTTTACCTAGTTTTAAGAATCTTGTTTATAAGCACTATCTGTCACTATAATTTATATTCTCTTCTTATTTATCAATTTCCTTTTCCTGATATACATATATAGTATCTGTATATATATATATATATAATTTTGTATATATTTTATATGTTTATATATTTTGTTTACTGCAGTTTTGTATCTGTACACCGTGTGGTGCCCTGTGAATAAAACTTATACTACTTCCCTATGGTTGTCTGGAAGAGATCGCTAAATCGCGATAAGACCGCCGATTGTACTTGTTTTTGTTAAGTGTTTTATGTAACTATGTGTATTTTGGTGTACAATAAAGTGGATTTATGTTATATGTCATGCAAACATATAAATCAAAATTTCCTCTTAGAATATGTATTAAAATTACATGAACCTTAAAAACATTACTATACTCTATTTGAAATAAGATTAGACATTTAAACAAACCTTTTTTACTGTCCGTTCAACCGATTTTGACTTCTATTCCGTAGGTATAAGGATGTCATTAAAAGTAAAAGAAGTGGTTACAATACCTTCCTATTTCAAACGGAGTATAGTTTTTAGGACAGTCATGTCAATAAAATCAATAATCAGTAATATCTTAGGTTTTCGGCGATCACTACACATTATAATTTTACAACTTTTAACCGGATTAATCGCGTGTGTTATTGGTTTTTGTTTTTCCTGACGTTTCGAATACTTTGCAGCGTTCGTGGTCGCAGGAGTCCTGCAACCACGAACGATAATCAGGCTACATACTTGCACTAATAAGCTGAATACTGCCGCTTTCTGTGTAGCGGAGGTTTACCTAAGCATTTATCCAATTAATAAATATTAAGAAGAGACTTCTTAAATCAATATTTGATTTTGTTCTATAAAAACAATATTGCTAACCGGCAGAAATAGCCGTCATAAGCCTTGATTGTTCAGCTTCTTCTTCGAATATGTCTTTCTCGTTCCATTCAGCTACTGGTAGCTCTGCGCTTTCATCTATGTTCAGCTCGTCAGATTGTGGCTAGGTAAAACAGAAAAAAAAGTGAGTAGCCCATCTTCAGCTTAAATTACTTTTACTATGCTAGATTTAGCAAAAAATAACACCTGCCACTTTATTATCACATAGCATAATTAATCAGTCCTTAACTGGCCTACTGCAGGGCAAGAGCCTCTTCTCACACAAAAAGGCACGAGCAATTGATCACCACTCTAGTTCACTTCGAGTTGGCGATTTCAGACTATCAAATCCAGTTTTCCCCACGATTTTTTCCTACACCACATGTATGTGATGTCTTAGATCACCATTTAGATATGACATGAAAAAATCACATTGGTGGATGTCAGATTTGAACCCACGATCTTTAGCTCAAGAGGTCAGCCGGTATAATTAATAAACATTTGCAGCTATACACAGACATTTAAGAAATTGAACCCTTACTACTTGGAACTGAAATCCCATGAAGCATAGGAACGCCTCGCCCAGATGCTGAGTGCCAAGTTCAGGCCTCTCCCTCCGCAGGTGGAGCTCACCAAGTAAATGTAGTGCCCGGCCGAGCTGTCTCCTCAGGCCATGTTCCATTGCCATCGCACCCATTTCGGTGAGCAACTTGGCTGCCGTCTCATGTTCGCCCAATCTGTTGATGTGAGATTTAATAAGGCTTCGACAAAAATAATAATAAAGAATTCAAGATAAATCTTTGAAAAGCATTAACGCATGCTTAGCGAACTCTAAAGTTACAATATTAAATGGAAAAAGAATACGGTCGCGAACAGGATTCGAACCTGCGCCTCCCGGATAAATACTCCAGGCGCTCTGACCACTAAGCCATCTCAACCTCTGCTCACCACCGCGAATTCTTCTTCCATATTTTAACACGTCTTATGGCGACGTCATTGCAATCAATTCAGTACCTATACAGGTGACCGAACCGACACGACCAACTTTGCAGCTAAGAGCTCCGGGAGGCGCAGGTTCGAATCCTGTTCGCGACCGTATTCTTTTTCCATTTAATATTGTAATAATAAAGAAACTATAAATATGTAATTCGTAATTCGTGTGTTATGCAATGAATGTTACAGAAGGTTACAGGTGCGAAATGTTGTATCCACTTCATGTCATTTAATCTATTTCATTAGTTAGTTTTTACCTAACTACCAACTATAATTTTCACATGTGATTGATTGATGTGATTTCTTCTCATTTTACCATCTTATGAGTAATCCATTAGTAGTAATATTAACCGTATTATTAATACTATGTATCTAATTACCGTGTTTAAAATAAAAACAGGTTTGCAAATGTTATGTTGCGTAATAATGTGAACAGTGGAATTAGACACTTAGCAAAATGTTCCAAAAGTTTTAATATTTGTGGAAAGAGAATACTGTCGTGAGCAGGATTCTAACCTGCACCGGCTGATAAATACTCCAGGCACTCTGACCAACTAAGCCACCTCAACCTCTGCTCACTACCCTGAATTCTTCTTTGTTTCGAATCCCGCTCACGACTGTTTTTTTCTTTCCACAAAAATATATCATCATCCCCCTGCCCTTATCCCAACTAATTTGGGGTCGGCGCAGCATATACCTGGCATGCTGCTGAAGTTTTGGCTATGTTTCATGACTGGCCTGACGTCAACCCTCTTTGGGGATGCTGTTGTTGGTGGTAACCGCCACCGATGCTGTTTCCTTTTATCTAGTTAAGTCACACCAAATGTTATCCATGCGCCAGGTTCTAATGTTATCCTTCTATCACCCCCTAACTGGGCTATAATAAATAATATATACGGGCTATAATCCGTACAAATACTTTAATAGCAAAATTATGCACAAACCGACCAAGTTCGGTCTCGGTTCTGACAACACACAGGATTCCTCTTGACTCTCACATGGTTTACTTCAATCAGAACTTGTAGCAAGAATCCATCGTCTTGAACGATTTTGCATTCACCACAGTACCTATCTCTCACATAACATTCTTAACTTGTCTGCTATCCTACAAAAATATAACTCGTAAAAAAATATTTTTTACTAACTAATTCTACTTTTCACATTAAAACGTAAAATAACATTTGCAAACCTGTTATTATTTAAAATTTCTCACTCCATAAAATGTATAACTTTAGAGTTGGCTACGTATGAGTTTGAAAGATTTATTTGTATTTGTTGAGGTAATCGCATCTGTACGACATAGTATTAACTGCAAAGTTTTTCGTGTCCGTTCAGTCTCCTGTATAGGGACGTATATCGCCTGTAGACGTAAAGACGTATTAAAGTGTGGAAGAATTTGACGGCGCGGTTTGCACTGTGGACGAGAGATCGGCTGCTGAGCTGCGTGTCGCAGGTTCGATTCCTGCACGGAGCAATTATTTGTATGATCTACAGATAATTGTTCAGGTTCTGGGTGTGTGTGCATGTGAGATTATGTGTTAGTAAACGCACTCACGATACAGGAAGACATTTTTTGTGTGGGGCAATGTATTTTTTTTTAAATAATAAAGAATAAAATTATACTTTATATAACATTAAAGATAGCAAATACCAGTAAGTAAAACATAAATCAAGGTTCGTACCGTTGCATAACAGCGGCAAGGTGCATTCTAGTTTCGCAAAGCCCTTCTACGTTCTGACTTCTCTCGTGTATCTTGAATGCTCTTTCAAATGTTTTTTGAGCATTGTTCAAGTTGTTCATCATCAACTGACAAATGCCAATTTCGATGATTGCCTCTGCAGTTTTGTCTGTCTCACCGGCTAAAAATAGTAGGAAAACGTATTAAAACTTTCGTGAACGCTTTCATTAGGTCTCTCATGGAAGAACTATATATAGATGGTGGCATAACCAAGTTACAAGCTAGTTTGCTGCCTCAAAATGTCAAGACGTCACTGGTGAAAGGACTCTCGTTATCAATCCATTTGAAAGAAAATTTTGTTATTGGACGATTCTTGTTTTCACTGTGAAAATCAAGAAGAAAATAATTCCCGCCTTAGTATAAAATTAAGGCCCACACCACGTCTCTCTGTCTTTCTGTGCTCAATTTCCTCCGGAGCTACTAAATACATTTTATTCGAGTTTACTACTGGGAAAAAGGGAAGATTTTGGTATATTATTTACGAATATTTTTAGTAGATTTTTGAATATTTAGAATAATTTTCAAGAGATAAACAGTCGAAGCTAAGCAGTTCAACTAGTAATAATATAAGATGCGCGATACACTAACCATCTTTGGCCCTTCGCTCGGCCAAGCGCGACAATCTCTCGGCCTTAGCCGTGTCCTCCTTTCGAACCGCTCTTGCTTTGTTTAGGAGAACCCTGTGCAGTTGTATAGCTGTAGCACCGAACACGGTATCTGGGGGAACTTCCTCGCCATGCTCAGGTTCGTATAATGGCCACTCCTACAAACAGGATCAAGAATAGGTTAAACGTACATGAAGCGAAAAAGGTGTGTCAAACAACGTTCAAGCAAGCTATGTTGTTATTATATAGATTCAATATTTTATTAGTATAATCCTATTATTATATCGTGTTTAATCATGTGCTATAAATGGTAATGGTTTCCCTAGTTGTGTGTAACATTTTTGTTTTCCGTATACAGCAAGTTGCATCTACTATATGTCTATAGTGCTCAACATTAATGGTAATGCCATCATATTACTAGAGAAACTGGAAAGTCCTATTCACCTTTCCTATAGCAGAATCCCTGACTTCTGTCAATAATGAGAATGGTTCTTCTGGGTCTGCTCCTGGAACTAATAAATATGAAATTAGCGTTATTCAAAAGCGTTTATTTAAGAGGTACCTAGGTAAACTTACATTTGTCCAGCAGAAACTTCCCATAGTGGTATTTACTGATTGCTTTTAACCGACCACCATCAATTAAATATTGACTTGATATGGCAATTGCTGCTTGGTAGAATTTTTCGGCTAACCACAAAATACCCTTCTCCTTCTCAGCATAGTACATTGCAAGGCCCAGTAAGTGCATACATTCACCCTTCGTGTCGCCTATGGTAAAAAATATACACTTAGTTTTTTTTTATTATATACACATCAATCGAAACTCCTTACATCCTATTCACGGGCAATACAAAGTGAACAAGATTTTATTTGCTGGCTTTGGTTATATTTATTAAAATACAAGTGGTATGATACACGTTGGCAAAGGTTGACAATAAGATAAGGCCTATGTTACGCAGACAGCGAATTGAACTAAGTAAAGAAATTAGCTTTCTTCGAAACCGACTTCATCGAAGTAGTACTATTCATAACGTATGCTTGATGAAAAACGCAAAGTCAGGGTGTTAAAACCACCTGTAGGTCTCTGCCATGGCTTTGAAACCCGTCGATAACATCTCTCAGGTATGCTGATTTCCTCACGACATTTCCTTCACCGCTTGATAAAAGCGGAGATCAAACCGAAAAGATCGCAAGTAATCATTAATCTAATATATAAAAATCTCATGTCACAGTATTTGTTATCGTCCGAAACGGCTTGACCGAATTTATGTTTTTTTTTGTGTAAATATGGTAGGTCTGAGAATAGGTCGTAGGCTATTTTTTATATCCCTAGGTGATAAGGATAGGGCCATCCTTATCACCTAATCCAGAAAATTTATATGGCAGTACAACGTTTGCGGAGCACAGCTAATATACTTTAAGTAAATGATAAATAAATAAAATAAAATATACTATAATATACACATGATTAAGAAAAATCAATGGTGCGTGCCTATAACTGCTACTACTTATCAGTGGTACTTACGTCTATCACGTTTCTTTTCAGCTTTTTGCAGAACATCACAGATGTGTTCCAAATAATCATCTCTCTTCCTAAGATCCACCACAATGCCGATATCATCTTGATCAACAAGCTGTACGTTATCGTAAATAAGATCTTGTAGATACGCTGACGATTCAGAATAGCCTGCTTCCTTTAGTTCAAGAATAAGACATTTATATAGAGGAAATTTACGTCTGGAAATAAATGTCTAAATTATATTATGTACGTATTGATTTTTGAATATGATTTAATTTATATTATCATCACCATCCCCCTGTCCTTATCCAAATTCATCGTTGACCGTACCATCCCTTAACATCAGATGAGGTCGCGGTCGATTATTGTTCATGGGCTGACCTAAGATATATGTATATTAAAAGAATAAAAATATATATTTAAGGTCGACGCATCATTTCTACGCTTCGTATACCTATATAAAAAAATTAATTAAAATATCAATATAAATATCCAAAGCCGCTTGGTCGCTTTACAACGTATTCAGACTATATCATCTTAAAACTGGATTGATATACAAAACATAAGTTTATATACCTAGTATTTTAGAAAGTGGGTTTCTAAGAATTCTGGTAAGTATGGGTTGTAGGTACCTAAACGCGGAATATCTGCAGGCTGTTTGAATACAGAACCTGGTAAATAGCTAAACAAAAATAGGGACAAAGTGGCATCTTAGGGGTTATGTAAATACACTCAGTATTTACTCCGCCCCTAAAATGCCACTTTGTCTCTATTTTCGTTTTCTTAGTCAGAGCACACCACCTGAGTAAAGGTGGTCCGTCTAGTTACAACTATATGATATCTATTTGAGTTATAGCAGCACCAATGCAAAACATTTAGGACGGTGTGGGTTTTAGTCAGTGAGAGACCATGATGGCCACCGTGGCCTATAAGTTACGGATACGGACGGATAAATCCAAGATTATTGGCATTTTACGGTGAAAGCAAAACATAGATAAAAATCTTATTTGGGTCAGAGAGACTTAGACGTGGAAATCGGCCACAATGAGCAGTGCCTGTTCTTTCTCTGAGATAACAATCGGTAAGAAAGTGCAATACTCAAAAAGTGCGTAAGCCGAGCTCGCGTCCGCTAGACCAACGAGGCAGTTGGTAACGCAAGTATACCTATCGTGTTGCAAGCGTCCGGTAGCCAGTAGCGATCACGCGGGCTGTTTTATTGTTTACCACCTTAGAGGTATAAATGAAAGTTATTATGGTAAGTTGGTACCTTCGTATACCATTGGCGTCGAGTACGTCTAGACCAAATAGGACTTTGCTACGCATATTCTCCAAGCTGTTTTTGGTCATACATGCCATTAGTTTCGGTAGCTGACGCTTCTTCGGAAAACCAGTAGTAGACATTATGTTTTAATGATTTTGCTAATAATAGTAACGATTTCACAAAAAATATTATAAAATTGATGATTAAACAGTAAAGACAGATTGATTGAAATAATATCTTGTCAAAATTGACAAGATTCCTTGTAAAGTTTAAAAAAGTTTTTATTTTTTATTAATGTTATATTTTGAAGTTTTTTAAGCGAGGTTTATTATATAATATATTATTTTATAGCACCTACAAAATAAGGTTCAATATCAAAATAGCAAAGGAGATGTCGAAACATCTCACATAGCTCTAAAATTATTGAATTATCATCCTGCCCTTATCCCAATTTATTTGGGGTTGGCACAGCATGTATTATTGCTCAACTTTCTAATTGTGTTGTCAACTCTCATTGATAATGCTGTTGTTCGTGGTAACCGCAACCGATACGGTCTCCTCCTACCTAGCTATGTCACACCAAATGTTATCCATGCGCCAGGTTCTGATTTAATCCTACTATCACACTCTACTAACCGGGCTAAAATTATTGAATACCTGAAATTATTCCCACTTAATTAATTTGGAGCTCCGCGAACAATGTCCCAAAAATTCTCAAGAAGGTACCTATTGACATGTATTGTAAGTTCTTGGAAGTCATTTAAACAATGTTTCGACACTGCTAAGTTTGCGTAAACATTGTTCCGGGACATCCCATCGAGGACCGTAATTTTGAGTAAGATTCATATATGAAGCCAGCTATCGATAATCGACTTCTTATTTATTATTCACCGCATACTACTCACGTTCATTTTTCGGGTTTCCTCGACGTAACGTTTATATTCTCTTTGTGTTAACTGACTGCCCGTCTGCAACTGCTCCATTTAACATAACATAACATAGCATCACGCCTGTATTCTCCGAAAGGGAAGGTGTACACAGCTGTACACCCACATTTCACCAATGCTGTTATTAAGTCCCATATAATTGGTGGTGAGCGTATTGCCATCTACTGGGGATATTTCCAAACTCCGAGCTGCTATTGAGAATTTACAAACAGAAAATTTAATAACACTTTGACCCGAGCATCGAACCCGAAACCTCATGCTCAGCAGTCGCGCTTGGGACCACTAGACCAACAAGGCAGGCCAATCAATTTACATTGTGCTATAAACAGCTATTTCCCATACCTACACACCACAGTATCCCGAATCCCTTTGATGCGGTATTTCAACTCAAAATTGGACGATTTTGGAAGAAAATAAAATATGATTCAACAAAAGGGGCTTGTTAGATTTTATGAGTGCTCTCGTTAAATTTTATTATGACGTCGACACTTCGCCGGTCCACCACCGTAGCACACCTAATATTTCATTGTTAGCCGAGAGGACCAAATTTTGATTGGCTGGGTATAAACAATAAACAGTTTGATTAACCCTCGACTAAACAACAACGTCATAACTTCTACTAAACCTTGTTATCTTTATTTTTTATATTTACTGTTATGGCCCCAAATCCTTAGACACGTGAGTTTGGTTTACCTACTTATTACATACTTTTATAATAATTTGCCAGCTAAACCGGGTTTATGCAAAACGAATCCACATATAAAAAAAATTCATTCCATTCTCGGAAAGGCAGACAAAACTTGTTTTTTTTTTGTTACGATACTAACAGTACAGTACAGTACCAACCCGGAGTTTTATATTTTGCCCGGTAGATAACTGTATGCCACTTATAACATGGGTATGTATATAGCTGTACACAAGTGTACACCTGCCTAACTCCCTCGGGGAATACAGGCATGATGCTCTTTAATGTATTATAGTCACCCTATATTCTATTATTTCCTCGCAAAGTTTTCCTTCACTGTTTTAAGCAAGTGATAATTAGTTTATAATACGCACATGACTTCGAAAAGACTGGTGCGTACCTTAGATTCAAACTCGCGACCTTTGACTTGTCAGTCAACGGTCATACCACTAGGCTTTCACTGCTCATAGTCCCATTAAAATAATTGTTCAATGAGATATGTACTGGAGCACTACATCGCCGTACATAATTGGAGCTGCAGTAAATTCGTAGATATATTGTACCCTTCTCGCAATGCTACATTTAGAATTGACGGTCGGACATTTTATGAGTAGGGGACTTGGAATGCCGTAGGTAGATGAGCCCATTATGAAAATGTACGAGAGACTATACCATCATGTCATCCTAGTAAGGGTGACTATTTTTTTTTTGTTTCATCTGTTTATCACGTCTGCAAGTTGTAATGAATTTATATATTGTAAAGTTATAATATTAATGGAAAAAGAACACGGTCGCGAGCAGAATTCGAACCCTCCCCTCCCGGATTAATACTCCAGGCACTCTGACCACTAAGCCATCTCGACCTAGTGACCATCGTGACCTTAGTGGTCAGAGCGCCTGGAGTATTTATCCGGGAGGCGCAGGTTCAAATCCTGCTCGAAAACGTATTCTTTTCCCATTTAATATTATAACTTTAGAGTTCGCTAAGCATGCGTTAATGCTTTTCAAAGATTTATCTTTAATTTATATATTGTGTTCCAAATTTTTAGAACAAGGTTTGTTAAAATGTTTTTTTTTTTTTGTAAATCCACCGGAAAAGTTGGAAGTTTGGATAATATTTTTATATAAATTGCCCCTGTGCAAAGCCGGGACGAATCGGCAATATATTATATTTATTATTGACCATGCAATTTATGGTCACTAAGTAGATAATATTCATACCCGAAAAATTTACCAACGCAACTCCACTAAAATGAAGTAGGGAAAACAGAAAAGTTTTGTAGTAAAAAAAAATCCCAACTCTGTGAATTTCCATTTTGCAGTGATTTCAAGCACTTTTCGGCTAGCTCTCAACTACCTACTAATTGGATCAGCTTAAAGCTTGTAGCTAAAAATCCCAATAACATATTTTTGCGATCTGGATTTCAAACATACTTACAACATTTTGTTCGTCAGTCTTAAAGAGAATCATACCTTTCTAAAACATAATAAATTGAAATACTTGCAAGCAAAGCGTACATATTTTATATCATATTCTATCTAGCCCTTTCCCAAATACGTTGAGATCTGCTTTCAGTCTAACCGCATGCTGTTTTACTTAGAGTACGCCTTTGACTTGTAGTGAATGCTTAATTGACCGCCACACCAAGTTACTAGGTAACACGATATCTTGTGGTATTTATGGTATTGTACGCTATAGTGGTGTCTATATTATAATTGGGTAGTCCAATGGCTATACAGAATATTGTCTTTAAATTTGTGTGTAAGAAGTAACTTTATGTAGTACTGAGTAGTAAGACAAAACTAACCAGCAGAATACATACGTAGTTAGTTAGTACGACAATACGTAAGTAGTGAGAACTTAATATGTATACCTCCGTAGAGTCTTTTTGTCGAGTATTCTTTCTGCAAATATGGTTTTTCGTCTCATATTTTCCAGGCTTAGTCTACTCATAAGGGACACAAGACGAGTCGACTTGCCAGGACGCCTCGACGGCAATCCCATAGTTCTTGTTGCCGCCACAGGCATGATTGATGTTATTTTAACACAAACTGACTAAATAAAATACTACAATTACCTACTTCACCAACTAACTTTGCAAAAGCACAGATGGCGAGATTAATTGACAATTTATTTTGCAACCCTTTGCAACTAAGAATAAATAGTGACGTATAGCTTGTATTTTCTTTTTTGTTTATAAAAAAGAAATAAAATGAAGTAAAAAGTATAGTTTTAAACATTTATTAAAAAAATTATAACAGATTATTTTTTATAGGTATGTTTATGTACTAGGTGCTAGTAATGACTTGAGCTACTCATAGGTTTTTATTTATAGAGTTATCTAAACTAGTTTTTTTTAACAATATACAAAGGCACCTACTGTTATTCTCGCTCCAATCCTCATCATCACCTCTTATAAGATGATAATCCAACTTATTATAGAATATTTTTAATACCTACAATGTAACATCAGTTAGCAAATTTATATTATAAAATGGCAAATCCGATAAAATACAGAAACAATTAGGATAGTTTCAATGTTTATGGCGTGTTAGCAAAGTGGTTAATCTAAGACATCACAGACATACGGTGAAGGAAAACATCACGAGGAAATCTTTTCTAGAATCGCCAACTCATGATCAATGCTTGTCTCTTCTCTACCCCTGCCCTGTAGTACGAGAGTTACTGCCCTATGGCGTTAATTATGTATAGCTTCAATACCAACTTGAACTTAATTCACATAGCAAAATTATTTACTCCTGTATGGTCGAAGAGATATGGTAGCGAGCTGGCAGCTTGCGGGCCTTGGCAACCGAAGCGTCACGTTACCGCGGTAACAGCAAAGAGCGTCTTGAGGCGAGTCGACAGCAACAAATGAGAAACATTCAAGGAAAGCTGAATCTTATTCTCACAAAGCTGAATATATCCATTAGCATTTAATATACGGTCTTGATATAACAACATGTTAGCTGAAGACAGGTTTATTTTCTTTTGAGCAGACCAAAGTATTTTTCGTTTGCACTTTGCTAGATTTGACAGGTTTTGACATTCAGTTTAAATTAATTAATTGCTCATAATTGTGACACTTTCATGTCCTTTTTTCCGTCTCTGGCCAGTATTATATTAGTCAATAAACATAGAATCCTATCAAAATTGCAAAAAAAGACATTGATATCAAAAAGTCCTCAGTTTTTAATTATATTCACAATGGACTTGCGTTTGTCGACTACTTCAGCTCAGTTCACATTTTTTCATGATGTAATTTTTTTCATTCGACTTATTTCAATGATTCCATGTTTTAAGAACTGGACAGATTGTATGAAAGATGTGCTAGAAAAAGAGTAACTACCGAGATGGCTGACAAAGATGTATGGAAGAAGAAGATATCCTGACCCATATAAATTGGAATATGGGCAGAGGGATGTTGACCATGATTAGATTCCAATAAAAAAATTGTCTGTATAGTTGATTAAAAGTAATAACTTATTGGACTATAACTCTACTGCTTACACGCGCGCTACGGACGCTTGTCAAAAACAGCGCACAGAAAAGCACCGTACGAGTTATAAACAGACGGTGAAACCTTGAGCTAGCGTGGTGACATACGACCCACGACCTGATTGAAACAAATTACGAATTAGGCTGCCGTCACACTATATTCGTAGAATGTAGCACTACGAGAATAATATTAGTCTTGTAGCTGCAATTTTCTAGGAAAATACGTAAGAATATTGGTCAAGGTTAAAAACACATAAGGCAAAAAAAAAACAGTATATTTACCTAGTGTCTTACCAAGATAATTTTAGCTACATTCAGTACCTACATATCAATATTCTTGTGAACAATGGAAATATTTTATTTTATTTTATCTAGCTTCTATCCGCGACTTCTTCTATGTGGACTTCAGAATTGGGTCCAGCCGGGATTAATAGTATCCTCCTATGTGTTGATCTAGGTTATAAACTATCAGTATGGCAAACTTCACCCAAATCCGTTCAGTTGTTATTGCGTGAAAGAGTAACAAACATCCATTCAATCCATCCTAACAATTGTTTACATTATACATATTAACTGCCTCGTTGATCTAGTGGTCCCAAGCGCGACTGCTGAGTTCTTGGGTTCGATTCCGACTCGGAATCGAACCCAAGAACTCAGCAGTCGCGCAGAGAAGTGTTATTGAGTTTTTCTGCTTCAAATTCTCAATAGCACCCCCGGAGTTTGGAATCGTGCCCAGTAGATGGCAATAGGCTCACCACCTATTACATGGGATTTCATAATACCATTGGTGAAAGGTGGGTGTATGACTGTGTACACCTCTGCCTACCCTTCAAGGAATACAGACGTGATGCTATGTTATATGTTTATCAAAATATTAGGAGGATTAAAAACTTCAGGTAATAATAGGTCCTTCTCTCAGGCGATCAATACTAACTCTGCGGCAACAGAAAATAATACGAGGAATATGATAAATGCCTAAGTTATGAACCGTAATATAAAGTCACATTTTCATATGAGAAAAAAGGCACTTTTTCAACACACGGTATAATGAAAGCGTTTTCACCAGTTTTCACGAAAGTGATTCCCAATTGTTTCAGAAATAAAAACTTCTAGAAATCACTTCAATCACAAAATAAACCTCTTTTGCTCACTGCTGAGCGTCGCTCTCTCCACTGACGGTCTCTTGCCTGTCGCACCGCGTCGGACAACTTGGAATCTAGATGCTGCTTTACTTGGTCAGATCATCGTATGATCAGATAAAGAGATCCAGAGAACGTAGTCCACGTTCTCTGGATCTCTTTACTTCCATTTTGCCAGTGACCATAAGTTTATCCAGGTTTTCAGATGACTTTCGGTTGATATGACCGAAATATTGCAGCACTCTCTGAAGACAGATACTTATATGGTCTTTCAAAATGGTATTCTACACATGCGTCTCCAACACCACATCTTAAACGCGTCAATGCGGCGTCGGTCTGCTGCTTTGATGGTCTAGGTTTCCACACCATAGAGAAAGATAGGACAGACTAGTTTCCTTACGACGTATGTCTCGTAGGATTTACACTAATCACAAAAGAGACAACATAGCATAAAATCTGTATTTCCCGAATAAATATGGGTATATTTCACCGAAGCAGTTATTAAGTCCCAAATTTCTTATGTAGAATCCTATGTAAACTTTTTTATTCAAGATATATATATTTCTGTAACGTAGTGCAGGATGCACGTGATTCCTTTGATATAATTATATACTTTACATAAATATTATATCCTATCCTACTAATATTATAAACGCGAAAGTTTGTAAGTATGGATGGATGGATGTTTGTTACTCTTTCACGTAAAAACTACTGAATGGATTTTAATGAAACTTTACAATAATATAGCTTATACATCAGAATAACACATTGGCTACAATTTATAGAGATATTGTGCAAATTGTCTAAAATATGACGATAAGTGTCAAGTAAGTAGCGCGCGCTGCCTAAACCCTTTGAGATATAACAAAATGATGTATGGTGGAATTGTGTATCTTATATAGGTCTACAGAAAAATCCGCGGTGGCATATGTCTATTTCTTAAGGATAACATTTTACATCCATTTTATACTTTAAAAAATGGCCAATTATGAAGCGGTAATTAGAAAGCGGGACCGGGATTCAAATTTCATGATTACTTTTGGTCGCGATATCCGACATCCATGCGGGCGAAGACGCGGGTAACAGCCAGTATGATATAAATTTAATCAATATTCTGAAATATCATAGTTAAAGTTGTAAATAATCATAGTTAAAGAGTTAATTATAGTATCTAGCACAGATAAAACCAAATACATATTAATTATAATAAAAGAGATATATTTTCATTAATAAATTTACAGTTTATCGCATAACTTCAGTCATTTTATTTTTTAGTCATTTTTTTTTCGAAAATGACTTTACCTCAGATTAAGTATAAATCCTTGAACTTTACTCAACAAATCATAAAAATACATATTAATTATAATAAAAGAGATATATTTTCGTTAATAAATTTACAGTTTATCGCATAACTTCACAGTCATTTTATTTTTAGCGTAAATGACTTTACCTCAGATTAAGTATAAATCCTTGGACTTTACTCAACAAATCATAAAAATATTAGTACCTTATATTTTATTGTTAATATCAGATTAAGTCGATGTACCTACGCTATTAGTTATTATTCTGAGATGTACGCAGTCATGGCCTGTGTCAGTCGTACCGCGCGCTGCAAATAGGTAGATGGCGTTAGTAGTGGTGAAGGTAATTATTGCAACACTGGCCCGGCCATGGGAGTCGAACTCTGGACCTCACGCACGTGTCCACTCCAGCAGACCAAAAACATCTGAATCCGAGTTTTTTTTAGCCACCATATTATGGAATTCTAAAACATGTGACCAGTTTCAGTTTGTTTCCAACTTAACCTTTTTAGGGGGCGTGCTAGGCTGGCGCCGCCGCCGGGACGTCGCGCCCGCTACGCCGCGTCGCCGACCCAGCTACTACGATCAATTTTACCCTTGTCTCTCTAATCACCAATGTATTACGATTTACAGTCGATACAGATAAACGCCAACCACATAAAGTATGACTGTGTTTAAAAAGGCAGATATATTAAGATATAAATTCGGTATTCGATATGTAGGTACCTAAGGTAAATAAGTAATTACATTAGTATGTAATTAGTATTATCGTAATATCTCATTAGTTTGAATTTCATAGCTACTAGGTTCTAATACATATTATAGAAAAACAGCGTAGATATATATGGGTCATTTGATACTGATTATATTATTACAGCCTGCAGAAACAGCGAAAAAAAATTGATTAACAAAATTATATTAAAATTATCTGATAAGATATCTTGTTAAAAGTTAAAAGCTTCAAAATAAAACGCAAAAAACATAAAAAATATTATTGCCACTTTAAATCTCGTAATTAATCACCGCACCGTGATAATTCTTAGCTAGTTCAAATCGTCACTTTAGTAAGCACATTTTTCTTCGGATGGGTAATTCATTCACACACTCATGTCCCAAAATTATCCTTTATTTATTTTTGTGTTTATCAGCTGGGGGATGACTGTGATGACTATGATGGTTTTTGGGACTATTATTGTCAGATTCACTGATTTTTACTTCAGTCATCTGAGAAGGCGTAGTGGAACCGGCGCCTGTTACCAAAATGGATGATTTACCATCGGCGTTGAAGGTGTTTCCACTGGGAGCACCTCCGTCGCTGCCCTCAGGACTTTCATCACCTTTTTTCTCTTTGTTCTTTTTTGCATTCTTTATTGCCAACAACATTTCTGGAATAAAACAACCGTATAAATCAGACTTTGCTATAAAGCGACAGCTAGAACATTGCGATATATAGTTATAGGTTACAGAAAAACCTTACCAACACGATCAATTGCGTTAATTATGGTTTAGCAATATTATTATACCCATTATATTGAATCCACGAAGTGTAATTTGAAATGTGTGTTCGATATAATACATATAGTTTAAATTGATCTCGGGATATCGAAAATACATAAGGTAATTACAAAAACGCAAATCTGTGAGATGCGAATAACAAATAGAAATATTCAGACGATTTATGAACAAAGAAATCACGAATTAGTCCAACTGAACGAAGCTATCTCGACAAGGATTAATTCCAGTAGGCTTTATCCTTCAGAATAGCGATTTATTATCATTTAAATGGAACAATTATATTTTAATATTAATCTGAATAATGTAAACTACAATTTTCACAACTTCACAAGCCTCTTTAAGTTATTATTATTTAATTTAATGAGTGGTAATGAACAAATATTTTAGTCAACTATCTCTGCATCGTACAGTCCTATGACATTCCTAAGTGTTCCATATGAAAGTTCATGATCCATTCCAGGCCCCGTTATACGAAAACCTTAATTTCGTCAAGTCATTGCAGGAATGGGTGGTATGGTATACCTTTTTATTTACGCGTCTACGCGAAGTACGGACGGTTACTGTTATTGTTACAGGAGTAACAGACTTTACCTCGACGAAAGTTCGCTGAGAGCGGCATTTCCTTTCCGCCTCCTAATTTACCAGGTCATGTCGAATTGTTTCCACTGAATGAGACTCCATGTCTTTTTAATTATATTTTTCATTCAATGCTGTTTTTTTGACAACCTGATTTGCGGATCCATGCCAATGATTATTGAAACAATGTCAAACAGATCGAGGTTTTGCTATATTGAGGTCTGATGCAAATCGAATTTACCATAGTCTGATAGTGCAAAACTTTAAACTTGTATACAGTTATAAGGTGCTGTGATAAGTTATTC
The DNA here is from genome assembly GCA_935421205.1 of Xylocampa areola. Classification (NCBI taxonomy): domain Eukaryota; kingdom Metazoa; phylum Arthropoda; class Insecta; order Lepidoptera; family Noctuidae; genus Xylocampa; species Xylocampa areola. Next base: position 8,756,862 of record OW285204.1, read on the forward strand.
ACGTGCCCGAATTCAAATCTTCCATCAGCATTACTTGGCACCATTACTTAATTAATGCTTTAAATATGAGTTTTTACATATTATTATTTTCTCAAAATTAGTTTTGCACAACCATAGTTTTGCTTCTTCATTCATCAATTTTAGCTGCATTTTTAAACGAGAGAAATTTTCCCCACATGGAATCGAACTAACGGTAATGAATGGCTTACATAACTACTTATGTAGAATTTATTGGTGATTACAATCTCTTTCATCTAGATCCATATGTCGATGCTATTATTAGGTATATATCATTAATATCTACAGGCAAAATTCGGGTGATAATCAGCTAACAATAAGGCTAAGGCCAAGGAAAATACTTTATAGTTCTATATGAGAAAATAAAATTTCTATGAAATAGGATCTCTGTCAGTCAACTTATTCAATTACAAATTGAGACAGGCTTAGAAATTTTACTAATAGATTACTTGAATTACGTGCTGGAAACAAGTATCTGTAATGTCTATGTCTTCTACGTCTTTAGTTTTATCTAATTAAGATGATACAGATGTCAGAGGTGTCAATAATTATATAGGCCCTGGAGGGATTTTGTAAGTCTTGTATTGCATCTGCGCTAAGCGAACTACTAAATATTACCTAAGGTCAATCTTTAAAGCTTACCCCACTTTTCTAATTACATTCTTATAATTCCCTTCGCTTAACTTTATCTTGATATACTACATACGCTTTTTTCAGATAATTACATTTTAAATTCAACCTGCAACGATCTCAACAAATAATTCTCAAAATTAAACTGCCTAACAAACACTCTCACGCATACTTATGAATACTGTCTTCTGAAATCCCACGAGCATAATATAATTAAATATCTTCAACATAAATGCAAATTAACGTCGATGCTTGCTTTCAGCCGGTATCATTATACCTAAGGTTGTCACTGTCAGTTTTCTACCAGTGTTCACGCGTTGCAATTTGTCTTCATTACCATTTTGTAAATCACCCAGCCCATCAATCTTCTGTGTACGGTACTCTTAAGCTGTATGAAGTGTTTGTGCTCGTATGCTTATGAATCTCTTATGACTTCCAAGAATTTTCTGAGGACGTAATATTGTTGGTTAAATTGGGGAATTTATTGTAATGTCGTCAGAATGTTTTCTATTTGTTTTATATTGCACACAATATTGCGTAAATTTTCAGATACCTACAACTTGTAAGATTTGTTTGCGCAAATTTTTGTTTTATTATCATTAGAATATTTACATTTTTTTTCTGAGTTGTTGCCTGTCATTTTCCTGCATCGTAGGTAGTAATATTATATGCACATACAGCCAGACCCGAAACAAAAATCTCTAAATCATACAAATATTTGTTCCGTACGGGAATCAAAACCCGCAACACACAGTGTGGCAACCGATCTTTCAACCACTACGCAACCGAGCCGATAATTTCATATACTTATTTTAGTTTAGTCTAGCCATTATATACATATATATATTAAATATATATTGCCCATAAGATTAACTGCCTCGTTGGTCTAGTGGTCCCAAGCGCGACTGCTGAACAGGCGGTCTTGGGTTCGATTCCCGGGTCGGGCAAAGTGTAATTGAGTTTTTTACTAGGAAATTCTCAGTAGCAGCCAGGGGTTTGGAATTGTGCCCGATAGATGGCAATAGGCTCACCACCTATTACATGGGACTTAATAATAGCATTGGTGAAATGTGGTGTACAACTGTGAACACCTCTGCCTAGCCCTTCGTGGAATACAGGCGTGATGCTATGTTATGTTATGTTTATTAATTGTTTGTAAATTTTCCACATACCAAAAGTGATAAAGTAACAGAGTAACTAATATTTCTTAAATAATTAATTGAAATTAAAAAAAAAAAACACTCGAATTTCAATAGAGAAGTTGGCACTTACCACCTGTTTGGAACCCTGTACCGAAAACAATCAAGTCCCAAACTACACATCACAAGAAAAATCAAGATACTGTGAGCATTTACTGCGTGCATCGGAACACCTTTTAGTTAATCTATATATATAAAAATGAAACCCGTTTTCCGTTGTCACGCCATAACTTGAGAACGACTGAACCAAATTGGATAATTCTTTTTCTGTTGTGTTCATCATTGTTAGGACATGGTTTTTACATAAGATATTTTTTTTTATCGTACGGAAGTTTTTAACGGGGCGAGTGAAACCGCGGGGCACAGCTAGTAATTCGATAAAATTGTATCTCTAAATTTAAAACGACTGTGAGATCTGAGTTTGTTTCGGTATTTCTTCTTAGGGATAATCTTAGGAAATACCGTCGCGCTTCAGTTTTAAATATATATCAAAGACAAAATAATTTTATGAATTTTATTAATGATATGTACGGCAGACTGTAATAATTTTAAATAAACTGTTGAGACGTCCGACACCTTAGTCCTCTGCGGCCACGAACTCTGCAAAGTCTTCGAAACGTCAAGAAAAACAAAAACCAATAATACACGCGATTAATCCGGTTAAAAGTTGTTTTATTATAATGAGTAATATTTCTATTACTACACAAGTTTCTTACTGATTCGTTATTTATATCAATACAGTTCCCACGCCTCTGAAAATGTGAGCAGATTGGAAAACATGTCTCTCGTCCATCTAATCCTATTGGTGACAGGCAATAAGAAACTATACGCTCCACAGGTCACGTACTCCATTTGAGATGAAATTCTATCAAAAAGACTTAGGTACGATATCCAATTTGTGATCCTCCCATAATCCCGTAGGGATAGAAATATAATTATGATAAAGGTATTATATTAAATGGAAAAATAATACGGTCGCGAACAGGATTCGAACCTGCGCCTCCCGGATGAATACGCTCTGACCACTAAGCCATCTCGACCTCTGCTCACCACCGCGAATTCTTCTTCCATTTCCATTCATCCGGGAGGCGCAGGTTCGAATCCTATTCGCGACCGTATTCTTTTTCCATTTAATATAATAACTTTAGAGTTCGCTAAGCATGCGTTAATGCTTTTTCAAAGACATATCTTGAATTATAATTATGATGTTGAAAATATTTAAGTAAGTTATTTCTAATTCTTACAACCAATACCACCAGTACCAAATTAATTGCTGACAAACTGCTCTGTAGTTTGGCAAATGTTCTTTTAATAAAAAAAAAAATTGTATAGTAAATTATCAGACAGATAGACAGAAAAAAATGCGTGTAGAGGGATCAAGGACTATAACCAAATTCGCTTAAATATAGTAGGTATACTCTATATTCTAATCTCTATCTCACAATATAAAGATACAAACACATCTCTATGTGCAATACATCGCTATACAACATTGTTTTGCGAGCAACAAGATGTTTTAATAGCTATAAACTTAATAAAGATATAATTATTTTTGAGGAAGATAAAGCCCGCGACTAATATCGCTTATCTACTTAACCACAAAAATATTTTTATTTTATATAGATGCGGATCAGTATCCATTTTGTATGCGTTGCAAACTGAGTTTTAGAAATAAAGTCCAGAGACTATCGATTTCCACTTGCTACGATTCTGATTCCGTCATTTATGTATGTCAAATAAGACCATAGAAATATATATATACAATATATAAGGTCCTAATTTATTAGGTAATTTCCTTTTAAGGGGTCAATGTGTAAGTTATAAGGATTCATTTAAGCCATAATTCAAATTTTTACAACAATGTTATTTTTTTCTTAATGTTCGCCGTTCAAGGAGCAGTTTTCGTCTTGCTAGTACTATGTTAATTACAAATAATTTGTTATATGCATTTAATTCTTAGCTTAAGTGAGTGTATTTGACTTATATATTACCCCTTCCAAAGAAAATTACCTAATAAATTAGAACCTTATATATAAACTAAACAATAATTTAAACGCACAATGCTTTGCACAGTGCTTCCATTTATAAAGTTTTCAGTCCAACAGTGACACAATGCCGCATGCCGACGTGCAGGCGCGTGACGTGTCGACGCCACTGACGACCCAGCAACTGCATTGCGAAATAACTCCCTGATTTAATGTAGCCAGTAAAGCTTTTAGTACATTAACTTACCCACAATTTATATCCTTAAACTCTCATTCATGACAGACAAACTGGAATTGGAATTATAGAGGAAATGTGTCCTACCACTACTAACTATAGAGTTGCGCGAGAAGTAAAATGGGGATAACTAAAATTAAAAGATGCTCAAATTTTTCAGATAAATAAATATCAAAGCACTCTCCTCAGTTTTTCTCAGTATGGCACTAACTGATTTCGTCGTAATCGAGTCTCTGGTAGATTACCACTGGGAGTTGAGCGTATGTATATAATATAAACCAACTTCCAAAAAATACAGAACATTTCGGTTCAATTAAGTAATCACAAAGTTACTTATTTTTTAATCATGGTCCTTGTTGTTATTTTAATATTTAAGTTACTGAAAAATATCAATAAACTCTTAAATAACTAAACAGAACAAAGTTACAATAAAAAAGTATAATCTCTTTATTGATACCAGGTAACAATACAATTTACTTAATCTAATAGTACAATTTCTGTAAACAAGATACACGAATGTCAACTATTGCGTTGTCCCCCCTCGCGTCAACTCTTATTGCATAGTCCATGTTCTGTCAATACCGTGTATATTGCTCGCTTAATGAAAGTAAAGCATCTCAAATGTAAATCACAAATTAAAAGAAAAATATTTAAAACTATAACCACGTTTTCATTTTAAACTTTCATTTAATGGAATCTGCTATGAATTTGGTTAAAAGCAAACATTTTAGTACCTAGAGATAATGATTTTAAAATTATATTTTAATTTATATAACAGTAGAAGTTTCCTCCACAAGTACGCCCGAGTTTCAGCCACTGGTGACCCCTCACATCACCCCTTATTGCATGGCCAATGTTCTGGACAAAGTTGCCATTACTGTGTTCATTGCTCGCATAATGCCGTGCATTAGAGCCAAAGTAACTCCAGTCGGGGTCACAACCAAACAATAGCAATAAATATAATTATAGGTACTAAGCTAGTAGTTTACTTGATATTATCTACGAGTACAATTGAATTATAAATCTTGTAAGTACGGATGTCTATCAAGTCGGCATTATAGTATATGATTATTTATTAATGTCAAATATCCGGTCGGCATGGCCGAATTTTCATTGACAGCGTATGCAGTAAGCGTGCAAAGTATGCAGGAGATATTTTAGTGCACAAGTACCAGTATATGCGCAAACACAAGTGCCCTCGTTCGTTTTTCACTCTCATAGTCCGATAGAATGACAATCCGATACGACCGGTTATATATCCGGTGCAACACAAATAGATACAATACCGATATCCCAAATATCGGTATTGTATCTATTTGTGTTCGATTAAAGTCCTTTAAGTAAGTCCAATTAACATAAACTATATAAGTATAGATAATCATAATCATTTCAAGTTTCTGAGGGCGATTCAGGTGGGTTTATCTTTTAGTTACTTTTTAGCTATTGATGTCATACCCAGGACTGGTCTGGACTTCAGACGTCATTGGGATATTCCACATTCAGTAACACATTACTATGTACTGGGGGCAAGTTTAAATTATGTTGAACAGGATCTTGCGCTGGTTGGACTGGATTCAATCACGTAAAAGTTTTATTTTACTCCTTCGTTCGTAAGTTAAGTTGATGATAGGTACTTTATGATGTGTTATAAAACGCATTTATTGTTCATGAACACCTATAACAAGAAAAAAATGGGATAATGTTCAGTTAATCTTAATCAAAATTTAAATAAAACACTTTAAATCCGTCGGATACCGTTTGCGTCTTTGGACAATCACGAAAACAGATTTCAGAAAGAATATCGAAACATATAATTTAATATTATCATACTAAAACCCGTAAGATAATACAAAGACGATAGTCCCGCCATTCATGCACAAATAATAATTTTCTAGCATCCCATATCATCAGCCAATCTACGCCAACAAAATCCCATGAGAAGGGTAGATAGGCACTTTCAACTACCATATTTCAACTCCTTTGATTTGAAAAGAAAAAATATGTCATTTCCATACATATCACTACATTATCATTTATATGGATTTATATATTGGACGTTTTTTCGCAAAATTGGGTCCTGGAATACGGCACGAGTCGTTAAATACGCTTCGGATCGAAATAAAGACGGAGCGATCTCTGTATTGTGTTGGCAGGAAGACGCTCATAAATTTTATATGTTGAAGCTTTTGTGTGAATTACAGACTATGTATTCAGTGGACATATAATACGGACTTACTTTAATGCAAAGTCCCTTTCGGGGAGTAAATAGTTTAGATATATGATATGTCAATGTCTAAAGAAAATATAACTATTATATGACTAGTATTGAACTGAGTAATATGCGCAAAAGCCAGTAATGTAGTAAGACAAATTGAGATTCTCTCTGAGTAAACTCGTTGTTCCCTCAAACTGCACCCTAATATACACAAAGGACCAAGCAAACAAGCAAAACCTTTTTCAGTCTATTATGTAATCCTATCAACATGTAACACGTATACCGAAACGTAAGCAAGAGAGACTTTCGTTTTCCTTACGAAATGTTTAAGACTATAGGTACCATCTATCTTTCAATCCCTCATGTATATTTATAAAGGAATCCTTTTTGTTCTAGTCGTCAAACCAGACAAGGGTTTGCCAATAAATTTTGTGGTACAAGAACAGAACTTGATTCAAAGTCTAATTCGTAACAAAGATCTCAGTGGGGCTTGCCTCGCGTAAGGTTTATCTTAGAACCGTTTCGAAGATTTGAATTGATGTCTATATACTGCCCTGTTTCAGAAAATAAACCGCAAAATAACTCACTTTCTCTGGCAATATTTAGATTACAAATCTTATTGTTTCCGACATTAGGTGTGTGATAGATAAGTAACCAAACGAAATAAATGATTCGACTTAATTTAATACTATAAATTTTATAGTTATTGTACTTAAGAATAAAGAACTAAAACATTGAGGTACTGTATTTCGATGTATAAAAATTGTATAATATAATACGCCTGTATCTCCGTAGGATTAGGCAAAGAAGTACATCCAGATTTCACCAATACAGTTATTAAGTCCTATTATGTAAGAGGTGGTGAGGCTATTACCATTAATGGGGCAAACTCCATGCTGCAACTGAGAATTTTCTAACAGAAAAACTCAATAACACTTCGTTCAACCCGGAGTTCGAACCTAGGATCATGCTCATTAGTTGGGCGTGCGGCCACTAAACCAACAGTTCAAAATATTTATTTAAGCTTATTACAACAGCAATGGTGCAACGTTAAAAATAAATTATCTTTAGAATCAGGTATGATAAGCTGACTAAGATTAATGCCAATTACTCAGATCCATAGAATTCTCGAGCGTTCCATTAACAGTTTAGACTTTGATTTACAAATGGCTAAACAATAAATTGGCTTATCCTTGTGCATGATCATACCTACTCTGTTATATGCAAATTAGTTCTGGGTTTAATCTAAGTTGTGTAAACGTGCTTGCTTTACTAAGGACATGCGAATTACATTTATTTAACTATGATGTCTGGGAATTACCGGTTGTTTGTCATCAATTATTACCACTTCAAAAAAAGGAGGTTATTAATTCTACAATTATGTATGTTATATTATTGGAACTGCAAAATATTCACATAAGATAATCTATTAGAGTTTCTAAACAAATATTAAATTTTATATGTATGATTTTACGTATATTTGTATGTATGAATGTTTGACCGCATTTCTCGGAAACTATTAACCGTATTGTGTACCATTCCTTCTTGATTTGCTTACATTTACTCCAACTTAGGGAACAGTGCAAGTTTGACCAAAATCAGGTGCGTAGTTTTCAAGATATGGATTAATACGTGTAATTGTGACGGCCTGGCTTATTGATACGAGCTACGGGTGTGGTGTCAAAGGGAAAACATCTCAAAACCTTGGTCAAATTCTAGTGCATGTAAGAAATAAATAATATAGGTACAAATACATTTTTGAAAAGCATGCTTATCGAACCCTAAAGTTATAATTTTTTAGTCGAGATGGCTTAGTGGTCACAGCCCCTGGAGTATTTATCCGGGAGACGCAGGTTCGAATCCTGCTCGCGACCGTATTCTTTTTCCACAAAAAATTTTAACTTAAGAAATAATATTTTAGATTTTCAAATTCCAGTAGTTCTTTAACACACTCAGAAAACAACAAACAGTACAGACACAATCTGATAATCACTGCGACTAAAATAAATAATATCTTGGAGCATAAACCTTCCGGCTTAGGGACATAAGACACTATTTATTGCTGACCCAAAGCCAATAAGTCATTGCAGACAAAATCTGCCTTACTACCACATAATCTCAATTCTAAAATATGTATTACAACTTATAACACACACACATAACTTACTTCCGTCGTCTTGTCTTAAGAACTTATGTTAGAAGGTATATGTCATCGTTGAGTCGGGTTACCCCATAAATGTGACCAGTAAAAGGAACCGCAATAGAACTAAAACAAAGACGCGGGACTGAAATTTATATCGAAACATCTGGACTCTGAAACAGATCGTGAAAAGTATACTGTTGTTAAAAAGGCAACAACACACTTTGGTTGTAAATCTTGTTTTTATGAGCATGTTCCGTCCTAATGACGGGCAACAACTCCTCTCAAACTTTTTGTTACTCAGGGAAAGTAGCTTACCACACTCGCGTTTTTAGGCTTTCGGAGCCTACTCTGGTCAGTTTTGCTGTTTCACTCCGACACTATCAATATCACGGTCTACTTATCTAAATTTTAGCTTTGCGCTATATTTGCAATTTGGGTTTAAGTAATCTCTTTTACGTCATGCAATCGACTGCCTCGTTGGTCTAGCGGTCGCAAGTGCGACTGCTGAGCGTGACGTCCTGGGTTCGATTCCCGGGTCGGGCAAAGTGTTATTGGATTTTTCTGTTAGGAAATTCTCAGTAGCAGCCCCGGAGTCAGGAAGATGGTGGTGTGACACCTCCGTGCTCCGGAGAGCATGTAAAGCCGTCGGTCCTGCGCCTGATCTCTCTCCAGTCGTGTCGGATTGCCGTCCCATCGGAATATGCGAGTGAAGGAAGAGGGAGTACACCTGTGTTTGCGCATACACTTGTGCACTATAATATGTCCTGCGTACTTGGCTAATCTCCGTAGATATAGGCCGCCGTGACTGAAATACGGTCATATTTTTTTAAGTTTGAGTCGCCCTTTACATTAGTTATTATGCATGTACCAACCTTCAGTGATTATAGGGATGAAATAAAATTGATAAAACAGAAGAAAACTTTAATGAAATCGTTTGTTTAGTCCAGATTATTTAGCAGTGGAACTTATATTTATGTTTAGCGAATTTTAAAATCGTGAAACATTTCTTCCGTAAATATAAGTGCATTAACTTCTGCTGTCTGAAGCGTTTGTTTGTTTGCATAACTTACCTTTACCTGTGAGTACTGTGTGATGGTATGTCTATTATATGTAAGTGGGTCAATCTTTAACTGGAAAAGTTGCGTTAGAACTATATTTGGAAATACTTTCATAAAACAGAGAGTAAAATAGTATGAAAAATATATGAAATCTGTTTTCAAAGAAAGGTGTTGCATAAGTAAACAATTATATAGACATTTCACTTAGAATTATCCTAATATCGTTCATAGTTCCGTGAGTATTATATAATACCTAGAACCAAATATTATGTGGTAGGTAATCTATATCTACCACATAATATTACACAATGTATGTATTATCTATGTCTTGTCAATGATTTGGCACTAGATATGATTTGGTACCTATCTAATAAACGCCGTATTCAATAAGAGCGTTCTATTTTGAGCATACGCATTAGGTATAATAATAGAACATTCACGCAGCACAATACCGATCAACAATAACGACATTACGTGACCATTTCTCGAAATGAGGCCAGTGGTGTGGAGTGACCAGAAAGATTAGTTCACATAATTTAAGTAGGTTGGCCCCACATATATTACGAAAAGACAAAAACAATTAGATAATATGTACGGGCGAAAGATTTATACGTGAATGTCACGACAAATGAACATTTTAGTATCAAGAGTGTGTTTTTTGTTCTGTTATAGTCATAATAATAAAACGCAGAAAGAAATCTCATTATGAACTATTTAATATTTTCTACTGACCCAAAACGTTGAGGTAACCAATTTTACTATCATAATGTTAAAATAATTAATTATGCTTCTTCGAGGTCATGATAAAACACACGCATGGCGGCAATGCCGACCCTAAAACATCACACGGCAGAGACAATAGTAAGACCTTATTAACATCTAACTGTATAAGCATTTCAATATGAACTATAAATATAAACCCTTTAAAGTACAAATTCGTTTACCGCAAAATATACTGCATAATAGCGTGTGTATCAATAATTAAGGCGGGTTGCCTTTCATAATACTATTTCATAAACATCCGTTACAGCAAAAAGCTTTATAAACTTTAAAGAAACCTTTTTCAGCGATAATTACAATATCATGCAAAATGTGATCACAATTTACTTCCAAATACTAGCTACCTACTAATAATATTCGCTATTTTCGTGTAATTAACACAATGGAAACAAAAAGGCTATATTTGATGCTGATCTGTATCATAAACGTGAGTAATTTATTGGTCAAAACTTTTGGTAGGTTTGCTTCTGTTGAATATTTTCATTCATTCATTTCAATCCAATTCATTGCTGATATAATATAACGGTGACCAGAGGGCTGGCCTGTTTTTTGGTCAGAGAATTAGCATTGCCATTCAACGTGGCAATGCTGCCAGTCTTCTGGGCACATTACCGGATGACAGCGATGCGGAGGAGTACTTCGACGCCTAAATTACGTTTTTTCCTTTTTTATTTTTTTTCTCTCTCTTTCTTTTAGTGGTAGTGTAGTTAATATAGTTTAGATTTTATTTTTGTAAATATTTTTATTTATTATGTACATAATATATAAGTATTAGTACTAATATTGTTAAATTCATTCCAATATTAAATAGACTCCGCCATATAACGGTTACTTTTAAATAAAGCTTAAATTTTGGATTCATTGAAGATGATAATAAGATTGATATCAATTTATTTGCCTGTGAAATTAAACTCTATATATAAACATCTCTTGACACATTCTGTAGTCCTTGTCGATTTTATTCTTCTTGACAAAAGTTAACCTAAAATACAGTAGATAGTTTTTGTCAAGTCACGAGCCACGATTATTTTTTTGACGCGCGCCTTTTTCACGTTTGATTAATGGACTATGCGGACAATGCGGACCATTTGCTTAACAGAAGAAAACTAAGGATAGTTTTTAACGCCTTATAAATTAGTGGAGGTAAAATATATTCTATAGGTACCTTCTAGTGGGTTGAATGGCCGTCTACATACTGGAATAGATATCTAGAACTGCGTATTACATGAAAATTGAAATCATGACAACGCATTATACTGCGCAATTTCTTAACATGTCTCGGTATTGCTAGTCAGCATGGTGGTACTGAATTGGTTTTTATAAACATACCGTGAATCGATTCCGTACGAAACGTTTATATTTTTTTGGTCTTCAAGAAAGGGGAAAGGATAATTCGCATAATATTTCACAATACTTTAAAATATGCTAAAATTATAATATCCTACCTAACAAATCTGAATTACGTAAATCAGTGTAACAGAGCTATTTTACTTACCTATCGGTATTGTGTTAGGTTTTTGTAAGTAGACCTAAATGATTTCTGTAGCAAAAATATCAGTCAATACTCAAAAGTTTCTTCCTTTCAGTTAAAAAAATTCAATAAATATAACTAGGGCTTCCATAATTACGAGAAGCCAAATTGCTGTATGGCATAAATATGGCTCCACGTTTTATGAAAACAAGAAAATTCTCGTTTCAAAGCAAGAGGAAATGAATATTTCCTTTGACTAACAAATGTAAAGCAGTTTGTTCTGTTCTGTACAACATGCAAATGTCCTGTTATGTTTTCATTTGAGAAAATGAACATGATTTTAAAATATAAGTACCTACCTATAATATATTTGTGTACCTAATAGGACGTCAAGTATCTAAGTTAATTTCTTAAGTGTCGTAACGTATAGGTATGATTAACAACAGATATGTTATGTAATTTTTTATCATGTAATTTGATAAAATTTTAGTAGAGGTACTGGTCCTTAATTTATGGACAAATCTCTTTGGTTTTGAGTTTCTTTCTCATATTTAATTAAACCTTTATTTCTATTAATACAACTTTTCTTTTTGATTCTATTCTATTTCTCCTCTACATTGGTTTGGTTTGCTTGCGTGCTCTTTATATAAGGCAGGTTAACTGGTTCCACGATTATGGTGGTTATATGATTTAACATGCAGATAATTTTAACTGGCACGCATTAGCGTGTGTCATTAGAGATTAAAACAAAGTAAGCGATAACATTATCAATACACAATGTATAAGGGTCCAAGAATATTAGTTTAAATCCCTTTAAGGGAATAATATTATAGTACACCGAAAAGAAGCAAATTACTCATGTAAATGGCGACTTTATCGAATATAATATTTACTAGTTTACTAGTTTGAGTAGTGATAGCCTAGTGGTACGACCGTTGGACTGACAAGTCAAAGGTCGCAAGTTCGAATCCAAGGCACGCACCACTGTCTTTTCGAAATCATGTGCGTATTATAAACGAATTATCACTCGCTTAAAACGGTGAAGGAAAACATCGTGACGAAACCAGCACACCTGAGAGATTTTCTCGATGGTGTGTAAAGCCCTGTCAGAGACCTATGGGTGGCTTAAACTCTGACACTAGGTTGCTCATCAACCACTCGATAAGAAGAAGAATGCCTTACAAGGAATTTAACAAATTATTTTGGGGGGTTTAGTAGGGAAGAGTATAGAAAGATAATCTTATATTTCCCGTATGTTTGAACACCATGACTTGATACTAATCAAGTCATAGCAAATATTGGATGTCTATTTAATATCAAGATAGCAATAATCCGTACCTATGATTTACGAGTATTAGTACGGAATATGATTTTCGACACTCTGGTACGTAAGAATGTATGACATAAAATACATAAAAACAAAAAAGGGTTTTATTACCGCTTCCGTCGCTATACATATACGAGATCTGTAACTTCGTCTATAACAATATGAATGAGACTTGTGCTAAAGGAAACTTCTAAATCTGACAAGTATGCTAAAAGTTGTCTTGTCATGTGTGTACGCATATGCAACAAAATCCCGTTAGAAATCAAATTAATACATAACCAAAACTTATTTCAAAGTAAACTTTTTAAATGGCTCAATGAACATAATTTCTATGCCATAAAAGATTTTTTGTAGCTATTAAGTAAATATAATAATTAATGTAATCATGGGTTATTAATTAAGTACTTATATGAATTAAAATTATTATTACCAATCACTATCCAATTATTCTGTGACTCTTAAGGCGTTTTTTTTTAATAATTCTTTCATTTGTATTTAACTTTAATTACTTTTGCATGCATTTACTTAATCGGTATAGCTGAACATGTGGACATAATACCAGATTGTAACATCTTCATACTATGTTTAAGGCAAATAAAGACTTATCTTATCTTATCTAAGTCCCATGTAAATAGTGGTGAGCCTATTGCCATCTACCGGGCACACTTTCAAACTCTGGGCTGCTACTACGAATTTCCTAAAAGAAAAACTCAATACCACTTTGCCTGACTCGGGAATCGAACCCGAGACCTCCTGCTCAGCAGTCGCAATCAGGACCACTAGACGAACGAGGCAGTCAATGTATGATATTATCGGAAAATTTAGGAAAATTTGGAATACGAATGTTGAGGAAGACCAATATAAGTATGCATAAATTGTATATAGAATGATAGGTGTCTAATAACTACTGAAATGACTACTAATAGAAATGTATGGATGAAAAAGACATTTTGCGCGGAAAAATTATAATGAACAAAGAAAATCCTATCAACGGAAATTGCGCGCCTACATAAATTGTGCTTTTAAAATACACTGTCCAAATGAATATTGCTAACATTTTCATTTCTCTACTGAATATATATTCGTAAGTAAGTATTACCACGTTATCTTGACATGGTTATTTAATTATAGAAATTAACTTCACGGAAGTAAAAAATGTTTTAGTTAACATAGGTATAGTTATAGTGTTAGGTACGGTATGTCTAATTGCTTACGTAGGAATGTTAAAAATATCAAGTTTGCATGATAGTTAGTTGAAAGAGGTTTAGCTCTAGCGTTCCCTATCTTATTTTAGAACTTTTATTACAGTAGGCAGGTTCCATTCCTGGTCACGACCGTATTATTCGATCTACAAATATTTATAACTTTAGAAATCGCTACGCATGCGTTAATGCAACTAATTTTACTTAGATTTCTAATTGTTCCGATTTCCGATTGTTGAAAAGAAAACGTTGCCCCACACTAGGAATTTCTTCCTGTATCGTGGGTACGTTTACAGACATAATATCACAAGCACACACACACCCAGACCCGGAGAAATTATCTATAGATCGTACAAATATTTGCTCCGTGCAGGGATCGAACCTGCGACACGCAGCGCAGCAGTCGGTCTCTCGACCACTGCGACAACCACGCTGTAAACTTTATTAGCATACTTCGGTGACTTAAACGGATTAAGCTGCTTTATAGGTTCCGAATATAAATTTAAAACTCAGATCAAAAAGTAATTCCCAATCCCGATTGGCCCATCAATGAGTCCAGCACTTCCGGGCTGCAGGACCATAACAAGTAGACTTCTCCCTGACCTTTGAAAAAAAGTCTTATTAGAGGAGAAACAGTGCAGGTTAATCCCATCGCAGCAGTCGCACCACATATCTATCAATATCACAGTAAACTAACACAATGGAAACAAAAAAGGTTTTATTTATGATGATAATATTTATTGAATAGGTCACAGAATTAGAATATTTTTGCTACACCATAGAAGGACATAGAGCTCAAAAAAGTGCAACCGTTTTTGAATTGTCAATGTGTGCGTGCAATAGTGATGTACAACGTGGAAATATTGACACATGTCGATTATCGATAAACAGTATTTCAGATGTAAAGACTTTGTATACAAAATGAAAATATTTTCAATCAAATTATGTTAATAATACTAAAATCACAAGCGTAGGTATTATTTAATGAACTTCATTAATTAATTACATTATTTTAATAAAAACATTTCACGCGCTCATACTATAATTATATTTCATTGGTAATAGGTACTTTGTTAAGAAAGCAGCTTTTAAGGACCCTGAGCAGTGTATAGAGTATGACTGATTGAGATGATGATTGACTGAATGATTTTTACCTACCTATCCTAATACCATTGCGAAGGTGGTCTCGACTCAGCGCAGCACACGTGTGAGGTCTTGTCTTTATTCTTTTTTTTATCAATTAGTCGCATAAATTTTTTTCCTTTTCCTTAGCACTGACAAGATACCTTTTAGTATAAAAAAATATATCATAAAAATGTGAATTTCTCTTGAATTTGTAGTAAAAATTAAGTAAACAACATATATTCATTACGCTATCACATATAGGCTCAGTGCTCACCGCCAAAGGTGATAGCGAGGAATCACCAACTAGTTTCTATCGGGGTCTAATCAAATAGCGAAGAATAATAGTAGCGCAGTTCGTTAGATCATTATTAAACTAAGGTCCGCACATAGTAGGTTGGCGGTCCGGATTTGAACCGCATTTGGGGACTACTGTAATAGCGTGATGATATATATATTAATAACGTAACCTGGGCCGCTAAGCTACGCTAAGCTTCTTATATGTTATAAACGTTAGGACAGACAGAAACGTTTCCAATTATTTTGGTTTCATCGCATTAGGTACCCCAATTAACATTTTGGAAAAATTATTACTGTGCAGAGATAGTTGGTAGGTCTACACCATGGACTAATTATAAAGGTCTACACTAATAATAAATTCTGATATCGGAACTTTTTGTTCTAAAATTTCATCGACACGATAGTCGACACTGACAAGTCACTATTTTGTGTACATGAAATGAAAATTTATATAAGAACAACGTACTCAATATTGCTTTTATGACCATTGTTTTTTACCATAGAGAAAATTCACTATTCTCTTGAAAGGACTTGGTTTTCAAAAAAAAATTTCTAAAGACTGATTTTTCCAAAATATGGCCATGAAAATATATGCTGTTGTTGACAATTTACCTGTGAAATGAATCTTTTTCTGGATTATATTTATAAGAAACATCGCAGTCACCAACACAACAAGTAGGTATTGCTTATCAATTTTAAAATTGTATAAAATATACAGGATTCACTGACAATACAGCAAATATAAATTAGCGTGATTTTTGACAGTGACACTGGAGAAAACAACATCTGCCAATAGTGCTGACTGAACCTAAATATGCTTTCTCTTTCTAACATGTGATATTTCCGTAAGAGATTCCATACTACTAGTAGGCTTTGTTGGTCTTTTTCTATCCTACGTTTATGGAATAGGTACACTTTTGGGTAGCGACGTCGACGAAAATCATAACAAAAACGTCGTTAAATTGCTGTTTGAACTTATTATCCCTGAGGTAGTAGATATAATTTTGAAGGAAAAATATATAGGTACATAATTATCTATGTATAGGGGCATGTTGTCAAATTATAATGAACAGTAACTAGAAAGTAAATGACGTGACTGCCGCCGCTGAACTGAGGAGTTGAAAGCCAGGGTCTGGGGCTGCAGCAGGTCGTGGAGTACAGTCCAGGTATGTATACGTGTCGTAATATATTTTTTGTAGGTTTACTGTTTTTACCCCTACTGGAAAATCGAAAATGTATACCATTTTTTAGTAAAGAAAATTGTTTATTACACAACCCCATTAAATTTAGTCTTCCATCTGAAAATGATATATGAACTAAACTACAGACCCAATAGGAACGCCTGCCGCTGTCTCGTTACAAATTACCTTGTAGGTAAGTTATTTTGTTTGTGAACACAATAATAATGTAGGTACACTATGAACTGTGGACTCAAATATACCTATAAATGTTTGTTGCAATGTAGATAATAACTTATAATTTTTTTATTTAACGAGAAATTAGTCATTATTATTTTACAAAATCCTCGAGGCGGTCGGTATAGGTATTTGCGGGAGGGGGCCGGCTGGTGGTGCACAGGTATTTGCATAATTATTACCAGGTTGCACAGGTATTACCCTCAATGTTGTGGAAGTAGCTAGATATTGTATTTATTTGTATCAATTGTAATGGACTTTCGCAAAGTAGCGCCTGAATCTATTCAATATATTTTAGCTTGTCCTCATGCAAAATAAAGAAGAAATAATTATAAATGACACACACAAAATAAATCACGCAACCAACCGTTAAATAATTTAACAGAATGTTTGCATGTTTATGAAATAATCAATTCAAGCAACTAATCAATTTACACACTTAAGTAAGTCTTATTTGTTTCTTAGATCATTCCGTGAGATTATGACAAAGAAAGCTATAAAACACAATGAGTCTAAATAGTGACCTTGACTTAATAAAAACCGGACAAGTGCGAGCAGGCTCACCCACCGAGGGTTCCGTACAAATTTGTAGACACATTATAAATAGTTGAGGAATCGAGTCTCGCAGTTTTTTCTGAGCTTTTCCCGAAATTCAGTTTCCAAAACCTTTAAAGCATTTTTTTTTATGATGTAATTACAAATGTATAATTTTCAGATTTTTCCCTGTAGGTACTTGTAGTTTAAGACGATACTACTTGCCAAATTTCATAGTTCTAGGTCAATGGAAAGTACCCTATACATTTTGATTCCCTTGAGAGTTTCGAAATATATGTTTTTTGCGGTATAAACGTATCTTTATTTTTACGTTAACTTAGAAGTTTGATTTTTTTACAGCTTCAAGGGACTGTAGACCTGAGTATATGGTTATAATTTCAACTCAATACCTCCACGCGTTCCCGAGATAAAGGGCCTTGACCGACAGACAGACGGACAAATGGACTTGATGGATGGACAACAAAGTGATCTTATAAGGGTTCCGTTTTTTTCCTATTGAAGTACGGAACCCTAATAATAAGAATAAGTTGGCAACAAGCTTGTATTTCTATAAAATATTGGCGAGACGAAATAGAACCCACAGTCTCCGCATTCATAACATAAGCATATTAAGAGTCTTCTTAGCTAGTTAATCAGTAGTTCTATTATAGCTACTTAATCAGTACATATCATCATAGCATCACGCCTGTATTCTCCGTAGGGGTAGGCTGATATGTACACAGTTGTACACACACACATTTCACCAATGCCGTTATTGATTTTACCAATATTAAAGTTGGTCCAAACCGACACTGAGAATTTTGTAACCAAAAAAAACTAATATTTACCCTATCTTATCTTCAAACACAGCACCCGCGCTTTCGACTACTTGAAAACCGAGTCAGTATTTTATCATTAGAGAAACAAAAATCTAATTCCCCTTAAGAATTACGTACGTCTGTAGTCACATAAATTATACCAGAGCTGCCCAACTAGGTTGTATGGAACTCAATCGGAGCCCTTAATCATAAACTGGTGACGTGGCGAGGTCGCTAACCGATATTCCGCACGAAAATTTTATTCTAAAAAAGTAAAGTTATAATATAAATGTTTGTGGAAAGGAAAAACACGGTCGTGAGCAGGATTCGAACCTGCGCCTCCCTGATAAATACTCTAGGACAATATAATACATCCGGGAGGCGCAGGTTCAAATCCTGCTCACGGCCATAGGTTTATTTCCACAAAAATTTATAACTTAAGAGTTCGCTACGCATGCGTTAATGAGTTTGAAATATTTATCTGTATATGAAAGTAGCTAATATTATACATTCCATAAACAAAACCATACTATGGGTACTTATAAATTAATCAATTCTAAGCAAAAAGGAATGGCCCTATTTTACGCTCCCGGGCTATTTTCTACACGCGAAAAGGAGATTATAATCATACTAAATACTAATATTGTTTGCTAGGCGAACGCGTTACATTAATCTATCTTATCCCTGTCCTAATTTATTTACATTTCGGACTGATCTTGTACTTGTAGTAATATATTTCCATACATATAAGGTCCTAATTTGTTAGGTAATTTCCTTCTGGTTTTTATATAATTGGTTACAAATACATTCACATAAGCTAAGAATTAAATGGATATAACAAATTATTTGTAATTACCATAGTGCTAGCAAGACGAAAACTGCTCCTTGAATGGCGACCAGTCAGAAAAAAATATATTTTAGTAATTAAAATTATGACTTAAATGACTCCATAACATATTAAATGGAAAAAGAATACGGTCGCGAACAGGATTCGAACCTGCGCCTCCCGGATGAATACTCCAGGCGCTCTATCTCTTTCTATTCTCTCTTTGGAAGTCTTGAGAACGGTGAGACCGATTTGGCTGACTAGTTTTGATTTGTTTTTGTTGTGTTCAGATTTTCACGATAAGGTTTGTATAAAAGATTTTTATTTTGTTCAAAACTTCACCGAGTCGTCGGTTTGGAAACTCATTTTCTTCATCAGTAGTTGCACCCGCGCGAAGCCGGGGCGTGTAGTCTATATTTATATTATAAAGAGGAAAGATGTGTTAGTTCTAATCGACAAACTCTGAAACGACTGTAGCGATTTTTATAATTATTTCACCATTAGAAAGCTTTTACTTTATCCAGAAGTAACATGGGCTATATTGAAGCAAGCCAGGAGAATTCCATGCGGGTGAAGCCGCAGTCACAGCTACCTAATCTTACATAAAAACGGCATGAGATATACATACTATGGCTAGTTTTAACATGTTATATTTGCATTTATATCTTTTTATTTTATTCGCCCGACTATAATCGTAAAAGACGAAAAATAAACTTTATGATGCCGATTTCCTCTGGCGAAGGACAAATTAGTTATGTATTGTAGCAAATATTTAGAGCCGATACAGTAACTACTAACTTTACTACTTTATTTTGACTGGTCACAATGGAATTAATGAAATATGCACACCCAGACACAGTAACATTTTCTCTGATGTAAGTATATAAATCCAAGAACAGGTTATTAGAGTCGAATATAACCTTGAGTATTATAAAGTAATAAAAGAAGTTCGAAAAACCGCATTAGGTACCTACTATTACCATTACAGGTACAGTAGGATACAAGATAATGAAAAATTATAATAAGAAATAAACTATAGACTACTTAAATACAGTTTATAGATATTATTTATCAAATAATCTGATTATTTTTGAAAATTTTGAACCCCTCTATATTTTCCACCGGTCAGGCATCCCAGCACGGATCTTTTCGACAAACTTGTCGACTCGATAAAAGTTTTTATGTATTGAATTTTATCGTTTTATCAACACTATATGTCAAATTTGACGTTTAAAATCGACAAACGTGTCGACAATAAGAACCATGCTTCCACCGCTGTTTTGGTAATGTTTATAGGTACGTGTTTTATCCAACCTTGACATTGGCAGAATCATCGATAAAACGATGGAACCATAATCATCTAAAATTGGAATTGGAAGTACTACCTATCAAAGTTAGTTAATTAAACTTGTAAGTACGTACACATATTGCATGAAAGTCACATGGTGAGGCAACCCGTATTGCTACCGAATCGTGAAACTTTGACCGAGGTAATAACAAAGTTCCCGCAATCTTAGTACTCGTATCATAGTTGTCAGCGTTTTCAACTTCATAATTTAATTAGGAACTTGGCTTTCACACCCGCTGTTACTGTAATGTAAAATTGTACAAGAAAATTGCATTGTCGACGAACAATGTAGTCGGCGAACAAATGGAGGAATTAAGTCTTATAATCAAGATTTTAATGCAGAACAGTAGCCAAGACATTATATTATTACTCTCAGACTGCGCATAATAGAAACTAATTTTCATTATGTACAAGACGCGGTGACGACGCGAGACGTGGCGCATTTTAAGACAATATCATGATTTCACATTATGAGTTGTTTTTTATAGAAGCAAAAGTTATTTACGCACTTGGTGTGTTTTATTTATAAAATAGTAACTGATGATGTCCTGATGTTAAATGGTAACTAAGGGAAGGGATTAAATTGTTTTTTTTAAGTCTGTTGAGAAAACACAACTAGCAATATTAATATAGTTCAACGACTATGGCAGTCGGGGTGTTGCCTGTCAATCGAAGGGTCACAAGGTCGCATCCTGCCCCATTTAATCATGACGGATGAAAAGTAAAATGGACAGCGAACAACAAAAATATGAAGTAATATAGCTATGCAAAATATCGATACGATGTTACTGACAATTCTATTCACCACAAGAAACTACACTTACAACTGCTCCGTATTCCAAACAAACTCTTTGGAAAATATCTGCTAAAACACATTTCGTTTATCAGGAAATGAACCATCGTATAGTGCCAATCGATACACTGATGATATTACAGCCATTATTTGTATAAGCGAATGTTTACAAGAACATCTCGCACAGAGCGGAGTTTACGCAACCAGATGATATTGAGCAGGGATTCCACGGGATTCGAGGCTGGGAATGTACTTTGTGACGTCAATTTATTTTATTTTGTACAATAAGTATGTGCTAAATGTTGTTTTTTTTTGTCATATGTCCAGTCAGTATTGAATGGTTGCTTTTTATTCTGCCAAGGCAACTAAATGAGCACAGTTCTATTATTTTTGTTTATCATTCCAAATATTTCTACACTACTGTAAGTAGGTACTATTCTGAAACTAAACGAACACGTTAACTATCAGAACCCTTACCATAACAAGTCAAAGGTTACAGATTCCAACTCAAGGCACGCAGAATTTTCGAAATCATGTACTCTAATTTTAATCTAAATATTTACATATGATTCAATTTTTTATGAAGGCGCTTGACATTATCTACTAATAATTTAATTCAACATAAAGTTATAAAATTGATATAATCATTTTCATAGCTAGTTATCTAGTGCAATTGAACTAGCCTCCCATTTAGATCTCACTTCTTTTGTCGGCAACACCGTCAACCCTTAGTCGTTTGTTAGTACCGAAGTTGGCTCCTTTTTTTTCACATTTATTTTTTTGGTCGAATTATAAATTAATGATAATTTTTCACTTATAACTTGCGATAAAACGATGAAGGGAAACATTATGAGGAAGCCAAAATACCTGCGAGATGTTCTCGACGGTGTGTAAAGCCATGTGACAGACCTATAAAGAGTGGTATAAACTCTGACACTCGGTTATTAATCAACCGTAAGCTAAGAAGAAGAATTAAGAATTAAAATATAAGAAAAGATAAGAATTCTTACTAAAAGTTTCAGCCAGCTCTCATACAAGTTATAAAAAAATAAACAACAAAATAAATATACGACAAGTTTTCCTAAGTTGCCTTTAATAACTTATGTTTTTGTTGTAAAAACAAACATTTTATACGTATTATTGAAGCGTTAACGTTTCGTCTGCCAATAATATTACCTAAATATTGTGGTTACTTGAAATGGAAAAGATTATTAATTATGTATGGAGTGTATTATCAAACTAACATCAATCAATTGCTCACTGCTGAGCGTAGTGACATTCCCGACCAAACCCGTTTACGATCTCTTTTTAATTGTATCCATTACTGGCCTGTCGCCATGAACATCTTAGTATCTATATGCTGTTTACTTTACTTGATCAGACCATCGCATAGGGCTACGTTCTGTTCCATTCAATTATGTACACTACGGTTCAGAAAAAAAAAATTACCCCTTTATAATTAGTATATACGTAATTTTACTACTGCTGTGCCCGACCAAACTCTTTGAAAATCTCTCTCCATTGACAATATTCTCCGGCCCGTCGTCTTGGAGATCATGGTATCTAGATGCCGCTTTAGTTGGTTAGACCATCGTATAGGGCTACGTCCTCTGTTCCATTTTCTAATACGTTAATTACGGTCTAGCGAAAAATAATACAACATTTATACATAATTAATATATGTATCAATTAATGTTCACCGGTTCTACTCACCTGCATTTTTCGGGATTGCCCGACTAGTTTCGAACTTGAACGGAGCCCTTAATCATGAGCTGAGCCCACGGCGATGCCGATGTCGCGACCGGTGAACATTAATTGATATGAATATGTCTCACGAAAGCTTTTATATAAAAATTAATATATGTTTTTACTACTGCTGAGCGGTGTGATGTGCCCGACCAAATCCTTTGACGATAACTCTCCATTCACCTCCATCACGAGCCTGTCACCTTAGGGTCCTTAGTATCCTTCTCCTCAGTACCATTTTCAATTATTTACACTACAGTCTAGCAAAAGTGACCACATTTGTTAAATCGTATACAAGATCAAACAATTAAAACAACATTCACGTTCGCTCCAACAGCGTTATATTAAATCTTTCTTTTAGCCACATGTGTTACTACGCTACGACAACAAACGCGGGTCGGCAATAAATTTTTAATTAACTTCGCCTGCGTAATCCAACTCATATGTTTTTTGTTCATTTTACGACAAGTTTGTAACGTTTTGTTTTTGCGAATATTTACTTGATTAAGCTAATTAAATGTTCTAGCGCTACTGAATATTCATGCCGACTAAATTATTTTTCTTCCGGGATGAGCAAAACTACTAAGAAAGTAAGATAAAATAATTATAATTGATTTTGCTTCCGTAAATAGATGTTTTGAAGAACTTTTTAAGTCATTTTAGGTATAAAATAGATGGCGCCGGCATTTCCTATCTATCTCTGAGAAGAAATGCCTAATTAAACTCAGGCCCTTTTAAAGTCCTGATATATAAATATGTGAGTGTAGCTATGCAGGTATCGTCTGGAACGGCCTTTTGAGGAAACATAAACATAGCAGCGATGAGTCGCTTTCAGCCTTAAGATTATTAACACTGCAGTGTGCAGTTAATTTAATTCTAGGGCGGCATAAATATGAAATATTTTGCACAATAAATGTTCAAAAAAGGGAGTGTTCTCTTATCTTATGTATGGTATCTTCATTATTTCATTACCCACTCCTAAAGCACTTGCCTATTTCTTTAGTAGCTAAAATGTAAGTGACACTAAAGCTGAAGGCGATTGTGAAAAAATCTAGTTACCTAAAGCTACAACAGCTACCTTCATAATATCAACGTAATGAATGATTTAACTACATTCCATTCCATAGCCGTATCCGGATATGTGGTTGAATAACAAATCCCGCGTCGTGTGTGCTCAGTGACAATTACGGCAATTTAGTCGCGCCCTTGTTAATTACACGGACGCACCTACCTATCATCGCACGTTGTAATCGACGTACGATCACAGCAGTGGACAGTGACCAGAAGTGACAATATTAGAAGAGATTTTTTTAATTGAGTTCCGTAAAGGTGGTTCTCAACTAGACCGATATTTTTAATTTCTATCTACATATATCTTTTATCTACACTAATACTATAAAGAGGAAATATTTGTATTTTTGTATGCTTGTAACGAGGAAACTCAAAAACTACTAGCCCGATTTCAAAAATTCTTTCACCGTGAGATTGCTACATTATCCCTGAGTAACATACTCGTAGGTTATATTTATTACTAGGAATATTAGGGATCCCTACTAAAACTACAATAATGTAACCCCAGGTACAAAAAAAAATGCCATTAAATGTATTTCATCGCATGCGCTGCGGAAACTATTGATGATAGAACAAAAATATTTTGTACAATATTAAAGAACATATCAATATCTACAAAAAACTTCGCGATACCATATGTCCAACTATTGTATATAAGTAACTAATGTCTACCCGTGCGGATCCGGGACGGGCCGCTTGTTTTTAATATTTTTATTAAGCATTAATGCATGCATGTGACTAAAAAGAAGAAAATGTGGAAAGAATAATTCTTACCGTCTCGGGGCCTAAATACTGATCCAAAAGGGTGCAGTTATGCCAGCGTAAACTTTGTTTTTATTAGCCTTAGTTTTAATGAAGTTATTTAGTAGGTATTTAGGAACCCATGATACCTATTATAGTTTACCTTTTACTTAATAGCTGCTGTTGAATAAATTTGCGACAGGTTTCCGTTTTATAAAAAAACCGCACCCACGACACAGGAAGAAATTCCTAGTGTGGGGCAACGTTTTTAAAAAATATATTATATATATACAAAAAAAAATGAAAATACCTGTTAAAATAAATAGGTCTGAGATACAGGCGTATCCTAGTTCAGGTAGAATTGAATTATTCTATACCTCTTTAAATTAAGCCCTATAAATCAATTAATTATTTCAATCAACAATTTCAATTTCAGTTATGTAGAGGTATATTCATCCAAGTATATGGTGAATTTCTGTGCAGTTTATATTCAATATATGATTTTCATTACAGCTTGTAATTATTAGCAAGTATTAGGTACCATGAGAGAATTACGGAATCAGGGCATCTGAATCATTATTTATCTATAAAATGTGTGATATCGATCTATTTCCATTACCCTAGCCCATTGGATACCTTGAGATCCAAACTGACCTGATTTACCAAAGCATCATGGAAGTTGTTGAAACAAATCATCAGAGATTTCACCATAGATTTTAATTCGCATCCACTTACATTATCCAATGAAATTGTTACGTTCCAGTTTGCGAAGTGTAGGTAGTTAATCGATTTCTATTAACGGACTTATGCTGTTAAATCGATTTGTGTTAAAGTGTACATATAGGCTCGGCGGAAATGTCGAAAAACATAAATGCTATTCACGATACGTAATGCTGTTTAGATATATGCAAGCTTTTGCCTGCAGCTCCATCTATGTCTACTTACTTAAGTTCTTTTGTGTCCGATTTCAAGAAATTAACCGAACAGAAGTACGGCTGGTGAGTGTGTATCCTGGGTTCGATATCGCAGTGTAATTGGGTTTTTCTGTTAGAACATTCACAGTAGAAACTTGCAAGCCCATGAAGCAGTTATAAGAATACGAATTTATAAATAATACCGACTAGTATTTTTATTTTTAGTATATGTAATTCAGTGATACCATTCATAGCAGTCAAGGGCATGCCAAGAGCAGATCAAAGGCGGTAGAGACGAAAACCTCCTTGATACTTTGTTTTTTATTATTATTTCACTTATACAAAGATTGATTGCTAACTTACCTATATATATATATATATCTATATCTATACTTATAATAAAATCGTAACTCGAAAGCCCGAAAATTTTAAATTCGCTTTTTGGATTTTTTTTCTTTCGTAATGTGTTATTTAATCGTCACTAATGCCAAATCTGTTATTTTTAAAATTTGTGTATTTTTGTCTGTTTGTATGTCCGAGGTTGGCGTCCAAACCAAGAGACAGAAAGAAACATATGAAAATTTGTAAAAAATATCGTCAAAAGCCGGGTCAACTTATAGGCTATTCAAAATTGCGTGTTTCGTCAAGGGAGCTGAGCAGTGATGTTAAACATCTCACACTCAGAATCTAAGTTGGACGGATTTCAATAAAAATGGCACTTTTGTATAGCTTATCAAAAGTGATAAGCACTGCAAAAGGTATCATTGCGCTTTATCATATGGGGACCAAGCATTTACCGGTCTTGTATGTACTCTACCGTCTATGTACATATATGAAATGGGAGTTTTTGTTCGATGTAACCAACATTTATTTAAATAACTACACTCGCGTCGTTATCAGAATGCCATTCATGTACCTCTCATAAAACCGCATTTTTTGGAAAAAGTGTGCTAGGTATGGCCCCAAAAATATATAATAGTATACCAGCAACTATTAGAAATAAAGATTGTCTGGGGTCCTTTAAGAGGTCTTTGTTTAAATTCCTTTTAGATAGATGTTACTATTCCATCACCGAGTTTACTACTGATAAACAGAGGTATGACGATTCCGACTTACCAATTGAAAACTGATTTTATTTATTAGTCTAATATTAAAATTGTAATGACCCGTTTACCCTACTGACATATTTTATTGATCTATTGTGAATGTGTATATATTAATAATTAATTAATTTATCTAAAATTGTAATGACCTCTTTACCTATCTGACATATTTTAAATTGATTCTTTTATGTATTTTGTTGACATGCCAACTTAATCGTATTCACTTATTTATGTTGATTTTGTACGCCATATATTGGCTAAACATAGTGCACATATTTAAGACTAGATACTATCTGTAACCATACCTGTTTTACAAAATAAATATTTGATTGATTGATTGATTGATTGATTGATTGATTGATTGATTGATGTATTTTGATTAGTAGATTGCGAATGCCTATTTTAGCAACATTGTCAACTGAGTAATTAGTTGCATACCTATTATAGGTGACTGACACAGTATAAGTATGACGATCGAATCCCGGTACAGGACATTATTTTTGCATATTTTTAATTTTGTTATTACATGGCTTAACTGTTATTTTGCAGAAAAACAACGTTATTTTAGTTTTTGGTGTCCTTTTGTAATATAAACCCTCTTTTTGTGTGTTTCGCTTGCTGTCTCACATCAATATGGTGAAGCACAGTGAAGATGTTACACGTTATCGTTATGTACAATTTTAATCAGTCAGATCTCATCATTAATCACGGTATTTCTTTCCATAGAAAAGTCCGTGATTTTTAAACTCTGTCAGAAATTATATTAAAAAAAAAAAATGGATCTACGTTTGGCCACCAACTCGCCTGATGGTAAGCGACGGTGTGCAGAGGATGGAGCACGTATATCCAGAATAAATTTATTCACTCTTAAGTAGAGTGGATAGATTTTGGGAGAACGATAGTTGGGGAGTTGATGCAACTGCCCACTCCCATAACGGCTTCGTCCGGTGGATGGTAAACAGCTGTGGTCGAAGCGTCCGACCAGAGTTGTGTTGCCTATTTTGCACCACCCAGGGGCTACGTGTAGGAATTCCATTTTAAGGGTGCACTCCTACGGACGCGGACAACTCAGCCCCCAATACCTATTTAGCAACAAAACTACACATTCCCTCAGCCTG
Organism: Xylocampa areola; assembly: GCA_935421205.1. NCBI lineage: Eukaryota > Metazoa > Arthropoda > Insecta > Lepidoptera > Noctuidae > Xylocampa > Xylocampa areola. The sequence continues at coordinate 8,784,974 of OW285204.1, forward strand.
GGCTTAGGGATAATTTAATTGCCTTATCCACAAGTAGGTAATAGCGAAACATCAAATAAGCATTACTGACAATTTTGTTAGAGACTGTCTAGCTATTGAGGTGGTTGGAGAGTACATTCTCGATGATATTTTGAATTATTTATTTTATTATCCTTTGTGAATTCGATTAAAATTTAAAGTTTTAAGACCAAGGGTAATAACTAAGAACGTTGTGCTCACCCTAACAATTAAGGTGCTAAAATTTCTTTTGAACTGTGGCTTCACCAAAAATAAAAGTCCTACAAGAGCCATGGCGTGTTCTATACTTGGCATCTAAAATTTCTCTTTTATGATATTCTAGAAGCTTCAACAGTTGAAGTCGATCGATGTCTATTATCAACAAATGGGACTGAAAACTTAATGGGCCATCCAATGCATGAAAGAGTTTAATGAAAATGCTCCAGTTAGCGTCATCATTACCCTATCCAATAAAATACCGTGTAAAACATTGCTTAACCTCAACGAATGTTTACTAAGCGGAGATTAGAACAGACTATCAGTACCTGCATCTTGGGCATTCGTTTTATAGATCAGGTATTAAATGTTGGCAAAATAAACAACAAGCCAGACCCAAGCTCTACTAAAAACTCCATTATGGAACTCAACAACACTTTTATCGATCTGGTGATCAAACCCAAGACGGTAAGTCTTGGGTTTGATCACTAGGTCGAAAAAAGTGTTGGGGTGGAGGGTCTGACATCAACGAACGCATCGGACCTTCTCAAAAAGGCAGGCTAATAAACTGAACCATCGAGCATGCATTCTTCATGTATGTAAGATAAAATCTATAGTTTCTGCCTACTGGAATGGGAATCAGGTGTGAGTTTGTTTGTATGACAAATTGAAATCTTAGTTTGGCGTTAAGATTACTTTGACGTGAGCAAAGCCACGGGTACAGCTAGTATATATATAATTTAAAAATAAGTGGTAATAACTATATAATTATTTATAGTAATGGAGTAACTTTATATTAAATTAATTAAGTCTTTATACCTTATTGACTAAGTGTTTGAACTTATTATTTGGCTAAAAACTTTCATTGTACAAAACACTTAAGGCAAATAAATGATTATGTTCAACTATAGAAAATTAATTGTCAATGAACAAAAAAAACCTTGAACAATTACCAAATTTCAGACATTAAAAGACCCCGGTAATATATCATTATCGGGTCAAACATACCGTCAGTCAAAATAGTGACAAATTAAAACGCGTTCTGTAAACGATAACAGTTAATAAATCTTTTAAAATTATATTTAGAATTTTGTTTATTTATGCCCAAAATGATCACTTTATTCAAGTTTAATTCAGAAAGTATTGAGATACTTTCAACAAAATGTAGTTCACTTTTTTCACATAATTTTTGCACGACTGGTTCATAAGTAGGTTGGTAGGTCAGCTTACAAGAACAATAACTAGGAAGAAATATAATATATAAATAGAAATTATGTGCCCTGAAACCTATCGTACTAAAGAAGACTACAAGAATCACAGTCTCATATTAAGTACCGTAACTGCATCACACAACTATAGCGTACCCTGGTAAATCAAAAATAGCAAACTCAACCGGGACTTCAATATCAATCTCGTGATTCTCAAAAGTCGAAAAACACAATTTAGCTCTTCTACAACACGGAAGTAAAATTTAAAACGGACAAAACCATACGTATTTGTGTAAAAGTAAATAGAGAGGAGGATACACTAAGTATACCTAAATAGTTAATTTACGTAATTAATGTATTTGTTAAGTACACAGGAAAGAAAAACCTAACAACTCTTGTACCCATGCTTGTAAGCATATAAATATTAAAATTTGAAAATAAATAATTAATTGAATCAGTATTCGACCTTTTCTTAATATTAGGTCGTAGCATATTTGGTTAAATATAAGCATATTTTATAATAAAACTACTTTTAACTGGATTAATCGCGTGTATTATTGGTTTTTTGTTTTTCCTGACGTTTCGAACACTTTGCAGCGTTCGTGGTCGCAGGAGGACTAAGGCGTCAGGCGTCTCAACAGTTTATTTAAAATTATTTCACTCTACCGTACATATAATTGATAAATTCATAAAATTATTTTTGTCTCTGATACATATTTAAAACTAAATCGCGATGGTATTTCCTAAGACTATCCTGAGAAGAAATACCGAAACAAACTCAGAGGTCACAGTCGTTTTAAATTTAGAGATACAATTTAATTTAAAATACAATCAAGCATATTACCTGCTCATTAGTCTGCTATAGGATAGATTGTATAATCAAACTAACGTGCACCTAGCTTTGGCGTTTTATAAGTGCCTGTAATATAAAAAAATTGAATTTGAATTTGAAAACGTATTTTGATGATACTTTATAGTAAAAAAAATTATGTAACGGAAAAGGAATAAGAATATTGTTGTTCAGAACCAATGTTTTGTCATTCACACGTCCTTTTGTCTCAGGAGAACCATATTTCGTATGGTCTTATTTCGTTTTAAATATTAACAGTGTGTACTTTATACCTTTCCAAATGTATTCTGGGAGTTGCGGAACAAGGTAGGTATTTTCAATTCTTATGTAGGTCATGAATGCGGTAGTTGTTATCGTTGCGCCAAATAGTAAGGAATCCTAAAGTAGGCACGCCGTCTCTTCACACAGACAACAGTAAAATAAAACTAGCCAAATGACCATTGTGAAAAGCAGTAAAACTTGTGATTTATCGGTCACTATCAACAGATGTCTGGACGGCGGTAAACAGTTTAAAAAATACTTTTAGCCAAAATTAAAGTGTCGTTGATGTGATTTGTATTGTTATGGTGTATGTCTCATAACATAAACACAAAATTATATTTGTTTAGTCAGGGCCACTAGATATTATTGAATAATTTGCGTCCCAAATTTTCTCAAGAAATGCTCTAGTCGTGTCTGTCAGTTGTAAACATTTCGCATATGTGTTAAACACTCAATCTACGGTACTGCTAAGATATGTTATGTTATGTTATGGTAATCTTCTATATTCTAATATATAAAAATCTCGTGTCACAGTGTTTGTTATCGAACTCCTCCGAAACGGCTTGACCGATTTTTATGCAATTTGTTGTGTATATTTGGTAGGTCTGAGAATAGGTCGTAGGCTATTTTTCATTCCCCTAGGTGATAAGGGTAGACCTATCTATTACAACTAGCATTCTAAAATATATGAATGTGTATATGGATACTATGGGGCGTATTTTATTGTTTTAGTAGACAGTATCAGTACCACGAACAACAGCGTTCTCAATGAGAATTGACGTCAGGCAGGCGGCCGGTCATAAAACATTGCCAAAACATTAGCAGCATGCAATTTCAAAAAAAAAGTGGAAGAAGAATTCATGTTTCGCCGACCCCAGATAAATTGGGATAAGGGCAGGGGGCAAGCTGTGAAATCAAACTTCTAAGTTAACGTAAAAAAAGCTTATATTTCGACACTCTCGAGGGAATCAGAATTTATAGGGTACTTTCCGTTGACCTAGAACTATGAAATTTGGCAAGTAATATCGACTTATACTACAAGTACAGAGAGTGTCGAAATATAAGCTTTTTTTACGTTAACTTAGAAGTTTGATTTCACAGCTTGCCCCCTGCCCTTATCCCAATTTATCTGGGGTCGGCGAAACATGAATTCTTCTTCCACTTTTTTTTTGAAATTGCATGCTGCTAATGTTTTGGCAATGTTTTATGACCGGCCGCCTGCCTGACGTCAATTCTCATTGAGAACGCTGTTGTTCGTGGTACTGATACTGTCTACTAAAACAATAAAATACGCCCCATAGTATCCATATACACATTCATATATTTTAGAATGCTAGTTGTAATAGATAGGTCTACCCTTATCACCTAGGGGAATGAAAAATAGCCTACGACCTATTCTCAGACCTACCAAATATACACAACAAATTGCATAAAAATCGGTCAAGCCGTTTCGGAGGAGTTCGATAACAAACACTGTGACACGAGATTTTTATATATTAGAATATAGAAGATTACCATAACATAACATAACATATCTTAGCAGTACCGTAGATTGAGTGTTTAACACATATGCGAAATGTTTACAACTGACAGACACGACTAGAGCATTTCTTGAGAAAATTTGGGACGCAAATTATTCAATAATATCTAGTGGCCCTGACTAAACAAATATAATTTTGTGTTTATGTTATGAGACATACACCATAACAATACAAATCACATCAACGACACTTTAATTTTGGCTAAAAGTATTTTTTAAACTGTTTACCGCCGTCCAGACATCTGTTGATAGTGACCGATAAATCACAAGTTTTACTGCTTTTCACAATGGTCATTTGGCTAGTTTTATTTTACTGTTGTCTGTGTGAAGAGACGGCGTGCCTACTTTAGGATTCCTTACTATTTGGCGCAACGATAACAACTACCGCATTCATGACCTACATAAGAATTGAAAATACCTACCTTGTTCCGCAACTCCCAGAATACATTTGGAAAGGTATAAAGTACACACTGTTAATATTTAAAACGAAATAAGACCATACGAAATATGGTTCTCCTGAGACAAAAGGACGTGTGAATGACAAAACATTGGTTCTGAACAACAATATTCTTATTCCTTTTCCGTTACATAATTTTTTTTACTATAAAGTATCATCAAAATACGTTTTCAAATTCAAATTCAATTTTTTTATATTACAGGCACTTATAAAACGCCAAAGCTAGGTGCACGTTAGTTTGATTATACAATCTATCCTATAGCAGACTAATGAGCAGGTAATATGCTTGATTGTATTTTAAATTAAATTGTATCTCTAAATTTAAAACGACTGTGACCTCTGAGTTTGTTTCGGTATTTCTTCTCAGGATAGTCTTAGGAAATACCATCGCGATTTAGTTTTAAATATGTATCAGAGACAAAAATAATTTTATGAATTTATCAATTATATGTACGGTAGAGTGAAATAATTTTAAATAAACTGTTGAGACGCCTGACGCCTTAGTCCTCCTGCGACCACGAACGCTGCAAAGTGTTCGAAACGTCAGGAAAAACAAAAAACCAATAATACACGCGATTAATCCAGTTAAAAGTAGTTTTATTATAAAATATGCTTATATTTAACCAAATATGCTACGACCTAATATTAAGAAAAGGTCGAATACTGATTCAATTAATTATTTATTTTCAAATTTTAATATTTATATGCTTACAAGCATGGGTACAAGAGTTGTTAGGTTTTTCTTTCCTGTGTACTTAACAAATACATTAATTACGTAAATTAACTATTTAGGTATACTTAGTGTATCCTCCTCTCTATTTACTTTTACACAAATACGTATGGTTTTGTCCGTTTTAAATTTTACTTCCGTGTTGTAGAAGAGCTAAATTGTGTTTTTCGACTTTTGAGAATCACGAGATTGATATTGAAGTCCCGGTTGAGTTTGCTATTTTTGATTTACCAGGGTACGCTATAGTTGTGTGATGCAGTTACGGTACTTAATATGAGACTGTGATTCTTGTAGTCTTCTTTAGTACGATAGGTTTCAGGGCACATAATTTCTATTTATATATTATATTTCTTCCTAGTTATTGTTCTTGTAAGCTGACCTACCAACCTACTTATGAACCAGTCGTGCAAAAATTATGTGAAAAAAGTGAACTACATTTTGTTGAAAGTATCTCAATACTTTCTGAATTAAACTTGAATAAAGTGATCATTTTGGGCATAAATAAACAAAATTCTAATTATTATTTTAAAAGATTTATTAACTGTTATCGTTTACAGAACGCGTTTTAATTTGTCACTATTTTGACTGACGGTATGTTTGACCCGATAATGATATATTACCGGGGTCTTTTAATGTCTGAAATTTGGTAATTTTTCAAGGTTTTTTTTGTTCATTGACAATTAATTTTCTATAGTTGAACATAATCATTTATTTGCCTTAAGTGTTTTGTACAATGAAAGTTTTTAGCCAAATAATAAGTTCAAACACTTAGTCAATAAGGTATAAAGACTTAATTAATTTAATATAAAGTTACTCCATTACTATAAATAATTATATAGTTATTACCACTCATTTTTAAATTATATATATACTAGCTGTACCCGTGGCTTTGCTCACGTCAAAGTAATCTTAACGCCAAACTAAGATTTCAATTAGTCATACAAACAAACTCACACCTGATTCCCATTCCAGTAGGCAGAAACTATAGATTTTATCTTACATACATGAAGAATGTATGCTCGATGGTTCAGTTTATTAGCCTGCCTTTTTGAGAAGGTCCGATGCGTTCGTTGATGTCAGACCCTCCACCCCAACACTTTTTTCGACCTAGTGATCATACCCAAGACTTACCGTCTTGGGTTTGATCACCAGATCGAAAAAAGTGTTGTTGAATTCCATAATGGAGTTTTTAGTAGAGCTTGGGTCTGACTTGTTGTTTATTTTGCCAACATTTAATACCTGATCTATAAAACGAATGCCCAAGATGCAGGTACTGATAGTCTGTTCTAATCTCCGCTTAGTAAACATTCGTTGAGGTTAAGCAATGTTTTACACGGTATTTTATTGGATAGGGTAATGATGACGCTAACTGGAGCATTTTCATTAAACTCTTTCATGCATTGGATGGCCCATTAAGTTTTCAGTCCCATTTGTTGATAATAGACATCGATCGACTTCAACTGTTGAAGCTTCTAGAACATCATAAAAGAGAAATTTTAGATGCCAAGTATAGAACACGCCATGGCTCTTGTAGGACTTTTATTTTTGGTGAAGCCACAGTTCAAAAGAAATTTTAGCACCTTAATTGTTAGGGTGAGCACAACGTTCTTAGTTATTACCCCTGGTCTTAAAACTTTAAATTTTAATCGAATTCACAAAGGATAATAAAATAAATAATTCAAAATATCATCGAGAATGTACTCTCCAACCACCTCAATAGCTAGACAGTCTCTAACAAAATTGTCAGTAATGCTTATTTGATGTTTCGCTATTACCTACTTGTGGATTAGGCAATTAAATTATCCCTAAGCCCAGGCTGAGGGAATGTGTAGTTTTGTTGCTAAATAGGTATTGGGGGCTGAGTTGTCCGCGTCCGTAGGAGTGCACCCTTAAAATGGAATTCCTACACGTAGCCTGGGTGGTGCAAAATAGGCAACACAACTCTGGTCGGACGCTTCGACCACGGCTGTTTACCATCCACCGGACGAAGCCGTTATGGGAGTGGGCAGTTGCATCAACTCCCCAACTATCGTTCTCCCAAAATCTATCCACTCTACTTAATAGTGAATAAATTTATTCTGGATATACGTGCTCCATCCTCGGCACACCGTCGCTTACCATCAGGCGAGTTGGTGGCCAAACGTAGATCCTTTTTTTTTTGTTAATATAATTTATGACAGAGTTTAAAAATCACGGACTTTTCTATGGAAAGAAATACCGTGATTAATGATGAGATCTGACTGATAAAAATTGTACATAACGATAACGTGTAACATCTTCACTGTGCTTCACCATATTGATGTGAGACAGCAAGCGAAACACACAAAAAGAGGGTTTATATTACAAAAGGACACCAAAAACTAAAATAACGTTGTTTTTCTGCAAAATAACAGTTAAGCCATGTAATAACAAAATTAAAAATATGCAAAAATAATGTCCTGTACCGGGATTCGATCGTCATACTTACACTGTGTCAGTCACCTATAATAGGTATGCAACTAATTACTCAGTTGACAATGTTGCTAAAATAGGCATTCGCAATCTACTAATCAAAATACATCAATCAATCAATCAAATATTTATTTTGTAAAACAGGTATGGTTACAGATAGTATCTAGTCTAAAATATGTGCACTATGTTTAGCTAATATATGGCGTACAAAATCAACATAAATAAGTAAATACGATTAAGTTGGCATGTCAACAAAATACATAAAAGAATCAATTTAAAATATGTCAGATAGGTAAAGAGGTCATTACAATTTTAGATAAATTAATTAATTATTAATATATACACATTCACAATAGATCAATAAAATATGTCAGTAGGGTAAACGGGTCATTACAATTTTAATATTAGACTAATAAATAAAATCAGTTTTCAATTGGTAAGTCGGAATCGTCATACCTCTGTTTATCAGTAGTAAACTCGGTGATGGAATAGTAACATCTATCTAAAAGGAATTTAAACAAAGACCTCTTAAAGGACCCCAGACAATCTTTATTTCTAATAGTTGCTGGTATACTATTATATATTTTTGGGGCCATACCTAGCACACTTTTTCCAAAAAATGCGGTTTTATGAGAGGTAACATGAATGGCATTCTGATAACGACGCGAGTGTAGTTATTTAAATAAATGTTGGTTACATCGAACAAAAACTCCCATTTCATATATGTACATAGACGGTAGAGTACATACAAGACCGGTAAATGCTTGGTCCCCATATGATAAAGCGCAATGATACCTTTTGCAGTGCTTATCACTTTTGATAAGCTATACAAAAGTGCCATTTTTATTGAAATCCGTCCAACTTAGATTCTGAGTGTGAGATGTTTAACATCACTGCTCAGCTCCTTTGAGGAAACACGCAATTTTGAATAGCCTATAAGTTGACCCGGCTTTTGACGATATTTTTTACGAATTTTCATATGTTTCTTTCTGTCTCTTGGTTTGGACGCCAACCTCGGACATACAAACAGACAAAAATACACAAATTTTAAAAATAACAGATTTGGCATTAGTGTCGATTAATTAACACATTACGAAAGAAATAAAATCCAAAAAGCGAATTTAAAATTTTCGGGCTTTCGAGTTACGATTTTATTATAAGTATAGATATAGATATATATATATATAGGTAAGTTAGCAATCAATCTTTGTATAAGTGAAATAATAATAAAAAACAAAGTATCAAGGAGGTTTTCGTCTCTACCGCCTTTGATCTGCTCTTGGCATGCCCTTGACTGCTATGAATGGTATCACTGAATTACTTAAACTAAAAATAAAAATACTAGTCGGTATTATTTATAAATTCGTATTCTTATAACTGCTTCATGGGCTTGCAAGTTTCTACTGTGAATGTTCTAACAGAAAAACCCAATTACACTGCGATATCGAACCCAGGATACACACTCAGCAGCCGTACTTCTGTACGGTTAATTTCTTGAAATTGGACACAAAAGAACTTAAGTAAGTAGACATAGATGGAGCTGCAGGCAAAAGCTTGCATATATCTAAACAGCATTACGTATCGTGAATAGTATTTATGTTTTTCGACATTTCCGCCGAGCCTATATGTACACTTTAACACAAATCGATTTAACAGCATAAGTCCGTTAATAGAAATCGATTAACTACCTACACTTCGCAAACTGGAACGTAACAATTTCATTGGATAATGTAAGTGGATGCGAATTAAAATCTATGGTGAAATCTCTGATGATTTGTTTCAACAACTTCCATGATGCTTTGGTAAATCAGGTCAGTTTGGATCTCAAGGTATCCAATGGGCTGGGGTAATGGAAATAGATCGATATCACACATTTTATAGATAATTAATTATTCAGATGCCCTGATTCCGTAATTCTCTCATGGTACCTAATACTTGCTAATAATTACAAGCTGTAATGAAAATCATATATTGAATATAAACTGCACAGAAATTCACCATATACTTGGATGAATATACCTCTACATAACTGAAATTGAAATTGTTGATTGAAATAATTAATTGATTTATAGGGCTTAATTTAAAGAGGTATAGAATAATACAATTCTACCTGAACTAGGATACGCCTGTATCTCAGACCTATTTATTTTAACAGGTATTTTCATATTTTTTTGTATATATATAATATTTTTTTTAAAAACGTTGCCCCACACTAGGAATTTCTTCCTGTGTCGTGGGTGCGTTTACAGACATATAATCTCACAAGCACACTAACACCCAGACCCAGAGCAATTATCCGTAGATCGTACAAATATTTGCTCTGTGCAGGAATCGAACCTGCGACACGCAGCGCAGCAGTCGGGCTCTCGACCACTCCGCCAACCGCGCTGTATAATAAATAAACTAAAAAATAAATAAAATAAATGTACTAATATAACAAAGATAACACATTATTATTATACTATAATTAAATATAATACTAAGTTAAAACACACGATAATTAGGCTCTTATAATATTGATTGTAATTGAACATGCCTACTTACGTACGAACTGTAAAATAAATAGGTTACACAAACAAATTATTAAAAAATAAAAATTCTTGACTGCAATAAAAAGAGAGAAACAAGATGAAAAAGTCCCGAATATCCTTCTTATTCATTGCAACATTTAGCATTGTCTCTTTTCAGTGCAGTCGGGATTTTGTTTTTTAATAATTTGTTTTATTTTTAACATTTTAGTTTTACTAATCTTAAATTAACGGTAAATATACTTTTTTTAGGTTGTGACAAAACCATCGCAGAAGCCGCCCAAAGCCCACCACAGTTGATCGCCGACCTGCTGTCCTGCCTTTCATCAAAGGGGTCACCGATAAAATTGGTCACATCTTAAAGCGTGCTTCTATCAAAACCTACTTCAAGCCACATAGAAAGATCCGCCAACTTGTAAGACCGGTGAAGTGCCACATTCCCTTACAAGATGCATGGGTCTACAAGATTGATTGTGATTATGGGCTATCATACATAGGGCAAACAAAGCGTAGCATTGGCACCAGGTTGAAAGAACACATAGCTGACGTCAAGAATAGACGCTCAACAAAATCTGTAGTCTGTGAACATACAACAGATAAACCCAACCATTTTCTACGTTTCGATAAACCCGCGAGGCTATTGAAATTAAAAAAACACCCGAATTTCAATAGAGAAGATAGTTGGCAATTACCACTTGTAGTGTTACCACCTGTACTGAAAATAATCAAGTCCCAAACCAAGTCAAGTCACAAGAAAAATCAAGATACTGTGAGCGTTTACTGCGTGCATCGGAACACCTTTTAGTTAATAATTCGATAAAATTGTAAAATTGTATCTCTAAATTTAAAACGACTGTGACCTCTGAGTCGACCACGAACGCTGCAAAGTGTTGGAAACGTCAGGAAAAACAAACCAATAATACACGCGATTAATCCGTTTAAAAGTTGTTTTATTATAATTAAATACCTATATTTATGTAGGTTACACATTATTAAAATCTACAACCACTTAAATAAACCTTATACCAATATTAAAACATAATTAAAATTATTTAGGTAAATAAGACTTATGTCCCACTGCTCGGCAAAGGTTTCCCGCATATTCCTTCACACCTCTTTCTATGTGCCTCTACCCTTTTGCCGTGCCCGACAGGGTCCACAGATTATTCTTGTTTTCTTATTGTAACACCTTCAAGTTTATACTTGTGGAGTGCAATAAACGTATTAAGTTTTTAAATTGTTGTGCTTATCTACTTTTTTGGATCATTTTTTTTTTTATTTAGATAGCTAATTAGTTGTGGTACATTTGTCTCAGAAGAGCGAAGTAAGACCAAGAAGTACTCAGTATCTGAAAAAAATTGTTACATTTATCTAAATTTGGTATTTGAAAGAAGCAAAATGTACCAGCTACAGTTTAATTTTTCTTACCCGAGTAAAGGCTCTTAAATTAATATCGGTATAGCCATAAGCTGTTAACTTACAAGGCTTTTGAGATCTGGAACGAACAATGCATAATTGTACTTATATAAATGATAATTCAAGATAAATCTTTGAAAAGCATTAACGCATGCTTAGCGAACTCTAAAGTTACAATATTAAATGGAAAAAGAAAGCGGTCGCGAACAGGATTCGAACCTGCGCCTCCCGGATGAATACTCCAGGCGCTCTGACCACTAAGCCATCTCGACCTCTGCTCACCACCGCGAATTCTTCATCCATATTTTTAACACGTCTTTTTGGCGACGTCATTGCTATCTATTCAGTAGACAGTACCTATAGATAAATGATAATGTTTGTGCTTATAAAACAATAGTCTAAATAGTAAACAATGTGGTAAACACTACCGGCTGTTTTATACGAACCGCACCCTATAAATTTTATTTCGATCATTCCATTCTACGAATTAATAGCAATTTTATACTAACCGAACCAAAAGTATCAAAAGATATTTTCTCTCAGCTGCCCCTGTCTCATACCAACGACTGTTGTAAACAGCATCGCCTACACCCATACTCTGAAAAAAAAGTTATACCACAGGAAACCAGTGAAACCAGAACAATTAATAAAAATCTTAAAGTTCACTTACAGATTTCATAATGTAGTCCCCATAATAACAATATAAGAATATTTGCAGTAAACCAACACCTAGGAATGCGGTAAAAGGAGCCACCAAAGCTAGATTATCGATAGCCTGGAACAAAGTGAATGTCCAACTTATTAGCATTACAATAGATGGAAATACATACATTATTAAAATTATTATAATATTACCATCAAATTGAAACCGGCGGCACATATGATCAAGGAACTAGTGACAACATTTAATAAGGTTGACATAGAATATATTATCTCTAACAAATCAACACATCTGAAAGGAAAAAAGAAAGAGTGTAATTTTATAGTGAGTATATAAAACCTAGTTCAATATGCCAATGAGGTATATACACAATACGATAGAGTGTATATATGGCACCCCGGACTTTTTTTAAGATGTACTAAGGACCAATATTTTTGTTGCATATTATATTTATGTATCACTAACCATTACGCCAGCGCACGCGGATAAAGCATTTCGGGAGCGCATTTTGTTCCGACTTACTTAACAAAAATAAATATTTTAGGCTAGCTGAAAGGTGTAGTCTAATGTGATAGCCTATACTATTTCTCATGAATCTGGCTATCATATACAAAGAATTTTTCAAATTCGACTCGAAGTTCCAGAGATAAGCACGTATAAACAAACAAACAAAAAAATCCTTTCGCTTTATAATATTAGTAAAGTTTATAGAAAATTTGTAATAGCACAGAAATCCATTATAATCGTTTTAATTTTTTAATTAAATCGGCTACATACCTCATCAATTCTCGATGGTGGTTAACGATTTGAACAAATTCTGCCTTAAAAGTATCAATTGTATAATCGGGACAATCCCGTGAATCCTTCTTTACAATTTGCTCCAAATTGTCATGCAATATAGTAAATTGTATTTGTATAAACGTACAACTAGTGAAAAAGAAGCAATCAGTTCCATAAACAGAAAACATAGCATCCCACGCTGAAAATAATAATTTATTAATATGCATATGCAATTTAAATATCTATGCATGTTAGAATAGAATATACTAATAAAGCTACAAGAATACGCATGAAACTAACTAAAACTGTATTATGAGAATCTCCCATATTACGGTTTTAGTATACAAACCACTCGGTCTCATAGGTACACTTAATATTTATACATAAATAATTTCAAATCTACAGAAAAGACACTCACCTGATACCACCTGATGAATATAAGCAAACGGCCAGATTCGTACATTGTACTGATCAAACGGATAATACAAAAGAAAGGGCAAAAGCAACTGAAATTTCCCTGTACTTAAATAATTTGAACCCATGAGTAAAAAAGGTCCGATGGCAAATGCAGTCGCTCCAGTAACCAATAAAAACAAAATTGTTTTAGCTATGGTAGACAAAAACTTCAGCCATTTCTTGGATTCCTCTACTTCTTCGTATTCTTTAGGAACATTACTCAGCAGCATTCGCAACACCTTGATCAAATCATTGACATGGTGAATGTAACGGACGAAACAGAATATCTTCATATATCCGATAACACAAAGTGTAAGACAAGGTATTGAGAAAGTGACTTCCCACAAAGTTGTGCCAGTATACATTACTTGCACAAACCATAGTGATTGACCAGCTAAGGAAAAAGTGAACGAAAATAGATGAATAGCAAGAATCCAGTGCTTTCTAAGACGTTGTAGCATAGTTTTATTACTATCATTACTGTCTATACTCATACCAATTAATTTGAGGTAAGAATTAATTCTTGTTAAATGTGCTTCGTACTGTAACAACATGTCTATTAACTGTTGATTGAAGCGGTTTTTCGATTTCAAAATAAAGAGTTACCGTTTTATAGCTAAATTAAGTCCTCAAGTTAACTAATTGCCCTTATGTATTAATGACATAAACATGTAATTACCATTTACAAGAAACATAGGATGTTTGAAAACGATGCCTATTTAATAAGACTGACATCTATACAACATAATATAGAAATATTCACGGTTATAAAAACTTTTTAACAAAACATTTATTTATTATAAATAATCGTTATACTGCATCCCTATGGACCCCCATCTCTTTCTCATATAGAGGCTTCCATAGCTAGGCATAACAAGACACCAGCCGATTTCGACTTCCACCCAAAGTCTCATCAAACGTTAACTTAGCTTCCAGCTTCATTGCTACCTGGCGAGCTTAACGCCAAAAATGAAGCCTGGTGTTACAATACGACGACCACAGGAGGCAGATACCTCGAACGATTAGGTATCGAACTTAACTTCGATATCATTGCTCCGATGAGCCCTACCCACTTCCCTGACAATGTAAACCACCGACCTGACATACTCGACATAGCGATTCTAAAGAACGTGAACCTCGGTTTACGCTCTATAGAGACGCTACACGAGCTTGACTCTGACCATAGACCAGTAATCCTAGAATTAGGCCCCCGCTCAGGTCCCTCTGACCCAGATCACCTGTCCCTACTAAAACCATCACGGATTGGGGAAGACTAGAGGATCGCCTCAAGTCGACCTCTTCTGTACACTTAGACTCAATTCCCGATAGTATAGTGTCTGTTGCCGACACGGTGACTGCGATCGACTCCCTCAGCAGTCACGTGCAATCCGTAGTGAACGAATGTTCACGGCAAGTTCCGGAGGTGGATGAACACCGCTGGAAACTGCCCTACGATGTGCGTCAGCTGTTGACGGAGAAGAATGCAGCTATCGTATAAAGTCACATTTTTAGCATTTTTTACATTTTTATTTTTAAGGCACATATAGATCATATGATATTTCCCATTAAAGTGCATTTTATTAAATCATGAAGCGCTTAATGCTATAGTTCTGCTTCGCGGGTTATGGAACTAAATACTAATTAGGTTTAATATCTTAAATGTTTTAATTTAAATATAAATAAATAAACAGCCTGTGACTGTCCCACTGCAGGGCAATGACCACTTCTCACACAGATAAGGAATGAACTTAATCACCACGCTAGCTCACTGCGGGTTGGCAATTTCAGACTACCAAGTCCAGGTTTCCTCACGATGTTTTCCTTCACCGTATGTCAGTGATCTCCTAGATTAACTAAGAAAGTACATATGACATTGAAAATGTCACATTTGTACATGCCAGGTTTGAACCCACGTTCCACCTTGTCGTGGTGGGGGGGCTCTAGTAGCCGTGGCTTGGTCACCCACGGTGAAGCTAACGGAACCCGAGGAGGGCCGCTCCTCTGGGCTTTGCCTTCAAGCCTATGTTGGAGCGGCGCCGGCGTCGGTTGCGGGCCTTATGGGGGGTGTCACAACTGAGGTGGGCTGCGGTGTCGTATGGGCTACAGCTACTGTTTTTTTTTTACACTAATAATTATTCCTGTTCAGGCAAAACCACCGATAGGAGAACACAATAATTTTTACTCATAACGATGGGCAAGACGTTTTCAAATATTTTAATACAGAAATTCTTATCTACGTAGGTAAGGCACAGAAGAATTTCGGTATTAAAATATAAATACTGCCACTAATAAATTTTCATTCACCTGTATACAACAAACAACAATAAACTAAAAAAACCAATTGCCTTATTATGTTGTTTAAGTATATAATTACTGACCATAAGTGTAATAATGGGTTAGGGCCTTGTTTGTGGAAAAAAGAAAATAAGTGAAGTAATATTGTATGAACACTTTACATAACATCACGCCTGTATTCCCCCAAGGGGTAGTCAGGGGTGATACCCATATTTCACCAATGTTGTCATTAAGTCCCATGTAATACAAGATGAGCCTATTGCCGTGTACTGGGCACAATTCCAAACTCTGGGCTGCTACGGAAAATCTTCTAACGAAAGAAAGACTCAATAATCCTTGCCCTGGGAATCGAACCAGAGACCTCATGCTCTGCAGACGGGCTTGGTACCACTATATAGACGAGGCAGTCACTCAACAAACACTCTAGTTTTTAAATAACTACCTACAAACTTAAATCCCGATTATACATCAATTATTGACTTTCTCCCAGACTGATGTCCCTGTCTGGCTTTCAGTAAAACAAGAGGTACGAAATATCATAAATATCGTAAATATCTTATTCGCAAATCGCATTTTCTTTTTCACAAATCATTATATCTCTCCTCCTTGTGCAATACTCGTAATAACAATACTCAATTCTTCATACTTTGTCTCTATCTGTTTTTTGTACACGATGCAATAGGTATTCGTCTTCTCAAACGCTTGATGCTGAGCGCATAAAAATTTCGACAAGTCATGGCATTCTAGGTTAAAGTTTCATATGGTATCAATGTTATTTCATACTCCCCAGTAAGTATTACGAGCGCGCCTAATTTTTCTTCTCAACCTTTTTACACAAATCATAGAATCACACAAATGGAATATTGAATGCTTGTTTAAAGCTGAAACACCGATGTTCTCTACTCTTAAACATTAGTAAACTGAAAAAAAATACGGCGTTTACTCCTTTAATGCAAATGAAGTACATCCCATGTGCCACGAAATAACATTAATTGACAAATTTACTGAATAAACCAAGCAAATCACAAGGGTGCGGCGACGAATCGTAACATCATATATATAAATTGTAGATTGCTAGCTTTCTCGTCAATACACATGGTGTCGCAACCTTGTGATACGAGGATCAGGAGAACTACACAATCATCAAATAAAATTTTAATAGCTTTTTATTGTAACAGCTTCTTCAAGTTCAAGTTACTTGTCCATTATAGTCGTTAAATACATATAATAATTACTATTCTCTGTAAGCTTTAAGGTTTCACGATGACTGCACCACCGCAAAGGTCAACTCAATTCGATCGAATAATATTAAGGAGTGGTCTCATGATCTACGGTTAATTTTAGTTAACGGCTAAGTTATTGGGGAGACGGTGTTAATCTCAGGTTAATTTCAGTAACTGTGTTGCCAGTTAATAAAGCATATAAGTGCTGGACTCCTACCAATCTGCCTAGCATTTCCCAATAACGCTGGGGTGGACTTCCAAACCGGATGCAGCGTAATATCAGTATTTTATACATGAAGCGACTGCCGATCTGTCTTCCGCAACCCACTTACTGAGTACGTGTTACTCATCATATTTCGTGGTATGACTGGCTGTCAGACTTTCAGGCCCCTTACTACCCGCAACCGCTGCCATAAATTTCAATTTGACATCTGGGATCTACGGTTTAACATACTCTCCGATGCACGGAGGAGTCTCAGTAT
Source organism: Xylocampa areola (assembly GCA_935421205.1). Lineage (NCBI taxonomy): Eukaryota > Metazoa > Arthropoda > Insecta > Lepidoptera > Noctuidae > Xylocampa > Xylocampa areola. The sequence goes on from OW285204.1 coordinate 8,802,525, forward strand.
GAAATGATGGTCACCCATCCATTACTACCGACTAAAAACCTATTAATCTTTACCTATCCTAGCTGCATTCACCTGGACCCTGCCTTTTTATAGTTCGTCGAAAGTATCGACGGACCCCAACATTGTGCACGCCGGCCACAGAAGCGAGAGATTGGCCACCCCAACTGCCCCGATTAATGGCACTGCTGTGCCCAAGCAGAGCAAACCTTAAGCGTAAGCTGCGCCGTGTCCTCGGAGCAACTGTCTGAGGACGCCATATCGTCTCTTCAGCCACTCCAACTAGCTGTGCACCCGCGTTAATTTGAGGAAAAAACCTACTAAAATATATTCCATCAGCGCCTTCCCCCCTCAATACCCTTGCACATCATAAATGCGCGCGTGGTACTTGGTCATTATTTTGCTGCGGAGTTATTTTAAAACTATGATATCTCCTTAGACATTCATTGAGATTAAGTGTAGGGCAATTTTTTTCAAAATTCAGTACTTATGACGAGTAACGTATTTATTTGGATAAGGATTAATATAATGTTTATAAAAACACCTTCGTAATAATGCATTATTTTAGAAAAAAATGATTACCATAAAAAAGGTTATAGTCAACCTTAAAAGATAGACATAATTATGCTGTCGCCAACTTTTTGTTTTATCTTTTAAACAATTCCGTCATACATGATTTTTGTGTAACTGTGTAACTTTTACCGTTTACGCAACGCAATGCGTTTACAAGATTGATATTCTGTATCGGCGGTGAAATAAAAGATAGAAAAATATTTAAAATTTAATTAATTACTTTTTACCAATCACACATCATACCTACTATTACATACAAGTGATAAATACATGTTTAATAAAAGTTTAAATAGTAGTCTATTATATTTAATTTAATTTTAATTTATTAGTATTTCCAACAAAGGTTACCTATAGCTAATATGCTTAAAATACAAATAAGACTTGCTCCATGTGTTCCTTTAATTTTCTTATGGGATACAGATACACTAAATGAGATCATAAACAAATCTGAACTCTAGATCGATTAAACAAAAGTATTGTTATTAAAAAAAAAACTGACCCAATACAATTTTAAACAATATAATTTTAATCTTATCTTAAAATAGTTGATCAGACATAAATAATTTGTTATCGTGCATTTATGTTTATCAATAATTAGTAATTAGGTACAAACTACGATAAAAGTAAGGCACGTGATTTCCTACTTATACGAGTACAGACACAGATAATGTGCGGAACAGTGTGTCTGCTAACAATTCAGTATTCGTCGCTATATAAGTTACTTTTTGTTTTATAAGTGCGATTATTCTAATAGAGATCTAGATTTTTTGTGGTAATCAATCTAAGAAACATGGTAATAACTAATTAATTGTGGTACATTTGTTTTAGAAGAGCGAAGTAAGACCAGGAAGTACTCAAAATCTGAAAAAATAGTCAAAAATTATATTATTAAAAAGAAGTTTCATGTTCCTTCGTAGCTGTGATGTGCCCGCGACTCCACCCGCGATGAAAATAATATCATGCGGTATATTGAACACAATGAAATAGCGACACGCCTATATTCCCCGAAAGGGTAGGCAGAGGTGTACACAATGTACACCCACATTTCACCAATGCTATCATTATGTCCCATGTCCTCCGCTCCAAGAAGCAGAAGATAAGATAGTAAGCTTATTGCGGCCTACCGAGCACAATTCCAAACTCCGGGCTGCTAATGAGAATTTCCTAATAGGAAAACCCATTAATAATTTTAATTCTATCAAATATCATAAAAAAAGTTCAACTTTCGCTTTTGTTTCTTATCACTTGGTCGCGTACCGAACCAACAACATATACACATTGAAAACATATAGCACTGCTCAGCACCTATGAGCGATAGATAAATATGATGAATGATACATCATATTTATCTATCGCTTTTAAAGGATCTGGCAGATCGCCTGATGGTAAGCGATTACCGTCGCCCACAACCCCGCCCGCGAACACCCGCAACCCCAGAGGAGTCGCAAGTGCGTTGCAGGCCTTTTAAAGAGTTTGGGTCTCTGGTACCCTCACTCACTCAGCGTAAGCGGCACCGGTTTTCTGTGAGGCCCAGGTATCACTCCGGTCGAGCCGGCCCATTCGCCGAAGCATGGCTCACTCAGGGTTAAAATCGGTTAAATCGGTCGATTCTTCTAGTTATCTGTTAAAATACACAAAGATATGTTGCTGTGGTCAGCATATTTACGTATTAGCGTGATTAAATATGTTTATTACATATTCCGGGCCACTAAATTACGCTGCAATGCACAAAATAAACCAGATATAGTAGGTATGTACCCCCACAGTTTGATTAAATTACTTATTTCAGTATTAGTATAGATATATCTTACCCGAGTAAACGCACTTAAATTAATATCGGCATAGCCATAAGCTGTTAACTTGCAAGGCTTTTGAGATCTGAAACGAAATAATTATTTATAGTATAGTATTACTGTGTGTAACTCATAATCATGTATAAATATAAAACATTAATCTAAATAGTTAATAATATGCTAAGAACTACTTACTGCCTATCTAACTCAAACAATTCTACCCTACGTACAAATAATAGTCTATCAAATAACAAAACTAATAATGCTCTCAACCACAATGATTTATTGACAATTTCATAAATTATACTAGGCTGGAGATAAATAATGCTCGTTTTTTCGATCATTCCATTCTACAAATTGATAGCAGTTTTATACTAACCGAACCAAAACAATCAAAAGATATTTTCTCTCGGCTGCCCCTGTTTCATACCAACGACTGTTGTAAACAGCATCGCCTACACCCAAACTCTGAAAAATAACAAAATGTATACCATACAAAACCACTAAAAATAATAATATTAAAGTTGACTTACAGATCTCATAATGTAGTCACCGAAATAACAGTATGAAAATATTTGCAGGAAACCAAAAATTAGAAATACGGTGAAAGGAGCCATTAAAACAGGGCTTTCGATAGCCTGGAATAAAGTAAATGTCAAATTCAAAAACACCCAATAGAAAGAAATTATTATAAAGTATTTTAATATTACCATCAAATTGAAACCGGCAGCACATATGATCAAGGAACTAGTGAGAACATTTAATAAGGTTGACGTAGAATATATAATCTCTAATAAGCCAACACATCTGAAAAATTGCACAAATTTTAGTATACCTCATATTAATGTTGTTGAGGACAAAGAGAAACTACAGAAAGTAACCAATCCAAAAAAATGGCTCGTCAAAATAAATGAATTAGCAAAAGTTGGAACGAATTTCTGACTCGATTTGGCACTTTTCCATATGACTCTAAAAGTTAAGATTTAAATACTTTCTTCGAAGAGGGACCCATTTTGTTCCGTAAACTGATTTAACCAAATCTATTTCGGTATCTAAAGACATTCTTGAATGCAGCGGTAAGGATAATTTTAAGCAACACGTATTGTAATAATAGACAGAATTATTTGCAAGCTATTCAAAGGGTTTTTCTCATATTTGATTATCTGTATTCCATTTATAAGACGATATTATTGTTGATTTACATAAAAATGAGATCTCTTAAGAAATAAGCAGCACCTTTGTACTTGTATTTCTTATTTCTTCCACTATATTTCTTTACTCTACAAATAAAATAAACACTTCTCCCTGAACATGAGTAATAAGTTTTCAAATTATGGGTACTTAAACACATTTAAGTTACCAGTTAGTTCACGTACATCGTTTAGGTGGTATAAATGTCGCAGGAAGAATCCTCTGTTTTACAAAACTGCAAACTTTTTTACAAAACAGACCTGTTATATAAACAGGTGGATTGCCATTGCGCTACGTATAAAAAATCTTTTACCCACGTTTAGATGTAATACAGAATGTAATGTAATACAGAAACTTGTCTACAGTCAGACAGATTTATTTATTGTATAGGTATATTAAATGGACAGTCACCAGTCACCACTCAAGTAAAAGAAAAGATACTGTATTCTGATTTGCCTTTTCGTGGCTGGGTCAATGGCGATGGCTCCTATTTTTGTATCTGTAAGGTCAGAAACTAAACTTTGAACCTAACCTGTCTGGGTCGAGGTACAAGATACTCCTGAGCTCACTCATGCGCCCATTTGATTTATTTTATTGCATAATCCCGATTTAGTATCGATTGATTTAGTAGTTTAGTAATTATGTACTACAAATTTATTTATTTTTGCTACTGGTTATGTATATAATAAAGTTAACTTATTGTTGTTATGACACACAGAGCTAATGATCGACAAAATTTAGAACGAAAATCTACAATCTAACGTTTCATTTGACGCTGTTTTATATAACCTGTGATCTGGATCGCTTATTACTTAATATTTCAGTTAATAAATACTTAAATATCATACCTCATCAGTTCCCGATGATGGTTAACAATTTGAACAAATTCTGCCTTAAAAGTATCAATTGTATAATCGGGACAATCTCGTGAATCTTTTTTTACAATTTGCTCCAAATTGTCATGCAATATAGTAAACTGTATTTGTATAAACGTACAACACGTGAAAAAGAAGCAATCGGGTCCATAAAGAGAAAACATAGCATACCATGCTGAAAATAAAAAACTGTTTTAAAAAAGTATTACCATAATTGAACTATTATAGAAATTAAAATAGATTCTTCGCAGGTACCAATGAAATTGATTAACTTTTCCGTAAAAACATGAGGTCATCAGAAGAAAACATATTCTTCACTTTCAATACTTACAAAAATGTACTTTACTATATACCTACCGGTTGAAATGGTTTTTGTATGAAAAGTCTAATGTTTTCTTCTGACGACCCACGAACACTTTCTTAGACTAGGGTAGGATTTTGAGGTTATAAATGAATATTCCAGCGATAAACGATGACTGAAGTGATGACTGAAGTCATCCTCAAGCCTTATTCCAGTTTCTAAACAAATACGGATATGCCCAGAAAATAAAACTACTTTGTCATTCATGAAACATATTTTAGACACGATTCTAGAGGACATTATTCTAGCGTAATGAAAGTGTGTTAAGAGATCTAACAAACCAAATCCTGAGAGCAATATAATTTCAACACTCCCGTGATAAAACGCTGCCAATAACAAAGACGTAAGAACGATTTATATGAGGTCGCGGTTTTCGCATAAATCCACCATTATGGCAGCTCATATAAACCACTGATCACACGATCCAAATACAATCACCACAAGTGAAGCATAAATATTATTCAAAATGTATTTTCCAAATCCGAGAATCATACGCAGAAATATGTAAATGTAAACAGTGTTAGTAACGTTTCCACGTTAACTCTTAAAGGATGCTGAAGCTTATTGAAAATTATTTATACAAGAATAATACCAAATCAACAGGAAATAAACTCACCTGAAACCATCTGATGAACATAAGTAAACGGCCAGATTCGAATATCATACGGATTAAACGGAGAGTAATTAACAATAAGAAAGGGCAGAAGCAATTGAATTTTCCCTGTGCTTAAATAATTAGAAGCCATGAGTGCAAAAGGTCCTATGGCAAATGTAACGAATCCAATAATAAATAAAACCAAAATGGTTTTAACTATAGTTGTCAAAAACTTCACCCATTCTTTGGATTCCTTTACTTCTTCGTATTCTTTCGGAGCACTCAACATCAAGCTCAGCACCTTGATCAAATCATTGACATGGTGAATGTAGCGGACGAAACAGAATATTTTCAAATATCCGATAACACAAAGTGTAATACAAGGTATTGAGAAAGTGACTTCCCACAAAGTTGTGCCAGTATACATTACTTGCACATACCATAGTATTTGACCAGCTAAGGAAAAATGGAATGAAAATAGATGAATAGAAAAAATCCAGTGCTTTCTAAGACGTTGTAGCATAGTTTTATTACTATCATCACTGTCTATACTCATTCCAATTAATTTCAGGTAAGTATTAATTCTTGTTAAATGTGCTTGGAACTGTAGCAACATTTCTATTTACTGTTGATTCAAATCGTTTTTCGGTTTCAAAATAAAGAGTTACGGTTTTATAGCTAAATTAAGTCGTTAAGTAAACTGATTGCCCCTAACCAATGACATCGTTATTTCATAAACATGTAATTATAATTTTCAGGAAACATAAGGTAAATAACAAGGAAGTATTATACCGGGTGTCCCATTTCAATGCTACATGGGGAGAAATGGTTTTAATCTTTAAAATTGCTTGAATGCTTAAAACAGAAAATATCAATTAATTTTTTAGTGCACATCGCATTTATATTTTATTAGAAAAAGAATAGAATTTAAATTTTCTTGGAAAAAGGACCTACTCAGGACATATATTACAATAAAATAAGGGCTTTTTTTACACTATTGCAAATTTTTTTAATGCCGTGTATAGTAATAGGTATTATAGCCACTTTAATTATAATGTTTATTCTCATAAGCTTATTATCAAATTTATAGAATATTTTTATGTATTCGTTATTTATACAACTCAATTTAATTTTAAATTATGTAAAATTTTATTTAATTTCTAATATTTGTTTGGTAATTATAATGTAATTTTGTGTACTTGTTGATTCTTTTTCAGGCTGACTTTTTGCACGTGTTGGGTGACTGTTAGTGCAAAAAGTAACTGATGTTAATAATAAATAAATAAATAATAATTAAGGACACTTTTCTATTATCAAGACAAAGATCTACGTTATGATATCTAAGATTATAAAAACATGATATCTAACACTTACTAAAGCTCACAGCTTGACGCGGATAATTCATTTTATAAAGAATTATTGTTTTTAAATAATCCTTACGATTGGTGTCTTAAATATTTTTTTCCTGAGTAAATAAAGTACGTAAGAATTTGTGATTGTTAATATTTTTAAAAGTCATGCTTGAACCAGTAATCCAACCCGATTTCTCACGTTTCTCACGTATTCTACTATTATGGAAACAAAAATCTGATTAAATGAACTTTCCCCCTGCGTGTTATTGAAACATAACATACCTAGTTTATCGTAAACGGAAACTAAACGATAGCTTCCAAAGTTTAAGATGGAAATTATACTTTAAATAAGAAATGAAAACAAAATGTTAGTAAAAATTACATGTCCTCATTTGTTTTATAATCAGATAGATCTTTATAGAATATAAAGTGAGAATGATGTCATATTATTGTACCAAGATACATAATTATAAACTTTCGTCCACCTGTACATAACAAACGCCAGTAAAACATAAATAAACCAATGTCGTAGGAGAACATAATTACCGACCTTAAGTTTAATAATGGGTTAGGATTAAAAACTTCTTTCAGGAAAAAGGAAATGATACGAGTAATTTTATATAAATTAGCTGTGCCCCGCAGTTTCACTCGTGTATAATTATAAGTATTTTAATCACTAACAACAAGTAGAAAATAAATCACAGTACATGTGTGTTCTTAAAAATAAATATTTACGGCTAGCTGAGAGGTGTAGCCAAATGTTAGATATACCATTATAGCCTATATACTATTTCTCATGAATTCAAATCGGACTGGTAGTGCCACAGATTAGCGCGTTTAAACTCTACCGCTTTATAATATTAGTATAGATATACCTACTCATACTTAACTACCTTCAATCTTCCAATAATTTAATAAAAAATATTAGATACTTTGTTCTGCCCGCGGCTTCGTCAGCGTGGACTTCAGAATTAGGCGCAGTCGGAATAAAAATCCTATGTGCTAAACCAGGTTATAAACTATGTGTGCCGAAATTCATCCTAATTCGTTCTAAGTAGTCTAAGTTGCACTTGATATAAAGTGTGTGTCTGTTTTTTTATACTCCTCGTAAGTATTACGAGCGCGCCTAATTTTTCTTCTTCAACCTTCAATACAACTCATTACACAAGTCGTTAATCACATTGTTATTGTTATCCGAATAGAATGTTGAATGCTTGTTTTGAGCTCGAACACTTTGATGTTACACCTGCGCTGCTGAACTCTTAAACATTAGTTAAACTGAACAAAATCAACTGAATACTGAACAAAATCACTCCCTAATTGTAGATGAGGCCAATACATCAACAAGTGTCACGAAATAACATAAATTGACACATTTACTGAATGGGGTCATAAACCAAGCAAATCGCAAGGGCGCGGCGACGAATCGTAACATCAAATCCGAATGCTTGATTGCTAGCTTTGTCGTCATGACAAATTGTGTCGCACCCTTGCAGAGAACTAAAGTCAACAAAAATACAGTAAATGGACGAGCGTCATTTATCAAAACCATTGCGGTGAAATAAAATATAAATTCGAAACCGAATACATCGATGTGGAACACTAATATTGTGAAAACCTTTTTGACTTTTTCTCTTTTGTATTTTTGAGCTTGGAAAGTTTTTATAGAAGTAAGAGAACCAAATAATTTGTCAAAGTCAAACTTGTCAAAGTTGTAGATTAACAAAAAATTCTCGGAATTCTGAACATTCATTTCGGGTGATTGTCGTTTGGCGCCGACCACAACCCAGTCAAAGTACATTGATGCTTTAATTTTATTTCAGCGAGGAAAATTCATTCTATTGTTCGCGGGGAAAGGGTTCAAAGTCTATTGTTGAGGCTCATTTATTTACATACCAAATGTACATGTAACGCTACACTTGAGTGTAGCTTCGTCAATCTTGTCTGGCAAAACGTTCCAACTAAATACAATAAATATGTCAAGTCTGACGTTAAAAATACTATGAGGATAAATATATCAATATTAATTGAGTTCAAAACGAAGAAATTGGATTATTTCCAGTTTAGAGTTCAGCAGAAAAATCAATATGAAGATATTTTTTCCAAACATATCTATGGACGGTTTGATTGTGTATGTAAAACCTATTCCAAACAATCGATCATCGTTCGATTCATTGAATGAAATCGCATGATGTTGCGTTAAAATTCTTTCTACTTTTCTACATAATCAAGATATTTGAAGTACAAAACAGAGTGTTCCTATGCATTCAACGATTACATACCAAAGCTGCCATATTTTGCTATTATTCCATAGCGGCTTCCGGTAGTCAATAATTCTATTATGATTTATTTTCTGTTCTCGGTAAACGTGAGTGCGTAAGCAATGGTTCAATACCGATATATTTATGAAATCAATATTCGAACGACTTGAATGAAGCACCGACAAGGAAGTGACTCACTGACATACACAACAGCGGCACTATACATAAATATAACACGGGATGGGTGTTCAAATTTAACATTTGGATAATTATAATAATTAAACATCATCGTGTTTCGGATCCTCGATCGTTTTAAAAATACTTTATAAACTATCCGAAAGTATTTTTAACATTTTCCTCCATTGTGTGAATGATCTGCTAAATGTTTTTCAGTTAACATGTGGTCACCTGAATAGCTTGAGAAATAAATTGTACGAGTAAAGTGGGAATGGAACGCAGTCATAAAAAAACATGTCTTGAATTTTAAAAGAATGCATGGGATCTCATTTGTTTTGTCTACAGATATTGTTTCCTAGACGGTTTGCTAAATAGAAATAATTTTTTCACCTACATGTATTAACGCAACGTTCAGTTATTATTGCGTTTATTATTTACTGAATAGAAAAAGTGGACGACGCGCGTCGTCTTCATACATAAAAACAATCTTCATATGCGTTTTAAAATAAATTTGAAATAGTTGTAACTTTTATCCTTTTCATGATATGAAGAAAAAATACTTCCCATACCAATATCTTACAGTTTATATGTACAGTTTTTGAAATATATGTTAACAAAATGCTCTGACTATCTATGTTTAATTATAATAAATTATGTATGTAGAGTCAAGCATCGACAAATTACAGGAAAAACATAGCACTCCTTTTTTGTCTTCTCAGTGATAAAATGAGCATTAATCACCTCGGATACTCACTCACTACGTGTTGGTGATTTTAACTATCACCCAAGTTCAGTTTTTGTCACCTTCCTCGTTGTCGTGTGTCGTGTGCCGTGTGACGCAACATTAACCAATCAACCGAATTTATTCTAGAAGTGCGTCACATCACAACAAGCTTTGACTGTCTAAAACTGCGTCAGAACACATCACGAACTCGACACAACACATTAATGTGAACCCAGCTTTATTATAAACCGTCAGTTAGTCATAGTCTGATAATAAGGCTTAGGTAATTCAAACAATACTATTATCGGAAATATGAGTAGCAACGTCAGTAATGTTTTTTATGAGCTACCACTACAAAAAAACGTAAACATTCTGTATGAAATATAATGGCGATAAAACACGAATATGCGTTACTATCTCAACGCTAAACGGTCTTTAAAGAACACGATTATTAACAAGACGTTTTATTTCGGGCAATGTATTAAATATGCCAAGCTATCGACGCCATCGGATATCGACTAACGAAATGTTTACGTAATAAATTATAATACAATACAAATACTGGGATAAATTTCATTGGGCCATAAAATTAGTAGTCGAATAGCAATATACCGCATACGCCACAAATGTCGGTCATTGGTACTTCAAGATGGTTTAACGCCAAGAAGAATGTGATATTATTACAAATGGGAGTTGAGCAAACGAATAGTTACGAGTTACATATGGTTCGCATTAGCCTGTATTAATGACTTGTAGCAGATGTGTTCGTATAATACAAAGATTTATCGTACATGTCCAAGAAGTCGGTATTGAGAAGGGACGACCAGATAGATAGATAGTCTTTCTTTTTAATCAGAAATGGATTTATTGGCCACCAACTCGCCTGATGGTATGCGACGGTGTGGCAGAGGATGGAGCACGTATCCAGTATAAATCTATTCACTCTTAAGTAGAGTGAACGATAATTGGGGAGTTGATGCAACTGCCCAGACCCGTCTCCCACAACGGTTGCACCGGACTATATCCCGAAACACGACTAAGTCGCTTCACGGCATGGCTTCGTCCAGTGGGTGGTAACCAGCCGCGGCCGAAGCCTCCCACCAGTTGTGTTACCTATTTTGCACCACCCAGGGGCCAAGTGTAGGGATTCCATTTTAAGGGTGTACTCCTATGGACGCGGGCAACTCAGCCCCCTTTTAGTAGTGATCACTCAAGAATTTCAATTATAGAAGGTTCTGCATTGCAAATGGGGGGGGGTATAAATGCAGCCTATGAGTGATGACTTATTGTATTTGCAAGACGACGTTTTAAAAGGCTTTCACACTAAGACAACTATGGTAGATTCAGAGATGTTTTAGACAAGCGGCCATCTGTTCACAGCGTAATAAATATGCATACGTAATCTCATAATCGTTACATTCATCCGCAGCAAACACGTCATTATATAACTATAACAATCCCCTAGGCACAAAACTAGCCCCTTATGATACTGACAAATCGGCTATCCATAGCCTTCTTATAGGAAATACCGAAGCTCTCAACCACCATATTAGAAAGCCATAATAAATTGAACGCCATACTTGCACTGTTACACACTTGTTCTGGTTTCAAAGTTATTATAAAATTTTATAAAAGTTACAAATGCTATTAGTACCTAATAAAAAACAAAAATTACGCCTGTCATGTGGGAATTAAAGAGTGACAAAAAGAATATCTTTTTTAATTAGATTTCAGTGTTCATTTGTATACCACAGTTAATTATATTAGGTAATTTTTTTTTATCTTACCACTTGCCTTTGTTACCCAGGAAAATGCAGGGATTCTATCGATATATCTCAATCAGTTCAAGAATTTAGATGTGATGGTAGAATAATGAATCTTACAAACATATCTGTATACACGAACCCAGAAAACATAACACTCTTTTTTAAGACAGTAAGTCCTTTGCGTTGGATGGTCGCTCGGGATTAAGATACCTGTTAGCTGCCTCCTACTTTATTTTCAGCCGTGACTTGTCAACCTGTTTCTCTTTATCTGAGATTATGCAGACAATTAGGTTTGCTGATCGTAAAACTATTACCTGACTGCCTTATTGGTCCTACGTTCGTTTTCCGAGGCAGACAAAGTGTTGTTGTTAGTTTTTCTGTTAGGAAATTCTCTCAGTAGCAGCCCGGAGTCAGGAAGTGGTGGTGTGACACCCCCGTGCTTCAGAGAGGTCTTGCGCCTGATCTCTCACCAGTCGAAGTCAGTGAAGGAAAAGGAAGTGCACCTGTGTTTGCGCATACACTTGTGCACTATGATATCTCCTGCGTACTTGGCTTGTTTTCTTTTCTTTTTTTTAAGCGTTGCCCCACCCTAGGAATTTCTTCCTTTACCGTGGGTGCGTTTACAGACTTATAATCTCACAAGCACACACACACCCAGACCCGGAGCAATTATCTATAGATCGTACAAATATTTGCTCAGTGCAGGAATCGAACCTGCGTCACGCAGCGCAGCAGTCGGTCTCTCGACCACTGCGCCAACCGCGCTGTCAATGTCCTCGGAGATAGGCTGCCGTGACCGAAATACGGTCGGGAGGAGTATTAGTTTATACGCTCCACAAACAGGCAGATATTTTTATATCCAATATGGAGAGATATCTATTTAAACAAAAGAAAAGTACATTTAAGCAACCAGAAAATAATACAAATTTAATAAAAACGCAATTTTTTATTGAATAATTTATTAAATTTCCAGCTTCAGTTCAAATAGTGTATTCAACGTAACAAACTGCATAGAATTACAAAAGTTTTTTTTCATCGAGTTAGTTTCGAAGGTTATATAAAATAACAACATCTGCCAATATGCTTACTCAATTACAGGATGTGATATAAGTTACAGCGAGATATGTTGCCTTGTGTACAATTTTAAACAATTAATATCTTTTTAAAAGATTCAGAGATGTTTTAGACAAGCGGCCATCTGTTCACAGCGTAATAAATATGCATACGTAATCTCATAATCGTTACATTCATCCGATGGGCAGCAAACATGACGTCATTATATAGCTATAACAATTGCCTAGGCACAAAACTAGCGTCTTATGATACTGACAAATCGGCTATCCATAGCCTTCTTATAGGAAATACCGAAGCTCTCAACCACCATATTAGAAAGCCATAATAAATTGAACGCCATACCATACTTGCACTGTTACACACTTGGTCTGGTTTCAAAGTTATTATAAAATTTTATAAAGGTATTACAAATGCTATTTAGTATAAACTTATCAAATGAATAGGTAGGAATATGTACTTTAAAGATCGCAAAATTTTCTATAATTATGAAACATTTAGTGAGCACTCGTTAAAATAAGATTTTCAAATAAGATCAGAATAGCGCAGCGCATACAGTCAGTAACTTTTGTGAGGATTTTTATTTCTTCAAAGCAACCGTTTATTCACACAACAGCTTTTCTCTTAACTCCATTGTTGTTTTAACTTGCCAGTTCAACGCCATAACTAATCGTTCAGACGTTTTAGTTTAACTAGTGATCGGAAAGAGCAGCGTATTATTTGTCTAAACTTCATGAAGGTAATACACATTTGTTTATAATACTTCTCTCTGAAATTTCAAATCTAACACAGTGTCAGTTAGGTATAAAATTATTCGAAATAATAATTTGTTACGAATCCATTCCAGTGCATTAAGTAATTCGTACTATAATGAGAACGTCATGTTATCAATCCGGGAGGATATCATTTCAGAGGGTGTTATTATGCACTCTATATGTCTTGCTTGAAGTATCGGTAAATATACTCTGCCTATTCCGATCTCTGCTTACTCATTTATAACATACCTACAATTTTACACACTTCGTTATATTTATAACGTATTCCGACCCCCATCAATGTTTTATGTACACACTTGATATTCCACTGTATTCTCATATGATTTTGCTTAATAATTATCTGGCATTTTCCGAGGCTTTGAAGGTACAAAAAACATATCTTATCTGTGTATAAAGATAATAAAACAATAAATTATAAAATGCTAAAATTGTAAATAAATAAACTATACAAAAAAAAGAAACTAAAAAATAATAGGATCTAAAAATATTGTTTATAATAATATACAAATAATTAAATGTTACTGTGAATGTCCGATATTAGAGAATGTTAAGATCCCCAAGTTCGATGGTGTTAGCCAGAAATTGTTTGATAATACTATTACGAATAGGTAACATAATATACGTATAATGTATTTTTATGCAAAATGTTTTATTGAAATACTATCCTAACACGTCCTAAGCAATTTAGTCGATATTAAACAACAAATGAAACCCTGGAACTTAGCTATTAGTTTGTAAAACTCCCAATATTAACAACCTTAACACCATTCAAATTTTCAGGTCTATTGCATATGTGTTCAGCATATTGATAATAGAAGATAATTAGACATAGCTTCATTTCATTTCGACATGTAAAATATTTTTATTTCTCGTAATATTTTGGGTGTACGTACATATGGATGTGTTCACGATAATACATCACGTTGATGATCTCAGCTCAAACGACAGCGCACCAGACTGCACCAACTATTATTTCCAGACACAGACAATTTTAAACATGTAGCAAATACGAATAGCATTTCTAAACAGTAAAAATTGTAATGTCAAGAAACACGCGCATCACATAAACATTTTTACAAACTAAACCAATAAAGAGTGTAACTTATAAAAATAAATATGTTCATCACACTTGTCTAGACAATACGCCGCCGGTAATAACGTCTTAACAAAAAACGTCAAACAAAAAGTCCAATGTGTATAAACACCCGAATCACATCTTTTTCTAACATTGGCACGCAAACAGGTCCACGTGCTTTACAAAGAATATCGCCTTATTTTTTCTCACTAACACCGCTCTAACAGTGTTTCATAACAAGGCAGTATTTTAGCGAACATGTATTGAGTGCGTTTATTCTAGCGGACAAGGGTAACTCTAACTAGCCTTGAACTTTGACGCAAAACGTCTAAATATCACGCGGAACGAGAACGACCGTGATCAAGCCGCATATAATTATCGGAAGTAATGGCATCAGCAGTGGCATTAATGGAAGCATTTCATTATTAATGAGACGACGTTTCAGTTAGTGTCATTTATGCCCGAAAGTATTTCGGTATTTTCGACAAACTATAAGCCACTTTCAATTTAACTACTTTACACTGATGACTCGTATATTACGATCTGAACTATTGGGGGTTTCTGGGTAGGCACTGGGGCTGTGATATCCCTGATGACGGCTTCAACTGCCGCCTCCCACTCCAATCTTCGTTTGTCAGTGAGAGCATTTCCACCGCCACTGCTTAATCGTGGCATAGTCACCTATAACAAATTAACTAAAATTAGAAACTGAGCATTGATTGAGGAACATTACTTTAAACACAAGCTCGCATGTAAATATTTCTTTTGTTGAAATAGCACAGCATAATAAAATTTCTAAATGGAACTTGGCAACTTACACTTCCTACAATTTTTTTTAAGTACAAGCTTAATTGGCACTAAAAGAAAATAACTTGACGGCGAGCTCCATTTTTAACTGTTTGAACGAACGCTTTTATGTTTCGAGTTCATTCTTTCAGTTTTAAAAATCGAGCCCGCTACCTAATCGTTTTTTCTAATCTCGAACTTGATCATTAGCGTGTCTCATTTCGAATATTATTTAAATATAGTATAATGAGAAGACTGCCTGAAAATATGTATTATTTTAAAATTATGAATGCATTTATGGCCCAGTCTTAATAAGATTAATAGATTATTATATGGTAAACATATAAGATCAAGTGCTGGATATATTTCTAAAGATTTAATTCGAGTAGAGTTTATGACTAACTACTATTATTCGTGTACCGCAGTAGTAATATATTTACAATGTAAGTAACCGCGTATGTAGCATGAAAGCTTTATGTATTTTATTAGCCACATGCAGCCAATGAGAAACTATAGAATTCGATTTTACAACTAGACGGCGATGATGAAACGTAACATGCCTATAAAATTGTAGTCAGTATTCGATGCATATCTGACTAACAAAATTTCTATAGTTATATTATATGCTTACAAGGCTCTCCGGAACAAACATCAATATAAATTATGCTTTATATATAAGCTGGAATAGGTAATAGAAAACCCCAACAAGTTGAAAAACAATATCGGGCAAACATCGACGTTACTGTTGAATCTTTCATGTGAAGGTCACAACGCTGACGCACTTTTATAATAGTTCCCGTTTTTATGACCACTAGATCGGAAACTATAAAAATACACCAACACATTCATCTTAGGGACTGTAAAATTTGATAGCGATATTTTTGCCGCAGCCACATTTGTATCTGAACCGTAGATTTATCTTATAAAGCACTACAGCTAGGTATTTTAAACAAATTCTAATTTTTATTTAACCTATCAATTGGAAATAGACAACCACCTTTTTAAATTTAAAAAGCAGTAATATTTTCCTGTAGAGTAAAAGCATTAGAAAATAAGGCAAGCATTATTGCACGTAACGTGAATTTTTATTGGGCACTAAAGCTAAAAGGGTGTATCTTGCGACATTGAAGCGGCCTCGCTGTGGTATTAGGCAAGCTATATACAAATCATTACTAGCGAAGTATCGATCGACTCTTATGCTCAAAGATACCTTGGAAAAATATATATCATACTTATTATAGATACTGCAATTTTATTGGCGCATGAATAATGGAAGTGTTTGGTTTCGTGTTTATTCCGCATAACGATGCGGTGGTAATTACAACAGCGTAAATATTATAAGCTGCAAAATAAGAGGTCTGTACATATTATGTATAATTTACTGTGAATGATCCCAAAAGCCAGAAATGTAATTACTTTGTTGAGATCTGGCAAAATACCTTGGGAGGTGAGGTCCGAGGTTTTACCATATTCTCGGGACCGGTATAGCTCTTCTGTAAAATATATATTTTGTGATGTATCAATTCTGTCAAAATAGTTTTAAATAAAGCCATCCTGTAATTTCTTTGTTACACCAAAAGCAGTTTATACAGAAATAAAAGTGGAGTTCACATTCCGTTACCCAAACAAATGAAACTATAGGATGGAGTCGACCTAAATAAACATCATGAAACAAAATGAATGACAGCAGTTAAGAGCATAAGGAAATTGTTACATCACCAGGTTTTCAAAACATTTACTTTAAACGTTGAATCACCGAATAGTCATCAAAGGAGATTTTCTATCTTCTTAATATTATTTATTATATATAATATCTATCTTTACAACTTTGACTCAGTTACTCATCACGTCTTTTAGTACTTTTCGACTTTTCTAAACAAGGCATCAATCACGACTTCGTGCAAGTAGCTCGTGTTTATAGCATCAACGAACATCTATCAACACAAACCTCTGATCTCTTGGCTGAACTTTGAATGCATTCAATGCAATTTAGTTTCCCTACATTCAAATAACTTAGGATTCATTTCATTGACCCCATTTCACATCAATGTGAATATAAATAACTACTTACCACAGTTAGTACTTTTCGAAGGTCGCTATGTAGTGCGGAGACGTCGACCCCTCTGCCAGCGTCGCCCAATCTTCGGAGCGTGTCCGCCAATGGCCCGGAAAGCGCCCGCAGCTGCTGCCAAGACCTGGCATACTGCCGCCTCACCAGCTCGATAATCGTCGACGTAAGTGCCAACCCGATTAAAATGTAAACCGTACATATTAACATGTACTTTGGTCTTTCTAGGAAATACAAAGCACATTTTAAAATCGTGAATTAATTCTATGACTGGTTAACAGCAGTAACTTTTCATTATTCTCGTACTGAAAGAAAATATCGTGAGGAAACACCTAAAATAACTGAAACATGTCCTCAATGCTTACACATCAGCTATATGCTAGTGCATCAGAGGCTTACGGGCCATTTCAATTCTGACACAAGTTTGTTCAATACCAATTCCATATGAAGAAGTTTGCAAATTACTGATGTTACTTAAATAAATACTATTGTTAAAATGTATGCTTACTAGGAACGATATCCCCAAATCCAATTGTCGTCATGGTAATGAAGCAAAAATAAAATCCATCGTAAAATGTCCAGTCGTCTTCCCACATCTTGAACAAGCCTGCCCCAGCTGACAGGTAAAGGAATAAAAAACCTACAGCCCCAAAGGCATATAAAGATCTTTGTCCAGCGGGATTTGCTTCGGAAACTCGACTGCAGCATTCTGTAATGAACGACTATCTTTAATGTCAAATAAAATAGATTAATAATAAAGGAGAGGCAAATATGGAACGCATCATTATTTAAAAAAAACAACAGCCTATGGCGTACCCAGATTTTGTATGTTAGGTGCCTACTGTTATCGACTAAAGTTATTTTGGAGTCACGTTACGACTTACTATAAATTACGCATTTATTTTTGAAAAAACCTCGCCTCCGGCAATGTTGCATTTTAGAATACGCTAGCGCAGCAAGGTGGAGATCCACAATCCTCAAAGACAGGTTGTAAACAGTATGAACGATTCTTTCCTGAAAGACGTTTTAAACCGTTATGCTGAATATTACTTTTAAATCTACTTTTAAAAATAAATGTCTAATTAAATAATTTATACTACATAAATGCATAGATAGTTATTTATAATTATTTGACTACCTATAAAGCACGATTTACTATGGGTCAGGTCGTTGGGAGAATCCAGGTTGTTGAGATGGACGAATCCGAGGCCATTTGCTTCCACAGACCTCGGAACGGGCCACACCGGGACCCAACATCGTAGTGGGAGGTGCCACCATTGGTATCTATTCGACGATGAAGTACCTAGGACTCATCATCTACAGCTGCTGGAGGGTCATTCTTCGAGTTGAATTCCTTGCGTCATTTTCCAAATTTTTTTATGAAAATAACTTCAAAATGTTATAATTTTCATTAATATAAGTTCATGTATATACAATCAGCTTGTATTAATGAAAATTTTATTATTTCTAAGTTAGTTTCATAAAAATATTAAAGCGAGGAAAATGACGCAAAGGATCCAACTCGAAGAATGACCCTGGAGGGAGAACTTTCAGTGGCTCAGTCCAAAACTCATAATTGCTGCGGTAGCACTTTCGTGGATGCTACCGAACCTGGGTGAGCCCTAAACCTCCTGCCGAAGGCTGTACATGGCAGTGAGGCCGGTAATGGAAGAGTTACTGGAGAAGTGACATGATGCCCTCCGATGCTTCCGGTGGACGCAGATGCTCTCGGACTACGGGTATTTCGGGAAGTATCTGTGTCGCATAGCCCGGGAGCCCACACTGAGGTGCCACTATTGCAGTGACTGCCCCGAGGACACGGCGCAGCACCTCGTTGGGGAGGTCGATCTCTCGCTTCCGGCCGTAATTAAAGGCCACCTTTTGCGAAGAGGTTATGCTCGCGAACGGGACGGTGGCAAGGGAGGGAGAGGCGAACATCACGGCAGGAGGACGCTTCACGATAGGAACTACAAGGAATACTATGCGCGCGACGGACATGGGCAGTTCGCCGCTCAACCATCGAAATGTCTGAAATCCTGGAGACCACATCTTGTAACAGACCATAACTTACCGGGGTCGCGGTGAAAGCTACTATGAAAGCGGGACCTCGGTATAGGTGAGAGTAGGACTCTATGGAGTCCATGATGAATTTACCCCTACACACTACATACACCTAATATTTCGTGTACGTGTCTTCGTGTGGTATTTCTGATTTGCGAAAGGCCAAAAGCAATACATTTGAAGGTTGTCTCCATCTTTGAATTATTATACTTTTGTGGGGATTCTAGCGCACATCACCTTTAACTATCAGTTTCTTGAATATCATTTCATTGACCGTGTAGAAAACGACGACTTACTGAAATATTGTAAACAAAAATGTGTCGTATAAATAAATTAATTGTACTTACTAGGCATCGCTGGTAGTTGCTTGGCAATGATTGAAACAACAGTAGCAAACACTCGTCCCAAGTCTGCGATGACGGTCAACGTCAAAGGTATTCCAATGAGCGCATATGCGATACAGAATAATCTCCCCCAAAACGTCTCTGGCACTATATTGCCGTAACCTAAAAAAAAATATTTTCAAATTGTATTCACCAGGAAGCAACAAAGCAGCTTAAAATGTGGTTTCATCAAAAATTCACCATCAAATAAAAGCCTTGGTTTCAAACCAAGGCTTTTATTTGATGGTGAATTTTTGATGAGTTTAGTGTAGCCTGCAGTTCAATGTGAAAGCTAAAAGCTGACCGGAAAAATATGAACTTAAAAACTGTGTCTCAAAGTCAAAGTCAAAAGTCAAAGGTTTTTTATTTCATATAACCATAGCACTTATGAAAAGTCAGAATTTACGTGCACGGTTCCAAAAAGTCGCTTCCTATGGAGAAGAACCGGCAAGAAACTCCATGGTTACTCTTTTAAACTGTATATCTTTTACAATTTCTGTACATACAATTTTGGGCGGGATGTATAAACAACGTTATCTTGGATGCACTCACTCTTGAAACCTATCTATCTTCACACAAAGTGATGTGATCAAACAACAGATTTCGTTCGCCTTTGTACGATTTGAATGTCAAGTGTCTCCAATCTAACATGGACTATTATGACCAAAGATATGATTATTTATAAAACCGGATTCAACTGCCAAATAAATAATTTGCTTACATCGTCGTACACACCTATTGTGGTGAGCACAGTTGAAGAAAAAAAGACAGCTTGTAATATACTCCACTTTTCTTCAAGCGGCGGAAAATTATTCTCCACCTCCAACGCCAATCCGCTCGAAGACGCTTCCTCCAGCACCTTCAACAATAATGACATATTTTATTTACTTCAATTTTTTTTATCTATCCCCTGCACATTTTTCTTCGGGAGCAATATAAGTCTCTCCGACACAACGAGACAAACAACAAACGGGGTCCTTTAAATTTCATTAATTTCAGCATATTATACACAGTCGGTTGGAAGTCAGTACTTATTTTTAAATCGCTACTGACATGTCTTCAGCATTTAGGTAAACAAGTATTCCTTTGGTTCCATATAAATATTAATACTTTAAAGTTCCTTACCCTCTCGTACACAGCTAAGTGATCGCTGAGTAACTTTTCGACGCCGTCATTATCCGTACTGTTATTGCTGCGTTCAGATACGAAACGTATCAAATTCCACCTCTCAGTAAGAAGTCTCTCTCTGTGAAATTCTTGCTTCGCCATTTCGGCGGGGTACTCTAGAGCGCGAAATACCTAAACAAAAATCATGTTATCAATATTACGATTTTGTTAGTTAGTGGGTACTTATGCTTTACTGAACATTTATCACCTTAATACACTGCGATATTATTCACTTCAGTACTTCTTTTATCCTAAAAGCATTCGAACTCTTTCTCATAAATACATTCAGGAATAAATCTAAGCTTTTTTTCTGCTACATCTCTAAAATTTGAACTATCACCGATGTCCTTGGTTATTGGTATAAATGGCGCCACTGCCTTTTGATGGTATATTGAAAACCAATTTATATCAGTAAACCAAGCATGACTTTTAATATCGAATGCACCCTGTTTTAGGGAACCAAAGCGTTTGGTTGGGTCCACTTCCAACAGATGCCGCACTATGGATTTGCAAGGTATGCTCATGTTTTCAGGTGGTTTAAATTTACCTGCAAGAACTTTCTCGTATAGTCTCATCGGATTTGAACTATAAAAAGGAGGATACCCTGCACACATTTCAAAAATAAGAATTCCTAATGCCCACCAGTCTACAGAATATGTATAACCTTTGGACATTATAACTTCTGGGGCTAAATATTCCGGAGTCCCACATATTGTCCAAGTTCGAGATTTAATAATCTTGCAGAAACCAAAATCTGCGATCTTTATATAGCCCATAGTGTTGATAAGTATGTTTTCAGGTTTAATATCTCTATGAATAATGCTACAATGATGAAGATATTCCAATGCCAATACTATTTGTGCTGCATAAAACTTCATCAAATCCTCTGCTATAGCACCATATTTTTTTATTAACGCATATAGTTCACCACCACTTTCGTATGGCAACAAAAAATATACATAAGCATTATCTTTGCATGTATAATCTAATGATATCACAAATGGAAATTTAATACTTTGTAGAACCCTCTTTTCCATGATTAACTGTTTTAGACATCTCCTCTCCACAACTGATGCCTTATCTATAGCCTTCATCGCATGATATAGAAAATTTGAAGTATCACGAACTAAAAACACAATTCCAAATGAACCAGCGCCAATGGTCTTTATTTTATCGAAATCTCTTGGGTATTTGTAATACACAGGGGGGTTATCAAGGTTTTTTTGAAATTCCTGTTTTAGCTGTTCTAAATTTCTGATATGCGCTATTTGTTGAGCATGATCGTAAATTGGACCCTTTTCCAATTGTTGTGATGGCCTGTCCACTTTCATTTTTGATATTATATAACATTATTTTGAATATATACTAAGCTCTTCTTCTTTTAATTTATAGCTTTATTTCAAACAAAAACCTAAATTATATTACATTCTGACGAGTTTTGTATCCATCTATATGTGTCAAAATGACATTGAAACTATTAAATATTTGGTAGACCTGGCTGGATCCATGCTGGACTGGACTTCTAATAAAAACTACAAAAGCCATAAATCACAATAATACTTATCACTTAAGTTTCCATCATAAAATTAGTTAGAGCTACTCATAATTTTTTATCTGAAAATCGACTCAGTCATATTGTTAAAAAGTCTGTGAGTCATATCGTCACGTCAGTTAATTCGCTAATGCTAATGTCTACATACGAGTACATATTTATGTCCTGATAATTATTAATCTCTATTGTTTATTCTTTTTTTTATTACTAAACACTAACAAAACACTAATTGCTTAACTTTTATTGTGAACCGTACCTTGGCTTTCCCACTGGTCTGTTTATAACGTGTTTTATCCAACCTTGACATTGGCAGAATCATCGTTAACCCGATGGAGCCATAATTATCCAAAATTGGAATTGGAATTGGAGTACATATTTACAAAATTCCGTTTAAAAAAATAATTTCTACTTAAAAGTCGACTTTAGCGCGTTGTTTATTTCTAAAATAGAATTTGATTTTGTTTGATGAACTTTATTTTTGGGTAACTATCTACTGCCAAAATATAAATCGGAAAAAGTTGAGATTGGACCAGCGTGGTGTGAAGTCTATTAGCCACGTGGCACGTGCTTTCAGTCCGAATCAATTACTAAAACGGCTGGACCGATTTGGGTAATTATTTGTTTAAATATTTATAATAGTCCGAATAAGATTTCTAGGGAAAGAAATATAGAAAAAGTTGCCCGTGAAATTGGAAAACTCAGAAAAGACTGAGAGTGTTATTTTATGGGATTTTGTACATCTGTCGGGTCAGCTAATTATTTATAGTAGTTAATCATCACAGTCTAACACAGCAGACAGCTGGTCACTTTGCCTTTCTCACTTACGCCGTGATAAGTCTGAACGTTGCAATCATTAGTTTAAATTCTTCACTAGGCGTTCTGCTAAACGTAAGTCGAATAACGATAAAAATATAGATATCCTCCTTCTCTGCGCAACAAACATGGAATTAATGTGACAGATATTATATACGGTCGAGGGAATGGTGTCATGAGCATGACCCACCTACACACAACTTATCAAAGAAGTTTAAATCTCTTTTAGTTTATTAAATACCTGCAAATAAGGGTTTTTCAAATGAGGACCGATTTTTTAGACGTTGGATTTTTTTTTCAGCGAATCTAATTTTAATATTGGCAGCTTTACGGCTTTATTTAAAAAATATCTAATGATTGAAAAGTCAACCCTAAGACAAGTAACATTAACAGGTTCCACGAACAACGCACAACAATAGTTAAATAATTGATATGTACCTACCATATGCTACTGCATTGGACAGGGAACGGGTTAATACATCACGCGGATAAGAATATCTATGTGAAGTTAGGTTTATGCTGGGTTATGATTCCGTTTCTTCGACTGTACATTGATTGTAAGGTGCGCCCATAGAATTAGAATATTTTTGCTATAATGATGCGTCGAATTCTATTAACGTATGTTTAAGTTCTCAAAGATTAACTTATTATAACCAAAAATTATTATGTAACCTAGCATAAAAATAATATTAAGATGGAATTTTGATTCATTTATTTTTAATAGGATGATCAATGGAATTTTCTGAAATCGATGATCATCTATGCAAATAGCAAGTCTGGGGAGACTATTTATAGGAGATATCTGATATATATCCTAATATTATTAGGCCGATGTGTTACACATTATAAGACATATATTTGGTGGGTCGGTCGGTAGGGTGTTTGGTATTAAAATAACTTCAACATTTAGTGAGAAAATGTATAATTTTACTGAAAGATCTACATTAACTGTTCACTTAGATGCATTTATTAAGGTGTAAACGATCACAAATAAAAAGTAATAAATATTATTTGTAGCCCAACAAAACATTAAAAGTCCTCGAATTCCTCTTTATACAGACATTCCGAAACCTTTTTAAGTTTTGTTTGAATTACATCTGGAAAGTTACTAGTATCTCCCGGAGGCTGAGCCGGAGGTATGAATGGAGGTACAGCTCTTTGTGACAGTACGGCCCCCCAGTCTATGTCCTCAAACCAGGGATGACTTTTAATATCATGTATTCCATCTTTCAGGGAACCCAGACGTTTCGATGGATCCACTTGAAGAAAGCCCCTGAGGAGATGCTTGCATATTTGACTCATATGCTCCGGACATTTGTAATGGCAATCCAATACCTTCTCATAAAGTTTTGTAGGGTCAGATGCAATAAATGGAGGATGACCAGCCATCATTTCATATATTAAAACGCCAAGCGCCCACCAATCGACTGCGAAATTATACCCTCTAGACATAATTATCTCTGGTGCTAAATATTCAGGTGTCCCACACAGTGTCCACGTTTTCTTCTTAATTATTTTGCAAAATCCAAAGTCACACAATTTTATGTACCCAGTTGAGTCTATTAATATATTTTCTGGTTTAATGTCTCTGTGAATTATACCACAATAATGCAGATATTCTAATGCTAAAACAACTTGACTAGCATAGAATCCTGCCAAGAGGTCTGAAAACGTTCCATATTTCTGTATATAGGTAAACATTTCTCCGCCAGACACATAGGGCAATACAAAATATAGATACATATTGTCTTTAAAAGCAGCGTTCAATGATACTATAAACGGAAATTCTACACAACGAAGAATTTTCTTTTCAAGCAATAAATGTTTCACGTGTTTTCTCTCAACCACTACGGCTTTCTCGACAACTTTCATGGCGTGGTAGTTGAACGTACATTTGTCTCTAACTAAAAATACTTCACCGTAAGCTCCGTTACCGATCGCTTTTATTCTGTCATAGTGCTCAGCAGTCCTCGAGATATCTGGTGGTTCTTTATATTTCTGAATAAAATCCTCTTTTAACATTTGCAAATATCGTAAGTGTTCTTGGTGATGCTGAATAGTGTATTTAGACATACCTCGTTACAAATAATTATATATCCCATTTAAAGTTTTAAACACTTCAGAAATATAAATATATGTATATAATAAAAACCATTATTTTATATGGTTCATATTGCTATGGCGTTTAATATAAACAACAATATTCACTATGGTCTATTTGACAAAATCTTATGTCGTGAGATATATTTAAATAAAGTCTTGGATAAAGTAGATAAATCTATGGTCGTGAGTAAGGTCTTAGAAATGCTATATAAGATATTAGTTATTGATCGGCTCAGAAAAATATCTTTAAGTAGTTATTATTCCTCAGAATAATAACTAAAAATTATTCTGGGATTAGAAATATTACATATAATCTATGCACATAGGTATAAATACTTACATTGTAATAAAAACTTTTTGAATCACAGTCATACTATTCGAAAATTCAAATAATAACAAAGAGTATTAGACCTTTACATTATAGCAACTTTCAAAGAAAAATATACTTTTCTTCATTTGTTATATCAGTGTCATTACTCATTGTATTGCGTTCTGATTGCGGTTGAACGTTTGTCGTTATTGTTTTACCAAAGTCGTAATAGTCAGTATCCAAGGTTATCCAGTAGTGAAATATTATATCTGCATCGGCGTTTTGTTGCATTTTTCAATAAGTATCTGTATATGTAAAACTGTTCGGCGTGGACGATACTGAAATGGATGAAGATGCTTATGCACCCCCCCATCAGGGTGGGTATCCACGTGCAAAGCAGGAACAATATTCACTATATTTACGTAAGTTACAGCAAGACTTTATAGACTCATGGAATGAAAAGTCAGAAAGTAATGCTAAAATGTCAGACTTTGAAAGGTACAAAGTCCTTGGAACTGGAGCCTTTGGAATCGTCTTTCTAGTGAAGCACACGACCACTGGCAAATATTACGCTATGAAAGCATTAGAAAAAGAAAAAATTGTCAAACTTAAACAAATAGAGCATAGTTTTTACGAAAAAAAGATATTATGCGGCCTTAATTTTCCTTTTGTCGTTTATATGAAGTATTATTTTAAGGATAATGTTTATGTTTATTTCGTTTTGCCATTCATATCTGGTGGTGAAATGTTTACTCACCTTCGTAAGATGGGAAAGTTTGAGGAATCCGCTTCGAAGTTTTATGGAGCACAAGTAATTCTCGCATTGGAATATCTACATGCATGTGAACTAGTCTATCGTGACCTGAAGCCAGAAAATATATTGATTGACCGAACAGGATACATCAAAATTACTGACTTCGGGTTTTGTAAGTTGATACGTGGAAGAACTTGGACTCTTTGTGGAACTCCAGAATATTTAGCACCTGAAATTATTCTCAGTAAGGGCTACGGAATGTCCGTGGACTGGTGGTCACTTGGCATTTTGTTGTTTGAAATGAGCGCTGGCCATCCGCCATTTTTCGCGTCTGACCCAATGAGAATTTATGAGAAAATTGTAGCCGGGAAATATAGATGTCCCGGACATTTTACACCAGAATTGAAAGACTTGGTTGGACATGTTCTTCAAGTAGATGTAACAAGACGTTTTGGCGTACTTAAAGATGGGGTTTTGGACTTTAAGAATCACAAATGGTTCAAAGAAGTTGATTGGGACAATCTTTTGAACAGTCGGATACATCCTCCTTTCATACCCAAAGTGAAATCACCTGGAGATACAGCAAATTTTGATCCGTTTGAAGACGAAAAAGTTAAGGAGAGTCCTGTGTGCCTCTTTGAAGAGGAATTTGTTGATTTTTAATGCTCTAAAATGAGTTATTACAAGATATGTTTGGTCTTGTCCTTTGAAACTTACTATAAAAGAATAAGGATATAATTAAGTTTAAGTACCTACATTTATTTAAGAAATGGTTTAGTTTTACGTTTCGATTTAAATGTAACGAAAGCGTATTTATTTTGTTGAGTCTGTGTTTTATTGCAATTTCGCAATGTCAATTCATTGTATAAGTATTAAATGCATTTAAGCTTTTCTGAACAGATGTTATTTTTAGCGCACAATTAGTTGCAATCTTTTCGAAAGGTTAAGGTACAGTCGACATCACATTGCTGCAGAAGAAAATGTAAATAAAGCAAAATTGATTTTTAAACATTATTTGTATCCTACAAATGGAGAAGGACTGAGAAAAAGAACACATATAACTAAGCTTTGCATCCCTTCTTTACTGTTCAACGACACTCAATGTTGTCTTCAATACTCGTGTTGTCATAAAGTACTATTACTTTATTGCTTTTTAACGTGACCGGGGGAGTATGGACAGCACGAGATTCAATTAATGAGCATCTTTATCCATTAATTAAAGCGATAAACCGCAAATGCACTAATGATTATTCTTTACGAGTGGTCCCGGTAATTTTAAAACGTTTTAAGCTTAAACTAAAGCATAAAAGACGCGGTGTTACTCACCAATCCACCGCCGCCTGTATACAGCATCAATGCCACGAACAATCCCACATGGGACAGTGCAGCCCTGGGCTCGAAGCTGCCCCATTTGGACTTCGGCGGAGTACCCATCAGGGTCTCTGTCTCCCATGACACGTTCTTCACGTTCTTACACATATTGTCAGGTCCTATTCACTTTAATTATTAACTTCACCATGTCTTTTTTAGTTTGTGTATAGTTCAATTTCATTAAGTAGTACTAGGTAGTCATTTTCTGTGGAACTGTAATTAAGCAAAATAGATAGGAAATGAAAAATACATATCACTTAAGCTTCGCTTCCCTGAACCATATTACTCTCATTATTCATTTGTATTTAACTCATTTATCTTACACGCCTTTCTTCAAAAATCTCTTTATGAATGGTAATTTATATCTCCATATTACTTTTGTTGGAAACTAAATTTGATTAAAATAAAAATATCCAATTCGTTTTCACGTATGAGATCTTGAAATTCAGATTGCAAACTCTAGTTTACCCTAACTATTAATTATTTTTAATTGTGATTCACTAAAAACCCAATATATAAATATTTATACCTGCCATCACTACACAAACCCAGATGTTCTAAAGTTTCAGATTTTCACGGGATAAAGAAATGCGCAACGGCTATAATGTATAGTGTAGGAGCCTTAGATGGTATTTTTTTTTTCAGTTTCTAGAATATTTTCACGTGATAGTGGTAACACTTGAACTACGACATAAAGGTGCTGTTAAATATCATAAAAAAATGTACTCTGTGGTCAATAACAAATTGTTGCCATAGACTAGATTGAGTCTTGGTTGAGTAGACTTACTGCAGTCATCGACCTGTATATACACACTCAAACATTTCAATAATGCCGTTATTAAGTCCTTTGCAACCGCGCACAATCCCAATCTCCGGGTTGCTATTGAGTACTTCCTTACAGGAAAACCTAATAACACTATATCCGACCTGGCATCCAACTCAGGATTTCACGTTCAGCAGTCGCGCTTGCTACCTCTAGACCAATGGGGCCGTCAATTTATTCACTTGTCCAAGTAGTTATTTCTTTACTCCTAAATCCAAACTAAAAAGGCAAAATATCAATTAATTGTTTAATCGAAGCTCAAATATGAAGTACAAAGGGAACGAAGTAATATATTATATTTTATTACGAAACTCACTATCGGTAAAAATAGATGATATTTATATACTTTATATGCTAATAAATCATAGATGTTTATAGGTACGGTGGTACAGTGCGAGTAATGCCAAAAACTCCTATCCTATATAGTGTTATCTATAGTTGTACTACAAATACAAAATCCTAACTTAAGGTTCTGTTACTGACTCCGACTTCATATAATATTATTATATAAAACTAGTTCCTGCCCGCGACTTCGTCTGCATGGAATTCAAAATTAGGTTCAGCTAGGATAATACGTATCTTAAGCTATAAAGTATAGGTATTTGTGCAAATTTCATCCAAAAACCGTTTCCACCCATGTTCACAAACTTTTGCATTTGTTATATTAGTACGATTTAGTGTGGGTGACCAGGCACAGTTAGTAACTTACTCATGAACATTTATAAAATACATCTGATAATGTGTATCAGATTTATACCTATCTATAGATGTATGTAATATGTATGTCTAAAAATCTTCCCTTCTTTTTCCTACTCTCTTCCCAATTTATTTGGGGTGGGGTCTCCCCGTATTTACCCTTGTCATTGGGAGACGCGCTTTAGTATCTTTCATAATATGGGTCCACCTGGTAGCGGGTGGACCTCCTATACCCTGCGGCATCGTTTTGGTATGTTAAGGACTATCATAACAGAGTAATTATCCTACGCATTATGAGTCCGGACCATCTC
Organism: Xylocampa areola; assembly: GCA_935421205.1. Taxonomy (NCBI): domain Eukaryota; kingdom Metazoa; phylum Arthropoda; class Insecta; order Lepidoptera; family Noctuidae; genus Xylocampa; species Xylocampa areola. The sequence continues at coordinate 8,832,310 of OW285204.1, forward strand.
AGCCTTCCCTGAGCTTGTCAGTAATGGGCACCATTTTAAAAGATCCCCTGACGTACACGTTGCGAAGTTTATAAGGCGTATCACATCTCCTGCCCAAGCAGCATTTTCATTTTAGCTACATGTATCTTCTGCTCATAATTTTTCTAGGTGGAATGTTGTAAATGTTAACGTTAAAGTTCCACAGACTTTGTTTTGTTTGTTATTGTTGTTTCTGTGTATTATAAATAAATAAACTCTGCTCCATCAGTACATCATAGCGGTTCTGATAGCCATTTTATAAATTAAACTTTTGATTTTAATAGCATTTTAATGTCACAGAGCACACCTATCAGAAAGCGCCACAAAGTCGAATCTACCTAATCTGTTTTGTCGCACTGCAGTACTATATATATGTATATATTTTATTTATAGAACTGTAGTCTGTGGAATAAGGTCACATCTCATCCTCGATTAAAAATAAGGATGTCCACTTGTTAGTAATACTTAAAATATTACTAATATTAAAATGCTTTCAATGCCACAAAGACTGATCACTTTGTAAATTAGTAGATATATTATGTCGTATATTTATAATATACGACATTTGTAGTTATAATCAAAAACACCGAGGAATGCTAAGATACATCTTAAAATAATAGTTTCTTCGGATTGATCGACGTTTGTGAGTGCGGAATTAAGGTTTCAACGTCAAACCTACTCTAATAGGATTGAAGAAATTGGTTAAGCCTATAGCCAAAATCATATTATAGCTATCCAAAACCTCTTGATTTTTAAAGTACTTTGTCAAGTCAAGCTAAACTTAAAACAAATAAACTAAAACATACGGTAACGTTACTTCAGATTTCAAATCATTTTTGTTTTGTAGCCAATACCTACTTATGTCAAGGTATATAGATCATACATTTATGAAATAAACTAATAATTTTAAACTACTGTATTATAAATTAAAGTGGTAATAAAGTTTCTGGATTATAGATATAGAGTTATGACTAAACTTACTTTAATCAATGAAATACAATTTAATAACCTTATAACTACTATTTGCATGTAAAAATTTGACAAAGATGTGCTGATCGCTAAATAACCTATGTACTTACCACATTTTACTGCAAATAAAGATAACTAACTAATTAACAAAGTCACAAAATACAACGCTAGAATATGCTTTATAATCATTTTAATATTCCTATGCTTGAAGACTTAATTATATACATACCTACGTTTCATTCGGTATCCTGACTTTAATATCATCTATTATTGCGGTAAAACTAGTCCAACTAAGCAAATTGCTAATAATACAAGGAATTTAATTAAGTAATCAGGTAATGGAATGCAGCCAGGCGTCATAACATGATATTGGTCGTAAAAAATAAACCAGTCCTCGAAAAACACAAAATAAAAACCTAACTATGATAATAGGGGATTTGGTTGATATGATATAAACCACTAGCGTTTCTTCGTTACTAGGGTGATCTAAAACTGCCAATGTATCTATATAACGGTGCTTTTCTTATTTAACCTGAAGTGAAAATAAAATGAGCTATAGGAAAAATTGTCGAGCGTAAACCTAGAGTTTGCATGGAACGACAGCTTAACTAAATCAAATCAATTTATTTGTCAATGTAGGTGTCGTTAATTACAGGTGTTAAAAAGCTTAGGCCATATCTTTACAGGCATCACTACGTTACAATAATATTAAACATTACATTAAATTATACAATAACAGATAAAATAAAATAAGATAAGTTATTACATTAAATTCAATATTTGTCTATCATATCAAAATCATCATATTAAAAATAACTAACCTACACAATCCAATTACTGATAATGATGACACGATATCTCGTTGCAAGACTTTCTGGCATCTGACTACATCGACATTGACAAACTTATCTCGAAACCTGACATCATAGATCTTGTTTTGACAAACATAACCCGAAACGGATCTACTTACTTATGTAGATAACTCTAAATATATCCTACCTGGATTTACAGGAGTACACTTCTGGTTAAATCTCCTGGGAAGCCGGAACGTCTTTTTATTCATGAGAGTACTTTTTCGCACGCCTACGTAAGAGTTTTCAAAACAAATACATTTCAGAAGAAGTCGGTCTTAAATAAACTTCGAGCTAGGACCCAGTAACTTGAATTATGTGGATTAATTCTGTCAGAAACTGACAACAGAACCTGGCGCATGGATAACATTTGGTGTGACATAGCTAGATAGAAGGAGACCGTATTGGTGGCGGTTACCACCAACAACAGCATTCCCAATAAGAGTTGATGTCAGGCGCCTGCCTGACATCAAAAACACAAACACATAAGCGCATGATGAATTCTGCCCAAAACTATGGAAGCACGTGACTGTATTACTCAACACAAGAAATAATTTCCATTGCCTTGTAAGGTGCTTTGGTCAACCTTATAGACAAGTTAATCTTTCAACCACAGTAAAGCATGCGGAGCGAATTCTTAAGTTATAACTTTTTGTAATAATTATAACTTTACGTCACCATAAGACGTATTAAAATGTGGAAGAAGAATTCGGGGAAGTGAACAGAGGTCGAAATGGGTTCTGATGGCAGAGCACCTGGAGTATTTGTCCGGGAGGCGCAGGTTAGTGTCCTCCTGACGACCATATTATTCTTCCAATAAAAAAAAGCATAAAGACAGGGCTATTAATTTTACTGACTCAGCAGATGCAAGAGCGGCTACTCAGCTTTTAGTTTTAAAGTTAATTCCCGGGTCAGGCAGGGTTATAGGGTTAAATTCTCAGTAGCAGTCTGGATTTGGAATCGTGCCGGGTTGATGGTAATAACCTGCCCACCTTAGTATCTATAGGTACACCACATATTTGGGTAGACTATCATACATCTCTACTTAACAGTTCGGAAAACGCAAGCGTAACGTTTTTTAAATCGGAAAGTGCTTTGTATCGAATTGTTTTTGCATGAAAAGTATGATGGCGATAATGGTAGACTTGAATCATCAATCACGGATACCATAAACAATATTGCACAACAAAGAACTGTTTTCTTATGTAACATTTACATTTGAATAATACGTTGGTCTAGTGGTCCCAGGCGCATGAGGTCTTGGGTTCGATTGCCGGGTCGGGCAAAGTGTTATTGAGTTTTTCTGTTAGAAAATTCTCAGTAGCAGCTCAAAGTTTGGAATTGTGCCCGGTAGATAGCAATAGGCTCACCACCTATTACCTGGGACTTAATAACAGCATTGGTGAAATGTGGGTGCACAACTGTGTACACCTCTGCCTACCCCTTCGAGGAATACGGGCGTGATGCAATGTTTTGTTATTTTATATAAAAAATATTCAGTATGTTATCATCATCCATACTAATATTATAAATGCGAAAGTAACTCTGTTAGTTAGTTTGTTTGTTTCCTTTTCACGACTAAGCGGCTGAACGGATCGTCATCAAATTTGGCAAGGAGATAGATTGTTTTTTGGGTAAGGACATAGGCCTCCTAGAGTCGCTCAGACCAAGTCGCCGGTACCAGCTAATTTTACATAAATCTCTTGATGGTCTGCACCATTCTAGATAACCGTAAATTTATGTTATGTTCATGCTCTCGTTTTGTTATAGTAAATTGAAAAAATAATATTTATTTTTATAACTAGAGGGCCCTACAGACGTTGTCCTGCCTTGAACCCGATTGCAGCGCTACTTACCGGGTCTAATTGTGAATCATAACCATACAGGGACGGATGGTCCCTGTATGGTTATGATTCACAATTAGACCCGGCTCAAGCACAGACAAAAAAAAACATCAAAATCGGTCGAGCCATTTTGGAGTTTTGCGAGACTAGCGCACAACAATTGATTTCGTTTTGATATTTAATATCTTTGTTTAATAAAAGTGTAAATGTTCCTCATCTCAAAAACCACTCAATTACCTTCTACGTCTTTTACGTTTCGTATACAAAATTGACTTGAAGCTTTGTTCCCGCCCGACTTGGCAATACTGACTAAGGAAATCAGGTGGCTGCCAAAACAGATTCTTTTCATCTAACTATCGGAAAAATGTATGAGTTTACTCGTGTTATAATAATAAAACACATTGTATTTAATTTTATGTGCATTATTCACGATTATTCATTAATGCGTCAGGAAAGTGCTCGTCATCATTAAAGTATGCAATTATTTACCAAACGCCCACATTATAAATCCGTAGCTGTTTACTATAAGACTTTAATAAATGAATACGTGCAAAGGAATAGTCGGATGTCGACCGGCTATCTTTGACCTTAAATAGGCACTGATGAATAGGGAAGTTAATTTCGCTTGATATAAAGAAAACTGGTTGTGGTCTACCTATATTTATCAAGACTACGTGCGGTAATCACATCTGAAAATGATGTGATCTATATTATCCTAGCGTTTTCCATATTTGTGGTCTATAGAGCTTATTTTGTTATTTAATTTAAATTGATTTTAGGATTAGCCGTGATAAATAGATACTACCTTTTCACGGAATACAATAATTATCGGTAGGAATAGAAATGTTCTTGCTCATATTTTAATCTATAAAACATCTTTGGTGTGTGATGGGGTGCCTCCCATACTTAAAGGGAACGCCAATATGATAAATTTATTAAAATTTTACTTATTGGAAGAGCGTGAATAACCAATTTTGCATTTCCCTAATAAGTAGTATTTCATTTTATAGACTGATAATAAATGATTGACTGAAGTGTTCCATCGTAATATTGGATTATTTAAAAAAGATGTTTGCACATTTCAATATTACCTTTAAAACAAACAAATCAAGTTAAATGTTGTAAACATGTGACGTCAAGCAATCGTTTCAAGAGATTTTATATTTTTAAGTTAAGTAGGTCGGTACTTGAAATAAAGCAATGTAATATATCTAACTATATATAGGATTTCAAAGAAGAGTAAGTATGTACCTATTTACTTATGTAATAGCATTGACACCTGCATCAAAATATTATTTTTATGGTAACAAACAAGGAGTTAATTAACATGGATAAATAACCTGCAATGCCGTAGAGTTACATAAGCAGAACCAGATTTCAGTACGTCTAGGTAATGCCATAAGAATGGGCGAACTGCGTGGTGTTTATGTGGCTAATACACTCAAAGCACTTGATAAATGCCTAGGAAAACACTATTTTAATTTGAATTGTTTCCTCAATAATAAAAATCGTTTTGATCCTTCAAAGTATCCGTATTCTTGGATAACTTAAGAGTGGATCCTAATCGTCAATATTAAAATTAATTTACTTACTTACTCAAGTTAAAACCAAATTTCCTTCAACACAGCTTATTTATAAGTAATAGTACAAAGAACCAATCTATTATACTCATTCACAATTCCAGTATTCACAATCACAAGTTGACACAAAGTTAGGAAGTTCCGAGCGATCGTTTGTTCGGCAAAGTGGGAACGGCGAACATCCTTGTCCGAGTGCGACTCGCGAATAACTGAAATTGTTCAAGCTTTCACATCTCTGAACGTCGCGCCAGCACCGCATACAGGATAGGTTTCAGCGTTCCCTATCGTTTCTCTGTAAGCCTGGCTAAAAGGTTTTAGCGGATAAGCGCTGCCTATAGCAGATTTATTATAAGACCTAAGGCGAGAATAATTCCGCAATTTAAGTAAAAGTAGCGCCAACTTGCCCCCTATATAATAGTACCCTACCTAATGTTTGCACTTCTGAAAATCTATTTATGGGTGTCAATTTCAATAAATTTAAAATAATGTGGGTTGGTATGTTATTTTTATTTTTATAATTTTGAAAATGATGATACCTATGAAAACCATGAAAACCTTCATAAAGCAATCAGTGTATAGTAATGTAAGAGGTTCATAAAATCAAAAGTCACGTCCAAAAAAACCTGTAATAAAGAGTATCGAACTAATTTATACGACAAGGCCGTGAGTCGTGGCCACCTCCGAAAAGTTAATTAAGTGCACGCAAACGCCTGATCGTTTAGTGTGATTCATACGCACCTCATTTATATTTACTCGGCGTTTCCTCCCAGGCGCTAACTATGAAGCTTATTGAGATAGATATGAATAGTTTTAATGAAATTACTGAACTATTGCGGCCAAACAATAACACTAAAGACCCTGAAATTCCGGAATATGATTAAAGTTTGTAGCTTTCATGCTGACCCTTTAGTTAAAACTATGTCAACTTTAATTTATATATATAGCAGTAAGTAAATTATAATGCTAAATTGTTTCCTTAGGGATGAAAGGTAGTGCGGTGGACCAGGCCCGCGGTGTGAGGTACACCGCGCCGTCCAAATCTTTTGACCTTTTCATAGATAATAAAAAGCTTATGCCACGTTGAGCCAAACCAAGGCTATTTTCTTCCAAACTATTATTAAAACACTGTTACGTAATAAATTAAACATAATTAAACGGCTACCTCAAAAAAAATAAGTCTTATGAATTCTGAAGCCGTTTTTATTATAGATAATAAAGTATCTAACTTAATGGGAAATAATAATGAAGGAGAATTTTATGTACCTACCTATAATTGAAGACAGTTTTTATGGACCATTGGGCTTAAAATTACCTACTGTTGACTGTGAAGTGTCTAATGTCCATTCCTTGTACATTCAATTAATAGATGATTTAATAGTAGGTATTTTTCTGACGTCCTTTAAATATTTAAGAGCAGTTAGAAGGTACCCAAATCTGTGCCCGTTTAAAGTATCGAGATTGCGATTAATAATGATGGCTATGATGACAATAAAAGGGACTCTTAAAATTATCTTAAAAATTTTATTTACAGTAAAATTTTTATTGGTGTGTATTTTATGTTATGGGGCAAAGTTGCCTGAAATAAAATATATTATATTAAAATAAAGGGTTTAGTAAGTAGGAACAGGTTATTAGTCACGATTCTGTGACAGGGTTTTAGGTTATGCTAGTTCCCAATCATGCATACAGATTGATGATGCAATTAAAATTGATCCACTTGTTAAAGATGCAGGTTTCATCTAAATCGGTCGAATCTTCAACTTCAAGTATATTGCTTATTAAAGTTCCCAAATATATGTTGCACTGCTTATTACCTACTAAGCTACGTCACAGTGAAATCCTCACCAAAATCGGTCCACTGGTTCATATGTAGAGACAGACAGACAACGTTTCCAGAAATGATGTTTTCGTCTTCTATATCGTTTATATATAACTATATATATATTATAGAAACTAAAAAATATTCAATGTAGGAATAGGAATAGTTGTTACCTCTACAACATTAATAAACTATAGTTCTATATATTCGAAAAAAGATAAAAATAACTACCTACTTCGATTCATTAATTAGTATGGCAATTTAAAGAAATTGACATGTTTTATTATAATAATTATTATATGTGGTCGTAAATCATAATTCCTCTAATATCGTCACTCGTCGTAAACCTGGGTAGGTATTATTAAAAGCTGTATATCTTATAGGTGTCACGGTAGATATTACCACCTATCCATTGAATATATATACTAGACTTTGCCCTGGTTTTGTGTGGGTGCAAAGATTATTTAAACAGCAGGTAAACTACCGGGTTTTGAATTATGAATAATGTTTTTTATATCATATTATATAATCACTTTTTGCGTATGGTACAAGCTGTTAGCATTATGATATCTATAATAAATATATAAGTTTACTCACTTAAATAATACGTTTACCTGGCTTGTTGGTCTCGTGGTCCCAAGTGGGACTGCGGAACATGAGATCCTGGGTTCAATTCTCGGCTAGGCCAGCGATTTTCGACAGCAGCCCGGAGTTTGGAATCGTGGCTGTTAGATGGCAATAAGCTCACCACCAATTACATGGGATTTAATAACAGCATTGGTGACATTTGGGGAAATATAAGCATTTAAATCATGTCAATAATTGAGAAATTCTTAAAGTTATGGTCAAAATCCTTCGTAGACGTAAATACTAAGCAAATACAAACACAAGTTTTTTACTTCTTGAGATATGGTGTCATACCTAATAGCTGATGCCAATGGTTCTACACATATCTAAAGTTTTTAATTTACCAGAATAAATGGGTTTTAACACAAACTATTCAACAAATTTGAATGGAAGAGGACAACATCATCGGTCGACGCAACACGGTATTTTTCTTTCCACCTATATCAGCCGTTATAATTTATAAAGAAAAAGCCAGGCAGATGATGACATCACCGTTATTCCATCCGTCCCGTTTTTAGGCATATCACCGTATACACAATCCATCCACCATTTCCTCGGTCTTCCTCAATCGTTATCGGCCGCTACGGGTAGTTAAAGCCCTGAATCTGACAACCAATCATACCACGACTTATCGTGATACCCAGGAACTGGGTCGTGGAGGTCAGAAAGGCAGTCGCCCGATGTAAAATATTGGTATTAAGCTGCATCCGGTTTAACAGAAAGCCGACCCCAATGTTATTGGGAAAAAACTAGGCAGATTTATATATCTTTGTTACCTATAAACGATTTCCACACAACTCGATCACCGGTCACTTTCAAAGTTCCTCTTACGTACTCATTTCTAATTTTATCTATCCGTCACACCACACATCCCTCTTAATATTCTCATATCCGTTCCGTCTTCATTAACCTAACATCTTCGCAGCCAAGTCACACTGAATATTATTATTTAGTAACATTGATATTATTTAGTAACATAAAGTTGGTAAACATATTTGTTTACCAACATAGGCATGTTGGTAAACAATTTGTCCATACATTCTGTACGGTCGACAAAAGAGATAAGTATCCAGCGTCGTCAGATATAGTTGAAACTTTCTTAGAAACCGCTGGACGTTTTAAAATTTAATTTAATTTAAAATTAGATAATAAACAGTTCATTAATTGAATTAAGTTTCAATCGAATACATCCATCGGTTTCTAAGAAAACTTCAACTATATCTGACAACCCTGGATACCTATCTCTTTTGTCGACTGTACTTACTAAATTAACATTTAAATTGTGCTGTGTCCGACGCTACATAGAGCAACCTTGGCAGGTTTACAAATTACGTGAAAAAAGTTATTGACAAGTTCATAATTGAGATAAATCTCAGTTGATGGACCATGAAGACTTAAATTGAACTTACTGTACTGAGGAAGTTCAGCCTAAAAGCAACTTACAGAAATACAATAAGATAGCCTTGATATGTCGACAAGTAATCTTAGTAACGTGAATTTAAATTGTTTATCAAGAAGCGGAAACAGAATACACTCCATAAAGCGTTCATGTCAAATGTCAATGACGATAATGGACAGCTCACACCAAATTAAAGTTTCTTGTGAACCCTGACATACACGATAGGAAATGCCGAAGAAAGGACTCGGATGAATGAAGGATTCAGATGTGTGAGAGTACCTACTGTTTTACTTAAACTTTATCACTAACAGTATTTTTTTCCTTCTTTGTAATATCTTTAACTGAGGAAAGGTCACATGATACTGCACTGAGTGTTTTCCGTAAATATAGGCCAAGATATGTTAAGAGTATAAGTTAAAATATTACCCGCTGTTGTTTAAGCAACAATGCATTTACCTAACCTGATGCCTTTTCCCTTTGTTTCTGTGACCTGACATTATTCCGATAAAGTGCAAATGGATATAGTAGCATGGATAATTGTTCTGTACAAAAAAAAACAGCACACTAAGCGTACAATAAACAAACGTAACATTTATTTTAATCCTACTTAATATTGTAAATGCGAAGGTCTGTGAGGTCAAATATCTGTCCAACCATGGACAGATATTTGTTACTCTTTCACGCTATAATTACTGAACGGTTTGGAAAATTTTGGCACACAGGTAGTTTATAACCTGGATTAACATATAGCATACTTGTTATCCCGGCTGGACCCAATTCTGAAGTCCACCCAAGCAACGTCGCGGGCTAGTCTATAATAAACACAACTAATGCATTTATTTTTATTATAGCGCTTTTCGGTTTCTTACCGAACCCGAAAACCTTACCGTACCAAAGCGAACTCTTAAACCATCCAGACTGTGATATCAAATTGAATTAATGAGACCTCGCCTACAATAACTTCCTTGAACTTATAAATAACATTCGGCTAAATTATTCCTATAACAGCCCTTACCGAAATCGGTCCCATTTAACTTAAAAAAATACTAATGGATACGCTTTGAATTTATATTACTCGCCAGATTGAACGATTAGGTTCCAAATCCCATTTTAACGAGATTTTTACACGTCAAACATAAATCCTACTTATTTAAATGTTAAGCTAGGAACCAATTAGTTATTAGATTGAGCTACACATATGAATTAAACGTATCATTACATTGTGATAGAATTAAAATCTAGTGTTATCTTTATCATTACTGACCTACAGATATGATCTAGAGTCTGACAACAGTTACTAGGTAAGTAGTCTACCTTCATAAAATATCAATATGCATACAGGAAAATTTGCTACAAGTACCTACCGACCTAATATATGAATGCCAACATTATAAATTTATAATTATAAGGTCTATAAAAATGAAAAGATCAACACGAGCCTCCACAATTACTAGAACATTTTGCTATAAGTACCTACGTTTTTTTACGTACTTTATAAAAAGGAGATTGTGGTAGTATCTTTATGGAACCTTGCCTGAAGTATACTGATAGCCCACAGCGACACCGTAAAAAAGGCTGTGTGGGTTACACAACCTTTTTTAAGGGCTACCCATCTATAAGTGATTTGTTTGAGCTATACCTACAAGTCAATTCATACTTTAAAGTAAATTAGAATTCTAATTCAAATGGATAAAGTAGCATGGAAAATTATGGTGTGGGTACAAGAAACAGCACACGAAGCGAACTAACGAACTAGTGTTCGGTGTGGCCTGTCAAATTTGAGAAAAATATACGGAGCTGCAAGAAAAGAGCTTTTTAGGTTCTTACAAAATTTTATCAAAGCGATCTCCTAATAAACTACACTACGGGCTCTACCGGCTTTACATTTTGTTATATAGCTGTTTCGAAATTCTTAAGCTTTTTATTCATATAGGTAATATAAATATAACCGAACTATTTAAAGTAGCTAACTGGGTACTCCAAGCGCTCTACCTAATATCCGTTGCGATCCCAGAACCCCGGCAAAGGATAATGGAGGATCGTATGGTTTTTAGTTGGTACAGCACAACTAGTTCCCAACTATACTGTTAAAAACATTATTATACTTTTTTCGCACGTTATACTTTTTACAGTTCTATAAAAAAAAAGTATACAAAATACTGTTTTCATGATCGCTGGTATTTGGAATAACATCGCTATAATGAAACCTGTAATAAATAAAATACTATTCATTTTAATTCTCCGACCGTAATATAGGTACTTTATTTCTCGTACAAGAAGTTGGGATTCCTAGGTACAACGTCCACGATGGATTTTCCACACTCAAAAAAAGAGGGGTACGGTTTCATATAAGCCACTCGCGGTTGTACTTTCCTAACCTCAATAATTATAACTTCAGTGCTCTGTAATAACAATAATATTTACACATAACCTATATTCGTACGATTTACCGACTGCCTCGTTGGTCTAGTGGTTGCAAGCGCGGCTGCTGAGCGTGAGGTCCTGGGTTCGATTTCCAGGTCGGGTAAAATGTTATTGGGTTTTTTCTGTTAGGAAATTCTCAATAGCAGCCCGGTTAGGAAGTTGGTGGTGTGACACCCCCGTGCTTCCGAGAGCTCGTAAAGCCGTCGGTCCTGCGCCTGATCTCTCTCCGGTCCCATGGAACTATGAGAGTGAAGGAAGAGGGAGTGCACCTGTCTTTGCGCATACATTTATGCACGATAATATCTCCTGTGTACTTGGCTAATCTCCTCGGAGACGGCGGTAGACCGCCGTGACCGAAATACGGTCTAGGGGACTACTAGACCAACGAGGCAGTCGTAGTCGTACCACCACTATGTATTAAATAGGTACACTATATTAATAATAGAAGAATTACATTATGTTCACGAATTTCAATGCAAGAATAGATGAACTATGAACTTACACTACCTTCATTGTTAAATATGTTTGACAATAGTCATAAATTACTTTAGCATACTTAAGGAGACTTAAGGCTACCTAGAATATTATGCTATCCACCAACTGACATCACTTTATTAACTTAATATTCTAAACGGATAGGTAAATCTTTCAAACGCATCATCGCATGCGAAGTAAATTTGAAACTTATAATAAGATTGTGGCAAGAAAAATTCGATCGTACTCCGGGACGCGCAGGTTCAAATCCTGCTCACAACCGTATTTTTCTTTCCACAAAATTTATAATATTTTATTTTATGATAAGTATATTGGATAAGTATATCAGGTTCCATTGTAGTGAATAAATCCGATTACTAGTCAATCCGTTAGAAATGCTAATACTTACCTGAAGATTTGATTGCGGTCACCCATTTTTTTTTTGTCATGACTACAAGCTAGTGAATATACTAAAATACTTGTGAAAGTACTTCGACTAATGAATAAAATAATATACAACGAACACGAGTCACGACTCGTTAAAAATGCATGTGCTTTTCCACAATCTTTCACCGATGGTATCTAAGTGGTGTTGTAATTTGCTCGAGATGAAACACACCTGCCTTCGAAAAGTTTATTCACTGTCGATGGAAAACAGGAATTAAAAATGATAAACACAAAACTGTCGCTTGGACAACCCTTAATACAAATACAAATTCAGAGGAAGAAAATTAACTATATTTTTATAGATATCCGCAATCGAGAACTTCTGTAAGTAGCTATGTCCAATGGTGAATGATTCTGGAGGCATAATAAATAAAGTAAGAAAGAAAGATAGAAAATTATTTATTTTAGTCGTAGTATTTATATAGATGATCTGCTGCAAGATCATCTATATAAATATATAGCATAGCATAGCATAGCATCACGCTTGTATTCCCCGAAGGGGTAGGCAGAGGTGTACACAATTGTACACCCACATTTCACCAATGCTGTTATTAAGTCCCATGTAATAGGTGGTGAGCCTATTGCCATCAACTGGGCACATTTCCAAACTCCGGGCTGCTACTGAGAATTTCCTAACAGAAAAACTCAATAACACTTTGCCCGACTCGGGAATCGAACCCGAGACCTCATGCTCAGCAATCGCGCTTGGGACCACTAGACCAACGAGGCAGGCGCATTTATGATGTGCTAGGCGCGGTCATGATGGGGGTGGAATATATTTTAATAGGAATTTCCCTCAAATTAACACGGGTGAAACCGCGGGGCACAGCTATAATATACTCGTACAATCAGAAAAAAATAGGTTTAAAAATGTTTGTTTACGTTTAAACTATGTACATAACGTAGTCCTCAGTAGCTGCTTTCTATTGGGCTGAGCTGAGTATCAACATTTTGAATTATTATGTATTTGTGTTCATACACGACATGGTGTTAATTTACGACATCGACGCGGACGGAGTCTCGGGCACAGCTAGTTCAAAATATTAGGTTCTCCACGATACAGGCCTGCCTAGTATGGGGACCATAACAAATGATTCGTGTAATTAATTTTGTTAACAAACACAGATAAATCTTTGCAAATCATTAACGCATGCTTAGCGAACTATAAAGTTGTAAATTTTTGTGGAAAAAGAATACGGTCGTGAGCCGGATTCGAACCTGCGCCTTCCGGATAAATACTCCAGGTGCTATAGCCACTAAGCCATCTCAACCTCTGCTCACCACCGCGAATTCCTCTTCCACATTTTAACACGTCTTTTGGTGACGTCATTGCTATCTATTCAGTCCCTATACAGATGACCGAACCGACACGATTAACTTTGCAGTTAATACAATGTCGTAAAGATGCAATTACCTTAACAAATTCAGATAAATCTTTGAAAAGCATTAACGCTTGCTTAGCGAACTCTAAAGTGTAAATTTTTGTGCAAAAAGAATACGGTCGTGAGCAGGGTTCGAACCTGCGCTTCCCCGATAAATACTCCAGGCTAATCCTGCTCACGACCGTATTCTTTTTCCATAAAATACAACTTTAAATACATTTCAGATATCCAATTTTTTTTTATTTTTATTTATGTACATATTTTTTTTTTCTTAATTATTAATTACGTACTAAAAAAATCTCCACTAAAACCTAATAAGAAAAATTTGGAGAGCAAAGATTTAAAATTAATACAATAAAAATAAAAACTAAATTAAAACTAGAGGAATGGCAATACTTATTAAATTAATTAACTCTAAACTCTAATGATCCAAAATCATTTGGATAATTTTGGATAGTTCATAATTCATTCTTAATCTTTATTGTTAAGATGAAAAAAACATGGCATTTCCAATCATATTTAATTAAACTAAAAAACTTGACACATTTTGGCATAACTAGGTCCATTGTAAGATCTCCTTCATCCACATGGCAATATGTAAATTAAAATACCACTTCTGTTAAAATAAAATTCCACTGCTGTATTAACATTATGACTACCTACACATAACCGATTGTTAAATAAAGCGAATGACTCGTTTTAAGATAACAAACAATGATCTTGCAGAAGCCTTAGATGTCCCAAAATAACAAACCAGTTTGACCTTTTCTTACACTTAAGGGTTCTGTTTCTCTCGTCAAGTCTCGATAAAAGAATACAATATATATACAATTGATACGTACAAAATAACCTATAGTAACGTTTTTACGAATACTGGTTTTAAGATTATAATAGTAAGGAATGTGACATTTTCAGTTGACCTCACAATGTCAATGCATTTTTTTTTCTCGTGTTGGTATTATTTATTTTTGTCATAAATGCGACGTTTGGACTCCGCGTTAGAAACTTTCTTGTGTCCATCGGTGATCTAATCAAGGATCTGCCGAGACAATAATGATGAATACAGGTGAGCTGCTAAAATGTCATCCTTTCTTTAAAAAAATCATATTTAAATATTTCGAGGACAGGTCAGGTTTGAAAACAACAAACCCGTAAATACGTTTTTATTTTTTATTTTATCTCTGACAGAAAATATTTTTACGATGCATTTATGATAGACAAAGCATAAGCTGTTTTTATAACATAGAACACTTTATATTTTAGCCATACAAACATACAATAATAATACTGTTAATCACTTCGGACTATATTTGTAATGATTTAATGTGTCTAATGTTGCATTAAATTCATATTAAAATACATCACCTTTGGTTAGCAATACATTAACTACAACTTACATTTTAATAATAGTATCGTTACAATGCGAGTAAGTATAAAATTCTCGTCAACATACATCATACTCACATCACGACCGTGTATTATTATTCTAAATATTGAAGTTTGCAATTGGACCTCAAGATAGTTATAGTTTTCAATCAAGGTATGGAATGTAAATCAGTAGGTACATCGTTCTATAAAATCAGGCAGTTATACCCCAACGAGTATAAGAATATGGTCATTGAATAAACGCTTTCTGTCCAAATACAAAGCAAGATATTTAAATAAGTCATCAAGGAGAAGTATTAACTTACTAGCTGTGCCTCGCGGTTTCACCCACGCATAATTATATTTTAATTACTTACTTAGTACTAACCAATACATAGCAAATAATTCACAGGTCATCTCGTCAGGCCGGATCACACGGCTCGTACGCGCGAGTGTTGAATTATTTTCATTTTACATTATCTCCTAAACTATGCGTCTAAATAACATGATACTAAGAGCAAAGTTTATCTTCATAAAATTACTTAAATAACTTTCATTCGTAAGGATTAATATGCCATTGCTAATAATAATGCTCAAAAATCACTTTTTAATTATCAATATTTTTTGTCACGGAATACTTTATTGTGGCTTATGTACAAGAGATAGGCATATGGCATCCCGGACTTTTTATTAAATGTACTAAAGGCCAATATTTTTGTAGAACATTATATTTACGTATCACTAACCATTACGCCAGCGCACGCGGATAAACTGGTTCGGCAGCGCTTTTTCTTCTGACTTACTTGACAAAAAACAATATTTAAAGCTAGCTGAGAGGTGTTGCCGAATGCTAGACGGCTTATACTATTCCTCATGAATCTAGCTATCAAATACAAATATTTTAAATCCAACGGGTAGTTCCAAAGATTGGCGCGTTTAAACAAACAAACCAAAAAAGCTCTTCCACTATATAATATAAGTATAGATTAAAAATCCATTAATTTAATAACATTCATATTCATAAAACGAACATATTATCTATATATATTGAGACCAAAAGCAGCTTTCCTGCAAGATATTGAAATGGAAAGTATACGAAAATGCAAGTTTCCTGTTTATTTTCCTGATATTTTAATTTAAATCCGTTAGGCCGTTATGGAGCCTATTTAGACAAACTTTTAGACAGACAGATAGACTAAAATTCTAAAAAAAGATCATCTAAGATTTGCATCGTATAAATAGCAGTTTCACTTACGCATATATTTTGAAATCACTGATGGACAGACACTTCAATTTTATTTGTTGGTATAAATTTATTTAGCAAGCCTGGTCATTGATTTAATAGCATGAAGCGCGACTGCTGAGCGAAGGTCGTAGGTTCGGTTAGGCAAAAGTGTATAAAGTTTTTCTGTCAGAATATTCTCAGTAGTAGCCAGAAGTTTAGAATTTTGCCCGGTAATCGGCAATAGGCTCACCGCTTTCGGTCTTTATATCGGCATCGGCAAATGTGGGTAGACAGCTGCAGTACAAGTCTGCCTTATCGTTTGGGGAATATAGGCGTGATGATATACTTAGTGATAAACAGAACAGAAAATTATGGAGATCCTATATATTTTTCCTAAGCCTGCTCATGCTACACCGCCGAGTCGAAACATTACCTACATCCGGGTAGCTCGGACTCTGAATAGATACAAATATATAATTTATTTGTATAGATTTTACAGGTTGAGGTTGAGGCGTTGAGGTACAAATACGGCTAAATACGGCTATCTTCTATTACTTCTAACCACATGAACAAGATCGATTATCGATAATACGGTTTTGTTTGTTGTTTTTTTCTGTGTATTAAAAATAAATAAATAAAATAATAATAAATTAGAGAGAAGTGTCTCGAAAAGACGATTGAGAAAATTACCTGACGTTTTGTTCACCTTTATTCCCTATCATGTAGGTCATTTCAGAAATACCGTCATTAATTGTGATGTCAATTATAAAGTGATTGTTTTTTTTTAGTACTGATAAACATCTCACTTAATATGTACGTGAACTCTAGGTACACAATAACAAATGACACTGTTTCAGAAAAAAAAGGACAATTATAGACGTTTACTTGTCAGCTTATTTTTAATCAGGGTTGTCAGTGATAGCAATAAGATACCTATCATATTTCTATGAGCGTTCGAAAAATTTTGATAGGTGCCCCACGCTAGGATTTTCGCCGGACAGACGGGTATGTCCATAAATACTGACAGCCACACCCGAAACAATGATCAGCACGTGGCAAATTTTTTTCCCGTGTCGAAATCTAACCCTCTATCTCGCCCACTGCGCCAACTGCGCTGTCAACACAAATAATAGTTCGACACGGATAAAGTTTGATGCACCTGAACGACAAAAACCTTAAAAGCTATAAGTACTTATACCTATAAATTGTATTGTTATATACTAAATATATAAAATATACGAAAGGAACGTTAATCCGGAAAAAATACCGGCAAAAAAAACCTCAAACTATATGTATATTATGTAAGTAGTTATATAAGTTATTCTCTTCACGACTGAATTTACAATCGATCAAATTACGTAGAACCCTGCCTGCCTACAACCTTCCTAGTTTTGACAACCCTAAGAAGAGAGCAGAACTCGTAAATGCACAGTATTATAGTCTTTACAAGTAAGGGACATCGTATTAAAATTGCTTACACTATTTTGATAAATAGTTACATTGATCACAATAACGATAATTGTATATAGGACGGAAAAAGAATCGACCCGTTAACATAAATAAGTTGCCCGGTCCTTCGGACGCACAGTATGTGTTGAGCTCTTGTACCAAAAAGTAGTAAATTAAATGTATTGTTTAACTTATTTAAAAAGCTTATTTTAACGAACACGTTCAAAATGTTTGCGATATACAGTTTTGTGATTCTCACCTTCGTGTACATAGTTAATTGCGAAGATGCATATCTACGTAAGTTTTACTTCATTTTATTTGGATTCAATTTTCTTCATTGTCAATTGTCCTAATTTATATAACATATACATTATCGTAATTAATATTTAATTTTTAAAAACAAGTTAGTATCTGGCAAGAAGTCATCATGGTAAGTATACCTAAGAATAAATAAATAATTAGAGCAACTAGCAAAATGATTATTAACGAACTCCAATAAAAATAATGTGATTAAATTATATTAATTACATAGATTCCTACATTATTTGGAAGTCAAAGTTGAAATACTTTGATATATAAAAACGTAGTACATTGTTTAAAGTAATAATAATATAATATAAATAATAAGTAATAATTTCAATACTTTACTAACAACATAACATTTTCAATAAATCGATGTATGATATATGATCATGTACTCATAGTTGTACTAGGAAATACATAAATAATCTGCACTGTATGTTTTGTTAGCACTTTAGTATCTATAATTAAGCAACATTGTTATAAATAGTACCTACCTAATTGCTGTGTTATAAAATGATGAACTTATCTTTAGCATGCCTTTATGACCTCACGTGTAATATTTTCCTTTGTTTCGAAAAATATTATGGTGTAACGTAAATGGTGGGTTTAACCTCTTCCAACAGAGTTTGAATTTGAATGTAGATTTATTTGTATTGGGCGAGTTGTTACAAGCCTGCCTCTTTAGCCACAAGCTATGGGTTCAAACCTGGCATCTACCATTGTGTCGTTCATATGTCCAATATACTTTCTCTCTTAATCTTGGAGAGACGGTAAAGGAAAACATCGTAAGTAAACCTAGCCTGAAATTGCCAATCCGTAGTGAGGATGCGCGATGTGCGTGATTCTAAATGATTGCTGGAAAGTTCAATATTTTTGTGAAAAATTATAACTTTAGAGTTCGCTAAGTATGCATTAATGCTTTTTCAAAGATGTATTTGTAATTTTTGGAAAGTATGGTATTAATGCAGAACTTACTTTATTAATGTAAACTAACTAAAAAAGAAAAGCTGATTCGCAACTCCGATACTGCAAGAACGCGCGTCAAAGGCACTTCGCTCGCTCAATCGTTCGGCTTTCCAATTAAAGTAATATATAGTTACACGTTCTGTTAAAAAAAAACAAAACACACATCCTTTTTTATATGTGAAAATGAATCAGACAGGTTCATTAAAATATTAAAATCGGTTGTGATCTCTATATTATGATTACAAGGTCATTCAAAATTTGTCTTCACTGACATCACAACGCATCGACTTTTAGAAAGATCAACATATACCTAATATAATAATTTATTGGTAATTGTTACTAAACACCTTGTTAGTATTTGACGCAAATAGCTAGTAACTCAATATTGAACTACAAATATCATAAAAGCTACCCCAAGGTAGTATACTGGGGCCTTTAGTTTTTCAAGTTTATAAGGCATGACTACATATTTTATTGGAAAGAATATGCTATATTGTTACAACAATATATACCTAATAATTATGAACATAGAAATTTTGCTTGTGTGTATATCAATTAAGTATTAGAGTTATTTGCAGATTTCCGTTGATACAAAGTAAATATTAAGTACATGACATCAACTTATTCATACATATGTTTTCCAGCAACGTTGCCAAAGTCCACATAAAGCTACTGAGTACACTCATGCAATTTAAAGTTTATTTAAATTTTTTACCCTTCTTCAGCCCTAAACAGAAGTTTAGGGCTGAAGTTTGCCAAAGTCAAAAAGTTTTTAATTCAAGGTTTTCTTTACAAAACATCTGACGCTGATAAATTGCAATCCTTTATTTAACCTAATTCTCTTCAAACGCCATCCTATCGTTTCCTTCTTTTGCGCAATAAGCTTACTACAATACTACGACACCAACAGAAGTCATGCAAAGAACTGCATCTACGTGTATATAGTTGGTAGCATATCTATAATTGTGATGCAGCCTTCACATTCGATTGCCGTTGACCAAAAGCATCGTTCATTGAATTGCAAAAGTAAAGTTGGTGTCTCATCGTTCGCTCCTTTTAGGAAACATACAACACTAGTAGAGACAGTGTTAAAAGCCGTGTCGTAATAGATTGATGCACTAAGTAAACGTAGCCTG
The DNA here is from genome assembly GCA_935421205.1 of Xylocampa areola. NCBI lineage: Eukaryota > Metazoa > Arthropoda > Insecta > Lepidoptera > Noctuidae > Xylocampa > Xylocampa areola. The sequence continues at coordinate 8,852,588 of OW285204.1, forward strand.
GAAGCGGCGACGACAACAAAAGGAGTCGATAGTCTTGTTGATTATGTTGTATCCTATATACCAGATAATTGGTACTAGTACTTTGGATCTTGGTTATCGAACTAGATTTTTGATGAGTAAATTTTTTTACTTGGCATCTTGGCATGGCTAAGATCATTGTCTATCTCAGCGATCCTTAACTTGTTTTATTTTTTTGGGTTATAACAGATTTCTGGATAATATGGTAATCAAAAGATTAAATAACGTTAATTAAGCAAGTTTATATTTAAATTTATTTATAATATATAAAAACGGCCAAAAGCCAATTATATTAATTAAAGACATTTCATTCATACGCAAGTTAATATAAACCAGTTTTCGTAATAATGTTCTCTTAGCTTAATGATGTAAAAGTTAGAACCAAAAACGATCAAAATAAATACCATTCAAATTATCTTAAGCATACAATCGTTGGAACAAACCGCCCATACATAACTAGATTAATTCTGCTCCAGGCATTCAGCCAAGACGTAGGTGTGCCAATATTGGATCCTACACTCCTCGCCGCTTCCGGCTCCTAGGCAGTGCCTTCTTTATCAAAGATCTTTATGATCACACATAAGTATTTGTGTTAATGAAAATTCATGCAATTAAACATTGACGGCTGACAAACTGACGTCATAGAACTCTTATTTTTATTAGGTATATTTTGCCATCAATCAAATAAAACAGCACCGAAATGATTTCGCTTTGTTTGATCCGAGTTTGACAAGGTAAACGATACGTGATCGTTTTGACAATCAATCATCACCGCCGCTCCGTCGCGGTTGATTGGGAAACCGTGCGTGTGCAGAATGTCCTAATAAATGATATTGAGTAATTAAAATGGATTTAGGTACCTACATACGGATGGAATTAGGTATTTTTACTTTATAAATCGAGTAATATTTACATTACCACAAATATAAAAATATAATAGTAATATCTTAGATGTTCGCGATCACTAGATACACATGTTAATAAAACAACTTTTAACCGTATTAATCGCGGTTATTAATGGTTTTTGTTTTCCCTGACGTTTGTCAGTTATGACACCTTAGTCCTCCGACCATAAACGCTGCAACGTGTTCGAAAGGTCAGGAAAAACAAAAACCAATTATCCACGTGATTAATCCGGTTAAAAGTTGTTTTATTAAAAAAATCAAAATTATTTAGTTTTTTAAACATGTGTTGTTACATGTTTATGCGATTTTACACATGATAAATATAACCACAACTTGGGATTTTCAACACATCGTTTCGAAAATTATCATTTTGATGATATGATACTGACAGACTTCCTAGCAAATTTATTTAATGGAGACTTAACTACTTATAATACTATCAATATACAAGATTGAAAAAGTTACTAGCGAAATTAATATTTTAATATGACGATGTTGAAAATTAAATATAACTACTAATATAAATATTATATTTTAAATAGTTCTTACTTGTATATTATGAAGGTTAGATATAAATTGACTGACGTGTAACGACGATGACCCTTGATTTTTGTATGTTCTCTAAAACAGATTTTATGATCTAATCATGTAGGTAAAGCAAATTATTTCCTACTTCTGGGTTTATCAATTGATTTGTACATTCACAAAAAAATATTGCTTACTCCAAACCAACCTCACTTCAACTTCTGACTTTGAACTTAAATAAAAAAGTTTAAAATATTTATCGTTGTGACCTCAGATTTTTGAGATCTGAGATCGTAACACAAAGGGGCAATTGAACATTCACGTCATATGACAGTTAACACCATGAATATAACATGTTTATGATCCGGGGACACATTAGTTGTGTAAGTACATCTAATGAATAGGTATATAAAACAATATTTATTACAAATTTAACGTTATGCCACGCTGTGAAGTAGTTATCCGTGCCAGGGTAGGTCAGTGGTAAGGGTAGTATTTCCAGTATCTAAATTGTTATATCGCAGTTAAATTACTTAGGTCCCTAGGTATGAAATATACCTATTTACAGAACTTTTTTCTCAGCCATAACTAGTTAGGTTATGGCTGAGAAAAAAGCACAAACAACTCCAACTCCATCATCAGTATGTAATAAAAACAAAAAATATTCATTTCAGCTCCCTACATCACGCCCTGTGACTTCAAGAGCGAAAAATTCATCGACTGTGTTAAAGAACAAATTGAGATTACTCTACCCAAGTTCACGAAGGGTATCCCCGAAATGGAAGTCCCGTCGATAGACCCTGTGCACTTGAAAAACATTGAGATTGACGGCAGCGGGCTGAAGCTGACCTTCTCCGAAGCTGCTATGCACGGCCTTAGCAAGAGCAAAATGACAGATTTGAAGTAAATTGAACGACTAATCTTATTAAATCTTCATATTTCCTGGTCTTCGGTTTTGTTATGAAGCATGAACAAAACGTCATGAATATTATGAAGAAACCAATCTTCTTATTCTAATCGTATTAAACCCAAAATCCCCTAACATGACATCGAGAACTCTTCTCAGATGTGCTGGTTTTCTCACAATTGTTTCCATCGCTATTCAATGCAAGATATATTTATATGACTATGTGTTAGTGGTTCGTGCGACTTACTCTGGCCAGTCTGACGGTCATACAAAAGCTATCAAATCTGTTAAAGTTTTTTCTTATACTTAAAGCGTAGACCTATATTTCAAATTACTATTCACCATGTCTAGCTTGACTAGCTTCTTATTTCCACATAAAAATGTGTACAAATCTTTGAGTCGGGAAGTATAATTTTTTTCCTGTTACTATCAGTTTAATCGATTAACAATGATCATTGCAAACTAAGTATATAAAGTTACGAAACGCCAAGGAAAACATTCTACATTGTATGCAAATGGTCGAACTCTTCTGTACCCGTCAACTAAACTACAATTATTGTACAGACATGACTAACACTATCAATACAAGGGTACAATGTAATAATTACATGCAAAAAATCATACACGAGTACATAATTATAATTGGTTCTAAACAAGTTCTGCTATATTTTATATTGGCAATTTGATAATGACTCCATTTTCCCACAAATAATAAATAACATAGTATCACGCCTGTATTCCCCGAAGTGGTACATTTCACCAATGCTGTTATTAAGTCCCATGTAATAAATAGGTGGTGAGCCTATTGCCATCTACCGGGCACAATTCCAAACTCCGGGCTGCTACTGAGAATGTTCTAACAGAAAAACTCAGTAACACTTTGCCCAACCCGGGAATCGAACCCAGAACTTCATGCTCAGCAGTCGCATTTGGGACCACTAGACCAACGAGGCAGTTATTTTAATAAATAACGTGTAGTTAAGTTTTGGCCGGACTTATATGTTCGTTGAAACATGTTTAGTTATCAATAACTACTTTGGTTGTAGTCATGCACGTTATTTCACATTTAGTCATTTTGGTATCAAAAGATTTATATCGTAAATCCAATCTGGATAGACTTGAGTAATCTCTTAAAAGATACGCGCCAATCACCGTGTCACCGTAAATAACATAAGTTTGAGGTTAGACCTAGGCGGCATTAACAGCTCTGAAATAGGTTACCACCGAACCACACGAAATAAGAGTTTCTACTGTACTGCCTGAAACTCGTACAATATCTACATAATTAAGCATCAAGTCATACATTGTAATTGACATCTTCTTGAAACGCAGCAATTTTCCTAATAAAATAACATTACCTTTACCCCTATAGATACTTCTGCAAAATCTCGTGTGAGTATAATAATAATTTATAATATGCTCGTGTTCTTACGCTTTGTAATTACCGTTTCAGGGTAGACTTAGGTAAAAGCAATGAGTCATTCTCATTGTCATTCAAAGGGAACCTGAGTCTCACCGCTAAGTACGTTGTCGATGGCAGAATTCTAATTCTCCCGATACAAGGAAATGGCGACGCATTGGTAGATGCACGTAAGTCCAATCTACGTCTTAAGAAAATATTTGACATTTTATATCTTTCTGTAGGTACATTATGTACAAAATTTTCCCCTTTATTTGATTTTATAAAGATAAAAATAATTATAATGTAGAGCTTTAAAGATATTTTTAACTATTGTAAGCAGTGTGAAACACTAGTCTTAACTGAAAACCAGCGCTAATGTCACCACATTATGCAGAGATTGGAGCTTTTTTGGTCTAGCACAGGCTAGTTCATTTGTTTTTATTTTAGTTTTTTTGTCTTTTTTATCCATAACTGTTTCTTTTCTAACTTTTTTATCCATGCTAGACAGAAATTAAAACATTCCTTTTAGTTTTTCTAAACAGAGTAAAATAAGCAATATTTACTTAGGCATAAAATACTCAAATAAAGAACTTAAAATCCACAGAGGGTGTTGAAGTGAAAATTGACTGCAAACTTCTCCACTACAAGGACAACTTGGGCGACCACTTGAAGTTAGGTACTCCTAAGTACAAATACACCATCGAACGCACTACTTTCGATCTGAAGAATCTATTCAATGGGAACAAGCAGCTTGGTAATCCAATAAAATCAATAATAACATTCGTGAAATTTCATATGCTACCACACGTATTTTGGAAAACAGCAACGACATAGCAAATTTTTAAGTACTTTTTTATTATTTACTAGCGGTCCGTCCCGGCTTCGCACGCGACTATAATTTGAGATTTAAACTATCCTATCTCTCAAGTTGGATCGAACTGCACATGGTGTGCGAATTTTATTATAATCGGTTAAGTGGTTTAGGAGTCCATTGAGGACAAACATTGTGACACGAGATTTATATTTTATAAGATAACTCTGCTTGAATCAAGACTACAGTCTTCTACGCCTACTTACTTTACGTTAAATGTTAAGTAATATTTACTATCATAGATTAAAATAATGTGGCAAGTTTATCTAAATCGCTTACAGCGTCAGTTTTATTTATCTCTTTTGATAGATATATTTTAGAAGTTTGTTTTTTGTTGTTGTCAGCAAGTATCACCTGTACTGTTTACGAAGTTACAAATTGTACGCTGATCATATTCAAAATAGTGCTGAAATTCCATCACCCCATGTTAATGCAAATCTCGAGGCAAATATTTACTTTTCCGTACACACATTGATGTTGCACAAAATATTATAGTTTTAGTCGATGCGTAATATGTCGTTATGGAAGAGAAGCACAAATATAGCATGCATTTTTTATTTTTTTAATATTATATTTATTAGGTACACAGATCGATGATCGATGCAAATACCAGAGTAAAATACTATAAAAAATGCTATTATAACTTAGCACTTACAAAATTTCTTGTTCTTCTTGCGACGTTTAGTATTATAGCAGTGTGTCTCACATCTTTCTTTTTTATTGTTTGCAGCGGAGACTACTCTTCAGTTCGCCAATCAGAACTGGCAACAGTTGATGGATGAGCTCTCTCCACCAGCCATCAAGCAAATCGTGCGCACACTCATCAAAGCAATCAACAAATTCTTCTCCAAAGTCACCATTAACCAAATAGTAAAAGGGTATTCAGAAGAATTAAATTGAGAGTTGAGCTGTGACTATTATTAACTCATAACTTTAAGAGATTTAAGCCCATCAGTAATTAGAGACCATAATTGAATTAAAAAGTTGCTATGAATGTGCGCAACCTTTGTTATTTACATGCGATTAAGGCTAGCCGCACAGTCCCTCGATTCTATTTCCGAATTCTTCTTTTTCTTAATTAATACGTTTTTTTTATTCGTTTTCTTTATTCGGGCATACGAATCCACGCATTTCATTAAAAGTTTTATACATGGCGCATACGTACGTTTTGAAGATATGTTCCGTTTGGAAACAATTGCAAATCGCAATTGTTCTCAACAAAACGAACGTCTGCGCTAGGTTTACGGAATTAGGAATCTGTATTCCATATTCGGACACCGAATGCAGAAACCGAACATGTGCGGCCAGTTTTAGATCATCAAATTATTATTTTCTGTCTTCGTGGTGAAAATTCTATTTAATTAATTTCTTTGTAATATCTGGTATTTTGTCTTGTGACTTTTAATTTATGATTCATGCTTCGATCCTGCTTCATTGAATACGATCATGACTTCCGGGATTACTAACCGTTTAACGGTTGACAGCATGAGCGAGGTTTTTAATGTAATTAAATTGTACCTACCTATCTATGAAAATTTATTATGCCATCTCTTATGATACCTACTCGAATGTTTTGATGGATTTTAATTTTGTATATAAAATATCTTTGAAAAAAAAATTTTTTTTTTTTAGAAAATCATTGCCCCACACTAGGAATTTCTTCCTGTATCGTGGGTGCGTTTACAGACATATAATTTCACAAGCACACACACCCAGACCCGGAGCAATTATGTATAGATCGTACAAATATTTGCTCCGTGCAGGAATCGAACCTGCGACACGCAGCGCGGCAGTCGGTCTCTCGACCACTGCGCCAACCGCGCTGTCAAATTATTTCATTGACTGCAATAATATTTATTAAAACTTTATGCACAAATATAAAATTGTATACGGGTGGACTTAATGCGCTAAGGCATTTTCTACCAGTCAACCTTATTCATATTCAGAACGGTATAATTTTTACTACCATAGAAACTAAAAATCGACTACAATACCTCGACTATAATTGGGCTATCATAGTGTCGTATTCAATATTTTTTGTAAGAAATTATCTGCGTCGTTTAACTGGATACGACATCCAGAAATCGAATGCGCACAACTTGTAAAAAATAAAAAGTGACATTATTTTTTTACGAATTTAATATATTATTATAAAAGTTATTAGGTACAGTCAAATGTTAATTAAATATTTCACCACTGACAGTTTTTGTCTATGGGTTTCTTTGTCCATCGCTACTGGTAGTGCTGGCACTAGCACTTGAGTCGAGACTAGCTCTAGTAGTTCGTGTGTCCATAGACATATCTGATTGGTTACTAGACCGTGCTCTATGCCACAGTATGGGTTGTCCTTTCTTGTACCACACCACAACAGCCATGACTAGACCTAAAAATACTATTCCTGCCGACATTCCCAGCAAACCAGCTCGGAGACGAGGCATGCGCGACGCATCTGAAAACACAAAGAATATGAATTATAAATAAAAATAAATATTTTTTATGAAGACCTTGATAAATAATCTCCGAAGCTATTCCGTCGGATATGTTAAAAACATGTTTTATCTTTCAGATTAATTTAATTAAAGTAATAAAATTATGATTAACTATACCTCGCTAAATAAGCGTTGCTTTTTATACTCAAATGTCTGAATAATTAAATATGGCCACATATTTCAAATGAATATAATGCGTGCCTATAAAAACTCTTGGGAGTTAACCTCACACATCTTAGAGTGCTTAAAATTTTATCTCACTTCCTTTCAATTATGCCACTAGTAGGTTATTAATTTTCAAATTATTTCACCTAAAGTTATTAAGAAAGGTGAACTCATGAATATGAAAACAATAGGTATGTGTAATGTAATTGATGGACGAGTGGTTACGGACCCGCCTCTTGAGCCACAGGTTGTGGGTTCAAATCTAGGATTTACCGATATGATGTTTTTAATGTCATACGTACTTACTTTCTTAGTTAATCAAAGATTTCACAAAGGGTGAAAGAAAACATCGTGAGAAAATCAGGACTTTATGATCTGAAAACGCCAAGTCACAGTGAGCGCGTGATGTTAACACCTGTGCCTTCTCTGTATGCAAAGGGGCCCTTGCCCTACATTGGAACAGTTGTGGTATATTTCGGCATGATTTTCCTTTTTCACATACAACTAAATATGTCAATTCTTTATATACTAACTGCCGGAATAAAGTACTTGTATGTTGTCCCTTGACTCCATAGTATGATCGTGCAGAAGAGCTCCGCAAGTCCATTGGCCGATGTCTTCTGCAAGAACCGGGTTAATCGTCAGCGAACAGTCACCGTAGTCCAAGTCTCTCCCCTCCGTGAAGTGATAACGATTTAGAATAGCACTGAAAAAATAAAGACAACACAAAAACTTCTTAAAAGTTTTTACATTTACGTTTTAAGTACTTTGATAAAGTACTCATAAGACTCTAGAGTGAAATTGCCCTACTTATTAAAATTCCTCACACTACGAAGCACGAGACGAAAGGGATTTTATTCCGTGGGGTGTAGCTAGGTCTTAGACTTAACTTATATTATAAATCCAAAAGGCACAGTGCCTGAACACGCACAACCTTGAGAAAGACATAGATAGATCTTCTTCTGACAACTCAAAAGTGCCTGTAAATGGTATATTTGAGATAAATTATTTGATTTAAGATATATGGACAATTATTTTTACTGTGAGAAAGATATGTTTTACATTCAGGTTAATAATTAACTGACTTCTATTGATGGAAGTTTTGTTAATTTTGAAAGACACGAATCATGAGGACGGCGACACACGGGAGACTAGTGTATAATATAAATAAAATGTAAAATACGTAATGCTTACTTTTCCGCATTCACAGACGAATCCACGCTTATACCAACAAAGTTTGGTGCCAAAAATCTGCAATAATCCAGTGGTCTAGGTCCATTCGATGTATGACAATACAACGTAGCAGTATCACCAATCACAGCACTAACTTCTTGTTCTCTAGCAGCTAAGGGTCCTGTTACTCGAACAACGACGTTATCCATGATTTCAACACCTAGTTCGTATTTATGACCCATATGACATGTCCACATGCCAGCGTCCTCATCAGAAGCGTTAGCGAAAGTAATGCCACAATCACCCATCTGAAGATTTTCACCTGTATACCTGTGTTAATAAAAAAAAATATACGTGTACTTAGATTATATTTTCTTATGAAAATGAAACGGTGCGGTTGGCATTGTTGAGATATTGACTGACACTGCCGCGTGTCACCGGCTCGTTTCCCTCACGGAACAAAAATTTGCATGATCTACAGTTAATTATTCCAGGTCTTAGTTTGTTTGTTAACGTACGATATAGGAAAAAATTGTGTGAGAGAAACGTTTTTAAAATATCCCACTAAATCGGAACTTTAATAACCATTTCTTGAAATGCCGAGACCCCGGTAAACGCTAGTGAAGAACTGTATGGTTTTAACGACTGCCCAAAAAAGGAGTATTATTAGTCGGTAGTGATCTGGCAGAACGTCCAACATGAATGTTCACACTTAAAAAAGAAAGACAAGGCTGTTCTAAACCCATCTCTGGTGTTGAGCTAATAAGCTACTGTAAAGTAAAACAAAATATCACCAGAAGTCTTTTCGACCTTCTATCTGTCGCTCCACAGGTGTAAACTGAGAGCCATTAGGATGCTGGAACCAACAATATGAGAGGGACGCATCAGCGTTGCACATTATTGTTAAACTCGAGTCCTTTTGCACAAACAGCGTTCTAACTTCATCGTCTGACCTGTGGTATTCTCGTCTTATCCTTGTAGTACCTTGAAATAAAGTTACATGCATTTATAAGGCTATCAAGGTAAGCATTTACAACGAACTTTAGAGACACTTTTTGTACCAAGAAACAGCAATAAACAATATCGACAGCAAATTCAATTAAGAAATCTAAACTAGTTTTTCATTAAGTGTTGCGCACGACTTCAAGAGTAATTCTTTTTTTTACACAACTACCACAAAAGGAGTGTTATGTTTTTATCAACAATACGTTTTATAAACAACTTATAACCGGATTAATATCGCGTATTTTTGTTTTTTGATTTTACTGACGTTTCGAACACTTTGCCTTTAGTCCTACTGCGATCACGAACGCTGCAGTGTTCGAAACATCAAGAAAAAGAAAAACCAAAAATACACGCGATTAATCCGGTTAAAAGTTGTTTTATTATACTGTGTAGTGATCACGAAAACCTCAGATATTACTATGTTTTATAAAGTTCCATATAGTAATAGTCTTTGAGGCACAAACATCAAATGTTTTGGCACTTAGAAAAGTAATACGATACAAATGTATTTTCATAACGCATACGTAGCTAAATTTTTTTGCAGGTTCAGACCTTGCTCGCGTAGTTGTTTTTCTGTACAAAAATTAACATTAATTATTGGATAGTGGCATTTCTAAGATGAGCTTTTACCTCCTCGTGCAGGAACACTAATAAGTGCTTGCATCGGTGTCCTTTGGTGGATAGTATTGCCAACCCGTTCTTGGACCCCGACCGTGCATCTCCAAGTGCCATAGTCATTAGCGGTCACTGACTCTATCGTCATTCCACAATGCCTTCTGGAGAAACCATCGCCGTAATAGCTAGAAAAAATAATATCATAATTTTAATACGTGCTTTACTTCCTTAACGAGTTCTCTGCTATAAAAAAACAATAAATAAGTTACCAACATTTCTGAAACTGGTGCGAAGTGCAGAATCAGAACGTTGCCACGTGGCATAGCATTACGTCTGTATTCCCCAAAGGGATAGACAGAAAGTTACTGCACTACAGGCCACATTTCAGAGATGCCGTTATTATGTTCCATTATAAGTGTATGATGGTGAGCCTATTGAAATCTAACGCACAGGATTACAATCTGCAGGCTGAGAATTTCCTAAATGCAAAACCCAATGACACTGCGCCTGGTAATCGAACCTAAGACTTAGTAGCCGCACTTACGTTTACTAGAACAATGATGCAGTTCAAAAAACGTAGTTACCAACCTGTAGCGTCCATCACTCAATCCATCTATGACATTATAACCAGAAGTTTCAGTACTTTTTTGGAAACGGCAAAATGTTATATTTTTTACTGTGTGAAGAATATTACAGTACAAATGAAGTTTGTGCGCTTCGGTATCTCGAACGAAGCCTACATCTAGGCGCTCGGCTGTAATAAAAAAAAAGTGAATCTATATAACTTTTTATTTGAACAGTAAAATAAAACATTAGTAAAGGTAGTCTATGCTACTCCGCCCAACTACGAACGTCGTGAAAAGGGTAATATCAAATAGTATGACTCGTATGCTACACTTATTTTTCCAACGTCAGAAAAACGTAAATGTTATCCGTGGGTTACATTAAATTTGTCAGCTTAGAATTCATCGGTTATATCCAGCCTTAATAAAACATTCTATATTTTCTTACATATTAAGATTTAAAGCATAATATTATGATCATACACACAGGTTTCCACGTAGATGTTTTATTACCCAGCAAGGTAGAGTACTGTGTACAACTGAGAGGCTAGTGGTTAGATGCTGGTTGGGCTGCAGATACGCCGCAATCGCAACAAAATCAGATTTCAGAGTGCACGAACAACGCACTCTACCTACGTGCAAACTTGTGTGTCCACAAAACCTACCCTTTATGTATATATTTAGCAGGTCTTGCAGTATTGGGAATAAAGTCATCTTTACTCGTGCAAATGTTGCATAATTTAATATTATTCCAGCCCTTTAATCCTACAGCACAATATCTTCTCTCGGTCTTCTTATTCGTAATAATTAATATAGTTTAAATTATCTTTACGTTCTTAACATTTCAAAGTTCTGCACTCCAAATCATAAAGCTTTATGCTCGATCACATTAATATACGTAAAATAAGTTCGCCTGCCTCCATATATAATTATATATGGACGGGCTCCCGTTACCATTGGTATACGACCGGTAATGACTGCTGCCGCCTCTATCGTACCCAACCGCTTCGGGGTTTTCAATATATGTATGAATAATAACCAGATACTAACATAATCAGACGATGAGAACATCATATAATATTCCTTTACACAAGTAAATTTTTTCTTCCCTCCTCACTAGATCGTATGACGTATGTATTCGTTAGTAAAAATAATATAGTCTCTTCCAGTGTTACGTCTATATTTCGCTTTATTAAAAAAAAACACAGAGAGTATTAGAAGAAACGATGTATTATGTAATCTGTGGTATTTATTAGATTGATTTAACATAAGAACCGTAAATACGGAGTTTACAGTCTTGGGTATCTGCCTGCGCAAAATAGACACCAATTACCGATATGTGGCTGGACATGAAAGGGGCTCGGTCACTAAAATACTGAAGCAGAACACGACACTAATGTCAAGAGCACCTTTCTCGTTTTTAAGACAATGTCGAGGACACGACCTAGCCGTCGAACATCCTACAATAAGTGGTTGCGACCATGCCCTTAATCGGACATCAAAGTCAGGCTGTCTGACACATGCGTCAATTATGCGATTACGATCAGATATATTTATGACGTCATAACGTTTCATTTGTAAAGTTTATGTGATTTTAATATTAATTGTCACCGTTATTCAATGTAGTGCCACTGCTAATCATAATAAACAGAAATAACTTGGTGCAGTTTTTTATTAAGAAATAAAGTGAGAAGAAGGAAGTTTTAATATAAGCTTGTTTGCTTCATATTAACAATGATTAATGATTATTATAATAAATTATAGTGATGGAGCAGGGTTTTGAAGAGGTCATTATCTATAAACCGGTAGAGAGTCACGTACCTATTCGTGCTTAATATTCACAGTCTATTGAACTAATATTTTTTGCCCAGCTCTCAAGTAGACCCAAGTCCAAGGACAAAATAATTCTTTTTTGTAATTTTTTCTTTTTAACTTTTTATGTAAGACACACACAACACTTTTTTTAATGGTTTATTAATAAACACTTCAAAATTATTTTCGATCGCTTCTTAATAAATGCTCACAGCAACAAGAAACATCTACCTACTAACTTCTGGAGGTTTTGCTGTATTTGAGATAACAAAACTGTCTATATTTTAATCAGTGTTTATTACGTTTAGTATAAATCTAATCAATAAATCAGTTTTATATAATAATTTAAATTAATTTGATCTTATATCGACTGTGACATTACAAACCGGATTATGTGACTGTTACCTATCACGCACACACAGATACGATAGAGATAATTATTTTGTATAATAATTATCTACATACTCCTTGGAAGATAGATAATAAACTTTCCATTTCTGTAGATTTGAGCAAAACTAAAAGCTTCCTTCCAACATATTATTGAACACCCTTATCACCCGTACCCGCAGGTCCTAATCTCGACGTCTATCATCTAGCTTTCTTTCTAACTCATAGAGAGATCAATGCATTTTTGTGACCAAACTACTTTATGGTATGAAAGCTATTACCTTCAGCTCTTAAACAGGAGGATATTGTATCCTAATGAAAGACATACACTCAGAACGACGTCGACTCGTTACAACCATCATAACACTGGGACTAATAGCTTGACATTTTCTTTATGAACCGAAAATTATTCTAAGTAAAAAATATATAATAGTTCTACAAAAGGATACCTTACTCTTAAAATTCTACAAAAAACCTAACGAGAGCAAGTTTTACAAGTGACTTTTTTCCACTTAACCTACAAACTTAATATTACTGTATGTACCAGACACGTTTCCATATTATCCAACAAATCTACTTCGAATCGACTGGCTCTATTTCCATAGCAGCAGTCTATACGCAGTTTGTAGTACATGACAACAAAGATTTTGACGGTGCTTACCTTCCACAGCGACAGTCCTGTCAATGTGCACTTCGTTCACTTGTCCAGGTAAACCGAGTATAACGCTCCATCTTCCTTGCACGGCCCTGGTGGTCCGGTCCAGGGTCACACGACACTGCCCCGGCACTAGCGAACTCTCTGAGAAGGGCTGAGCCACAAGACAGTAAGAGTTGTTCAGAGATGACAGTTCAACGAGAGTATGAGTTTGACCGTCTTGCAGAGATATAGCTCCAGCAGTATAGTTTGATATCTTTGCTGAAATAAAACATATTTTGAAATATTTTTTAAGAATTAATAATATATTTTTTATACTTACCTACTTTTTTAAATCCTTTATTAATTTAACGATGGTTTAATCTTTAGAGATTATGTTACCCTTTAGGTAGACGATATATTGAGATGCCTAACCAACATGTTTATATCTTTAAATATATGTTGACTTAGATGTTATGTAAATGTATACTGAAGTGAGTAGTAATGAGAATCAATAGAGATGTATCTAAGGAAAAAAGACATGCTGCGCAGATTATCAAAGAACATAACACGTGCAAAGAGAACATTTTGGAAGAAATCTAGTGTTACTATATAAGGTCCTAATTTATTAGGTAATTTCCTTTGAAATGGTTAATATGTAAGTCAAATACATTCACTTAAGCTAAGAATTAAATGGATATAACATTTTTTTTGTAATGTAGTACTAGCAAGACGAAAACTGCTCCTTGAACGGCGAACATTAAGAAAAAAATAAAATTGTCGTAAAAAATTAAATTATGGCTTAAATGAATTCTTACCACTTACACATTAACCCCTTAAAAGGAAATTACCTAATAGATTAGGACCTTATATACTTCAACTATCGGAAGTCGAAAATACTCGAAAATCAATAAAAACAAACACCTTTTGTTCCATAACATATCGATGATTTTATTGCAGAATATGCAGACGCAATTGGTTTACCAAAAAAAAAGAAAATTGATAAAAATCTAATCGATATTAATTTGTTAAACCAAGATACTCTGCTCATATTGCTACATTCGAGATAGTATTTCTTACAACATTGTATGCAATCAATACATCCAATATCATACTAATAATGATATCACAATAATGTAGGTATAATGCATACCTATTGATAATGGGTATAGTCAAATGATTGGTAGATTAGTATTATTCTGGTGTTGTTAACACAAGAGACATGTGTCGTGTGTTTTCTGCACCCCAACAGGACTTAGTTTAGGTACCTAAGCACGAAAAATAAATCGAACATCTTTCCAAACTCTACCTATTACCTAATTATCTGTCTACACAGATCTTGCAAGAGTAAAATAAGGACTAAGAAACAACAAAACAAACCACAGCACAACAAACAAACAGTGTTAAGCTAACATTTCCTGCTTATACACCTACTAATACATTAGGTACATAGATAAACTCACGCCTTTTTCCCATGAGGTTAGGAAGAAACTCTAGAGTGCCACCTGCTAAGACCCTTACATACCTAGGTACTCCTTCTGCTTCGCACACCTTCAAACACTTGGTCATACGCGATCCTGTTAAGTTGGTATTACGCCGCGAAAACCAACATACCTTCGACGTTCACTTCCGACCATCCGGTGATAGTGCGGTTGCCTCTGGAGGCAGTCATGCGCCATCTACCCTCGTCATCCGCGACAACGTTGCGGACCCTCACGCCGCAGCCAGCACTCCATCTCTCGAATCTTATCATAACAATTATAACATTATTGACGTCAAATGATAGCGGAGAGCAAAGAAAATATTCGCGCACTCATTCTCTCGGTATCTCTTTGTAATAGAAGAAATCTGGTAGAAGTTGAGGAAACAAAAATCGGTTTCGTCAAAATTCCCAGTGAAGATGAAATAGTACGACTTGCTAAATAACTAGGTTGGTAAATAAAATGTTTATTTCAGAAACTTGTATAACTTCTACAATAAATCTTAAATAGGGGTCTCCGTTTATGTATATAAAATACCTGTGCTAGGATAGGTATCACATATATTTATTTATGCCTTCAAAACAAAGCGCTAATGAGTACTTATTTAAAATTATTGATACAAGTTTAGAAACACCTTAGGTACGGCGTCTACCAAACAAACTATGCCATTTGATTGCATTTGATGTTATTGAGAGAAGTCTACAAACATACTCAAAATAGGCTTAAGTATCTTCATATGTTGTAGGATCTTTTGTAACATCTCAAATCATTTTTGCATGACGAAGCCATAGATAAGAGCTAATATTTTTTTATACTTATTTATTTAGAATTATTATTTTAAAGTGATGTAATTCATTATTAGATGTACCTACTAAGTATGTGCGGCTTTACACACGTGCTATTTATCGGGGTTTCCTGATTAGTTACAGACTTTTAGACGGAATCTTTAATCGTGAGCTACTTACACTACGAATTCACGAGCCCAGACCCTGCTGATGAAAACAGGATAACATTATTGGCAGTAAGTAAGTGTTACCACCTTCAGTTACCACTGACGTGCAGTTAGTTCATCGTAAGTGTTGCTGGGCATGATAGCACGAATTTTTGGAATGACTCGAACACTTTTTTTTTTAAAGTGGTAGTATGTTAAATACTTACCTACTAAAGCGTTTTCACTGAACTTGCGTGTGCCCAAGTTACTTTAAAACACTCGGTCCTCATGAATGCCTTCAATACGCATATTACACACATAATAAAATATTACGATCGCATTGTTTGTAATGTAAAAAGCATGGCTCATCATCATCATCCACCTAGTCTCTCCCAAGACGCGCCAATGAGTTTGGTCTTCGGGTCGTCTCAACAATTTTACGATGGATCGCTTATTTAAATCTGTTATATCATATTGTATCTCTTTACTATCTCTATAGATTCGCAAGCACCGCACCGTTAGGATCCGTTGTCGATAACTACTCTTTACACTATTAGGTATTAAGATTACCTAGGTACTAACCTATTACTGGGTGGGTTGTGCACATCGAACCTGACTCCGCCAGGGGTGGTCACCACGCAAGTCTGTGGGTTTTCCAGGCTATTGGGCAACCGCATCAAAGCTTCGTTGCCTTCTGCAACGTGAAGATAAGACGGCCAGCCATAGCCTTGTTGCATCTGAAGAAGGTTCCCTAACTGCACAGGAAACGTAGGTATCTGTGTGTTCCCATTGTGCAAACAAAGTACCACTGAAAAATGTAAAGTTCTTAAGAGACCGTCTAACTCTATTTATCATTACAAGCTTTCATTTTTACACGTGAACGGCAAAACAGAACACAGTTTGTACGCACATATCAGGGAAGCCAACAAAGTTAAATATCTTTGCCCCATAATCTCAAACGTAAAACACTTTTCTTTATTATTATTTTATTTATCCATGTGTACCTAGACGCTACACTACTCGGGTTAGTCTCACCAAAATGATTAGCCATAATTATATTATATGAATTTTGATATATTATCTTGTATATAGATAAAAAAAGTAATTGATACGGGTAGATTTCCTTGATTAAAGATTTGTATGAAGCTGTAGATATGGTTTAATGGTATTATAAATATTTTCCAACTAAAGTGTGTTAACATTGCCGATCTCCTTCTTCTTCGTGTCGATGGTACAAACTTTTATTGTGATTTCCCAAACTTACACTTTGTGTACCCAATATTTTACAACGTCTATGGCGTTATTAGTCGGAATGCACAGGTCCTCATTGCACAGGTGTTAGGACACAAAGAACAAGACAATAGGTCGGACATTGTTTGTGGGTCTACTCCACGCTCACATCCCGTCTCCTATTCGGCCCTGCTACGGCTGCTACTGTACGAAACGGTTATTTTTACATTGACATTAGAACGGTATAGGTATCTACATAAAATGCAAACAATTATTACCGGTGTAGGTAAGCTCGATTTTGACACATAAATAAACAATTTCAGCTTTACTCCATCGAAATGGATGATTGTTGACGTAATCGATATTACTGATAGATATTAAATATTAGCCGGTCGTCATTCACAGAAACATAAGTAAATTAGTTAAGAAGGTAAGTAGTTAATAGAGGATGATTCTAGTGTTGACTAAATTAAAATTGGAGTAAGTACATATAACTACACACCTGTATTAGGCATGGTAGTAGGCAGAGGTGTAAACACTAGTAGCTGTACACCTACATTCGCCAATGTAGTTATTAAGTCCGATGTCGAACTCAGGACCTCATGTTCGGCAGTCGCCCTTGCGACCACTAGACCATTAAAGTATTTTCTTTTGAGTAGATATTGTTATCTTATACTTACAGCTACTAATAAAAGCAAGACGGAACTAATTATTTCCCTCCTCTTGTTAGTAGGTAGCTAATTGAAGAGACGTCCAGGCTTAATCCAAACAATTTTCCACATAAAATTGTATCGTTTTTTTTTATAAATGTTTGTTTAACTACTTTTAATTTGAATGTAATGTCTTTTTTCTTTAGGTGAAACATCGATCATTAACGCTGACCAACTAATAACCACAAGTTCCTACACTAAACTTCACCGGGGTCACGGATTGTGTAGCAGCATTCACCGTAAGAAATTTTTGGTTTATAGTCTGTTAAATAGAATCAGATCTAGTGAAAATTATTTATATATTTATTGCACAACGTACACACAGTTACAGGCCAACACACACGTACACACGGCATTAGGCTTAACTTATGAGTACATGACCCTGTTAGGGTGTAGCAAGTTAAATTTTTAACTTAGGTAATATGTAGGTAGGTACCTATATATTATACTTACATAGCATAACACCTATCTTCCCCGAAAGGGTAGGCAGAGGTGTACACAATTGTACACCCACATTTCACCAATGCTAGTCCCATGTAATAGGTGGTGAGTCTATTGCCATCCACCGAGCACAATTCCAAACTCCGGGCTGCTACTGAGAATTTCTTAACAGGAAAACCCAATACCACTTTGACCGACCTGGGGATCGAACTCAAGACCTCATGCTCAGCAGTCGCGCTTGGGACTACTAGACCAACGAGGCAGTTATCTATATATTATACTTAGACTAAACTAATATCATTATTGCCAATTAAACCTAATCGCATGGTAGCAAATAAACTTGATAAGTCGCTTTACTAGTGTAAGTACTACCAACTACGGTTTTATTCATTTCTATTCACATGACGTTAGACCCCAAAGTCTGTTGAACGAACTGTAAAGTAGATAGATCCATAAACATAGGATTAGCAAAAGTACCTATTAGCAAAACCTTGCCTTATTGGTGTAGTGGTGCCGACTCCCGATTCCCGGGTCGGGCAGTGTTGTTAAGTTTTTCTATCAATAAATTCTCAGTAGCCGCCCGGAGTTTGCAATTGTGCCCGGTATATGGCAATAGGCTCACCACCTATTACATAACTTAATGGTACTTAATAACAGTATTGGTGATGTACAACCGTGTAGGTACACCTCTGCCTACCACTTCGTGAAATAAGGACGTGACTAGAAGAAAATACTTTTATGGTCTAGTGGTCGCAAGGGCGACTGCCGAACCTGACGTCCTGAGGCCCTGAGTTCGAATTCCAGGTCCGGCAAAGTGTTATTGGGTTTTCTGTTAGGAAATTCTCAGGCTATATCTATGTCGCAGATGGATTGTAGAATTTACAAAATCTCTAGCTGCTTTGCAAAACAGTACTGTTTTATAAATTAGCTGAACAACGTTCAGCTGGATTGCCATTGCGATACGTTTAACAAAACTGCTACCCACCTTTAGACGTAATGCAGAATGACATATCTACAGTGGGACAGGTTTGTTAATTGTATAGGTATATAAAATGGATAGTCACCATTCAAGTAAAAAAGCGATACTGTATTCTGATTTGACTTTCCGTGGCTGAGTCGACAGAGCCCCTATTTGACAGGGCTCCTATTTTTGTGTATGTAAGGTTAGAAACAAAGAGTATATAATCACTAGAAAGAACCTAACCTGTCCGTGTCGGGATACACGAAACTCCCGAGCTCGCTTCGCTCGCACATGGATCAATTTCGTTTATTTTTAACCGACTTCCAAAAAAGGAGGAGGTTTCTCAATTCGACCGTATATATATTTTTTTTTTTTTTTTTTATGTGTGTTCGGGGATAACTTCGTCGTTTATGAACCGATTTTGATAATTCTTTTTTTGTTGGAAAGAAGAAATCTCAACGGTGGTACCATGATAAGGAAACCAGGATCTGATGATGGATCCCCGAGAAATCGAGGGAAACCTTCGAAAATTGTAGGGGCGACAAGTGCATTTGTTAATTTTTTCATTAAGTATTTTAAAGCACTACTATTTAATGAAGGTGTGGAGTCGATCTGATGATGGAGCTGAAAGACAGTCGAGGGAACTCTTTAAAGATTTACAGCAATTACCTGGTGTTTGGGCTTGATTAATTTGTATTGATGAGAACTTTACACCTAGATGGGTTGTGACTGTAATTAGGGGTCTGATGATGAAGACGAAGGACAGTCAAGGGAACTCCTCAACGTTTTACAGTAGCTACCTTGTTTTGTTATGTATGTCCGTCGATATCTTTGTTTGAAAGAGTAGTCCCCAGAGGTGGTCCCATTTAAATTTAGTAAAGATCTGATGAAGATCTTCGAAGTTAGACGATGGAACTCTTCAATGAATTATAACAAATCACTCTCAATTGCTGTAATCGCATGTTCATGTACAGTTCATGCCACTCAATACATGCATAGCATCATGCCTGTATTGCCCGATGGGGTAGGCAGAAGTGTCCACTGTTGTACACAAACATTTCACCGATGCAGTAATTAAGTCCTAGCGGCTTTCGAAAGCCTACCCATATTATTAAATTTCTAAATTAACTTATTTATGAAGTATACAAACTTATATATGACCTATACAATATATATATAACACACTTAAAACTAAAAAGACTAAAATAAATTAATTTTAAACAAAAAATGAAAACCGCCTTCAAAAATCTACTACACTAAAAAGTTTAAAATAATATCAAAATTTGCTTATAATAAAATCATTTTAAAAGAACTATATATTATAATAATCTGTTAATTTTGGAGTCGGTGCCTGTACTGGGAGAGGGTTATTGTTTTCCTCTTGTTAGTCACTTATGTTCGTTGTGCTGTCGTTATGTTACCGGCATTTGTATCTGGTTGTAAACCCAATATACATCAGGCACCGATTCCAAAATTAACAGATTATTATAATATATAGTTCTTTTAAAATGATTTTATTATAAGCAAATTTTGATATTATTTTAAACTTTTTAGTGTAGTAGATTTTTGAAGGCGGTTTTCATTTTTTGTTTAAAATTAATCTTTCATAATCCCGATATATTGTCGACTATTATAGTGGTTTGGTATTTACGTCATTAAAAATTTTCATCATTTTTTTGCTATTGACAAGTAAAATAAAGTTAGGTTCAGGGTGTACAATCTTCGAACAAATGAGTAGGAAACTGGACAGTTATAAATCGACAAAATAAAGTAGCTCATTTAAATATACCATTGTCGTATAGCAATCATTCTTTTGCAATTTAGTAGGGTTATATCAATAGTTTTTTGCCTTCGTGAATCAATAGATGGCGCTTAATGCTATTTTGCAACAGCTATCTCAGATATGTAAGGAAGACATTTTTAAAAGTAAACTTGAATTTATTATATATCGGGAGTATGCTGGTCGGAACTGGCTTCGCAGTCCCAGTTACTCATTAATAAATTGCATATCCGAATTACAAGACATTTATGATGACATATTAAGAACAAATATAACATTAAATAATTTAAAACAATTTATAAAAGTAATAATATTTGTACATATTAGTTTCGACTTCCTGCATTGCCATTGCCAAATCCATAAAGAAAACTTGATAGATTTAAGATTACTTTGTCATCCCGATTTTTTATTCACCATTAAGGGAAAAAATTCAATAAAATATTATGCGGGAAGACGGCAGCAATAAATTAAAGGCAATAAAAATATGTATTAAGTGATTAAAGATAAATCTTTGAAAACCATTAATTTTTAACCGACTTCCAAAAAGGAGGAGGTTATCAATTCGGTTGTATTTTTTTTTTTTTTTTTTTTTTTTTTTTTTATGTTTGTTACCTCAGAACTCCGTCATTTATGAACCGATTTGGAAACTTATTTTTTTATTTGAAAGGATTTACTTTCAGATTGGTCCCATTTAAATTTTATGAAAATTGGTTTAGTAGTTTGGTATTTAAATCAAAATAACTGAAAAATAATACGTCGTCGAAGTAAACGAAATGGTGTATTTTGCTTTCTTGTGACTTTCCGGTGGTGTTTACGGTCTCTAGAATAGTTCTAATGAACTGCCTAACTGTCAGATTGTTGATTTTAGTTCGAAATTTGGTCGGCTCTGTATGTCCTATCAATAATAACCTAACTTTATTTTACTTGTCAATAGCAAAAAAATTATGAAAATTTTTTATGACGTAAATACTAAACCACTATAATAATCGACAATATATCGGGATTATGAAAGAAAATAAATTAAATTGATCCATGAGCGAGCGAAGCGAGCTCGGGAGTTTCGTGTATCCCGACACGGACAGGTTAGGTTCGAAGAGGATGACGGGGGCCCGTGAGCGAGCGTAGCGAGCGAACAGCCCCCGTCATCCTCTTCGTGTTTAGGTTTTTTCTAACCTTACGGACACAAAAATAGGAGCCCCGCTAAGCGGGGCTCCGTCGACCCAGCCACGGAAAGTCAAATCAGAATACAGTAAAGTAAATCAGAGTACGCTTTTTTACTTGAATGGTGACTATCTATTTAATATACCTATACAATAAACAAACCTGTCCCACTGTAGATATGTCATTCTGCATTACGTCTAAAGGTGGGTAGCAGTTTTGTTAAACGTATCGCAATGGCAATCCAGCTGAACGTTGTTAAGCTGTTTTATAAAACAGTACTGTTTTGTAAAGCAGCTAGAGATTTTGTAAAACAGCGGATTCTACAATCCATCTGCGACAGATATATATGGACAGCGCGTTGAGTAGGTCTACCCATATTCACTTCCGATAAATCAGTTATGGTACGCAAGATTCACTAAAAAGTAAGAAATAAAATAATTTTTAACAAAAAAAAGAACCGACTCCAAAAATCTTTCTGTGTAAAATTGCACTAAAAAGTTATAAAATAATTGCATTATTTACTTACTACAATTTATATAAAAATATTTTTTTAATTTTAGTGTATTCTGAATAAAGTCAATTTATAAGGACAATAATATACAATTATTATTATTTTTGGAGTCGGTGCCAGTAAAGGATAATAAACGTGTAAGTACATTCATGAAGTAGCGTATTACGTTCGCTTTAGGCAGTTGTTGTTTTCATTTGTAAATAGGTTCAATTAGGTATAATACATTATCGTAAAAATAGTGATGGTTAATGTACCTTTAAATATACTTTGCAAATTTTAGGAAACTTCCTCAATATTTTTAAAGTTTGTCTGGCACCGACTCCAAAAATAATAATAATTGTATATTATTGTCCTAATAAATTGACTTTATTCAGAATACACTAAAATTAAAAAAATATTTTTATATAAATTGTAGTAAGTAAATAATGCAATTATTTTATAACTTTTTAGTGCAATTTTACACAGAAAGATTTTTGGAGTCGGTTCTTTTTTTTGTTAAAAATTATTTTTATTTCATTATATTCTTCCAAATTATTCATAAGATGTATGAGCAATAAAAAATGAATAGAAGAATATATTGGAATCGGTTGAATCACGTATTTTATATCTTTGTTGGTTGGACCCTAAGTAGATACCTAATAATACCTA
This sequence comes from Xylocampa areola, assembly GCA_935421205.1. Classification (NCBI taxonomy): domain Eukaryota; kingdom Metazoa; phylum Arthropoda; class Insecta; order Lepidoptera; family Noctuidae; genus Xylocampa; species Xylocampa areola. Next base: position 8,875,913 of record OW285204.1, read on the forward strand.
AACAAATGTATATGCATGTCGGGGTCCTATCGTTTACAGCAATAGCAATAGAGCGGACTTTTTAAATAAAGAGTATAATAAAAAAACAAAGATAGATCAAACGGCGCCCGATCGTACTACGTGACCGCCGCGGAAAATCGTCGTAGAGAAGTATTGCGCGCCAAAATGGGGAAAAGAGCGGCAGCCGCCGCGTCACTTCCCGCCCCCGGGCACCCTTCAGGCTGCGCGGTTGTCAGCGCGGCCGTCATCGTTTTCTCGTACCGCGCGCCCTCGCGCTGCCCCGTGCCGTGGCATTAGTAGTGCATTCGTAATACTCTAGATGGCGTCTGTGTGCCCTGTTTCCTAAATTGAACGAGAGAGAGGTCTCTATTTCCTATATTATAAAGTACTCTGTGGTTAGGTTATTATTGTTAAGTCATACAGAGCCATATGCGACAAAATTTCGAACTAAAATCAACAATCTGACAGTTCATTTCACACTGTTTTACTTAATCTCTGATCGTTGACCCGCTGCATTGATAAACGCAAAAGGTTCATTCAATTCTGCGTGTTATAGTTCAGTAATTAAGTATGTAAAACCGCTAAACGTCGTTCAGCTGTTTTTCATAACAGTACTGTTTTGTAAATCAGCTAGCAGTTTTGTAAAACAGCTTATTCTACAATCCATCTGCGACATCTACATTATTTATCTTTGTCAGGTACCTTGATATGAACCTATTACATCGGACTTAATAACTGCATTGGTGAAATGTGATGCTGTATTGTTTAATAGCAAAAGTATGGTAGATCCCTTGTAGGTCCTACATAGGTAGGTACAGCAGTAGGCTGCTCATCCGTATTAAAACTTTGACCTTGAGCTGGCCCATCACAGTAGGGAGTTTCAATAGTATGCAAGGCTAGTATAAACTGACTCAAGGCATTCTGTGGATTACTGTTATTATTAATTTATGATGATGATAGGCATCATCCTACTGCTGGGCAAAAACCCATCCATACTTCCATACTATATGTATATAAATTTAAAGTAATTCTTTGTTTGTTACATTTCACGACAAAACGGCTGAACGGATCGTAATGAAATTTGGCAAGTACCTATATAAATAGGACATAAGCTACCTTTAGTCACGCAGACAAAATCGCGGGCACCAGTTAGTATTAAATAAGTTCCTAATTCCTTACGCGGATCTGTTAGGACATTAATAAAATCTCGATAAAACAACAAGATCCTGCCTACTCATGTCTTGCCACTAGATATCACCATAATCAGCCGACTTGCGAAGTTGCGACCAAAATTTACCTACCTGTTTACAACGCGTAGACTAGGTATAAATCATATTTAATTTTAAGAATATTACTTTACATTTAATATCTCTTTACAACACCTGAAAAAGGCAACTAAGTTTATATGTATCTACTATGTGACAGCATTATGTACCAACCTACACTTAATTGGCAAAATAAATATTTTTGAATCTTTGAATCATTCTGGAGCGTCGTGATTTCTACTTTCATATCTCAGGAAACTTAGAACCAATATAGAATTGCTATTTCGGAGCTACCCATGAGCTACCTATTCGCTATCTTGGTTATCTACCAACGAATTGATGGTCACTTTGTAGTACCTACAGTACCTGTTTTTAATTATTTTTGCTCATCATAGACAAGCTGTAACTTAGGACGCAATGTACAATAGCTACTAGCTACTTCAAAGTAACCACTAAACAGATTGTATTCGGGTTTTCATTAAGAATAATCATAGTATTTGAAGAGGTTCTTAAAGTGGACAAAGTTGACGATGGAGTGAGCTTACCCAGAAGAAGCCTGTTCACTCTGTGGAGAGATTAGGGTTGAATGCGTTCGGAAAAAAAGACGCAGGTAGAGAGTTCCACTTCTTTGCTGTGCGCATTATAAATGATGATTGAAACCGCTTAGTGCGAATTGGTGGAATAGCAACAAGGTAGGGATGGTAACTTGCAGTGCGTCTAGATGTCCGATGGTAGAAGGGGGATGGTGGGATGATCTTTGACAAATCTCCCATTATCACACTTGTATTCCCGCAGGGTTAAGTAAGTAGAGGTGAAACTACAAAGTGCACACATTATACCAATAGATACCGTTAATCAATCTCATGTAATATGTGGAGAGCCTATTGCCATCTACCAGAGACAAAATCAAACTCCGAGCGGCTACTGAGAATTTCCTAACAGAAAAACCCAATAACACTTTTTCTGAAACGGGAATCAAACGTGGAACCCACTTCTTTACGTTAACTTATAAGTTCGATTTTTTCACAGCTTCAAGAGACGTTAGACCCTAGTATACGGTTTAATTTCAACTCGATAACTCCACGCGTTCCCGAGATAAAAGGTCTTGACAACAAATTGATCCTATATGGGTTCGGTTTTCTCCTTTTGAGGTACGGAACATTAGAAAGAGCGGATCTTTGAATAAGTTTATAATCTTTGTATAATAACTTTTGTGAGACTCATTCATAATCATGACAAGGGAGTCATGAGCTGAGCCCGCCGCAATGTCGCGAGTCAATCTCGTCGGGCAATCCCGCAAAATGCACGTGTGTAAAAACCGTTGAACAATAATTAAGTTAATAATCGATATAGATGGTGCATATTGCATATTTATTTGCATTTATATCGAATCAATCACTCATTTATACCAAATTATAGCAAACCCGAAAAAGGAATGTTAACTTTTACGGAAACAACTAGCAGGATAGCTAACCAGCTAGCAGCTCTTGATGAAAGAAAATTTAGTAGAGTTTATTCAGGGACATGTAATAACAAACACTGTTATAAAAATAGATTATTTATTTCGAAGTGCAGCACACCACTGACGCTACTCATGCAGAATCGTAGAAATTCATCAAGCTACCCACTCTACAGTCGATTTAGAATAAAAACCATATTTTCTTCAAAATATTCTGGTTCAAGAGTGTTATCTCATATCTCTAGTCAGCCAGATATGCTATGCTGTTTCATAAACATCACAGCCAGGAGAAGGCCTTATTAGCTTGTCGCAGGACAGAATGTTAGAGATGAGAATACTGTGATAGTTGACACTTCCACTTGCTCAACGTTCGATGCCCAGTTTTGGGCAAATAACCCAAAATGAAGAAAATCTTCGAAAAGCGACAACGGGTTAAAACATGTTCACAAAAATATATTATTTATTAAGCCACTATATTACATGTTTATCACACACTTGTAAGTGAGGTATCACGTTTATCATCACAGATCTTTAGTTTTGTCTCGTTTCCGAATCTGTGTGGATTTGCTTTGGCCAAATTAGATTTTGGTGCAATTGTGATCATGCGATATCCTTAATTACAGAATACGCGAATTTCCCAGGGTTCATCCCATGTTTTCCTCAACGAGTTCTTCAAGCATTAGAAATTCTATAGGTATTATTACGATTTTGTAAACACATTCCTCTAATGTTCTTATCTATGTTTCTGTGGAGAAATATATTTCATATTTGTGTATATCTTTTCTATTGCTTAGAAGCACCATAGTTTTACTGTTTTAAATTAAAAGGGTAGTAATGAAAGTTGTAGTGTAGATACTACCCAATATGACTTGCACTTTATTACAACATTTATAATTCTTAACTTATTTTATTTCATAATTATTGGAGATCAAAGCACTACAGCCTAATTTGAGGTCATATTAACAAACATTTTGTGTGTAATTTTTTCTTTAACTGGAAGTATGGGTATCACGTCATCAGCATCTTTCATAAGTGCCGTAGGCATCTGAAAATAATTAGTTTGAATTAATTGTTTTTGGGCAATGTTGAAGGTGATATTTTAAATTTGTTGATTAATCAGTACATTAATTAATAGGTATTGTGTTATCCATTGGAACTTCCGACAGTCTTAAAAATTGTGTTTATGTGGAAAGAAAAATTCGGTCGCGAACAGGATTCGAACCTGCTTCTCCCGGATAAATACTCGAGGTGCTCTGACCGCTAAGCCATCTTGACCTCTGCTCAAATTCTTCTTCCACATTTTAATACGTCTTTTGGTGACGTCGTTAAAACTAATTTAGAGTTCGCTATTCACTTTTCAAAGATTTATCTGTAGTCTTTTAATGTATTCAAAAAATAACTTTGACTTATGTACAAACCGAAAGTTTGTAAGTACAGCCAACAAAAGCCCCAAGACTTGTAAACTCATAATCATACTCACATTTAAGTCTTTTACTTGAGCTTCCTTCACTGTATATTCCCTGAGCACATAGTCAGAGTTGAGGAAGTGGAACATCCTGGTTTCATTAGCTCTGACCAGTACCTCATCAACTCTCAAGAAGTACCTTAGTAGCACATACCAGTATGAAGGCATGACTCTCTGAAAACAGTTTTTTATATTTTTTATTCTTATTTTATTTAGATTTTAGAGGCTTTTACCTTAGAAGGCATGTCAGCCTCTTCATAGACTGATCTCATTTATTACAATACTACATTATTATGTTTGTGAGTTAGAGGGGGTTACCAATGCAGCAACCATTTTGAACACAGAGAATACTCCTTTTGATGTAGTATATTTAGAAAAGCTCCCACATCATACTTATTAATTTTGAGATCCTGAATCAATAATTCTCTCTCTCTCTCTTGTTCTTTCCACATTCCATTAACAAGTGTTGCTCATCATAAACTTTATCATTACAGACATACAACAAATACAACTTTATCATTACACAATATATGTTCTGCTTAATCTAGTGTTGGTAAACCAAGGAATCCGAGGAGGCTCACATTGCATTGTTTTGTACCAAATCCCCTTTTCTGTACTCCTTTCATCAAAATACTGTTAAATTTATTATAACATATATTTCTAAATTGAGAAAGAACTTCTGTATAAAATGGAGCAATAGATATTTCCATACCTTCTAAACTAGCGATTTTAGCTAATCAGTCAGCCTCTTTATTTCATCTTAGACCAATATGAGATGGAACCCATCGCAACCTCAAAATTAAGCTGCTTAATTCTTGTAACATTTTAAAAATAAAATAACATAACAATTGGTACACTTCTGGACCCAGAAGCGCATCGAGCCAAATGGGATAACACACTTTTACTATCAAAACAGATTTGATTTAAGAAAAAAGGAGTTATGTTTCAGTATAGTGGGTGCTTTGGGTAACATTTCTAATCTGTTGGTCCTGGCTGTTGTTAATTATAATAGCAGTTTCTAAGCCAAGTCAGAGGTCTATGCCTGGCAAAACCAACTGTGATGAAGAAGTTGGCTCTTATGTCCTAACCACACAAAAGAAGAAAATAGTGTGTGGGCTAAGCTAAATGTTTAGCATTGGTATATGAGTTGTACCAGAAACTAAGACTTTTTTAAATATTTCTTAAAATAATAAAAACTAAACTAAAAACTGTGCCTTCATAACATAGCATCACACCTGTAGTCCCCGAGGGAGCAGGCAGATGGCCTGATCCTATCAACCGGGTACAATTCCAAACTTGGGGCTACTACTGAGAATTTTCTAACAGACAAACCCAATAACACTACCTGGCCCGGGAATCAAATGCATGACCTTACAGTCTTAGCTCATCCTTGCATGCACATGTACATAATAATAACATTACCCAGAATTATGCAGAGGTGGCTGTTACACCTTCTGTCATCAACTGAGATGATCAAAATTCCAGATTAGTGAAAGAAAATCAAAATGTTTTAGTATAATACATATTATTTTATTTTATTGGTATTAACTTACTATTTTCACTGACAGTTTAGAAACCCCATGGTCATGTAGTTCATCCTCAAATAAAGTCAGATCATGATAAAATAAGATTTGTTCCTTTTGTTTCAATATGTTAAAATCAATACTTTCATTTGTTGCCTCAATGACAATGTTATCTGTGAGTGTGCCTTTATAATCTGTTGAGAATGTCCAATCAAATGGCCGCTTCGGTTTCTCTGCATCTGGTCTTAAAATAATAAATATGATTCAATATTAATTCACTTATTCTAGTGTAAAAACACATAAATAAAAATAAATATCATAAATAATCTTCTATCAAATGAAATTTTGCCCTGTATATTTCTACAAATGTCTAATATGAAAACAATATTAAGAACTACTGGTGGAAGAATATAGGTAATCCAATTTTAGGTCCACATTAGATTTTTAGACAATCCTGGGAGGATATTTCTACCTTTCTTTGTGAGAATTTATTTGCCATACTGTATGTGTCTTATAATGCCAGAATGACTCCGTGGCCCATAAGGCACAAGTAAATTTTATTGATCATAAAAATGCTTACCGGGCCTCCTGCCAAGCCTCTGCACATGCTACCTCAATGGCATCCATCCTGCTTGCTACACATCTCAAAGAATCGAGAGGATTAAAACATATGATTGCACCACTCTCATGTGTTAACTTAAGAACATTCTTAGGAAAAACCATGTCAGGAAAGTGAGGTATTTTTAACTCCTTACAGTATCTGAAAATTATAACAAGTTAAATATTTACCAAGTTTTAAGACGTTGAACGGATAAATTACCTCACAAATTGAACACATGAAACACCGTATTTCAGACACATGCTTCAGGGTCTGCTCTGTTAAGTGCGTTTTAATATTAGTCACAACTTTGTCTCTTGTTTTTAAATGCTTTTTATTCCAAATATAGTAGCTTCATGAATGCAAAACCTATTTTTTTACTAAACAAAAAAGATAACACTCACATACAAAACTGGCAAAATTGATCATCATCGCGTTCACAAACAACCTTAGTGGAGCACACGCTTGGCAGTATGCAGCTCACATCGTAGGATATATGCCAAGGCCCAAACTGTATGGATTGCGAATTACTCGCATATCTTCTGGCATCCACACTGTTTACCTGTAATTTTAAAGAATATTGCATCTTGACAATGTCGTAAACCTCCTCCCTGCATATAATATGGTTACATTAATTTTAAGTTTATTACCACAGCGTTATACATAGTTAAGATATCCACGGTAAGTATTTGTAAAATCTAGGCTAAGAATTTTATCAAATTGGACTAATAAATGTTATAAAATCCCCGACCCCAGACAAAATAAAGCCTAACAATTAACTTGTTGACGTTCGACGATCGACGGATTCGACGGGTAACTTTGACATTAATATTTTGACAATGACATTCAGAGTTTGATAAATTAAACACTTGCAAGGAAAGAACAGATTTAGGTTGCCAAGTAAGCGTAAAATAACGTAAAATCCTAAGATATTAGTTATGTACTTAGATTAATAGGTATATAGTCTAAGGTTATGTATGATATAAAGTGCGCATTCCGCTAAGACCATGACCGAAAAGTTTTCTATTTCACCTAACGCAGTGTGAGGAAGAGATAGACGTAGAATGAGCATTTAGAAGCTAGTGCACACTGTACATTCCCGTATTGTATTACCTACGTTGATAACGCAATTGATTTTGTCATGACCGTCGCGCGTCATCGCCGTATCCTGCAATGCCATTCGTAGGTATTTTCGCTGAATGTAATTTGTTATTGTTATTTATTGGCTCTTTAAACATATCAATGTAAATACTTATTCGCGCTTTATGAAAAACTATAGGTACAGCTGAACTGATTCTCGTTCCAACGGAAAACAACAAGTTAAAACTTAACAAAAATCCTGTTGTGCCTTGAAGGGTTATATACATATACATATAAGCGTACCATTGAAGAAAATCTACTCGAAAAATACTCAAGTAATTCAAGATAAATCTTTGAAAAGCTTAGCGACCTCTAAAATTATCATATTTATCCGGGAGGCGCAGTTTCGAATCCTGTTCGCGATCGTATTCTTTTTCCATTTATAAAATTGATACATTGAAAAAAATTATTTTAGTATCTGAATTTAGAAGTAGTTATTTAACTAGCCTAGGGCCGCTTAGGTATGGCGGCATGTGCGACATGTCTTTGACAAGTTGCCGCACATGCCGCTAAAAATTTTCAGAGCACGCCGCCGTTTTTATTACAAATGTCGCTGCGCCGCGCCGCCTTCAATGACTAGCGTGTCTATTAGTGGTCGGAAGTGATCGGGAGGTGGCAGTTCAGTAAAAGGGCCTACCCCTTTTTCTAAATCGCCGCCGCCTCCATAGAATAGAATAGAATAGAGTAGAAGCGTTTATTTCCAAGAATATGGTCATTACAGATGTAGGTAAAATTATTTACGTTCTGCATATTCTGCCAAATGTGGCGTGCAAATATTTAACTTATATCTAAATTTTAAACAATGTATTATTTTTAATGTTTTTTTAATTTTTGGTTTAGATTACACTAAATATTTATTTAACATATATATGTACAATATAAATCATGCCGATGGCGATAAAGTTAATTTAAGCTCTGGAATAATATTATTAGGAAAGTATAATATATTAAGACTAGAGATGTAATATGGATTTGTTGTTAACAATTTAAAGAGCTGATAAATTTGTCTTGAAGATATTCATTAGTGTTATAATAAACTTTTGCTTTTAGTAGCTTATTTAATTCATTGCGAAATTTTTTACATTGTTAATTTTTAATTTTTTCTGGCAGATCATTATATAATTTTATGGCCATACAGTGTGAGTTTCGTTTATTTATTTCTAGGTTAATTTGTGGTATTTCTAGACGATTTTTATGTCTGGTTCGACTACCTTCTTTATCTCCTAATTTTTTGAAGAGTGAGGAATTATTTTTAACAAAGATACAAATTTCTAATAAATATATACATGGTAATGGCAAAATTTGGTGTTTTTAAATAGGGGTTTACAACTGTCGAGGTAGTCACAATTGAACATTGCTCTGATGCATTTCTTTTGGGCTACAAACAGTTTATTAGAGTCCACTGAATTGCCCCAGACTATGATGCCGTATCGTATTAAGGAGAATACATAGGCATGGTAAGTTAAGATTGCAGCCTTTTCGTTTATTGTTTCTCTAACTCTTTTTAGAACAAAGATGAATCGACCAATATTATTTAAAAAAAATTGTATATGTGGTTTCCAGGTACAATATTTATCCACAGAGATACCTAAAAATACACACTCTTCAACATTGTTTAATAGCTGATTATTGTATATTATTACTAGTACTTTAGTGTCCCACTAAGATTGCTTCCGATAGGATGTCCGTATTCAATTGCGAAATCCATTACCTATCTAATTGCCGTGACCCGCTTGTGACTGGTGTTATCTTAGTCTAATTATTGGCGCGGTCACCTGATCTTAACCCTTTAGATTTTTATCTCTAGGGCACCGTCCAACACGTCTTTTTAGAGAAATTGTAACACTGAAGTCAAATGCGGTTACGAATAGTCACTGCATTCGATGAAATCAAGACTGATACATCTGTTCTAAGAAACGTACGTGAAAACACGTAACGAGCTCAGAGTTAAACGTTAAACGGTATGAGATGCATATTGAGCATCATCTCCGAGACCGTCAAGTAGACGTTTTAATAAATTAGTGTTTTAAGTTTGCATGATCCTGCAAAAATGAAAAATGAAAATTATCGCTAAATTCATGAACAGCAAACAGCTGAGTGAAAACACGTAACGAGCTCAGAGTTCACGACCTTAGTGGAGGCACACCGCACGTGTTGCGGCGGCGCGGCGGCGCCTTTGATATAACTTTCTATCTCTGTCGGGCCTCGCGTCAAAGCTCCATGCAGAATTACATAGGTAATAAATCAATATTATTTTACAATTAATTATTATTTAAAGTTATTATATTAAATGGAAAAAGAGAGTTCGCTAAGCATGCGTTATTGCTTTTCAAAGATTTATCTTGAATAATTATTATTTAATATTTAATTTGATTTTTTTATAGAAGAGTTTCCCAAATGCTTTATTTGATTACATATGAATATCGATTCTGATAACGCAGCTAACAGGAACAACAGGGTTTTTGTTACATATTGTATAAGGAGTAACAGCTAATTAAAACATAATTATGCGCGGGAAAAACCGCAGGACACAGGTAGTAATAACTTGTAATAACATAAAGAATGTAATTAATTTGTAAAGATATGTCTAACACGGACAAAAAAACTGAAAATCCCACAAAAAAATATCGGGCGTATTTTTATGAAACCTTCACCATTTTAAAGATAATTAAAGTTAACGTCTTTAAATGTAATACCTTTTATTTATTTTTAACTAGCTGAGCCTAATTTGCTCGTTATATAGTCGGCTACCTGCCAGTAAAATCTTATCAGAATTGGTTCAGCCATTTCAAAGATTAGCCGGAACAACCAGACAGATAGACAAAAAATTTAAAAACTCATTTTTGGTCACAGGTATCGTGAAATACCTGTATGATCTTAAAAAAACTATTATTTTAACATTACAAACAGACACTTGAATTTTATTTATTTGTATTGATTACAAACAGACACCTCATTTTTATTTATTTGTATTGATGAGCAAGTCGTATTGCTGGGTGGGAGCACATTACGTTACTCTAACCCGGGACCACTCGACCAACGAGGCAGTCAAAAAAACAAAGTGGTGGTAGCGCTTGCTTGAACGCGTGCGACGCGACGCGTTTTAGTGGATAGTCGTCATTGCGTAAGTGCATTCGAAGTCGTCACCATGAATCACTACATTGTGTTGCAGAGGGGAATAGAAATAGTTTCCGAAATAATTCGAGGCGACTGTTGCGGGTGTTGCTCCATGTCGAACTTGGTCGACTTCTATTGCGAACCGGACATTCTGCGTTAAAACCGTCTCCTGCAACCTTACCCTTGGTCTTCGGAATGCAGTCGGTCGGGTATAAATCCTTTTTCGAAATCTAATTTTATTTTGACAAAGATGGATGATTACTTTGATAATTTTGTTTAGAACTTGCGTTAGATGCCATGGTACAATCCTTGATATAACCGAAAACATGAAAGTCACTTAAAAAGTATCAATTTAATTTAATTTACTATGTAAAACACAAGCATGCGTAATCATATAATATGGAATATTGATTACTTTAATCAAGATGAACGATTACAAGTAATCGTGATTGCGTGTAATCCTGATTCCTTGTAATCAATTAAAAATCTGATTACAAAAGTAGTTTGATTACGCCCATATCTATGGGGATACTCTTGAAATGAATACCAATTCCATTCCAATTCCAATATTAAATGGACGCCTTAAAACGACGCGTAATATTAAAATAAATTTATCGAAATTGCAGTTGCCGCAATTTTAAAGCTTGTTGCTTTATTAGTATCCCGATTCTATAATTCGTTTTTAGACGTTTTTACATTTAAAAGTACGAACTGACATATTTCAAATATCAATCGAGTGGAATTATTTTCAAGAGTAAGCCTACTGGTCTCTGCCTACTTCCCTCGCTATGTCCCTCGCCCCTCGTCGAGTGTGTGGCTGCAGGCTTAGATTATATTATATAGTATGTTCATTTCTTCATTCTTCTTAAGGTAAGGTATTATCCTACACCTACTCCTATTTGCCAACCTTTAATAAAAATTGAATATTGTTCTAATTTTTTTTAATAAATATTTCTGATTTAGATTAGTATGTAAAAGTAATATAAATGTAATACTAATACATTATACACCACACCACTATTCATATCGCGTTGCGGGTTGCGGGGTACGGGCGGTTTAACGTTAAAATAAAGCAATATGGCCGACTTTCACCGGTTGGTTTGTCTGTTTTGATATTAATTGATAAAAATTATCTTTTGCTATTACATAAAACTATATTGGGTTATTGAGTTATAATTATTGTGTACGTTAAAATCCGTAACTAATTATGGAAGCACTTATACCAGTTATTAATAAATTACAAGACGTTTTCAACACAGTCGGAGCTGATGCCATCCAGTTACCTCAAATCGTAGTTTTAGGAACTCAGGTAACTAATTTTCAATTAATTTATATTTTCAATATCATATCGATAGTCGCGATTGCAATGGCAGATGAACACGGCAAATTTCCTGTAGATACATATCTGTAATGGTTATGTAAAGGTGTCAGTGGAGTTCTTTGTCCCCATTATGATCAATTGGACTACACTGTCATTGACCAAGACCGCACTCCCGATTCAGAATTGCTAAAATTCAATTGTGTTATTTTTATGACAATTCTATTGCGCATAAACCCTAGGTCGCTAACGTCGAATCAATAAAACAATGATGACATCAAGTTAGACATTTCTCGAGGATAAAAGAAAACAACCCGAAATAATGTCCTGGCGTATTTTTAAAACTATGTTTTCGCCACTAATATTAGCCTCTTGCTCAAAATAGCTCTTGAACTATTCTGGATTAAAATGACTATAACTTCCATTTATGAGAAACTATAGGTGATGTACAAAACAATAATATGAATAAAAAAGGTGGTGTAAAAATATATGCCATGCATCAAACAATACATCAAAATGACCATTTTTGTAAGCACAATATTTTTGTTTTCTTAACAGAGCTCTGGAAAGAGTTCAGTTATAGAAAGTCTAGTTGGCCGTTCATTTCTTCCACGAGGGCCAGGCATTGTGACCCGGCGTCCACTTGTTCTGCAGTTAGTCTACAGTCCTAAGGATAGTAAGGAACATCGCTCAGCTGAAGAAGGTGAGTCTATAAATCTGTACAATTTACTTAAAAGCTAGATAGATATTCTAAGTGTTATAATTCAAATTGAAATAATGGAAATTAGCATAGAATGCATTACCAAGTAGTTATAAACTTACAATTATCAAGAATGTCAGAATCATCAAAGAGATTGACAAACATTTAGAATACTATCAATAAATTACATTTAAAGCATTTTAATATTATTCGAGTTTATTATGTGTAAGTATGGGATATTTCTAGCTATGATTTAAGTCTTATGTGTTTTAGAATATCAACTTCAATGTCATTCATATAAAAGAGCATTGTTCTTCCTACTGTAATATTTCCATTTATATTGACTACCAGTAATTGATAATAATTGTGCAGTATTCAATGTAATTTTTATTGTTACATTTATGTGGCACTGATCCCAGACCATATATCAATTAATTAATACAATGATTGTCATTATTATGGAAATAAAATTACAATTATTTTCCTAGATATGTAACATTCAAATAGAATTTGCTATCATACATAATATGTAAAACTAAGATATTGTGAATGATAGATGACATACAATTATGCTATTATACTAATAATAATTAAAATGTTGTACTGTTTGTAGTAACTGTTTAATGTAATATACAGTTTTTGGTAGTAGATAAATTTAGTTTAAGAGTTTGATAAACTAGTATAATGACAATCACAATTTGAGCTTCCAATATTTCCAGTGTGAACAAACACTGTAATAAGTAGCCTAATTAGAATTTTGTTTTTATTTAAATCCATTGCTAGAGTTAAGAAACCAGAGTACTGAGACACCATCATGGAATCCAATAGCTCAACTTTCCCAAAAACTTACTGCAGGTTTGTATTAGTTCTGGACAGTAATAATTTGTATGTGCATGTACCTGTCATATGTTTGTTTTTGCCTGTACCCCCAAATCTTATATAAAATTATAGAGTAAAAAAAAAACTTCATTATATCCATAGACTATTTCACTTCCTTGACTCATTTAGTTTTTAACATGCAATGTCAAAACACAGTGTGCCTTATTCACACAAAAATTTTACATGAATTGCATGACTGAATAATGTTCATTCTAAACTCTCAATATACATATAAAATTATTAAAATATACTGCATACCATGATTATTCAATTCCTTTATATTGTTTCAGGTACTGTAAATCTAGAAGAATGGGGCAAATTTCTCCATACCAAAGAAAGAATCTATTCAGATTTCGATCAAATAAGGCAAGAGATAGAGCGAGAAACAGACCGCATGGCAGGCAACAACAAGGGAATTTGCCCAGAGCCTATAAATCTCAAGATATACTCTACCAGGGTTGTAAATCTCACATTGGTGGATCTCCCTGGTATCACAAAGGTATACATTAATATTGACAAACAATGTTTTCTCATGTCACTGAACAGTTTATTTGAAAAAAAAAACTTGCTTCTTCTACTCTGTTTATTCTTACTAGGTACCAATAGGTGATCAGCCGGAGGATATTGAAAATCAGATTAGGAATCTAATTATAAAGCATATTGCCAATCCAAACTCCATAATTCTGGCAGTGACAGCTGCTAATACAGATATGGCCACAAGTGAAGCTATTAAAATGTCCAAAGAAGTTGACCCTGATGGCCGAAGAACTCTAGCTGTGGTCACAAAACTTGATCTCATGGATGCAGGTAAACCTACCCAAACAATGCTAGTTATACTTACTAACCTCCATCTAAAAAATGTGTAAAATAAGTATCAGTTACAGCTTATCTCCCAAATTAGATTACATGAAATGTTGAGATAAAATAGTGTAATAATTCTAGTAGTGTGATGATAAAATTATCCAATGTTTCCCCATCTAAACAAGTGATATTTGATACTAAAATAGTGATTTATTTCAGGAACTGATGCTATAGACATCCTCTGCGGCCGCGTCATACCCGTAAAACTTGGCATTATTGGAGTCGTAAATAGATCGCAGCAAGACATTATTGATAAGAAAACGATTGGGGTAAATTATCTATCAATCACTTGTTTTTCTATAATATCTGTTTGGCAATTAGGCATCTTTCGCACATTATTAATATTTGGCTATGAAATGAGTTATATTGGTATTAATGCGTTTGGCTACAACTTCTTAATAAATAAATTTTTCTTCTTTCTTAATAATATGCAAAATTATGTTACATGTTTTGGTTCTTGTAGTTACAAATCTACCACAAAATATTGTATTTTACCTTTTATATTTTAATAAATTTTATTATTTATTTATTTACAAAATAACGACCTTCATTATTAAACATTTGATTTTTCGTTTTACCAAAAAATTTAAGTAACAATTACAAGAATAGATTGCCACTTCTATTCAGAATACAGTTATTGCCGACTATTAGAATGAATAATATCAATTATTGATTGCAATTGTATTCAGGACGCACTCAAAGATGAAGCAACATATCTGCAAAGGAAATATCCCACAATCGCAACACGCAACGGCACGCCGTACTTGGCAAAGACCTTGAACAGACTATTAATGCACCACATTAGGGATTGTCTGCCGGAATTAAAGGTAAATAACGTTACCATATTAGAAAAATATAATTATGTTCTTAGCAAGATTCTTTGTAAAAATGTTACCCTACTGTTTAGGGGGCGTCCATAAATTACGTGAGATGTTTAAGGGGGGGAGTGGGTCGAGTCAAATCTCGTCTAATCTTACGTTGGAGAGAGGGGGGGTCTCGGCAAATATCACGCAATTTTTTTTTTGATTGAAACTATAAACATTTATACTCTCGTCTCAAGAGAGACCGCGCATGATTCTCCATGGACTGAATTAGAGTAGATATTCTTTTTTTAATCACAGTAGTTACGATTTAAGTATTCTATTGTAAAATTTTTATTATACACTTATAATTAGGCTCTCAGCAATATTGATTACTAGTCTTAAACAAAAGCACGAAGCAATTGTTTTGACTTTTTTTTTCTTTTTACAATAACAATCCAACGCGTTTACGTAAGAAACCCACATTTTTAAAAATCTCAAGTGAGATTGGGGTGTGGGGGAAGGGGTTGATTTTAAAAAAACACCTCACGTAATTTATGGACGCCCCCTTATGAAAATACAGTGGTTGAATGTATGTTCAACTAAGACTTAATTAACTTATATAAGATTTTTATTTGGGGAGAACCAATAAACTTTGACCAATGAATATCAATGTTTAATCAGTAAAGATAGATATCTGATTTCTATTATCTTAAAATTGCTAAAACCAAGATAATTCTATCCATGCGTGTTTATCATGAGTGAATATGAATTTTGCCCCAATAGACTAGCAATCTTGCATCATGGGAAATATAGCTCTATGCCTTGTATTGATATTTAATTGATAAATACCATTGTGCATTTACTGTTAAGCACCATTATGTCTCTTTGTCTATTCTTTTCTTAGAGTTCTATACCTCACACTGAAAAAATACTTCATTCTTATTTTATTTCTTCACTAAGACCCTTTTTGCTTGTACAGTTATTAGAGGTAGAATTCAATTGACACCCGGCGGAATTTTACATTATAATTTTTTTTATTCAATAAAACCAGTTGAAATTTACGCAAAATACATTATTGTGCCTATATCATGGCAAATTAAAAAACAAATAAAAAATTCAAAACTCATGGGCGATCCAAATACAAAAAACTAGATAATGCATTTTTAAACCAACAATATAAAAATAAACGACTCTCTTCAATTTTTATAGATAGTCGCGCCAATTTATCATTTCATACATAAACATATATAATTATTTTTTTAATGATCACCTCAGGTTCGTGTCAACGTAATGATCTCACAGTTCCAATCTCTTCTCAACTCTTACGGAGAAGATGTGTCGGATAGATCGCAGACGCTACTGCAGATTATAACTAAGTTTGCAAGCGCATACTGTTCCACCATAGAGGGTACAGCTAGGAATATAGAAACCACAGAACTCTGTGGAGGCGCCAGGATATGCTACATTTTCCATGAAACCTTCGGCCGCACCTTGGATTCCATACATCCTTTAGTTGGTAAGTTGTTTTGACTTTCGTCATGTACAATGCGTACTTCATATTGCGCGGTAATAACGCTATGTTAATTCCTCGAAGAATCATGTTGGGATTTGAATGAATGGTAGGTAGTACTTGTTGATATACTCTCATATGACATAAAACAGTTTTCAGATGGTGAGTGCTATCTGGATTTATACTAATTAGTTTTTTAGCCATCTTATCAACTATTAAAAATTTTATTACATTGTTTCTTTTCACCGTGACAACAAACTTGTTACGATGCATCAGCGATGCGATAAATGGTTTTCTTTGTAGTGTAACATTATCTCTATGAAAAGTGTCAATGAATTATGAATGGATGTATTTTGCTTAGTCATGCATTTACGTCAAAGATACTATCGCATTTCTGTTTCTCAGTTCAGATCGCACAGATTTAAATCCCACTAATAAATATAAAAACGTAACATAGATTATAACAGCGATAGTCCCTCTGATTGTCCCTCAGCAATTACTGGGTTTTAAATAATGGATCCTCCTTCACATTCAGTTACGGGTAAAATCCAATGTTATTTTTATCAGGTTTGACGCGCATGGATATTCTGACTGCGATCCGTAACGCGACGGGTCCGAGGCCTGCGCTCTTCGTTCCCGAAGTGTCATTCGAGTTGCTTGTCAAGCGGCAGATCAGGAGATTGGAGGACCCATCACTGCGTTGCGTTGAACTGGTAAAAATATTTTCGTTTTATAGATTTACTTTTCCTTTTAGCATGTTTTCTTTGCAACACCTTAAGGTCAGCAGATAGGCCTAAGGCCTAAAAAAACAACCCGACACGCGCATATCCAAAATCAGTGTACCTATGTACTACTACGCGGTTCGTCGCCCTGAAAGTGTTAACTACGCTAAAAATGCGTAAATATTTGTACAAACATTAAATACATATATTATTCATTGTTATCGCATACGGTTATTTATAAAAATCTGAAGCAATAATTATCCTACAAGTCTCATTCGCTTTAGTTAAGAAACACTAGCATATTCTTACGTTGTTGGCGGTATCAATGTCGATACACATTTTCATAATAAATGCAATAAAAACGTGTTTGTTTCTTTAAAAAAATAACTAATAATTATTTTTTCTCCAAGAACTTTTCAATGTTCCAACCAATTGGTACAGTTTCCTCTGAATAAACGCCACGATTTCTTTACGCTCTTTTAGAACTTTACTGACGGTATGTTGTGTCCATAAAGGTGCACGAAGAAATGCAGCGTATCGTACAACACTGCGGCACAGAGGTGCAGCAGGAGATGCTGCGGTTCCCGCGCCTGCACCAGCGCATCGTGGACGTCGTTACACAACTGCTACGCACGCGCCTGCCGGCTACTAACTCTATGGTATGGCGTTTATACATTATTTATTAGTGGTATTACCAGTTTAGACACTAGCCAGCATTGAAGGTTCGGTTAATTGAGGAATTGTATTCAAATATTAGATATTTGTGAATGAAAAAAAAACCTAATTTTAAATTAAATAATATTAACTAACTTCTGCCCGCGCCTTCCTCTGTGTGGACTTTGGGTTCAGCCGGGATAAAGAGTATCCTATGTGTTAATTCAGTTTATAAACTATCTGTATGCCAAATTTCATCCAAATCCGTTCAATAGTTATTTGTATTAGTGAGTAATAAACGAACATCCACCCATCCTCACAAACTCTGGTATTTATAATATTAGTAGCGATTGATTCTTCATATTATTGGAGTCCGTTTTCGGTCTTATTAGATGTATATGATCAACATGGCATAATCTACAAGAATATGATGGCAATCTCCATTCTATTCGTCTCCAAAAAACAGTATGAGGTTTAATTTCGGATGCATATTACGTAAGTCTAAATCATACCAAAATCCATTCAACAGATTTTGAAATAAGCCTGATTATACAGATCTTCTTCAATTTAAGAGCTTGGCTCTTGTCGGTGGAGCAAACGCCATTGCTCTCATTCCTCTGATATTCTTCATCTATTTCTCCATTTTGACCTTTTAATCCGACTAGACTCCTACTTACGCCTTCAATTGTTGCATAACATAATATATACAAGACACATACAGACTGAATTTTTGAAATGGGTGAGGATGGCCAAATGCTAAACTATAAGGAAGAATACTTAAAGGACTCTCAGGCTCGATTTTGGTGACAACTAAAATGGCATCATTGGATTTTTGAAAAATCTATATTCTTAACCAGGAATCGAATCGCTGATTTTGGAAAAAAAGCTCACTACGTAATTTCGAACAAGGTTGGTATGGGTATGGGTAATATGTGAATCAAAGCGTTACACATTCTACATTTTCCCTTAGTTTGCCGCATGGCTTTACTTTCCATAGCAACACTATCGAATGGTGCATCGAATACAGCATGCTGTTTTCTTTCCAAATTTAATGGGTTCGATTAATGCCTAGGAAAATTGATTTATCAAACATCGAATGATGCACTTTTAGTATTCATAAAATTCGGGCCCGTGAATCCTTTGAGTATTTTTCGCTATTCCTTATAGCTTCGGATTTGGCCATGAAAACCCATTTCAAAAATTTACCATGTATATATGTCGCAGATGGATAGCAGAATCCGCTGTTTTACAAAACGGCTAGTTGATTAACAAAACAGTACTGTTTTATAAAACAGCTGAACAACGTTCAGCTGGATTGCCATTACGATAAGTTTAACAAAACTGCTGCCCACGTTTAGACGTAATGCAGAATGACATATCTACAGTGGGACAGATTTCTTTATTGTATTAAATGGATAGTCACCACTCAAGTAAAAAAAAAGATACGGTATTCCGATTTGCCTTTCCGTCGCTGGGACGACGGAGCCTCGCGGGGCTCCTATTTTTGTCTGTCGGGTCAGATAAAACCTAAACACGGGCCCGCGTCATCCTCTTCGAACCTAACCTGTCCGTAGCTCGCTTCACTAGCTCATGCATAAATTTTATCTATTTTCTTTCATAATCCCAATATATTATCGACTATAGTAGTGGTTTAGTATTTACGTCATTCTAAATATTACTTTTATTTTTTACTAGTCTCATAAAAGTAAAATAAAGTTAAGTTATTGTTGTTAAGAGACACAGAGCCATATGCGACAAAATTTCGAACTAAAATCTACAATCTGACAGTTCATTTCACACTGTTTTACTTAATCTCTGATTGTTGACCCGCTGTATTGATAAACATTAATTCAATTCTGCGTGTTATAGTTCAGTAATTATGCAAAACCGCTAAACGTGGTTCAGCTGTTTTTCATAACAGTACTGTTTTGTAAATCAGCTAGCAGTTTTGTAAAACACCTGATTCTACAATCCATATGCGACATATATATATGATTATACAGATAGTGGCGTCAATTTTAATGTAGTAAACTGAACTAAATTTAAAACATTCTTGTATCTTAGTAACAGTTACTATATGAGCAAGATGGGACGAATCAAGAGATGTCAAATTCCAATTTAGGCACGTCAAATTAAAATCTCCGAACATTTTTAGTAGGCACAGTTTTAGGTAGCCACTAAAATTAGAGACCTCAAACGAAAATTGTATAAAAAATTTATGAATATTTAGTGATGTCATCGCGTCCCGCTTTTACAGTGACGGTTAGTAAAAGACAGCAGTGCTGTAATTTTAGTTTAGTTTGCTACATTAGACGCCTTGACGCCTTTACAATTGACGCCAGTGTCCGAATAAATAAATAAATAGTTTGATATAATGACATGATATGGGACATGTTACATAGTTTGAATAGTGGCCACCGCATATAACTTTGACTTACTCATATTTAATACATTTGAATATGGCCATATCTATATCCCATATCCATATCGGCAACCATATCAATATGGTTTATTTACGGGAAATTTATTTATATTGTCTAAATTCTGACGATGAAAAAAAACCTGAACAGAAGTCAAAACTAAATTAAGGTTGTAATAGTTATGCAACCATTGCATAAGTAGTACCAAAACATTATTGCCATCTATAATGACAATTCCCATATATTTCTGACATCCTCAGGTGGAGAACTTAGTACAAATTGAGTTAGCATACATCAACACGAAGCACCCAGACTTCCACCGCGAGGCTGCCTTAGTTTCCGGCATGTTGAAGAGTACGGACAGCCTTATGGATGACCACAGCCCCGTTTATCGCCAGAAGACCCCTCGACCCACACCCTCACCGGTATTCGCCATGTTCAAAGTATATATAAGCTTAAGTTATTATGTCACGTGTCTGTGAGAACTAATGACACTAACATAAGGTAAGTAGTTGCGTTGTCTTACTCCTTACAGTTGGTATTGAGTTTTTTTTAGAAGAGGTTTGTCTTTTTCGTTATTCACATCTAGGGAACAATCTGCGGTGGTACCTTCTCTTTGGACAACGGTAGAGGAAGTGCCTGTGAAAAAGTTATTGAGATTTATTAATTATTTTTAAGTTTTTTATTTTAATCAGAATTAGATAGTATAAAATATGTAAATTATTTGATACCACTTCTTTTTTTACTGCGGTCAATTTTATTTACGTATATTGATATTGATCTATTGTGGATAAATGTAATGTCAATATTAAGCTATGAACCACTGTATGGAGTAGATAGCCACACTTTTGTAGTGTTGAGTTAGTTTGTCAGTCTTTGTTGCTTGTGTTGTGCAAATTGCGTGTTCTTTTGTTTATATTTTTATGTGTTACACTTATACATAGATTCAGTTGTTTTAGCATTTCATATAACTTGATCAACAAAAAAAACTTACATTACATTATGCACTGGATAAAGTATGCAGGCAGTTAGTATAATTTTGTTCTAGGAGTTCGTTTTGACTGTTTATTTGGTGACCAAATCTTAACTGGAGAACTTACTCGAACTTACTAGTCTACTGAGCGTGTCTAACAATAAAGATTTCTTTCCTGTGCAGAAATCATCATAAAACTTACTCTTACATTGAGTGCACTTAAGTTGACTTATAGACACACTTTTAGACTACCAAATTTTTTTATGTACTGAATATAACTGTGCCAATTGTTTGTAGCTATTTCTTCGACAAATGGGTGAAAGAGGGTCCACCCTAGTATTCTTGGCAAGTGTATGGGATGCGCAAAACAAGGTAAAATAACGCTCGCCTAATATAGCGTCGGCTAGCTGTAATACTACAGTTCCATGTTAGCCACATTGTCCTACTAAATCATCAAGGCATCATGTTGGTGAAGCTTAGAATACTAAGTGGGCTCTCTACAAGCCCTTGTTTTCGGGACTGTGGTGTGTGGCGTTCATTGTGTTGAGCATAATGTAATGTGTGAGAAAGATTTTTTCACACACTACTCATCCCCGGTTGCGATAACTTGGCTTACGTTTCAAGTTTAGATGACAAGCTTTAAACCAAATTACAATTTCCTATAACGAATATACAGCTCCGTATGTAAGTGTTTTATTGATATCATTCTTAACGCGCTCTAATACAAATTCTTGTCATCTGAACTTAGCTTTACTGTTGCTGACTAACCTTTTCCATTAGTAAACATGGTCACTAATAATTACAAATTATTTATTGTTAATTAGGTTCACGTCTTGTACATTTACAGCAAGTTTATAAAGGGTTATTCTTAGTTTATACGAAACCCTGAGACACAATATGTTAATTTAAAGTACCGCTATAAAAATATTGAAAAATATCTAATGAAAACTCACAATGTTACAAGCTTGTTGTGTTGACTCTTTATCCTCCCAGAAATATATTCACTGCATCCCGCCTTACGTTAATTGATAACGTTGCCAATAGGTATCACACAGAACGGTTGTAAGTAGTGAGAACATTTTCCATCACACTTGCAGGCTTTGGAATGTCATAATGGACAAAATAGTTTCAGGTTTCATGTATACTATGATTAACCCTGTAGAACACAAAATAAGACATGTTCACATTTCCAATATTATTTTTAGGATAAGTAATTATTGTCCTGTTTTGTACTAGAAGTTGCTACAAAATGCATGAACTAGTAACAACGAACTTTTATATCTAGGTAATCTATCCAACAGACTTCAATGAACGAAGCTCGTCTTAAACATTCAAAATTCTCTTTTAGCATGTGCCAGCGATCACGGATGGTCAGGAAAACAAATCTCCAACTCAAAGCAATCACAGTGAATCTCCAGCAACTCCCCAGGTAAAAGACGTGGTTTCACATGCACAATTATTACCCATGAAATATACAGGGTGTTTCAGGGTAGTACATCATTTGGCAAATTGATCTGGCTGAAAGGACCGTTATTAGCTATCTCTTCAGCCCCAATAAATCATTCCTTTTTTTTCAACCGCGAGTCGTTATTTTTTATAATTTCGTATTTATTTTTATTTAATGTGCATGTCTTCCTCGCCTAAATAAGTGTACATGTGAAATTTTAGCTTACATTAGAAGAAAGGAACACCTAACTCCATACATTGGTTCATCGCATTTTAAGTAAATAAACATCTTTACTAGATAAAATAAATCGACGACACGAGTATCAAAATCTGAAATCGAATATAAAGTCCCGAGTTGTTGTGTGACAGTTCGGTACTTAATCCTTTTCTATACCCATCAAGTCTCGCATTACATCAAAACGATAATTAAAAAAAAAAAAATTTTTTTAGATGAACGGCACACCAGAGAACAGGGTGCTGACTCCACAGAAGCCAGTAAACCTTCTGCCAGAAGTGCCGAGCCATACCTCGCGCAAGCTCTCTGATAGAGAACAACACGATTGTGATGTCATTGGTAAGTTAAATGTTATAAATCTTCATAATTGTTTGAAAGTCTGTACAGCCCTGAATGTTCAAACTAAACAGTTGACTTAATAAAATCAAAGTTTTAAATGAAACTGCATCAATATATCTAATATAATATTAGCATGGCAATGAGTGCAACTTACAGCCTGGTCATTTCATAACATAATTTGTCTTCTGGTGTTAGCTTAAATAAACCGCAAATATATACCTCACTAACTTCATTTAACTCAACATTGTATCATCCAACAGTATTTTCTTATGATGCTAGGTGGACGGAGCGATGAGCCATCGTTCCTAAACTCTAACACACAGACTGTAGACGGCATCAACGTGATGCAATTGAATCATATGGGTGACCTAGTTGGTGAGGATAGAGCAGTGTACAGAAAGCTTTACTCATTTTGCTCACTGTTAAACTTCCGACCACCTATCATCGAACTTTTTTGCTTGCTGCTTGTACCTTGTGTGTGTTGTTTTAAAGTTATAACATATTTTGCTAACCCCTAATCAAAATAGATTAATTTTAACCAGGTTTGTTGTTGTTTTCTTTTTTTCATAATAATATTATTATATCTTCTTTTTGACAACTAATAATTAATTTTTTTGCTCTCTATTTTAATTGATAATGTCGTATATTTGATGTGGGGTTTCACCAGTACAAATATACCTAATGTTATTCTATGATTTCATAAACTTTATTTTCAATTAACATTCGACAAACCATCACATATCATAAGCATTGCGTTTTAAAACGGAAACATTTCGCACCTTTGACTAACAAGATAAAATGGGTTGGTTCATATAAGGATTGGCGTCGCTGATTGAATACCAATTCCTTTTAGGAACCACCATTTAGTAAAAATAAATAAGCATTTTGTTTTGTTTTTCAGAGCGATTGATCAAGTCATATTTCTACATAGTACGAAAGTCGATCCAGGACTCGGTACCAAAAGCTGTAATGCATTTCCTAGTGAACTATGTGAAAGATAACCTGCAGTCCGAACTTGTGACTCACTTGTACAAATCGGACCAAGCAGAGAGCCTGCTTAACGAGTCGGAACATATTGCGCAGAGGAGGAAGGAGGCGGCGGACATGCTCAAGGTAAATCTTTAACTTTTTTGTGTGTAGGTAAAAAAGAACAAAGCTATAATATATAAACCATTATCAAAGCAAAGTTTTACATATATTATCAGAATGAAATGTTCAAATACAAAATTATAATTAGATAGAATGAATTGTATGCATCAATTATATCATATTATCTTATCGGAAAGTATAGTAGCTAATATTCATCTCGTACTGTTTTGTTTTTTAATTATATAATATATATTATAATTACGACGATTAAAAATAATATTCGTGTGTATTAGTATACTTCAAACGATGTAATACTGCCAAAAGCATACTGTCTGAGACAGCATTATTACAATGCATTGTATTATATTGCCATCATCACTACGAATGGTAAGTGATGGTAGTGCCTATGTTGATATAAGCGCACAGGCTGGCGTTCTAAATGGGCAATGAGAATTCAACATCTTTATATATTTACAGGCTCTGCAGCGTGCCGGTCAAATCATCAGTGAGATCCGAGAAACTCACATGTGGTGATGGTCATCGGATGACGAAGACTCTAGTCCGTGAATTAGTAAATTTGAGCCGTGATCGCTCTGTACATATTGCTCTTACTGTAGGTAAATTATGTGCGTTAGGCTTTTTACTTACAATGCATAATATGCGCATACATTTGTTTTTATCATTTCCATTCTGCAGCTCTCTTTGCTATGTATTAGATATTTATTCATGACACTTTGTCGATAACCAAAAATTTGAGTGGAAGCAGAAAATGTAGAAGCAAATGCATGTTAGTTATAGTTGGACATTTTTAAATTGGCTCCACATACAGGTAAAGGTGTGTTTAGTTAAGTATTCAGTCATTTTGCAAGGTATATAGTAGAAAGTACTTATTGTTGTCATTTGATAATTTTTAATGTAAAATTTAGTACCAACTTCATGTAACAAGCTCTATGTTTATCATCGTGCGTAAATTGTTTTAAAAACTCAGGCTCCATTTCGTGTGTGCTATGTACCAGACTGCTCTTGTGAACTTTTTATATATATATATATTATGCTCTTAAACATCATTTCGAATTTATCGCATATATATTATTATACTACCACTGAGCATAAGTTTTTAAAACAACCAATTATAGTGCATCCTTACTCATTTCCCATTTTGTATAATTTAGCCGCGTAAGATCTTAATTAGCTTGATCTTAAGCAAGCAATATTATGATTCCATTGTTACTAGGTACATAAAATAATGATGAGATCTCTATCATAGTACACAAAAATATGTTAGACGTCCTAGCTGCTGGAAGTATCATTTATACGTGCGCCTGTGAACAAAAACGCATTCCAAAAACAGCTTGAGCTACGCTAAACTTTATAAAGTTACAAGACGCGATAAACCAACATATTTCAAATACTAAATGCATGATGATGTAAATGGCATCTGATACATAGAAGTTGTTGCCTCTATATTTTGGTAACATAACATTGTGCCAATACATTTAATACCGAGATGCGCCGGTGGTTTGAATCAATGCAGTTTGTTTCAGTTGTACTTTATTAAATTATGCACAAACATTATGCTGTTGACTTCAGTTACCATTTCACTATTGTTAATATATAACAAGCACATAAGGTAGGCTTAACATTAAGGTGTATTCACATTAACATTGTAGTTAATAATGCAGTGATATTACTTGTAATGTCTGCTATATAGACATTTCCATAAAAGTTGGCTGTCCTTAGTAGTTTTACTGTACCTTATTATTGAAATTTTGCTCGTTTAATGATTGAATGGTGTGTTAGTCAGATAATATGAATTGATTAGATGTATATTCTGTTTATTATCCCCTATATACAGGGTCGGTTGGTTATGTTTTTTAAAGTTGTCTGTGTCAAGGCTTTTTATCATTGATTACACCATTCGTTTATATAGAGCAATAAATTTGCTTTTACAGTATATATTAAATGTAGTTCCTTGTTTTAGATTATAATTTCGCATGCTATGTTATAAAATTTCATTCACGATTTCAAGTCATTTTGTGTCATGTCCATTCTAAAGTAATTTATTTGTTTTTATTATGGATTAGCATAGTGAGTATTCCAATGTTACATGATGTATTTATTGTTGAAGTTCAAGAAGGGATTTGCTTTTTGTATCGAACGAAACCAATTGAATGTTACATAAATAAGATTGTATTTGAAAGTCTGTTAAATATTAAAATAGATTACTTGTCATGGTGTAAATGCCTTTCTATTAAATTTTCCGAAAAGCTACAGTCAGATATTAATGTTTTGACATAACGGTCTGGCAGATGTTTCAAACTATCGAATTATTGACACGGAAGAAAAGGGAAGAGAAGCGTTATCACCGATGTTTAAAGTATAAATTAATATTGAGCATAAAAAAGCCAAGGAGTACTCCTGTACCCCTTCTTTTACGTGATAAAACAAAATTGACCCGAATTCTTTAAATATCAAACAAATTTTTAGAAGACAACCTTGTACTTTCTAGTTGAGATCTGGTAAAACCAGACAAAAAAATAAAATAACGTACAGCAAAAATAAATCTAGTGAAATTGGGTCGATGAAAAGTTAAAAAATTTGTGAATACAGAGAGATTTTTACCGCCATTCAAATTCAATTTTCAAATTCAATTTTTTTTTATTTCACGTAGACCAAATTACAGGCACTTATAAAACGTCAAAGCTAGGTGCACGGTTCCAAAAAGGTTGATCTTATGGAGAAGAACCGGCAAGAAACTCCATAGACACTCTTTTTGAATAAAATTTTAATTACAATGGTGTATTGATGGTATGTGAGAATAATGTAGAATAATGTAAGAGGAAAACAAAAGCAAATGATTGAAATAGTAAAAGTTTATAAAGCCAAAACGATTACCAAGGCAATTACGAGCGGACCAGTCCCGACAGACAGCACCCGTTCACGAGTATGACGTGCGCATCAGCGTCGCTGAACTCAACCATTTTGAAGGGAACTCAACGACCCGATACACAACGCCACCATCAGCAAGACATTTTAGTGAGCATGACAAACTCATAATGCCTGGCAATAGGCAGGTGAATGTATATATTAATGTAATATATAACATTATTAACCACATGATGCTCACATTTTACAGAAAAGCAATGAATTATTTTATTTATTAATTAGAGACTCATATAAGAATATAGAGTACAATCTGTAATTAGAATAATAACAATAAGTTATGATAAAGTAATAAATACGTATGTCAAATATTAATATAAAATAACTGTAAAAAGACAGTTCGGTCAGAAAATAGACTAAAAAAAGAAAAAAGAAATTATACAAAAGTAAGTTTATGTCCGCGCTGGTCAAATAGTGCCAGTGGGTCACAGTGTGCAGAAAGGAATCGTTCGCCATACATCTGTATCATTAATGTACTGATTTATACTATAATAGGCTCTGGACATTAAAACGCGCTTAACAATCGGTTTGAACTTTAAGTCCGGCAAGTCAATAATATGACGAGGAATCTTGTTATAGAACCTAATACTATTACCCATAAATGACTTGTTGGTCTTACGAAGTCGAAAACCTGGTACTTGAAGCCTATCTTTGTAACGGGTGTTTAGATTGTGGCGGTCACTCTTTTTATAAAATTGGGCAATATTTTTCCGAATATACATAATATTGCTAAATATGTACAACGATGGTAATGTAAGTATATTTATTTCCTTGAATAGTTCACGGAGCGACTCACGGCTTCCCATATTATAAATAGCTCGGACTGCTCTTTTTTGTAATATAAATATAGTCTCGATATCAGCAGCCGATCCCCACAGTAAAATGCCATAAGACATAATACTGTGGAAGTATGCAAAATAAACTAGCCTAGCTGTAGCTTCATCTGTCATCTGTCTTATTTTCCTAACAGCAAATGCAGCAGAGCTCAATTTGCCTGCAAGTGCCTCTATATGAGGTCCCCATTGCAGTTTAGAGTCCACTGTAACGCCTAGGAAGACAGTTGAGGGAACCAGATCTAATACTTTATCATCAAGTTTCACATTTGAACCTACGTGGGTTACATTTGGGATAGAGAATCTAATACATTTGGTCTTTTTTGAATTTAGTAGAAGATTGTTTACAGAAAACCAGTTAAATACTTTACTAAGTGTATTATTGGGTTCTATCAAATCCCTGTCCTTTCTATTAACTTTGAATATAAGAGATGTATCGTCAGCAAATAACACTATATTTGACATTGTATCCTTAATTATGTGAGGAAGATCGTTGATATAAACAAGGAATAGAAATGGGCCCAAGATTGATCCTTGTGGTACACCCATTTTAACAAGCGCGCCTGTAGAAACGACATTGCCAATAGAAACCTTTTGTTCACGATTTGACAGATATGAATTTAAAAGATCAAAAGATCTACCTTGAATCCCATAATATTTTAACTTTAGTAAAAGCGTTTGGTGATCTACGCAGTCAAATGCCTTAGAAAGATCACAGAACACGCCTATAGCATCCTGCGAATCTTCCCAGGCCTCCAATACTGTTTTCATTAGGGTGGATGCTGCATCTTCCGTAGAACGTCCCTTCGTAAATCCGAATTGTTTTTCATGTAATATTCCGCTTTTATTAAAATAAATTAACATTTGATTTAATATAATTTTTTCAAATATTTTGCTTAATGCAGGCAGCACAGATATTGGCCTATAATTAGATGCGTCAGTTTGGCAACCTGCCTTAAAAATGGGTACTATTTTACTATATTTCATTAGATCAGGAAATACTCCGTCTGCGATACAAGTATTAAATATTAACGTCAACAAGGGCGCAATTTTAGCAATTATGGGTTCAACGGCTTTGATTGATAATCCCCATAAATCTTCAGTTTTTTTAACAATTATACTTTTAAATGTTTTAATGATGTCACAATGTGACACATAACTAAATTCAAAATTACCGTTACATAAATCTAAATTTTTCTCTAAGATGGACGCAGCTACTAGTGCGGACGACGGGAGACATTTAGTAGTCTCTACAGGAATATTTGTAAAAAAAGATTCAAAGAAATTAGCAATTACACTTTTATCTGAAACTAATTTGTCATTGTAGTCCTACCTACTTTCTCAGACTGGATGTTTTTCGCCTACGTCGGTCGCCAGTCTTGCCAGACAATACTTGTATCGAAATGAAAACAAATGTTGTTTAGTAATTGTGTTTATTGAATAATAATAATAACGATGGTATTTACATGTAACATACTGAGATTTTTATTAATAATGGGCTTGAAATAATGTTATTAACTTACAGTATGTGGGCCCTACAACTACTGTTTATTAGAATAACGAAAGATATCGTATGAAATTGGAATAATTAATAAAATGTACCAACATTATTTAAATATTAATCCAACAAAATCATTGAATATTACAAAAACCAAGGCAATGGCACGTTATTGTTCAACAGCAGATCTAATTAATTAAACAGCCAATAACAACAAATGTAAAATTCTCACTATAAAAATAATAAGTATTTATGTTATATCGTCATGGAACCATAATGATGAATGGATTGAGTATTAATTAAAACAAATGACTCTATAGACTTTGTGATGCATATTTATTTTAGAGCCGACTTTTAATTGTCAGATATTTTGTATCTAAATAATAAATGTGAAATCTTCACGGTTTGTCTCCCGCAAAATTCAAACTTATTTTTCTGATAAAAAAATATCTGACAATAGAAATATCAGCCCTTACTCAACTATTATTACAGGCAAGGCTTGAGAAACATTGTGACATCTAGTTAGTACTCTAATATTTTAATAATAGTGAACTTTAATATCAAAAATATGTTAGTTCCCAGTCTAAACGGCATTACAACAAGACTTAATAGATAATTTATATTTAAATATGATTAAATTGTGACAATGCTTACACATGTGACATGTTCACATATGGAACATCGGGTTTGTTGTGCTGGCTAAGAGTAGCTACGTGGCATTATAACATTTCATATAAATTCCGCACTAAGTTTTCTCTTTGCATTCATAGTTTACAAGTTACTCTGCTATTTATTCATTCATTAATTAACCTAGATGCCTTATTACGTAACATCTTTCTAATCACAAACGACATCTATTAGTCTATCTAAATTCATTCCCAAAATGCAACATTACAATTTGTACTATGATTACTATAATTTAGAAAAGAAGTCCTTCTATCTGACCAACTACATTCGAGTAGATGTCTATAACTATTGGCTAATATAAACACAATCGGATGCAACACACTAAACTAAAGGGAAACGCCCATTTAGCCACTTAATATTGCGATTACTTATCATCAATCAATACATATAATAAAAATGTCTGTACATGGAAGATATATGAGAAAAAATATTATTGGGACCTTTATCAACGCAAATAGCACCCAAAACAATGATTGTTAGATTTTTTGTCTATTTGTCTGTGCGTTTGTGCACGCTAATCTCAGAGACGGCTTATCCGATTTAGATATGCTTTTCACTAATATATTATGGTAAGCTTCACTTTAGTGTTTGTTTCATGTCAATCGATTCATAAATAAAAAGGTTATGCCAATTTCAATAATCACGTCGAACATTTGTTAATTAAGAATTTGTGTTCATGGTCGACATGGTATTAATTTGTAATAAAAACTACGGAATACGAAGGCGATTTATTTAAAAAAAATAGTTCGGCTAGGTGGCCAGTCCTTCTGTCAAAATAGGGATTGCACACATGGAACACTTATTGAAAAAAACTTGGTACTGAAAATCAATATCTCGCAAATATTTTTTTAAATACTTTTGCTGTAATTTTACTATTGTAAAGATAAAATGAATTATTAGTTGATTTATGGCCTAATACGATCTGAGCGATTCCTTGAAACGATTTCGTGTTTTCGGTTTAATATAAATATTGAATTTTCGATAAATCGATCCTACGTCCCATCCCTAACGTCAGTGGTCTTCTTATTTGTTGACACTGATTAAAGTTTATGCATTTCACAATTCAGTTTGTCCTGTATGCATCTGATTTTTTGACGACTGTGTACATTTATGGACCCTGCAACCATTCCCGATGACGACCTTGGCTTTAGTAGCCGTTTCCCACGAAAACACCGGCTTGCTAATGGATACCGTACCTATTTCTCTCAATTTTTTATTTATAGTTTATAATTTCCCACCGTATTCTAGCTAAAAAATTGCGGTTATTTCTTTATCTATCGCGTCAACCCTAATGCCTATCATTTGTTTCTTTCTTGGGCATCACTTGGCCAACTTCTTTATCAAAATGGGCATTTTCCTTTCATTTTATTTATTTGAGATTAATAGAGATTATTATGCCCGAGTTGTAAAAATACGCGTTTTTAATTTGCATTGTACTTTATAAGTATGGCAGGAGTATTGTATCATTTCAGACATTAAAATAGTGGTGGCAACAGTATGAGTACCTACTCTACTAATAGAATTAACTCAAGATAACATATTAACCTGAAGTCTTTAAATTTCCTAAAAGTAATATAATCTTCCTTTTTTTTCTGAATAACTACTAATTCCCGAGTAATTTGGAATTTATTGCATAGGAGTTTCGATACCTGCGATACTCATTTTATCTTCTTGGATATCATAACAGTGTTCTTAAAAAAGCTGAGTGTGATATTAGTGTGGATGAGAATATGTCCCGATGGTGAGTGACGTCACACTGATGTGACGAGGTTTTTGCGCGGGTGCGCGGTCCTGTGCTAGGAGACGGTGGGCTTCCTCTCCCCCTCGAGCAGCTTGTCGTCCGAGCAGAACTTTTCCAGCTGCTTTACGTAATATGTATTGAAGTTCAATCTGAAATTCGATAACGTATCTTTGTATAAACATAATTTTTGCCAAAGCTTATAGTAGTCTTATTTAAATTCTGAATCTCTGATGTTAGAGTTTTGACTTTCGTTGTATAGAAAAGCGTTAACGTCCTTATATATTGAAAATTTGTCAGGAATATCACCACAACTGCAAATCAATTATGGCATGGACTGTTCTCGGCGCCGAGCGAGCAAGGAAGATGTATTAACGGAATTTAAGGGATCGAATGAGAGAGCACGCTATACTGCAATGGTACCCTGCCGTTTTTATTGTAAAAATTACAGTTATAATATGCGTACAGAAGTGTTTCGTCATACTACTAGACGAATAGTCGGGAAACAAACTATTCTGTCACAATATTTAGTATACAGGAATTACTCGATACGTAGGTACTTGATATCGAACGCATACTTAGTACGAATGTTAACAATATCGATTATGAACATAAAAGCGAACACCATCTTTTATTTTAGGTCAATTTTTTATTCTGTGCAATTTCCATCCAACCCTGCCCCGGAAACACGTCCGGACCATAACGCAGCTCACAATAAATTATATTTTTATAATTACCTGGCCGATATATTCAACAGTTTGTTGGTGTTATTATCTCTAGCCATCCTCTCTATGATCGCGAGTACCGACAGGAGCGCCGCCGTGAACCGCAGTCCGTAGCGCGACACCGACCGGGAGAACGAATCTGCTGAACCACTGGTGGTTGGACCACCACAACCAGCGTCCTATAGACGATAATATGGAATGTTTTAGCGCAAATGAAATTGTTTTACTGTTATTTTTATTTAATCGTTAACACATATCTACTAGGTACTTGAGATTGTCATCTATACTGTAACTAAACGAATAGAAGAAGAATTAGGAAGAATAAGGCAATGCAAATAAAAAGCCACAGCACTGATCTTCACATTTGAATTTTGTTGGTCACAGATTAAGTTTAAATAGAATAATAAGTAAAGAAAATTCTAAATACAACAGACACGTATTAAATACAATATAATTAGTTATGCTAATAAATACTTACTGTAAATGTCTAAAACAGAAAAGTCATGAAAGAACGGTAAGAAAAGAAAGGTTAATGAATTTGATATACAAATACTACATGGAAGCAAAATGTTTTAACAAATTCATTAGTTTTTAGTACAACATTAGTTAAACACCGTTACCATTATGAAGCAATGAGAAATGTTTTTAACCCAATAATATTACACGATTTAGTGAGCGCGATTTGTGATTGGCTGAAAGGTTCGCGTTTGATAGGTCGCCATATTGCGAAAGTTCAGTTCACAGACGTGAAATTCTATGATACTTTGTGATATTATTTACTTTGCATTTGCATCAGTGCGCTAGTGTTACGGTTGATCTACTCTCTGTATGTACCTCACTATATTCTGTATTGTCATACGTCGATCCAAGCATACTGTTAAGCTCTGCGTCCACGAAGTACTTGTGCATCTCCTTTGCCAATTAACGTGTTTGGTAGCGTTAAAAGAAAATACAATAATAAATTAATGTTAGAAATCATATACATATATACTAACCACAGGTAAGCCTTGCTAAACATCAATAACAAAGTATATAAAATATTGATAATTACAGCGGAAGAAAATAAAATACATTAACGTTGCTGCAGCAAGGAATAAATAAAAACAATCACCAGATTTTGAAAATAAACTTCTTGACAGGACATCTAAGACTAGAGTAATAAACATGATAGAACTTAAGAATAGTTAATACATAATTACCTATAAAAGAATGCAAATGTCACCTGTATGAAAGTGCAGAACTGGACGCAGACGAGGCACAGCGTGGTGACGGCCTTCAACAGCTGCGGGCTGGTCAACATGCAGTCGCCCAGGCAGGACTCTAAGAAATCGTTGTGACGCTCCAGCACTTCATCCACATTGTGCACCTGAAATCAAACGAAAGTAATTCATAACATTTTGATGAACATGATTGGCGCAATGGCTATGTCGACACGGAACATAAGAGAATACACTGTCCCAGGGAAGCTGTACCAGCGAAGGTGGAGATAGGGTACACTATTATGTATCGATTAAACCCTCATGTATGTTCCCCATGTTTTTGTTATTTTGGAGTTATGATTTTTTTATGCTTTTTGAGAAAGCTCTACCGGGAAAATTTTTTAGTATCATAACCTGTGTAATGTTTTGATTTGTACTTAAAATAATCAGCTGTCTAACGTTAATGCAAGTTACCCAAATTTTTATCCAAAGTGAAAAACTTACTTTTTTCAGTTTTCAGTTCGAGCGAGTCAGAGTTGCGTTTCTTTAAACGTTACATTAATAATTAAAAAGAATACGCCGTAGTTATTGGGTAATTTAATAAATATTTTTATTTCTTATTTTTTTTAATTTTAAAGCCCTTGCATAGGTATCTCTAAGCTTTCATAATAACGCAAAAAAACTGGTACCAGATACAGTATTATTCGCTAAAATCGGCCTGCAAAGTTACTGAGGTGGAATGAAGTACCTACATGCAATCAAAGTAACTGCTAGAATGCGTAATGAGTAACTGTAAAAGATTTGATCAGTCTAGATAGGTACTTATAAAAGCATATTTATTTATGAACTTATGGCTGACATGATATTATATGATAATATAGAAATGATTAAATAATAATTAGATTACAGATAAATCTTCTCACGTATTAAAATATCGAACTCAAACGTTATAATTTTTTGTGGAAAGATATTTCAGTCGTGAGCAGTGCCTCCCGGGTAAAGGGATTGAATGATGAAAACTGAAATGACGCCACCAATTCTTTTTAAATGTTTTTTTTAAAACTGGTCCGGTAGACCTTTCTCAAAATCATAATTCGAATATAACAAAAGATCAGGGACCATTCATGAGGGTTTAATCGATACCTAGGTATTGGTGCCCCCTAACTCCAGACCTTCGCTGGTACGGCCTCCCAGGGACATCCTGTGACCCTTTTTATTTTAGGTTTCGGGGGAAACCTTCAAAAAGTCGCCCGATCTTAGGGGATAAGACCGGGGAGTGTAGGATTCTTCCCCACTAAAACCACTCCGGTGGTCGCCATCAGCATATGGAGGGGGCACTGGGTCCTCTTAACAGACCAGCTCCAGTACCCCTCTAAGCCTCGCTGTGCACGGTAGCACGTAACCACTGTAACACCGTCTTCTCTGGGATCAAATAATAGGTGAACAGAGGAGACCTTATGGAGGAACACCACACTCTAAACACCCGTGAGTCTAAAGGTCCTTTATTAAATAATTCAGGCCGGGTTTCTGCTGTTAGACACCGAGCCAGTTGTCTCCTCAACGCAATCTTCTCCGAGCGGGATCGGCGCTCTCACGATCCCGGTATATGTATGACCTAGCTGTTATATCTGTTGGTGTTGGTGCGTGTGATTAGTGTTCATAATAATGTTTTCAAAATAAACCAACAAGTATCTTCCATTTCAAAACGGTCTAATTCTAAGGCAATTCCGTAAAAAGAGTATAAAATCGTGTTTGAGTAATAACCGCTTGTTCCTATTATCATCCTTTACTGGCTTTCGAAATTGTAGCTTTCGACTCGAATCTGAGAATAGGTATAGTGCCCTAGATTAATTCTATGGATGGCACCGACAGAAGAATTGAAATCATCAGCAAACCATCTGAGGGGTCTCCTTACATTCAAATTTTATACCTTATCACCAAATGAACTCGTTGTTTAGTCATATAAAACGTTCCACCCCGAAGACGCTGTTCAGCAGGCTCGTTTTTTTACACCTTACATAAACGGCGTCGAACCATAACAATGAGTAATACAACCTTGTGACGCGAATACTGGTAAGGAGTAACGCCTACAAATTATCGCAAATCCGCTCCGCCCACAGAAAAAAAAATAAGCTTTGTAAAAAACTATAACAATATGGCTGACCACACTTTTCACCCTGCGACCTATTAAATAATCTTACAAGCTACTAGGTGGTATATGTAAAAGGTATAAAAACATTAATTAAGCTTTTTCTGTGTGCTCTTTTAACAATCATGCGACATGATTCATAGTGCTAATATGGCAAGACAGGTAGATATGTCTCATGCATTCATGCTCTTAATGATAATATATCGCCAAGGGATAAAGATATTTGATATTCTGATCTTTATTTACAAGAAGTTTTAAACAAAACATTTTCACAGCATAGGTACATAAAACCAATCTTTTAACAAAGTTTTGGGACGTGCTCTGTAATTCTGATATAAGCAATTAAAAACGTTTAAGTACATCAGTTGAGCAGTATGATAGGTAATTGAGTTTGGTCAGCAGTCGGTTGCAGGATAAGCGAGCAACTATCGCCTCCCACACGAGCGGCGCGAACGCAACGCCTCACTCCGAGCACAAGCCCGAGTGGCGCGGCCGCACTGCCGCCATGCGAACATCAACCAATAGTCAGTGAAGTGCTTGTGAAGTGTAAACTTTCAGTTATACAATTGTGATACACAGGTAGGTTTAAATAGTAGCAAATTGTTAAAATCGTAAATAAATATAATGTCACTACAGCACGTTCAGTAAGAGTGATCAATACGTATCAAATAACTAAATCGCAATACGAGATCCTCGTATTTTGTTTCCATGTCCTAGTAGAATTCCGCATCAGAGTGGTTTGTGCAATAACATATCTACTTGCGAATTGTAATAAATATAATTAACGGAAATTGTTCTCAGATCAACAAGTTAAAAACAATAACGATTGGAAAGAAAGTGAATACAATAGGCAAATCGAAGGGAATACTTTACCACAACGAACGTATAGCGCTCAAAGACGTATCTTATAAGGTTTGTTAGAAAACAAATATCTGTACATTGAAATCGATAAAAAGACACTTTTATTACTAGATAAACTCCGAAATAGAATGCAGACTACTTAAAACCAAGTTTTATGCTAACTTTGAAAACATTTGCATTTAATCTGGATGCATAACGTAAATTCTGTACTTAGATACAGTGTTCGCAAATATTGGGATCGTCAGCAGTTATTCTGTTTAGCAATACCTACTACCTCGCGGATATCGCGGATATTAGTGATGGCGGACCATGAAGACTAAAGTTTGTGTATGACCATGACACAATGTTTTATTTACTATAAAAACATATGTGGGTGTCAACATAGAAAGAAGATCATCACATGTGCTGGCTGTCCAAGCCCTCGACAAGGTCGGCAAGGGTGACGTCATCATTATTATGATGACGCAGAACATGTGGGTCGGTGAGCCTATACACAGCGCGGGAAGTAGTGCCATGTCGGCTGTAATTGATTAAGTGGTAGACAAATGCATGCGACGAGCGCACCACAGTAAAGTCAGTGAAACGGACGTATCCGGTGATAGTGTTTTTTTTTAGCATACAAACAACAGATGAAGCAGCATTGTGTTATGTAGTTTATGTCTGATTTAACCCTTTGCCCCGCAAAAGGGGTTTGGATAGCAATTATTCAGTGGTCGGAATAGGGATGATCTTTGCCCAGCAACATACCTAGGCAGCTTGAACATACAAGACAATGAGCCCGTTAAATTGCAAAATGCATTGAACATTGAGACGTGTAGGCTTACGAACGGTCGATAAGTACTTCGCAAAACTTGTTAGCCCAGGTCCGCTAGTCCGTGTATTGATGAACATCTTGGTATTGTGAATTCTCGTTTCATTTTCTTTGAAATCGTATAGAAACTTTTTATGCATTTAAAGCGCTTCGTCCGAGTAGTGAAACAAGTTATTCAAATTATTATATACGTATCAAACTGACCGTGCATTGAGTATATGGTGACTCATTTAAGTAGGCCAAGAGTCCTTTTTAGATAGGAGACTGTTTGACAATAAATTAACAGGTAGACATCGGTTTGGATTATTCAAGGTATGAATTAACGGAATTGCTCGTAACTGGGTTCTCTACATACTCATGAATTGAAATTTATGATTTCCTTTAGTGCATGGAATTTACAGAACATTGATAGTACGTCTAATAGGCGTTCAAAATAAATATAATTTGTATCTATAAACGAATGGACTGCAAAATTTATAGACAGGCCACGACACGCAACCGACCTCTGTGTTGGACCTCTATTAAACAGGTGCCGCAGTAGGCAACCATTGGGAAATCATTAGTGGATGTACAGACAGCAAACAGCACAAAGTAGTATTTGCTATAACGTACAAATACTGGGAGGAGTACAAGATAATAAAATAAGCCGTTTACAATATCGACAAGCTGTATAGACAAAATCCAGTTTCTTTTGTAAAACAAGCGTCTCAAATGAATAGTATGTTTTGTGTGACGAATATGTACTACGAATCTTGCATGATAAAACTCACTAAAGAAGACCCATGGTTAACTTTTATTTGTTAGCATAAATGTTTCCAAATGCATGATTTTTTGTTGTAGAATCGATAGATAGTCTCGACATATTATTTAATTACAAAAATTGTTTAAATTTTTTTGATTCGTCGTCAGTTTTCTGATACAATTCTTTTCAACGACAACATTTGCGTTGGAAATTTCAGCTTTGGAGATAAACTCTGGGACAAATAATATTGACGAACTTGACCGGTCAGCAGACATAAACATTGATGCAATCGTTGACTAATGATGACGGCAGCTTACCTATATAACGTTCCCTTATATAGAACACAGGTCGCAGACCATCCGCATAATTAAATTCATATTGATTCAATAAACCGCTTCCGACACAGAAATCAGTAAACGGTACCTCCATATATGAAAACCACGATAGAAATTATTTTAAATAGCGAATAGCACTATTCTGAAATCTATGTTTGGCTATAACAAATAGTGTCACTCGAATATATGGACGTGTGAATAGAGAACAGGCTTATTAGAGCCAAGCCATTAAGTAGACTTGTTGAAGTCAGTGCAAGCAACACAAAGCACATCATAAATAGTTTGTGTATTTGTTACAAAACCAGAAGTAGACAAAGCATTGTTTATTATGTACCAAAGTGTTAAGTTTTAGTCAAATCCACACTGTTTTAATCTTGGTTGTACAAATTAATACACTACATGGTAGACAAGAAGGAAGCATGGCTCTACATTACACATAACCACAATTGACACAATAAAATGTAATTCGACCAGATAATAAACCTCACATTACGCAGATTGCTACTTAGCCATAAGAATGTAAGTAAAAAAAATACGTATATAACTTTTACTACTTCAAAAAGTGACCACAAGAAAGCATCAATGAATGAATTAGGAAAACAACATAATATATGAAGTTAATGTACACGAATAGTAATTAGGGACCGATAACATTCAGGAATTAGCAAGAAATCATAAAGACATGCAACCTTAGAGTTATTTAGGTTTAAAAGCACCAACCTTCAGGTCTATAAGTACGAAGAAGGAAAGTGTTATATTGAATATATTTATTGCAGTCGATAGAACTATACATTGAGACTCAGAACGAAAGTTTAACAAAAACTACAAAGAAATTAAAATAAGAAACTTAACAGTTTCAAAAACAAGACCATAAAGAGATAAAATCTATCTGATAACCATTGCGCGGAACAAGCGGAAAGCATTCAACCCAAGTGTGAAGCTGCGGGATCATTGTAAAAACTTAATCGGCGAACGTGGATCGAACTGCTCCACTAACTTGAAATAGAAATTCTAAATGATCTTTCCAAGTACCTACATCGGGGTGTCGTTTATGATCGATGTTGATTTAATCTTTAATGACCATTAAGCACTTGATACAGAGTTCATAACCTTCTTACAGCCGCGTCCATATTGCCAATTTTATGCGTGTCCGAAAATAAATCCGGGCGGTTAGTTTTATGGTTAATCTGGAACGCCTGAAGGATGTAGTCATCCATCCTTCGTCGTGCGTCTTGCATACAATTTATGCTTAAGTACGTAAAAAACATAAGAAAGTAAGGAGAAAAGAAATGCGTCTGGTTTTTAGGGCGAAGCAAATTAGGCACAAAGTTGACAAAAAGCGTCGCGTCGTTCAACCGACCGGCTGTTGTAACGCGCATCCAAATTGAAATGTTATGTGCGGAACGGAAGACTTTTACTGTTTAGTTGGTCAAGTACCGGATGTGTGGTAATACTGGCTAAGATTACTGCCAATTCTCCACACTTATTTTGACCACATATCTGTGGGTGCATCGACATTATGATACGCATGATCTTCCTTCCAAGAGAGAATTGGTCACGTTCCATCCATAAGCAATCTTTATGGTGATGTGTACTTGAAGATTGTTCATGGAATACAATTTGGATTTCTATATAAATATTTATACGATCTTCATTTCTCAGTTGGAGGTTGTTAAAAAGTAAACAAGTTCTTGATGAGACTAGTTAAAATTCATAAGAACTCAAGGGACCGTTACCTCGGGAAGATCAATCTGGTATTTTACAAAAACCTGTTCTTATAGTATTCGTTGAATATTTGGTTATTATGTAAAGCCATATGTAGAAACACAATAAAATCGTCCCAAAACAAATGTAGGCGTTAATAATAGTCATAACACATGTAGTACTTGTTTACGTAAATTTTTACCAAAACAAAAAAAAGTATCAGCAGAAATATTAAATGAAAAACAATAGTTTACAACAAATTAAGCACAGTCTTAAAACGCAGTCGTTATGACTAATAATACAGTTGATCGATACACGTCGATACAAAAAAAAACGATTGTTGATATTATGGGCAGTATGACTACTCGGGGCGGTTGCATCATGTATTCGCGACCAAGGTGGACGGGTTGCAGTTGCCAATGCACAAAAACCTACCTTAGATGTATCTACGCAAATATTTCATTCATAGATAAAAGTCGGCAACGTTTAACTGAACCATATGAATTAAACTATATGATAGGCAGCTCGAGATTTATAAACTATACCAATAGATATAGTAAAAAATATGTTGCACAGTTATTAAATATATAATTATATCCTAAGGGCTACGAAATAACTAAAAATATCAATGAATATTAAATAGATGCGTAGGTGTTAATGTGATGTTATAATTTAATATATATCCATTGCATAATTTATTCCACAGATACCGCAATATAAAAATAAACAACTTGACTCTAATAATCTTAACTGCATCACGTATAGTATTCGATTTAGACGCGGCGCCGCGCGCAGGCGCCATTCAATTTATAAAAGTATAATATAATCAAAAACCTCCTGATTTTCTCGTAAGTACCTTCTTACATAATTCTCATGTAATACATATTCACCCTTTCACTTAGTAATAAAATAAATAATAATGTTACTATTTTATCTCTGAAAACATCAATTACTTAATCAATTCTTGATTATGGCAAGTCTGCCGACTACTCAGGATACTCAAGAGCAAGAGCATCAGCGGACCCAGAAAGTTTAAAAAATCAACATTAACCGTATCATCATTGAAAATAAAAACTAGACAAGCTATTATTTATTATTAAACAACATTCCTAAGAATGATTTTAAAACATCGTACGTGTTCACATTATGTCGTTTTATAAAGAAGCAATTTCTAAATAAAGTAAGGCGTGTCCGGCAATTAGACCGGAGCCGGAGCCACCGTGGACCGGTAGCGTGCAGATAAAACATATAACTAAATATCATTGAGAAACAACGGATACGCCTAATTGCTACCACCATTAGAGTTAACTTTTTGTTTGTTTAAATAACTTTCTTATGATTCATGTAGTATTCAAATGCGTATTTTTAAAATTTTCGCATGTCATCAAAAAATATAATTATATTATATATGGCAGTTTGCGCTCTAAGAAATCAAATTCGTTGCCAATATAAGAGCTATAAGCTTTCAGTGTCCTTCAAAGCTCCTTACAATTTATCAGGCAACATCAAATAGGTTGCCACATGCGTCTTATCTTTTGAACCCCAAAATACAGTCTGGCACATATATCATTTAAACGGAACAATAATCGTCAATTCATGACCGCTTACATTAGCACAAGAATCCCACTGACATTTAACACAAATATTCTCCGATCTCCATATGCAAAGCATCCGATGGGGGTTACTGATAAATAAATGTGAGTAAGTGATTATTGACGTTGCGCTCTGACTCAAGGCGTATGTAGTTACATACCATAGTTATTTTGTTTTGGAAAAGGTTAAGTGTAGTTTTTAGTGATTTGTACTAAATTCGGTGTTTGTCATAGAAGATCTTATTAAACAAAAATATTTTATTAGGTTTACTACCTTGCAAGATATTATCTTCAAAAGTTTTAATCACTCAAAATATCCAGTATTATAGTAATATTTATAAATCTTAAATAATAATGTGAAGATACAGATATTTTAAATTACACCACTATGTATTGTGAACATAAAAATACCCTATTTTTCGTTTGGTACCAAGCACAACAAAAATAACTGACAGAAAGAAGTTATTGCGCAAGTGCAACTAGCTGTTGGTCAATATTTTATTGTTTTCCAATACAGATCCACTATACACATACATGGTAGCCTCAGACAATGGATGAAGAAGCATCTAATGTATAATAAACATGCTTAAATGATCTAATAACGCATCGCAGTACTCTTCAAAGTATTATTCGTATTGATAATGACATGTCATCACTCATCCTAATACAGTTTTATTTAGGAAGAGAAAACAACGCGCATGGAAAGGCAACAATCACAACTGTTTATTATTCTTTTAAATATACATACCTATGTAATGTCAGCGGTCTAAAAAGTAAGAACGAATTTATTAATTTAATTAAGTCGGTATTGTTTGTTTGTAATGTATATTTATATTTTATAATCCTTTACACAATATTTTTTCATTTGTAATACAAAAAAGTCATGATCATTAGTCAGTCAGAGTTGCGACCACAACAAAAAGATATGTTATTATTTAATATGCTATTATATTTATTAATGGTAAATGTAGATTACTAGTCAAATGCAATCAAAGTTTAAACAAAACGAAAGGTCATCCTACAGCCGTACTTGATGTCATGGGAGACGCCCATGGCTATTTCTTTTCATAAATGATAAATGCCAAGGATTTTGGAAGGGTGTGCTTGGATTATGGCAAATTAAGCATATGGCGCTGCAAATAGATTTTTATCTCAAAGCTGAACTCACATCGTATGTTAGCTTTAACTTTATCACATTAGGTAGGTGTTAATCTAAAGATAACATTTCGTATTCTGTTCATGTATTTGTCTGCGGAGAATAGTAAATTAATTATGCACGAACAAAACACATCTAAACTATAAAACGGACGTTGAAAAAACAGTACTAAAATACAAATCTGTTTAAAATATATTTCAAACAAATTGTTAACGACCGGTCTGGCACATTTGTCGATCAATCAATAGCGCACTGAGCCATCGGCTATTTGCCTCTGAACAGGTGATCCCAATGTGGAACACAATAGCAGGCCCCGTATGTGCCGAAAGCGACGCGTATGAAAGGCGTGATATATTGTATAGTCAATGTTGTACCATATAGCCCGTGAACATGTGGAGTATCTCATAGGCGTTCCGATGGGCGAACACCGCTATTGTTTGGTGAAAACGCTTTGTT
The DNA here is from genome assembly GCA_935421205.1 of Xylocampa areola. Lineage (NCBI taxonomy): Eukaryota > Metazoa > Arthropoda > Insecta > Lepidoptera > Noctuidae > Xylocampa > Xylocampa areola. The sequence goes on from OW285204.1 coordinate 8,919,858, forward strand.
AGTTTCATCTTTATTTTGAACGTACGTTGCGTAAAAATATACATCTTCACAAACTCTAATAACAACAGGTTTTCGACAAACAAAATCACAAGTTTACTTTTACTGTGAAAATTGTTTACGTTGCTGTTTAACTGTTTTCTTATTTTACCACAAATACAATGCTTTAATTTTATAATATGAACACAATGCATTCCATCGTTTCTACAATGTTGCAATATTGCAACAAGGAAATTGCTTGGATTTTGCGAGACAACCGAATAATATTGTTTTTTTTTTTTATGTACTTAGAAGCCATGTTCACTAATAGGATTATAATATGAGCAAGACTCAAGGCGAGATTTGGTCATGGTGTATTTAGAGCAAATCCAAAGATAAATGTTGTCCTAACTAATTCGACAAGCATAACAAATAATACATACGTATTTGGTCTTTATGTATCTCTTTGTCACGATGTAAACATATTATAATAGAAAAATGTAAAGCGGTGAATATATTCAGTAATAACACGATAGTTACACATTCAAAAATTTGTGTGCGTAATTGTTTATGGGTAAAATAGGTACATAAGCCCACATGCGGGTGCTCATTATGTAAATTGGAACAACAAAGCATACAAACTAAACACAATTGTAGTCGAACTCAATTGGTTCATTAATGTTCCAAGAATCAATTATACTACAATAAAATTCACTTACTTGTAACTTTACCGGATCCACCACGTACCTAGTGATACTTTCAAAATGAAAACTAATACCTTCCACATAAGATGCTTTTTACACGAACAGAATTCCCAAGTTTTACAATTAAGTATAACTTAATAGACAGCGCAAATCAATCCAATTACTCGATTGTAGAGGCATGCAGCACGCGCTCTGCATTAATTTTATGGTTGTGAGAGAAATTCGGAATAATTGCCCTTTCATTACGATGGCCAGTTAGGTAAACTCGAGCGATTGTGGAATAAAATAGCTCATTTAAAACTATGACAGGGTACTGGCTGGCCATTAAAACTGTTATAATGTAGTGTTGACTTAGAAATAACAAATTAACTATATTACGTCATTGTATAAGTTTAATAAGTGTTTTTGTTTATAAAAAGAGCTAAAATTATATGTACATCTATGAGTGTCAGTTAAATGTCATTGATCTATTAAGATCTATGGGAATTCCGAAAATAGGGCAACTCGCTTAAGTGGATTGATTTGTAGTTAACGGAACATGCAAGGCAATGATTATCACGGTTTCACAAAGAATTTGTGAATGCTCTTAGCACAGTTAATCGAAAAAAAGTGTGAATATGGGATCCTTAAATTCATTTACACTTCAATATCTTTGGTAAAATTGAAAGCCCAAAAGTACGTGAAAGTTTACCAGATGTTCAATGGTCAATCAGTTTTAATTAAATGAATTGTCCTTAACTAGAGGTTTTAGAGTACTACACATGAGGTTCATAACAATTAACGTCAATGAGATAATTGTGATCAGTTATAAAAACAAACATTTTACGTTTCAGATGCCAGTTTCGTGTACGACATGACGCGGGATACTTACGAAATGCGGCCCAACAGGCTATCGCGCGGCAGTTCCCTCTTCGGTGCGGACCCTCAAGTTCAGCTGAGAACGGCTTTACAATCAAACGACTTCGCCACATTTAAGAAACTGGTTAGCTATGGTGCAGTAAACCTTGAACATGTGTATCAATACCCGGATTACAAAACGTGTCTCGAGCTCGCAGTGTCCGAACCAAATAAACAAGAATTCGTAAAGCTTTTACTACAACATGAAGTTGAAGTCAATAAGATCAATGAAACTCATTCCGCCGCTCCTATACACTTTGCAGTAGAAAATGGAAATATTGACGCATTAGCGGCCCTGCTAGGAGACGATCGCATTGACGTTAATATCAAAAGCAAAGGCAACACGGCTTTGTTGATGGCTATCAAAAAAATCGAAGACTTGGATGACGACCGGGAGCGGGACTTGGCCACCTATGAGGATATGGTAGAATTACTCTTAAAAGCGGGATGTAACGCCAATAGCCCAGACTTAAAAGGTATTACTCCAGTATACTCTGCAGCCAAGCAAGGACTTGAAAGAATTGTAACTCTGATATTAGATTACGCCAAGGAACCTATCCATTTGGATACATACAAGGACAGAAGAGGTAGAACAGCGCGTGACTATCTTAAAGAAGCATTTCCTCATCTTTTAACTAAATTCGAAACTGAAGAGCTTGAACCAGAAATAATTGACGTCGATAAATTATTTTCGTATCTCAGTAAACATGAAGAAGATAACTTTATCCGTGACTTCACGAAACTTGTAAAGAAAAACGAGCATCGTCCAGCCTTGGCAGCTAATAACGGGATGAATACAATGTTACAGTTGGCTACTGAAAAAGGTTTAGACAGAGTAGTTGGAGCCTTACTAATGTATGGAGTAGATCCAAATGCTACATGTTCTGGAAATACAAGTAGGCCTATAGCAATCGCTTGTCAATACGGATATAAAAAAATTCTTAAAATGTTTGTGGACAATGAATCTACTTTAATCGACACAGTAAATGGTGATTCTCTAATCCAAATAACTGTGAAAGGCATGCGGTCTTATGCCAAGACACCTAAAGCGAACTTTAATGAATGTTTGGAATTATTATTAAAGCATCCTAAAATTAATATTAATATCAATCATGCTGACATAAAAGACAACACTGCATTGCATTACGCCGCTCGGAACGGTGACCAAGAAACAGTATTAGAGTTATTAAGAAACGGAGCTTGTGTCAGTCTTCGTAACAAATTCAATGAACCACCCTTAGCAGATATTAACGCTAAAACGTTGGAAACTTATTTGGACGAATGTATTACGACTAATGGCGAACGACCAAGTGACGACGATTACGAAATTCACGTGAAGTATAGCTTCCTTGTGTATCCAAACAATTCACTTGAAAATGAGCTGTGTAAAGTGCCTCTAATAGATAATTGCAACAATAACGGCCAAGAGTTTGATTCACTTTTAGCGCCCGAAACAGATGCCTTATTATACATGACAAGGAATGAAGACCTGCGACCGCTCCTAAATCATCCAGTCATCACCAGCTTCTTGTATTTGAAGTGGCAGAGAATAAGTTGTCTATTCTACGCGAACATAACATTTTATTCCCTTCTGTGGTTGTGTCTAATCTTTTACATTATATTGGGATACGGAGTAGAGAAGAAGCAACCAGGCTCAATAGAAGCGTTGAACGTTCTTACTCATGTTGGTGCAGTCATCGGATTAGTTCTGTTAATATTTCGAGAGTTGTTTCAATTACTTGTTTCGCCAACGCGATATTTACAAAGTTTCGAGAACTGGATGGAAATCGCACTGATATTTGTTACGGCTTGGATAGTCGGTTACGACTCAGCGGAAGAGGCTACTAAACAACAATTGTCTGCGGTGGCCATATTACTATCATCCGCTGAATTAGTCCTACTCATAGGTCAGTTCCCTACGCTATCAACAAATATTGTTATGCTAAAAACTGTTTCGTGGAATTTCTTTAAATTCTTGCTGTGGTATTGTATCTTGATAATAGCGTTTGCTTTGAGTTTTTACACGTTATTTAGACAAGATGAAGATGAAGATCAGAAAGCACCTAATCCTAACAATACAGGAAAAGAGGAAGATGAAGAAGAAGACTTCTTTGAAGATCCAGGCAGATCGCTATTCAAAACTATAGTCATGTTAACAGGAGAATTCGACGCCGGATCAATTAAATTCAGTACATTCCCAGTGACGAGTCACATAATATTTATTGTATTTGTATTTATGATTCCTATCGTATTATTTAATTTACTTAACGGTCTGGCAGTAAGCGATACCCAAGAAATTAGGGCTGATGCTGAACTCGTGGGACACATATCCAGAGTTAAACTTATATCTTACTTCGAAAGCGTATTGATCGGTAACGCTAGATCTTATTCCAAGCCGAGTATATGCTGGTCATGGCTGCCATCCAGTTTTGAAAACCTAAGGATTATAAAGCCTAAAATGTTTTGCATTAAACCTTTTGCAAAGAGGATAAGCCTGTTCCCATATTTTCTGCCTAAATACAGGATAATTGTAAAGCCAAATCAGGACAACAAGATCGAAATTCCCCACGCAGAGCCACTTGGAAAGTTCGGAGATGATTATGAAGATATCGAAGGTGGTGGCACTTGTTGTTTTGAACGCTGCCAGAATTACAGATTAGACCGCAAAATAGTAAAAAACGCAAAAATTGTTGTTAGTAAAAAGACAAATGTGACGGAATTCGACGAAATAAAGGATCAGTTATCTAAATACGAAATGAAAATAGAAAGTCTTGAAAGCACAATGAAGAAAGTATTACAGGCTTTGGAATCATACCATAACTAATATATTGTAGACTTTTAATTTATGACATATTTTAGGAATTTAATTAATAAATTTTTAAAGCTTTTAACGATAAGTATTGTGTTCGTCTGCTTTGTTATATGTATAATTATTTTATTCGCAATATGTTAACGTAGTTGGTAAGCTCAGTATTAACTTTGGAGGCATTTATGTTTAGTAAGAGCAATTAAATTAATAATGGAACTATGTTATAATGTTGCGTCCAATGTTTCGTTCTATGAATCTCATTTTATTAAAAACGATTCCAATAAATACTTTTCATAAATCGTGAACTGTTATTTTTATCCTTCTCCATCACAAATCAATAATTATATCTATACTAATATAATAAAGTTAAAGTTTGTTTGTATTTCTTGATTTTTGTTTTTTGGACGCACTTATTTTTGGAACTACCAATCGGATTTCTTTACAATTTTGAGGAAGGTTATATAGGCTATTATTCTGTTGATTCGCTAATTAGATACTAGACACAATATAAATAATTTTTATTTGACTCGTACTAAGATAGCAGTGATAGCCTATTGGTATGACCGTTGGACTGACAAGTCAAAGTTCAAATCCAAGGCACGCACCACTATATTTTCGAAGTCATGTGCGTACTATGAAACTATCTAAATATCACTTAAAGATATATATTTGAAAAGCATTAACACATGCTTAGCGAACTCTAAAGTGAATATATTAAATGGAAAAAGAAAACGGTCGTGAGCAGGATTCGAACCTGCGCCTCCCGGATAAATACTCCAGGCGCTCTTAGAGGTCGAGATGGCTTAGTGGCAGAGCGCCTGGAATATCTATCCGGGAGGCGCAGGTTCGAATCCTGTTCGCGACCGTATTCTTTTTCCATTTAATATTGTAATTTTGATCAAGTAAAATTTTGTACTTATGCGAGTGAACAGAAGCAAGAACAGACATAACGCTACGATCCTTCGAGGTCGACCAAAAATCAACTGGTGCAACTACGGGGCACAGCTAGTCAAATACTATAGACCTGCAAATTGTATATTGTTGTAATAGCCTAGCTAGTGGTATGACCATTGGCCAGACAAGCCATGGTGGCGTTCGAATCTACGTGCCTTACATTGAACAGATCACAGAATTCTTGAAAATGTGTGCGTATTGCAAATTAATTATCACTTGCTTAAGCGGTGAAGGAAAACATTGTGAGGAAACCAGCCCACCTAAGAAATGTTTTCAATGGTGTGTCAGCTATGCCAGAAGATTACGGGTGGTTGAAAATCTGTGTTGTTCATAAGCCAAGAAGAGATTCAACTTGCATAAGTTAAGAAGCACATTCAATTTGCGTATTTCCAATTGATACCGAAGCCTTCCAGCTTATTACTTAAGAACTAGTGGACCGATTTTGATGGGATTTCTATTGCAGCATAGCTAAGTGAGCCAGAAAACAACCCATACTAATATAATAAATGCGAAAGTAACTCTGTTTGTTTGTCAACTTTTCACGACTAAACGGCTGAATAGTTCGTAATGAAATTTGGCAAGGAGGTAAATTGGACCTTGAAGAAGGACATAGGCTACCTTTTGTCACGTAGACGAAGTCGCGGGCACTAGCTAGTTTAATATAAGGTCGGCGAAAAAGTTTCTTCGTATTATATACAAATTCAAGTTTTTTTTGCGAAGATGAATTACATTTTGTTTTAATATATATGTGCCCGTTGCCGTAGAAATCTTGGGATTTTTATCCAAAAAATGCGACCAGTACTTTTGACAGTCGTCTCTTGATATTAACATGACACTACCCAAAAAATTCTGAAGAGACCGAAATAGGTGAAAATCAGAGGGTGCAAGGTCAAAACTATATGGTGGATGCATTAACACTTCCTAACCAAGCTCTCAAAATTTTTGCTTAGTAGCCAAAGACGTGTGTGGTCTAGCGCTATCATGATGAAAGACCACTCCTTTTTTGTTGATCAATTCCGGCCGTTTTTTCTCAATTTCAGCAAGAAATCTGTCTCAATGTCTGTCTGTGTCTGTCTCAATAGTTGTTGGCAATAGAGATCCGAATCGGTAGTTTGGCCCGGCGGTAAAAGCTCATAATAAACGATGCCCTTCCAGTCCCACCATACACGCAGCATCACCTTATTGCGTGTTAATCCGGGTTTCGCTACAGTCTGTGGAGCTTGACTACCCTTTCACCATGATCTTTTTAGCACGTTCTTGTCGTAGGTGATCCACTTTTCATCATCAGTATCAATCTTTTCAGAAATGGTTCGGTTTTATATCATTTCAATAGAGAAAATTTTAGGAAAAGCGTTTTTAACTTTCATACGCTAATAGGCGCTGAGCTATTCAGTTAAAGAATCAATTGATTTAGATGACAGTTTCACGATACTTAAAGATCAACCTCTGAATATGTTCACGCTATCGCTCATAGGAGACGAGCACCACTATATATTTACATTATACTACGGTTACACAACCAAAAAGTATGAAACAAAAAGTCAAAGTCTCGATAACTAACTCGACACAGACGGTCCGTCATATAATCGTACGCGTAATTCTTAAAAAAATCTAAAACTGCACACATTTTAACATTTGTATTCATTTTAATTATTGCCTCTGCCTACCCCTTTGGTGAATAGAGACGTGTTGCTATGTTATGTTGATAATTATTACGACGTTGTGTTTGTATACGAGATGATATCATTTTCCGACATCCACGCAGTCGGAGTCACGTACAGCACAGTTAGTCTATACTAATATTATAAAGAGGAAATATTTGATATTTTGTTAGTTTGTAAGGATTTAACTCGAAATTACTTCACCAGTGAAAAGCTGCATTGTCACTGAATAACATAGGGTATATATTATTTTAGTGCTAATAAGATTTCATTCTGAAAATCCACGCGGGCGAATCCGAAAGCACAGCTAGTAATAAATAAATTCACTGACCTTATCGAGGCTCTGTATGAGCTGGCACCAGGAGGGCTCGATGACTTCCACGCACATGTAATACTGCAGGTGCTGGATGCAGCTCAGCATGCGCTGGCGCAGAGCGAACGCGTCCGCATACAGGCGCGCCTCAGAGAAACGCTTCACCACTTTGTTGTACAACCACACTCTGTAGGAATATACTGCTGTGAGAATAACATGGTACCTGGGTACGTAAAAGTATTCAGGTTATTTAGGTGACTAAATAAACAAAATATACAAGGTCCTAATTGATTAGTTAATTTATTTTTAAGGGGATAATGTATAAGTGATAAGTATACATTGATTTATTGTAAAATTTGAGGAGCAGTCTTCGTCTTGCCATGGTAATTATAAAAACATAATTTGTTATTTCCATTTAATTCTAGGCTTATGATTTTTGTTGAATTATATTAAAGAAAATTTATATATTTAATTAGTTGTCACGCTCACAACTATTTCGAAAAATATCAAAATTTTATTTGTATTTTTATATATTGACAAATTTTATGTGATTATAAATACACATCACACAAATTACAATAAAATATCTGATATGGATAAAATATATTAGTATATTTATATTAGTTATTTATATATTATAATAGATAGCGGGTCGCGGATCACCGAATAGTCCGCCATCTTGTCGGTCTGGACTCATGTGGTTTCTACGACACAAGACAGTCAAGTTCAGAAAGTCATTTGAGATATACTGTGATGAATGCAAATCGTTCAAGACGATGCATTTTTTGTTACAAGTTCTGATTGGAGTATCCTTAACTGTGAGAGATATGTAGTAGGATAACATCAGAACCTGGCGCATGGATAATATTTGGTGTGACATACATAGAAGGCGACCGTATCAGTGGCGGTTACCACCAACAACAAGCATTCCCAATTACTTATTTATCTGATATTACTTGAAATGCTGAAATGTACGAAATTTTCTAGTTTTAGAACTAGAAAATTTCGTACATTTCAGCATACCTACTTAGATAGGCGCCATTTTGAAAGGGGCAGAACTTCCCAACGAGAACTAAGCACCGGCCAGATCCGTCTGGTATCTAAAGAATGATGTGCAATATTACATCATTCTTTAGATACCAGACCCATAGGCACACTAATAAATTAAAATATTATCCAGAAACGTTAGTTACTGAACATTCATTAAGATGTGTCAGCATGACCGAAGATGCTGTTATATCTGCCCTTGTTAGAATTTCTGATTACATAATATGTAACTTAAAAAAAGTACTTAAAAAGCGACCCATATGTTGTAAATAGCTCCACGAGAAGCAGCATGTTTTTGCCTCCTTTCATGAAGTTTGGAGCTAACCTAGTGTGTGAATCGTTCAAGCTTGACTTAGCAACTGCTATTCATAAACAACAGCTGGGACCGAAGGTAACTGCCTTCCGAAGCACGTAAACGCGCTCAGATGAAACCTCAGTCACCTATTCAAACTAACCCCACCATAATCATGCATAATCTCAACGACCATTTACCGACCACAGTTTGCAACAAGCTTGGAGCATCTCAAGCAGCAAGCATAGTAAGACGGTGACATTATCTGGCTATCAGTCTTTTCAAACACAACAAACAAAGTACAAAGTGTACTTTGTTGACTTGAGAGTCGAACCATAGCAGGATTAACGTGAGTAGTGTGTTTAATACAGTATTATCACTGAATAATTGTAAGAACTATACAGATTGTTGAATGACGGATTGTTGAGAATTGATCAGATAGTTAAGAACTGCGAACAAAAACAAGAAAAACTCTCCCCCTTCTACTTCACACAAATATACACTTTTTTTTAAGGGAACTTTGCCCCACACTAGGAATTTCTTCCTGTATCGTGGGTACGTTTACAGACCTATAATCTCACAAGCACACACAATCAGACCCGGAGCAATTATCTATAGATCGTACAAATATTTGCTCCGTGCTGGAATCGAACCAGCGACACGCAGCGCAACAGTCGGTCTCTCGACCACTGCCCCAACCGCGCTGAAAAAACCAAAAAACTCTATGAAGTTAGATATGTTAATTAGGTCAAGTTAATCAAGTTTGAACTGACCTGCAAAGCAGTCTCTCAACGTGTTTACAGTAGAACAGGTGTCTGAATATCATCTGGTAGCAGGCGATGGCTTTGTGGTTGAGCACCAGAGACACGGGCCACTTCACCTCCATGCCGAACGAGAACGTCTCTATCCCCGTAAGAGGTGGACAATCTTTGTTTTGCTTGTATTCTGAAAAGAAAAATATAATGTTATTTACAATATAAATTGTATGCATAGAGATATCATTATCGACAAGATACAGATCTTTAAAAGACGGGGATTTAATTATAGTTGAATTACACAACACCTTTCTTAGTCAAACATTTGAAAAGAAAAAGTGTACTAGAACAAAGCTTGACTATCGGTAAATATATATAGCAAAGTTATTCCACAACATAATAAAAACCAAGTTACCTTTTTCATCTTCAGTCTCAATAGATAGAATCTTGAACATTTGAAATTGCAAGTCGTAGGGAAGTAGTTCAATCTTCATATCTTCATTGTACGGGTCGTGACTTGCTGCAGAAAGCCTAAAATTCATATTACATACTAACATTAGACACACATTTCATAAGCGTCGTCATTTTTTTTTATAATTACTGAATGGATCATTGTGGCATACCACAGATCACTGTGTTGCAGAAGTAAAAAAAAGGTCATAGACAACATCTACTAATAACGGTTTTTTACTAAATAACAGTGATTATGATATAAGCAATTGTGTTTATTTTATTAGCCCTTTCACTATCCAATGAACCACATGTGGTCCACGGAGATTGTTTAACTATTGTGTCTGATTCATGGACAGGGAATGTGTTAAATTGCGTCAAACACGTTCTCTACATATAAATTCATGGACAGGGAATGTGTTATGCAGTGCGTCAAACACGTTCGCTACATATAATACGTCGTAACTAGGTTTTTATTGTTATTTCGGCGCCAACTAGGCTGTTTTCACTGTTTATTGACAGACAGACAGTGTCGTGTCTTTATAACATCAAAGTACATACATAACAGCAATTAAATGTTTACTTCTGCAGCCTTTGAGACATAAGGAGGTCATAACAAATTTAAAAAGTTTTGTAACCTCCTTAATAACTACATCGAGGTAGATTTTATTAATTGTACTGATATGTTCGTCATATCAGTACACAATAAGAATTAATAGAATAACAAATATTACCTCAAACACAATCCCAAAAGGGATTCCAATTTTGAAGGTATAATATCGTCTATCTTCTTAGACAGTTCTTGTGCAGTAGCATCCATAAACTGTACAATGAAGTCTCCTTGGCTCATTAAAAAGTAATTCTTCACCGACTTCAGTCTTCCCATGAGATCATACTCCTTCAGAAGCAGTTCTAATAACGACTTGCTGGCGTATGCGTACGCTTTCTGTATTATGGCACCGTAGTTTTGTTCTCTTAGGGAATATTTTATTTCTTCCGTGTTCGTTTTTGTGATTGGCTTACCTGTAGAATGTAACAATAGAATCATAAAAATAATGAACCTTCTTAAATTTTTTATTTTGAAGTCAAAGTAATTTATTTGGCTAATGATGTAGTAAGGATACAGTCCTTATAACTAACTACAAATATCAATCAAATGTACTTTTGACGAAAGCCCTCGGACAAAAGTAATTCTAACAAAAAAAAAAGGTTAATACCTAGTGTCAATTATTGTTAACGACAACGAGAGTTTGACTCGCGACATCGCCGCGGGCTCAGGTCATGAATAAGGGCTCTGTTCGAGTTCGAAACTAGTCGGGCTATCCCGAAGAATGCGCGTGAGTAATAACCGTTAAACAATTATTAATTAAATATGAATGCGTCTCACGAAAGATATAATACGAAAAAAAAAAGTATATTTATACTCATATACACATTTAGTAAAAAGCTGGTATTTTTAATTTACAAATAGAAATTACATTTTATTTATTTGTATAGAAGGCAAGAAAGCAATAAGCTAAAAAAAATGTTCTAGTGAAGTGGTCACAGTTCTAACATAACCTTAGACTTATGTCTGTTCAAAATTACTTTCAACTGTTTTGCAGTTTTAAGTGCCTTGGACCGCATTGACTGCAACATTTTCACTCAATAATTTTACAGTGCGGCTTTATTGCTCAAGTACTTCTCTGTAATATTCTGCTCTTGGGAAAACATTAACTTATAATATACTAAACTCACCACATTGGCTAATAACATTCAAATATTTCCCAGTTCTTAGAATTATATCGGTAAACTTATCGAGGAACTTTGGCACCCTATCCCTCTGAATACTGTAACGTTTCTCCCAGTAGTCAGCTGAATAGTCTACTGGAAGCTCTTCTTTATTAATAAGCTCATTGTCTTCTATCATAAATTCCTGAAAATTATTAAAAACATTATGATAATTAGTGAGTACCAGATTGTCCTTATACATGTGGTGGTGTCATTTGAAATGGTATACTGACTGAGGAGCCTACCTCGATAAGGTAGCAAAAGGAAACCATTATCATATCATAGCAGATAATCCTGAGTACCTACTCTGACTGCAGTTAAGTAAGGGCATTTAATCCTTACACAAAACACAGTTGATAGGCAGATTCTACCATTTATTGTTTAAATCTGGAAATACAATATAAATAACTCCTAAAGCTAATTCTGACGTCAGAGAAAGCGGGCCAAGATGGCTGCGTTTCAAACGCCTGAAACTGATTTGATAATTTTAATACTCAAATAATCATATTTTTTCGCAGTAATGTACTAACATATACAAACGAATAAAAATATAAAAACAATACATACATATCCATATTCACTTCAAAAGAATACATACATATTGTTCACGCCTGTTTCCCTTTGGGATACGCGGAGACTATACAACTACATTTCTACCGGAATACATATTGTATTCTATTTAACAGCTTGTTTAGATAAATAGTTACCTGAAAGGGATCAACAATAGTGCCTTTATGTATCCATTGGTCTAAAATACATAGGTATGGTCGGCAAGCGCGCTCAGTTAGGAACAAAGATATCTCCTGGGCCCTGGCATCGCCCATCAGCGTGTTGGTTTTGTCGTGCAGAACTGTCAGTACTGCGCCACCACGCAACTCACTCTGTAAATCAAGAAAATAATATTCAGAAATAATAACAGCATAGCATCACGCCTATATTCCTCGAAGGCGTAGGCAGAGGCGTACACATTTGTACATCCACATTTCACCAATGCTGTTATTGAGTCCCATGTAATAGGTGGTGAGCCTATTGCCATCTACGGGGCACTTTCGTAACAGATAAACCCAATAACACTGTACCCGACCTGGGAATCGTACCCAGGACCTCGTGCTCAGCAAACGCGCTTGGGACTACCAGACCAACGAGACAGTCAGAAATAATAATATTCTAAGGTTATGTAATGGGAGCCTGAAATGGAAATCGCCGCTGATTCAGCGAGATGACTTGGTTGTGTTCTGCCAAAGCTCATTAGAGGTGGCGTAGGGAAAAAGTACATACTTTTAAGTTTTCTCTACGCCTTTTGCCTAGCATTAAGAAATTACAGACTAACAAAAAACTTTATAGACTTCACCTTGTTAGAACAGCAAAAGCAGAGAATGCAAGGTTAAAAATTGCTATGGAATTATAAATGTGGCATATGCAATAAATAATAAAACCAACAAACCTTTCCAATATTTGTGACAATAGCGGCAAGAACTTGCATTGTATGCATAGTAGGCAAGACAAAGTACCATAGCTTCTGTAATGTGAGGTTGGCAGACAAATGTTCAGTCTCCAACTGCGCTATCATGGTCTGAAAAAGTAAAAGATCAAGTAAATTAAAAGAAAACATATACATTTTACAAATGCAAAGCACTCACTGCTACCAAACAACTAGATTTTATAATTATAACTCACATAATAATCCTTCAATAGTATTTCAATGGCTGCAACCAAAGCATGCAACACTTGGCCAGACCACATGTTGCAGTTCTCAATAAATCTCCTCACTATAGAATAATTGGAAGCCAGTGGAAGCATTTGTTGAATAATTTGTTTGAGAGCATCATCCACATCTTCAGATATTAGGAATGTTCGAGGGTCGAAGGTGTCTTTGACGGGTTGGTGGACTATATAGTTTCCAGGAACTCCAGAGAATACATAAAGCAACTCATCAATGATGATATTCTCTTGAGATGCTACTGGCACACCGGCTATAAAAATATATTATTTCAAGGTTATTATTGTGTTAATAAAGTTAATAGTTATTATGCTTGATCATAATATAAGATATAAGCTTTCATTCAATATTAATCAATGAGAATTTAAACTATATGGCAGGGCTATTATTGAAGCAATACTATAGACAAAAATATATTCTTTAACATAGGTGCCTTTAAAACTTATATCTTAAGAGATCAAAAGAGTATCAAAGAAATTACAGAAAAACTATGGATAAGATTAACAAGAGACAGAGAAAAATTTACAGAAATAGAGGAGGCAGACCAAGGCAGTTGGTGTCAAATAGAGATATAATAAATACAAACACTTAATTGAAACAAATTGGCATGCATGTTATATATAAAATAAGTTCTGTTATTTTGGTCTGAACAAATGGCTCTATTATTATTATCTTAAGAGATAAAAGTAATTAATTATTTTTATTTTTGAAAAAATGATATTTATGTAGAATTGTAGACCATAAAAAGTTTATCCCACATAGGTAAAATATCACTTGTCTTTAACAAATAGTAATAATTAACCCATTTGGTGGCCAATACCAGACAATAGAAATTGTATTGGTCTTTGCGCATTGCGTGTAAACAGGTTAAATAAGATCGGTCCTATTTAATGCATAATGAGAGAAACATTTTACAAAATAGAATATATCATTTAATTACTTAAGTAATGTAAATTCTTTATACTAACATAAGGAAGAAATAATTGCCATTGGTTCCTTCGGGAAGTCCCAGGACATAGCAGGATGATCCTTCTGCCAATTAGGTAAGTCCAGACTGTTGTGCCAGTTTGGTCTAAGCTTCGATTCTTTATCTTCAAAGGACTTCATGACGAGTTTCTTACTTTCATCCACAGCTTTTAGAAGTTTGTCTTTAATCTGTAAGGAATAAATTGTAAAGTAAAACTGCTTTTTCTATGAATACGAAAATATAACACAAAAGTGTTACTCAAAAGAATGGATAATGCATGTTAATTTATTGTCATTATTGTCTCTGATAATGAGCAACAACACAATTTATATGTGTAAATATGTGGTAGATGAAGTCTACCACATATTTACACATTTGAAGATGCTTTCCTAGTGCCCCATACACTTACAATTTCATGGAAAATTAGTGTAATGTTTTATATTATTAATGAGTAGTGATAGCCTAGTGGTACGACCGTTGGACTGACAAGTCAAAGGTCGCAAGTTCGAATCCAAGGCACGCACCACTGTCTTTTCGAAGTCATGTGTGTATTATAAACTAATTATCACTCGTTTAAAACGGTGAAAGAAAACAGCACACCTGAAAGATTTTTTCGATGGTGTGTAAAGCCCTGTCAGAGACCTACAGGTGGCTTAAACTCTGACACTAGGTTGTTCATCAACCACTCGATAAGAAGTAGATGGAAAATTACTTTCATACATGCACACTGTATAAGAAAAACTAAAATATTTAATAGATTGATGTGAAGATGGATGTTCATTGCAATAATTTGCTTAAAAGCATTTTCTACAAAAAAAAAAGTGATGCAGAGTTCTATTCACCATAAGCCAAGTAAGAGATGCCATTTCAGTGCAAATAAATTATAGTAATTCAACCATAGAAATATTCCAATTTAAACTGCATGAATATTTAACAAGTAGTCATAGCAACTATACAGATAATCAATAGTACCACAAGAAGGGAAACAGGAACACCACACTCCTAATACTTCATATTACAGTAAGTATCCTTTTAGTTTTTTGTTATGCATACACTTACTTTATCAAATACCATCTATAAAATTCAAACCACAATAGCGATTAATAATAACTATTCACTTCTAATAGTAGCTACAATATAACTAAATGCATAAAAAAATTAAGTATTCATAGCAGTAAGAAATCTTGCATCTACTATGGAACAAAGTATGTGTAGCATACATAGATAGCATCACACCTGTATACCCTGACGGGTAGGCTGAGGTGTAATATTCTAAAGCCACATATCACCAACCCTATTAAGTCTCATGTAAACATAATAGAAGAAGTAGAACACCATACCTGTGGAAGATCGTCTTTTGTTATTTGATGTTTATTGTCACCCAGTATAGGTTTTGGAGCCACTTTGGGTTTGTATATCTTTGACTTTTTCTCATCACACACTAGCTTGTAGAATAGTGCTATGATGTCTGCTAAATTATCAGTGCTGAAAGTAGAATTAATTGAAACAGAATGTGATTAAATTAAATACATGGTTTATATTACTACTAGTTGTTGGGGATAGTGGTACATCCATGGTGTTCCAATAACTCGCATATCTTATAATTTAATCAGAAAGCAAAGCACCAGAATATGTTGTTAATAACATGAACACAGATTCCCTGGGATAAATACCATCTAGCCAAATATAATGTAAACGAGTATAAGTATGAAAATACACAAGAATACGTACTTTCTGTTCCTGAGCTCTTCATATTTTTTCAAGAACGTTTTAGGGTTCGAAGCTTTAAGCGCCAATCTTTGTGCGTACTCATTCACTTGCTTAGACGATAAATTACTGTTACCATAGTTGGGATCGTTCTGGATGTAATCTAAAACAGTGTCCGCCTCTAAACTACATCTGTAAATTCAATGAAACGATCATTATCATCAATTACAAATTCCTAATTTTGATCACGAGCTATATCAATAATACTTCATTTCATCAGATTCATATCTAACCCTAAAGCATCAAGAAGCTCCTTGATGGTGCTTTGCATTTTATCTTTCGGAAATATCCAGTTTTGAAACATTTATTGGCAAAATATTTTTAAAAATCAGTAGAAGCTTCATTCGTTTGTGTTGAATTCAATTTGACAGTTGATATATTGATATTGACAATCATGACAATAACGTTAATATTACTTTATGTTGGTAACTTGGTTTTCTGAACTATGGTCAGTAGAGTAGTAGAGGTAATCCACAGAAATCAGTTAAACAACTAAAAAACAGAATGGTTTACAATAACAAAGTACTAATGATAAAAACCAATAAGTATTCTATCTCTACACTAGTGTAAAGGACAATGGGCAAAAGTGGTCCAAATGTATGTACCAACCACACTCAGGTAACTGAATAGTCCACCACTCATTAACCTTTCGGCTCAGTAACGTACAGATCTGTACGTTGTAACAATAAAAATCTATTGTGTCTGCTAATGACTGACGCAACAGAGGAGAATATTTTATGTTGTCGGGCAGAAAATGTCTATAGCATAAAACCATCTTGGCACTCTTTTGTGCCTATAGGCAGTGGCGTAACAATAGGGTGGCAAAGAGGGTAAAATGCAACGAGCCCCCGGCTTCCACCCCCAGCCTCAGGCGTTGCCCCCCCCCCCCCCCCCCCGGTACGGCACACAAGACACATGGCGTGCCGCAACCACCTCGGAGAGCATGTGCAATGGGCGCCAGACGACCCCGTGTCTGGACGCCCAAGGTCCCCTGTGACGGGTCAGGTCTGTGGCCCCGCCACCTGCCACTACGGCCGCAGAGGATAGGGAGAGCGACGCCTCGCTATACCGACACTCCTCCCCTGCGGCTCCACCGCGTCCGCTATATAACGGTGGCGACCCCGTCAAGGCTGCGGAAGGCGAGGAGAACGGCGCACCGACATACCGGCACTCCTCTCCCGCCGCGGCCCCCATCCCGCAGCTGCGGGGCCGCCCAGACGATGCCGCAGTCCACCTAAGGCCCGCAAGCTACGCCGGCGTCGTTCCAACATGGGCTTGAAGACAAAGCCCAGAGGAGCGGCCATCCTCGTGTTCCGTTAGCTTCACCGTGGGTGACCGAGCCACGGCTATTAGAGCCCCCCCACCACGACAAGGTGGAACCCCTAGGAGGAAGCATAGAAGCACTAACCTAACCTAACATGTATTAAAGAATTGTAAAAAATATTTAGTTTTATATTAATATTCATATTTAATAAAAGTGTTGGTACTTGCATACATACCTACTTTACGTAAAAATAAAACTACAACGTCAAGCTTTTTTACATTAAGAGAAGGCCCCATCCCATGAATTTGCCATGGGCCTCAGATGGTATAGTTACGCCACTGCCTATATGATTAAATAAATAACTATAAAGACTGCAAAAGGAAATGCTTTCACTAAAAAGTGAAGGTAAAAGTTACAATTTTATCAGATAAAACGAGAGCAAAACTACATAATTATTTACTTAATACTTTGTTCTGTGTGCAATTTTGTGTGATTCTGTAATAAACATCCATCCACCAATCATCCCAAACTTTCAGATATATAATATTGACAGTTAAGGATTGTTAGAAAATTTATGTATGTATATAGTCTAAAGCGATCTTAGCAACAACAATGACCTATACTATAAATCTTGAGTACAAACCAATGGGGTTTTATATATAGAGGCGTCATACCCGAACATTAGTGCAATAAAAATCTGCGGCAACTTCAAATATAGCTTCGTACCGATACATCTACAAGAAATAACCGTTGTTTATCTAAAGTTACAATATTAAATGGAAAAAGATGTTTATCTCTTTCTAACAACTGGAATGCAATAGTCTATAGCAGTGTTTTTCAATCTTGTTAAATACGCGACCCCTTTATTAGTTGAAAAATTCTGGCGACCCCGTTGGGCCACAGATAGACAGAAAGTTAGTAGTTAATTGAAAATACTACGTTTATAGATTTCTCTATTCTGGCAAGGGAAGCTCTTAAATTATTAGCGCCATTCGCCTCTTCATACTTAAGTGAACTGACGTACTCTGCAATGGTGTCCACCATTAAAAATAAAAAGAGAAATAGACTCCAAATATAAAATGAATGAATTATTAATATTTCTAAAATAGCACCACGATTTGACAAAATGTTGAAAAATAAACAAGCCCATTCTTCTCACTGAAATTGTATATTTACTGTACTGTAGAACCTTACCTTTTTCTTTTTGCTGGCGACTCCCCCAGGGGACGCGCCCCACAGATTGAAAAATACAGGCCTATAGCGGTATGCTATAGGCCAGTGTTTTAGTCAAATACTTGTGTTAAACTCACAGACTACTTAGTGCTGCCAGCTGCTTCGTTAACTGCTGCATGCTCATTGGTGCGAGCGCGCGTAACGCAACTATCGGAGCAACGGGAACAAAGTAAACATTACGAAATATGGATTCATAAAAATTATATGTTAATATTTCAGAATAAATAAATATTATTAAATTATGTAGTGACTATTCCAATAATAAAGTGGAATTTGGACACTCTCTATTAACACAGGAAGGCGTCACTACACTACTTCTCACAGTAAATTTATTGCTATTGATAAAAGTTTAGGCGTTCCGAAACGGAATAACTGTAGAGATATTATTAAGTATGTATCTACTTTACTTTTGAAAATCACCTAACTAATAGGGTATTCTAATTTAACCGTTCAGGTACTTCTCAGTATTGAAAAGGTTACCTTCGAACTTGTCTACTATTTTTTAGCTATAATAGCATCACGCTTATATCCCCAGGTTAAACAGAAGTGTGCTGTTGTACAATCTATACCTATACTAAATATATATATATATATACTATGATGAAGTGCTTACAGTGTTATTAATAATGATATAATAACATTGTAAGCACTTCATCATAGTTAGGTACGATATTGTTATTTTTACAGTTCTGAAAAGAAGTTTTAAGTACCTGTTTAGGATCATGTGACGACCTTTAGACCCTCCTTAGGACCTGACACCATGAAATTATTTTCGGAGGGATATTGAATTTAATTACCTAATTACTTGATTATTTACCTGTTATTTTTATTATTTTTTACGCCAAAACGAGATATCCAGATCCAGCATGAGGGGTTAGTCACAATTACAATAATCATCTATTGGATTTTGGAACTTCCACAATCACAAAGCGTGAATATAAAAAATGTATTTAGATTTAGACGAGATTCCAAAATTAAAGCAATAATAAAATATATTTACTGCCACCTTGATCCTAACCTTGACTCAAATGTCCTAAGCGCGACTACTGAACATGAGGTCTTGGATTCGGTTCCCAGGTCGCGCAAAGTGTTATTGGGATATTCTGTTAGAAAATTCTCGGTAGCAGCCGGGAATTTGGAATTGTACCCAGTTGATGGCAATAGACTCACCACCACATGGGTCAGTATAACAGTATCGGTGAAATGTGGGTGTACAATTGTACACACCTCTGCATACCCCTTCGGGAAATACAGGCGTGATGCTATGTTATGTTAATGTTTTATTTGCAACATCCAGCCAAATGCGTTTTATTCTTATTGTGTACAGTGTGTATAGTGAAGTTAGTATTGTAAGTGGGACAGGTATCACACAATACATATATTATTTTGTCGGTGTACAAAAAGGACTTGGGTACATATACGGCATGGCGAGGTAATCTGATTTTTATAAAAAAAAGCATACAATCCACGGGGAAACGATCAAACGACGTTAAAAAGTGGTTCCTTAGTAAATGTTGTGTCATAAGCGTAAAACTTTTTTCTTCGAAGGCGGCACGTCTCAAAAGCTTTGACAAAAGTTCGTCGAGCATACTATGACAAAAGGGTCGTATTCTGTTTTGATTTTTTGATAGCAAAACTATAGAATCGGCACTTGTGTACAAAACTGTCGATTCATCGATAATATGATATGTGTTGGCGAAATAAAACATGCCGCTTGTGTAGCTTTTCAAGTTCTTTTTGCATCTCCGATTGCTTGAACTGTCGATGTTTAACACCATCGCACCTGTTTAAGTGTCCTTTACTATAGCTTTTTTATTGAAGAACAATGTAAAAAGTACCTACTATCGAAATAAAAGTATTTCAACAGTCATTTCGGAACTCAGTCCTAGTTATACAGCTATAAATATTTCCACATATAAAAGGGTCGGTAAAAAAAATGCAAAAGTGACAAACCCCATAAACACCTGAGTTTATAGGCCCAATGAAAAACGATGTGCCTTTGAAATCTGTTTCTGTGATGTTGGACAGGGTACGCCATTCTTTTGGCTTGGATTTATGTGTTTTATACAACCAGTCTATAAATGCCGCACTTTTATTGGCCGCGAGACGTTTACTGATTAATAAAGTGGGTGGAGACGCGGAAGATACTAACGACGCCGCTTCCTAGAAACGACGAACCTACTGGATAAGAGTAAATTATTATGTATTTTTTAAACTAGGCACCTAACTAAACATGATCATTTTTGTGCATCCCGCGTTATGAATTGATATACCTAGTTTTGATTATACGAGTGATTGGAATACATTTTAATAAGGAAGCAAGAATAATTTAACATCTTTAGTGGACAAGCTATAAGTCAAAGTTCGAACGCACGGAGCATCCGCATAGCTGCATGCCGACTCGTGCGTTTCGACATTCAATCTGAATTACAATGTACGGAATTTACAGACTCCAACCGGTCGACGCAGTTGCCCCGTGTCCGTATCCGAGCGGAATAAGAAGCAGCTTTACTGTTAACTCTATTGTTCACGGACACACCAAACAATGTATTTTTGCCGAATAAGGAGGCGCGATTATGTCAACGAGTGTGTTCTGTTTTTAAATAATGATCAGCGTTACAACGCAGGCATCAGAAATAGCCGCGAGGTACATGCTATCGGCATTTTAAATTCTGAAATGATAGTGATTTAAATATTAAACATGTAATAAAAGTTTTGAAGAAAGGAGGTACTGAGTGTTAACGTTAAAGTTAATGGCTAGGAGCGTGTTTTTATATCCACATTTAGTTCTTATTATTACTCTTGAATTCCTTTACTTTTGCCCTAAGCCTACCGTATTAACTAAATCTCTTTAACACCCTGCTTCCACGTTACGCTATGGTTCAAATGATAGGGAAGGCGATATTAGTTGCGTCAACTGCCTACCATGTTGTACGCACATACTTGTATGTAGGCTGTAACTATGTACTGACTTGAGATTGTCTAACTATTAAGTAACCCATGAAGAGCTCACTACAGTCACTACCAGCTAATTCAAATGCTTAGAATCCTTTCGTTCCATCCAACAACCTTTAACGCAATTTTTTGCCGATGAAAGCAATTAGAATGATGCAATTTTTGACTAGCAATAATTTATTGCAAGAATCCATTTCTCTGCTGAACAGCACTAGAATTAAGTGGACAGTAGTACTGGATAAAATTAAAAGTTATTTATTTACTTACTTACAATCACTCACATAATTTATATGAGTTACCTGCTTGCATGTTCTAAAGTAACTTTTTTCTAAATCCATGAAGACAGATTTTCCACATATGAAAAAATGTGTGCTGGATTCCCACCCGACTAAAAACCACACGGTCTCTTGAGGGTCATAGTACTATAACATTAAAATAAAAATGTATCTAGCGGGCAGGTAGAATTCCTCTCTCCAAAAATTGTTTATTACTTTTCATTTTATATCACTATAGCATATCAACCCTGGAAGACTTAAAATATTTCTACTCCACGCCTACAGAGGTGGGTACTGGGTTAGCACTGGGCATTTTAGGGTCCGTTGAAACAGAGTGCTCTATTGACCGAGGACCACCAGCGTAATTGCAGATAATGTAATATTTGCATTTAATTTCGGAGTGTAATCATAATGAGTGACGTAAACTATTCTAATTATTTCCGCGTCGGCACGACTGACACTGTTTAGATGGAACGTTAGCGTCAGCGGTGTAGGAACAGCTGGGTTTTGATTGCGTCAGCGGAAAGGTTGCGGTGCGGTGCGGTTACATCAAGTGTCTATTGCGTTAGCGCCCCAACAGTTACTCAATACAGATCCGGAGGCAAATTTGCGGTCCTACGCCCTAATAGTAGATATGATTTATAAATAGTTATGGTTTATTAGTCTGTTTGCAATCAAAAATTTTATTCGTGTGCTACTTTGTGGTATATTATAGTGTTGTTAGGTGTACTCAGCATATTCGGTGCTTAACGAGCAGATAATAAAACATGTATAGTACCCACTTAAATTTGGCTTGAAGAGCAATAACTCATCAATATCGACGAAATAATTTGGTGAACGTTCGGAGTTCCGGTATGTTCGTGGAAATGGTCATTTTCACGGTAAGTATGCGCCGGCGCACGTGGCCTGGAGGCAGCGGGAGGGAGTAGGGGTCGGGGAGGGGGAGGGAGGCCGCGTCTGGAGTCGGTGACCGCACATGCGTCGCCGTGCATAAGGAGCCGCCTATCTTTGTATTCCGGTAACGTCGCGGACTCCCCAACTAGCGAGAATGGTGCAAAACTATTCATGTTGACACTTCTCGAGTACCTGTTAACAATTGTCATTTTTTTGTCATTGTCATATTGATGAGTAACGTACAGAGTACAGTGTCGTTCCATGAAAGCAGCGCATAATTTATTAACTACATTCAATAAGGTGACTTCACGCTATTTGTACATACAGCGGTTGCATTGTTTAGAGTTTACATAGGTATTTACTTATCCGACTAAAATATTATTGGAATTTATATAGGCACAAATTATTGAAAGTACGTGCATAAAAACATATATTGCAAATTGCAACAACATCAGTAACATTATGTAGAGCTGTTTAAAACCTAATTCATAATCGTGCATAAAATGTAGGTACTATAACTAGGTAAGATAAATTAAACCTTGTCTTTTTTTATCTAAATCGAGACGTCTCTTTTCAGTTTTGCGGACAGGTACCTTCGATGCGTTTAAAGAAGGTTTTAAGAATGTGTGTGTATTTTCTGTAGTTTAACTACTATGGTGACAAGTACTTTAAAGACAAGTAAATTATATTTCATATGAATTGGAAATAAGTTCATGTAAAATTCATTTTTTCATGCGAATTTACTTTACTTTATAGTGCACTGTGGACCTCAAGGTGATTATGAACTATATTAGTAAATAGGTAGTGAGATGAGCTTTCAAAATGAATGCGTAGACCTTAGAAATCAGAAACAAATCGTTGACTACGTATAAACTTAATTAAAAAAAAACGACTCAAGCTTAAAATTATATACCTAATATAACATAAACATATATAACTATTATGCTATATAATATTACAGGTGAATTTTAAGTAAAGTTAAATTTTAATTTTACTTAGATACTATCGCCAAAGTAATTTGTTTTCTCAAATTATGGCTTAGGCATTAGCAATTACATGGCTAATATTTATTTATTTAGTTCTGTACAATCAAATCACAACAGTGTTCCTCCAATGACAAGTTTATGTAAGTAATGGAACAGGTAAACTTTAAGTAAATACTTATACCTACTTAATGGCTCTACTATGTAATAAAAAGGTTGCATTCTATTTATGACCTTATTTTGATAAAAAGCTGAAGTCGCAAGCCCTTAACCTTAGAAGAAAAATATTAAAAACATCAAAATTAATGGCATCCAAGAGTTTTTAACCACTTATTGCCAGTTTGTAATTAACCGCTTAATTAAAAAGTTTGCAAAATGACTGAGTCTTTTATGGGTCCACTTGAATGTCTTAAGAATTAATTTTATACGGCTATGCATTCTTTTGTAGTATTCAATATTATAACCGTTTGAGAAAAAAAAACACTATGCAGCTATACCCGCGACTTCCTTTGCGCTGGACTTGCATATATTTATATTCATTTCTTCTGAACCCTGCAAGATATCAGAAAGGAACATAAATGAAAATTGTAATTAAAGATCCTGTTTTAATCTCTAAAATGTTAATTTAAACCCGTTGAGCCGTTTCGGAGCCTATTCGGGACAAACTTTTTAAACAGACATACAGACAAAAATTCTAAAAACGATCATTTATGATTAAGCATCGTATAAATAGAGGTTTTCACTTATATTTTGGTATTTATTTTGAAATCACAGACAGACACTTACATTTTATTTATTGGTATAAATAAATATGATAAAACTATTTAGAAAAAGGAAAAAGATATATATTACACATTTTCTGTGATATTTTCGTTTTGTCTAGGCATTTTTCTGAATTAAGTAGCTAACTAGGCGCTATTAGATAGCACGATTATCGATGGGTTAAGATGTATTGTCGTTTTATACATCTAAGAGGCAATGCCTGAGGGCCAATATACGATTACAGAGACAAAGCGCTGCATCAGTTAGTATGCAGCGGGGACAACCGCTTCCTGCTGGCCGGGTTCCCGCAACCGCTATGGTAATTTAATTGTACAATACGACAGCGGAATGGATTAGGTGCCTCCGACATAGTAACTTCGAAGTAATGGGGGAAAACCGACTGTATTGTTCCTGAGTCGCTGAGTAATTTGATTTGGCCACGTTGGCATGGTTGCCAACTACGCAAGGTTTTGAGAATAAAGTTTTAGGCACTTACACCTTTCATATATTTCATATACTCACACACCCTCCAAATAGATCTAAAAAGTAGTTGTTCCTTGCAATCAATATTACATGACGGTAAGAAGGCGAAGGTGGCGCAGTGGTCGAAATACTGGCTGCTGTGCCGCGCGTCACGTGCTTGATTTCCGCACAGAGCCAATCTTTGTATATATCGGTAAACGAACCCACAGTACAAGAGAAATGTCTCCTATCTAAAAAGAAAGAAGAATAACGAACTTGTAGGAGAGACTAATGTATGTCGACAGACAACTCCGTGGTTGCAGCGATGACGACGTCCAGCCTACTGCAAATTTTTAATCATGAATACATATGCCTGCCTGGCCTTTTCCCAATTATATTGGGATTGGCTTCCAGTCAAACCGGATGCAGCTTAATACCAGTATTTTCATGGAGCGACTGCCTATCTGACAACCCAGTTAATAGGGAACACGTACGATATCTCGTGGTATGACTGGTTGTCAGACTTTCGGGCCTCTAATTACACGTAACGGCTGTCATAGATCTTAATTTTAACAACCGGGACCGACGGCTTAACGTGTACTCCGAGGCACAGAGGGGTCTCGGTTTGAAATGATGGCACCCATCCACAGACCGACCGCGGTAAGCGCAGCTTACCCTCGATCAATCGATCTGTGCGGCTGTTATTTAGCCACGAGCCCCTCTCCTATAAATACATATGTAAATTATAAATACATATGTAAATCATAAATACATATATAAGGTCCTAATTTATTAGGTAATTTCCCTTGAAAGGGGTAATATATAAGTCAAATACATTCACTTAAGCTCAGAATTAAATGAATATAACAAATTATTTGTAATTAACATACCTAGTACTAGCAAGACGAAAACTGCTCCTTGAATGGCGAATGTTAAGAAAAAAATAAAATTGTTGTAAAAAATTGAATTACGGCATAAATGAATCCTTATCACTTACACATTGACCCCTTAAAAGGAGATTATCTAATAAATTAGGACCTTATATAGGTAAATAACTTACACACAGGTGCAAAAAGTACTTAACTTGCAATATTCTATAGACGCAACCATATCAATAAAACCTGTAACATATTCCTCGAAATAAATATGACCAAGTCTTTTTGGCATGATGGCATAACACACAAAACATCCTGACACTTGCTGACTCATTATATTAGTTCTAGCTAGTGGTTATTAAAGTAACTGATGATACAAATGTCAAGCATGTCGAAGGTTAAGTAATAAAAGGAGGGAATTTGAAGTCTAGCTACCGATGTTCCTAGACTTATGTTCGTCAATGGGCAAAGTTAATAAACATTGCTAGCGTAAGTAAGTTTATTACTCTTTACATTAGCTTAGTGCTCAGATTTTTGGAATGTTTATATTGTGCGCTTAACGTCTACGTTGAAAATTTGACTACAAAATATGAAGAAGCACAATTTTTGCTGTAAGACCAAGTAATGACATGATTTTACTCTGTACTTACGTGGTCCTCCCTACATGATGCAAGGGCGTTGACACCGCGGGCTAAGTCGGCTTTGTGCCAAATGTGAATAATAACTATCTACATGTGTTAGAAGCACCAAATTGTATTCAGATCCTTGTTTGACAGCAGAATTTAAATGCGGCACGATATTGATCAGAGTGGACCAGAGTATCTATGTATTTACCTACTACTTAAGTTCAACCATATACTTAGTTTTAAGTGCAATTTTGGTGATTAGATTTGATGTTCTAGCACCAAAAGTATTTATTGTTTGATTAATATAATTGTATAACGGTACCAACCACAATACATGTACTTTTGAAGAAAAATAAACTATATAATATGAATGTAGTTAGCCATAAACCACTTGTGCCTTATGTTTTATTAAAACAAACCAATAAATCGACTATGAAGAAAATTCAAGCATTCAAATTAATTCAGCCGGAATGTTTAGAATGTACATCCTTGTTTAGTCAGTATGTATTACAAGTTATAAAACAATAGGGTGCTCACAGTTCAATACGCCGCGAGTACTTATACAGAGAATTTAATATTCTTTATTTAAATATAACTATGTTATATTAGATCCACAAAAACAATTACGTACCTTATTTGATATGAATTTGCATTAACTATCTGCACTATTTATTTGACTTGAACTGAGTTGATTAATTGTTATCGATGTGACACGAGTTCAAAGACCTTTGTTTCATATTCGCTATAACCTAACCTAAGAATATACTTAGGCATTTTGCAGGGCCTATCGTTTGAATCATTTCCGAATTCCTCGACATTTTCCTCTTGTAGAACAAAAACCCCCAAACCGCATTTTTCTCTAGGAAAATTACTATTAATACGACGACGGATTAAACCCTAGGACAGTGTTTGAAAAACCCCGCTTAAGGAGGTAAAATCAAGTAGTGACTTCGATGCGCACTTGTATGTCGTATCTTGAATACAAATTACGATATTTGGCGGTCAAAGCGGCCACAAACTGAAGTAAATTTATTACTTATGTGTACACGGTAACATTACACCTACGTATCATCACGTAGACGGCATGTGAAAATCAGTTTATAGCTATTGATACCAGGAATGTTGTCATAATTGCTTCCGGTCACAAAAATAGTTAGGTATTTTCTTGGAAGATAAATAATACTCATGTGTAAGCGTTGCCGTTGGTGAAGTCGGTTGATACCTACTTGAATTTTTTAGTAAGGAAAATTTACTATTTATTGTGGGCCTGTTTATAACGCATATCTATAACAAGTACCTACCCAAATTCCGATATAAAATTTAATAACAAGAAAGAGCCTGTTAAAGGATGATTTACCAGAGGTTATAGTTAGTTATGATATGTTATCCATCTAACCAGCATCCTTCATCTTGACGTAATGAGTTATCAGCTGAGTCTTTTGAGCCACTGGAGCCAATTCTGCGTTACTACACTTTTTTTATAAAGTACTTTAGTGCATATCAGCAAAGTACTTACCTACTTATAACGCTATTGCAAATGTTCGATTGGAGAAATAATCACACCGTTACATTACATATCATATAAAAAAACCTAGGTATCTTATTTTTCTCTTTATACTTTGGTATAATTATATAAAACATGCGAGAACAACAACTACTTCATGCAAGAATAATACAGATTGCTGAGAAGTGATCGCGAAGATATTAGACATAAATTGGTAACAAACTGAATTTTGCCCTTGTTTTGCTTAATTTTTGTGAATTAAAAAAACACTGGTGATACTGACATCTAATGTAGAACAGACTAAACCTTACTTGTGGTTTTTCGTCTATTCGTCACAAGATGGCGCTACGCGATTGAAATGTAGGGTATTATTTAAATGGAGTACCTACGGAATTTGTGGTCGATGAAAAGGAAGATTATTAATAAGCTATTTCCTATAATTCATTACCAAAATACATTTAACTACCATAAACAATACTTATTTATAAATCAAATAAATAAATTGACTACTTAGACTGCCTCATTAGTCGTGGTTCCAAGCGCTCATGCTGAGCATGAGGTCTTAGGTTCAATTCCCAGGTCGGGCAAAGGTTATTGTGTCGAATTTCTCAATAGCAGTCCGGAGTTTGGAATTGTGCCCGGTAGAATAAGCTCACCCCCGATTACATGGGACTTAATAACAGCATAAGTAAAATGTGGGTGCGCAGCTGGGTGCACAGCTGGGTGCACCTCTACCTACTCCTTCGGGGAATAAAGGCTTGATGCTATGTTATGCTACAACAGAGAAATGATGAGTGGAGCCCACACTTGATTTTAAAGAGGTAGCGGTCTGACACCTGCTGGAAAGATTGACCGTAAAAAGTTATAAGCCGAGAGGAGTAACCTTATACCTTTATACCCACCCTGCTGTGGTACGAATCATACCTGATGATCACGGCTGTAGAATAATAATAAATAGTGAAATTATTAACCCATAGGCACCTAATATAGCTTTTGAACAAATTAATGCCTTATTAAAAATAATGCGTTATCCCAAATAATGATGTATGCACGTACACAACTAATCACCGCATATATAAATACTTAATATAAAACCTAATGACGATATGAGGACTTCCTATAAACTAACACCAAAACATATTTAATTATTCAAGTCAGTGTTGAAATATCATAACTAACAAACAGTTCCTATTGTTATGCAAGGCATCGACGCTTACGTTAACAGTAACTATACAAATACGTTAACATAAACATACGTGTAGGATCGGAACTCTGATCTAATGTTTCTATTCATAAATAATAAAGAATTTCTGGGCGTGTATTTTGTTTTTATTATTTATTACCTAGTGCCCGCGACATGGTCGGCGCAACAAAAGGTAGCCTATTTCCTTCTCTCAGGCCCAATCTATATCTATACCAAATTTCAACTAAATCCGTTCAACCTTTTTTGGGTGATTTTGTAACAAACCTCCAAAAATCCAAACATTCGAGCTTTAACATATTAGAAGAAATACGATTTTTACATACTACTTACGTCCAATTTAATAAGGAGCCAGGACTTAATCAATTTTAAATAGGTATGTATAATATTATAAGTAAGTACGACGTGTTTTATATTATAAAATAGAGTCCATATTATAGACTAAACAAAGGCATTCCTTTTTAGATAATCACCTAGAAACCATTCAATCAATCATAGTAATATAAAATAATCAACGCATCTATAACCAACAACAATTTAATTATTTGGAATGACACTTTCCATGAAAATGATGAGCGAGCAACGACAATAACCTTTCGTTCTAATTGGACATAGATTGTGGCTTACAATTTCAATCTAAATAACTGGCTGGTGGGGCATAAAGGGTTTTGGAACATCATCACATTTTGTACGCGTTTTATTTCAACGGATCATCATGATTGAAGTGGTTTTGATCTGCGGGCACATTGTGAGCGCTGCGCTTGAATGCACTTTCTAAGGGACTGCTCAGACACATCTTATTGACTTTTTGTTTGCTCATTGAGACACCGGGACCTTTGTTTTATTACTCGACATATTTAAAACAAGGAACATGTTTTTCATTGGTTATTTCAGACACCTGTTCACTTTACTGCGAGGTATAATTAAAAGTAAGTATTATCAAGCATATTAGCATTATTAAGCCTAGTGTCGGTCTCATTCTAAATAGCAAATAAAATGCGTAGATAACAAAGATGCAACCACTAAGTTAACATGGTAACGACTTGTTGAGCTAAATGTGGGTCGCTGGCGCAAAATTGATCGGTGTCTCTCTGGTGTGGTCTGCTTAGATTTCCTTTTATTTCCAAATAAATATAAACAATTACAGTTATTGAAGATAAAACAAGTTAACAACTTATGAGTAATGCTTGGAACTTCAGTACCGTGGGAGTCGGTACCGTGTTCCTACTTCCTAGCGTGGCGGACGGCTATAACAACATTCGCGGCGAGGGAAATGTCAAGGTCACACCCGTTCACTTCCTTTACCGGCGAGCCTCCGTAAGCCTACAATTTCGCGTCCCCACCCTCCTTTCTACAATCTTTAAGCAGATATCGTATCCTAATAAAAACCTTTCATTTTGTACGAAGATTTTAGGATGTCACTTCTGTCGTTTATTGAGATTTGCTTCCACTAAAAGATTTCCGAAGTAGTTATATTGTTTTACGTTGGGTGAATACTTAAAACCATTGGGTATTTCCATTAGCTTTTTGTTGTTTACTGGTTTTTATCTGTATTTATTTTTGCGAGCATAGGTATTTTAAGTGCTTCATGTCAATAATTAAATTGTCCTTTGATCACATTACAATCTAGACTGTTAATAATAATTTCCTTTGAACCATTAATTATAGCGTCAAACTGTTAGCTTTGCAGTCAGTTCATTAGCATGCTTTCTATTCTTGGTACTTGTGTTAGTAGATCATACCTATGATTTGTATTACTACTGGTTTCCTTTTTTCCATACAATTATTTTAAGTGTTCGTTGAACATAGGATTAGCAGCATTGGAGAGTAGTGTGGCACTCGATTATTCTATTGCAACTGTATTATATACATTTTCCTTATTATGTTTTTTAACTGCCTCATTGGTCCAATACTCTAGTGTTTGCAGGTGCAGCTGCTGAGCAGACAACTTTTAAAGCCATTTAATATCCTATCGTGCGCTTTAATCGAAATTTTTTATTCGTACCTATCTGTAGAGCGCTGATACTTCTTGCTTCTAAGTAAGATCTCTGTTTACACTATAACAATAAGTACTATACCCTGGGGTACACCTACCCAAGTTAGAAGAATATTAATGCTATTTAAACTTCTCTCTCGAAATCAAAGATACCTAGATATAATTAAATGATCTATTTTCATTACATAATAGTTAACCTATAAAGTTATCATCCAAATCAAGTCATATAAAATTATGACGACCTAAACTTGTACTTTATTTTGAACATAATGGTGAGGTCGGGTTAGCCGTCAGATGGCAGTGTCGAAGGGCCCGGCGTAACGACGGCGCCAATGGAGCGCGATTCCCCCAAGCCTTTCTTATTATGTGCTGTGATTTAAAATAACACAGCCGTGGAGACGCTTTCGTCCGACAATTGTTTATTGTTAAGTTGGGGTTAATATGTATATATTAATGGATAATGTATATTATATGCACAGACTTAAAAAAATTGTGAAATGTCGATTATTATTACCAGACGGCGTTAAAATATATTTGAAATTTTGTCCTAGTGTATTTATATGCTTTGACGATTTCTCTGTACATCTTGCCAAGTAACTATCAGTCAAGCACCTACCTACATATTTGTTAAGTCTATAAACTTTTTTTGAAACTTTTCTTTTTGGGAAGTGCAGGTCTCTTGACTGAAATCTCATCGGTACTCGGAACTAAATAGGGTAACTTTAGTTCTTTCCGATATTATGGGAATGATAATTACTATTAGAACAAAATCTAATTCGTCATCGTGGTGTTGGCTCTAGAAAAAATCTAGTTGAATTGATGAAACGGAAATGAGTAAGATTGAACTAAATAACTACTCCATGTTTTCATGTCCTGGATACAAGCAAGGCAGTTTTCGTGGTCGTTGGAGCGTCAAGTGAGTCCAAACGCCTACAATTTTCCCACCGAGACGATCCCGCACCCCGTCACCCGAAGCCTTATTACCAACTAATTAAGTCACGCAACAAATACGTTAGAAATCTGTTAGGAAAATAACCCAAACGAGTTTGACGACATCTCTACTAGAACGTGATTGTATTTTTGTCCTGTGTAACTTTGTTCTTGTATTTGTGTGCTCGTTAAAAATACCTAGTCTAGCACACGTTTACTTGATCACTATTATTTCTCAGCTCGATATGGTTGGACCCTCTTTCTCGGATGCAGTAAAAAATATACAATTAATACCTTTTATTAAGTTACTTTAGTTAGATATTTTTTATTTAATTTCATGAGTGAAATTATAGTTCATGAGTATACCGAGCAGGGTTTGCACCTGCAACTCTTGCACTCCAGCTAAGCTATCCCGACCACCACCATCACCAGTTATACTTTCTGCAGTGATGAAATTATAATAAAATGGTTGTTGTTTTTATAATTAAGTCGCGATTGTGTGGCTTGCGTCACTTGCGTGCAAGCCGCAACCATTGAAGCGCGTGCAAGCCAGCGAGAGTGCATTCCCAGCTATCTAATGACAATGACAGAGCATCCCCGCTTTCCAAGTTCATTGACAACGAAAGTGTTGCGCATGCGTGAAAACTCGCGCCAATTATAAGCGCAGGCGGCGACGGTGGGCGCGCTGGCGCAGCGGTCGTTGCGCGACGACGCGCCCGGCTGCGCGCGCTTCATTGCCAAGGCCGGCTTGTCGTGCTTTCTCCACGATCTACGAGTATTACGTGGTACTCGGGACCGCTTGTATAATGTGATGTAATTAGAATTTGTTATGCTTTGGTACCGATAAACGGCATTATGAAAGACTGACAGCGTGTAGTAAATTTACGTTATCACGTTAGGACACGACCTTAAACACCGCGTATTGTTATTGTAATTAACCAATGTTGGTATTTTACGATGTTCTACTTAATAATTCATTAGATTTAAAAGCGTTATCGTGTATTATTGTGTGTCACCATTAAACGGTATTTCCGTCATAATCATTTGAACTGATAAATGATGATTGTTCGTTGTTCTTGACCTAATCTCTCGATGTCACACTGAGTAGCAGTGTGTTTCCGCGTTACCATGCTCTCTGATGGACTAGTCAAGTAGTTAAGTAATGGTCAATAATAGACGACGACTGGTTTTTTTTACATGATAGGTAGGTAACCTATACATTCAGCAAGGCAAAACATATATCCCGTAAATAATTACTACATTTACGGAATATATAATGCATAAATAACTTTATGCAAATCATTAAATTTTTATTAGACTGTATGTTGTTTTATGTGGTAAAAAAGCAGTTATGTATAATGAAGAAGTTCTCAAAAGGAACTTTACGTCACACAAATGTTTGTTGAACTACACGACTAATTTATGTACCTACACTCATTAGGTACCGAACTACCGAATATGTACAAATGACTACGCAATTCTGGTACTTACTGATTTATGTAATTTTAAATCCACACAGTGTCTCTAGATGTGTATACCGGAAGCCAGAGGTTGTCAGAACAAATTCAAGGTTAATACGTCACACAATCATTTAACTTGCACAAATTGAAGAGGTGAAAAAAATAATTGATTCAATTCGTCGGTGACTACCATACTTGCAAGGAAAATTCCAGTCAGCTGTCAGATTCGCCCAATTGTCAACGATTTGTATCATTAAGCATAACCATCATGTCACACTAAGTCGCCCTATGTTGCTTTACATAGGCCCCCTGAAATGCCACCGCAACAATTTATAAGTATAATAATCGCAGAATACTAATAACAAATTACAATGCTACGGGTTCCAGACATTACAAAAAAATATACAATTCATTAAAAACTTGTTATATGTTGTGCCGCAACTTGGGAGAGCCTAAGTCCAAAACTGGATTGCGAAAGGCTAAATTATATTGGTAGTATATTATCAAAATGTCAGAGATGAACATGTGAATTGTTTAGTGCGGTAAAAAGGTCACATTGGTCCTCTAAATAGATAATTTAATTCGCAAATTGCTTTACATATAGTTATTATCATAAAATGTTAACACTAACCTTTCTTATCAAATGTAGGATTTCCCAAGAATCAAAACCGTATCTTTATACCTAATATGTCTGAAACAGACTTCCTACATGGCATAACTGAATCTCCCGTTCACGTAATCTACCTAATTAGATACAACACTTCCACAGTCAGTAGGCGTTAAGTCATAGTTTGGTATGCGATCTCATTGACGAGCGTTGAACCGGGAAGTGTCTGACAACTCGACTTGTGCTATCACAATAGATATTCCAGACTTGCAGGACACAGTGATGCTCGTTGCATAAACGTTATGATTTCATTCTATACTATATCTAGTGATGTAGAGCTATGGTTTAATCGTGTGAAGTTTTTAACCAATGGATTACGATTTCTATTGGTTACTAGATTAAAATTTATCAATGCAAAACTAGATTATGCTACTAGGTTAGCCAGTCATATATTGTTGTAATAGTTACTGATGTGTGCGTCGATGAGCCTGATTGACGAGAACAGGCTCTACTAATCGATGCTATACTTAAAGTAAGAGTTTAGGAACGCTAAGTATTTTGTCATTAACTTTGTCGCTCCTCGCGTAAAAATTCAATTCAAGGGTGACCCGCTGTAGTTATCTAGTGGCAGCCCTACAAGTACAGTGTAATAGGAAGTAATAGTTAAGCTGAGATTCGATTCTGACGCAAGCGGACGGTTGCTGTGGGCGTTTGTAGGCACATTCAGCTTCCGTGTCAGGCTGTCAAGTTGTGTGTCTATCGTTTCTCGCACCCACTACTAGTCCAACTTGCTAATTTATGACGTCCGTCGCTTATGCCATCTGCGACCTCGACCGGTATGAATTCTTATGTACGCGCTTATCTCGTTACTTTACATTTGTAGAGGAGATTTTAGCAGTATTTTCGACAATTACAACTAAACTGGCCAGAGGGCATTACAGTTTTTTTAAATAACTGATCATTAGTTTTATTTTTTATTACTACGTGAACACGGCACGGTAATAAAAATTAAATACGTAGGTAGTACATGACATACACGCAAACAGTCGAGTTTTAGTCTCAGAATACGGAAGTCAAATAGCTATATTTGAATTGGTAATGACTGTATAATCTCGCATACATTTAAATTCTTCTACCCTCAAATCAGAGAAGTCTTATTAAATAAACTAATAATAAGACTCCAATGAAACACGCCATCCGAATCACTGGCAATGTGGTTGATGTATCCTTTTCCGTGCTATATGTATATATACTTAATTAGGAATTCTCACTACACCCAGTTCCTTGACGGTTCTTTGATTTATGTGTAGCATAAAGAAATGTAATAGAGAAATATCAAAGGACTCTAAATTTGCAGGCTTTTACCAATAGCCAATGAAGCAACGCGTCACTGGGCGTGTTTACGCACCATGTTTGTTCATTCACAAAGCCTACATTATTGCGCCTCGATGAACAGAAAACGTTCCATCTACAAGGAGGCATAAAAAGTGCTGCATAAT
Source organism: Xylocampa areola (assembly GCA_935421205.1). Classification (NCBI taxonomy): domain Eukaryota; kingdom Metazoa; phylum Arthropoda; class Insecta; order Lepidoptera; family Noctuidae; genus Xylocampa; species Xylocampa areola. The sequence goes on from OW285204.1 coordinate 8,955,466, forward strand.
GCGAGCGCGAGCCGGACACCCACGTCGCGAATTCCCGTCCATTATCGCTGCAATCCCACGGGCTCATGTGACGTACAGAAGCCAAAGTTGGGCGGTGCCATTGCTGAGATTTACTTTTTGTGTACAAAGACATTCTTCCCAGCAGATCACGCGAAAATGTATTCACAAGAGGATAAACATCCAAAATGCCTTGGAAGCAGAATGTGGCATTACTCCATTTCATATAAATGAATACTCCTGATGGAGAACCAAAATACTCCCTCTGTAACACTGCGTTAAGACCAGCTTCAAAATATACCACCATAAAATTTCTATTATAGTTAGAGCACTATCCAAACCAGTAATTACGTTTGTAATTTAGTTTTTTTTCTATAAAATTATAACACCGCAAAACCCATTGGCAAAACCAAACTCTTCTGCTCGGGAAAGTGTAGTATAATGGGATAATTTTACTCTGCGGTAACACGATTAACACCATATGTAGGTAGATTGCCCGTTAGTATCGTAAACTCTCGTCATAACTAAGATAAATAATGCTCTGTTATTGTTTACGGACCACCAAGCGGGGAGACTGATGTGTAGGTGTGTAACTCAGTATCTCCCCCGCAAAGTCTCGTCATAATCTGTGCACCTTCGTCTGTATTTTGTTAAATATTATTTTTAAAACATTCTTAACAGGAGTGCACCACATGTGCCACCTGACCTCACTGAGCTTTCCCACGCTGCGACGCAACAAGTCCTTGAAACATAAACGCTTTAGTTAACGTTAAAGCTCGGGTAACATTTTCGAAACAAACTTACTTTGAACTGTGAACGCGTTTTCATAGCCCTTAGAGACTAATAGGTTTGTTTTCGGGAGCAAATGTCTCGGTTGCAGCGAGGCTTGAAGGTTTTTTTCTGTTTACTTAAATGATCTGGTGATTGTTTTTTAATTTATTTTGTCGTTCGGCGACGTCATGTGGTTCCAATCAAAGACCGTTGGGGCTTTAATTTTTTCAAATCGATTATCGATGACTTAGTGGGTTCAGTCTACACTTTGTTAATAATTAAGTTTTAAAATATTCTATAAATAAGTATGCTCTAATAATATATGAATAGAAAAAAAAAAGAATTAATTTCAATCCGGGTGGTAATGTTTTTCTTTACTGTAAGTAAAAGATTTAAAAAAAATGCGTAATGGGTTTTTTCTTGACCTGATGCCACTTGAATACCTAAATTGAATGGTCTTGTTATAATTTTGAAGACTAATAAAATCATCATGGGCCTAATGCAACCTCTGGAAGGAAAAACCGCTGTTGCACATGGTGGCTGTGGATAGTGGTGTAGGATAGATGGATTATAAAAATAAATAAAATAAAATGCATTTATTTCAGATAGAAATTACCCACATAGGACACAGACACAAGTACCAAAATATTACATTATATACACATTACTTAATATATAACATAAAATGTACATAATACGTCAGGCACAGCTAGGAACATGTCTGCTATAGCAATGCTTGACGTAGGGGCAATCAAGTCGCCCAGCAATCATCGCCAGGACAGTATTATACCCAACGACATCATCTTCTGTTTATAGACTACAATGTTTTGGCTTTTTTGGGTTTCTGTATTACTAAAAATCATGGAAAAGGCAAGTGACAGATGTTGCTGTTAAAAAAATTCGCATGCACCTATGATTTGGGCACCGGGAGGAGGGGCAAAAGGGTGCACTTGCATCCCCCTGTTATGGCCGTAAACATAAATAAATGTAGATCTGTTATTTATATTAAAATCACTATGTCCAAAATTTATCAACACCTCGTCAATGAATTCAGTATCATGCTTTAACTTTTTCCTTTCATAATAGTTTCATAAGGTATCGCTGCAGATGCACCTCCCTGAAAATGATCCTGACGGCGCCCATGCTCATGATTTAAGCTGATAGCAGGAGCATAACGGTATGTTGCTACCTACTTACACAATTTTAAAGCCGGAAATCATATTTCTAAAAGCTTTCAGTTACTCAGGATAAATTCAGGTAATATATAACAGAAGAAAACAATTGAATGATGAATCAATCACAAGGACAAAAAGCTCTACTGATGTTCACCTGAATTACCCAGTTCCAGTGAATTATTTTCCTTCAATTCTTACTATGATGAACTGTTTAAACCTAAACTAATGGGGATAGATGACAGTTTTACACAGGAAAGCGTAAGTTTACCAACAGTATGCTGTAATTTTGCATAAAGTAATTAAGATTACGTTACACTAAGCCAGAAACGCACACTTGCCCACAGTTCCAGTCCAAACGACAATTATTCACTTTCAAAGCGTCAACTTGTAAGTCAGGAACTAAATGAATTTAACTATTAATTACCCGCGAGTCGTTATTCCGTCCGACAAGGAAGCAGCAGCGCCCGCGCTCTGGCTGGTGACGTCACGCACCGAATTAACCCGATTCTGAGAATTGAACCGTTGTATGTCAGTGCACTTGTCTTGATCGCCCGCGCACGTGTGGACAATGTACATAAGTACATGATATACTTGTTGTGTTACGAAATATTCCCTGTTTTAGTATAGAAACACTTGTGTGTAGAATGTGAATGTTGCCTGTGATAAATTGATGTCAGCTAATGTAATGAATAAGAATGCACTTACACTTCCTAAACCTAAATACATTCTCTTTGTACTTAGATTCCTAAAAGTTGAATATTAATACAAGGGCTTATAAATCATCTCTACAAGACTACTATGCAAATAAGGCGGACACACCTACTAGTGGTAGAGATCAAGACAAATACAGATAGAGACCCGCGCTTATACACAATATACACAACAAAAGTTTGATAATAGACTAGTTTTTAAGCAATAGCGTTATTTAAATTTTGTGAATAGCTTACCGTAATGTGGGTACCTACTTAGCAAATGTGCTTTTCTGTAGCTCAAGAATGACCATCATAGGCAGGGGGCATTAAATTTTTTTACTGACTTCAATAAAGGTGGCTCTGTATTCGACCTGTATGTATGTATGCTTGTATGTCCGAAATTTTCTCAAAACTATCATGCCGATTTGGATATGATTTAAATATATTTTTTTCACGGAAGGTATTTAATATATTAGGATCGGATGAAGATCTTCCGAGATAAACAATGGAATTCTTCAATAACTAACAGCAAATGACTCGCGATTGCTACGATCGTATATCAGTGTATTTTTTTCACCATTCCATTGAAGGCGGTTCTTTTTTCGTGAAAATAATTAATTTAAGTTTTATATCATGCTTTAAACTTTATATCTATAACCTGTTTATTGAATCTATTCCAATGAAGCCAAACACGATACCTCTGCAGCAAACTGGCGAAGATTTGGGTATTCTGGCAACATCAGGCCAAGGTTATATTGCTCTTGTTCATGACGAAGAATTCGCGGTGGTGAGCAGAGATCGAATTGGCTTACTCAGAGCGCCGGGAGTATTTATCCGGAAGGCGCAGGTTCGAATCCTGCTCGCGAACAGTATTCTTTTTCCACAAAAAATTATAACTTTAAGGTTCGCTAAGCATGCGTTAATGCCTTTCAAAGATTTATCTGTATTCACCATGTTCTTTTAATATCATTAAAGTAACAGGATACCAAATTTCGAATCGATCAGACCTCTGGAAGTTGTTCACGTCCCTTCATCAACTAGACAAGAACTTCATATGATGATCTTCAAACAGCTGATTACATTTTCTTGAATCATAGTTAAGAACTCTCTCGATCAAGTCACCTTTCAAGTAATAACCTCCTCCTTTTTGGAAGTCGGTTAAAAACAAACAAAATTAAATCGGATTATCCGTTTAGGAGCTACGATGCCACAGATAGACATACACAGTTTCATAAGTACGTTAATGACACCCTTCTGATTTTGTCGTGGGTTAAAAACTAAACGAAATACGTAATGTCCATAATATTGCAAACGACTGACATGTTAACTCCCTTATACGCGAATAGATTACGTCATATCTGTATTTCATATCTTCTTCCTCAATTGAATATTGTGTGTCGGGTCCGAACAAGTCATTACGCAACAACTAGATACTTGTTGCTTACCTACTGGACTGATACCGATACGATCGAACATAGGGTATTGACCCTAGAATTAAGTAATGCCTAACAGTAACATGTCTCCATCTCTATCGTGTGGTTAGTGGCTAATCAGGTGTCAGAGCTGTTTAAACCGCCCGGAGGCTTCTGACGGTTGGTATCTATTGATCTTGGCCGACAGATTAACGTGTCTTACGACGAGACACCGAAGTGGTCACCCATACATATAACCTGCGCTGATACAAGCTGCTTAACTTCAATATTCAATCTAACCAGTTACTGGCTACAGAGGCCCATAAATACAAATTAAATCATTATTAATCAGTGATAGCCTAGTGATATGATCGTTGAACCGAAAAGTCAAAGGTCGCAAGTTCGAATTCAAACGCACCACTGTCTTTTCGAAGTTATGTGCGTAGTATAAATAAAAAGGTGAAGGAAAAAATCGTGAGGAAACCAGCATACCTTAGAGATGTTCTCGATGGTGTGTAATGCCATGTCAGAGACCTACGGGTGGTTTAAGCTCTTGAAACTAGGTTGTCCATCAACCACACGGAAGGAGAACTCAATACTAATAACCTGAATGGTTAAGTAAAGGAATACGTTATTACGTATTCCTTTACTACGTAATAACTCAGCCACGGTAATAGTGTGTCATGTTATTTAGCTGTTCGCTCTCCCGCCGAGCTCCTTATAAAATGTGGCAACGTAAATATTGAAATTCAAACAGTCTTAATCAGGAAGCTGATTTATTATTTCATAGCACAAAAGCAAATTCAGGAATATATTTTATTTAATCCCATTTAATTTGTGATATCTCTAATAACGATTATGTTAAAGAATTTCTTAGAATAAAGCTTTGAACGTTAGGTATGAAGTTAGCGCTAGATCTCAAACTTTCTGAAGGTTATTTTCCCAGAAAATCCCGTTAATTTGAAACGAAGTAAGGAATCAAATGTCTGGGCCAAATCCGGAAAAGTTACGATTCAGGACTAAAATCCGTAACTTTTGTTTGGCATGTCCACTGTTACAATAAGAAGGTTACGACCAACATGCTTTACCTACAAAACGCTAGAATATCATTTTCATGTAGGTTTCAGGGTAGGTAATTATGGGTTCAGTAAGCGTTATACGTTTCCGATTTTATTGTGTAGTCGTAAAATTTCGATTTTAATAGTAAAAATGTGGCAAAGATTCCCATAATTATATCTCTATGTGATTTACATTAAAAATATTGATGCTTATAAGATAAACAGGGTCATAAATAATAATGTGTTTATAAATATTTTGTAAATAACAACATAATTAGCATAATATGATATTTTCTGCTCGCTGCCTTCCTCGTTAGTCTAGTGGTCACAAACGCGACTGCTAAGCATGAGGTCCTGGGTTCAATTTCCAGGTTGCAGAAAGTGTTATTGAGTTTTTATGTTTAGAAAATTCTCAGTAGCAGCACAGAGTTTGAAATTGTGCCCGGTAGATGGAACTACACGTATTACATGGGACTCAATTACAGCATTGGTGAAATGTAGAACTGTGGACACTTCTGCCTACCTCCTCGTTAATATTTTCTTCTATGGGTTAATTACAAAACATAAAAATATATTTCAGTGCATGGTTCCTGAACGGAAGGCCTCACGCGGCGAGAGGCGCTCGCTTCGCTCTCCGGGAGTCTCGTCACTCATCCCATACAACTGTCTCACAATCACATACACACACAATGTGCACGTGTATCGGTACATTTATAATGAGAAATACAAAAAAAACTCAATGACACGCAACTGTGAAAGCTAACAGCAAGAAGGCACAATTAAATGAGTATGATCGATCATTGTTTCTTGGCAATCTTCAACTATAATATGGTTTACTTTTTTAGTTTAATTTATATTGTATCTTTAGCGCACACGTTTGAAAAAAGAGCAATCGCTATTTAGGGCTTGCCTTCTATACTTATTTCATAGGTGAAAGAAAAAGATGACTCCCTGAGCTGATGAGCTCAACAGGACAAAGAATCCTTGATATTCATAATTTCATTTAATATTTTACTTACCATCGCATTGTAGCGGAGAAAATCATAATCGATAGTGAACCGGAAGTTAAATTCAGGAAAGGCAAGGACGTCACCGGATGCTCGCCCCCACCACCCCGCCATCCTCTCTCGTATCCGGTCACGGGACTTCCGCGCCCAAGTTTCAACTGGCATTAGGCGGAAAACACATAAATAAAATTGCATTGCATGCGGAAAAATTGTACAACACATGTGTTTTATTAATTATAATAAAACCATTAGTATGTACAGTGTTGTAAAATTTTTGAATGAATGTTAATTCATGTCTAGTTTTCCTTGATTTACGATTGGTCGATAAACCACATTATAACTACGTAGGTACTTTCCTTCCTATTGATTTGTGGTTTTGAATTTTAATCCGTGTGTAATATGGGCGTGGTGCACACAGTTTAATTCTTCCCCTGAAGCAATAAGTGATAGAGAACTTCGGCTGTAATAAGGTCATTAAGGACCGAAGAAATTAAGAATACCTGAAAGTAATACAAATATGCCCAGAGACATATTCGTTGTTATCTTAGAACGTTAATTCCAATTTCGTTAATTCTCCTAGCTTAGGACTTAAGAAGAGATAAGATCGTGAATCAGACTTTGAAATATGATAGGCACGATGTTGCTCTACGAAGCCCATCCACTTAACTGTTTATTATCTGACTCACCATCATATATTGATGATGATTAGTAATAAATAATAATACGTCACATTATAGTTATTTATCTATTCCGTGGTCGTAATTTGTATACTGAATTTATCAATTTACATGCTGTAATTAATGTCGCTATGAAGTAAGATGAAATGGATTTTATGTAATAGGTACAATCAATTTACACAATGCACCTATCAACAATAATTTTGGACATAAGTCGGTAGTTTGTTAATTCGAATAATATCCAAAACAATTAGCGCCGGCAGGATTACTTCCAGGGAGGTGTATCTGCATCTACACATTATTAAACTACTTATTAAACATTAATTTAGAAAAAAAATAACAGTATACCGAATTCATTAACAAGGTGTAGTAGTCGGACAAAGTGAGTTTTTTTTTTAAATGTCCTCGTGAAGAAACCCGGAAGAGTTTTGTCTCCGTAACCGGACAATATATAAGGTGAGGCAGTTTGAAGCCTCCAGCCAGAGCATATTTTAAAACACTACAAACTAAGCAACAGCGCTTAGGGGGTCCCCAGCGGAACACGAGCCTCGGCTTAGGGCGTTGCTGGGGGGACAACTAGGGACTAGCTGGATCATATCAGTTTCCTTATTACATATTAAGGGACGAATTTAAAGCTACTGACTCGGCGCGGGCCGGTTCGAGCAAGGGTCGGGGCGGAGACGATGAGACATTTCGCGACGGACGCGGACCTCGCCGGTGAGGTCTATAACGAGGCGATCGAGCGCGTCGGAGTGTGCTTGTGAATTTGTTGGATTCTTGAGCTACAGTGATCCTATCATCAGGTCTGAGCGTGTCGTGGTCGGCGGATTTTGTTAATTTGGGACGGCCTGTAATTGGCGGAAGAGACAACTAAGGGATTCGGATGGAGAGAGGCAGATTCGAAGTATCTCTTCGATTCCCGTTTCATGAATTGCCTATAATGGTGGGCACTCTGAGGTCGAGGTGGAGTTGAAGATTCCTAATGAACCATGGGGTGCCTGTCGACGCTAGCATACGTCATGATGGGTCGGATCCTCGTAGTGTACAGCCTGATCTTAAGTTTAAGAGATAGTTTACTGCGCACGTTTGTCCTGGGGAATAGACGACCTGGGGAATAAAGTGACCTCAATACAAATAGAAGATCTACTTTTATTTGTTCACTTCCACAACAGCAGCAACATCCTCCGGGCGACCATGTCCTAAAATTCACTCTTATAACAGTGTTCACCAGTGAAAACCCGAATAAGAATATTTTCAAAAGTTAAAACGAAAACGCACACAGACACAGATCGCAGCTGACACTTGTAGAAAAAATATTGCAAGTTGGAAAAAGTACCTAAATATTTGATCAAGTAGATGTTAACTTTGTTAAAGACAGTTTGTGGCAACGTTTCGGAACTCCTAGAAACAGTGGAATGAGGACATTTTTATCTTTTGGTATAATAACCCTAACTTTTTGTAAAGCAAACGTTGTCATGCCTTTCATGTAGGTAAGTCACTGGACAGTTAATGTGTTAATTTTCTTCATAAGTTTCTAACTCAAATCAGAACTGGGTCATGTTTAGGTAACAGTTCTTAATTTTACACGACCACAAAATGTGATCAAGACATCTAACTGCGCTCGTGCCAAAATAAGTACAATATAGCCCAACCTACCTATAAAACAGCATGACATTTGATTCCAATGTAAGTACCTATCGACGAGGGATAAGGCATCGTCAGCAGTGCATGAAAAGAGAACTAAAGAAGATTTCAAAGCGATCATTGAATCCGAAGTCGGTGTAAGTTACAAGCCTCCACTGTCTCGGTTTGATTTAGCATGAAAACATTTTGAAGTTGTAGGTCGTGCTCGTGAGTTCGTCTTACATTTTTCTTATTAAGGAAGCCTTTATCAGTGAGTGGTATTTGATACCATACAGGCAGCTGGCGCCTACCGCTTCCGTAAAATGGGTGCATTCGTTTTCAATCGCGGAATTCGATCTTTTGTTGATGGAGGCGAGATTTCTGCATGTATCTGACAGGGTGATCTACGTTGTCTCGTGCGCATGTCATCTTCATCGGTAACCTGAGACGTGGGCAGGCCTTTGTGGTAGCCATACAAAAGACAGCTTGAGACTAAAATGGCACGATAAAAGGCGGGAATTTGGATTGTCATCGTCATCAGCCGCCATGTCTACCTGTCATATTAATTCGCCAGGTGAAGTTGGAATATTAAAGGGTCATTTTTTCAACCCTTTAAACGTGTAAAATGGGCATAACGTAAAATGGCCGAACGCAACTTTATTTTATTGATATTAATATTTGAATATAAAGATATCAGGACCAGTAACAGATAACTGCATAATAAAATCGATAAATTGTCTTTCGCCAACAAAGCTAGCGTGCTAGTATCGGAGTCGTCGACTTGCGCCCTACATGCATAATGCGCGTTGTTACGGCGCGTTACGTGTGCTGCGCGGGCGCAAGCCGTTATGCAAGCGGCGCGGAACCGGCCGTGAGAAGCAGCGCAACACCTGTAATACACCGACACCGCATGAGCACGCTTGCAAACCGCCTATCGGCAGCAAACCACCGCTGATCATTGTGCCATTGTGAAATCACGTTATCAAATAATTACTGATTGCGACTTACGAATCTTGTTGAGCTTGTAGCAACAGTTTTGCAGCAAATTAGCATACTGTCGCTAAGCTTTAACACCTCGGAAGTCTAAGAATTGAGGTGACGACATTTCAACAGAATTGAAATTTCCAAATGTTGCTTACGTCTGACCTTTGATATTAAGTAGTCATGTAGGAACAAAAAAACCAGAACGATGAGAACAATAAAGTTTGTAGTATCTTTGTCTTTTAGAAGAAACCGAAGTCTAAAATTGCACAGTTTAACAAAAGGAAAGAAATAAATAAAGACGGAGGAGTACAAATATTGAATACTTGCTCATAACTCAATACTATGCTTTAAATTGTCATTGTAAAACGGCACCAGACTTAACACCAATACATAGCTCAAATATCTACTAAACAATAACAACTAAAATAAGTAACGTCGCCAGACGCCAAAAAATACTTGTAAAGAAGACGCGTATGTTGAACAAACATGTGCGATGCAGTTCCTTAAAAAACATGGTGGCCTGAAAAAAAATGGAGAAAAAAAAAACACTCGAATGCTGAAGCTTGCCCGTCTGACAGGAAATATGATATTTTATTTCGGGCGTGGGATCAAACCGAGTCGATAATTTGTGTTCCGAATAGAACATCACAAGCAACGGTGAAATTAAATTGTTGAAAACGTTTTATGTTAAGTATTAATAAAGAAGAGGAGCCCTCAACAATAATAAAATGTCTTTGAACATAACTGAATAGGTAAGACGTCGGTATTTCAAAGAAAGTGTCACAATATAATATTGTCTTTTATATTTTTATGGAATAGAATGACACACATTATTATAGAAGACTATTTAGAGATTTTTTATTTTGGTTTTGCTTGGTGACAGTAAAATATAAGCGTCCGGTCACCCACCGGTGCCTAATCTTGTTTAATTTTAGATGTTCTTTTGTTCTCATTTTAACGAAGCTGGATAAGTTTTAAATAATATTATATAATGCTCATAGAATAAACCATTTCGAAAATGGATCTACATTTGGTCACCAAATTGCCAGTGGTCTGTGTACGCACCATCAGGTAAGCGACGGTGTGGCCGAGGATGGAGCACGTAAAACCCTCTACGACCCACTTAACATATCTTCGCATCACGCCTGTATCCCCGAACCGACATATCACCAATGCAGATAAATATTATTTAGTCTAAAGTGAGCCTATTACCATCATCCTGGTATTATGCAAACTCCGTTGACAATTATCTGACAGTAAAACCCAACACTGCTCGACCCCAAATCGAACCCAAGACGTCACGCTCCACAGCGGAGTTTGCGACCACTAGCTCAATGATCACTAGCGAAAAGTACTTTTAACAATAAATTATACATATTTACATCACTACTTTTATCTTTAGTCTATTATATACTAAGCGAATGTTGTCGGGTACCATACAAGTGAGGAGAGATGTCCGGCGGGGCGCGGTCCCTGAGCGCTCGAATCAATATCAATCAACATCAATCAGCACCCGGAAGCCTTGTAGCTGGACCAACTGATTGTTCGCTGGCGACGATGCGTGCCACAAATTCACATGTTTATTCACTAACCATCAATTTACCAGTTCTTAATGTTTTGCCGCAGAGCGAACTTTGATTCAATCTGATGTGCAGATTTGTGTCTAATATTAAATTAATAAAATCAAGTTATTGACTAAAAATGACACTTCTTCTAATTTAATTATCTACCCTCAGTACCTGCGGTAGGTACGTGACAACAAATATATTTTATGAAACGCCAAAAAATTGGTGCCCATCTCCAGAATTTAAATGTACAAACTTTCAAAAACTTATTAGAACTCACCAGAAGTACTTTACCCGAGATCAATTACTTCATACATAATCTAATTAATGAAGTGTCTTTACTTATCGACTCCATAATGTTACTCCCATAGAATTTCTGAGTAAGTAACCTTTGAATTATACACACAACTCGTTAGGTACTGAATCTATGCACTAGCACAATGAATACAGCTTTAAAGGGATTGGCATAAGGAAAACTAAGGGAACTAGCTCTGAGTAGAAAAGTGGAAAATGTTATAAAACGCGGTTTTCTTGAAAATAGATCCCAGCTTGATTAGAATTATAACAACAGTCTGGAAGTCTCGCGTGAAATAAATATCTCTTCGTTACTGGTCCGAGGGTAAATTAGGAGTAACTTCCAGCCATAAAGATACCTGAATCGTGCATGGTACTTAAGTGTAGCAGTTACGTAATAACGTAGTGGTACTAAACAGCTCCTTATATGTTAATATGGCACATGACGGTGTCGTTGCGCCTATAAAATCGTCTGAAGTGTAAACATACGTAAATATCGCGCCACACGCACTCGTAAAATCTATTTCTCGCGCTATTGCGGCTCGTAGGCACTATACAAATAATTTTATTCAGAGGACAATCAACATTAAACAAAAATATCACTACGACCGATTTATAACAGCCTGGTTAAATCTTCCATCAGGTACACTATGTACGCAAGAGAATAGTTGTGGGAAGTGTAATCCATCTATGAATAGGTTTATTATAGTTAAAATGGAATTTCTGTGCGTTAATGCAGGTACCTATTTTTATAATCCGTTTCTGTACTTTCCAAAGCAAAAACAGAATTGCTGCAACACCCACGATTTCCAACGTGTTTAAAAATAAGGCGTCTGTTCAGTATGAAATGGCTGATGAAACGGCTGAAAATATGTTATTTATGTTACTTGGGCTATTTATCAAAGTCTCTCTTATAATGGTTTTTACCTACGGTTTGTGGACAAAGCCAGTGGCAGTGAGTCATCGACAAGATTGTTAGGCCTAATCATTATTACAGCGAGGAGCGCAGATACGTCGCGCGACGCGTTATGCCTGTCTCGAACTCTTTTCTTCACGCAGACGATGGTTGATTCTTGATTCGCTTTGATTAGGTACTATTCCAATTTCCAATTTTAAAGTCTTGAGGAAATTATGAAGTTTGAAAACCAAACAAGGAAATACTACAACTTAATTCCAAACTCCTTTAGTGTAGTCAGGAAATCCCCAAGAGAATTAAATTATAATTTTTTTAATATTAAATTTTATTATATTTTAGACATTACGAGCATTTAACATAGGTTCTACTTTATCTTACAAGTTATCATTTAAGTGCCAATGAATTTCACAAACAAAAAAACAAAATTAATGTTCTTACAAATATCGTATATACAGGATAACACTTATACGGGTTCCATATTAAATACCTACTTAGGTCATGATACAAAAATAAAATTATAGAATAAAACAGTGATGACATTACTAAATGTTACATACAATACGTTACTGGACCAACACACTGCGCTAACGTCTACGGCATTTTAATACATGCATATAATTTACATTATGGAACTAGGTTTACTCAAAATAATATCCAAAAGAATGTAAGTAATATGATAATTCTTATTTTACCTCTCTACTTAGAACAAAGGCGAGTTCCAAATTCAAGGCAAACATATCCTAGGTAAAAAATGTGATAAATAATTAAATATGCATACAAAAGCATATCAGTATCACCAATTCAAAATTATAAGGAAATGATTTCAAGCGTTTATAATAACTTATTTTATAATTTATTTACGTGCATCACAAAAAACCTTTAACGGCTACATAATCAACTCAAAATCTTGGCAAAATGTATCATTATCCTTCAGCCATAGGAGGCACAACATAATTGCCAAAAATTGCTTGTATCGATATGGAAAAGTACCCTGTAACGTTGTCTCTCAAATGTCCTGCAGCTATTTGCATGAAAGCGTTGGCTCGTGGCACTGGGGACACCTCGCGAGGCGTTGCTCGTACGAACATCGGGGCCCTCAGCCCTGGAGGCAGCCAGATTCTCGTACGAGGGTAGCACCGCCAGCTGGCTCCGAACCGTGCCGTCTCCTCCCACAACCCGCAACAATTAAAGTAGATGGAACGTTTGGAGAGATTCCAAATCCTGTTATGATGTAGAAAAAACTATATCTTTTATCGTATTCATAATCTTTTCAAGATAGTCTCATTGAATTTGATACTTGTTATACGTAATTATTAATCATCACAAACTACGTTGAGTAATATTTTTCATGCAACTCGGTTTCTTAGCTTTGCTGCTGCAACAAGATAAATAAGATATCTAGGTAATCATCAGTCTGGATGCGTAAGGTCAAAAAACGGTAGTGGTGGCACAGTTTGGAGAAACTTATATCCATTGACTGGGATTGGCTGAGATTATTGATTAAAGATTATCTTTACACAGTTACATAGGGTTTGGACTATAATGCTTACCAAATTTTAACTTCAACAGGTTCTGTCTCTAGTTTAAAACATAATGTATTCGGATGCCACGTAATATTTAGTGGAAACTTGGGTATAGGAACAGGGGGCGGTTTGACACGGTAGTTTATCAATTGATGTTTAACATAATTTTTTTCTTTGTTTAGTATTTCTAGGTCTTCGATAGATATCTGAAAATGTTAAAATTGAAATAGAAATCCACCTACGAATAAACTTTTATGCTATAGTAGTTGGGGGTAGTTATTTGTTGTTTTTATTACCTGGTCTGCTTTAATTTTCTTTCGAGGATTGAGGATTATTATTGGAGGGAGAGTTGCTTGCAGTGTTTCTTCAAAAGCACTGATTGATTTTGAGGTCATGATGTTCTATCTCGGTATTTGTAAAGTTTTCCTATTTACAAGTGGATTTTACATGACGTCTGAAGTTCACATCATAGATAAAGCGGAAAAACTACCGAAGTACCTCGATGGATTTAAAATAGGTGCAGGCAAACCTCTTTACTGCTTTCTCGGATACGCTTACCAAAATAACCATGTATTATAAATAAAATATTTTTAGCATAAAATCCGTGATAATAAACAACGTGTGAACGAAGGCCAAATAACGTGGAAAGATAAAATTACTAGTTTAGTATCCTAGAATTTACGTAGGTCTATTGCGTTCGTTTGGCAATTACAAGTAGACTACTTATTCGGCAAAATATATATGTAAATATTTCAGATATCAATAAATCGGAAACCATAAAAGCTAAATAATTGATACTGTCTTAGTGTATTTGATAAGTTTAGTGAGGACACCATATCCTGAAAATTCCAGCATTTTCCAGACCGACGCTATGAAGGTCTGCAAATACGACGAAGCGCTTCCAGAAAAGGTACTTATTCGGCTAAATGCATACATTTGTATTACACCTCTATCTAATTTACCTATTTGTATAAAACTATCATAATGTTTAGATAAATAACTTAAAAATGTGTATTTATTGCGGTTAATATGACAATTATGAATTATTACCATACCCATGGCTCCGCTATACAACTAGCTGAACAAAATGCTACATAACAGATGAGAAAAAATAATTAAGCAACAGATATCTTGTATTTTTCAAATAAAATAACTAAACTCTTTATAAAATGTTATGTGTGGAGTGTTTTTTTTTATTAATACATAGAAATATGTCATCGTAGAACATGCCACAATATATTTGTGACCGGTAAGGAGCGTGATGTAAGTGTGACTGAAGACGTTCGGAAAATTGGTACCTACTTCGGTGCTTCTGGAAGTCTGTGTCGTATAGACCGACACAGAGCCAACGTCAAGGTAGGTACCATCACTGCTGCGCAGCGGTTGCTTCGTGGATGTAATGGAAGAATGCCGTACTTGGCTCAGTCCAACTAGGGACCTTATTGGGTCGACGGCTCCGATAACTATAGCCCTTCAATTCCTGAATTCTTTATGTTAATTTAGAAGTCAAAGTCAAAGTCAAAAGATTTTTATTTCAAATAGGCCATATTACAAGCACTTATGAAAAGTCAAAGCTAGGTGCACGGTTCCAAGGCGTTGGTCTTATGGAGAAGAGCCGGCAAGAAACTCCATGAAGGCATAGAACGATGGGTTTCAAACTTGTTGGTCATCATATCATCATTGCCTTCCCTCTTATTGAGCTATTACTCCCTCTTTTACCCTTACTGTATTAATTAATCTGTATGTGTCTAAAAATGTGACCAACATTTTAAATTGAAAAACCCCAGTTAAGTATGAATATGCAAGTGATGATATACAAACCGTGTATTGGTACGATATGGGTTCCGTCCGCTGTTATATAGCGCATATGTAATATTTCAATAGTTTCTCTTAGTGAAATCTTACGCTGCTACTAACTCCGATAATGAAGGATTTCATAAATATAATTGTTCTTTCTTCATATAATAGCTCCATATAAAAAAAATTAGACTCTATGATGTCATTGGGATTTAGGAGCAAGAAAGATCTATCAGCAGCAGTGAATTGTTGTTTAATTGAACTACTAATGAACATTATTGCGTAAATCAAGAGTAAAAGAAACAATATTTCTGTCTGTTATACTAGTAACTACCCCAGAGGAATTTGACTAAAAATATATTTCAAAGATCGGTAATCATATAAGCCGCGCGTTGTCATGTAGGTACTTGACATTGTTATCAATAACAATCCCTATGAATTAGACGAGTCTATTAATTTACTTCGATGCTTGTCAAGTAAATGTATTTAATGTCTTCCATATGAGCAGAACTTACTTAATATAAGTAGTGTGTGTGTAATATACTGTCGTGAAAGGCGCAGTTGGTAAGACACGGTTACGCAGTCGCCGCGACGCGTGACGACGACTCCCGAGGGAGCGGAAGTCTTGCGCACTTCCGGCCGGCGCACACGCCGGAGATCCGGTCCACTTGTACGATCACGACGTTCCACCGACCGAGCGGCGGTTTAACGAACATTACAATATTTTTTATTCTGTGTGTTACATTGATTTAGAGCCTAAACGTGACTGTGAAAGTTATGATATGGGCGATGTATGAAAAATATAGATACACTTGGGCTTCCATACCACCGTTTTTTTAGAAAAACCTTAAAAACTCTCAACAGAATTGAAATATGTGGGTATTTCGAAATAGACTTTACGAATTGATGGATAACTGATTTATGCTCAGTCTTCGGTCCACCGACCTGGTGTCCTAAGCTAGCTACTCCTCTTGCTTACCTAATTACGGCACCAATCTCCCACAAATAATTATTTGCTGTGTAATTCTTGTGAGAATACTAAGCATTTGAAATATTAAGTATTTGTGGAAAGAAAACATATATTATTTTTTATTTCGGTAACATAACGTGTTACTATTTTGGTAAATTATAGGTGTTAAAATTACTTACGCCTATGAAATGAAAGAGAAAAACATTAAAAATCGACATAAAACTACGTACTAGTAGTTTGAACTTCCTAGGCTCCATTGCTAGTTTCACCAAAACTTTGTAACCCAACCTACATTACCCGCCCCACCACCGCATAACACTCACACTAGTTATACACACATAACCAATAAATATCGTCGTGAGTAATCACATAGCTTTGTAATCAGTTTTGTTAGGAATTAAAAGCGAACCCACGTAGACTAAACAATGAGATCAGCTGGACCTATTGCGGGTATAGCGTTTAACGTCGGCTATTTTGTCGACAAAGACATCGATTCTATTCGGGACGCCGGGATCGTGTTCAGGTCTGTAAACAAGAGTCAAATTATCCCTGACTATTGTTATGAAGTCTGTAGCCACGTCGCTCACTGAACGTGGTTATAAGAGCGCATTTTAAATTTAGCTATTGAGATTTTCGCTTGAAAAATTTGTTAAGTGACAATTGACCCAGGATTCTTGACATAGCGAAAGTATTAAGTATGTAGGTCATCCCAACTCTTTGGCGGGGGTTTTTTAATAAGCAACTTAGGGATTAGGCAGGAATCGATAGAGAAAGAAACATTGAGCATCTGACGGTATCTAGTATATATGTCGCAGATAGATTGTAGAATAAGCTGTTTTACAAAACTGCTAGCTGATTTACAAAACAGTACTGTTATGAAAAACAGCTGAACGACGTTTAGCGGTTTTACAGAATTACTGAACTATAACACGCAGAATTGAATGAACGTTTTGCGTCTATTAATGCAGCGGGTCAACGATCAGAGATTATGTAAAACAGTGTGAAATGAACTGTCAGATTGTTGATTTTAGTTCGACATTTTGTCGCATATGGCTCTGTATGTCTTAACAATAATAACCTAACTTTATTTTACTTGTCAATAGCATGAAAATAAATAAACGAAATTGCTCCATGAGCGAGCGAAGCGAGTTCGGGAGTTTCGTGCATCCCGACACGTACAGGTTCTTCGTGTTTAGGTTTTTTCTAACCTTACAGACACAAAAATAGGGGCTCCGTCGACCCAGCCACGGAAAGTCAAATCAGAATACAGTATCGCTTTTTTACTTGAATGGTGACTATCCATTTAACATACCTATACAATAAACAAACCTGTCCCACAGTAGATATGTCATTCTGCATTACGTCTAAAGGTGGGTAGCAGTTTTGTTAAACGTATCGCAATGGCCGTAAAAAACAGTACTGTTTTGTAAAGCAGCTAGAGATTTTGTAAAACAGCGGATTCTACAATCCATCTGCGACATATACACAAATACTTAATATCATTATAATCTTCGAAGTTTTATGTCTGTGGAGTTTCTTGCGGGCTCTTATCTATAGGACCGACATCTTGCAACCGTGCACCTAGCTTCTACGTAGTAGGCAGTACTTAAAATAATGTAGAGTAGGTAGGTACCATTCCAGTACCTACATTTAAAAAAATTGCTCAAATGAGTAGTTATCTGACAATGTTTTCATCGTTACTGCCCTTGTTCCGTCGTAATGTTGATCACCTTGATGGATGGTAGAGCCCTTGACCGACATTAATCCATCTATCCTTATACACATAAAGCTTCTATTTTATCATTACTTCCTCCGCTCTAATTTAAATATTTAAGTTCGATAATCTTTGTTACTTGACCGTTTCGTCGTGACCTTTATTGGTGGATTGGTTTGCCTTAGGAGTAGGATATGATGAGATGAGTTTAGGGGCGATGACCATTGTTTACGTTTTATGGTTCCGTAAACCCAGATTTTCCAAGAAAGTAATAGGGGGTTGGCAGAGATGCGGAGGGGGCAGGGGGGTGCGACGAGGTGAAGTAACGGATGAATGTCCGTGGGAACGGTCGCCACTTCCGCTCCGCTCTGCTCGCTCGCACCTCGGCACTCTCAGCTATTTCCTTTATGTAGGGTGACCTTAAATATAATCGTAGAATTGTATTGACTCTTCTTGTTTAAATTGATATAACAGTTATATTTAATTATTTTGCAATGTGGTATGAACATATATATATAAATAGGTATACGAAGCTATGCTTTCAATTCATAATATTAATTACTTACTGAGTTGCAAAAAATAATTAATGAGATAATATTTTTGGTTTATTTCTCACGTCCGATCATAATGGACCTACTTACCTATAACTATACCAGATATATGATTAATTACATAAATTAAAATGTATTGTATGAAATATGCTTGCAATAAGCCTCTACTACTGAACATGCATGTTTCTGTCTCTCAATTTACATGCCACGAATAAATTTAAGTAATTTGAATTTAAATTTCCCCTAAATCATATAGTGTGCCTATGCTGTTTTCCATAGTTACCGCATAAGTGTTTAAAGTCATAATTAACCAATTTTGCCGAGGAACACAAAGTACCACTCAAGTTACAGAGCATTATAATGTCTTTAAATATTAATTAGATCGTATTAAAACGTTTGGTCACCAGAGGAGGTTTCATTGAAGCAAAACGTTTGGTTCCACTACATTTATTAACGGACCGTCTTAGTTGCACAACAGGACCATGTCGCAATACCCCGGTTCGTTTCTCTGGAAATTTTGCAATATTTATCAACAAATAAGTATCAGCACGACAACTTACAAGATATTGTTGTTTGTAAGAAACATTATTCATTATTGATATCTACGCATTTCTCGATGCTTTGAGTTTTCAGAAAAACTGTTGGCCATTGATATCGAATCGTATCACTCACTCAATATTATCGATTACTCATCAGATTCCTTATCTTTTACAAAATTATTTCCTTAAATTAATATGATAAAATATACTATGTATCAAATATACTTGTGTCAGAAATTCTAATCGATATCTATGTGCCTAGCAACGCTAAATTACTAATGACTGCATGCGCACTTGTACTAGATAGGTACTGACATCCGAAGCAACAATACATTGTAATAAAGAGGAATTGGCTTAGAAACTAACCTAGATCGGTCGCTAACCCAACTGGACCTTAACGTAAAGATTTACAGAAGAATAAAAACAAAGTTTAACCCAGAACGAAAAGGTAAAGGTTAAAATTTAAATGATTCCTATACATTCAAATCAAAGAAAATTGCTTAGACTTATTACTTAGACTTCGAGAGCAATTAAATCGAGAGTTCATAATAAATTAATACACCTCTTAGGTACAGAAATTTTGTTTAAAACCCACCTAGTAGTAAGAAAATATAGTTTTCCCGAAAGTTCTTAGAAATAATATGATAAGTTTTGATATATGATAGATAATAATCATGAAAAGAAATATGCGATGGTCGCCTCCAAAAGGAACTATTCAATTTTGTACAGCTAGTTGCTAGGTGTCCCGATTTGCGCGGGATGTCCCGATTTTCAGGGGTGTATGGACACGTCCCGATTTATTCTTGATCAGGGCGCCTAATGTCCTAACTTTGAGACAATCACCAATTATAAATAAAATAATTTTAAGTTGGGTAAAAAGTTCGAACGTTTATCCGGGTCCCGATTTTAAAACATAAATTCCGATAACTGTAACGTCCTGTCCCGAAATTTAGCATAGCCAACCTGGCAACATTAGATATATACAGCAGTAGTTGGTCGTCCGGAATATTCGATTCAAACATCCGATGTGGCGTTTGTCCGGTCTAAATAGCATAACGAGCGTCTAAGTAGGTAGTATCGAGCATTGAGCAAGTCCGTTGACCGTTGGTGTAACTTCGTAAGTTCGTAAGTACCACTTGCAGCGGTCTTGCTGTTATCGGCCGGAAGTCGCGACGGAAGCGCGCAATCTCGACCAATTGGACGAGTGAGTTGTCACGCCGCGTGACCATGCCCCTTGCTCTCTACGTCGCTTTTCCAACTCGTGCGCATGTACAGTACACCAGTTAGTAGATACGAATCACACAACAATAAATATTGAATGTAAATTCTACAAATATTTGTGGAGATGAAAGTTTGTTAGGGTTTCACACAAAAGCTATGTCTTGTTAAGACTTCAGTAAGTAAATATATCCGTACAGTTAAAGTAACTGTTTATTTAACTTAATGATTACGATTACAATAAAACTACTCGTCAGTGGTGTTTAAGACCTTCATTTCACGTCTTATATCTACGTCAGGCAGACGAAGGAGGTCGAAGGGGAGAGCTTGGTTGTTCTATTTCTGTTCATCATCTTAATTGGCGTTATGAGGCGCTGCTGTAACACTAAATGCCAAGCATTCACTGTGATGATTAACGGGACCACATAAAGTATCTTCATCGTACTCGGAAGATACATTAGGATTAATGCAGATTCATTTATAAAGTTCCTGATTTTCTGTCTTGACAGGAATAGTGCTATAATTATGACATCTATCCTTTTATATACTTCATCCAAGTAACTATATTTAGTTTCATATTCGACATGGAGTGAGTCAACTTAAAATAGTTTTTCATTTAGGTTTAACAGGGATTATACGGACATAAACAAATCTGTAAAATGATTTAGCAGGATTTAGCTAGTTCCAAGATCTTTATTTCATTTAAAAAAAAAAAATTATGATACCTACGTGAACCTAAGCCAAGATAATTATAAGTTAAACACCTACAACGATATTAACCTTAATATAATGTAACATGAAATCGGTGGGTGAGAAATTTGTATTAAATATAGCTACTTGGTGCCACTAAGACTATGTGATGATGATTGATTTTTGAGAGCATGAGGAATAAGAAAAATGTATGAGGATACACTCAATGCGGATAAACTGGAACTATAAAGATCATAGTGCAAATGTGGATAGTCGATTCGAAATACATTACGCAAGACATCCTCACCACGGATTTTTTATCTACGTTTGTACCGTCCGTATGTTCGTGATACTGATAAGTAAAAATTATAGAGATATATATCTCTTAAGTACTATTGGTTCATCATATCATATTCATTGACATCTCTTGATTTAAAAGCAGTTTTTACGTCACAAACTGTGCTTGTTTTTACAATTCTTTAGTTTCACAGAGTACCTAATTAGTATAGTAGAAAAGAGTTAGTAGAATTCAGTCTGATCTCCCATCAATACGGAAAAAGAAAATATTTTGGATGCAGTCGATTAGGTATCTAAATATTGAAACAAATTGAGGTATGAAATCTCCAGTCGCATTCTGAATAAGGTAGATATTTTGGTGACCAATTTCAAATCACACTTGACTGGTTTTTTATATGACTTTGTACCTCAAAGCGGACATTTAGACACGCATATTTAATTGATATTGAGCTCGGTAACAGTAGAGTAGCGTCACAAAAACTAGATATCATGAATAAGTAAAATAGCCTGTTTTTAATAGTATGCTTAAACTTATTAAAAACGTTTGAGTTTTATCAACTTAATTTACTTTAATACTATACAGACTTCAATCCATTTCTTTGTTGTGGTAGATCTAGAAACAGACATGCATAAAACTAAGTTTATAGATTCTTACGATAATTTTACTTGTTCATAACAGTGGCAAACATATTGGAAAAGCCAACCGCTTCAAATTATATAAATAGAGTGTTGACGTAACCATAGGAATTTTGACGACAATATACTTTCTGGGAACTAAAAACGTAACGTTGCTGGACAAAGAAATGCCCGTTAAGTGAAGTGAAGCAATTGAAAAAAGTCAAATAAATCCAAGTTTCACGTCGAAAATATATTTTAGCAGAACATTAGCACTGAAACTCATAACAATATGTGATAACTTTAGGTTTACTTACACCAAGCGGAACCGGTAGTCTACTTAAACGCCATTAATATTTGAACTCTCGTAATTTCTATTATGCTTCGTAAGTGTAAAAGGAGAAAGGGAAATAAAACTGACTGTGAAGGTTCTCACTTAACTGGTCGTATCTTTCAACTGACATTGACCTCTAGAGCGGTCGTCGAGGCCTCTTCTCGGTGGCCATACATATTCATTACAACTTCATCTACATATTAATGAACCTGAGATGAGAATAAGACGAAGACATGTTTATCTACTCAGTTAAATATCCTGTCTTTTAATATTCCTGAAAAGCATATATTAGTTGATAGGCACGAATTGATTATAGGTATTTAGGTATAGTTACACGATGCGAGTATTTAACTAGGCAATCTAGTGATTCGGATGTGAAATACCTATGTTATTCAATAGATAATTAGTTACTTAAGATATTAAGACTTGAAATAAGATGAAGCGTTTTTTTAATTATTTGTGTTACTGAACTTCTTTATTTATACGTTCCTAATACTAATGCTCAAAATCTCAAAACTCAAAACCAAAAAAATTACATTACAATTTCGATTCATACAAGTCGGATATTGATAGAATTTGTCCCTCACGAATGATTATTGAGGACACCTAGCTAGGCATTTAAATATAGGTACATAAAGGGTGGTAGGTACGTTCCAGTAGCAGGTATGAATTAGCATAAGTGAACTGCATACGTACATACAAATAATAAAGAAATAAAAACGATCTTTAAATGTTACCTGCTCTATCCATTCCAATAATTAAATTTTTATTACTTCCTTCGCAATTCCAAGCAAAAATAATCTTGTCGCTAGACTCAAGTTCCGCGTGACCTTCAATTCGTCCGTCAGTAAAAAGCTGTTGTAGTCCTCCACATATGAGCGACACAAAAAAATGAGTAGGTAAAAATAATGTGTGATCGGAAAGTCCAGAGTCATCTCGTTTATAGAATAACACTTGCGAAACCGGTCCAGAGCACGACGCCAAATATCAACTTGTTTCCTTCCTCGTGCGGACACCCGGTTTGTGTGTGAGGTGCCTAACATTAATTTAGTATGGTATACCTTTTTTCGTTAAGATGAACCAAACAATTTTGTGTTTTTCTTATGTTACGTCCTTACATGCTTACTCGAGTACCTAATTCAAAGGCCAATTTAAGAATCGTTGCAGATTAAAAGATGATGATCAGATTGTTTATTTATTGGTATGGGTATGGTGGAATTCAAATCAATAGTTAAAAAAAATGTAACAGATACAGTAACTTTACCTACATTACATATTATTTGATTAAAGGCTAAATATCTAATTAATCGAATAAAAATATATGAAGTAGGTACTTACTATAGTAAGACTTATGTATATGTTCGCGACAGCCCTGCTATTCCCGTTTTTAGATAGCCCTGTGTTTACATAGAATCAGTGCCGTTATTATCCAGAAAGACAGTAAATTCGCGTGTGTGAAATTATTACGTTATTATAGAACAATTTAGAGACAATAACAGTGATATTCATACTAAATAGTAATTTAGTGCTTGTAGAATGTCTAGATTTGTATTAAAACACTAAGATTTGTATTCTGATGCCTAGATTTATATTAAGACACTTATATTCGTGTTCATATGCCAATAATTAAGGTATTTTTAATGTTTTTAAATGTAGCAGCCATGTTCCATAAGCCATAGCGTGAATGTAAACAAAGATGTTGATGAAATATTTTATTGAGAATTCATACATAATTTTGTAATCTTAATATGTACATAACTATGGTTATATGCAATAAAAACTATTCGGAATGTTGTTTCATTTGTAGCCGGCATACTCGTCTAGGGGGTGCTGATTGTTTTATAGCTTCAACCCTTATGGTTTAGACACATTAACGTAGAAAAACAACCCCGATTTTTGAAAATGAGTATGTTGATAAATGTATTCTGTGCTGGGTGCCCAAGTATGAGGGCGAGATGGTTGACACATACGTCAATAGATAGGTCTTGTCAGCACCTATCTATTGGTATATAGATAGCTATATATATAGTCATAGTTTAGAAGTATATAGCCTTTATATAGTTTTTATTAAGTAAATAAAGAATAGATAGTGCGAGGTTTTTGCGGGTCTCGTTACGGTAAAGATTCGTCGTACTTAAGCAAACGCGCATGTATTTTCTTCGTAGCTCAAAAACTACCATATATTCAAGCCTCGCCATCTTCAATGGAGTAAGCAGAAACCTCAAGCTTTATAGTGATAGTGCAAGTCGGTGTTTTATTTCATGGAATGATTCTCCCGGTGACCTCGATAGTGTTATAGTCTTCATAGTCCCTGAAGAAATACAAGGTTTCAGCATACGTCGAACCGAACCTATAGGTACAGGACGTCAGCGGCTCGTTTCTAGTATTCGATAGACCGCCCGTCCGGTACATTTGCTGGTCCTTCGATAGCCGGATATAGCGACCAACTGAAACCAACACCTGAAGATTAGTTCCTGAAAACTGAAGATGCCGATTACGCGATCGAAAGGAAAGGCGCCGGAGTCGTGGATAGTGGACGCGGGTCCCCCGAGTACATCCACGGTCCGACATGAGCTGCCACCGCGTTCACCATCGACGACCAGCACCGATCCGCCGCCGCCGCCGCCGCCCCCCCCGCATACCGCGAGGGGGACGTCGCCGTCTTCAGCGAAACAGGGCGCGCAGAGTGATAGAAAAGGAACTTACCAACCGGAAGGTAACTCGGATCGGACACTGCGCCCCTCCGATAGGACATATGCACGCGCAACCCCTCGTACAACAGAGGAGGGACAGAAGGAGAGGACAGGCAAGGGGCGCAGCGGCCGATCGGAGACTACGACCCGCTCCAATAGAAAAGTGTTGAAGGCGCGCGAGGAATTATTGAAAATACAGTTACAGTTAGCACAGATAGCATTACAGAAGGCCGAAGAGGAAGCGGACTCTGACGACTACGATCAAGATGGACAGTCGAAGGCCGACTACGTGCGTTCGTGGTTGGAAGAGGCCCCGGAACCACAGCCAGACCTCGAGGTTATAGAAGCAGTCACCGGGAGAAACACCGACTTGGCTGCACCCCCCGCCTCCCCCGTGGAGGGCGTTCGCGGGGAACATAGTGACACACAGCGTGTCAAACATAGTAAAGAAGATGCAGATCCTTCACAACAGAAGGGGGCCCATCAACAGGGAAGTGATTCGTTGAAGCCGTTCATCAGCGAACTCACATCCGCCATAGCCGCATTAGCGGACAGGAAGCCACTGGATACATCGTATGCGTCGCACCATCCGGCGGCTTCGAAAGTCATCATGACTTTACCAAATTTCAACGGCGCACATACAGAGTGGTTGTCGTTTCGTGCCATCTACGACGCCACGAAGAGATACTTCAACAACATAGAAAATACAGCGAGACTCAGGAGGAGCCTTCAAGGACGGGCACTGGATACCGTAAGTTCAGAATTTATAGGTAACGCGCGACCTGATGACATCATGAGGGAGTTGGAACTTCAATTCGGCAGGCCGGACTCCATCGCTCAGGCGGAGACGGACAAGCTGCGGACTCTGCCTCGGTGCACCGAAGCACCCAAAGACATCTGCACGTTTGCGAGTAAGGTAAGATGCGGCGTAGTGACGCTTCAGGCGTTAAAGAAGGAGCATTACCTCATCAACGCGGAGCTGCTGCGTCTGCTGACAGAGAAGCTGCCGAACTCTCTGCGTGCACAGTGGTACCGGACATACACAGAGAAGTATAATTCGATGCCGGACCTCAGTCACTTTAGCGATTTTGTCACAGAGTACGCACACTTTTGCAGCGCGTTCGCACCGGCCGAGAATATCACTGAGGCCCAGCCGAGTCGACGCATCGTACAGAGAACGCACACCGTTACAGGTAAGAGTGCTACTGCTGACACTCGTGCTTCGCGATGCAGAATATGCGAGAAGGAGGGACACTACGCCTCTGAATGTAAACAGTTTCAGGCCGCCGATGCTGATAAAAGATGGGAGCTCGCAAAGAAGCACGGTCTGTGCTTCCGCTGCTTGCGCGCACGCTATCAAGGGCATGCGTGCAAGCCGAGGAAGTGCGACGTAGAGGGATGCACCGCCACTCACAACCGGCTACTG
This sequence comes from Xylocampa areola, assembly GCA_935421205.1. Lineage (NCBI taxonomy): Eukaryota > Metazoa > Arthropoda > Insecta > Lepidoptera > Noctuidae > Xylocampa > Xylocampa areola. Next base: position 8,982,004 of record OW285204.1, read on the forward strand.
CACTACGTGAGAAAAGGTAAGGTTGAAGAAGCGAGCGCAGAGAAACAAGAGACAGTCGCAAGTTCAACTCTGCGTGCGAAGTCGCAAGCCTACCTCAAGATAGTTCCTGTGCAGATAGTCGGACCGGCGGGAGAGGTGTCAACCTTCGCGTTACTCGACGACGGATCAACGATCTCCCTCATAGATGAAGATATCGCTGTGCAAATAGGCGCTGAAGGTAAGCCGGACCCTTTCACGATACGCGCTATAGGAAACACGTCGCTAGAGATGTCAAATTCGAGACGAGTGAACGCAACGCTCAAGAACGCTGAAGGTAAACAAGTGCCTTTATACGCGCGCACCGTTCCTGCTCTGCACCTATCGCCGCAGAGAGTCAGTGAAGGAGACCTGGCAGAGTGCAAACACTTGCGAGGAATCGAGGAGAAGCTCACGTACAACACCGCTACGCCTAGGGTGTTGATAGGTCAGGATAACTGGCATCTCCTTGTCGCAAGTGTCATCAGAAGAGGCCCGCGTCATCAACCGGTCGCATCACTGACCACACTGGGGTGGGTGCTGCACGGCGCGCACGCTAGAGCGCTAGGCCGCGGCGTACACTCTGTCAATCAGCTGTCATCCGAAACAGAAAATATAGAGGCGCAGTTGAAGAAATATTTCGCACTCGAGTCGCTGGTGATTAACCCGCAGCGTCCGAATACAGACCCGGAGAAGCAAGCTGAAGACAACCTACAGAAAAATATTAGACAATTAGAAAATGGACACATAGAGACAGCACTTCTCTGGAAAACAGAAAATATACAGATGCCGGACAGTTATGAGACAGCTTTCAAAAGGCTCGTCTCTATAGAGAAAAAACTCGATCGCAAGCCCGCTTTGAGAGATAGATATACAGAACAGATAGAATCCCTTATTCAAAAAGGGTATGCAGAAAAAGCTCTCAATATAGGCGACTCGGGAAGGACATGGTACCTGCCTCACTTCGATGTCTTCAATCCAATGAAGCCTGAAAAATTCCGTATAGTTCACGACGCAGCAGCGAAATCAAAAGGTATGTCATTAAATGATTACCTCCTTACAGGGCCGGATTTATTACAGTCGCTGCCGGGCGTGATGATGCGTTTCCGACGTCACCGCATCGCAGTATCCGGTGACATAGCGGAGATGTTTATGCAGGTGAAAGTGAGACAGGAGGACAGAGACGCCCTGCGCTACCTGTGGCGAGGAGACCGGCGGGAGGGCGCCCCTGAAGAATACCGTATGACGTCGATAATATTCGGCGCCGCAAGTTCACCTTGCACAGCCATCTTCGCTAAGAATTGGAACGCGAAGCGGTATAGTACAGAGTACCCGGAGGCGGTAGCGGCTATCATAGAGAATCATTATATGGATGACTATCTAGATAGTTTCACAACAGTAGAAGAGGCTACACGCATAGCTAAGTCGGTACGTGAAATACACAGAAAGGCGAGATTCAACATAGGAAAATGGATCTCGAATTCTACAGAAATTATAGAAAATTTAGAGCCGGGACAGCGTCAAACAGAAACAGTCAGTCTCGCGAGTAAAGGATTTGAAGAAAAAATCCTCGGTTTAATATGGAAGCCGAGTACAGACGAGTTGAGTTTTAATTTAAAGCTCGCTCGGCTCCCTGATGACCTCATTAGAAAAGAGGCGCCGACCAAGAGAGAGGCATTGAAAATAGTTATGTCGTTATACGACCCTCTCGGCCTAGCGTCGCCTGTTACAGTTAGAGCCAAACAGATATTACAGGAAGCATGGCGGCTCGGTACGGACTGGGATCAGCAGCTCAGCACGGATCTATCGGCACAATGGTCGTCGTGGATTCGGCATCTAGAAAATTTGAAAACGGTTAGTATCCCGAGGAGCTACCCGGGATTCAGTGACGCAGACTCGCTACAGGTTCACGTCTTCACAGACGCTAGCGAGACAGCCTACGCGACAGCGGTGTATTGGCGCACTACCACTACAGACGGAGGAGTGAACGTGACGCTCGTCATGGCGAGGGCTAGAGTGGCGCCTCTGAAAATCACGTCTATTCCGCGCCTCGAACTACAAGCTGCAGTAATGGGAAGCCGCGTCGCAGCAGCCGTAATAGAAGAGCACCGAGTCAAGCCGGAGGCCACAGTATACTGGACCGATAGTAAAACAGTGTTGACATGGCTCAGAAAAGGGTCACGAACGTACAAGCCCTTTGTCGCGCATCGCCTGGCCGCAATAGAAGAAAACAGTAAAGTTGAAGATTGGCGCTGGGTGCCTACGAAAATGAACATAGCAGACGCCGCGACCCGCGACGTGCCCGCAAATTTTAACTCGGCGCACGAGTGGTACGTCGGACCATCGTTTTTGTACGCGCATCCTTCAACTTGGCCTATAGAAAAATCAACATTCAAAATAGCAGAGGCGACAGGGGAGGAGCGAACAGTAACAGTAACAGTACAGTGTCGGACGCCGAAAATTACAGAAATTATTCCGGACCCATTTAGATTTTCAAAATGGGAGCGACTCTTGCGAGCTACCGCTAGAGTTATACAGTTTATAGCCTTGTGTCGAAAACCCGAGGCTCAAGTCTTATATAAAAGGACTAAGAAGAACCCTGAAAAGGATCCAGATTGGCGTCGCATGAAGAAGAAGGCGAAGATCAACACGTCGGGGAGCGCCACACCTCACCCTAGCGCCGGCTCCCGGAACTTCGTGCTTCTCACAGCGGAACACACCCGCGACGCCGAGCACCTCCTCGTGAAGGCGGTACAAGGGGACTCCTTCGGCGCCGACCTCCAAGAGCTCCGGCGCGGGAAAGGTGTCGCCATAGACAGCCGCCTGCGAATGCTACCCGTCGAGTTGAACAACAGCGTGATAACTCTGCGCAGCCGTATAGCAGCAACAGAAGGGGTGCCAGAGACCACGAAAAGGCCGCCGATATTAGACGGCGATCACCGCATCGCCCAATTATACATAGATTGGACTCACAGAAGCCTACATCACGCCGGTACCGAGTTAGTGATCAACGAAGTGCGTCAACACTACTGCATATTGCGCTTGCGACCCACAGTAAGGAAAGTCATTTATGAATGTCTACAGTGTCGCATAAATAAAGCGCGTCCGCCGGAGCCCGCAACAGGGGACCACCCGAAGACACGCCTCGCTCACCACCAGAGGCCTTTCACCTACACGGGCCTCGATTATTTCGGGCCGCTCTCAGTCACCGTGGGAAGACAGCATCACAAGCGGTATGTTGCATTATTTACATGTCTCAGTTCCAGAGCGGTGCACCTTGAAGTCGCCGCCAACCTCAGCGCCGACTCTGCCATACTAGCGTTGCGCAGATTCGCGGCGCGCCGAGGCTGCCCTACAGAAATACACTCCGACAACGGGACCAACATGCACGGCGCCGACAAAGAGATGCGAGAGGCCGTGTCACAAGAGGCCAATCGCCGCGGCATCGTGTGGCGCTTCATCACTCCTTCAGCGCCCTTCATGGGAGGCGCGTGGGAGCGACTCGTGAGATGCGTGAAAACCGCCCTCTATACGGTTCTTCACGATAAGCACCCGCAGGAAGAAGTCCTGACAACATTAATGTGTGAGGTCGAATACACAGTCAACAGTCGACCGCTCACACATGTCTCCGTGAACGCAGAGGACGACGAGGCCATCACCCCGAATCACATATTATTCGGGGGCTCAGCGCGACTACCATCGCTCGGCGAGTTCGACGAGTCCGACATAGACAGCAGAAAACACTGGCGGCGAACACAAATCCTAGCCGACATGTTCTGGCGCCGGTGGGTGCGAGAGTACCTACCCGAGCTGCAGTACCGGCGGGAGCCCCACGGCAGAGGGCCCCGCTTCGAGGTCGGCGACCCAGTCCTCATCGCCGACGGTCAACTCCCTCGCAATACATGGCCGCGAGGTAGAGTGACCGCCGTATATCCAGGCGCCGACGGTCAGATACGAACCGTCGACGTGCGCACAGCAGCAGGGATCCTGAGACGTCCGACCAAGAAGTTGGTGCCGCTACCGAAGTAGTGCGCTCACCGGCTCATCTGCAGCATCGCTCCACACCGGGTCAACGCTCTGCTGCACGGCGGGAGAGATGTTCGCGACAGCCCTGCTATTCCCGTTTTTAGATAGCCCTGTGTTTACATAGAATCAGTGCCGTTATTATCCAGAAAGACAGTAAATTCGCGTGTGTGAAATTATTACGTTATTATAGAACAATTTAGAGACAATAACAGTGATATTCATACTAAATAGTAATTTAGTGCTTGTAGAATGTCTAGATTTGTATTAAAACACTAAGATTTGTATTCTGATGCCTAGATTTATATTAAGACACTTATATTCGTGTTCATATGCCAATAATTAAGGTATTTTTAATGTTTTTAAATGTAGCAGCCATGTTCCATAAGCCATAGCGTGAATGTAAACAAAGATGTTGATGAAATATTTTATTGAGAATTCATACATAATTTTGTAATCTTAATATGTACATAACTATGGTTATATGCAATAAAAACTATTCGGAATGTTGTTTCATTTGTAGCCGGCATACTCGTCTAGGGGGTGCTGATTGTTTTATAGCTTCAACCCTTATGGTTTAGACACATTAACGTAGAAAAACAACCCCGATTTTTGAAAATGAGTATGTTGATAAATGTATTCTGTGCTGGGTGCCCAAGTATGAGGGCGAGATGGTTGACACATACGTCAATAGATAGGTCTTGTCAGCACCTATCTATTGGTATATAGATAGCTATATATATAGTCATAGTTTAGAAGTATATAGCCTTTATATAGTTTTTATTAAGTAAATAAAGAATAGATAGTGCGAGGTTTTTGCGGGTCTCGTTACGGTAAAGATTCGTCGTACTTAAGCAAACGCGCATGTATTTTCTTCGTAGCTCAAAAACTACCATATATTCAAGCCTCGCCATCTTCAATGGAGTAAGCAGAAACCTCAAGCTTTATAGTGATAGTGCAAGTCGGTGTTTTATTTCATGGAATGATTCTCCCGGTGACCTCGATAGTGTTATAGTCTTCATAGTCCCTGAAGAAATACAAGGTTTCAGCATACGTCGAACCGAACCTATAGGTACAGGACGTCAGCGGCTCGTTTCTAGTATTCGATAGACCGCCCGTCCGGTACAGTATAAGTCGTACTATTGTGTGAAGTTGTGAAATGTTATTTAGTTAACATCCTACTTGCTGGAGTGACTAGTTAGGGTTTACACATTGTTTTTTCGTAAGTATGTGATTATAAATAGGTACATCAGTTGAGTCTCTAGTAACCAGACAATAACAATATTATTGTTATCATGTACAATTTTGTACTTTCGCGAGGAGGTATACACAATACAGATTCTTGTAGATGATTTAGTTATTGTAAATACTTAAATAAGACATGCAACACGCTTAAACCACGATAGCAACAGATAACCCGTGATAATTTAGTTCAGAAATGTTTCGTATAAAATATGCCCACTTCCTAAAATCGGCGTGAATTAACACCGCCTTCATACGTAAGTAAACATATTTTTTTAACAATAATGTACTCGTCCGTCAATTGTTATACTGTACCACGGCAACGCAGACAGCGATGTATTAACTGTTTTAATTTACTTTTGAGTGAAATTAGACAAACATAGTTGGACGACCTAAATGACGCAATACTAAATAAAAATATGGTAGTTTATAAAAACAAATTCAGTTTAATAATATAACCCCAACTTTTATTATATAATAATAGGTTTAAATAAAATAACATTACAATAATGATAAAACTTTGGATTGTTTAATAAGTGTTTTGAAGTAGAAATCGTAGGGGTAATTGTTAGCATAATACTGAAACAATGCTGGCGTCCGAGCACGGATCTTTTTGAGAAACTTGTCGACCCGATAAAAGTTTTTAAGTAATAAATTTTATCGTTTTATCAACACTATTAAATTTGACGTTAAAATCGACAAACGTGTAGACAAAAAGAACCATACTCGCACCGCTGATGATACAAGCTGAAGATAAATAGATCGGAAGAATATTAGGGAAATAGAAGAGTCTCTGTAATCATTTCCTCGTATAGTACTCTGTTAACCTACGTAAATATATATTATAACTTAGTTTTTGTTTCTTAAAATTAAAAAGATCTAAAAAAGATCTTACCTATGTGAAATACCATACTCACCTAATTCCTACCTACCTACATTTCACATAGCACATTTATATTATATAGGTATATATCCAAAATTTAATGAAGAAAATAATTAGTAAATAGTGTTAATGCAAAAAAAGGCTTCGTGTAGGCTTCGTTCTGAAAGGGAATATTTTCCAACACTTTTTCAGGACTTCCGCTGCTGATACTTTGTTCCAGTCTGTAACGTTAAAAGTAAACAGGAGACGGAAGTTGTACATAACGAACATGCAAAACCGAACGGATTTATTGATTGGAGTCCGGCAATATGGCGTCGGTTTATTTATCTTCTCTCTATATACCCACCTTCCTGGCGCCGCACTTCCGCCGGAAACGGGCGTCGTCTCCGCTCTAACCCTTACCGCGGTTCCGGTTTCCGGCTGCCTTTGAAGTCAGTCGAAGTTTCTTCCTTGCTACTTCGTTGTGGAAGAGGCTTTTTGGTTCAGTAGATACGATAATTAAGTCAATAATATTAATGTGAGAATAATCAAGCTATTTTGCGGTTATTAAAATCTTTACCTGTTTTCAATAAATGGCGACAAAACAATGTCATGGTCAAGTACAGTCGACGACCTTTGTTATTTGCATTATATTTTGCTAATCCTCGCTTACCCTAAGCATATTAAATCCTTTATTGTTATTGATTAGATCTTCAGCGTTAAGGAAAGGATTTCTCCTGTTGCGTCTAATGGATCTTTAAGATATAGATATAACCTACCTACATACACGGCGATAGTTTAAAATAATATTGTGTCTACATTGTGGACAGAAAAATTGTTAAGTAATTACTGCTGCTCTAGGTACAAAATAATACGATTTAATAGTAAAAGAGGCGTTTTCGGAAATTATTTGCTATCAATCCATCGTGACCATGACAATTACAGAGAGGTTACTGATAAATTTTTAAACATGTCTTCGTATTTTAATTTCTCATAATGCATGCCATAAAAATGTAGAGTAATTATCGGGCCAAGGTTAAAATATGCAGTAGCTCTATCTTATTAAAACTCATGCTATTTTTGATTAAAACTAACAGTAGTAAAGAAATTATAAATTTAATGGAAAATAAGAATCTAATATCATTAATAATAATCGAACGATGAACTGAACGTTAAAACTTAACAACTGAACATTAACAGACAAAATTTCCGGCGCGTAATATTAAAGAGTAGAGTTACACATGTGGAAAAAAACTAAAGTCGTGAGCAGGATTTGAACTTGTGCCCCTCCTCGTCTTCAACCGGTGGTCGCAGGTTTAAACCATGCTCTAGAAGTCTAGCTACATCATATTTTTGTTTCAGCTTTCCACAAAAATATAACTAGTGGAGGCAACGCAAGACAAGCCTTTAAAAAAAAAAGTGGAACGAGGGAATATTATTAATCGCAAGACACAACATTCTCATAATAACAAATGGGATGGCAAGTGCAGGTTTCCTGGCCAGACCATGTCTTACCTGATGAAGCATTCCTTGAGGTACTTGCACGTTGTTAGACCTGAGAAGCCAATGAAGCTGCTGTAGAAACGTGGCCACATGGCTAACAACTTCAGAATGTAAAATTAATGGGATTTTCAGCAGACCTATGCTTGTGTACCTTTAGCACGTCCCGGGTAAATCATTATCTTAGTTTATTCCAACACCTTCACGATACACGGCAATGCATGACCGCTATTTTGTATTCCCGTCCATTTCAGGATCGCTTTGATGGACGCCCCGAATCTCTACTCTTATCGTCCATAAATACGGCATTTCGGTCTACGTTTGTAGCAGCAAACGCCTCAATCTCAGAGCGGGGTCGGCTGTCCCAGGTACCGCTTTTCCAGAGCGTCACTAAAAGAGTCATCCAAACAGCCATCCAAATCAATAAATAATACTAACATTTTTGTATTTACTGTGTACAGTACTAAACAACCATTTTTGAAATTAATGTTCGTGCAGATATCATCTATTTCACCTAATCCAATTATTCTCCAGCGTTTTGTGTATAAAATTTTCAATCACAAAAAACGGTGCCTGTCTCCTTTCAACAGTTGGCATTAAATTGTTTAGTCTCAATGGAACCCGTTGTTTGATTTGTATAATCTTAAAAGCTTTACTAGAACCAACAAATAATGTTAAACTAACGTGAAAAACTTCCACAATTAGAATCTAGGGTGTTTGATAGTAAGCTATATTACCCTCTTTTTTTTGTCGTTTTAGAAATATTGTTACAAACAAAATACCTAAGATTTCGCAAAACCAAGCGTCGAAGTCTGTCGCAAGCTCATCAGATAACAGCACTTCCTTCATTGCACAGATTCGCCGTGCCGCGCGCCGCCCAATTTCTTCAGCGGCGGCGCACGCGCATCGCGCCCCGCTATGGACGTTAGTTTGCCCGCCCGCCGTCGACTTCCTACATTACATACTAATGCAATGCTTTTGCGGTTAGGCGGTTACTCTTATTTAGCAAAATTCCTAATTATTTTGGCGTAACGAACAAGGCACATTTTTGTTTATCAATGTTTCTCAGCATGATAATATTTCGGGTAGATAAGCCTCAGCCAGCTAAACAGGAAAGTACTTACTTTTGATAGCAATCATTAGGCCACATAAGAGCACACCAAAGTCAATAATAAATCTAAATGAGCAAACAATATCTCCGTAGTCAAAATTGGCTTGAATGACATCATCAAGTTAATTATAATAATAAACCGCCGGCACTGTCATGAAGTAGCAAGTTGCGCAAAAGATAAATTTCGGCGCATCTTCAATCTCGGCCTAGTTCGTGGCAATCGTGGCGTGCTAGCTACTTCATTACGTCATAGAGCAAGCGGATTGGGTCAGCAGCGGCGCCTGCGCCTTGTCCATACGAGTTATGTCATACAGAGTGAGTGCGTAACATGCAATAAGTACGTGCTGTGTATAGACCCTTAATAGTGTTACAAAATAATATTTATTTTTAATGTTTAGTAAAGAAAATACAACCTTTTTTTAGACAAATCTTGATCGGATATTCGGAATCAGTATACTACTACTTAGTCCTAGATAGAAAGAAGATTAAATCCTCTGCAATATATTTTATAACATTTTATTTCCGATTTCGACAGGAACACATATTTTATGGGCTAATCCGAATCAAAACTAAATCCTGTTATTATAATAATCCAAGTCAACAACATTTTTGTCGTTTGGCGGCGTTGTATTCACAGGTGAGCACCTGTGAATACACGCATCGCAACCTATATAAATATAGTAAACATCAGTATGCAGGCGCGTTGCCAATTACAGCGGAGACCTACTTTCTTACCTTCGAACTTTTACTTCCTGCGGGCCAGGCAAGGCGGCCGGTCGCACCACGCAACGAATTACGAAAGTGGCGCGAAATGCTCGGCCGACATTCGCGTACTGCTTGCGCCACCTTCAGGAAGTGCCGTTGCTGCGGGATTACGTAGCTGCGGCGCGGCGTGTTGCCTGCGCCCGCGCCGCCCGCCACCTCGCCCGGACACTATCCTTGCTTGAGAAACACGTACGGGAGTCTGTGGTCGCGACCTGTGTGTTACCACACGCCATGCTATGCAACGCCTCGTGAACATTGCCGCTTACCATCCTTTCTCTAATAGCCACCCGACGATTGCTCAGTTACGACAATTCCACACTTCTGGTTTGCTTAATAAATCAACTAAGTTTATTTATATTTGTAAATTTAGTTTTTAATGCCAATTAATTACTACAGTTCTATATAACAATAGCTCTAATGAGCCGAGAAGGGACCTTTTTAAATGTGACTATTCAAGAATTCATTATATATAGAACCACTTCCACAAAGCTCAATATTTTATCAAATGGGTACCTAAAGTCAAAAAGCGCTACAATACGACAGATATCTAGTACATCATAAAACACGAGGGCACGCCCACGGCTATTAAGAAACAAATCTTATTGCCTTCGTCCGCAAAGCAGGATGTATAATCTCTCTCGGAACTATGGCGAGTTACCTAAGCCTACAAGGCTTGCTTAACGTACTATATTACGGCAGTTACGAAATTACTTGTTACTTGCATCATGGAATAACTCAATGTTTTCTTTTAGACATATCAAGAACTGTACCTTACTTTAAAAGATCATTGCATTGTTTTTCAGGGTTACGTTCGTCAAACGGAATCCTTAAAAAATCACTTCGTTGTCTGCCCGTCTGTCTGCATCTGAAGACCCTTTTCTCTTCCTTCTCAGGAACGCGTGGAGGTGTCAAGTTGAAATTAATATCAAATACGTAGGTCTGCGGTCCCTAGGATGTGTTAAAAAATCAGACATATAAGTAAATGCAACAAAGAATAAGGCCATTTCTGCTTCATATGTGACTTTTGCCAGAAAATCAAAACCTATAAGGTACCTTCCCTTGAGCTGTAAACATGACATTTATGAAGGACCAAGGTCACAGCAAAAGTATAGAAAAGAACCAGAAAATCGTAACTTAACACACATAAAAAAACCCTGACCGACCGTGACGTATATGTATGGGAGAATATTTTTTGTACAGCAAAGTTTATTTTTTCGATCCGACTTTTCTTATCGTTCGAGCAAATTCCGGTTTTATAGTTTATGAATTTCAGTATTGTTATTTGTAGCAGAACCCTCGGTGCGTGTGTTAAACTCGCATTTGTCCGCTTTTTTATTATCAAGTGATTATAGAGCGAAACATTAAGTATATTAAATGCTTGAGGCACGGTGTTATGATCAATTTTATCTAAAATGCAAATTGATCCTGGACCCTGAACCCAGATCCCCTTTTTTTGTTGTGTGAAAATCCACCATGGACAGTGTGCCGTGGTTTTTAGTCGGTAGGATTACCGACTAAAAATAGCCATAGCAGCATAGCAGCATAGCATAACCGCAGTCCACGGCTCACGCACGGGGGCCGGAGATCGTTGAGCGCCTTCCGGCGCCCCGCTCGCCTTCTGCAGCAGGGGTGAGCGGGTTCGCCTCTCTCTCCCTTTCCACAGCCACCTTCGCGATCATCACTTCCTCACATAAGTTGGCGACGGTTCCCCATGCTTTCTCACTCCTGACCTTGTGTCTAATCACGTATACGGAAGCGAGAGAACGCCCGCCCTTACTGCCCCGATGAGGTCATTGCGCTGCTCAGCCCAAGCTGGGCACACCTCCAGCGTGTGCTGCGCCGTGTCCACGGGGCAATAACCGCTGTGGTAGCATCTCGGTGTTAGCTCTCGGCCTATGCGACACAGATACTTCCCGAAGCACTCGTGATCCGAGAGCAATCTGCGTCATCCGGAAGCTGAACCCTGAGCCCTGAGATACGAACTCACTGTCTAGTTTGGGGCCAACAGTTTATACAATAGTTTAAAATTATTAGGTAGGTATATTTATCTTTTTTTACTTACTAAAAAGTGTCATAGTTTATTTTAATACTAAAACATTTATTTGGACAATAAATTAGTTTAATGTCGGCCACTTGGAGAGGGATCTCCAAATACACAGGTGAAATGTAACGATTATTTCAGATTTTTGGTGAAAGTGATGATGCATTAATTGAAGCGACATGATAAATGTTAAACCATGACATTCTAGGTCAGTTTCGGATTAATTAATAGGTATAGTGTGCAAGTATGGGACAAGAAAATCGAATAAAGAGGAGATAACACGCAATATTACAAAAAATGACAGTCAAAAGATGGACGGTGCTTTTGTCTACGTTATTAGAACGACGGCAACCCATCGACTGGTCTGAGAGCATGTTAAATTAAACGCTTAGGATTCTGGTGCAGTTGTCATCCAAAGTAAACATTTGATAACTCTTGATCTTTTATTTAATAACTTAAGGTACATTTTCAAAAGCATATAAATTTCAATCAAAAGTAATGAGAGTGTAATTTGATTATTATGAATAATAGAAAAATACTTAATTTACTATCATTGTTGTGAATAAACCATACATTATATCCATAGCTTACTTCGTTCAAACCCCGGCTATATTTCTCTATCTACAAAAACTGTAACGTTAGTGTTCGTCTCACATACGATTTTTTGTATTTTTACCGGATGAGTCAGAAGGAGGACCCTGTTTTTCAAGTGTATGTATCTATGTTTATGTCTATTTCCTTGGCACGCCCTGTAGCCTAAACGGCTTGTGATGGATTTTAACATAGGAAGTGTCATTAGATTGGTCTCAATTGCAGAAGTGTCATGGGCTTTAACAATATTTGAATATGGCGTCTCCAATTAAAAAAGAGGGGGGAATAAAAATGTTTTCATAAAAATATAGGTATCAAATGAAAGCTGGTAAACAGCCGATTACGACATGTTGGTTAAAAACTATGGCTTGGCCGTTTAATGTTCATGGAACTACATATTACGTGATATAGATTAAAGGAATAGTTTGTGCGACAATGATGAAACGGCCCAGCCATACTTTTTAACCAAGATGTAGAGTTTCTAGAGTCAGGGCTTATACGTAAAGCTATAAGTATTCATAGTTATAAATGTAGTACAGTCAAGAGCACGGAGAGCTACATACTTAGGACAGGCCCCGTAGACTATGACGCGCAGTACAAATCCGAGCTCAGCTATGGGTTTGGCTCTTCTATATAGATAGATAGATCTCATAACTTTTTAACAATGAAAGCATTACGAACTTGTAAGTCTTGGCAACCAACTTTATATGAAATTTATTGTTGGGATATCCTTTTCGTAAAATTATAACAGTCGGAGGGATCTAGGATCTAACGTTGTACGTCGACCCTAAAATATGCCTCCGATGACACGTATTATTTTTGGAAAAGCATATTCGTTTCTCTATTTTCATCTTATTTTCTTTTTTTTAGTGCAGACGGCTTTTTTGTTAATTAATAATTTATTTTATTTTATAAAACAACCAGCCGTATGGATGTCGGTATTAACTAAAGTGCTTTAAATGATAAAAAAATACCGATGTACATAATAAAAACAAGATGTAACTGAGATTACCTACATGACATTACAGTGCAGAGCGCGTACTGCACAGTTAATAAATATGACCTAAATCGTAATTTGAACGATAAAACAAAAAATATATAGGAATTTTAATTTAAGATCTACGTTTACATACTTTTATTTATTTACTTTAGTTACGCAAATATCAGTTACACTGGATACACACTAAAACACCTAGTTTAGGTTAGTCAGTAAGATACACAAGCGTATCTGCAGTTTTATACAACTAACATAACCTCCTTATAGAATTTATGCTGAGAATTGAGGTTCGAATTGCAGTCACGTCAACCGTTGCACAAGTGCCACACTAACGTTACAAAATCGGAAAAAGTACGCAAAAACGGTATTAGGGCGAGAAAATTCACATCAGTTGTGTTCCGTTACACCAGCGCAATTCGCTCAGTGCATAACCCCATCTTCTAACACGTAATGTGTGCAACGGTGCGCACCCGATCTCGCACGACCGGTCCTGAAAGTGGGTCATCTCTTTTTGTTCCACCAAGTTATTCCGTAATTAGAAAGAGAGGGTGAGGGTACTTACGCTGATTTCACATTATTATGCAGGAGAAAACCGCATGTAAATAAGCTCTGCTGTTTGATTGCAAGAACGAGTGAAGTGCTGACTGCTGAATCGCTGACAGTTCTATTTAAAGTAAAACTCGTGTAACTTACCTACTGAAATGGAACTAATAGAATTTATTTGTAACCGCACTTTCAAACCTGGATATCTGAATATCTGTTGCTGTAGACTCTACAGCAACAGATATTCAGGTTTGAAAGTGCTCTACAGTGTAGAGGATATGTTTATTGTCTTCCTATATTATCAGGAACCCTATTTTTCGAATTTATATATACCAACGTATAATTACTTAGATAAATAAAATAACTACTTATTAAACAATATATCTACTTAAAACGGTAACGAAGACATTTTAGACTATCACTATTGTTTGTAAAATAAAGAAATAAATAATTGAATATGCACCGATTCCGTTCAGAAACAGGCGAATCTCACGAGGTGTTAGCCAAGATGGCGGCACGCGGAAGTGTGTGCGACTTCCGCGTTGCCCTGCGCTGCGCGTGCGCTCCACTCGTGACTGCTACATACATTATTAACCACCGGCTCGTAACGTAATTATGAGACATCCAAATAGAAGACAATTATTATCAAATGTTGTAACATGATATGTCTATGTACATGATAAACATGTGACGTTCTTTTCTTAGAGGTGTTACTGCCGTGTTACGATTCATCACAATCATCAATTCATCACTTTAACCCTGCACGGATTGCCACCGACTTAAAAAATATTTCATCAAGAAACGCAATCTACAACTAAGTATTTACGGCGAGGTTTTATATGCAAATTAATAGTAAGAGAGATTCCTACTAAATAAAACCGAGTATAACCTCTATACCTAATATCAATTATTATTCACCGGTTACTACTCACGTGCATTATTTCGGGATTGCCCGACTAGTTTTGCTTTGCTTTCGACTTGCTACTATCGGTGAACAATAATTTAATTGATATGAATATGTCTCACGAAAGTTATTATACAAAAACCTCTATAATCTTTGAAACGTGAAATAATTATCAGCTGTGTCGTGATAAAAGAAATTGTAACGATTTGTCCCTGCATTAAATAATAGGTAAGTATACAGTGATCTTAATCAGGTCAATCATATTTAAAAGCAGGAAACATTATTAGTAACTTTGCTTTTATCCAATGTTTTATCATTTTTTTTTATTGAATAATCACATACCTATCTAGCCACAATTGTATAAGACTAAATAGTTAGTGGCAGCACACAAACGCAATTTTTTTGGCGGATAATTTAAATAAAGATTACCTAGCTCAGCATTACGCTAATTCACTAACTCAGTTTCACTAACGCTTGAGTCATCAGCGGATCGTGTTAGAAATGTCTAGTACAAGTGTACTTACATAAAGTAAAGCAGTGTAGATTCTTCTTCCTCTAATCGTGTCAAAAGTTAAATTTTTTTTAATAATATGTCTATGCATCCCCATCAATTGCGTTAGAAGTGGCCGCGTAATGATCATCCTTTAAACTTAATGTTTATTCTTGGCTAGCATCCACATTTTCTGTCAGCAATCCCTTGATTGAGGCTACTAGTACGTAGGTTACAAGCGTGAACAGTTTGTGTGCAGAGTCCTCATCATCATTACGTCTGCGGGACAACCTAACACGGACACGGAAGGTATAATTTCTGAATCCTTTTGACCAAAGGAATTTGTTTAATCGAGAGTCCACACGAACATCATGAGTTTTCATTTGTTTTTCGGCACGCGGAGCAGGTTTCTTGAAACATACTCCATGAAGTCGTTTCTGTAAAGTAACCGTGAATTCACGATTAGTAATTCCGAGTTAGTAACAACTTCATTCACGGCAGATTTTCTTTCCTCTCTCCCTTAGGTTTTGCCATTGTGATCATGGAGTTTTCACCTCTCGTGTAGATATTTGGATAAAACAGACAGATCATTAAAAAATGCGAGGCAAGATCACGATGCTTAACCCCCCCTTCCACATATTAGTCTTCAGCGGCAAACCTGAGTGTGAAGCCGATTAAGCGATTTCCACGCGGGCCACTGTGGATCGTCTCCAACTAGTGTTGTTGCCAGGTTGACTATGCAAAATTTCGTGACAGGACATAAAAAATATCGGGATATAGGTTTTAAAATCGGAACAACATAAAAGTGCTTTTAAACCAAAGACCAAAAATTTAAAATCAAATTAAAATGATTTCCATCATAATTAGAGATTGCTTAATAATGGTAAATCGGGACGTATCTGCAGACCCCTGAGAATTGGGATATCGCGCGTATATCGGAACACCTTGCAACACTGTCTCCAACACAACAGAACTTAGGCATACGATGCCACCATAGCAACGCAATAAAAACTTTGAAATTATAACACACACCATTCCATACATTTATGCTCCCAACGCTTTCGCGAATGAAGATACTCATTTAATGCTATATAGGTAATTACTGAATCAAATAAAGTGAATCAACCACAATGTCCACTACTGCCTAGTATTTACAGCTACGTATTTAAGGTACCTATAGTACCAGCAATTGGGCATGACAAGACATAACTCCGTCACAGACTAAAATTACGGCGGAGAAGATTACAATTTATAAAATACTAGCTATATTTTATTGAGACTAGAGAATGCTCATCTAAATCGGATTAGCCGTTTCTGAGATTAGCGTAAACAAACGCACAGACAAAAATTCTAACAATCATTGTGTTGGGCGCTATTTGCGTTGATAAAGGTCCCAATAATATTTTTTCTCATATATCTTCCACGTACAGACAGCGATCCGTTACATTTTTATCATATGTATTGATGATAAAATTAACTTATCTCTCAGAAATACAATAACGGTATAAACCTGGGAAAAGTATCTTAACGACTTTCATGTCCAAAGCGAAAGCTGGACTCATCTAAGGGTCTATTCAGACGATGTGCATTTAGGAGCTTGCTGGATAACTGCAGTTGACCCAGCTGCATCAGATACTTGCGGGTACCAGCAATCCATTAGGTAACGATATGCAAATTTTGTGTTAATGTGTAGACGATATTTTTGGCATAAGACAACGATTAATTTAGTTTATTACCTATCAAAATGTCATTAGAACTGTATTCAGGTTATATAGGTACCTACTTACATTAATTTTGAGACAGTTTGCTGATCTTCTAAACAACATAAATTTGATTAGATAAAGTATTGACTACTGACATGTGATTTTTAACGTAAATTAACAATTATTAAAGCATAATTTTTGGTTCTTAGGTTTGTTAGCACTTACACAAAAATAATATTAGCTACACAGAATTCGTCTAGTTTTTACACAGGTCAGAAATTACCGCACACTACAAATGAATTTGACCAGTCTGTGACGTGGCGGCGGCGGCGGCGCGCGGCGGCGCGGCGCGGCCGGCGAGCCGGGGTCGCCGCGCGCCCGGACATGCCGCCCACAATTACTGCCAATTGTGCCAATTGACGACACTGCCACCCTTCCGCTTTCTATTCCACTAGCAAGCGACATCATCCTCCAAACATCTGTCATCTCTTCTTATGTAAATGTTGTTCTACGAATATATAATCACATACTTCCAATCCGACATCAACATCATCAGTCCCGCCCTTGATCATTTCCATTTGAACCACTTTATAATTTTACCACGGCATCATTCATTCTTTGAAGAAAAAGTTAAGAAACAAAATTGACGCTATTACATCCGCCTAGTCCTTCAGTAACGTTTGCTTTAGCTATATCGTCTCGCCACCCAACTAACTAGTCTACGTTGTGCAAGATTATATTACGTAGGTAATTAAATACCTGTTCCTGTATTGGTATTAATTCTATAAGGCATTCCTTGCAAACAAGTAAGTAGGTACGTAAATCATCATTTGCGATTCACGCAGCTTGATCATAGTCGTGTATTTCCGCTAAAGAGAACCTACAGATTTATTGCAGCTTTGCAAGTAATTTAGGCAGTGAATTAGTTTATATAACATGACTTTAATTAGTGAATTAAGGTCATCGTATGTAATACTTGAGCAATTTAGTGCTTTAGGCTTAGGTTTGCAAATGTAACAATTGCTTCAATTGGTCACTGTATGCTACCCGCTTTTAAGTGTCTCTGAATATTCTTATTTATTCTTAGGTAGGTACATCTTGTTATCGCACATCGGCTTATAAACGAACGGTGACACAATATATTACAAAATCTTTAAACATCACGATGCCGGAATCCTTACAGCTAAAGATAAGAACAGCTGACAATATAGAGTTTATAAAATACTACCTAGTTAAATGTTACAATTTCTTTATTAACTCACGTAATCTAAGCAAATAAGTTACGTTGTTTCCTTATTATAATAATGTGATTGTTCGAAAAATATTTATTCCGAGGAAACGTGTAGGTGAATTCGTTTGTAAGTACGCAAATGATTAGTAGTGGTATTTAAAATTAAAATAAGAATGTTTGATGTTAAATGAATAAATAATGTATAAATGTATAGGTTTATGTCCGCTTTACTTTGTCGTTAGTTACCTACGTTCAACAATTCAACAGTCAGTCGGTTGTTTCCGTGTTTTTATCTTCCTACACGTGTCATATATTTGATTATGTAAGACTTGCTTATAATGTGATATGTTCATGATTATTGTAGTGACTAATATAGACATGGTACATTTAAGCAATTATTCATTAATTTTATGTAGAGGAAACGGAAAAAAAATGCTGCGTGAGTCCTCCGGGTATGATGCAAAATAATTATAGTCATTTGCAAGTTTTTTCAATACCTACGAATCACGAAGGAGAAGCATATATATTATTACGCCTCTTTGTTTCAGTTGGTATTCGATAAAAACCGTTTAGTACACATATAGAGGATATAATATAGAGTTTTAATCAAGGCAGGTTTTAACGCTTAACTAAGTTCTTCAGTTATTTTGTTTTCGATGTCGCAATGCCTGCGGAAAAGTTTACATGTGCGTAGATACTTGTCTTTGTTTATGCTAATGTTAGAAGATATTATTATGCTATGTTAATTGGCGGTTGTTGTGTACGGTACTGCGATGACGTCAGTGTTGATATTCGCCCAGTTTCCGGGACAGCTGGCCGCGGACGTCGATAGCTTATCAGAGCTCACGCCGAGGTGGATGATCGATATATCGCGCTGTTTGTGGAAGTGCAACACTTATCATATATTACACACTTCATTTATCTAGCGTGTTATTCTACTGTGCTAGTTTTATTTTAAATAAAATTTTGATGTTTCCGTCATTAAGAATTAAAATCCATTCAGAAACAAAGAGCTCCACAACACCTTCAAAGACATTGTAGGTAATAAGTACCTATGTGATTTGTTTACATGGTGTTTTAAAATTTTTATTTTATTATTATTATAATTTACCTAGTATTCTGAATCTAATATCGATGAGTGCCGTTATTATGCATATATGATATATTGCGCTTAGCTAAAGTAAATACCTACCCGGTCGCTGTGCAGGCCGGTCGTAACTTATAATGGAGTTGTGAAGAAACGAGATGGAAAGGAAAAAGGAACTCAAAGGAACCTTACGGTACATGATCAACTACTTATTCGATATTCTAATAGAATTCTTATTCTATTAGATTTTTTTTTCTTTGTTGTATGCGAAACCTTCGGCAGCGACCAGCACCATATCTCGGTCTCTGTAGTATAACTTTTCTCCACACAACGTAGTGAATAACTCCTCTATTGATTGAGAAACTGAATGTAATGATAAAACATTTAAAATATTGCCTAACTATTGCTTAGCAGGAGTTATAAAACCAAGATTTACGGTATTCCAGGTTCCTTTAAAGTCGCAAGATATAATATAGTTATAATAGACGACATCCAACATTTCCAAGTTAGCCAAACTCTTACCACGTAACCACCTCGTGACGTTCAAAACCCTTCAATGGCCTATATAAAAGATTTTAGACCTTGATGGACCCAAGTTAACTCCCGAAAACACCACTTAAACATAAATCTTGTTTCCCAAAGGAACCGTTTTTCTGTTCAGCTGTTTCTCTCTTACCGTATCTACAGATTATAACCGTGTAGATATAATAACCAAATAACATTAATAGTGTTTCTACCACTATGATTTCCACTGGTTAAAATATACACTTATATTTAAAAACAACGAAATTAACGTGGCAACTAAAAGTAAAGCAGTGACTGGCAAGTCAAGGGTCGCAAGTTCGAACCCAAAGCCACTTAATGTTTGGAAGTCATGTGCGTATTAGATTAATTATCACTTGCTTAAAACCGTGAAGGAAAATGTCGTGAGGAAGTATACCGGAGAGATGTTCTCGATGGTGTGTAAAGCCATTTCAGAGGCCTACGGGCGGTTTATATTCCGACACTATAGGTTGTTTATAAACCACATGATAAGAAGAATGGGCAAACATGTGAGTGAAAAGAAGTAGAATCTGATGCAAATTATTAAGGGAAACCTAAATCAGTGAATAAGCTAATACAATTTCTCACCCTAAGATCTCAAATAATTGATAGCAAAAGTTATTCATCGCTATACGCATCTCACGTTGGTTCGCATGACATTTTTTTAACGAAGAAATCACATTGTTTTTTATTTTTCTCTCGGGACGGTGGAGAGTGACAGCGGGTTGCGTGTGCCGCAGTCGACGCCCCCCGGTTTTCTAAGCGCAGCGCGCGTGACCAATTGGTATCATGTGTCTTCAATTTAGATCTAACTCACTGTGTGGATCGTATTACCTATTGTCAACATGGTTACGTATTTTATGGCCCCAAAGACGACAATTTTCGTGTATGTTTAAGAGTTTTGAATTAATTTGGGGAACATGTCGCTATATTTGAGTTTATTACCTGTCTGTAGGGGACAGTGGAAAATATTTGATATGACTAATGTGTTATCGACGGTCGTCGGTAATCTTACGATTTAATTACTTATTATCATTTAAATTGGCTCAAAAAGTCACAAATTTATATTTTATCAAGACATATTGAAAATTAAACGCAGACTGAAAAACAGGACGTAAGTATGTACCTATTACGCTTTATCAGGTTACATCCGTGACATGGCAGTTCGTAAAGAATTAATTAGAGCCGGTTTATATCCTGAAACTCGAGGAAATTCGAGGAGCGGTTGAACAGGTGCCAAGTTGTGAAACGCCAAGTTGCATCGAATAATTAATCGTGTGAACAACGATATCCGGCTAGGATTCCATTCATTTTCCTCTGGCTCGCAGTTTTTCTCATCTTGCGTGACGCAATCGCGGATGTTCTAACTCTTGTTGTGACTATTGTACCTACTAACATAATAATTGCGATCGCTCATTAACGGTCAAACACCAACTTATCATCACAAACACAACAACTTGAGGTATCTGCAATATATACCCCCTTATTAGCCTAACACCGTGAAGAATATGATATACATAACATTTACTCTATCAGTTTCGGACGTATATATTATAGGAAGTAATTACTCCTTTCAAGATATTATTATTATCACTATAGAAATGCTAAAACCAAAAAAAAGTAAGGACTCTACCTCAATGCAAATTAAAATCTTGTTACATATGTCAATACATAAACCTTACATGCTTTATTGCATTCTCCAAAGATGTAGGTACTTAACGTATTTCAGTAAGTAACTACTTAGGAATACCTTCCTATTCTATTTGGTATTAAGTCGCAAATAAGCAATCGTTTTGTATAACAATCGTAACATTGTAGGTACCTACTTGTTCTGTTTAACTTTGTATTTGGTCTGTTAACTGTATTTGTAAGTTTTTGTGTTCGCCAGTATACGGTAGAAAGTCGAGACCTTGGCATTAGCCTTGCGCGTGGAAAACGATTGACGATACGGAATTTTTTTTTTTTTTTTTTTTTTTGGTAATGGCATCTCGCAGGTCAACCTAGGAGGTTGTCGGCTGCTTAACCGGGCTTTCCTGTGGATGCCCTAATAATAAACTATTATTAAGGCCTCCAGCCAGGGGCTTACGAATTAAACTAAATCTAAAGCGACCACGCTAAGGGCACCCCCTGCGGGGTACGAGCCTCGGCTTAGGGCGTCGCTTGAGGGAGGACAGCAAGGGACTGGCTGGATCGAACAAGAATTATTATTATCAGGGGAATTTAAAGCTACAGGCTCAGCGGCTACGCGGGCTGGCACGAGCAAGGGTCGGGGAGGTGATGCATTAGGTGCATTACGGGGACGTCGCGACGGGCCTCGGCGGCGAGGCCTAAATGACGGCGGTCTGTGCTTGTGTACTGTGCTGGTGGCCCTACGGCTCTCTTGGAGCAGGGTTATAGCGTCATCGGGGTACAATAGTGAATGCCTAGGACGGCGAATTCTACTTATCTGAGAGGGGGTGTATCGGGCGGCAGCCGCGATAAGAGGGTTGGGGTGCTTTTCAGCAGACTCGAAATAACGCTTGCAAATGCGTTTTATAAACTGTTGGATAGTGGGAATCTTGAGGTCGAGATGGAGGTTTTCGTTTCTAACGTAGAGGGGGGCTCCCGTGACCTTACGTAAGGCACGGTTTTGGAGGGTCTGCATCTTATGGAGGCGGTACGATTTCGCGTGTGGGAACACTACGCAGGCGTAGGTCATGATGGGGCGTATGCACGTTGTGTAAATGCGCAGTTTGCACTTAAGGGACAATCTGCTGCGTGCGTTCATGATGAAGTGAAGCCTACCCAGAGCGAAGGCGGCGCGCGAGCGCACCGTCCTTATGTGCTCACCGAAGGTCAAGTGTCTATCTAGGATGACTCCTAAGTACTTGGCTTGCTTCTCCCAAGGGATCGGCTTGCCGAACATGGTTATCGGTTTGGGGTCGGGGGGTCTGATCCTACGCTTTTTCGCGAAGAGTACGGCTTGACTCTTATCGGGGTTAACTTCTATTCTCCATTTCCTGAACCAAGCGCCTAGTACGTTGGCGGAAGTTTGGAGAGTGCTAGCTATGCGGTCGCGCACGATACCGGAGTAGAAAATGGCAGTGTCGTCTGCGAAGAGAGCTAACTTTGCCTGTCTATTTTTGGGGATGTCGCTAGTGAAGAGCGTGAACAGGAGGGGCGAGAGCACGGAGCCCTGGGGGACACCGGCGCGGATAGAGTGGGGGGCGGATAGTGCGCCCTCTATGCGATAGCGGAAAGTGCGATTCGAGAGAAAGTCCCGTAGGATGAGCACGAGACGGTCGGGCACGCCGAGTTGGTACAGCTTGTATAATAAGCCGTTGTGCCAGACTTTGTCGAAAGCCTTCGCTATGTCGAAAAAGAGCGCGCCTGTCATCGTGCCGCGCTGAAAACCGGCGCTTATGTGCTCGACGATGCGGTGGACCTGTTGTACGCACGAGTGTTGGGTACGAAAACCGAACTGTTCGTTGGGGATGAGGCTCTTCGCATCGGCAAAGTCCTTGAGTCGCTTATAAATAAGCTTCTCGTAGATTTTACAGAGTACGTTGAGGAGGCTGATCGGTCGGTAGCTGGTGGGTTCGTTCGCGGGTTTTCCCGGCTTAGGGATACCTATGACGGTGGCTTCTTTCCACGATTGAGGGAAGACGTTGTGACTCATGGCGCCATTGAAGATGGCGGTCATGAGTATAATGAAAGGGGCGGGGAGAAGTTTCATTACTTTATTAGTGATGCCGTCTATGCCGGGGGCTTTGCGGGGTTTGAGATTTTTAATGACCTCTTGCACCTCGTCGGGAGTGACGGGGGGCAGGGGGTCGTCGGGGTCTTCGAACGGCGGGAGTGAGGCTCTGCGTTCTACTTCTGCGTCTACCTTGAGGAGGTGCGCTCGGTCGACCGGTTGGGTGCTAGGAGTGCATTGCGCTTCTAGACTGTCGGCCAGGCACTCGGCCTTTTCGATGTCGTCGAAGGCTATGCTCTTATCGGGGCGGATGAGAGGGGGCATGGTGGCCACTCCATCGGATTGGAGTCTCCTTTGAAGCTGCCAGAATGCTTGGTGAGTGGGCTCTAAGTCGCTCAGCGTCTTATCCCAGTGCGCGTTACGCTGCTCATCGATGCGTTTCTTTACAGCACGCTGCAAATAGCGCATGTGAGCTTTGTTCGCGTCACAGGGAAACGCGCTGTAGGCACGTACGGATGCGTTCTTTTCCGTTACCAATTCGCGTACGTCCGCCGGTAGTTTCCAGTGATGGTTGTCCATCAATGGAACTTCCCGTGAACAACTGTTCAAAACGGATTGTACGTGACCGGTGAACGAATCGATCGCATTCGTAGTGTCAGTGACCGAGGCGATGACGTCGGGAATAGAGTCTAACTGAGGGGAGCTGGTCGATTGTAGGCTTTCGCTTACTTTCTTCCAGTCCGTGATCGTTTGGGTGGGAGGGGGTCGGGAGGGATCAGAGGGCCCCGAGCGAGGTGCCAGTGCCATGATCACGGGACGATGGTCGGAGTTGAGCTCGTGTAGCGTCTCTATAGACTGTAAACGAAGGTTTACGTTCTTTAGAAGCGCCACATCGAGAATATCGGGAAGGTGCGCGGTGTTGTGCGGATAGTGGGTGGGATGCATCGGAGCAATAATGTCGAAGTTGAGAGTGGCACACAGGCCGAACAGTTGCCTGCCTCTCGCGGTCGTCGTATTACTGTTCCAAGCGGGATGTTTGGCATTGAGATCGCCCGCTATGATAACGGAGTCACTCAAGCCGAGGAGGGCAGTAAGGTCGTGGGATAGGATTTCGCGTTTTTCCCCCACATCGGTGGCGGCGGGAGGGATGTAGGAAGAGACGATAGTGATTGGTTGGTGACCGGTCATGGCTAGCCGACAGATCGATACCTCGAAAAGTGAGAGAGGAGGTGGGTCTAACGGGATGCAGTGGAGCGTTTTGCGGTAATAAATAAGGGTGCCGCCCATGTGACATCTAGTTCTATCGTTCCTAACTATACGGTAGTTGGCGATATTCGGGTCCCGACGGTGAGGTTTTAAGAACGTTTCCTGTACGAGGAGAACGTCTAATTGGTGGTCGCGGAGGAACGTGGTTATTTCGTCGCGTTGTTTGGTGATGCCGTTAGCGTTGAAGAAACCTATTTTTAGGGAGCGCGGTTTGGTTCTACATAGGTTCCTATTATCCATTAAAGATTTTATATTTTATTTATTGTGAGCTAGATTGCGCAGGGCTTGCGTAATCTTGGGAAAGGTGTTGTACACCATGAGTAGCTTCATAGGGTCGCCTTTGCAGGCGATGATGTCCCTGGCCATAGCGTGAGCGTTATCCGAAGAGAATACGCTGAATGTGCTGAGAATGACGACCGCGGGGTCAAACGCGAGGTCGTCGTTTACGACCGGTAGAGAGGCGGCGGCGTTAGCCGGTACGGACGCGTTAGTCGGAGGCGATAGAGAGGGGGGCGCAGGTATGGGCGAGGCCATTAGGGCTGCGATCGTGGGCGTAGAGGTGGTTTTGAGAGCTGGGAAAGCTCGTTGTTGCTGGAGGTTGTTGAGGGGAGCCCACGGACTGGGTCTCTGAGGGCTGAGGCGGGCGGGGAGTTGAGAAGAGGGGATCGCCACCGAAGGGCTTTCCCTTTGTTGACGGGCGTTGGCCCGCTTCACGAGCTTGGGCGAGGTTGATTTCGGTGCCTTAGGGCAGCCGCGATAGTTTGCGGGGTGACCGGCTTCGCCGCAGAGCACACAACTGGGAGGGTCGGTGCAGAGTGCGCGATCTTTGGGTCGGGGACAGTCTACGGTGCCGTGGTCACCTAGACACTTGACGCATCTAGGTGTGGCGAAACAGTTGGTCTGAGCGTGACCGTATAATTGGCAACGGTGACATTGCCCTATTACGCCTGTTTTATAAGGCTTCTCTATAATGATGCCGGAAAGGCTACAGATCGCTTTGACCTGGAAGATAGGGTGGTGTCCTTCGGTAGGATCGCATACGACTAGCACCATGTCGTAGGCGGCCCCACCTCTGGGTCGGTGCATCCGGTGCACCTGGGATACTGGGACTCTCTGCGACTGAAGGTCGCTGAGGATGTCCTCTGTTGGGATTTCTTTCGGGATGCGTCTTATGACGACCCTGGTAGATTTCTCCTCGGGGAGAGAGTACGTGTGAAACGACACGTCCCTGGCCTTAAGGGCCTTGGTGAGTTCCCTATAATCGGTTGTGGAGGGGACTTTGACTTTAATGCCTTGCTGAGTAGCACAGGCACTGGTGTAGTTGATCCTGCGATCAACACACATCTTTGAGATGGCAGTCCATTTGGACTTGTCATGAATGTAGAGCGGGGGAGGGGATTTAAGCTTCTTAGAGCTCGAAGTGGCGCCGGAGGGGCTGAGGGGGGGGTTGGTCTGAGAGGGGGCGGGGGAGAGGGGTGCGATAGTCGCGGGGGAGGGGGGGGCGGGGGTGGCGGTAGTCGCGGGGGCGGGGGAGGGGGCGGGGGAGGGGGCGGGGGGCGCTACAGGTTTTTTGGCCTTGCTGGCCGGGGCGGAAGTTTTCCCCTTCTTCCTCTTGCCTCCTTTGCCGACCTGGATGTAGTCGTCTTCGGAGGAGGAGGAGGAGGGAGAGGACGAGCTAGTCTCGGAGTCGGAGGCAGTGGCATCCGAGAGACAGGGAGAGGGGTTGACGCACACGTCCATGTCTTCCGAGACAGTGACGGCGGTCGTAGGAGGCGCGATGGCCGAAGTAGAGGGAGCCTCTACGAGAGGGTCGATGATGGGCAAGGATGCGAGGCATGGTATACCTATTTTAGCGGGCGGCGGAGAGAGAGGGCTATCTGCGCAAATTATTGCGGGGTTGACATGCTGCAGGTCGGCAATTTGGGTACCGTACCGACGTTGAATGTCGGGGTCCCTGACTATAATTTTAACGAACGCGAGAAGCGCGTCCATATTAGAAAGAAATTAATTTAACTATATCACTATAACTCTAATTTTCGCCTAACAGGCCTAACTCCCCGGGAGGATAGCCCGGGGATGCGTAACCCTCCCCGCCGGGTATAGGCAGGGAGGTGAGTGACCTAATGGTGAGCCCTAAGCTTGCTTTTTACCCGTCGCCAGTCTTAATGTGCGTACGGGGCCCTGAACCAGTCTAGTGCGAAGGGTGTAGACACACCCGACCGACACTAGGTGTGTTGCTGTAAGGGAAACCAGAGCTAGAGTCGACTAGGAGATCCCCCAAGGCCGGTTGTTCTAGCTCCCGTCCGATTTGTAGCTTAACCCTGAAGGGGCTTCAGCTGGGTGTATCGGGTCCACACCCTCTCGGTTTCGTTGACACCGTGAGGTTTCCACCGAGAACCACGAAACTGTGGATTTTCCCAGAAGGGGAATTTACACAACACACGTTTTGACTGTACTTTGAAAAAGACAGATATCAGCCGCCGCCTCGAAAGAGGCAACTTTTGAATTGTAGTGGCGTAGCTAGCGAGCAGCTACGGAGAATGCTACGGCAGAGCGTAGCGACAACGATCACTGACACAACACGAGCGAATTACGCGGAGTAACACGTCCGTGCGCGGCGAGCGTTGATGCGAGAATGTCCGACGATACGGAAGCGCTCGCGCATTGTTTTAACGTAGATTACGTAGATCGACGGGGGAAGGGTCGCGGGGGAGGCGACCGCCGAGGAAACGGATACATTAAGCGACTAACGACTAGTATTTACACAGCTAATGGCACTTCTAAAACTCGTATACGGTATTAGTACTTAAATCTTAAATGAATATGTGACAACTTAACGAACTCTCTATTCTCTGATTAAAATTATATCTATAACCGCAATAATTAATTAATTAAAAACAATATAATGTACAACTTACAAGTATCTACCTACTAATATTTAAATACTTTTCAATAGATACAGACCTATTGAAGAGGCTGATTACTAATCGAAGGCAATCGCTATTTCACTTTCAGCAAGTTACTATATTATTATTAATAATAAACATTTGTAAACAAGATACAATTACGAAGTCAATAACAAACATTTATCGACGGAAACTGAGATAGGTGGACCTAGTTCGTTATTTATAACAATTCATTCTTGTATCACTTTACAAAAATATTTTTATATTATGTTGACTAACTACTTAGTTGTGTTATTGTAATAAGAACACTCATCATCATCATAATAACGATCCGTAAACGTCTTACTACTGAACAACAGACTTCCAACGACAGCCATATTGAGCCTTCGCATCTATAAAATCTGTGTTAATTTATGCGAGTAGGTACTTGCATTAAAATTCATAAGAAGAAATACATAAGTGCAGGCATGTACCCATTACGCCGGTACTTGCTACATAATATTGGTACGCGAGAAAAACCGTATATCCAATTCCACATAATAAATACCTAATATTCTTTTTGAATACACGGAATTCTAATAAATGCCTAAGCGAAAAAAGGTTTTATCATAATTAAGATTATAATTATTTAGAGTTCGCTATGCATGCGTTAATGGTTTTTCTATAATGATACGTTTAAATATATATGTTTCATGAAACCTAATACTCATCTCTACTCTATCTCTACTACTAATACTATATTAAACTAATATTTATATTAAACCAATTGATATCCTATAAATATTTTAATAGAAAATCTGTTAATAGTAAACGGCGTGACACCATTGTTATTCTTCTTTTATCAATATTTTTATAATATAGATGACCATGCAGTACGACATTGGTGAGCACGCTTAGGCAGGTATCAAAATGAAGTCAATAACATTCCTGGAATCAGGGAAAGTTAACAAGAAAAGCATACCTGATTCTAACAAAAAATATTCTACGTTCTTCAAGAGATTGACTTCTTCTGTTGTGTAACGTGCAATTGTAGATAGGTATTTGTTATACCTTAATCATATGAATAGACACCTCAATCGGATACCACATAATTATTACATGTTCAAAAATAGTTACTTGATAGGCCATAATAACAACTTAACAACTAGCTACCTATACTTACCTACATTATAATATATACCCTATGACAGATAGATGGGTTAGCCCTTTGGCTAAATAAAGAAAATAGAAAATGTTATAACAGCTACTAGGTGCGTCGGTATAAGAAAGGATTTTAAATTCTATTAGTATATATTTTAAATAATATTTAAAATATAGGATCAACTATTAAGGGGTTAAAAAGCTCTCTGTTTAGGAAAAGATACAGATATTTTTTTACAACTTTACATATTCTAGCAAATGAAGAATTGGCTTCCAGAACAGTTCTTCTGAAAGGCGAATCAAGAACAAACATTATGAAAAAACATTGTCTCGTATTGTTTAACTCATAGAGAGTAGAGATGCTCTTCCTTGCCTTTAGTAAAATACCTGTACAGTAAAAGTGTGTGCAGCTATTCCCAAAGGCAGGGGCTCCGTTCGTGTAGTGTTACAGTGACCGCAGCGCAACAAAAACAAACCAAGAGCATGTCCTCAATCGTGCGTGTCCTGCGGTCCACTCACGCGCAGGGCTTACTATCCCCAAAACTGACAAATAATATTTTTAAGGTGACAATACAACTGACAAAAAATATTATTTTACATAACATGCATGAAACAGATGAAAGCAAAAAAGCTTAACGAATGGTGCTAGAGAAAAAAAAAATTAGCAATTCATTAGAGTCGCCTCTGGGCTTAGGAAACCAGAAAAAATAAAATAATTTTAATATAATACCAGGTAACACATAAAATACTTTAAGTTACCAATACCACTGAAGCACTAAAATACGTCACTCCAGTCGATTTAAACTTGTAAACCAACTTCAAAATTTCCCAATCAGACAAAATTTCACAGCTTTACGTTGTGAACTTATTTAGGTTAGTGAGTTTGGCACAAAAGGCTCAGTGACTATAAAATCATGATATTTTTCGTATCACCTACATGCGATGTGTGCATCATCAGAAATTGTTACTACAAACTTTAGTGACGGTTGTTTACAATAAGCACGACATGCAGTAGGAACTTTTCCTGTATAGGATTACCTACATAGTTATATTTCTAACGAAAACTCCGAATTTTATCAGCGATAAAAGTATAAACGTATTCCATTTTTTAAACATGTTAAGTCAAAATTGACGTTTAAAATCGACAGTTGTGACGACAAAAAGAACCATGCTCGCACCGCAGTTCAAATACAAGTGACAAATACTTATTCAACATGAGTTAATCTTTCAGGCTATCACTGATTTTGATTTAATATAGAGGTCACGGAGAGAGTCGACATATTAATTTACAATTGTAAGTAACTGATACATGTATACTGTAGATTTCAGCAAGTAAAATTTAATATGAAGTAATATTTTTAAGAGTAGTTTTGCATGGTCGATACAACCCTACTCACACCTTTTTCTCGGGCACCGCGGTAGGCGGGGAAAGGGGCAGGAAGCCGCAGGACATCCGACACGTACAGGAAGCAAAACCAGTTCTCGACGCTTTGTCCCTCAACAACCTCCCGGTCCTCAGTCCACCTCTCCCCTCCTGCTTGTCCGACCACATTCCTTTAGACTTTAGAGCCTCCGTGCGCGAGCGCACCCTTTCTTCAAACATCACAGTGATAACTAATAACACTAATATAATTATTACAAATAATTAATATAGGAAGATATATGTTAATTACTCACTTAACTATACTAACGCATAATATAATAGGATTCATCAGAATCTGAATAATGAAACCATTAATTTTTTATAATGATCACATGGACAGCTCTATACATTTCGTAGATATAGACTAAAATTATACATGTTTGAATATACACACCGGTCGTGAATATTTAAAACTAACGTACCTAACAAAATGATTCGTACAATTTATTTATACTTATGCAAATAAAATGATTTACAACAAGATTCACGTGTCGTAAGAATGAGAATATCTGTCAGAATAATTATCCTTTAGCCAGGAAACAACGTCAACTCATCTTTATTCATCATTCATTACTTCATGTTTAAGAAAAACATGCATTAAATAATTAATTACAAAATATGTGATCTAAACAAAGTTTGTGGCACACACGTTTACCCAGACAGAAGTACGAGACTCTTAATTCTAAATGCGTCTCAGCAAGCAATTTTCTCTATAAATACAACTGGCTCCGTCGTCAAGTATATGATTAACTCCGGCGAATGTCTCCGTGAAGCGGAAAAACGTCGGCACCCAAAATAGATGCTGAATATTTCCGACTCGTATTCCTCACTACTTGTGAAAATGGTATCTAAAGACGGTCGGCGCGCGCGCAACTTCCGGAGCGCCGATAAACATGGCGGCGGCGAGCCAACATGGCGAAGTTTCCGGTCGTGCTGATTCACATATGATGGCGTCTGACTTTGGCTTGCTCACTGCATATCTGTATTATGATTCAACCTTACACAACAAGTAGGTGTCCAGACTAGCATCTTTTGGAATTCGTTGTGTAGCACATATCCGTAAATAAATGTGTACCTACCTTTCGACACAATAACACAATAGTTTGCTGTCCATGTCTAAATCAATATGTATTATTACTGATGACGTGTACGGAATTAAAAGAAAATGTAAACCTGATAAGGAGTCATATGAACTAAATTAAATTGATACCATGATTAATTTACTTACAAGATAATTTTAACTGGCACCAGAAACATTTCCTGAGTCCTATTGATTGCATCAATCGCGCTAATGTGGTTATTCAAAGTAGATAAACATATACCTACGTAAAATGACGAAGTTTATACCTACATTGATTTGTCACATTTACATTCAAAACACGTGTCTGCGTCTACTATCGAATACCGCGTCAGTGCGTCTGAGAATCTCGTCGAACCTCGTGATTTCAATTTCTTATTTGTATATATACGAAATGAAACGGAGTTGAAATTGTGCATCATGCGAATGATTCATGCCTCCGTCAATCAGTTAAATTGTAAATCGAATGATGTTGTTATTACTCGATTGTTGTTCCAGTCCTTTAGTAACAGTCGAATTGTTTAAATTATTGTTTTCACTTGCCTCAAGTGTTTTATTAGCTTGGCCATAAAGCACAATAAGAAATAGCGCATCTGCTTTAAATTCAAGTTGTTATAAAAATCATTCTGCCCTGGCACATTTGAAAGATGATATAAAAAAAAAAAACATTATCAAGTAAAACACATTATTTTAAACCATTGAGATAACTAAGATTAAAATTATATTATTTATCGACAAGTTTAATTAAACTACTTAATTACGAACTGTTAATCCTGTAACGACAATGCGGCTGTCGTAGCAGGGTTTTAGGCTGATACCTTTTAAATTGCCACCGATACGCTAAGAAGAAGAATTCTGAAAGTAAATATTTAAATATAGGAGATGGTGACAAATAAAGCCCGATGACAAACGACATTAACAGCAATAAAAAGATAAAAAACTGTTTATATTATGAAGATGCACAGACCTAATCAAAAAAACAATAATAAAAAGTAATGTATTTGTACCGGACGGGCGGTCTATCGAATACTAGAAACGAGCCGCTGACGTCCTGTACCTATAGGTTCGGTTCGACGTATGCTGAAACCTTGTATTTCTTCAGGGACTATGAAGACTATAACACTATCGAGGTCACCGGGAGAATAATTCCATGAAATAAAACACCGACTTGCACTATCACTATAAAGCTTGAGGTTTCTGCTTACTCCATTGAAGATGGCGAGGCTTGAATATATGGTAGTTTTTGAGCTACGAAGAAAATACATGCGCGTTTGCTTAAGTACGACGAATCTTTACCGTAACGAGACCCGCAAAAACCTCGCACTATCTATTCTTTATTTACTTAATAAAAACTATATAAAGGCTATATACTTCTAAACTATGACTATATATATAGCTATCTATATACCAATAGATAGGTGCTGACAAGACCTATCTATTGACGTATGTGTCAACCATCTCGCCCTCATACTTGGGCACCCAGCACAGAATACATTTATCAACATACTCATTTTCAAAAATCGGGGTTGTTTTTCTACGTTAATGTGTCTAAACCATAAGGGTTGAAGCTATAAAACAATCAGCACCCCCTAGACGAGTATGCCGGCTACAAATGAAACAACATTCCGAATAGTTTTTATTGCATATAACCATAGTTATGTACATATTAAGATTACAAAATTATGTATGAATTCTCAATAAAATATTTCATCAACATCTTTGTTTACATTCACGCTATGGCTTATGGAACATGGCTGCTACATTTAAAAACATTAAAAATACCTTAATTATTGGCATATGAACACGAATATAAGTGTCTTAATATAAATCTAGGCATCAGAATACAAATCTTAGTGTTTTAATACAAATCTAGACATTCTACAAGCACTAAATTACTATATAGTATGAATATCACTGTTATTGTCTCTAAATTGTTCTATAATAACGTAATAATTTCACACACGCGAATTTACTGTCTTTCTGGATAATAACGGCACTGATTCTATGTAAACACAGGGCTATCTAAAAACGGGAATAGCAGGGCTGTCGCGAACATCTCTCCCGCCGTGCAGCAGAGCGTTGACCCGGTGTGGAGCGATGCTGCAGATGAGCCGGTGAGCGCACTACTTCGGTAGCGGCACCAACTTCTTGGTCGGACGTCTCAGGATCCCTGCTGCTGTGCGCACGTCGACGGTTCGTATCTGACCGTCGGCGCCTGGATATACGGCGGTCACTCTACCTCGCGGCCATGTATTGCGAGGGAGTTGACCGTCGGCGATGAGGACTGGGTCGCCGACCTCGAAGCGGGGCCCTCTGCCGTGGGGCTCCCGCCGGTACTGCAGCTCGGGTAGGTACTCTCGCACCCACCGGCGCCAGAACATGTCGGCTAGGATTTGTGTTCGCCGCCAGTGTTTTCTGCTGTCTATGTCGGACTCGTCGAACTCGCCGAGCGATGGTAGTCGCGCTGAGCCCCCGAATAATATGTGATTCGGGGTGATGGCCTCGTCGTCCTCTGCGTTCACGGAGACATGTGTGAGCGGTCGACTGTTGACTGTGTATTCGACCTCACACATTAATGTTGTCAGGACTTCTTCCTGCGGGTGCTTATCGTGAAGAACCGTATAGAGGGCGGTTTTCACGCATCTCACGAGTCGCTCCCACGCGCCTCCCATGAAGGGCGCTGAAGGAGTGATGAAGCGCCACACGATGCCGCGGCGATTGGCCTCTTGTGACACGGCCTCTCGCATCTCTTTGTCGGCGCCGTGCATGTTGGTCCCGTTGTCGGAGTGTATTTCTGTAGGGCAGCCTCGGCGCGCCGCGAATCTGCGCAACGCTAGTATGGCAGAGTCGGCGCTGAGGTTGGCGGCGACTTCAAGGTGCACCGCTCTGGAACTGAGACATGTAAATAATGCAACATACCGCTTGTGATGCTGTCTTCCCACGGTGACTGAGAGCGGCCCGAAATAATCGAGGCCCGTGTAGGTGAAAGGCCTCTGGTGGTGAGCGAGGCGTGTCTTCGGGTGGTCCCCTGTTGCGGGCTCCGGCGGACGCGCTTTATTTATGCGACACTGTAGACATTCATAAATGACTTTCCTTACTGTGGGTCGCAAGCGCAATATGCAGTAGTGTTGACGCACTTCGTTGATCACTAACTCGGTACCGGCGTGATGTAGGCTTCTGTGAGTCCAATCTATGTATAATTGGGCGATGCGGTGATCGCCGTCTAATATCGGCGGCCTTTTCGTGGTCTCTGGCACCCCTTCTGTTGCTGCTATACGGCTGCGCAGAGTTATCACGCTGTTGTTCAACTCGACGGGTAGCATTCGCAGGCGGCTGTCTATGGCGACACCTTTCCCGCGCCGGAGCTCTTGGAGGTCGGCGCCGAAGGAGTCCCCTTGTACCGCCTTCACGAGGAGGTGCTCGGCGTCGCGGGTGTGTTCCGCTGTGAGAAGCACGAAGTTCCGGGAGCCGGCGCTAGGGTGAGGTGTGGCGCTCCCCGACGTGTTGATCTTCGCCTTCTTCTTCATGCGACGCCAATCTGGATCCTTTTCAGGGTTCTTCTTAGTCCTTTTATATAAGACTTGAGCCTCGGGTTTTCGACACAAGGCTATAAACTGTATAACTCTAGCGGTAGCTCGCAAGAGTCGCTCCCATTTTGAAAATCTAAATGGGTCCGGAATAATTTCTGTAATTTTCGGCGTCCGACACTGTACTGTTACTGTTACTGTTCGCTCCTCCCCTGTCGCCTCTGCTATTTTGAATGTTGATTTTTCTATAGGCCAAGTTGAAGGATGCGCGTACAAAAACGATGGTCCGACGTACCACTCGTGCGCCGAGTTAAAATTTGCGGGCACGTCGCGGGTCGCGGCGTCTGCTATGTTCATTTTCGTAGGCACCCAGCGCCAATCTTCAACTTTACTGTTTTCTTCTATTGCGGCCAGGCGATGCGCGACAAAGGGCTTGTACGTTCGTGACCCTTTTCTGAGCCATGTCAACACTGTTTTACTATCGGTCCAGTATACTGTGGCCTCCGGCTTGACTCGGTGCTCTTCTATTACGGCTGCTGCGACGCGGCTTCCCATTACTGCAGCTTGTAGTTCGAGGCGCGGAATAGACGTGATTTTCAGAGGCGCCACTCTAGCCCTCGCCATGACGAGCGTCACGTTCACTCCTCCGTCTGTAGTGGTAGTGCGCCAATACACCGCTGTCGCGTAGGCTGTCTCGCTAGCGTCTGTGAAGACGTGAACCTGTAGCGAGTCTGCGTCACTGAATCCCGGGTAGCTCCTCGGGATACTAACCGTTTTCAAATTTTCTAGATGCCGAATCCACGACGACCATTGTGCCGATAGATCCGTGCTGAGCTGCTGATCCCAGTCCGTACCGAGCCGCCATGCTTCCTGTAATATCTGTTTGGCTCTAACTGTAACAGGCGACGCTAGGCCGAGAGGGTCGTATAACGACATAACTATTTTCAATGCCTCTCTCTTGGTCGGCGCCTCTTTTCTAATGAGGTCATCAGGGAGCCGAGCGAGCTTTAAATTAAAACTCAACTCGTCTGTACTCGGCTTCCATATTAAACCGAGGATTTTTTCTTCAAATCCTTTACTCGCGAGACTGACTGTTTCTGTTTGACGCTGTCCCGGCTCTAAATTTTCTATAATTTCTGTAGAATTCGAGATCCATTTTCCTATGTTGAATCTCGCCTTTCTGTGTATTTCACGTACCGACTTAGCTATGCGTGTAGCCTCTTCTACTGTTGTGAAACTATCTAGATAGTCATCCATATAATGATTCTCTATGATAGCCGCTACCGCCTCCGGGTACTCTGTACTATACCGCTTCGCGTTCCAATTCTTAGCGAAGATGGCTGTGCAAGGTGAACTTGCGGCGCCGAATATTATCGACGTCATACGGTATTCTTCAGGGGCGCCCTCCCGCCGGTCTCCTCGCCACAGGTAGCGCAGGGCGTCTCTGTCCTCCTGTCTCACTTTCACCTGCATAAACATCTCCGCTATGTCACCGGATACTGCGATGCGGTGACGTCGGAAACGCATCATCACGCCCGGCAGCGACTGTAATAAATCCGGCCCTGTAAGGAGGTAATCATTTAATGACATACCTTTTGATTTCGCTGCTGCGTCGTGAACTATACGGAATTTTTCAGGCTTCATTGGATTGAAGACATCGAAGTGAGGCAGGTACCATGTCCTTCCCGAGTCGCCTATATTGAGAGCTTTTTCTGCATACCCTTTTTGAATAAGGGATTCTATCTGTTCTGTATATCTATCTCTCAAAGCGGGCTTGCGATCGAGTTTTTTCTCTATAGAGACGAGCCTTTTGAAAGCTGTCTCATAACTGTCCGGCATCTGTATATTTTCTGTTTTCCAGAGAAGTGCTGTCTCTATGTGTCCATTTTCTAATTGTCTAATATTTTTCTGTAGGTTGTCTTCAGCTTGCTTCTCCGGGTCTGTATTCGGACGCTGCGGGTTAATCACCAGCGACTCGAGTGCGAAATATTTCTTCAACTGCGCCTCTATATTTTCTGTTTCGGATGACAGCTGATTGACAGAGTGTACGCCGCGGCCTAGCGCTCTAGCGTGCGCGCCGTGCAGCACCCACCCCAGTGTGGTCAGTGATGCGACCGGTTGATGACGCGGGCCTCTTCTGATGACACTTGCGACAAGGAGATGCCAGTTATCCTGACCTATCAACACCCTAGGCGTAGCGGTGTTGTACGTGAGCTTCTCCTCGATTCCTCGCAAGTGTTTGCACTCTGCCAGGTCTCCTTCACTGACTCTCTGCGGCGATAGGTGCAGAGCAGGAACGGTGCGCGCGTATAAAGGCACTTGTTTACCTTCAGCGTTCTTGAGCGTTGCGTTCACTCGTCTCGAATTTGACATCTCTAGCGACGTGTTTCCTATAGCGCGTATCGTGAAAGGGTCCGGCTTACCTTCAGCGCCTATTTGCACAGCGATATCTTCATCTATGAGGGAGATCGTTGATCCGTCGTCGAGTAACGCGAAGGTTGACACCTCTCCCGCCGGTCCGACTATCTGCACAGGAACTATCTTGAGGTAGGCTTGCGACTTCGCACGCAGAGTTGAACTTGCGACTGTCTCTTGTTTCTCTGCGCTCGCTTCTTCAACCTTACCTTTTCTCACGTAGTGCAGTAGCCGGTTGTGAGTGGCGGTGCATCCCTCTACGTCGCACTTCCTCGGCTTGCACGCATGCCCTTGATAGCGTGCGCGCAAGCAGCGGAAGCACAGACCGTGCTTCTTTGCGAGCTCCCATCTTTTATCAGCATCGGCGGCCTGAAACTGTTTACATTCAGAGGCGTAGTGTCCCTCCTTCTCGCATATTCTGCATCGCGAAGCACGAGTGTCAGCAGTAGCACTCTTACCTGTAACGGTGTGCGTTCTCTGTACGATGCGTCGACTCGGCTGGGCCTCAGTGATATTCTCGGCCGGTGCGAACGCGCTGCAAAAGTGTGCGTACTCTGTGACAAAATCGCTAAAGTGACTGAGGTCCGGCATCGAATTATACTTCTCTGTGTATGTCCGGTACCACTGTGCACGCAGAGAGTTCGGCAGCTTCTCTGTCAGCAGACGCAGCAGCTCCGCGTTGATGAGGTAATGCTCCTTCTTTAACGCCTGAAGCGTCACTACGCCGCATCTTACCTTACTCGCAAACGTGCAGATGTCTTTGGGTGCTTCGGTGCACCGAGGCAGAGTCCGCAGCTTGTCCGTCTCCGCCTGAGCGATGGAGTCCGGCCTGCCGAATTGAAGTTCCAACTCCCTCATGATGTCATCAGGTCGCGCGTTACCTATAAATTCTGAACTTACGGTATCCAGTGCCCGTCCTTGAAGGCTCCTCCTGAGTCTCGCTGTATTTTCTATGTTGTTGAAGTATCTCTTCGTGGCGTCGTAGATGGCACGAAACGACAACCACTCTGTATGTGCGCCGTTGAAATTTGGTAAAGTCATGATGACTTTCGAAGCCGCCGGATGGTGCGACGCATACGATGTATCCAGTGGCTTCCTGTCCGCTAATGCGGCTATGGCGGATGTGAGTTCGCTGATGAACGGCTTCAACGAATCACTTCCCTGTTGATGGGCCCCCTTCTGTTGTGAAGGATCTGCATCTTCTTTACTATGTTTGACACGCTGTGTGTCACTATGTTCCCCGCGAACGCCCTCCACGGGGGAGGCGGGGGGTGCAGCCAAGTCGGTGTTTCTCCCGGTGACTGCTTCTATAACCTCGAGGTCTGGCTGTGGTTCCGGGGCCTCTTCCAACCACGAACGCACGTAGTCGGCCTTCGACTGTCCATCTTGATCGTAGTCGTCAGAGTCCGCTTCCTCTTCGGCCTTCTGTAATGCTATCTGTGCTAACTGTAACTGTATTTTCAATAATTCCTCGCGCGCCTTCAACACTTTTCTATTGGAGCGGGTCGTAGTCTCCGATCGGCCGCTGCGCCCCTTGCCTGTCCTCTCCTTCTGTCCCTCCTCTGTTGTACGAGGGGTTGCGCGTGCATATGTCCTATCGGAGGGGCGCAGTGTCCGATCCGAGTTACCTTCCGGTTGGTAAGTTCCTTTTCTATCACTCTGCGCGCCCTGTTTCGCTGAAGACGGCGACGTCCCCCTCGCGGTATGCGGGGGGGGCGGCGGCGGCGGCGGCGGATCGGTGCTGGTCGTCGATGGTGAACGCGGTGGCAGCTCATGTCGGACCGTGGATGTACTCGGGGGACCCGCGTCCACTATCCACGACTCCGGCGCCTTTCCTTTCGATCGCGTAATCGGCATCTTCAGTTTTCAGGAACTAATCTTCAGGTGTTGGTTTCAGTTGGTCGCTATATCCGGCTATCGAAGGACCAGCAAATGTACCGGACGGGCGGTCTATCGAATACTAGAAACGAGCCGCTGACGTCCTGTACCTATAGGTTCGGTTCGACGTATGCTGAAACCTTGTATTTCTTCAGGGACTATGAAGACTATAACACTATCGAGGTCACCGGGAGAATAATTCCATGAAATAAAACACCGACTTGCACTATCACTATAAAGCTTGAGGTTTCTGCTTACTCCATTGAAGATGGCGAGGCTTGAATATATGGTAGTTTTTGAGCTACGAAGAAAATACATGCGCGTTTGCTTAAGTACGACGAATCTTTACCGTAACGAGACCCGCAAAAACCTCGCACTATCTATTCTTTATTTACTTAATAAAAACTATATAAAGGCTATATACTTCTAAACTATGACTATATATATAGCTATCTATATACCAATAGATAGGTGCTGACAAGACCTATCTATTGACGTATGTGTCAACCATCTCGCCCTCATACTTGGGCACCCAGCACAGAATACATTTATCAACATACTCATTTTCAAAAATCGGGGTTGTTTTTCTACGTTAATGTGTCTAAACCATAAGGGTTGAAGCTATAAAACAATCAGCACCCCCTAGACGAGTATGCCGGCTACAAATGAAACAACATTCCGAATAGTTTTTATTGCATATAACCATAGTTATGTACATATTAAGATTACAAAATTATGTATGAATTCTCAATAAAATATTTCATCAACATCTTTGTTTACATTCACGCTATGGCTTATGGAACATGGCTGCTACATTTAAAAACATTAAAAATACCTTAATTATTGGCATATGAACACGAATATAAGTGTCTTAATATAAATCTAGGCATCAGAATACAAATCTTAGTGTTTTAATACAAATCTAGACATTCTACAAGCACTAAATTACTATATAGTATGAATATCACTGTTATTGTCTCTAAATTGTTCTATAATAACGTAATAATTTCACACACGCGAATTTACTGTCTTTCTGGATAATAACGGCACTGATTCTATGTAAACACAGGGCTATCTAAAAACGGGAATAGCAGGGCTGTCGCGAACAGTATTATTGCCAAATAGCAGTAAACTTAATAAAGGATTTTATGTTCACTTATGAGCTTACGGCGAAGTATATGAACCGGATCCAGGGACATTCCGCAAAGCAACGGTGCGCATGCGCTGGGCTGGCGCCAACCTCGGCGCCGATGCAAGTACTACGTGGCTGCCATCACTTCAAAGTACAACCTTATAATTATTGTAGGTATACTTCACATACATTATGAAAATATATCATCGCACGCTTGATTTTCAATTGTTGTGACTTTTCAGAATCTAAAATAGTAGACCGAACTATAGAATGTTTAGATGGTGTTACTTAACACATTTTACAGACAGCGCAAAAGTACCTACTCTTTCACAAGTATAGGTATAATTGTAGCAGTGATAAGACTATCACTGCTACAATTATGCTGCCACTAGACAGTGGTATGACCGTTGGACTGACAAGTCGAAGGTCGCAAGTTCGAATCCAAGGTACGCACCACTGCCTTTTCGAAGTCATGTACGTATTGTATTAATTATCACTTGCTTAAAACGCTGAAGGAAAACATCGTGAGGAAACCAGCACACCTGAGAGATGTTCTCGATGGTGTGTAAAGCCACGTCAGAGACCTACGGGTGGTTTAAATTCTGACACTAGGTTGTTCATCAACCACACGATAACAAGAATTTAAAAAATATCAAGGTATTATGGTGTATACTAATTTATAAGTGAGGTTCTTCTAAGAGCTTAATGTGTGATTTTTAACTACAGAAGCTTTTAGAATTTATTAGCACTTTTCGCGTGTCTGATACCGCGATAATTACAAAATAATTTCTGTTTAATTCGTAGTTTACATTAATGTATTCGACTAATACCTGTAGGCTTTAAGTATTATGATAAACCCCTTAAGAGGACTCCACCTCTAAGGCTCTACCTGCGCACAAATTCTTTGATCACTTCCACATAAGTATAATGCAGGACTTACATCAATTAGGTACTTATTAACAATATTTCACGCAAGTATAATAACCAATACACATACAGTAAATAATATAATTAGTTTAATACCTCTTGAAATCCCAGAATGGTAAACGAAGTAAGTACGAATTATAGTCGTATTTAACGAACTTAGAATACATTTGTAACACAGTATTATTTTGAAGAGAGTTATGTTCGATTCAATGAGCATATAAGCTGTGTTTTACTTTCTTGAAGTTGAAGTAAACTGCCTATTCCGAACTCGGTAACTTTGTAGCTATCACACATGATATCAAAATTGTGTAACTGCCTCTTGTAGACCTTGATTATATAAGAGTTATCTGAATGACGTGTAAATAATGTAAAAGTCGTAATTTGGCAGTAGACAAATGTTACGTTACGATGAGAAACGAACTCACACGGGTAGGGTTGCCAATACTAACGAACATCTGTTTCGCGAAAAACATAAATACGTATAGTTTAATACAAATATTTTTCGTTTCTTCTTTTAGAATGCGTGCAATTAATATTGTTTTAAGTTTACTGCAATCAGTAGGTATAGCCAACCGGGGAAGAGCGCGAACTGAAATAAGTAAGACAGTTCAGTAACTTGCGACTTGGTTACCTGACTTGACATTAGCTTAATAGAACGTCAGATTTTTTTCCTATGGTAAAAGGTAGAAAGTGAAGGTACCGTTAGTCACTTGTTTTCTGTACACCCCGAACCTAATGGTATGACGTACTCGTAATAATGAAACCGA
Organism: Xylocampa areola; assembly: GCA_935421205.1. Taxonomy (NCBI): domain Eukaryota; kingdom Metazoa; phylum Arthropoda; class Insecta; order Lepidoptera; family Noctuidae; genus Xylocampa; species Xylocampa areola. The sequence continues at coordinate 9,023,787 of OW285204.1, forward strand.
ACCAAAAGTACCCTCTCGTTAAGGAAAAGTTCGATAAATATCTAATTAAGATAGCTTTGACAAAAATAGTCACAACCCTATGTGAAGCAAGGTTGTCGTACCGCGCGCGGCCGTGGCAGTGAACTTACTTTCTTTGGCTTGTGTGCAGCCTGCGACCGGTGACTAGCCGTGAATCGTGCTCGTTTAATAAAACCTTAGTAAATGAGCTCCATCTATTGCAGTTATAACTACTTTTTAATTTATTGATTAGGTAATATTACTTTGATCATGTCTTAACTAGGGCAAGAGATGGCCGCTATTTTTTTTTTTTGATAAATACCATTTATTAATGAAAAATATTAACGACATTTGAAGTTTACTAAAACTGACAACTAATACTACCTAAGTAGATACTGTAATTTTTTAGTTAACTCCCAAGTACACGAATAGAATTCAAAAGCTTGATAAAAATAAAATAATTATTATGCTATAAAAATCAGACAGAGCAAAAAACCGACACCAAATTGCTTGAACTACGTGACACAATTGAAAAGTTATATATATTTCCAAAAAAATGCACTTTTTGAGTTACGTGATTATGTTTAGTACGTAACCACACTGACTATGTTATAAGTCAAATAAAAATTTAAAAGTTTATTTGTGTAATTTATAAACGAGCAAAGGCATACCCGATACAGCCACGTAGGCTTTAATCGTTGTCCGCAATCCTACTTCCGCGTAGTTCATCCCGCTGCGCGACCTAGGCTAGGCTAGGCTGGGCCTCGCCGTTATCATCGAGCCCGTTACGTGACGCGGCTGACCCGGATCCGTGCCGCTCGCTGGAAACGCGCACCACATTGAAAAATGCACTAATCTGTCACATTACATACATAACAGTATCGCAAACTATGCTTGCAATACTGTTACCACTTTTTACGTTATTGTACCGCCAGCCTGTTAATCGATACTTACAGTTTTTCCTATTACATTGGCATAGATACTTACCCTATATAAATACACATTCTTTTAATATTTAGTAAGTTTAGTCTTAAACCTACTTAATTGAGAATAAAATTAAATTGTGTGTCGTAATAATAATAATGTGTTCACCATACGGCGTTAGTAGCTAAAAGGAAACAAGTTATTCAATAAACTGATGTTGGTTGATGTACGGCCTGTCACTAGAAACCAACCTAATGACTACTTAGTACGGAATTACCGGCGCAAGTTATAATTTTTTGTGGAAAAAGAATACGGTCGCGAGCAGGATTCGAACCTGCGCCTTCCTGATAAATACTCCACGCGCTAAGCCATCTCAACCTCTGCTCACTTCTTCTTCCACATATTTATTCCTTTTTCACAAAAAAAATTTACTTTAGAGTTCGCTAAGCATGCGTTAATGCTTTTCAAAGATTTATCAGCATTGTATTACTTTACCCGGTATTGTCAGACCTACATAGCACGGAAACTCTTTTGTACCTAAGTACTAAAAATATTTAGGGTCCCACCCGTCAGTTTTGTGACCAATAATCTTATTTTATGTTTATTGCGTTTTTTACCCTCAACTGAGATTAATGTCGTACTTATTTTTAATTAAGATTTTAAAACCGATGCTTAGGAAATGCAGAACACTACTCAGAGTCATAGTGGGTCTCGTAATAGTGGGTAATTCAACAATATATCGTTGAATAACTATTACAAGCACATTTCATAAATTTCCTATAAGTACAAGTGTTATATAAAGTCCTAATTTATTAAGTAATTTCCTTTTAAGGGGTCAATGTGTAAGTGATAAGGATTCATAAATTCAAGCAATAATTAAAATTTGTACAACAATTTGATTTTTTCATACTATGTTAATGACCTGGCTGACATTGGCCGAGTGGATACGGGCCCACCTTCTGAGCCACGGGTTGTGGGTTCAAACCTGGCATGTACCAATGTGATTTTTCCATGTCATATGTACTTTCTTAGTTCATCTAAGACATACGGTGAAGGAAAACATCGTGAGGAAACCTGGACTTGGTAGTCTGAAATCGCCAACCCGCAGTGAGCTAGCGTGGTGATTAAGCTCGTGCCTTCTCTGTATGAGAAGAGGCCCTTGCCCTGCAGTGGGACAGTTATGGGCTGGTTATATATATATATATATTTTAATGACAAATAATTTGTTATATCCTTTTAATTCTTAGCTTAAGTGAATGTATTTGACTTATATATTACCCCTTTCAAAGGAAATTACCTAATAAATTAGGACCTTATATGAACTGTCAGTTTTTGCAACCCAGATGAGAAGAACCAATATATACGACGAAAATTTTTAATCGCCACGTTCTAAGGTGGCAACTAAGTTATAGAATGGAAATTTTATAATATTCAACAACATCCTATTTATTAGAAAGATTATGGTGGGTGTTAAGTATTTAGCCTTGAGGTCTGCATCTGACATCGACATCTACCAATGTCATAAAACTGTATTGTTAATTTTATTTCATACATTCAAAGCTTATCGAATTATTAATAAATATGGTTTCTCCACATTTGTTTTAAAAACCTATCTATATGATTAATTCATTGAAATAAAAGTGGGAATATAGATTGTATTTACAAAACTCAAATAGTTTTGTGAATAGGATTTTTTTTTTTTAAAGTTACCTTCTGTAATTATTGAAAAAGTCGTGAGAAATAAAAAAAATGGTATGATTAATTATTATTTCTATTTATGAGCTACCTATTCATAAAACGCAAATCTTTTGAACTAGTATATCTTGCGTTCTCCGTTTAGAACGGCAAATCTAGCTAATAGTAATAACACCCTCAGTTGACGAGCATATAGCTCAGTTGTCGCAACATGCCAACGATCCGACATAGCAAATAGAGTGCCAATAAAATGTAATTAAAATCACAACTAGAGTGCAAGGTGGACCGCTACGTCCCCAGGTGACACTTATGAAGCGGACTGGAAGCGAGCGGCATCGGCGCCCGCGCAGACAACGTCGCGGACTGTTGGACGAGACAATTTTATATTCTATTTAGGTAAATAGCACGTGCAGCCGGACAGACAATTATACTGTATTTGTTATCTTTATATAACTATTAGGATGGTCAACATAGTTCATGTCATCTCTTTCAACGAATTCCAGTGGACGGTGCCAGTTTTATTGTTTGTTACTACTCTTATTAGCTTTAAACCCAGTGTTTCTAGGCTTGGGTAGTATATGAGATGTTTATTATAAGAAACTAAACCCTTGATTGTCTTCGCAAATCTTACACCCACTCAGTCCTTTAGCACTACACCCACTCATCTTGCCCTGGGACTGCCTTTGGGTTTTTTTAATCTGTAGTCTGTAGTGACAAATTCCGGGCAGTCTTAGAGCCGCCTGTCCCCTTGGTACTATCATCGCAGACAGAGTAGTTTGTCTGTGGGGCTGTCGTATAATCGTATTACACCCAGGCTTCCTCGCACATACTTAAATTCTTTCTTATTAGAGGATACTTTATATACCTACTTACGAAAACTTTATAATCAACATACTTAGTTATCATAGTTAATCAAAATACATCTATTTCACAACCACGAATAGACCACAAATCATACCTATCTGATATTAAAGTATCCTTTAACTAATCAAATACGCTTAACTATCTTTATCTTTATATTAATATTTAGCAGCATTCCATACCTGTGTAAAAAGATAACTATAACTAATGGATGCAAATAACCGAGTGACGGACACTGCACGGTCTAACAGCTCCTGATGATGCTCCGTGGAGGGGCGAAACACGTGTAGAGTAGTTGGTGGTAGTCGGAATTTTCACCGCTTGCGTATGTGCATATATTTGCGGGCGGGCGGGCGGTGCACAGGTAATGCATGACTACCCTCAATTTTGTGGAAGTAGCTAGATATTGTATTTATTTGCATCCATTGTAATGGACTTCCGCAAAGTAACGCCTGAATCTATTCAATAACTATAACTAATTCTTTAGGCAATCAATGGTTTTAAATTATTGTTTGTGATTACTACCGCACGCTTGTATCTTCTTTACAACATTATAGTCTCTCTAGTTTGCATAACTTGCTTATCAGTTAAGGCTCATTTACACTGGTTCGTCCTGTTAACCATTTAAGTGAGCCATTACCAAAACTTATTCTTCCTTACTGCAACAAACAGGGAATAACGCCAGATTTTGTACGTAGTTTAGATTAAATTTATATGAGTGGTAAAATACTTAAATAAAAGGAAAAAACTATCGACGATTGTCGAACAGATTAACATCGATGAATATTTCCAGGAATAACTTTGCTCGTTAACATTCTGGCAAAACAACAGTTCACTAATATTATTGTAGGTGAATAAGTAATCGTATATAGATATATACAGAATGTATTGTATAAGAGTCAAAAAATATTTAAGGTATAGAAAAGTACAGCCTATTTAAGTATTTAATAGGTAGTCGTTTGTCGTTTTTGAAAAGTAAAAGATAAAAATATGTAACTTGGAATTACATTTGTAATACAAAAAACTGTATTTTGCTTGGAGATATTGTAGATATTAACTGAATTCAATTATTAGGGTTATCGATTTTTTCACGTTTAGCATAATTCTGATAAAATTTACAATACTGCCTTTGTAAGCAAGAGGTCATACTAAAACCTCGGATAATAGCTGTTAACGTACCTACCTATTTGTAAAGGCAACGCGGTGTAAATAAGATTCATATTGTTCATTTATTCACTAAATACTTAGTTGTTATTTAAAGTAGAGTAATGAAACCTAGATTTGAAAATAAACCACCGATTTGGCAAAATTCTTGAGAGGGCACATTCTACTTTTAATATTTATTTATGTAGTAAAATATGCTTTATTGTCACAAAATGCCGATTTTTATTACTAAAAAAAGAATTAGATATAATTAGAAGAATTACTTCTTTGATATTCCTCATATTGTCTCTTATATTCTGTGTAATCAGGCGTTCGTGGGCATAATAAAATTAACGCTGCGACCGAGAATCTGACTATTACTGTATTACGGGTAATTTTGTAATAAGGTCATTATGTCGGCAATAAATAAACAAGGCAATAAAATAAATATTAAACTAAACCTTGGTTCAAGATGTCTTTGAAAAAGCATTAACGCATGCTTAGCGAACTCTCAAGTTACAATATTAAATGGAAAAAGAATACGGTCGCGAACAGGATTCGAACCTGCGCCTCCCGGATAGATACTCCATACTGGAGTAATATTAAACCTTGGTTATTAAACATAAATATGCATTTAAATTATAAAATAAGGAGCCTACCACGGGGCCAGGAAGTACACGCAAATACTATGTAATGTCTCAAGAACTTGTATTTTTTTTTCGTGTTCATCGTCTCACCGCGCTCAGCCACTACTGCCCGGTCGTAACTGGTCGACAAAAAGTATGCATATATTTGAATTTAATTTTGCGAACAGGAAATACTGAGACGAGCAGACAAACGTAAAGAACAAAAAACACAAAAGGCGAAAATATGTAAGACGTAGGTATTTATCTATTCGATATTAAAAAAAAGTTAATGCGGAATTATACAAGTAAACCTACTTATTCTCAAGAATGACAAAAACCTAATTCGAAAAAAAAAAAAAAAAAAAACAATGGTATCATACATGGAAAGGACCGATTTATACTTAAATACGTACGTAGGTAATTCATTATTACCTAGATATAGTACCTACCTAATATATAAAAGAAAACAAATATATAATATAATAAATTAAATATTACGCAACTTCGATGACTACTCAAATGCTGATTTATTTAAAAAGCCTAATTTGAACACAATGTGCTGAATCCCAATTGACGTCAAACGGAACATGTAGTCACTAACGCATGGAATAAGCATATATTTACAGTAGGTATATCTTATCAAAAACCAGAAATACTTTTTCAGTAAGTACGTAGTTTAGTCTTTTATTAACATTGATAACGTTACTTTATATGAAAGACTTATTTCAATCACAAGTTAACAACATTAACGAAAGAGCAGAGTCATTCAGTAAACGCAAAGCAAAAACAGTCTATAAACGTAAAAATGTGACAATTGCAGAGAGTTCATCAATCTTCGCCATTTGAATGGGACGTAGGTGCGGCATGATGGTTTAACAATGACTTCGGTCATCCAGAGAAATTATTAATTGGCCCAAAGACATGACAAAGAAGCGGAAATATAAAACTTCTGCGATGGATCCCCGCAGCGCGAGGCGCTTTACCTGACTCTTGCCCTGCCATTGTATCCTGACTCAATAGAAGGTATTTGCTTTTGAGAAGCTGTGGGAAATTGCGCAACGACCGTTGAGAATTATAAGAAATCTTTGATCCATCATTTCGAAGGCAGTATCATGTCATATAATGACGTGCAGTCAGCATGAAAAGCTTTTTATGTAACCCTTTCAGGGCAATATACCTGCAGAAGAGAAGTAATCCTAGATACCGGTTACAGTAACGTACCTTACCTACGGTAAACAGAACAATTGACGATAACAAAGACATTTGAGCTAAAAAACGTATCCAAAAAAATTACAATGCTTGCTGAAGGACGAGACTTGCAAGAGATTGTGTTGTACGGTATTTATGTCTCAACTCGTAAAGTAAGATTGAAATACGTAGGTATTGATTATAATGCTTAGCGCACCAGGAACTAAATCATCGACAGAAAATAAAGTGACCATACTAATAACGAATACGCCAAATAACTACATCACCTAACTCAATACGTTGCTCGATGAAAAAAAAAGTGTGCTGTGATTTCACACCTCTTTATTCCCAACCGAAGTCCAAAGTGCTTTTACCATAGCAAGTGTCCAGATTCATCGAACTACCTTGTCCGCTGGTCGCTCTATATCTCACAGATGAGTGTCAAACAAATCCGAGGCCGCTTCCTAGAAGGGACACCGCGGCGCCTTAAGACCCTTAATTTTTTTGTGTCCATAAGATAATAAATGATGCACTTAGAAAAAAAGAATCCGACCTGTTCACGACGATAACGATCACAACGATTTTTATGGAAATGCTAGCCGGAATTGTAACGAACAGGAATCCTTTTGGGATGTGGTGGAGCGAGCAGACAATGCGTCGGCAAAAGAAGCGTATTAAAGTATAGTTGTACCCATCTCATTTTATATCTGATCGGATCATAATAATTACTGAAGGTACAATATTATTTATGTAAAAAAACTTTTGTTTAGGTAGATAGTGGAATTTTAACCATACCTCTGGGCTTAGGTAAGTAAATTCTAAATTAATGAGTCAAGAAATTTTAAGAAAATATAGGTTCCTATCCTATATTTTAAAATACCATGAACAGTAGCTATCTATTATTTATTTAATTAATAGATAAATTATTAGAACAGTATGTTTAGATAGGTAAAATAACAGAAGAAAATTCCTGACCGCTACATTGGACAAGCACTGCTGAGTGTAAGCCAGTTCTTGGGATCGATTCCCGGATCAGGCAGCGTTTATTGGTTTTCTGTTAGGAGATTTTCAATAGCAGTACAAAGTTCGGAATAGTGCCCGGTAAATGGCAATAGGCTCACCACACATGATGCTTAACATCTGTAACAGTACATCCTGCCTAGGCCGTGGGTAATTGAGGCGTGATGCAATGTTATAACTTCATAAAAGATAATTAGTATCACCAAACTTAATATGAGACGGAATAGTGAAACAATGTGTAATAATACGCATTCCTCATATTTTAATATAAAAGGCAATTGAATGGCTTGAAACTTATCTTCAATAACAAATACAAAGAACGAAAAAAATAACAATTGGCCGCAAATCGCAAAACCGCAGATAGGTGCACAAACTTCCTTGTAAACTATAAAACTACTCTTTATGTCGGAATATAACAAAAGGATGAAGATGAGACTTATTGCATCCCAAACGATAGGCTCCTGTAAATTGTTTCGAGCTTATAATCTAACGCCGGCGTCTAATGGACAATGTTCTTTAACTAACAGGAATTCCTAACGTTTCGTACGGATCTTTTGTTAATATACAAATAATAAAATGGCTGTGAAGCTCTCGAACCTTTTATTTCCTCGCTCTTTCCATGGTTCTGGAATGTGAATAGACCTCTCAATATCCTATTTAAAGCTTCAGTTTGCCCACTTTCTACGAAATGGCTTTTAATAGAATATAACTAAGTATATATTATGTACTTCATGTCGTAAGAAGAATCAAAAATTAAATATCAGTTAAGTAGACGGACTTACCTACTAAGTGAATATATTTGTTTTAAACATGTTATTTCGCCAAGGGAACTCTACGACTTTATTTATTTTAATCAGCACAGCGCATTTCAGATTAGTAAAAATCAACGCCTGATTATGCTTGTTACCTACCTAAGTACCTGTGGATGTTTTTGTGTCAAAATCATAACTGCCGTCCGAGCACGGATCTTTTCCACAAACTCGTCGACTCGATAAAAGTTTTTAAGTATTGAATTTTGTCGTTCTATCAACACTTAATGTCAAATTTGACGTTTAAAATCGACAAACGTGTCGACAAAAAGAACCATACTCGCACCGCTGTTTCCTAAGATGGTTTATTTCTGTTAACAATCCATGCATAACAATTTGCACTTAAAATTAACCTAGATTGTCACTATATAATCTGTTTTGTACACTCCTGCACACAGTAGAGAATAGGTACAACACAAACCCGGATAAAAGATGGACACCTCACGATGTGATGGAACTGGAAAAGAACCACTGTTTACCACTTCGTTTCCCATTCAATGTATTGTTCGGAAGTGAAGAACTGCTCGATACTTGGAAGTATAATGTATCCTTTTGTAATAAAGTTAATATTTTAGCTGAACGAAATTCGTTTCCATTGTGTACCGCAACGTTACCTGCCATTGAAAAGAATAAAAGTACGGATTGCACACATATTATGTGAAGGTTATAAATAGTGCAAATATTCACAAGAGATCAGTTTAAACACATCTTACATCTAAGTGTAATGCGATGTATTGGCAGAAGTTTTATAAGTGGGCTGAGCGCTGTAATTGATCGCAGAAAAAATAAAGACGTCCATAAGTTCCAAAGATTATAAAATCACAATTCCTGGTAATAAATAATTATTACTCACAAAAATTTTTCGAGAGTGCCTGAATAATTTCTGGTAATGCTTCTACATTATAAAATCCAAACTTACTCGATCGTCAAATATTTTAGTAGAATTTGGCCGACTAACATGCAAATTCTCGGGAAGTCGATACAATTTTAATTAGGAAACATCTTTTGTATGTTTATTCTGAAATATACCGAAACTTGACTAATTATTAAACAATGGAGGTTTGTCAAGTGAGGTACCGCTCACGCTACGTTGTGGATGTAGCTCGTCGCGTTGTCGGCCTTGGATGACGCTAGAACGTTTTCCTACCTACTACACTTCCTGCTCGATGCCATCTTAGTTTGGTATGAATCGAACACCGGCGCCATACACGATTTTGTACTTGCATAAATATTTAACATCTAACATTTATGTCAAGTTAATGTTAGTGGCTTGTATCTTACTAGTTAGGTACTAAGCTGTTAACATTGAGCCTCGTTAAAATTATTTCATTGACGTCACACGGTTTACTAAATTATTCACATATAAGTAGTTACCTACTTAAATGACAAGATTCCCGGTTTTGCCTCCACACTAATTTACCTACTTTTTTAATTTAAACTCATTTTCCGTTGTGTATTTAAATTGAGAGGAGTTGGTGAAGCCTTGTCATTATGTGACACCAGTAATCACAGTAATGGACAGTCAGGTATATCATCGCATTTGTACCTACCTACTCGTTGAATCTGTCTAACCCGAATGCACTTTCTTTTATCCTACAATACAGCCTCGTTTCTTTTATGCTGAGAAATATAAACTTCCTAAGCACAGGCTACGATGTAGCGTTAGGAACAGTAGAGTAGGTACCAGGCATAGACAATGTGAGAGCGCAACCACGCATAGACAGTGTTTTGCATCGCCCCACGCCCTTGCAATCTTCCTAATGAGTGAACCCTTTCACACTCTGGACAAAGCTGGGGTTTCACGGGTGATGTGACATATTCATAACATCGTAGTTCTTTGTTAATTCCAGCTGAAATGAGTTTTTGCTCTTTGGGTAAAATGAACGAAATTGAGAAATTACGCCATAAAAACCTAGGTTTGAGTTATTATTAAACTTAGTGAGACCATTAGAAATTGATTAAAATCTTGCAAATTCAGACAAAATAAAATAAAATTAAGCTTAGCATCAGGTGAGGTGGCGGTCAAACGCAAGCTTATTAGACTTGGGTTAATTATTAATAATCTAGTTCGTCAGCTAATGCATAAATAAATAAACCAGTATGTAATTGTCCAACTGTCGGGCAAAATACAAAATTTTCGTGATGCTATTCCCGCGATGGACGAACTATCTACATACGAGTTTGTACGGAGCCCTTAATACGCGAGTCAAACTCGCACTTGTCCGGTTTTTTTCTATCAGCTAAGCCTTTTCAGCAGCTTAAAACTTTAGGTAAAACTGCTAAGGAACTTATTTATTTTGTTTTACGATTGATTTACACACATGATATACGTTTAAATAAGGTGGAATAGGAAAGATTAATACAAAGCTGCTGCTTAATTCATAAAAAATCTCTTCCAGCAGCCGTGCGAGTGAAAAAGAAAGTAGACTTAAGTGTGTAAAGAAGTAAATTAAATTATTGACAATGTATATACATACATCTAAAATAATACATATGCATATAAATGCTATAGGACTTTTAAACGTTTCTGAAATAAGAAAATAGTTTACATTCTCGTATATCAGTTGCGAGCGAGTTCCACAGGCGAACCGCGCGAATGGTAAAGGAGTAGGAGAAGTAATAAGTACTGTGGGACGGGAATTTAAGGAGGGTTTTAAGGTGCAAACTGCAGGGTGCGTCAGTAGGACGAGTGTAGGAAAAGCGTTCCCGCAGGTACGAAGGAGATTTAGGATTGTCAGGAAATTAGAAAGGAAACATATTATCAGAATATTTCTGCGAAAGCGGATAAGGAGATACTTGAGAATCTTGCGAAAATGAGACACATGGTCATACTTCCTCAAGTTGAAAACGACGCATACAAAAATTTTGTTTATTTAAAAGCTTCGGTGGCATCTAGGTGACAGGCATCAGAATAATTAATAATGGGCTGAATAAAAGTTTGAGGTAGAGATATTTTGGCTCTGAAGGCATTTCAGCAAGTGGAAAGTGTAGAGCGCTTTTTGGCTCTTTCAGCAATATGAGCGTTCCACACACAGGTTTTTAACCGTGTTCGGGTAATCTATTAGTACACCATTGAGGCATAGTGGTATGAGTGACACTAGATTAAGCCTATTACACACGTTTCTGCCGCCAATAACCATTGCTTACGATTTCTTTGAAGCCCATTACTGAGCCTACTAAACCCAGAACTGGCCTACCTATTTTCCAATCGTATCCAGATCGCGATTCATGGCCTCTACAGTAAGTTCAGCCTGTGATCCTAAAAAAATCGGTAAAGCTGCAGATTTTCTGCCTCGAGATGGAAATTGGAAGAGATTACTCTAATGACAAACACATACAGTTTATGAAAATAGAAAATAGGAGAGGAGAGAGAATGCCACCCTGAGGAACACCCGCGCTAATGTCAAACCAATCAGAAAAGGAATCGCCAAGATGAACGCTCTGAGAGAGATCTCTTAGATATGAATTAAACCAATCCAAAGTGATAAGAGATAAGTTTAAAGATTTTAATGCCAAGACGAACATCGAAGTCAACAGAGTTAAACGCGCTACTGATGTCCAGTAGCACAAATAGTCTAAAGTGTTTTGTTTTTCATAGCCCACCGGGTGTCATCAGTAAGCTATAACAGTGCAGTAACTGTGCTGTGACCGGGACGAAATCCTGATTGTAATGGACTAAGAAGGTCCGTTACAGAGTCATCAAGGCAATAAGTGACGGCGCGTAATAGGTAGCAATGCAATGAAAGATACATACTTATGAAGCTTATAAGAAGCCAGCAAGGTGGAGATGAAACTATTACAAAATTTTGTAATCCAATGAATACAAGCAAACCTAGCTTCAAGTTTACGTAAAAAAAAATTCGTTTACTGTCATAAGAATCACTGATAGGTACTTTTTTGTTATATTATTATGAATATTTCTTTCTTTTGTTTTCTAGAGTGTCACCGTTTGTTTTTTCAAACAACAAAAAAATACTCCTTGTAAACTGCCTCGTTTGACTAGTGGTCTCAAGCGCGACTGTTAGGCATGAGGTCTTGGGTTCAATTCCCAGGTCGGGCAGTGTTATTAGGGTTTTCTGTTAAGAAATTCTAAGTATAAGGAATTGTGCCCGATAGTCAATAGGCCTATTACATGGGGCTTAATAACAGCATTGCTAAAAAGCTTTCTGTGTACACCTCTGCCTACCCCTTCGGGGAATACTCGTACAAGCGTAATAGTTACTCCCTGCAAATGCTTAGTAGAAAGTCAGCTTCGCAAAAAAGAAAAGTGTAATACAAATAATTACTAAAGGGCATTTTATTTAATCAATTCAGATTTTATAAACTGAGCTCTAGAAAAAAAGGGTTATTTAAACATTGTGTTCAACGTATGCGCCGCAGGTAGGTATTAATCTTTAGCTTCCTCGTTGTAAAGGTTTAAGGGTCGCGGGGCGTATATCAGAATAATGTTTACACCTGTGTGTGTATCTTAACAAGGCCAGCCGGGGGGCTGAACTTGCCCTTCTTCTCACGCTCTTTGACGCAACGTGTCGCGCTTGATTTACAAGTGCCATCGTCAAAATCAGAGTTTTATTAAACTGTGATAGTAATACAAAAGTATCCTATTACATTTATGTCGATATGGTTATTAGAAGTTTTAATATAGCTAGAAAGAGACAGAAATTATATGAATGCAAATAAATACAATATCTAGCTACATAGTTCCGTAATTAGAAGTTGTGCATCCTATCACACGTTTTGGTCCATGTAGCTCTCAAAATTCACTTTGTCGGTTACTAGCGTAGAGTAAATAGACATAAGCAAACTACTTATGTGCCTATGCCCTGAGTACTTAACTACTAGCTGGTATCTGAATACCATCAAATCTGCGATCGAAACCGCACCTAGTTGTTTCTCGAGACCATCCGAGACAAGCACTACCTAAGTCTTTTTTATGGGTGAATGATCCATAAGCCTACGGATTTAATACAATTTACTCCAATCGGTGGTTATTTAAGCACTTTGACTTCTGGATAACTGGCCCCGTGGAGCTTGTAACAACTGTCCTAGTGGAGTAAAGATCATCTGTAGATTGATTCAATAAATATTGCGAATAGTCACACAGACAATCATATTGCTCCACGAAAATATTTTATCTTCAATGAGTAGGCTGTCGCATAACGGGCGAGGATGGATAAGATTAGAGAAAGTCTATTGTCACTGGTTGTGAATAAAACGTCCTGGGACTTATATGTTGCTACTACATATTCTATTAAATATTTGAATACAAGTAAACAAACAGTAAACAAACCTCTTAATATTTTCCTAAGGTAGTAACTTCGATCACTAAGTTTTTTATTAGTGATCGAAGGGTAGTAAGTAAATCCTATCAATCGTAAAGATAACAATGGGTCCGCTAGACACAGACACTGCGCTTTATTATTATGTACGTTTTTTTTCGTTTCTCAGTATCGAGTTCTTTTCGGTGGTATCCATTAAATGCCCACACAGTTTTTAATTCAGATACCTACGACGATTCATTTTTTTATGATAGGTGTGTGTCCTATTTTATAATAGGTAAAGGTATGAGTGGATGAAACGAAATTTAAACCAATGTGGAAATACGGATACTTTGTTGAAATCTTTGTTTAAAAGTATATTTAATATAGAAAATCTAAGCCCAACCACAAAAAGACTTACTTACTAGAGCAGAAATACTTGTAAGACCTCTGAATGAAGACAACCTAATTTTCCTAAATAGGTATTGTACATTTGGGCCCGCAAAACTATTTGTTCTTATCTTTCTTTAGGTATATCTTTCAAAAACCTACACAAGATATTACTAACTCAACGTACTCCTACTTACTTAGTGAAATAAATAAATACTAAACATTGCTTCAATTGTTAAACCTAAAAATCTCATAGCAACAGATGGGTACTCTTGAGTTATTTTAATACTTACACTGTAAATTACGTCAAATCTGCAACGCTGCACGATACCTTACAAGTTCATCCCACACTGGATGCCTCCTTCCAGAACATAAACATACGTAACTAGCGTAATTGCATTATCCGCTGCAATTCCGTCACTGTCATGAACAAACAACAATTTACCATCCGGAAATTGATTTCAAACGGACTTAGCTGCCAATCCCGAAAACTGTTATTAAATATCCTTAAAGAAAGAAGTACAAATCTAGGACTAATCACCAATTTATTTAGGTAGGTATGTCTGTATCCGGATTTCGTAATATCGAAGTAGGTATATGAAAGCACTATTTTTTATAGAACATGTGCGTAGTACATTTAAAAATAATCCCAAACCCCTTCCCTTAATTTAAATCAATTAATGACGTTGTATCTAATCTAGAGTCCATGGAAGCGACAGATGTGAGCGACAGGGGGTTTAGCGGTGAAAATTCATAGTTCTCCCTCTCTGACTGTGATCGGACCCTTCCGAATTGTGCAAACTGCTCGCTATGCAATGCATCTGTCCACTTGCCGTTATAGTGCTGTGCACAGCGCAATGAACATTGATATCGATTTAAAACATAATGAACAGACTGCGGGCAATCATAACTCGAATTTTCAAATACAAGGATATGATGTTTCAATGCCAACGCTAAATCACTTTTTTACACTTCCTTTTATAATAGTTACGTTACTTAGGAACTAAGCAACATTACAGTTCCCAGTCATCGGTTAAAGCAACTCAATTAAGTGCGGTCACTTCCTGAAAGGAGTACAGTTTAGCAAACACAGCGGAACTGGTATTGTTTCATACCGAGAACAGTACAAGCTTGAGACATATTACGGACTTTATGCTTCCTGTTTCCAATGTGAATATAAACATCAGCTCTTTGTTTGATGTAAGTAGCTAGCCAAAGACTTGAAGATCAACCGCAGATACATATGGCGAACAAATGAAAAGCAGATTATGCTTTAAACGACAAATCTGAATTGATTTAAGTAACTAGTAAAATGATTCATTCACATAAAATCCATAAATAACAGTCATTAGTAGAGATCGTAAGGAGATTAGATATGCAAAATTGTCGATAGAATAGTGCGCCGCCCTAAAGTAATCGGACTTTGCACTTTGTCCCTCACTGAGATAAAGTCGCCCTAGCATTCAAACAAGTGGCTCACACACACTGACGTGTAATCAGGAAGTACAATGAAGATTAAAGAGACTCGTTACACACACGCATGGTTAATGTAATAACATTCATGTAGGTACCATCCCGCTAGTAGAAGTAGCTGAATATAAATAATATTGCGTACGCACACAAAGGAAGAATTTAAATAAAGAGTCTCGCGCACTGTACCAGGAAGTAGCAGCTCTTACTCACACATAGGAAGCGACTATAATATCAGCTATAGGTAGGAACGCTATGTGGCGCTGGCGCACACTTGTGCGTCAACTATGCGTGGGACCGCGCGCACATGGCCTGATTGGGACATACCAAGTGAGCCCCCAGACGATACACTTTTTACGACACGTAGTTATTATAATATTATTATTATACAAGATATTTAATAGGTTCTGTCAGACCATCGCATGTTTAAACACCAAAGCATAAACACTGCGAATATTTTTCAGAAACGGTATTTTTACTTCCTGCTTTTGCTCGTCAGTTGAAAGTTTACAAAATATTGAACGTTATTACATGCGGTGGACTTCGGTTGCTTTGAACGCTGAATGGCAAAAAAATATGTATTAAGCAGTATATAAAAACATATCGGGGACAGCGGATTATAATATTCATTTGATTACCTACGAACAAAGTTTTTAAATCTCAATATTTGCCTTATAACCAAATAAGACAACATGGAATACTTTACCTACAAAATATCACCCGCGCCATGTGCCCTCATCCATACGGATTCATTCCCAACCCGGTTTTTTGATCACGTCGATCCGAAACGAACGGAGGGGTCGCTTTGTCATGTGACACTTGTGCGCACAGACTCACCCAGGGGGTTACTCGTTAAAATCAGGGATTAATTGTCCATTCAGGGCAAGTTCGCGTTGTTACATCGGCATAATCAATAAATGCCATGTGTTATGTGTGGTATATTTTATTTCTATGTGTTTAAATACATATATATCTATAGGTACCGAAAAATAAGCAAATTATTCAAAAGGGTTAAAAACTGTTGTACTTATGTGTGAATGTAGATATACTATTTATTTAAGCTACTCTACTATACATGACTTTGAAAACGTCAATGATGCTTAGGTAATTTAATAAATCTTTGGATTTCGTTGCGTGTCCATAAACTGTTGCGCGTTGCCAGCGACTGAGGTCGACGGAAGTTGACGATTTCTTAACGGCGTGTAATTATCTTCATGGGTTTGAAATAAATAAATAATAATTAAAGATAAATCATTGAAAATCATTAACGCATGCTTAGCGAATTTAATATTATAACTGTAAACAAATAATACTTCAAAAAACACGATTTTGTAACTAGCTGAACTAAGAAGTTGAAAATAATTTTCTATAAGTTGAAAAACAAATTGAGTGATTATGAAAAAAATCATTTTATCGTAGAAAAGCGTGAAAGATATAGGTAAAAGTAAAGACATTATAAAATATCTTAAGAAGCACCCCATACTTGCACCTCAAGCAATACTATAAAAGCATGTTAAAAAAATAGGACTGTGCGTGTAAACCACAATCATATTATGGATAGTTAATATTGAAATACTGCATTAAATACTTTGATTGAGAGTATGGAGTCAAAAAGCTAGGATATCGTTTTTCTTTTTATTATTATCGCTATGTAGGTATCAAAGTATGTGGATATCGAAAATCGTGTATATCGAAACAAATTCTATGTTATTCACGTAAAAGTCCTAAATGTAAATAAAACAGGTTAACTTTTAGTACTTGTACCTACCGACTTGCCTATTTAGAAAAAATATCCAGACCAACAATCTGTGATGATTTACCTATTTAATTATGTAGAATTAAGTCCACCAAACTTTTGTAAATCGGTTTCATATGGTGAGAGATGGCGCTTCAGAACTCGGTATAACTATCGTAGGGGTGATGTAATTTTTTAAACAATTCAAATAGAATACGACACGTCATCAACACCACGTAATGACACTTATTGCCCTATCTAATCTCGAATATAAACTCACTACCTAACCATGTCGTAGGTAATCGAGCCATAATTATATCAAACTTTAGATAATCAATTCAATATCTTTCTGGATCTTAATGTAATTCCCAACATAATTAAGGATTTTCCGGGTTTGCTGTACCCTACATAGACCTTTTCATGCTACCTTACATATTTAAGCTATAAATATACACAAATTTTGTGTACTTTTCTAGTTCCAGGGATAATCCAAATTGTTGAAATCTCAAATCGTGCACTGGCACTAACTAGTTCTGCAAGGTATTCAGGTGGTCGATTTTTTTTTTCCTGTAGCGGTCTCACATTCACTACCATCCGAATTATGTTAGTACATGACATTCATATAAGCATAATTTTATACGCATTACCCAACCAGATATAGCATTACAAAGTTCTGGTCTACTCTAAAGGCAAGTGGCGCAATTTTTCGGTGTGACATCGTTGCCTAGTTTTGACTGGCACCTGATTATGTAATGCGAGAACAACGACGGTTGAATCGGGGTCGCGGTCTGCGAGCGAGCGGTCGGAAGTGCGTCGAGACTCAATGAATGCTTCAGATGTTGTTGTAACACCAATATTTTAACGTAACTGCAAGTACTAGATACCGGTCAACCAGTTTAGTTTAAACATTTATATTGATTAATTTAATATTTAAAACTAAGTTTTGTTGAAATCATTCTGAAAATGAAGCCAAGCTCATAATGAAATTGATTTTTTTCTTATAAATAATTAAAGAAAATTTAAGTATTTGAGTCGCTAAAGGCGACAATTAAAAGAACATTATTAAGATTAAGGATAGATAAGTGCCGAAGACTTAATTAATCAAAGAAATAAATGATTGGTAGCTTAGCAAAGAATATCAAACTGTACAAAAATATGTTGTAGGTATGCATTATTAATATTGTGACATTCTTGAGCAATTTGGTTGAATGTAAGTAATATGTACATCTGAACCGGGTCAGTCCACAGGAAGTGCTGCTATTTCCATACGACTGCAATTTAAATGGTGCGGTATCCGGTACAGACTTCCGGCTGGTTTGTAATACTTTTCACCACATCGATTTTCTTTAACAATATTGGACGTTGCAAAATTATTTAATAAATTATACATACAATAAACTAATGTAAATAATACTAGCTACCAGCCTATCTATTAGTATATATGTGTGAGTAGGTACTACATATAAAATGGGAACTAATTGAATATTCTGCTCAGATTCCGAAGTATAACAATTATAACAAGTATTTGAAGGCTATTTTAGCAATTTTTTTTACTTCCCACTAATCTTTGTGCCTACCATTCACCCAGTGAATAAATAAATTTAATTTTACCCACTGTTGTTGGTAATACCGATTGAGCCACATATAACACACTTGTTGGTAAACTTTATCTGTTATATAGATATTATAAAAAAAAATAAGACTGGTGTTTATGTGATAAAGCATACATAGCATAGCATCACGCCCATGTCCCATGTATTATATAGGTGGTGTGCCTATTTCCTTCTACCGGGCCCGATTCCAAACTCTGTGCTGTTACGGAGAATTTCTTAACAGATTAATTTTAAACAAAAAATGAAAACCGCCTTCAAAAATCTACTACACTAAAAAGTTCAAAATATCAAAATATTTTTTTTTTTGCTTATAATAAAATAATTTTAAAATAACAATATAATTATAATAATAATCTGTTAATTTTGGAGTCGGTGCCTGTACTGGGAGAGGGTTATTGTTTTCCTCGTGTTAGTCACTTATGTTCGTTGTGCTGTGGTTATGTTACCGGCCTTTGTATGTGGTTGTAAACCCCACATACATCAGGCACCGACTCCAAAATTAACAGATTATTATTATATATTGTTATTTTAAAATTATTTTATTATAAGCAAAAAAAAAAAAAATTGATATTTTGAACTTTTTAGTGTAGTAGATTTTTGAAGGCGGTTTTCATTTTTTGTTTTAAATTAATTTATTTTAGTCTTTTTAGTTTTAAGTGTAATATATATATTGTATAGGTCATATTTAAGTTTGTAAACTTCATCAAGCATTACTTAATCAAGCCCAAACACCAGGTAATTGCTGTAAATCTTTAGAGTTCCCTCGACTGTCTTTCAGCTCCATCATCAGATCTACTCCACACCTTTATTAAATAGTAGTGCTTTAAAATACTTAATGAAAAAATTAACAAATGCACTAGTCGCCCCTACAATTTTCGAAGGTTTCCCTCAATTTCTCGGGGACCCATCATCAGATCCTGGTTTCCTTATCATGGTACCACCGTTGAGATATCTCCTTTCCAACAAAAAAGAATTATCAAAATCGGTTCATAAACGACGAAGTTATCCCCGAACACACATAAAAAAAAAAAACCGGTCGAATTGAGAAACCTCCTCCTTTTTTGAAGTCGGTTAAAAAACTCAATAACACTTTGCCCGACCTGAGAATCGAACCCGAGACCTCATGCTCAGCATTTGCGCTTGAGACTACTAGACCAACAAGGCAGATGTGTTAAAGATAATAATCGCCTCAGCTCATGACTAAGGGCTCCGTTCGAGTTCGAAACTAGTCGGGCAATCCCGAAAAATGCAAGTGAGTAATAACCGTTGAACAATAATTAATATGAATGGCCATAAATTATTGTCTGTTGTAGTTGCGACGACATGCAAGTGCAACGTAGTTACAATGGTGTATGAAGAGCAAGTTGTAGCTACAAAGTGTAGCTAGATATACAACTACGTTTCCGCAGAGCCGTTCCTTTTCCGCGGTGCGGCCATCATCGGAAGTTGGGACAGAGATTCGCGCGTCCTCCCTCCCCCTATACCCTCCCACACCCCTACACGTCCGGTGCCCCTAGGCCGCCGCTGTCCAATTTCCTCTTCCCGCGTGTATTAATTTCCGGCTTAAACTATTTCATGTCGTTCATTTCCTATTAATATTCGTAATGATTTTTGTAATATTTGTTAGTTACCTTGAAGATTTCTATTATTTTCTAAAAGGTTATCTAAAAAAAGTTTGTAACCACTAAAAGGATTACACATTTTTAACACGACTGCCCATAAATAGAGTGTTATGTTTTTAGAGTTCATGTATTTATATATGTTTGTGAGTTTCTTTAATCCACAATAAATTTTAAACTCCTGAACCCATTTAGTTTTTGTTAGAATGCTTACATTTTCCCGGGTAAGATAGATAAGTAATATTTAAAAATAATTGTTATAAAGTGGCAATGATACCCAAAAGGCGTAAAATAAAAAAATAAAAACAAAAAGAAGGCGTGCTTTTTAATAATTTTATTAATTTCACTTTGTTGAACATATTTCGTGTTGTTGGTTAGTACTAGTAGGTAATTAAAATGTAATTATACGCGGGTAAAACCGCGGGGCACAAGCTAGTACCTGTATATAGTCAAAAGTGTACACTTTTATATCTTCTGCGTACTTGGCTAATATTTGTGGAGATAGGCCACCGAAACCGAAAATTCGGTCAAGAATAACTTAATAAATAGAATTATGATAACAAACAAAAAAACCACCAAAGAAAGGATTTCCTGTCAGGAAATTTTCAATAGCAGCCCGTAGTTTGGAAGTGTGCCCGGTTGATGGCAATGGGCTCACCACCTATAGGGGACCCATGGGACTTAATAACAACATTGGCAAAATATGAGTATACTATGTACACCTCTCCCTACCTCTTCGGGGAATACAGGCGTAATGCTATGTTATGAGATTAAAATTTTATTATCTAACATATAACCACTTTACAAATAAGGTGACAAGACCGATATTGAATAACTATCGCCCTATAACACCCATACCGATCATTTCCAAGATCTTTGAAAAGTATATGTACGAAAAATGTATGTTGTCATTACAAATCATTAAATGAAAGCAAGAGCAATTGGCATAAGAACAAATTAATTCAACATATTTAGCATATTTTACTGGATCATAGAACTCGTAACCCCTTATATCAATGATTAAAAAATAATTGTATCTATATTCTCCGATAAGTCTAAAGCGTTGGATTTCGTTATCGACAAATAGCTAATTTTCAAACTAGATCATTAAAGGAATAAGAGTAAACGCGTTTTTTTTTATAGATATTGAAACGGCTACTTTGCGTAGATATCAAGCCACATAAGACACGAAAAGTCCTTGTGTAGATTTTGATACCACTGTAATTCTTTTGGAGTTCCCAGGGCAGCATTCTGGGATCTCTACTATTATTGTTATAAGTATTTACTTTGATTTCGAGGGGAGGTTCTTCCTTCAGGAATTTATTTAGATAACCAGTCGCTCTATATAAAATCTTGATTATAAGCTGCGTCCGGCAAGCAAGGAACCAATCCCAACGAAGTTTAAAAAAGACTGTGTAGAAGCAGATCAACAAAATTAGAGGAAATAAAGGGTCAGAAATAAAAAAAATCACGTTTCAACATAAATGCCACAAAAATAAAATTAGAACTAAGAGCTGCCACTAGACGCAAGTCAGTACTCAACCCAAAAGTATAGTTGCACCAGTTAGGATTGTAAGCCCGAAGATTTTAGTGGGCTAGTCAATTTCAACAAAGAGAGCTAATTCACATTTCATCTTTTCTCGGCTATGCTCAGTTCTCGCCGGGCGGGGGTTACGCATCACCCGGCTCTTTCGCGCGAGTGTTGAATTATTTTAATTTTCCATTATCAACTTCCTCCCCAAATCTATCCACTCTACTTAGAGTGAATATATTTCTTCTGGATCTAAGTGCTCCATCCTTGGCCTCACCGTCGCTTACCATAAGACGAGTTGGTGTCTGTAATCTACGTTTTTTGAGAAAAGAGGAATATACTCCTAAACTATACATCCAAGTAACATGCTATAAAGGGTAAAGTTTACCTTTATAAAATTGACTTGTTGATAAAGTAACTTTCGTTCGTAAAGATAAGCCATGCCAAATAATAATGCTCATAAACCACTTTTTAATTTTCAATATTTTTTGGCGCTTTATACCTTATCGTGTCTTATGTATAATGGGTAGGCATATGGTATACGGACTTTTTTTAGATGTACGTGTTAGTACACGTACATCTAAAAAAAGTAAAAAGACCAATCTTTCTGTAAAACATTATATTTACGTATCACTAACTATTACGCCAGCGCCAGCGCAATAAAGAAGTTCGGTAGAGCTTTTTCTTCCGATTTACATACCAAAAATAATATTTAATGCTAGCTGAGTGGCGTAACCTGATGTTAGATAGTTAGCCTATTACTATTCCTCATGAATCTAGCTATCATATACAAAAATATTTTAGCATATCCGACTGGTAGTTTCAGAGATTAGCGCGCAAACAAATAAAAAAACTCGTCTGCTTTATAATATTATTAGTAGATCTATGTCTCAGTAAATTTACGAAGGCATGAACTTTTTTTCATAAATTATATATGAGCACACGACTCTTCTTCACCAGAATCGTTGCCTATGCGTTATCAGTCAAAAACATTAAAATAAATTCTATGTTTTATTATAATATTTATTGATAAATGATAAATGATAAATGATTTTATTTCTGTAAATAGATCTGTTGAAGACACTTTTACAAGTCATTTTTTTAAACTAGATGGCGCCGGCGTTTCCTATCTGACTGTCTCTGAGAAGAAACGCCGAAACAAACTCAGAGGTCAACGTCTCTTTTAAAGTCCAGACATAATAGTATGTACATATCTATGTGAGTGTAACGATGCAGGGATCGTCTGGAATGGCCTTTTGAGGAAAGAGCCATAGCAGCTTCGAGGTGACCTGTCCTGTCTGACGGCACGTATGCATCAGTCATCGTGTAGCTCAACCATAACTAAGGGAGCTCAACGACCCGTCACAAGACGATACCAGATCAGGAGGACATTTGCGTAGGTCACATAAAACGACTCAAAACCGCCAGACAGTCTATGAGGTTCATGTATGAATGAATTTCTAGCCCACATCGTACTCACATTCACATTGCAAATAGTGTCTAATAGACTAACAATATTATCAAAAAATGTCAAGAATCAATGTCAAAAAGAATAATCTTAATATAATAAATTCATTAAAATATCAGAAAATAAATTAATTAAACATTACAATGTCAACAGTGGTAAAAAAAATATCAAAAAATACAGCAATTATTAATGAGTGTCTAAACATTAGAGCGAGCGGCACATATTCTAATACAGTCTCGACTTCCGTTTTAGTTTTTACTTCCGACCGGACGTTACATCATTCTAAAAGGATTTTAGACTAAGTGGTGCACTTGAAATGCAAATACATAGAAGGTAGTTATTTGCTTTATTCACTACTAGCTGGTGCCAGCAGTGCGCGCTACCCTAATTTGGGGTCTAAAATAAAGATAGCCTAAGTTACTCCTTATAACATCAGCTATCTGCCAGTTAAAATCGGTTCCGCTGTTTCGGAGATTAACCGAAACAAACAGATAAAAAATAATTTAAAGTAAAAATAAATAAATAAAATAAAATAAATCGATTTTTTGTTTTATGTACCGTAATTATACTTTCAGCCATCTAGTAAATAAAAAGCTATTATTTAACATTACAAACAAACATTTCAATTGTATTTATTTTTATGGACCTTTAAACAGAGTTATTCATAGGATGAAAGTTTAAATGAAACACCGTCATTTTTAGAGTTAAAAAAAAGTGATACAGTACACTTTTATTTCTACCTATGCATGAGCATAACTACCAACTTTTACTTCAAAACTGAAGATGTTTCATACAAACTTTTTCCCTATTTTAACCCCATAAAGAATGATTTTTCATAAAAATATGATACTGTAATATTTTTTCTCTAATCAAATGTTCATATGTCAGTTTTTACATTTCTAACTCAAAAATAACGAAGTTTCATACAAACTTTCATCCCCTATTTTAACCCCTTAGGCCACGAATTTGCAAAAATCCCTTACTTCACACATCTAAGGAACATTTATGCAAAATTTCATGCTTCTAGAACCAGCGGTTTCAGCTGTACGTTGATCGATCAGTCAGTCAGTGAATCAGTCACCCAGTCAGTTTCTTACTTTATATATATATATATAGTTTCAGTGGACGCCGAATAGAATTAAATGTTAATTTATGTTGTAGGATTAGCCACTCTTGTAATTATTTTCAATCCCAATTTAAATGCAGTGTCAATTGAACACCTAAACGCAATACATAATCTTATAAGGTAGGTGCGGGTAATAAAGCCTAGCTAAGGGAGATTTGAAATAAAATAAAAACGATATATCCAAATCAACTAATTTTAATGTTAATTAAATCTATAGACCACTTACTATAAAATGTAAACGCAAAATGGTAACTTCTACCGTAAACAAAAACAAATTTAAACATTTTTAAAAACTCTTTCAGTAGGCTTTATTATACTACAGTAGGGTTACAAGGCCTACGAATTTGACACGCATAATTAATCAAAATAGGTTTCTTATATTTGGTAATTGAGATCAACAATGAAATATATTCATTAATAATGGTTAAAGACTTAAAAATCACACGAAATTTCTTTCTTTTACAACCGCCAGGGCACTCAAATTCATCAGAGTCATCCGCTGACAGACCGACACATTCCTCATGATACCATTTGCCGAATTTAAAACATTGCCTTATATCAGCCATCTTATCCTCCTCACAACCGTGGCAGTACCAACTCAGGTGGTTCTGTTTAGTAATGCTTCTGCTGCCTTTGAGGGTTGAGGTATTTTTTATCTTCTTATCTTTATCGTTTTTGTCAAACAATTCTTTGGTGACTGGAGTTCCCCTGTAATTGATGGCTTTTCTTCTGACTGTCGGTGTCTTTTCAATATTTTTGACCGGTGTAGGCATAAGCTGCTGGAAAGTCGTCTTTTTTAATTGACTGAGTGGCACACGGTCTTCATCATCATTCGAACTGGAACTACCGTAAACCATGTGGTAAAACCTTCTAGCAGACTGATTTGGAGACCCTTTTTTGTGCATTATCGACGTTGATGGCTCTAGAGATATTGGGCTGGGGGAGACATGAGGTGGCTTATTTTCTTTATCAACATCATTAGATACAAGAGACGCTGGAACTTCTGTCAACAAAGACGGAGCAAAAGCTGTTTCTGGAATAGCCTGTGGATTTAATGGATACAATCCAGTCGCTTTAAAGCCGCTTGTAATATTATTATGGGTCATGCATTTGGACCAGACATTTGTAAGGATAATATTAAATCGTGCCGTAGTGAGCTTTTTGTCAGGGTTTTGTTCCATAAAGGATAGAACTTCTCAGCTCAAGCAAACCTCTTTGTACAGCTTGGACGGCCGACACCAAGTTGTTTTCAGACCACAATGCTCGTTTAGGGGGCATCGTGGCTGTAGTCACTAAAAATAATAATAAATCAGTTACTAAACAGTTGTAATCATATAATAACATTTTAAAACATGACTTAAGATAAACCGTAAGACAGAAAAATTTTAATACAAAAAAGGAGGATAATAAGGCCTACGGTCAAATTTGGTAGGCCTTGTTAACCACTGACTACGGGTGTAAAGAAGAACGAAAAACAATTATTTGAACCACCATATGTGATTCTAAAATTAAAGCACAAAATTATATAAATGTAATAATTACAAGAAATACTTATGGTTGATGCCGACGATTTCTTATTAATTCGTGACGCACCGCCGCTTCACACAATGAATGACGCTGCACTGGCCGCAGCGAGCGAGCTAACGCGTCGCGACAAGTTTAAAGCGCCATCTACGAATGCTAGCTACTTACGAGTGCGACCTTGAGCGACAGCGATCATTTTAAATTGCATTTTTGTTACTTAGGCCTTATAAGCCGACATGCCTTATTACCCGCACCTACCTTACATAATTAAATTTGCCTACATGGGTAACAATGTCAATTTTGAATATTTTAGAATCAATAAGCATGCTTGCATAGCAAGTACTAGGAATCCCGTTTCCATAATTATTTTTATGCTTTGACATTAAATAGCACAACAACCAAAATATATCCACTGTCAAGCTGACGGAAATATGTTGGGTTGCTCTTTAAAACTGATCACACATTATTTTAAAAAACTTCACAAATTAGAACTTATCTAATTTGTGAAGTTTTTTAAAATAATGTAAAATTAACAAAAGTTCACGGTACCTCTGGCAACCGCTGAAAGTATTTATTTGCTAACGTAATTAACTTATTTTGGGTACTTCCGCATGCTCGCATTTGAGTCCAGGCGTTTCGTCGCATTCCGACTGGGTCGCAATCAACCTCTTTTATAAATATTACTTACTGTCGTATGAATAGCTTTTATTTAATGACTCGGTTCTTGTTTTAGTTAAAAGAAAATAAACAACTAACGCCACAATAAACTTAATACTTGTTACAAAATAGCCAAATAAGAAAAAAAGTAATCTCGTAATACTAAACTTGTAACATTAGATTGTTAACAAAGAAAGTAGCAGCAAGTTCTGCGGTCACGGTCACGTATGACCGAACATCATGGTCTTTTATTCTCTAAATTACTGCACATAACTCCACGACGAACGTCTGCATGCCGGCAGAACACCAAGCTATACCAGCCAATGAGTAAGAGCGAGACGTCACGAACAGGGAGCGCGGGGCGGGCGAAGGGAGCAACAGGTAAAGATTCCGAGGCCACTTCCGTCTTGGCTGCCGAATATTTCTGTCTCGAACCGGTAGTGGGACGGCGGCCAGGGCACACACAAGATAATCTCAACATACTCGCATACATTGACGAACATGTACAAAGTATCCATCTAGTGATAAAACTTTGAATTTTGACTCCTGCATGTTGCACAAAATATACCAAAATTTGAGAGATTGGATTCTAAAATCTGTATATTGTTGCAAACAAAAAAATAGAAAGGAAGTACCTAATGGACTTGTAGGTCATGGAAGTAAATTAATGATCGAACTGGTATTTACCACAAAATGATTATGACACTCATTTTGTTTCGGAGGATTACGTTCTAAGCGGCGTTATGTTTATGTTTAAATCGTATACTAATTATTTTATGCGTGTCGGCTTACAAACAAACATAAAGCACACATAGCAGAGTCGAATGAGCTCAGCTCAAACCGGTTGGCGCTCATATTGTCTCACTCTGCACCAGGAAACTGCCGGCCGGTTGCCGAGACGTTTCCTGTGCTTTGTCTCAGTAATGACACGATATCTTGAACTACACGTTGATAGATCACATTCGTGAGTTCCTAGTGTTGTTATATACCAATAGGAACTGACTAAATTAAACTACATAGGTATATGTATAGAACAAAATATCTTACTTGAACTAACGCAACTTAAGACATACTTAGAACAGCTAGGTGTAACTTTAGTGCTGCTTATTCGATATAAGCAATTTTGAATATAGATATCATAAAAAAATGACTATAATAGTCGTACCTAATTAAGAATGGTCTATTACCCTGATGATTACAAAAAGTGTAAATTTGCCCGGAAATTAAACGTATTAAATAAAAAAAGACAAGACTCGTGGCTATGTGAGTACTGTACAAACAAGGAAATATTGTGAGTTATTAAAAACTAGCGCGCTGACGTAATCCTACCGCACTAACTAGTAGGTACTACTTCCGCGTGCCCTAAGCAGGCATACTCGTTTAATAATCCCATTCCAACGTTCCTTCATATTATGTTTGTACATAACAGATTTACCGCGACAAGTGTATGTAATGGGGCGTCGGTCGTCAACGCCAATCTACCCCGATAACGGTTTGCGGAAACAGTGCTCGTACGTTTAGTTAAAAATGGGACTTGGTCTGGCTCCCGAAGTTTTATCTCAATGTGTGAGGTGGCGAGGGGCATCGGGGCATGCGGGAGGGGATTGGTTGGCGCGCGTCCGTCCGCCCGCGCCGCCACCGCATCATCAGTCCGCGTCGGAGAGTTGCCCGCGACGCTTGTCTGCGAGCTTGATCCCTCAGATACGCTGCTGGTTTACGGCGTGCCGTAACACGACACGTTTGGGGGGACCGCCGCTGCTTCGTGTGTGCCTGGTGCTCTGTGAACACTGGATTCTGTGCTACAAGTGTTGTGACAATGTACATGTGCTGATTTGTCCAGTTACCGTCTACCTATAGGATTTTGACGACGCAACCAGTTCCGGATCAGCTCAGCCGGTAAGTAGCGGTGCTTATCGCAGACCACGCTATCGCGGACTCACGCATTTCCGACCGCGCCCGATAAGGCAACTGACTGTTGTACAGTGCCTACAGATATGAGCTACGAATCCGAGAACGTAGAATATTCATCATATAAGATATTTAAAACGTTTTTTTTCTTATTAGTAATAAGCTCAGAGCTCAGAGTCTTCAAACACGACTTGCTTGCTTGAACATAGAAAAAGTTATGAATAACAAGCAACTAGTCAAAGCTGATTATTTCGTACGTACAGAAACATTTCGAGTTGGATGTTGATAGGAAGTTTAACTTGTTGAATTCACTACATGCAACAAGGTTAAAAGAATAGATCTGGAATTGAATTGGAGGGAGAAAATATTTATTGGTTTGAAATTATTCAACATAATAATAAGCATAGAACATGAAGTTCGAACATATTTCTAGTATAAAAAGTTTTCATCTTCCTCATTTTAGCATGATACATGGTTTGATAATAATTACTTCTAAACTTGATAAGTTACTACTGTGTAAAAATCAAAAGGTAAAAGATAATTATGTCCTGAAGTCTAGCTTTAAATTACTTCTTGCTTAATTACTGATCTCACTTGAAACCAAACTCATGTGCACGCTCGATTCTGACCTAAATTCAATTACAACCACAGAATATTTTATTTTTGTTTATTAATTCGAGGATACAGTAACCTCTACCTTCGAAATAATAAACCAAAATAAAATATTCTGTCCTACTTAAGATAAAAAAAGCTGTCCAGAAAAGGCCACGACAACTTTAGATCCGCAAATACTTGCTGATAATAGCTACAAGAGTAGCTATGTAAAAATTCGGGTTATCGGATTCTGATAACCTATGTAGAATTTTTGCCTTACAAAAAGAACTGAAAAAGAAGACAACCATTTGATTACCAAAGATTTAATTTGATCAGTATTAACCATAAACATACTGAACCTATATACGGTCAAAGAAGATTTAAGTTACCCAAATGCATAACAATTAAACAAATTACGAAAAAATTGGGGTTGGACAAGCACTCGGATTTGTGAAATACATTACATCTATAATAACATTCACAACAATAAGTAATTTATTATGTAACACGAGTTATCGATATTTTGCGAAAAGGTTGTCAATAAAATATAATACAATAACCTACAAAAACAAATACTGATATGAATAACTTTG
This sequence comes from Xylocampa areola, assembly GCA_935421205.1. Taxonomy (NCBI): domain Eukaryota; kingdom Metazoa; phylum Arthropoda; class Insecta; order Lepidoptera; family Noctuidae; genus Xylocampa; species Xylocampa areola. The sequence continues at coordinate 9,053,536 of OW285204.1, forward strand.
GCTTTGCTTATATAACAGTAATGTAAATCAATATTTTCATGGACTTCATACTTCATTGCAAAACTTATCACCTACTATACAAAACGTTACTAAAACTTGGAAAAAAGTTATGTACCTTACAAAAACACAGTGACAGTAGTATCATTTCATGCGATAATAAACAGCAGATAAGATGACATCGGTGAAGATAAGAAAACTATTCAAGTCCAAGTATTAACGCATCGAAACGCGCGCCACCTATTGTAAGATAGATAAACTCTTCTTTTAACGGTAATATGTTATAATAATCGTTACCCTGTAATCAGATGCCCAGTGTTTAATTATTACAGTTTAATCATAAATTATCTCATGTTATTTTATTGTGTTGATTTACTTTATTATAGCAAAAAACATTGTTACAGACAATCGTGATGAAAGTTGTCAGTCTCCAACTGCCTTCCGGGCCAAGTATGGAGCGGTTACCGCTGCCATTTAGCCCAACGGAGTTGCTGTGGCGGTATCCTTTGCCGTGGGCCCCGCCACCACCTTCACCACTCGGTGACGCAAAGGCACAACTGCCGGCAGGACTTCCCCCAGAACCAAGATTATGGACTAGAGAAGATGTTGCAGTTTTCTTAAAATGGTGCGAAAGAGAATTCGATCTGCCGAACTTTGATATGGATCTCTTCCAAATGAATGGTAAATAAACATATACAATAATTATTATTCCCCTGATATTAAGAAAACCACGTAATAGTATCAAAGTAAATGACAAAAACATGTTATTTTCAGGCAAAGCGCTGTGCCTTTTGACGAAAACGGATTTGGGTGAGCGCTGCCCTGGTGCTGGAGATGTACTACATAATGTGCTGCAAATGCTAGTACGTGACGCAGCGTTACTAGGAAGAATGCCCTCTTCTCCTGTGACACCCACGGCGCGTGCCGCACCTTACCCACCCTCCCCACATTCACATCCGCCTACTCCGACATGGGCTGTCGACGGATTCCACCATTTCCACAGCGCTGCAGCAGCAGCTGCTCAACCCAACTCCGTGACATTAAGTCCAGCTCCATCGGTTGACAGTTCAGGAAGCCCACAAAGGGGAGAAGCAGTTAATTATGCACCAAATTATGCACCAACTATGCCTCCTACGACTCAGGCTGCCAGTTCGGGCAGCAATCATTCTGACTCTGATGAAGAAACTCAATTCGCACCACCACCTCGGTCTCCTAAGGAAGCACCTCTAGCAAGCCCGGCAGCACAACCTCACCCAGCTCCACAACATACACATTACCGTGCTCAACACAGAGAGTTCTTTCCGAACGACATGCCGGAATCTAATACAAGTGAGTGTTAATGAATAAAATTCATTATTCAATTATTATTTTTTATGAATAAACACCGTGTTTTATCAATATAGATATTTTATAAACTTTTGTTTTTGTAATTATAATAAAAAACTAATTCTGATTTTGTTTTCAGATGGAAGATTACTTTGGGATTTCCTTCAACAATTACTAAATGATCCTTCTCAGCGGTACACTAACTACATTGCTTGGAAAAATCGAGAGACTGGAGTATTTAAAATAGTCGATCCCGCTGGATTAGCAAAACTATGGGGAATTCAGAAGAATCATCTTTCAATGAATTACGACAAAATGTCACGTGCATTAAGATACTACTACCGCGTGAATATTCTGCGGAAAGTGCAAGGTGAAAGACATTGCTACCAGTAAGTATCTAATTGTAGTGAAAGTTATCCTAATATGCATCACCCTTTTAAAGTATAACATGGAACTGACCTAAATTTATCATTACAGATTTTTAAGAAATCCAACTGAACTAAAGAACATCAAAAATATTTCGCTGCTACGGCAACAAATGAGTCCAACAAGAGTTGTGCCTCAAGCGGTCGTGAAAACGGAAATGAAAGAAGAACGCTGCGATGAAGAACCTGTCGACGACGATATGCCTACTGACCTGAGTATGGCGGCATCAGAGCCGTGGCGGAAACGTGCTCGGCCGGACCCTGCCCCTGTCCTGCCGCCCCATGACAAACATCACATCAGCGCACTCATTGGTGACAACATGATGATGAAAAGGGAATCTGATTACGCCACTGAACATTACGCACTCAATCTTAAAAGTGAAAAATGTGAACAATGATTTCAATGAGACTTAATAAAAGTGGGACACTTATCAGTGCGATACATATTTTCTGCATAAATTCTATATGCAACCAACTCCACCCACATAAATTCTAGTCAAATTCCTCTCAGAAAGGATATTTAAGTCTTCCTCAAAAGAAATTACGTACTTGATGAACAATTACTGAGAGTACTTTGACAGATTTAGGATGGTCATTGGAGTATAACAGGGTATGGACCTTAATGATGCCTTTGTGCCAAGTGATTTTTATACCTTATAGTGTCAATTATCTATCTAAATAGTTAGCAAAAAGGGACAAGAGTTTATTCGTGTTAAAGTCATAGAAATTATTTTAAGATTTGTGCAATGGACTATTACTTGCGTAACTGTCGACTGAGATCTTGCAGTTACGGTTAAGATTGTTGCCAAAACTCTACGTTACGTGCGTAGTTCGCACTCGATTAATGCATTTGCGTAATTTAATTAGTTTTACGAGTGTTTTTTGTTTAGATTTGCTAAAAAGTGAAGATATAATCCAAAAGAACTAAAAGGGTTAAGATCTTTTTAAATATTATTAATGTAACGTCTTCCATTCGTTCTTTTTGGCAAACCTTCAATTGTAGCATGAGAAATATAGTCACTGTGACATCTACCACATATTTACAAATTAACAATGTATTTGGCAGCTTTGAAAATAATGTTAAGGTTTGTAATGAAAAATATATTGATATCTATAAAAACTAAAAAGACAATAAGTTGTCAACTATTTTGAAATAAAAAATGCCTTGAAATCAATAAAATACCCACTGTGATAAAATAAAAGTGGTAGACATAGTATGGTAGGAACTTTACTCAAAGATTTCCAGCTACAATTTTCTGTGATCTCTTTTATCAATGTAGGTAGGTAGGTAGTTAGATGTTATAGTGTAAAAGTAACGACTTTGTAAATATTAGTTTAATAATGAATAAGTTATTCATTGTAAGGAACTGACTGTAAAGAGAGTGTATGTATGAATTGTAAAACAAAAAGTGGAGCTTTATCAAAGTACCTAGTATATCATTAAGTTCTATTACAACTGAGTTTGTATTTTTACAATTATTTGTATTTGGCATAGATGCCAATATTTCCAGCTGGAACACAATACAATAAACATGAAGTTTCACGTTAAAATATTGTGTCAGATTTATTATAACTTAAAATAAATGAGAAATAATAATATGTCTACAAGGTCGTTTATTATCAACTGTTTAAACCCTCTTTTTTTCACGTTTAGAAATCCATCATGGATTTGTGCCGAACTCCATCGATTAAAGCTACCCAGACGTTCCTTTATAGCCGGGGGATCCAATACTGAAAATGGTTTCCGACTCTGTCAAAATGTGAATGCGTCTTCCGGCCTCTGATTGGTGATGGCCCGCCTTGTGCGGTACCGTTCGGTCAAAGGAGGGTTCCATTTGAGGCACCCCCGTGACGTTAAATATGGGCGCGCGTGGAACAATACGCGTAACCACCTGTGGGCCTGTCGGATGGGACACCGGACGTCCCCAAGTTCGCCGCCCCTGAACCCATTTAGGTGGGCTGGAAGAGCGCGTTGTCCACCCTCCGTCAATGCCCAGTGCGCCTTCTGCGGGCCGGTAGAGTGTTAGTCCTCTCCAACCGGGGTTCTGGGATCGCAGATGCATTCACCGCATTCCCTCTAGAACATGGGCTGTTGACGATTTCCGTCACTTTGGTCAGCTACAGTTAAACTGCATAGACAGTATACATTTTAGTGAGGCGCAACGGCGCGCGCATGCTCCTTTCCATCTCGCGGACGTGCTAGTTGTTGCTTGCGTTTTGCCACTATGGTCCGTCTTTAACCGCGGCACCGGTTGAGTTCCCCGGTTGCGTCTAATCGCAGTTTCGAAAGGTTCCACCTCATGATCCCTGGGTGGAAAGCTGGCTAGAGCAACCTGTCTTCAGCCTTCGGTGAGGGTCACGGATCCACCCAGTTCAGTAACAGCTATAGAAGCGCTGCCAGGACACCAATCATTTTTGACATGAGGCGCCGGAGGTGTGCTCCGAAGTTCCACTGGCTGCCGAATGACACCTCTTACCATGATGTTGGATCACGAACGCAGTTCGTCTAAAGACTCACGAAAAATTTTTTTTTTTTTTAATCTGCGATCAGTCTCTAGACTGTAATCAGATGTGTTGTAAGATGTTATTTAGAGCTAGGACCACTGCCTTAGCCCTCCTTATTAAAGAAGCACATTGGCTCTTTTGACTCTTTTAATAGGGTCGTTTTCCAGGAGCATTTGAGATAATGGGTTTGGATGCTTTGCCAGGCGATCCTTATATTTTTCTAAGTAATGCTCAGTTTTTTCCAAGATAGTTGGCATTTTCTAGTAAGTGTGTATCTCGGAGTTACGCAAGTACCAAGGCGCACGAGATAGAGTTCTCAGGATATTATTATAACAGAACATTTTATTTGCGAGCAGATGACCACAACTGAATCATAATCATAGGTCCAGATCAGTTTTATAACTGAGCGTTATACTCTGAGCTTGTTGTTAAGGGGCTAGGTCTATTGTCTACCAAGAAGCCAAATGAGGTTACTAAATCTGTAGTTGATATCATCCTGTTTGTGCCGTATATACTCCTTCAATGTCATTCTGTGATTAAGATAAAAACTCCAATATTTTACACATGAGTGTCTTGGCCCACTTTAAGTGATGGACAAGTTTTCCGCCTGAGTATAAAGGTTATGTGATGTGACTTAGGGGTACTCGCTCTTATGCGTCATTTATCTAACCATTATTTTGTATGGTCCAATTGGGTTTGCAATGATACTAGCCTCCTCTGAATCTTGATTACATGAGAGAAATGCGGCATGATCTGCTAAAGTTGCGATCACAACGTTGGGAGCTTCTGGAAAATCGCATGCGAATAGTGTTGGTAAATTCTCGAGAATATTCTCCTAGTCCTAGAGAGAACTTTGCTATTAAGTTCTCAAGCTTAAAAATTGTATCGATCTATTTTGGAAGTAGTAGTATTTACTGTATATTAACGTTATATGAAGTTTACGTCAAAATAATCTCCACAGCGTAATTTCTTAGTAAATTCTCCTGAGCGAGAGTATTATCAGAAAATATTTCCCATAAAGTCGCTCAAATTCTTTTAAGTTTCAAACGGTATTCATGTTAAAGTTATTATGTTGTGTGTATGTTAAATTGTGTATGTGTGTATGTGTGTATGTTAAATTATTGAACTTTTCCACTGCATCATTGAGCAAATAAGGGTTGGCTTCTACTGCCCGTCATGGTATCTGAGAGCAGGGCAGTGCCCCCGCCAAGATGAGCTAAAGGAAGTGGAGCACTACCTATCTTTTCTGGAAGCGTTACGTCGTATTTACGAACCGTCATAGCGTCGGTCTGATTAATGCTGGAAAGCTGAACTTTTCTGGATAAGATAGCCTCAGCAAATTTATCATACACTAAGTATCAGTGATTTAGCTATTATGATTTCAGAAATCATAATAGCTATACGTCGATTTCGGGTCTCACTGGCTGATGATCACCAAAGCTACTTCCTGAAGTTTTAGAAGTCTAACATTTGGTATGTAGGCTAGGATTTGCATATGAAAAATTAAGAAAAACTTCCCCCTCCAACCCCTCGTATGAGCGGGGGCACATTGGTATTAAAAATCATTTGCCGTGTGTTAGTCTCGCAACTAAGTACCACCCTTATTTACCGCTTATTACAAATAACAAACCAACAAAGAAAAGAGGCAACGATAGAGAGTAGACTACGTAAAAAGGAATAGCTTTAGTTTATGAAATGCTCTATTTCAACAAAAATCTAGTGCGCCTACTAAAAGCAAATAAAATTCCATTAAAAACGTATCGTTACATTTACATTCATTATATTCTACTCACAAGTTCATAATCATTTTACCGTTAAAAATTTTTGAAATCTAGTAGAGCCAAACCCATAGCTGAGCTCCGACTTTTGCGTGCTAGTCTACGGGGCCTGTCCGAAGTCCAAAATGCCCCCCGTGCTCTTGTCTGTACCAAAATAACAGTCTATATCTATACATATAATAAATTTTTAGAGATGATACAGAAACTGTACATTAAAGAGATCACCAAAAAAATTATCGGGGAGGTAAATGGAAGCCAACAAAACCCATGGCCAACATTTTTGAATTTTTTGTCTGTTTGTCGTTTATTTGTCGAGCATCACGTTAAAGGTACAAAGCCAGTGTGGATAACTTTGACACAAACATATTGTGCGTAATACGGATACTCCGTATTACGCACAATATGTTTGTGTATAACATTTTTATTTCATCATAATCGGTTTATTCTGTCCAAAAATATTTGAATTTGAAGAGTTCAAGATAATCGTATCATAACAATCGTAATGCAGATACACATAGACATATTTTGACTAAATATGATACTAACGAATATGTGGCTTATGTATTGCTACAGGTAACTAATTAAGATAAGTATGATAAATTAAATTATATTGTATAGGTAACAAACTTTCTAATAATAATGAACACCGACCGGACGATGGGAGGAATTCAGACAGACGCTATCTATAATACCCCATGGAACAAAAGCTGATGAAATTAGTGTGTTTGTAACACGCACTCATTTGATTTTAAATATGCGAGCACATTTAGGTGGAAACCCAAATGCGCAGGAGTATCCAATTTGCTATTAAAAATGCGTGATGGCACATACCCTTTACAAGATGGTAAAGTTATTTCGTGAGAAAACCTCTGTTGTACCGTTGCTTCACAACAGGAACTCATTTCTTCTGTTCACGACCGTATTTTTTTTTCATTTAATATAATAATGCTTTTCAAATATTTATCTTTAATTGTTAAGGTAATTGCATCTTTACATTGTATTATGATACAGGCCCTTTACAGGGGCCTAATTCTGCTAATTTACCAATGCTTCAGTTGAGTGTCGATGGAATGATTTTAGTTAGACCGGTGGTCTTATTAAGCTAGCAGACTACCAATTAACTAAAATCATTCCATCGACACACTATCGACACTCAACTGAAGCATTGGTAAATTAGCAGAATTAGGCCCCTGGTTACCGAATCGACACGACGAACTTTGCAGTTACAGGAAAGCATTATAAAATATTTATTGGCAATTTTTTATCGGAGGGGGAAGGTGACGTAAACATAAATTTTGGAAATACTAAAATTTTAATTATATGACTGTTCATAATATACCCTATATTAGGAACAGTCAGAAGTGCCTAGGGCGTTACCCTCTCCCAATTTAGTTTATTCTACGAAATGACTTTGATTGACCGACATTATGACGCGGGCACAGCGAGTGAATACCAATAACTCTTCATCTTGGTTAAAAAGTATGGCTTGGCCGTTTTGACAAACTACGTCTACGGTTACGGTCGTTCGTCGCACAAACTATTCCCTAAGGACTTCAATGTTATGTCACGTCACAGTTCCATGAACATTAAACGGCCAAGTATACTTTTTAACCAAGATGTAGAGTTTGTAGATTGTATTGAAATATATTTTTTTATAAAAATAATTAAATTATGAGAACAAACATGACAAAATTTAAATAGACTATTAGGCGAAAATTCACACAAAAATAAGCATCAAAAACGGTAGAGCTACTTTTGAGTTTTGGGACACTAACGCTAGGCTATTGATTTATATATAATTATAATAAATATATAAGATCCTAATTTATTCTTTTTAAGGGGTCAATGTGTAAGTGATAAGGATTCATTTAAGCCATAATAAAAAAAATTACAACAATATTATTTTAATTCAAGGAGCAGTTTTCGTCTTGCTAGTATGTACTATGTAAATTACAAATAATTTGTTATATCCATTTAATTCTTAGCTTACTTAAGTGCTCTTTTTTTATGAAGGAGTCAATCTATTATTGGAATTGGTAGTAGTTTCAAGAGTAACCCCCCAGTTCGGTAATTTTCATTGGGAATTGAGTTGGTCGAGCATCGAATGATAGATGGAGATATGAGTGGAGTAAGCAACATGCCAAACAGTTCGAGGATCTGTCTGTAGTTGGCGGTAAAAGACTGAATGCGAAATATTAAAGAAAGTCGAACCAATATTGTTAAAAATGCCGACAGGTATAAGTATTAAGATTTATCATTCCAAATCTAACAAATGCAAATAGTTTGTGATTAGTTCAATCACAAACTATTTGCAGGCATCAAAGCATGTATGTAAAACAATAGGGCTATCTTAAAATAATAAAATGTACAGTTACTTCAAAGGCTATTTATTTCGATTGAAAACTAAAATTATTGATCTTAAATCTAATTACACTTATTTAATAAAATGTTTTTAATTTATGAATTTTCTGCTGGAGCATTTTGGAAAAATATAACATCATCTGCTATAACTGTGGAAGCAGATCTAACTTGACCATCATCCATTTTGACTTCACCATATGACAATTTGCCAGTTATATAAACTCTTTGACCTTTCTTTAAATATTTGTAGACAGTGTCTCTAAGACTGGGCTTAAAAATACTTATTCTATGCCAGTCCGTTCTTTGCAATATATCACCTGATTCATATTTGTAACTGTAATGAGTAGCTAGCGGAAAATTTATAACTGGATGTTCCTCTGAACCTCGTTTCTGTGGATCAGCACCAACTCTTCCCAGTAATGTAACCTGATTTAATGCTGTAACAAATTATAATTATGTTGAATATTATTTATACATTTTATGAATGCCATAAAAATAATAATGTATGATTACTATGCTCACTTTTCTCAGTTTTTTGAGAATTACATCTAATGTTAGTTTGTTGAATTCCAACAACTTGTCGCACCATATGCGGTATCTGCAAATACAAAATATTGGATGTAATAAATAAATATAGTTACTGAACATGAAAACACTAGTGATTGAACCAAATAAAATTATTAAAGGTATTTTATATGGTTTTGCTGATAATTTAATGTTACTGGCATATATTAAGTTTAGAAAAAGATTAAACCTTTATCTAATACATATACTACTATTTACTAGTGAAAATGATTACTTATTACATTACTTAACACACTTATTGAGGACTTACCCAACAGAGTAAGTACAAAATGGAAGAAGGTATTCAGTCAGTGATAGCATCTCATTTACTATACATGATAATACATTTGTAATGTTTTTTAACCTTTCGGCTCAGTAACATATAGATCTGTACGTTGTAACAATAAAAATCTATTGTGTCTGCTAATGACTGAGGCAACAGCTTAAAACAAGATTCTAGTAGAAGTTAAGTACCCATATGACTTTAAATCTGTTGGCTCGCTAATTACCAGACAATTGATTTTTATTGTTGTGAACTAAAATTTTACACTTCTCCCATGCAAAGAGGCTAACTCTTACTTGCTGAATTACATAAACACCAATTAAGTAGGAATATTTAACTAGGTTGAAAATGTAAAAGGTTAAAAAAATAAATGCTTGTGATTTTTCTTTTTGTTTACAATATAAAAACCAGACATATTTTCAGATTGGAAAGTAGCCTAAGCTGCCCTTAAAAATGTTGATGATGAATTTATTTCTACATATAGAGAAATATCTCTGTGTGTTGATTGTGTGTGTGCACCTAGCTTCAACTTTTCATAAGTACTTGTAATCTGGTGTATTTGAAATAAAAACTTTGAGTTTTGTTATATTATAAAGCACATAATTCCTTTCCTATCCTTTATGACGACCCATGGACTCAAGGCCGAAGCCAGAAAAAGATTCCAGGGGGTTCTACCTTCAGGAATTTATTTCCGCGGGGGGGAGGTGAACACCGAAAACCCCCCTGCCCCCTGGCTACGACTATTTTAAATATTTCAAAGTGAAGGTAATAAATCTCCGCTCTGAAGTTCTTGCCTATTCTTCTCCTCATGGGAAAAAGGAGGGAGTTAAAGTACGTATGAACGTAAAGACAAATTATGATAAGGTGGAACCGGTAAATGTTGGACATTTAAATAGGTATCATTTTAAAAACGTAAATAATACTTACCCTTAGAGCTGAAAACATGACGAGATCAAGTGTAAACCAGCTAGTACAAAAGTTCAGAAGCACATAATATCAAACGAATTCGAGCTTATAATATATGTGCTTCTTTCTAATAAATTTTAACCTATGTATATAACCTCAAATTTAATCAAATCAAATGTCATGTAACAAATTACAAAATGATAAACCATACAATACATTCGGTCATGATTCTGTCATTCATCCGTACCTATCAATATCAAATTCTCAACCACAGATTAGTAATATACATAGATATTATACAAAATTATTACCTATACTATTATAATAATATTTATTGAGACAAGAAAATATATTACAAAATGTGTGAATCCCCTGGCCCCTAAACTAATGGAAACTGTATCATAGCGCCCAATGTTTTCATAAGGTAATATAAACAATATCTTACAGTCTCGACTAAGTCTCAACTGCTTCAAGGAATAGTTAGATTATCTAATGGTCGATTACACTTCACTACATCTAGTGCACTAGTTAGTGTACCAGCTAGTTCACTACATATTGGGGTTTTGTTTACACTGAAGTACATAGAAACCCTAACTAGTAACTCAGTCACTTGAAGGATGATTCCTTCACGTACAGGAGTAGTTATAGCGGCATACCCCTCTCAACACTATTATACGAAACCCTATCATATGTGTTTATAAAAACTAGTTGAACGCCATTTTGTTTGTTGACACATATCGCATTGTATTGTCATTACGAACGAAGCTCCCAATAAATGCCCAATTGCGCAGTTTTTGGTTGTCCTAAAATGTCCAATACTTCAAATTTGCAAAAAAATGGTATTTCCTTTCACATGAGAGTAAAATAATGTGGCTATCAGTCAAGATTTCTGAATAATCAATGATGTTCCAATCAAAAAATTTGAATTCCGCGTCTTAATATGGAAGCCAGCAGCTGTAGCGAGACAACAAACATGGCGGATTTACGGCGTTGTCTCGCTACAGATGATACTCGTCACGAGACTATAATTATAAAGTATATAAAAAAGTACTCTGTGAGACTAGTTCAAGTAGTTCAATGATTGAAAGGTAGTTTCGAAAGGGAGTCCCTTAGAGATTGCTGTAAGTTAGGAAATATAAGTCGATATCGATATCATTTAGGTAATTTTTATTAAGTTGAATTAATGAAAACTTAACTTAAAATTATAATAATTATATATTACATACACTTTATTTTGGAAATAAAGGTATAGTTAGTAACTGATGTCAAAAAATAATGATTACGTACAAAACATGCAAAAATTTTGAAAATAAATTCTCAATCTTCTTATTAATTTTACGCTTCGTTAAGGCTACTGGACTTAATACAATAAATATATACCCTCACATGTTAAGTTAAATACGCCAGTTATAATTTCCTTACTTTTTTGCAATTTGTTTTTCAGGAGGTATCAGTGTTATGGTATTAAGTATTGATAATTTTAATGATTATTCTGTAAATACGTATTTCTATTTGGTTTTTAATGCCATACAATCTGATACAAAATTACAAAAAAAAGAGCATGAAAATTTAAAATTTACAAGCGAAATACCCTTGTCGTGTTATAACTGTGCAATATCTGAAATTGTATGGTATTGCCTTCACTCTTTGCATTTTTTTTAATACATCTGTCTTGCTCGGTCAGCGACCGATAACAGTGCGTTTTTTTTTTTAAGCCTAGCCTCTTACAAGCACAGTTACAATATGACACGTGTACCTAGGCGCATTCACCATAAACGAAATATTGATTTTGTTGAGAAATATATAATATATTACAAAAAAATCCGTAATACCACAGGTTACATAATATAATCATATAAATAAAGTTATAAATTTTTATGGAAAAGAATACGATTGTGAGCAGGACTCGAACCTGCGCCTCTGGGATAAATACTCCAGGAGTTTTCTTTTTCCAATAAATTTCTAACTTTAGAGTATGCTAAGCAATAGATTATTCTGTACTCCATGAGTATTTATCCGGGAGGCGCAGGTTCGAATCCTGCTCACTACCGTATTCTTTTTCCACAAACAATTATAACTTTAAAGTTTGCTTAGCATTCGTTAATGCTTTTCAATGATTTATCAGTGGAAGTATTTAATAGATTTGTAAATAAATTAATCAATTTCCAAGTTTACGTAAAACTCAACAATATGAAATTTATTGATACCGATATTATCTGGCATGATTTCGATGTTTCACCTCTTCCCACATACTACGATACCTATATACTTTTTACCTGTATGGTTACAATGATAGAACACGATTTTGATCGTGTGTGACACATTTGGTTTTTGGTGTGTAGTTTTAATAATGTGTGCTAATGTAATAACGAGAGCTATTGTTGCTTTAGTGTGAGTTTTTTTATACCTGTGTGTTACCTCACCCCCCGCCAAAAATGGCCAGCAAATTTTTTCAATATTAAGTCATTATGTGTTGGCTCGCTTATTAGCAGACAATAGATTTTTATTGTTATGAAGTACGTATTTGTACGTGGGTGAGCCCTTTGGCTTACGGTTTGGTTAAGCCGGGTCCCGTATGTTGTCCCTCTCATGGACTAATTATAATTGCTTCATGGTTCCTCTAAGCTCACTCAGATCCTAAAAGCCAAAAGCCGACCATGGCACCCGTGCAATATAAAATGCAAAAAATCGGCCTGGTCCTTGCCGTAATAGCGGGTGTTATTTACCAGGCTTAAAAAAATGGATTAATATTTCAAAAATGTTTAAAGAAATACTTACTTGTAGGACAAAAATAATTCAGATTATATGAATAAATCTGTATGTCATGAGGGGTTTATAGTACTACTCGAAATATTTATGACTTGAGATCCGGTGGCAATCATGAACACGTAAAAAAAAAGAATTGAAAATAAAATAATACTTAAAGAGGTACGTAGGTGAAAGTCTCAGAAGTGTAGTTAGTATTCACTCTGAGGTACAATTTGATTCTCAGTAGCAGATACATCTTAACCAATTTAGTCACTTCTAATTCTGAAATATGATAGTGTATATTTTATAATAGATTAAGTTTAGCTTAGAATATCGTATTGGGATATCCTGTAAAGATATTGTAAGTGGTTTAAAAATATATAAATAAAAAATTGGCTTTTCGAGAAAATCTATCTACCGCTGATGCTGTTCACAAACTGGTTAATCACATAGCTCAGAAACTTGACAAAGATAAGAAATGTGTTGCGTTGTTCCTGGATCTCACGAAGGTTTTCCACACGGTCTCGATTCCCATCTTATTATCTAAGCTCGTATGCCTGAGTATACGAGGTACCCAGGCATCTTTGGTGCTATCTTACAAATAGAACACAGAGTGCCAAAATTGGAACCTACTTCAGCTCCGATGTAAATGTAGCTTTTGGTGTGCCACAGGTACGTATTCTTGGCCCCAGTTTATTTTTAATTTACATGAATGACCTGTCTAGCCTCAGCCTAGAAAGCTAGTACAATATTTTACTATGCGGACGATACAACACTTATATTTGCCTCAGACAACTGGGAAGAGGAATATCGCCTTGCTCAAAAGGGTTCTGTATCGCGTTCAGTGAATGACATAAGAACAACTTGCTTACCCTGAACATATCAAAAACGATTCGAAATATCAATGTGTCAGTTACAACTTCACTAAACAGTCTGGGTAATCCAGTTAATACAGTCTAATGGTAGTAGCGACGGCAGTGGCACCCATGATCACTATAACATTTAACGGGTCACGTCGAAAGGTTGCAGTCAATCACTATGCCAAGATACTATACCTTGGCATAGTGATGGACTGCAACCTTTCATTCAAAGAATACATAATACACCTATTAAAATTTAATAGGGTACTTACGTAACGTTGCACTCTATTTAATAATTAAATAGAGTGCGTAAACTTATGTACATTTTTAAACAACTACGCAAATCAGCAGATGGTGTTATCATGAAAACTTAGAGGACCAGACGGGAGACGCCTTCTGACTAAATATCGAACAAATTTGCTCGTCACTTTTGGCGAGGGGTGAGGTAACACACAAGCATAAAAGAACGTGTACTAAAGTGAAAATAGCTCTCGTCATTACATTAACAGTATTAAAATACATAAAAAATCTAAACACAAATAAAAAATTGTGTTATCCTTGTAACCATATTGGTAAAAGGTACCTTTATATGATTGGGAATCATATGCCAGTGGCGATAGGGGTACGCCCGCTAAAACTACTCCAGTACTAATTCATTCAAACATGAAAATGACTTATCAGGCACTGTATCAATCAATTTTGATTTACTGTATCTCGTCCTGGGGCGGTGCAGCCAAATCTCACTATATTCAAATCGAACGTGCGCAGAAAGCGGTTCTAGAGGTGTGGCTGTTCCAAGCCAAGATTTTATCACACCGTCAAGCCCTATGAATATTGTCAATTCCTTACGGTTAGGCAATTGCTCCTCGCGAGACGGGGTCAGCAAGAATACTGTTACAATAAACTATGTTAGGGTAATCTTGTTTAAACAGTCTTGTTCGCTCTGGTTCATTTCGTACACATTCCATAATTATGTGGTATTCATCTTCCACCACCTTTGTCACCATAAAGTTAAACTTATTTAAAGGGATGTGTCCGGATCGAAGTCTCACAGCTATTACGATTTCGTTTTTATTCATATCGGCACGGTCTATCCAAGGAGGACTGTACAGGCATGGTTGCAGAGTTTTATACCATATGCTCTTGGTCAAGGATCTTTCATCAAAATACTCTCTCCATATATCTCTACAGTGCAACCGTTTACAATAGTTTTAGCGTATGATAATGCTTCGCCGATAGCAATCATCTCTGCCCTCAAAAACTAGGTTTAGTGAATAAATTCGGCATAGGGATTGATATCCTTTAACCACTGTTGGACACCTGTGTGGAGCCATCGTGGCAGCGTTATCGTAGTCCTCTACAATCCCGCTCGGGGCCATGCCCTCCTTGCACTCCCCCCCCCCCCTCACGCTACGCCGTTGCTACCTACCACAGGCAGCAGGGATCCACAACCAAAACTCGTTAGCTAGGTATTTCTTGTGTGTAAAATATTGTTTGTATTTTTTGGCTTGTGGTAAGAAATAAAACAATTTTTATTATTATTTTATTTTATTTATAGTTATATAACTTCAATAAATGATTAAAGCTAAGTAGGTTTATAATCATTTATTGAAGTGTTACCAAAGTGAAGTGTTACCGCGTTGAATGTTACCAAATCTACAGTAAATCTGCAGTTGTACCAACTTCTCGAAATAATTGCGTTTACGATTTGCGTCGTCGTTCATCTCGGCTCGGAATGACAGTTGTTTTGTGGTTATAAAGATAGATAGAAAATTCTATCTCTATCTCTTCAACCACCACCATACGCAATCCGGGAAGAGTTGTTGCCTGTGAAGGATGCCTTCAGCTTCGAATGCAAAGTCTGAGAAACCAGCCTTTTCGGAGGCTATGGATAACTCTCCAATACGACAAATTATGACGATCATTGAACACAAAATCCGTAATTTGGAGAAAAGAAAGGTAAGCTCATAGTCAACAGTAAGTTTCAGTTATAATTTTATAGGTAGATTATTTATTTTTATCAAAGCTCTTAGGTATGTGAAGCTTGAAATCATTTGGCTATGTCTGATATTACGTACATTTTGCCCGATATTAGCGTTAAATATTGCCGTAGACTTGACGCCATTTTCATACATGTGCTCGTGGAATGTTGACGATACAATACCATGACGCCCTTAGGTTTTCATATTGCTTTCATGTAAACTATCGTCAGAATAAAGTAGATAGATCGTCATTATATATTTTCTCTGCAGACCGGTGAAGCTACGCATTATGCGGTAACACTTATCATTGTTTGTATTTATAATAACAAAGTGAAAAATGTAAAGCATAATTTTTAGTATCATATATGTACAATGTTAAAACTAGTGTGGTGAAATCTTATATTAGTTATAACCCATTCATCTTTTTTTATTTCTCTAGGGTATATTTTTAGTTAAGTTGCATGGATTGCATTTACATGTTTCACCCAGCATTACTTCCATACATGTAAACAAAAAGAAAACTAGTTTGTGTCATTTTAACCAAGTAAACCTAGTTTATACCGTCATTTGAAATAATATTTTAAAACATGCAGGGGTTTTGTTGCGATTTTTGTCATAAATAAGACTAGAGCCTCTTCAAATAAGGAATTAAAAGCTTTATTATATGTAGACTATGCAAATTATTGTATAAATTGAAAAGAATAATACAAAAAAAATATTGAAATTAAAATTAATTAATTAAAGGTTCTTAATAATTTTATATATTGTTATTATTTTTTATTATAGAGTAAGCTGACATCATATAGAGACTTGCAAAAGGCTGGAAAAGAACTGAATAGTGATCAAAAAGTAGCAGTCGCTAAATATGATGAGGTTGCCCAAACTTTGGAGTTTGCAAGGGACTTATCCAAGCAAGTCACATCAATAGCTACTTCTGCAGAGAGAGAGGCTAAGAAACAAGCAAAGAAGGTACCACACATATTTCACCGACAATTTTGATCTATATATTCTAATTTAAATAGCAGACCCTATCAACCCATAACAATAACTCTTATGGAATTATTTTTAAAAATCCAGTAAATAATTATATACTTTCTTCGATCTTCTACTAGAAATACTGATATTATTAATTTAGTATATGAATACTGGAATAAAATCTCACAAGTAAATTTATGTTTTCTTTTGTAAAATGTCTTTTTTAAAAATGAAACCTAGCTAGATTGATTTATCGCCCCCGAAAGTCCCTGCATACAAAATTTCATAAAAATTCTTGAAACTGTTTCCGAGATTCAGATTATATATATATACAAGAATTGTTTGTTTAAAGGTATTAGATAAAATGCATTACTGTGGTTCATAGGCTCGCTATTAAACATCAGACTAGTTTCAAAACTTAGCTTGAATTATATGTAATGTAATTATAACAGCGAAATTACACCTAGTTTTGGAAATAATTATTTATTGTCTAGTATATTTGGAGTATTTAATAAACATGATACTCTCTTAACCTATATATTAATATTTAAATAAATACAGGATGCATGGGTGCGTTATGCAGCAGAAACCAGCAAAATTCGTGAAGTATTGCTTGTTTTGGATTGTCTTAACCAAATGGGGAATACAGAAGCAAGAAATGACTTTCTGAATGGGGCAAATGGTGCAGTTAAACTCGCAGAAGAGGATCTGAAAATTTTAGATGATCTGTAAGTGTCAACTTTTATATACAGGTGAATTTTTGAAATGGGTGTGGATGACTAAATATCCTAAACTATAAGGAATAGAATAATATACTCAAAGGACTCTCGAGCCCGATTTTGATAAAAACTAAAACTACATCATAGAATTTTTGAAAAATCAAGTTTTCTAGCCGGGAATCGATCCTGCTGATTTCATAAACAAAAACACACTATGTATTATTATACCATTCGATAGTGTTGCTTATATGGTCAAATTCTGGGAAGTAATGACATACATATAACACATTTGATCCTATCTGAAAACCAGCGCTGCTTCATTTTGATGGAGCTTTCTTAGTATTCTTAATTTTATTTTTTATAATTTGTTCATTTGTATGTGTTCACCTATTTATGAGTCCAAAATATATATTTTCTTTCTTTCCTATATGCCTAGTACAGAGCAAATTTTTTTATAAAGTCAATTATCTGATACTGTGGCCTTTAACCTTCATATTGCTTTCATTATTAATAAGTGAACAATGCTGCGGGTTCATTGAAAAATAAATCAAAGATATTACATGAAAATATGAATCAGTTTATTAAAATTCTACATTTTCCTGAATATGGTCCTTTTTAGTAACACTATCGAATGTTGTAATAATACAGAATGCATTATATTTATTCAATGGGTTTGATTCTTGGCTAGGAATATTGATTTTTCAATAATCCTATGATGCAGTTTTAGTTTTCATCAAAATCGAGCTCGAAAATCCTTTGAGTATTTTTCGCTATTCCTTATAGTTTCAGATTTGGCCATCCATGCCCATTTCAAAATTCACCTGTATATATGAAATGATTAAAATATTATAATTACATCCATTCGCTCATCCATCCACTCTTACTCACAGGTGCGACACGACATGCGATGGTATATTGCGACATGGAGATTTTAGTCATACACTAGTGCAATATCCCATACCACTCGGCCTTTGATGTTTTGCGGCATATATTTATTCTGATATGAAACGTTAATTAGTAATGATTTTCTAACAGTATTACTATATCTGTAATCAGTTTTACTAACAAATATAAAGCATAAATTTTTGTATAAAGGAAACGTCGGAAACGGAAACCCGAGAACGAAAATGAAGGTTCCATTTCCTTCCCGGGTTTCCTTTACTTAATATGATACTCCTTTATTTGATATGGCGAATCGTCATATCATTCAAGTCATATTTAACTTCATATAACATGTATAGATTCCACAATATTGTGTTGCACCTGTGTGAGCCTTAATACCACATTTTCCCTAATATGGTGATACCTGCTGCAGGCAGTTGTTTTTTATTCATCCATTTTGTTCCCCAATATTCCTATCCATAAAGATACGTAAGGGTATTTAGTATTCATTAAGGGAAGTTTGGGGGTCACAAATAGTTCATGTCTCCAGTTACTATTTCACTCTCTCTACTTCTGTCTGGACTATTTTGCCATTTCTTTTCATTAGTGGTTACTTGATTCTACAGATTATTATATATTAACTGCAAGAATAAATGCCTGGATAAATATAACATAAAAGTTATTGTTAAGGAGGTGGAATAGGGATTCACAGCTGTTATTTTAACTCGGGTTAACTTATTTGTTTACTACCAGTCTGTGGTATAATATTTAGATGTTCTTGAATGGTCTAAGTTATTAATAAAAAGTATATGTATTCTTCAGGTACCCTGAAGTGACACCCAAGCATGAGGTGAATGAGGAGGGCCAACCTGGATTTCATATTCACACAACAAAAGCGGCTGAACATTTGTATGCTATAATTGATGGCAAACCTAAAGAAATATTGGGCACTACTTACACTCATATCAAGGAGATTGTGAGTGCAGTCCACGAGTGTGGCTACTTTGACCGTTCAGCTGATATAGTAGCAACGGAAATTGAAGAGATTCATATCCCAGTTTCCGAAGTAGAGCCTGTTGAAGTGGTGGACAATGAGTTGGAGGCGGAAGTTGCAGCTGCGTACCCGCCGGGCGCGCTTCCTGTGCCACCTGCGCCAACCGTCGTTCCCGCGCCCGCCTATCCTCTTAGGCCTTTGCCGCCTATCACGTTACAGGAGGTCGAACATGCGTACTTCGCCCAGCAATATCCTCAGCAAAGACCGATCGCCGAAGTCATCGGGTCACAGAATTTCTACTTCCTGCAAGAGTCTGAGATCGACAGTCCTGTTGGTACACCACAGCCGCCGGTGATTCCCAACCAGCCCTCGCCGCCAGCACCGATTCCAACTCAGACTTTCACAAATCAACACTTCGTGCAGCTGCCGGGTGGGCGCGTAGCCGAGCCGGGCACGTTACCGATGCCGCCGCAGCCACACTTCGCGCCACACCCCGAGCACGCCGGCTTCCCGCCCGCCGGAGTGCCGCTGCAGGGCGTGCCGGCCGCACACACGCACGTGGCGCAGCTGCAGGCCGCACACGTAGGGTCCGCCATGCAGGCGCCGCCGCCCGGCCCACAGCCCGCTTCGGCAGCACCTCTCGCCGCCGTCCCGCCTGTTATGGAGGAACGCCCGGTCACTTCGCCCGCAGACGATAAAAACGACGATGAGATCAAGGAGGGTGGAAGTCCTGAACGTGATGATGGTGGTGATCGCAAAATTCATGGACAAGGCGACGGCCAAGCGAGGTATCGACGATTCGGACGCGGCGGCGGTGGTGGTAGGGGCGCCCCGAATGGACATCGTGGCCGTGGAGCTTTCCAGAATAGACAGGGTGGAGAGGGCTATCGAGGTCGGCACCCTGGAGACTATCAGGGCAGATCCGGCAAAGAAGGCTACCAGAACAGACAGTACGACGGATACCAGAACAGGCACGGCAAGGACGGATACCAGAATCGCGGAGGAGATGATCGCGACGGATACTATGGTAACGGTGACACGGGTGACAGCCACCAAAATGAAAATGGTGGCCGTGACAGATATAACGATAACCAGAGCTACCAGAGTGGTTTCAAGGGGCGCGGTAGAGGAGGGCCCCGCGGTGGTACGCGCGGCGCGACGCGGCCACCTCGTCCGCAATACACACGTAAACCGGAAAAAGTTGAATAGTTTATGTGGATCTCGAAGGTGTGTTGCATAGGCAACATCACCACGATATAAATGTATTAATATGATGGACAAATTTATTCGTGGAAGGCAGATTTCACCGGCAACAACGCGCTGTGGTTAACAAACGAGAGATTATGGTATAAAAATAATTTAAAAAACAATAAAAAAAAAGTAAAATATTAAAACTTGAAACTGAATAAAAAATAAGTTACTTGAGTTTAGATGTATGATATATGCAGTTATTAATACTTACGTAATTCTAGATTCTCGTTTAAGTTTGTCACGCAAGTGACTAGTGACGCGGTACGAGAGGGCCGCTCGTGGCCGCCGTCAGTCGCTCAGTACCTCGTGCGTGCCTCGTCCTCGTGATAATATAAGTACAGGATATGTGCACACAACTGACTAAACACTGTCAACTTGGACCTTTTTCCAAATCACATTGATCTTTGTACTTTTAATACAGTTGGTTTAAAAAATAGTTATTATGTATGTTTTAAGATATTCTATAAATATTTGTTTGTGATTAAATAAACTGTATGTATAATAAGTATATATAAAGCTTTTGTCTCAAAAATATATACAGAGTGGAAATAAACATATATTACTTAAAGGGGGTCACATATTTTAAATATTAAAAGAAAGCATGTTTCACTAAAAGACGTTTGTTTGTAGGAATGAGAAAGACTCTATTCCCACCACCCCTTATTCTTAATTATATTTCTATAATTTTATAAAGCGTTTATAGAACATTCGTTTTTTTATAAATATGGAGATATAAGTCATTCGCTTGGTTCAACTAGGTATAGAACCATTATAAACAATGTCATCCGTATTTTTTTAACAGTACTGAAAATATCTATATTAAATAAAAGGCTTTTTTTCTAATAGGATCGCGACATCAGGAACTTCATACGTAACAATGTCAAAAATCGGCTGTACGGTTAACATACAAAGAGGTGAATGGGAAAAAAACTAATGTACAAAAATCCCTAATTTGACATTTCTAACGCACGTAAAAAATGACAAATTAGGGATTTTGTAGTTATATTAACATCTTTTTTTATATAAATGAAGGATATAATTGTTAAAGACATATTGAAAATATTTTTTACCCAACTACCATTTTGGGGTAGAACATCTCGCCGCTTGCTGATATTGAGTACCTACTGAATTAACTTAGTTTAATAAATCATTGAAAAATTAACCTAGTTCCTTTTATAACTACACTAATGATTAATTTAGAATGATAACATGTTAAGAAATGTTTATATATATATCGTTCTTCGAAACTGACAGTCCAATTAGAAAAAAAGAGCGGCATATACTTAATTTCCAGTTAACGCAGTGTCTTAGACTGAAGAAATAAATATATTGTTATCAGTAACCTGATTGTAGTAATGACGAAAATGTAAAAGTTGTATTGAAAAAAAAACAGTCGAGTATAATCTGCTTTCTTCTCGATTTAAGGTCGTTTCCCATTCGTTTTATCTACTCTGTATAATTTTGCTACTATTTCTGCGCGATTTTTTGAGTTTTGTATTTAATTATATTACAATTGAACAGATATGATATACCTAATACTTATCTTATTCCTGTTGACATTTTATGATTTAAGAAACTGAACTGGCCATATCACTTCTATGTATGTATGTACACCGGGCTCTGGCGCAAAATTTGCAAATTGTTCGTAATGTTGTTTTTATATATGTATATTGTATTTATATTAATTTAGACAAGAGACAATAACAGGAACTTCTTATGTATAAACAAATCATGTACATATAAACGTTTGAATTTACGTGTTCAGTATATAATTAGATTAATTTAAAAATGATCACTTAAAAATTTTATTCATAATAGGTAGAAACGGGGGTACATGATATGTTCCATAATTTTTCTATTAACATCACATTCCGGATCAGAGAAAAAATCTACAGGAATATATTATTTACAAACAATTTATATATGTGACTGGTTCATATAAAATTATAATAGATTTCTTTGGCGACAGTAAATTGCGTTCTCAACTTTTTTTTGTGATACCAATTGAACTTTTTTTGACATAACTTTTTTTATATCCTAAATGGATCTACGTTTGGCTACCAACTTGCCTGATGTTAAGCTACGGTGTGGCCGAGGATGAAGCACGTAGATCCAGAATACATCTATTCACTTTAAGTAGAGTAAATAGATTAGGGGAGAACGATAGTTGGGGAGTTGATGCAACTACCCAGACCCGTCTCCCACAATGGTTGCACCAGACTATATCCCGAACCACGACTGGGTCGCTTCATGGCTCTTCATGGTTCATGCATGGCTTCGTCCGGTGGGTGGTAACCGGCCGCGGCAGAGGCCTTCCACCAGAGCTGTGTTGCCTGTTTTGCACCATCCGGGGCCTCGTGGGATTCCATTCTAAGGGTGCACTCATACGGACGAGGGTAACTCAGCCCCAAATATCCCAAAAAACTGTTATCTCAGTAGTGAAGCATTGGGTAGTGTATAATTAATTTTCGAAATTTTTATACGCAATTTTTGCTAAAATGTAGTAGTAAATTTGGCTATTATTATGTTCGTCTTAAACGTGCTTTTTTATTGAAAAGATAAATTCCAAAAATTAGAAAACATTAAGATCATATTTTTGTAATATGTTTCTTTTTGCTTCCTCAATTTGTTATTATAAGTTAAGTTTACGCAGCGTAATAACTTTATTCAAACTAAGTTAAGATTCATAATTCAAAATATGACTAGGAATGTAAGTTTTCAGATTTTGTATTAAGAATCTTACCTTAGTCGGAAAAAAAAAAAATACTAAAAGAAAATACTGACCTGAATGGATAGACCGATAGTCTTTTTGAAATAAGAGGGAAATGAGTCTGTTATTATCTTGTCTAAATCAATACGTATATTACCTGGAATCCTAGAGCAAAAGATTTTAAAATTGAGATCCTTTTTCATATAAGTTCCCCAGTAGTATAATGCACATTTAACGTCCAAGTGCACATTCTGCGCCAAACTCGTACAATGGAATGCATTAAGATCTATGATACGTGAATATCTCTATTTGATTTTGCTTGTATTTATTTATCTTTCAGATAGAGTTATTGTCGTCAAATTGATCAGATGTAACTTTATTGTGGTAATTGGATCACCTGAATTATTTTTGTTTGTCTTGTCCATGCTTTTTTACATAATTCCTTATCATTGTTCTCAATAGAGGCTGTGTGCAAGCAAATTAAAAGTATTCTATAAAAAAATATATTATTTAAAATCCCGTAATTCCACGACGCAGAGGTAATATTTTTTTAAGGTAGGTAGGTGTTTATATCCATAGCGGCTCGTGGCTATCGATTAATCGAGATTGAACTGCTTTTGCCACTAGATTTGGTGAGTTATAGACTATTTAATGTTTAACCCTTTCATCCCCATTTAAGCTAATATGACGGGTTAGAAAACAACTAGTAGCCGTACAATAATTTTCCTTTACATAATAAATGATGGTAAAAATACATAAAGGTAGATTTACAATACAGAGGCGCCAATTCTGATGTAGCAAATTAAATTTAGATCATAGCTCTCTAATAATTTATTCATGTCAACCTATAATTTCCATAAAGTTTTATTTTGGACGTTTCTAATTTTAGTGACTACAAAAAATGTTGCCTACCAAAACTATTCGAAGATTTTAATTTGGCATACTATAATTCGAATTTGACATCCCATAATTCGTCCCGTCTTGTTCATATATCAATTTTTAGAAAAAGACAGCAATGCTCTAAATTTAGTTTAATTTCAGAGTTGGGCGTAATCAACTACTTTTGTAATCAGATTACAAGTAATCATGATTACATTAATCATGATTACATTAATCATGATTACTTTTAATCGTTAATCTTGATTACAGTAATCAGTAATCATGATTACACATGCTTGAGTTTTACCGACTTATTGGTCAGTGGGTCGTCTCAGGGGTTAGACTTTCAATTTTTTTTGTCATATTCATGTTTATAGTCGTACAATAACCAAATCTAACGAAAGTTGTAAACAAATATTTCTAAGTTTCCCTGATTTTCCATCTTTGTTACATTAAAATTAATTTAGATATTCGAAAAAGGACTTATAGGGTACCGACCGACTATATCCCAAAGACCAGACGCACTGTAAGGGTGCGGGAGACGGTTTTGACGCAGAATGTCCGTCCGCTAAGGATACATCGATGGCTGCTACTGGAACTCCTAGACGAGTAGAACTAGGTGTGCCGAGCTTGGGCTCATTTTATTATTTATGATGGGATCTTACCTAAGAAATTGCTGGAGTGACCTGAAGGTGTACTTCAGTAGCTGCTACTGGAACTCCTAGACTAGTAGAGTTAAGGGTGCCGAGTTTTCTTTTGTTGCGTTAGTCATGATGAGATCTTACCTAAGAAATTGCTGGAGTGACCTGAAGGTGTACTTCGGTAGCTGCTACTGGAACTCCTAAACGAGAAGAGCTAAGTGTGCGGAGTTTGGGTTCATTTAGTTAGTTATGATGAAATCTTACCTAAGAAATTGAAAAGAATTGTTACATTAGATAGAATAGTTACATAGTTTAGTATTTTCAACCGTTACAAAAAAGTGAAATCTTTATTGTTATAACAATAATTGGTAAATGTTTTTATTAACATTTTTTAAATTCTTATAACTTTTATGAAAAATATAATGTTAAATGGCTAAATGTGAACCTTTTTTATTGCCTTCCTTAATTCTACTACATTATTTTTAAGATGAATCATTCAGGCATTGCAAACAGCGCCATCTATTGACACATGCAAATCAACTTACATGCAAACTTTAAAGTACCCATTTAAAAAAAACTATTATAAATATAGTTTTAGGTAGTTTTATATTAAGGAGATTCTAAAAATTGCGAATGTTAATTTTCATTATTTATATCTTTATAATTATTTGGAATTTCACACAAACTTTATTATCAAATCGATACTTATAACGCCATCTATTGAGATTGATTTACCCCATGATACGGTGAAGGAAACCCTTAAAGACCGAACTCCGAAAAAGAAATAAATCTCAATAGATGGCGCTATAAGTATCGATTTGATAATAAAGTTTGTGTGAAAATCAAATTATAAAGAAAATAGGTAATGAAAAATTAACATTCTCACTTTTTAAATCTAAGTACTAAACTATCTAAAACTATTTCAATAATTATTATTTTTTAATTTGTGGTTCTTTGGGGTTTGAATGTGTCAATAGATGGTGCTGTTTGCAATGTCTAAATGATCAATCATAAAAATATTTACCAACGAAGATTTCACTTTGATGTCACGGTTAAAAATACTAAACTATTTATATAAACATACAACATATAGCACTAATAGAATGTAACTATAAATACAAAATTATTATTTTGAACCTACTGGATTTGAACCTACGCGCGTCAGATACTCAAGCGTTCAACCAGGCCTAGTCGCCATATAGACTGAAAAGGTGATGTCGTCAACGTGAGATATTTGAATGTGGAATAGCTTAGTAGTCGTGAAAGTTTAATTGGCACACCTAGCTCTACTCGTCTAGGAGATCCATTTGCGGCCACCGAAGTACACCTTCAGGTCACTCTAGCTTTTTCGTAGGTAAGATCTCATCATAACTAACAAAACGAATCCAAGCTCGGCACACTTAGCTCTACTCGTCTAAGAGTTCCAGTAGCAGCTGCCGAAGTACACCTTTAGGTCACTCCAACATATTCTTTGGTAAGATCGCATCATAACCAAGAGGACTCATCTATAAGTGGTAATTAATTATTGATTTTGCCACAACATGCACTAAAAACACCTTGTTTTGTTTTTAGGGTTCATGTATGTATGTATTTCTTTATTCCACTGTAACTTCTATAAGCCTGAACCAATTTACCACATTTGCAAACCGTTCATAATCAAAAAAGTAGTCTAAAAAAGTAATAAAAAATGTAGTCGTAAAAGTAACAAAAAGAAGTTGTCAAATAAAGAAATAAAAAACAGTAATCAAAAAAATAATCAAATCAGAAATAAAAAAAAACGAATAAAAAAAGTAGGTAAACAAAAAATGTAATCAAAAATGTAATCAAAAAAGTAGTCAAAAAAAGAAATAAAAAAAGTAATCAAAAAAGTAGTCAAGAAAAGTAATCAAAAAATGAAATCAAAAAAAGTAGTCAAGAAAAGTAATCAAAAAATGTAATAAATAAAAAAACAAAAAAAGTAGTCAAGAAAAGTAATCAATAAATGTAATCAAAAAATGAAATCAAGAAAAGTAATCAAAAATGTAATCAAAAAAAGTAATCATGATTACGATTACAAACTACTAATCATTAATCACTGAAATGATTACTTTTTTAATTTAATTTACTTTTTTTTTTTTAATCATGATTACAGATTACAAAATGTAATCGTAATCGTTAATCGTTAATCTGATTACATTTTGCCCAAGTCTGTTTAATTTGTTCCAATTCCAATTTTAGACAATTATGGCTCCATCGGGTTAACGATGATTCTGCCAATCTCAAGGTTTTAATTTGTTACATCAGCACAGCGGTGCGAGCACGGTTCGTTTTGTCAAATTTGACATGAAGTGTTGACAACGATAAAATTCAATACCTACCTATATAAAAACTTTTATCGAGTCGGCAAGTTGTCGAAAAGATCCGTGCTCGGACGCCTGAATTGACGCAATTGGCGATAATTCTTCTTGATGAACGCTCCACCAATGGAGAAGTTCACGGATGTTGATAATACTATAGCAGGCGAGCACAAGCGGGGATTTCTTCGAGCGCGGCAGATGGACCTTAAGGGGGGTTACCTTGCATCCTGATGAGTACTTCCACCATGTATAAGTCATTTATATATTATTCGTGTTTTATGGAAGATATTAATTCTAGCTTGGTTGACAAATTGACATTAACCATTTTTTTTCAAGCGATGGTCTGAAAGCAATGACTGAGAAGGACTATGTGAGAAGAGAAAGTCAGAGATGATGGAAAGAGGCGTGGAGTGGGGAATACATGCTTTACTTTAGCTGCACGCCCTAAACTTCATCGACGATTTTTGCTACTGCAGCTTGTGGAAATCGGCAGATTATATCTTATCCATTATAATTTATTTCCTCAGATTCCCTCCAGATTTCCTTCCGCCAAATTCCCTCTATTGTTGGCAGCGAGCATCTAACCACTAGAAAGCTATGCCGATTACTTCTTCAGACACAACTAGCGTTGGGCGTTGAATGAACGAACTAGTTACCACCATTTTAACTTGAGCCTTACCACGGCTCGGCTTGTAATTCGTTAATAGAATACCTATAATTTATCCGTACTGTCACTTAAGGGCCGTTCAAGTATTACGTTTACGTAAGCAGTGTTTTTGTAATTAAGTACCCCCACCTCCCCCGCGTCAGCAAAAGTAAGCAAAGCTTACCCCCCCCCCATGCTTACGTAAACCTGTGTAATTGTTTTTATGTGTTCTGATGTCTCGGTTCTTAGCGAGTAAACGTATCTATTATCTTCGGGAATCATTGAAAATTTGGTAATATGGTGTGGGAAACCATCTAAGACATCAAACTACAATAAAGATGGCATAACTTGAAGATAGTACCATTAGTAGATAGTACAGATAAGTTACCTGTAACAAATTTTTCCACTAGGATTTAAACATCATATTTATTTTATGACAGCACTCTGCCCTTTTGTAAAAGTGTCAAAAAAAAAGATTTTTTTGGTTTGGTATAACAGTCAAGTCACAACAACTTAAATATTGTGACTATATGAAATTAGCGTACGTTGAAATTATTTTATAGATGCATATTGCATTTTTTACACCTAATAGAAGCTGGTATTGCGTAGACATATCACAAATTTAGTTGATTAAAAATTATCACCATAGTAATATCTTAGGCTTTCGCGATCACTACACATTATAATAAAACAACTTTTAACCGGATTAATCGCGTGTATTATTGGTTTTAGTTTTTCCTGACGTTTCGAACACTTAGCAGCGTTCGTGGTCGTCTCCTGTGACTAAGAAAATAATATATAATTATCACCATGCTGCGTCATATTAACAGCAGCTTGTTTTACAATATATGGTCGCTTGAGAAGCATTTATTAGACGTTAAAAGTTCGTCGCTTACCTATTAATTCAATAGACAACTAAATATATTTGAAGACGAGAGTGACATTATAAAGAAGCTGCCTTAATTTGCACCCGTAATAAAGAACAAATTTTCATAAAAGCTATACTTTTTTACATAACGCACGTACGAAGCTCAAACTTAATATCGTGAAAGTAGCAATTAGTAAGCAATTATTGATACAACAACAATGATTTCAAAAGAAAGGATACGCCCATCTAAACATTTTACAGAAAACTTCTTCATACAAGTAAAAGTAGCGCTATCTGCCATAACTCATACGAACTACGTAAGTGCCGCGTTTCATAGGTCGAAGACTAAACCTTGTACGCACGTCCATGACTTTTTATCACAACTATATCTGCATCGTTATCACATAATGTCTTTTTATCAATATATGAAATCTACATTTTGGAACGTGGCATTTCTTGACTTTCAAAAGTACCTTTATATGGTTTAATTGGAATAAATGATTTTGACTTTGACTTTGATTTTATTATTGGTCAATATTTTTATATAGGTACACATCAGTCACGAACTGAACTGAGTTTTTACCCACTGCGCTAGAAGGAGGTATATGTTATTGGGTATATGTATGTATATTTCTTTGGCAGGCTCTGTAGCCTAAACGGGTTGACGGCTTGAGAGCTGTCGTTAAATTATATTAGTTTTTTAAACTAAAATTGATTGCGATAATAATACATGTCACAAAAAAATTTATGTACAACAAATTAATATCAATCAGCTTTATTTGAAATTGTAAACTATATTGTTATAATAATTATGAATTAACATATTAGGTACTTACTAAAAATGACGCTCGTTCGACGTTAATTCGCGCGCGCTGCCGACCACACAATTATACCTTTAAAATGTGTTAATTTAATTGTAACAGAAGAAATCTAGGGTTATTTACCGATGATTCCTTTTTAATCTTTGTATCGTAATTTTTGCAGCCTTTTACCACGCAACTAGGCATATTTATGACAAACAAATACACGCTCTCTCCTGCGCGCGGTCCACTGTCGACTAAAAAAGTACAATGTGCTGCCGACTGAGTTGCGTTGGCCCTAAACTGTCATTTTAGGGCCATCTCTATCCATATCCATCTCTATTTTGTCCGCCTTGTCGAAGCTTTTCGAGTGACTTGTGCATAGCGAGATTAATCCTATATTACATAACACCATAATCAAACAACAACACGGATTTGTTAAGAAAAGGTCCACTGTAACAAATTTGTTAGTTTTCACTGACTACCTGTTCAACAATATGGATAGAAGATTACAGGTTGATACTGTGTACACGGACTTTCAAAAGGCCTTCGACAAGGTGGATCATGAACTACTTTTAACAAAAATAGCTTACAACGGTATACGAGGAGATTTGCTGCGATGGTTCTCATCTTACGTCTTGAATAGAACTCAAAAAGTAGTAATTAAGGGTTTTGAATCAACATCCGTAAATATGACATCTGGTGTGCCCCAGGGTTCGATTTTGGGTCCTTTATTGTTTATTTTATATGTGAATGATATAGAGAAATATATCAAAAATTCGAAATTTCTACTCTATGCGACGACTTAAAAATTTTCAGAAATATTCAAAGTCATTCTGATTGCCTTTTGTTTCAGGAGGATCTAGATATACTCGCAGCATATTGTGTTGATAATAAACTTCAACTAAGTTTTTCGAAATGCTTGTCTATTTCATTCACAAAAAATAGAAATATTTTTGATAAAACATATAATTTAAATAATACAACATTGCAAAAGGTAACATCAGTTAGGGACCTTGGAGTGCTCCTGGATAACAAACTTCATCTCGACCAACATATTGATAAGATCATTAGTAAAGCATTTCGTATATATGGATTTGTAATGAGATGTATGACCGATTTTAAGCATTTCAATACTTACATTCATTTATTCAAGGCGCTAGTTAGATCACAGTTGGAATATGCCGTACAGATATGGAACCCTTTATATAAGAAATATATTGATAGCATTGAAACTGTTCAATATAAATTCCTTAAAGCCACACATTATCGATGTTTTCTAAAAACTACCTGCTATGATAATTTATTAAAACACTACCAACTCTCCAGTTTGAATACTAGGCGCATGTTCCTCGAAACAAAGCTTCTTTATGATCTGTGTAATGGCAAATATGACTGCTCAGAACTAGAACTAACAAATATTGTGTTATATAGTACCTCGGACTGTTGTAAGTCGCGAGGTGCGTGCCCGCCCACTATTTGCAGTGCCTTCCTGTCACACAAACGCTGGGCTGCGTGCACCATTGCGACGTTTAGCAAAAAATTATAACTCTGTATTTTCAGATTTAGATTTGTTTCACTTGTCGGCCAGTAAATTTCGAAATTCTCTAATTAAGGCTTTGGAAAATTTATGAATCTATTTATCTATTTCTCCTCTTTTAACCGACTTCTATGTATACTGTATAATTTAATAACACACAATAAGTAAATTTTTTTTTTTTTTTTTTTTTATGTTATATGTCGCCTGATGGTAAGCGATTACCGCCGCCCATGGACACCCGCAACACCAGAGGAGTCACAAGTGCGTTGCCGGCCTTTTAAAAAGGAGTACGCTCTTTTCTTGAAGGCTTGAAGGTCGTATTGGTCCGGAAATACCGCAGGCGACAGTTCATTCCACAGTTTTGTTGTGCGAGGCAGAAAGTTTCTAGAGGAACGCACAGTTGTGGACTGCCAACCATCTAAATGATGGGGATGGAACTGCTGTCGCGTAGAACGATGGCGGAAAGAGGCGGCAGGGATCAGTCCGAACAATTCCTCGGAGCACTCCCCATAGTATAGGCGATAGAAGATGCATAGCGAGGCCACATCTCTACGCAGCGCCAAGGGGTCTAGCCGGTTTGAAATATCTTGGCAGTCGAATATACGAATCGCTCTTCGTTGGATGCGGTCCAGAGGGAGAAGCTGGTACTGGGGTGCCCCTGCCCAAAGATGAGAGCAGTATTCCATGTGAGGCCGGACCTGCGCCTTATAAAGTAGTAGGCGGTGGGCCGGAGTGAAATACCGTCTCGATCTATTGAGTACACCAAGCTTCTTGGAGGCTAGCTTAGTCTTACCCTCTAAATGGCCGCGGAACTGGACTTCGCTCCATATGTCGACACCAAGTATTCCAATATTGGCTGAGGCAGTTAATGGGGTGCTCTCAAAACGAGGAAAAACAACGAATGGCAGTTTTTTAGCGGTGAATACGCAAACTTGTGTCTTTGTGGGATTAAATTGGACCAAATTAAGTCTACCCCAATCTGAGACTTTCTCCAAAGAGGTCTCAATTTCAGACACAAGTTTGTTTCGGCTCTCGATGACGTTTTCCCGAGAAATATTAGCGCCACCGGTATAGAAAGCATCGCCTGTGCTATCATCCGCATAACAATGAGTGCCGCTGATTTGCAACATGTCATTGGTATGGAGGAGGAACAGAGTAGGCGATAGCACACAGCCTTGAGGGACACCAGCATTTACAAACATGGAGTCGGAGCATTCACCGTCAACTACGACCTTTATGCTTCTGTCTGCAAGAAAACTGGTGACCCATTGGCATAATTTCTCGGGAAGCCCATTGGAAGGGAGCTTCGAAAGAAGCGCTTTGTGCCAGACCCGATCGAAGGCCTTCGCCATGTCCAAACTGACCGCCAAGGCTTCCCCCTTAGTCTCAATCGCCTGTGCCCAACGATGTGTCAGGTATACTAGAAGATCACCAGCCGATCGGCCTTTACGAAAACCGTACTGCTGGTCATCAAGCAGCTGATGATCCTCTAAATATCGAAGGAGCTGGCAGTTGATAATGGACTCCATTATCTTCGAGAAAAGGGAGGTTATGGCTATCGGTCTATAGTTGGACGGATTTGAGCGGTCGCCTTTTTTAGGGATCGGGTGGACTAATGCTGTCTTCCATGATGTCGGGACTATGCCAGAATAGTAAGAGAGCCGAAAAAGACGTGTTAAAACTGGTGCCAACTCTGGAGCGCACATCTTCAACACAATAGGAGGGATTCCATCAGGCCCATTCGACTTATGGATATCGAGGGATAGAAGTGCTAAACGCACTGCGCGTTGGTGGACCCGAATATCCGGCATAGAGCCCTCGAACCGCGGTATGGTAGGCGGCTCTTGTCCCCCGTCATCCAAGGTCGAGTTGGACGCAAAGAGTTTGCCCAGAAGATCGGCTTTCTCCTTTGCGTCGTGGGCCAACGAATCATTTCCTATGTGTAGAGGTGGAAAGGATGGCTTACAGAAATTTCCTTCGATAGCTTTGGCGAGAGACCAGAACGCACGAGTTCCCGAAGGAAGGCGCTCAAGCCTCTCGCCAACTCTGCCGATGTGCTTAGACTTCGCCCTTGCAATTTCTCTTTTGAAGGACCTGGAGGCAAAGTTATACTCCTTTTTTAATGCGCTGGTATTTTCATCCCGTGCCACCACTGCATCAGCCCAGGCTTGGTAAGCTTCCTGCTTCCTGCAAGAAGCCTTTTTGGAAGATGGACCAAACCAAGGCCTAAATTTGCCACTAATGGGAACCACAGAGGATGGAATGAAAAGTTCCATACCCTGTAGCACCACATCAGCGACAGAATCAGCAACGGCGTTGGGATCATCCGGCGAGAAGCATATTTGTCTCCAGGGGTAGGACGCAAAGAAGGACCGCATCCCATCCCAATCTGCTGACTTGTAGTGCCACACACGGCGGCTGCGTGCAACTCGCGATCGCGGCGAGCACGTGACAGGCACAGTACTCCGGACAAGGCAATGGTCTGAGGAACCAAGTGGTGCGCCTACGGCTACGTGGTAGCCGTCCGGATGATAAGTCAGCAGAAGGTCCAACAGTGAAGGCTTCTGGCTCTCCACATCTGGTATAATGGTAAAATAGATCACTACTGTTCTTGTGCATGAATTTATTATTATTATTAGATGTGGATAACGTTGTTAGTTGCACACTGATGTATTTTTATGTTTGTATTTGTTAATCATGAAAAGTTTGTAATTGTTTGTATTACCTAATAAATAAAATAAAATAAAAATAAACGTTATTTTATAGCTTGTAATTGCTTTCAAATGTATGTGAAGTTTTATTAGTATCCTGTGACTAAGTGACAAATTATGATGAAATTCCGTTCTCCATGTTCAGTCACGATGCACGCGGAGTTATTTGGCCACCGATAAATCTGTATGTGGAATGTATAATATAAACTGAATGATATATCAATAATTAGTTGCTTAGTTCAGTTTAAACCTGTTAAATTTCAGCCTAGTACATACAATAATTAACGATATAATAAAATAAAAGTCAATAGGAAGTGCAAGACCGTGGTAACCCGACCACCACAGAGTACATTATTAACATTTTAAGCGCTTGGGTAAATATCAATTGCCGTGCCCCTAGCGCGCGACTACAAATCGATAAAATAATACCTACAATAAATAATCATCAGCAATCGTTGTATCAATAGAAAAAGTCAAAAAGTTTTTTTATGTTTTTATTTTAAATCAGCCTTATGGCTCCTACAAACAAGCGCGACACAAAGAAACCGCTCATGTCTTTGAGTCGCGTCGCGTCGCGTGTCGCGCCTGTTCGTAGGAGCCTTTAAATTAACCACCCTAATAAAAGAGACAAACGCGAGTGCGAGTGCCTGTCCGACTTGGTAGGTACTGTCACAGTACCTTATTAATGGTAAGGACAACATACAACACAGTTCCAAATTTGAACAATGAATAGGATATGTAGATAAGTAGGTAATATAGGTACTAACAGAATTACATCACAATAATAATTAAAATACTATTTCGATTCATCAAGGAGTTACCTGCGGAAGCTGCCTACCCAACGGAAGTCTTATTTATACCTATACCTACTGAATAATGTGCAACTAACTTAAGAAGAAATTGAAATAGGTCCATCACTTCTAAATTCTTCTATAGATTCGAATAATTCCACTTCGTCGTCACCTTCTTATATTCTTATTAATTCCTCAGTAGTCGTCATTATTGAAATGTGACTATTTTATCGACAATGCACAAATACCCACGAACAACATTAATGGTACTTTCCATTCGTTTGATCCGCTTGTGACGTAGGCAGTGGTCGTATTAATGTGACAGCCGCGCTAGACAAACTAGAGAAATATGTTGCAAGTATAGGCGTCTAGGGATGGGAATTAACGTCAAATGTTGGCATTATACCTTTGTATAATCACTATTCTGAGGGATATTTTTCTTATGAATAATAAGGAAAAGAATTAATAACACAAAGCAATATGTTAAATTTAACTTTATTTCTTATGACACCGTTTATTTTATGCTGAATGATGCATTATACCTGATTATTTAACTGTTTGTTATTTCGTTTTTAAAATGCGCATTGCATTCATTCCATCCCTTTGGTCATATTTATGCGACGCGCGCGATAGATGCCGAAGAAAAGTCCAAGCTGCCAATTACTTATTTTTGTTTAAGTTTTTTCAATGCTCAGAGTTATGAAAGATAATTTTAAGTAATTGTTGTAAATAATAGCTCTATTTAATAATAGTTTTAGTTGTACCACGCAGTTAATAGGACGAAAATAGAACGAAAAAATCATGCATGTTCTCTGTCGCAGAAATACGACACGAGCGGTAGGGACACGGAAATATTTGTAGACATGCGCAAAATGTGTCAGTGAAAAGAAATGAATGAAGTATATCTTTTCGCTCAACGAAGTAGTCCACTCATTTAGTTCAGCAGATCAGAACTAGTCCATGAGATGAGATGAGATATGAAGCTCGCATAGAGTGATTTAGTTACGACTTACGACAAATGACGCACTTCATTTAGTTCACTTTTTTGTAAATTATAGATTGTCCTTCATATTTTATACAGACTTAGGACTGTCACCCATAAATATAAATGTAAGCAAAACAGTGCAGACCTGGTACATAGTTTCGACTAAGTTTGGTGTTGAAGTATTGTGACTCGAGCGTAAAGAAAAACTGAATCACAACTGAACTAAATGAAGTAGAGACACATTCGAATGACTACTGAATGAGTGATATATTTATTTTTCGAAATGAAGTAGTCCATTTCCTTCAATCGTTCGCGAACTACCCATCTCTAAATATTTGTCGCATATATGCGACACAAGCGGTCAAAAGGTTAATACTGCCGACCACGTTTAGGTGGTTATAAAAAGGCGACCACTATGCTATATTCTAAAATATGTTGCGGAACAATTACAGAAGCTAGGCAACTAATTATCCATAACATTTAAATGACTATTTTCGATATTATTTTGCTGGGGTAACACACTGTAAAAATAACCTGTATTACGATTACAGATGTTTCACTATTCCTATAAGACCCATACTCAATATTCATTGCAGTTAAAATACAGTTTTAGGTTTATAAATAAAATAAACATTAGCTAGTAATAGGTTTTATTCGATAAAATTGCCGTTATGTCTTATAGTAAGAAATGGTATTAAAACAAATAGACCTATACCTGTCCAATCTGAACAAAATAAATAAAGTTCTCATTAACTTTAATTACCAGACAGAACCTGTTATTTTTTTACAAGGCTATATAACTACCATAATACTACATTTGCGTAGTGGTATTATTAAAAACCTATACAACCTAAAGCAATTATACAAAATATCTTTTCATAGTGTACTTATATTTAAAAATAGAAATATAATATCGTCACATTTTGTTCATTTATAAATTATAGGGCAGATAACACCGGTCATGCCAAAATGTATTTCACTTAAAATATATGGATATTTTTACACAAATTGAATTTAAAAGTCACTCCGGGAATGTGTTACTTCAAATTGGAACATTACAACAGACTGCTGTAAAGTAACGAAGCCAGATATTATAATATTTTCCATAATTGCCCCATAAAGATGGTGGGGTGAGATCAGTGAGACTGTGATTGATTGCGTAGTTTTCAGCACTAGGTAGTATAAACATAATAAATATGACAACATTTAATGATGTGGCTGCAAATTAATTATTATTTGAAATGAACATTTTAAAACTGAAGATGACACATGCTTACTTAAAAAAGGAAGTACTATGGAAGTCAGATCTAAATTTAAAGCCAAATTGCTAGCATGTCGATTTGTTGCAGCGAATCTTTCAGCAAACGACCGCGAAGTAACAAAATTTAAAAAGTTGTTATACAGATTTTCAACTTATGTCTAAGGATGGATCCACCACAAATTTGACCAAGACAAACTCGCTACGGAATTCAAATTTATAGCGATTTAGCAAACGAACTCACTCTTTGTTATCATGACTGCGTTTTATTTTGTTTACTTAATTTCATTTAGAAAAATTTACTCCAACATGAATACTGTTAGACTTGTAATTAAGTAAATAATTATACAACCTTCATCGAGTTCACAAAAAGTCAAATAAAATGAGTCATCTTACATTCTCTTCTTCCATTATTATAATTTATGTGTTCATAGATTATTAAATCAATAAAATTATAGATACAAAAAGAGTTTACGTACCATTACATTTTGCATTTACAGTAATTAGGCCCTAAAATAAATGAATATCACAAATCAATATTGATGTTTAAAATCTCTTTCTATAAAAAAATATTGTTAAGAAACATTTTTATATTGTAATCATTATGCTCGACAGCTCTCGTGTTTCATCTCTTCTGTATTTTTGGGTATAGCTAACTTATACCATTAAGAATCTATAAGTCGTAGGAATGATTAAACACATAATGTCAGTATTAATGTTGGATGCTACTAAATTTGAGAAAATTTTAATATAAACCAAATGTATTGTACTTATAATAATTATAGCTTGATTGCGCATTAATTATCTCTACATTGTATACGACGTCGTGGCTGTTATTTAATATTGATCTTTAACGAATAGTCCTAAGCTCTTACTTATCACCCAACAGTATGATTTTATCACACTACAGGTAGGTAATAGACCCAACCCAGTTTTATGGGGATGCAAGCTATAACCTATCACCGGCAATTGTATTGACTTAAGCAGACATTGGGTATTGCAATCATAGAGTTATATTTGCTTCAGTTCAATCAGGGTATGTTAACCCATAACTGATATGTTCATAAGCTAAGGCCGCCTTCGGTTTATGATTATCTATTACAATCGCTTAAATGAGCGCAGTAAATAACTAATTAGATCAGCACAGTAAATGTTAACAGATAGATTTCAGAAACAGCGAGCATAAAATGGCACCGGAGTATTTCAAGTAAATACTAAGTATAAAAAACATTAATATTTTGAACAGTCAATAAAATCAGTAAAATGTGAACAGTTGTATTACAAATTATAATTATTCTGATTTGTTTAAAACTACAAATTAATAGATCCTGCCCCAGTTTCGTATGAAATATTATTAAATGCTAAAAAACATATAATAAAATTCCAAAAGTTACATACATACAGCAAGTTTCTCACATGTATAAAAATGAAATGAAAATATTGTCCTTACAAGATATTAGCTAGAGGCAGCACAGTGCGCGAGTCAGTGCCAATGTTATATCATTTGTCGCGACGACATAGCGTGCCGCAGCTTGCGCTCCCACGACTCCGCCTCCGCCCACGAGTGCCGCACGTCCCGGAACAGCTGCACAAACACAAAACTTTAGGCATATGCAAATATCATGTGAGTTTATCCGATAAACCAATTTCTTAAAGTTTTCTAATATATATATAAACACCTGGACATACTTCAAAAGGCTAACCTCTTACCAGATATTACATATACTGTATATGACGATCTCTAATATAATTTACCTAGCTTAATTATAAATTTATCCATAATCAGAGGCAGCAAATTTGAGATGTGATTGCTGCGAGAAGAACGACTATGAGCGATAGAGACAAAGGTCAAGGGATCACAGAGGTAGGACTCGTAGATAAATAACCACATGAATTGTCTTACTACGAGTATAAGTACCGCATGCCCCAAGGCCAGCCCATTAATAGGACAACTAAGATATATTACGGCTTTACGACACAGAAGACCAGTAAAAAAAAAGATTATAAATATTAAAGATTTCTCCACTGAGCCATCTTCATGAATCAACCCGGATACCGAATAGTCTATTATATCCATAAGCGATAGTTGCAAAAAAAACTTCGACCGCATCATCGCTTGACATCAGGTGAGGTGACACTCAAACGCAAACTCATTAAAAGAAATCGATTGTCGATTCATCTACCTTAACGAAAAACCAATATTTATGTGTCCCAGATGGATTGTAGAATCAGTAGTTAACCTTACAGACACAAAAATAGGAGCCCTGCTAAGCAGGGTTCCGTCGAATCAGCCACGAAAAGACAAAGACTTTTTTTTTACTTGAATGGTGACTATCCATTAAATATACCTATATGTCATTCTACATTATGTCTAAACATGGGTAGCACTTTTATTAAACGTATCGCAATGGCAATCCAGCGGAACGTTGTTCAACAGTTTTGTAAAACAGTGGATTCTACTATCCATCTGCGACATATATATTGTAATAAACTTACTCTCTCTGCTGTTCAGTAGCTTTACTACTATCTAGCTCATACTTAGTAGCTAGACCCTGGTATAGGTTAGTACAGGACCTGTGGTTTTATTAAGTCGGTAGAAGTAAATGACAAAAGAAATATATTTCTTTTGTCATTGGTAAGAGCCCAGCACATCATACATGATAGATTTTCCATACAAAGGTTTGTATTTAGCGCCATCTACCGGAAAACAGCTGAAATGTGTTTTAATTTCTATATTAAATGGTTTTGCTATTCAAAGGTACATGTAAGTTACTAACGCTTGGTACGAGAGTATGAAAATCTTCGCAATGTCCTACTCCTCTCTAGTACTGTAAATCTTTTTGCTATAAAATGTACGTCTCAGCAAGTCCAGTCGTTTTTTTATTTCTACATACCTTTTATTAAGCTAATTCTTAAATTATATTACTTTAATATTTTAGAACGTTAAAACTATTCTACACAACTGCACCTACAAGTTGTATAGAATAGTGTTATCAAGCTAAAATATTTAAAGTTATAAATATTTATGGAACGCAAATTACGGTCGCGAGACAGATGTATTGACGTAATATAAAAGAGTGTGAAATGGCACGCTGTTACTCTGCTGATCTGCTCTAATTAGTTTGGGCGTGCGCCCTGCCAATATTATCACAAAATTGTGTACCACGCAGCATACTTGATTGCAACTTCAGACATGCACAGTTATAATACCACTAGTGTTGGTATTCTATCCGGATAAATACTCAATAAACATCCGACACGTATCTAAACGTGGAAATGTTTCAATAGAGCGCTTTGTTGTATATTTATCCATCATTTTAAGTAAATATCCGATAAAAGTGAGTATTTATCCGTTTTGGATAAAAACTCGATATACCATTATGTATGGATATACCATTCGAGTAGGTTTGTCCTCCACCCATCACTAAATACGACAAGTGTATTTGTTAGTTTGTTGCGGCACAGTTTATTGACATACAGTCAGATATCGCCTTTGATGTCGACCGATGCCGCCGCCAGCGTAGGTAGGCGATGACGCTGACTCACAAAAATATGCAAGGGTTATCACATAATTGGGAATACAATAATTTTGTTATTATTATACTCATATAATAATTGATTAAAATTACGTACATATTTCTAGGTTAAACAACAATTTTATTGAGTTTGCGGTGCGTAACGCGCGCGTCTGCCGCTCCGCCTTTGCTCTGTAAGTACATTCGATTCATAACTGACTGTATGTCATTAAACCTATGGTTGTGGGCCCACTCTGCGATAGCGGTACTAGTCACGCGCGGTACCTATGTATATTACAAGCCCCATGCTTTGATTTATGTTCTTCTACTACTCAATCGCCTCTAACTAATCTTACCTTAACAATCGATTATTCGTTATTCGAATGTAATCGAATAAACGGAACAATCGAATTGTTTTTGCATTGCATTGTTTTAAGCAACTATCGCCCATCGCTACCTTATACTTTATATTCCCAATTAGGTTCGTAAACGACTTTAAAAATAATCTTATACTGACTTTGGCATTAAATAGATTTTCACCACTCTCCTTTATTTCACGTGTACGAGTTTTCACGAGCATCCATTTATTAATATCCCTGCAAATTAATTAATATCGTGAATGTCACTCACCTGAGACAACCATACTTCATCCGCCAACAACTCGTTCAGAATCACAGTAGTGTCTTTGCTGGGGTTTTGCATCCTTTTCTCGGCTACTCGCTTACTGCACTCCGCGTACATTAGATACTTCTGATGGGATATCCTTGAATACAACTGCACGCGACTACAACACGTTGCACACACGAGGAACTCCTAGAACATAGAGACGGCTTTGATACAGCAGAGCATCAGTGCTCAAAAATATTTTTATATAAAGAAATATTTAATTAGTTGACACGATGACAAGAAAAACAGACAATCTCAACAGTAACTTCACTGAATGTTTTAGTTATTTATTGCTTGTTTTAGGTTGAAACATTTATTTAATTATTGCATATATTTTAGATAACTGTGCCCTTAACTCCGTCGGCGTGGATGTCGGAAAATAATAAATCCTGTCGTAGGTATCTGAACACAACATTAAATTGTTTTTAATTTTATTTACGTTGCCCCCACATTAGGAATTTCTTCCTGTATCGTGGGTGCGTTTACAGACATATAATCTCATAAGTACACACACACCCAGACCCGGAGCAATTATCTATAGATCGTACAAATATTTGCTCCGTGCAGGAATCCAACCTGCGACACGCAGCGCAGCAGTCGGTCTCTCGACCACTGCGCCAACCGCGCTGTCAATACATAGCGTCGGAATAATAAAAAAAATCAAAAATGCAAAAAGTTCAAGTGTTTACATACTGGATTCCAACTCGATACTTGTCAATCATAATTGCGGCCCTGGTGGACTGCGATCGTGATTAAGCGGTATCGAGTTCGAATCCTGATTCATACCACTTGGTCGAGTAAGCGTTAATAATGTTGAAAATATATAGTGCTGCCCGACCGCTATAACCGATACGTGATGATAATTATTTACTTTAGAAGGTTGACACTTAAGGCAGCATATCCACCAGAAAGGTGCGAAGAAAGCCGAGTCGTTGGGGTGGAAAAAATCCATTAATGGTATCACTTCGATGGGTGAAAGGGTATTTATTTGGTTCAAGTGTAATAAAAGGTGATTTAAATATATTTTTTGGAAAAATTGGTATTTAATGTACAAAAATAGAACCTTAAGTTTTATGGAATAAATTCAAAACAAAGTGTAATGAATAGCAGATGCGCACAATAGGTAGTATGGTATAGACATACCTTTTCGTAGGCGAGGCGCGCATCAGGCTGGACAGGCTCGAGGGTGGCAGGGTTGTAGGGCTGGCCGTACAGCAACAGCCGCGCCACAGCCGCGCGCGCGCAGCCCCTGCATGCGCCCGCGCCACCCGCCACGCTGAGGCCGGGCCACGTGCCCACGGCCGCGTCCAGCGCACGCGCGCCCGCCGCCCCGCCCGCACCCCCCGCTCCGCCTGATACCCGCGCGCGCATTGTCTCCGTCACCTCGTCCACCGTCTTCACGTTCGATAGAAAGTACTCGTCTGAAATGTGACGATGCAGGTAGGCGTAGGGCTCGCTCAGCGCGGCGGCGGCGCGACCGAGGGGCCCCTCGCCGCGCCGCTGGAGCGCTGC
Organism: Xylocampa areola; assembly: GCA_935421205.1. Lineage (NCBI taxonomy): Eukaryota > Metazoa > Arthropoda > Insecta > Lepidoptera > Noctuidae > Xylocampa > Xylocampa areola. Next base: position 9,095,950 of record OW285204.1, read on the forward strand.
TGTCGTGCGGCAAAATCTCACAATGGATTCCGACAACTTATGACGGTCGTCATGCGTCGCCGAGCGGTCGCGCGACAGCAGCGCTGCAGGCGCGCTGCGGTTATTGTATGGAACGAAACTTTTATGCGACGATCGCGCTTCTGTCGAGCTGCGGTCGCGCTGCTGTCTCGCTGCAACAATTGCTTAAAATGAAAGCACCAATATCGACACCGATCGACGCACTTTTCAGCATTTTTTTTTATTAACAGCATATATGATTACGGCTACTATTTCCCTATTATCTTATCACTGTACCACCCTTTCAATCAGCGAGACATTTTTTATTCACCCATTTCATACGCTTAATAAACCTTTAGGGCGAATTTATTTATTTTATTTAAACATAATTATATAAAATGAAGGTCATCAAATACAACGATTACCTTGTTCCTGAAATATTTCCGTTAGAAAATTTGGATCTAATGCGTGTGATATTAATGTTTGAATATAGACTTCGAAGTTCTCCTGGTACATTTGTGTTTCCAACATCCTCTTCTCAATAAAACTACAATCATCGATTGGAAGTTCACTTCTAACTAACTCGACTATTGTCTCCAAATGCGTCTGTGACCTTACTTTAACAGGGACTTGTGAGTACAACTTTTTGTTTTCTGGATTCCATACGGTATACTGTAAAAATAATGAATACGGATTTTTATTTTTTCTAGTCAGCCTAGGCATTATTTTATTAAAATAGCGGTATAAGTTACTCAAAATGTGTGTAGTATGTCTGACTTAAGTTTATTATTCTACACGGTCGGCTCATCGACTGTGTTGACTTGATTCGTGGTGGGTAAGGGCGTCATTAGAGATTTTAATACATTAAGGCGACTCATCCCCATTTCATTAACATTCTGACTGACGGCGCATTTGGCGCAGTGGTCAAGAGATCAACAGCTGCGCCGCGTGTAGTCGTTTTGATTCCCGGACTAAACAAATATTTGTATAATATACAGACATATAATTAACCACGATACAGAAAAAATCAAAATATGGTATTTAGTCTTTTGTTTAAGTTTTGGATAAAATGTTAGATCGCTTGTCTGACAAACAGGGCAAATTATTTCTTATTTCATCATTTCCAGTTGTAAATTTAATCTAATGATAGTTTTTTCGCAGCCTATATAATACTCACTGTAGATATATTACGATATAAGACTTTTCCATTTTCTTCAAATGGTTCATATTTTTGAAGTAATGTTTTGCCATCGACTCTCCAAATAGCAGGCCACATTTCATTCAATTCAGATTTTATTGCTATAAATTCCCCGGACTGAAAGTAAAAAAAAGTTATCATGGCGTATCATCAGAATTTCGTTACTAAAAAGAAAGTTGTGATATTCTCAGGTAAGCGCAACTCATTCAATATCAGAAACTTGCAGTTAATGCACGCGACATTATTGTACTTACTGTGTGCCCAAAATAATTTCCTCGTAGATCTATTTAATGGGCTACAACTTTATGATGGAATATATTGTAACTTGCGTTTTACTTTACTTTGTTTACTAATACTAGATAAACCTTTTGTGCTTATGTAATCCAATGCAATCGGCATCCTTCCTTTAGAGCTGTCAGCAGCAGTAGTTCAAGGGCATTCAAATGATCTATCTCATCTAATTTTCGAAGCAGGATGCGGTTATGTGGTAAACCGAGAACTAAAACCCTAGCGTCACGTCGTGTCTGTTGCAGACTTAGACTTAATTTAAGTTAAAATTGCATACCTGATAGGGCATTTCTTCTATCGGTCTGGTGTTATCTATTTGTCCACTACTGGAAACTTGATGATGAGATTTTATATGTTGCATATTTCTGTTCGCCTTATTGTCGTTATCTGTTGTCCCATATAGCCCATAACCCATATTAGCCCCATGTGCTGCAACTAAAATTTAGATGAACTAATCAAGCTGAGCCTGATTTCTTACTAAGCCCATGTGACTCCAACGTACGTAAGTTAATATTCGAACTTGAATGAAATTTTATCTGATCAATTATTTCGTCGAAAAGATGAAAACAATACATTAGCGTCTATATAAGAATTATATGTTTTGAGAATTTATAACACAATCTGCAAACTACTGTATAGATAAGGATTCTCAAATTGTAAATATATTTTATAAGAATCCCTAACAGATAATCATTCTTTATTATTTTATTCCAACTTATTTGTTATTATTTGTCTTGATAACATAGTGATAAAGGTAGGATAGGTTAAGGAGAAGGATAGCCAATTGATGAAATGATTCATCATTGTGATAACATGTACACACATAACAATACTTCATCTACATTTAAAATATTCAGATGTAAAAAACAATAAACTACATAATTTATATATTGTTATACTGTACATGTTATCCCTATTTTGGCGAAGTGAGGGGTGCTACCAGGAATAATTACAAATTAAAATTATTTAACACATTATCGGTAATATACTCATGTTTATTTTATGTCTTCTCCTATTATACAAAATTATTTACATAAAATATTGAGAGTTGTGCATAAACAAATAACAATTAAATAGAAATACAAAAAACTTATATTCAGGGCATGGCCTTCTAATACATTATCTCGTACTTACTTATAGCTGTCAATGTATTATGCAATTAATTTCCCTTACAATATAAAATCACTTTCAGCTATATAGAATATGCATACACTATTGTAAGTACTAACTAATCTCAAATACTGTAAAATACAATACATTATGTTTATATGTACAACAGACACCCACTGGTATGAATTCCATAAAAAAATATACCATAATTTTGGAATTATTCGTGGTAGCACCCCTTCAGTAGCGAGTATGACAAGAGTCACAAATTCTACAATTTACAATAAAATGGCACTAATTATGTGTCATTAACAACAATTTTGGTGAAATCTTGTTACAGGCTAACCCTAAAAATATCGATGTTTACTAGGATAGGTACATCACATTTCTTTCACAGAAAATATTTACAAATAATATAATCGTAGATTTTATCTAATAAAAATTTACATTATCACAGTTAAAATGTAACAAGTTTTCACGATATTCTGCTCAAAAGGCAGTTAGCTTGCTCCTGTCATACAAGCTTCAGGGCTAGCTCTTCACCATCGCGCTCTACTTCTTAAATGGAAATCTAATAAATTGAACGCACCTTCGTCGGGCTGGTGTTGATAATAGTATTGTTGCTGTGGCGCTGCCTGCAGCGAGGTCACGGGCGGCGGCGCAGGAGGTCGTGGCTTCTTAGGCGCGGCCGGCTGGGGAGCCACTACCGCCGATGGCGTTGGCTTATTTATGCTTGTTCGACCCTTGTTCTTTCCTTTGTCATTTAAAGGTGTACTAGGCACGTTAAGCACTGGCTTATTAAGCCTTCTCGCTTCCTCTTCTGCGTCATAAGCAGCATCCTCGCTGCCATCATATTTTCTTTTCCTATCTTTATTCAAATTATAATAACGAGGATCATCCAATTCTTTCGTTTGAGAGGTAAGAAGACTCGACGACGCGCTATGTATTTGATTAGCACCCAACAAACCTGTCGCACTCATATTCGCTGAAGAGCTCATGACAGGATTACTCAGGGACATACCTGTGTTTATCACGTTTGTCGACGCCATGGCTCCATTGGCACTTTGCTGCGTGGCATTTGTATCACATTGACTTTTATTATGATCGTTTGATGTATAGGGCTTATTATTTGTCGTGTTATTAGTATTAGTTCTAGACCACGTAGACTTCCTGGCGCCCCTGCCGGCCGGCGGAGGAGAAGTGTCTCGCTCTCCTTGTAGAAATTTCAAGTAAGAAGCCATGAAACCTGAACCGGGGCCCGTGACAGGAACATTAAATTTTTTATCCATAATTTTTGAAGTAGCGTCTTGTGAAGTGCTGTTAATGTTCTGCTGCTGTGAAGAGGGTGCTACCGACGATGCAGTATTTGCCCGTTGTTCTGCAAGGAAACCAAGTTCTTCCTCTATATTAGGTACTACCACCTTAGGCTGTTCCTCCTCACGTGTTTCAGGCGTCGAAAAAGATGACGAGGAAGCCGAAGGTGGAGTCTCGCTAAATGACGAAAGTGGTGTTAACTCCACAGAAGATTGGAAATCAGGATGGGGACCTAGGTGAAAGGGAGGAAAGTAAGTCAAGGCATGTCCATGGGGCATTGCTAGTGTCTGATGTTGATTAGTAAAATTTGTTGCATGTAAAGGGGCTTGTGAACCGAAAGCTGAAGTGCCAGGGAACATTTTTGGTGGCGGAGGTGGTAGATTCCACCTCTCAAAATCAAAATAACTACCATTTTGCTGTTGATTACTAGTTGAGCTATGGGCAGGTGGAGGAATTCTGTTTGCCAAATAATCAGCCATGACAACATTTGACAACTCATTCATATTTGTATGGGGTACTGATTTTTCGACACTCTTTCTTCTAGAAGGTATTTTGTTTGTGGTTGTTGGAACTGTTGCAGGTGTTTGACTTTTGCTTGATTTTACTTCTTGTAATTGACAACTTTGTTGCAAACTTTGCAGATTTTTTACTATACTCATTGGATCTCCTCGGCAACTAGAAAGATCTTGTAAAGCTACATTATTACCATCAAAATAGTTTTGTTTATCTGGCAAACTTAGGACCCTACTAGAAGATTGACTCTGAGGAACAGATTCATCATTATGAGTATTACTTTCAGTCAAACCACCATTATTGTAACTATTACTACTGTTATTATTAGAATATTTTCTAGACCCTTGTCGGTCACCTTCCCAACAAGCTTGACCAGAAGGTTGTGTCTGATTTCGTTCATATCTGCTTTCACTGTATGTTTTATTTTGTTCAAGGCCTAAAGCCCTAGTTATAACAGAAGGATAAGCTACTTGACTGTTTTGAGATGGTGATCGTGTAACTGAAACATCTAGAGGAGACCTTGGCGCAGTGTTATTGACTTTGTTGTAGTGATCACTGTGAGGTTGAGGGGAATTAATAGAATTCATAGGACTATGATACATAGGATATGCAGGACTAGACCCATGATCCAAAGGAGAAGTTTGTGGTGCAGCTTGGGATGGACTCTGTCTCCTTGGAACAACCACACCACAATCTGGGCCATTTTGCGAACTACTACTAGAATATCCTGTATCTGTACTAGAACTACTTTTTGCCCGAACATGATAATCTGATTCAATATTGTTGCCACTTTGATAATGTCTAAAACTTGAATTTTGTGTACTGGAATACTGTGAATTATTGATCCTATTCGTCTTTGATGAACTACCTGTACTGCTACTGTAATTTAATCTACCTGGGGCATCCATTATGGAGTAACTTATTGGTGATGACTGGGGCTGAACTTTTTCATTAGTATCACAACTCTTTCTTTGATCATTACTTAGTTCTGGATATATTTTACTTTGAGCTTTTGTCTGTACTTGGGGCGGTTTAACTGTAGGAGATACAAAATTACTAATGCTATTTGTGATTTGTCTGGAAGATTTTTCACTACTTGTATTCTTAGATGGCTGGGAATTATAAATGGAAGCTGATGGCCTAGAGGTAGTACTCGAAGATAACCGGTAATCTTTACTAGTAGGAGTTGAGGAAGAGGTCACCGGTGGAGTTGACACAATACACGATTGCTGTGAATGAGCAGTTGAACTTGCAGAACTTGAATAGGACTTACTTCCTGCATAATCCTGCTGAGATGAGAGTTGACCACTCTTTGCACTGCTTGTACTATACGAATTATCAGTCTGATTTCCAAATGATGACGGAGATTGAAAAAACGTTGATGATGATGTTGAAGTAGCTGGTTGTTTGGATGCAGTTGCTGGGGATCCAGATCTGTTCGTTTGTTTACCAGCACTTGAAATTTGAGAGTTCAAATGATTATTAAGAGTTTGTGCTGCAGCAAAGTGTGCATTAAAATTCTCATATGTTGCCGATGCTTTTGTGGTAGCTGGACTTGGAGATGAGGGTACAACACTTTCATGGGGTAAAATTCCAAATGGGCTGGGCAATTGGTTGTTTCCTTGCCAATTCAATCCTGTAGTGCTGCCTGGAGTTGATGATTGGTCAAAGAATGATGTTCCTTGTGCTGCCAATGTTTGATGCGAGTAATTTTCTCTTAAGGTAGATAGTTCTGATTCTACTGAAGATTGTTTGGATGCAACGGCAGCCTGAGCTTGAGCTATTACTTGGCGATGCTGTGCTTGAAGAGAAGAACTATAGTGTGCCGGTTTGGGATTGGCATGATGAAACAATGGAGAAAAAACTGCATCATACCCTACAGCTGGGGGAGATAAAAATCCTGCAGGATTGAAGGGTGAAGCAGTTGATGAGCCAAGTTGCCCTGCTAATGACGCTGTAGTATGCGCAGCTTGGAGTAGCAACTGACTTGTAGTTGATGGCACTGATTGGCTGCCTAATCCAGAGCCACCACTTGCTAGGTGGTGATGAAAATCCCCACTTGCAGCACCGGCCTGAACCCCTGCTAACCGATTGTATGAATATGCTGACCATGGTCCTACTGGATCCATTACCACCTCCGTGATGCTCAAATGTCAATGTATGTAATATGTCAATAGAAGTCCACACTTTCATCCATAGTTTGTAACACAATCAATTGTATGTAGGTATAGTTACTACTAGCACTATTTTGTAACACTGGAACTCATGTTGATTTTACATGCTCTTCATACAGAGAACACACTCCTGAAAATAAAGAATATGTACGTTAAATAACAAAACAATACATAATATGCGTACAAAAGACTAGTCCTATAAGAACAGAGGAATGTTTAGACAGTACAAATACAAATTATCGACGGAAACAACGTTTCTATTCGTAATCGCCGAAAAAGTAAGGAGCAAAATAAAGCATCGACCCGACGACGAAATAAAAATAATCCGGCGCTTCACTACAGAAGCGTCAGAGTGACTGAACAATACAGAATCCTATTTTACACTGGCAGATATAACCAAGTTAGCATTTATACGAAGAAACATACCATCGCCTTGGTTTTCCACAACCATTTATCAATGTGGTTTCGGAGGACGCTCACAAAACAGATAACATCATAAATATGGCCTCGACTAGTCGAGTGCTCGTTGCGACGGGTTTTGTCTATTGTGAAATGAAAAGCAACTCAAGTTATAGGTCGTACACAACAGATCACTTTTTATATTTCACTATTCAAATCTAAACTCCTTCCGTCGGTATAGTGTTAGTTAAATTTCAGCAATCCATTAACTTTATTTACAAGTGGGAATACGACAACGTTTCGCCTTTCACATTAATCGCCGCCATCTTACTTGTCGAATATCTGTCGGTCGAACGAACGAAAGACCGCACATAAAACAAGTGGTACAGCGCCATCTACGAAGTACTTAATGTACCATTCCTATTTCCATGTTCCAAAGAATTTTAAAGTAGACCCGTTCTAGCAATGATTACTAATAAATAAAAACTTAATGTTTTACAAAACGCACTGATATGACACGTCTGATACCTAAACATCATATCATCATCCCCCTGCCCTTATCCCAATTTATTTGGGGTCGGCGCAGCATGTATTCTTGTTCCATACATCTTTATTAGCTGTCATATCGTCAGTCACCACTTTTCTAGTCATATCATCTTTAACACAATCCATCCATCGCTTCCTCGGTCTTCCTCTACTCTTATAGCCATCTACATTCATACTCAAAACTTTCCTTGTCACATGACCCTCATCCCTCCGCATCACATGCCCATACCATGCTAAACGATTTCTACACAACTTCTCAGTCACCGGTGCCACTTTCAGACTTCCTCTTATATATTCATTTCTAATTCTATCCATCCGCGTCACACCACACATCCTTCGTAACATTCTCATCTCAGCTGCATGTAGTTGTCTTTCATTCATTCCCTTCGTGGGCCAACATTCTGAACCATACAAGACAGCAGGTCTAATAATTGTTTTATAGATTTTCCCCTTAAGTTTAAGGGGAATTCGGGGATCACAAATAGTTCCCGTGACCTGCCGCCATTTCATCCACCCTGTGATACCTAAACATAAAAATCATAAAATGTACATAAATATTTATAAATAACACTATAAAAATCCTAACCGCAGATTAGCCATTTATTATCAAGTTATCAACTCAAAATCATTTTGTCAATCGCCGGTCTATTTTAGCCCAACTGCCCAAACAAAAGTTGTAACTCTAGTTGTAGTAGTACCGTTTGAGTTTGACAATAAAATATAAAGTACGTTTAGGTGTTTGAATTTTCATGAAGAGATATTTATAATTATTGTGTTGCATATACTAAAATATAAGAAGCGTATTCCTCAGATTATGGACCGTATTTCGCTGCGGGAAAATAATAATTAACAAGAAACGTACTTTTAGTAGATGTAAAGTTAATAAAATGTTACTTTCGAATACATTCCTATAAAGTATAAACTATTCGGGCAACCCCGAAGAATGCAAGTGAGTAAAGTAATAACCGTTGAACAATAATTCATTAGAGCATGGTTTAACATTAAGCTATGCCTGGTACTCTTTTACTCTGTTTACGGGTACCACAGATTAGTAATATATGTATCTTAGACGGGTACTCTCTTCCGCCAATGTGCCAGTACTACGTCACGATCGGTATTGCTGTTGCATCTTTATTACAATAATTATGGAGATTTTAAATTAATAATAAATATGAAATAAATAGCTTAACAATATGCGATCGATCCTTGTCATCTATTTCATTTAACATTTTAAAATTACTAGTTTAAAATTGCTTCTTTGTTGAAGTAATTCAGTGGAAAATTAATGGTATGGGTAATTTATTTACACCTAATGGCAGCATATCAAACTGACAAGCTCCTTACGATGATAGCTCGCCATTTTGTTGTTACTTTCATCTCATTCACACTTATAGTGGTATTGCGTTCAGTCTGCAAAGTACGGTGATTCCCAAAATTGCCTTTATTTGTTCAATTTTAAACTGTAAAAATAGAAGTGTGAGGGATAGTCACTTATGTTTCTTTTCTTTTGTCAAAGATAGGGATATAGGGAATGAGATGCTTCCATATTGTATTTATTGTATTTTCGATATTGTTGGTAGTGCACCACAATATGGTGTTTGATAATAATCCTTTTTCGACACAGGTGTTGAATGTGTACCAGTGCTCATTATGCACGTTGTAGACACCAATCCGGGCAAATAACGCCTCGTCAGCCCAGAAAATAATCACGTGCTGATATTCCAGGAGCCATCTACAAAACTCGAATCGGCCGCTGCTATCTGCTAGAGGAGGAAACACCCGGGTATAACGAAAATTATCTTACCTTACCTTAGGCTAACAGGGAAAAATGGAAGAGAAAAACATATTGCGGAAACCACAAATAACTTGAGACCAGGGCAGGAAGAATTAGAAGTGTTTTTAAATGAAAAGCGTAAACGTATTTTTTTCAGTTTTCTGCGAATTAAAGCATAACGTCCAAAAGTAGTTGGAGGTTATGTTTTAATTTCTAGGTTTTAAATGCATAAGAGGCACTCATTACATCGCCCTATCCATAATTCATCAACTAAAATATATTTAAATGCAAATAATTAGGAAAATTTCCTAATTATTTGCATTTAATGTACCAGTAACCAAGTTTTGTGCCAGTTAGTATATAATTGAGGTATATCGTTCATACTTTTATATTTTCCCCTGCTTTTGCAGTTTGAGATCTACATTACATCCGATAACTTAGTCTTGGACCAATCGCGTGACGCAGTTGTTACGGGAAGAGAATACCTGCCGTAAGCATATTAAAATACCGTGTTACGCCGTAGAAACTAAATTAAATTACATTCAAATTTTTTACAGTTTTCATTATAGGTGATGACTTGCAGATACATCACGAAGATAAACTGTGTTTGGTTTGGACAGGGACGTACTACTTACGAGTTCTACTAAATAAAACAATTACCAATTAAATGATCTAAAAAAAAAATTGTAAAAAAAAAAACAAAAGTATAATTAAATTATTAAAAAGTCATAAATACCTATATATTATTGCTGGATTTTGTTTTTATTTTTATATTTTTCCCTACGTCTTTACAGTTTGAGAACCACACCACAGCTGATGACGTAGTTCAGGCACAATCCTTAGCTGTCACGGGAAGAGAATACCTGGCGTAGCTGTTATACCGTAGACAGAAAAAGCTAGTCTTTAACTTTTTCTGTCTACCGCTGGATAATACCTACTCATTCTCACGAGAAAGAGATATATTAATGTGATATTACTAAAGTGAGATAAGGATAGAGACATTATATTTGCATCTCTCATTGCGTGCCGGTTTTTTCAAGGTCAGCAACATGAGTTGATATACAAACTTTGACGTTTATGACAACTATAGGTTTAGGCGCTTGTTTATATTTCGATATTTTGTTCCTTTCTGATTGAATTACTGCTATCTTATTGCATAAAAATTGTGACGACTTCTGTTTTATTACAATAACAATGGTACGGTGTAGTGAACTTGAATGGAAAAGTGATAGTGAGTGGAAAATAGCTGGAATTAGTTTTCAATCGTAAGTACGAATACGTAGCACGACGTTACTTAACGTACGTAAATTTAAGTACGTGTTATTGTAACTTTAGAGTTCGCTAAGCATGCGTTAATGCTTTTTCAAAGACATATCTTGAATTAAGTACGTGTTTCTGTTAAATTTATATATTAAAAACGAACACGCTAATATCCTGTGCTCCACATAAACTAATCGTAATGTTTTACACTATTTTGATAGTGTTAAATGATATGTTTATTTTGATGATGAAATTATGCCTTGATTATGCCTTGTTGCTAGCCTCAAATTCTGATTTTCCCTATTTGATAGAACCTCTCCCGGTTGCTGTAATAGTATAAAATCGGTTTAAAGTTGTCAGAATTAGGATAATAAACATTATTACTATGCATAAACATACTTAACTAAATATTTCTCTAGTTAGCTAGCTAGTACACCTACTATCAATGCACCCATTGTTTCAACGACATATATAAAAGAAAGAAGAAATAATAATAAACTGATAATAACTTTTTACTTAAACTCATATTACAGTTTTATCTGCTGTGACCTATTATTCGGAAGGAATAGACGGCTGCTACAGTTCAAATTAGTGGATAGCAAAAAAATACTCCAAAATATGGCGAAAGCTTATCGACGGCAGCCGCAGATTTTACAGCAGCTTTCAACTAAGTGCTGCTCGTCTTTAAGAAGACATTTGGAACATATTTTAGAAGTCCTACAAAGAATTTATGTTAAATTTCTAATATTTCTGCAAGTATTTCAGAAAATAAAACAATGAATTAAATAAAAAATGGCCGAATTTATTGTGATAATTTTGTAAAATGACACCTAATTAATATGTAGAATTATGTTTACTGAATTTAGTGTTTTTTTTTTGTTTATTTACTACAAAAGGCGTTTTATATAATCTCCCATGTACTTGGGGATTACTTATATTATGGTAACACTGGATTCTATAGATTATCCCCTGGTCTGACACGGTCTGTGCCACAGCAAGGTCAAAAACCTCCTTTGTCTGTCACTTACCGTGGGACGGCAAGTGACAGGAAGTATGAAAACGTTTGACGAAAATACGTATATCTGTGGAACTAAATGCCCTATCTCTGTTTTTCTAGTGTTATTATAATCAGGAATAACAGGGCTAGCAATATAATATTCACTGTTACCAACATTACCCACAATAGAGGCGCGATAAGTCACACAAAATTTTCCGAATTTTCCGCGTGAATTTTCCGGCATTTTCGCGAACTTTTAATTTTCTTTTGTAAATGTTTTGATGCTATTATCCTCTTTTTTATTTTTTTATCGCGTAGAGTGGTTAATAAACTATAGAAATGAATAGTACCGTTACGGAAAAATCAAAGTTTTAATTGTTTTTTTTGTTTTTTTAATAAAACAATAATAATAATTCATTTTCCAATTTCCCTTTCAAATTACTTATTTTATTTAAAAAAAAAAGACTCGAAACTAATTTAAAAAAAGCAGCAATTTCATACAGATTACGATAATGTAACAATGTTGTATACGATTCTTATTGGAATATTGAGAAATCGTTGTTTATATTAAAATTGAAAAGGGGCGGGGCTACGGTAACGGCCATTTTGACATTTGGCAGATTTAGCCTGACAAGAGCCATACCAGGTTAAAGGATAAATAGCTAATATGATTTTTGTTTCATCTGGCCACGCCGACCATAAATCTACAGACCATATATCTTTTCTCTATCTAGGTATTATACCCAATGGCCAAAAAAGGAGTAAAGGACCTGCCCTATTCATCTATTTAAACATTACGTTATGTAAATATAAAATTCGATACAGTAATAGATAAACTATATGCATCTCTTTTTAAATTAAGTGATTATACTAGTGTAAAAAGAGTAAACCTTAATTTGACAGTTTTCTGAAATTGCAAGTAATAAATATACGTTACATATGACGAGCCCGCCGGCCGGTGCGCCATTTTAGTTTCTCTTTCTGAGTACTTTTGACAGTGTACATAAAGTGTTATCGTGAAACTTATTATTACGATTTTCTTAAACATTTTGTTAAACATTCATATATTATCAAATTTCCTTCATATATTTTGACCAAATTTTCATCATTGTCATCATTGAATACCATTTTAATAAGTTTGAAAAGGTATATTTCTTTATTCTGGGTTTGTTTATTAAGCACTGTTTACAGGCTAATTTAGTGTTGTGCTTCTGATTTAAACAACGATTTCGATTTTGATTTTCTCGTTTTTTTTGAAAACATTTTTTTTTTGACTATTTATAATACTAAAGATTGTTCTAAATGTAAAATTACACCGTAAAGCAAGATTTCAGAATTATATAAAGAAACATAATAAAGATTCAAGATAAATCTTTGAAAAGCATTAACGCACGCTTAGCGATCTCTAAAGTTATTATATTAAATGGAAAAAGAATACGGTCGCGAACAGGATTCGAACCTGCGCCTCCCGGATGAATACTCCAGGCGCTCTGACTACTAAGCCATCTCGACCTCTGCTCACCACCGCGAATTCTTCTTCCATATTTTCACACGTATTATGGCGACGTTATTGCTATCAATTCAGTCCCTATACGGGTGACCGAACCGACACGACTAACTTTGCAGTTAATACAATGTCGTAAAGAATGCAATTACCTTAATAATTCAAGATAAATCTTTGAAAAGCATTAACGCATGCTTAGCGAACTTTAAAGTTATTAGTAAGTATTGCCCCAACTCTTGATCGTCACCAACCTCCGGAACAAGCTGGATTCCGACCCCACTTTTCTACAACGGTTCACCTTTATGCCATTAACCAAATAATAGAAAAGTATATTGAATTTAATAAACCACTTTACTTAGCTTTTGTCGACTACGCAAAAGCCTTTGACAGTATACACCATAACTCAGTTGTAGAAGCCCTGGAAAGCCAAAATATCACTCACACCTATATAGATCTCATCCAAATTATTTACCAAAACAGCACCGCAAGTATAAAACTACAAATCCCCGGACCCAATTTTAGAATAGAACGAGGTGTAAAGCAAGGCTATCCACTCTCACCGAAGCTGTTCACAAGCGCACTGCAGGAGGTTTTCAACAAAGGTTGCCTGATTTGTGGCAATCACGGGGCATTGATGTTGGTGGCAAAAAACTGACAAACCTCCGCTTCGCAGATGACATTGTCATATTCGCTTCTACATCATCGTAACTTGAAAAAATGCTCCAAGACCTGAGCATAGCGAGTCTTAAGGTTGGACTTTCAATAAATAGATCAAAGACCCAAATCATGACCAATAGTACGAAACGTAGGGTCGAGGTAGACGGACAGGAATTACAATATTAAATGGAAAAAGAATACGGTCGCGAACAGGATTCGAACCTGCGCCTCCCAGATGAATCCTCCAGGCGCTCTGACCACTAAGCCATCTCGACCTCTAAAGGTCGAGATGGCTTAGTGGTCAGACCCTTTAGTTCGCGACCGTATTCTTTTTCCATTTAATATAATAACTTTAGAGTTCGCTAAACATGCGTTAATGCTTTTCAAAGATTTATCTTGAAATACAATATGTTGATGAGTATACTTGGCCAAATAGTCTCGTATTTGGCCATGCTTTCAAAAACCGACAAGATGCAGAAGTTGAAAGACGAATTGATAATACATGAAAGAGTTTCTGGTCCTTCAAAGAACACCTGCAGGGTGAACTCCCCATCACTCTGAAGCGTAAACTCATTGACATGTGCATCCTGCCCGTCCTAACCTACGGTGCTCAAACTTGGTCACTTACTGAACACCAAAGGTCCAAACTTAAGATTTGCCAACGAGCAATGTAGCGCAGCATACTGGGACTCAAGCTTATAGACCGTTTCAGAAACACCACTCTGGGCTCCATAACTCGTATAACAGATGTTGGGGACAAAACGGCTGGACTAAAGTGGGAATGGGCTGGGCACGTCGCTAGAATGCACCCGGATAGATGGGCCAAGATTGCCATGCACTGGGCGCCTGATAGGAGTCATCGCCGTCGAGGACGGCCGCGGCGTAGATGGCGAGACGATCTGGACCAATTTGCGGGACAAAAATGGCCAGATATCGCGCAAGACAGGGACGTGTGGAAGGAAAAAGGGGAGGCCTTTGCTCAGGAGTGGGACACACATTAGGCTACTAAAAAAAAATAAAAAATACTCATTATGTGTTATGATAATAACCAAATTACCTAACAATTTTAGATTACCAAAAATGTAGTTCCTAAAAAAGTGGAAGGAATCTTTGGGTCAAGAGAATATCTATACCAGCCGCGATAAAACGTTTGCATGTTCGCTACATTTTGAAGAGTCCTGTATTCATAGAACTCTGGGTATAATAAATCTTCAGGACAATGCAATACCTACAAGGTTTCCTAAGGTAAATTACGAGACTTGCATTACTCACACCCATAACCTATTGCCTGTCATGGCTCCTAACCGGCTAAATCTTTTAAAAGACGAGTGGCCATTTCAGTTGCCGCGCCCCTTTTCTCAAATTCATAATGAAGAGACTTTGTGGCTCGACAATATTGAGAAAACATTGTGTCTTTTTAGGGTTTTGTTCCTCGAAAGGATAAGAGCAACACTTATAAGATTACTTTGTTGTCCCTCTGTCTGTCTGTTAAGACCTCTTTTTTCAGGAACGCGTGGAGGTATATAAAATCGTGAATTTGTAAATATATCATAAAAAAATACAATTACAAACTTACATTTGCAGTTAGTTTATCGAACGTGACGTATTTCAACGTATGGGAAAAATAATCAAGAACAATATAATAAGACAACAACATCAACTGCTGCCAATAAAGATAATGTAGAAGATATTTCCCTGGAAAATCTTGAATCAATTTAACCTGGGACGGCAACTATGGTGAAACGAATATATGTTTACTATTTCATTACATTTGTGTTGTTAGCACATAATATGTAAATGTTTTCTTTAAGATTCCCATAGATTCCGGAACTCCAAGAACAGTGGTTAAATAAGATTCAATTGCATACTTAAGATAAGGTGACCCTTATCATCATCATCCCCCTGCCCTTATCCCAAGGTGACCCTTATGATAACGATTAATCGATTTGATCGATGTAATAAAAACGATTAACAATTTATTAACTGCCATGGGCAGCACTAGGTAATGGGTGGTGCCTACGCCATTTTAGTTTCCTTTTTGGCGCACCAAATTATTGTTTAGTTCAGGTCCTCTACCTATTCTTTAGTCATAGGTTATACCATGATAATCGAACCGGTGTTGCCATAAAAACGGCATTTGCCATGTGTTTGAAAAATTGCCCTAACTAAGTTATATTCGCAATGTATGAACGCAAACTCGCGAGAGAATTGTGTTTCTAACATAAGACATTTATTTGCATTAAATGCTATTAATTCATTTCCATTAAACTCCTTCCATCTTCTTGCCGTGTTTTTCATATTCACCGGCCTACAAACTGCACCTAGCTGAACACGCTACACACATACCTACACTAGAATATATTTTTTATATCGAGTTGATCAGTACTTTCTTTATTTATAGGTATCGATTTGATCAAAATTTCTCAGCACTAGTCACATTTGTTTGACAGCTGTCATTCTAATCAAGGTATATTTTATAGAGGTGAGTTTAGGCGGGAAAATGTAAAGTGCACGTTGTCAATTTTATATTGTTTTCCAAAACTTGTGTTTCTTCGAAGTATAATGTGTAATTATGGTGGATAATTAACCATTATGTGTTCATGAAGGTGTGCGAGTGTGGGAAAATTGTATACAATTGAAAATCATGACTTTTTGTGTTCACTCCTAAACTCCATCGAAGACTCAGTAAAATTTCCACCGTTTTACTGGGGCAATAACTGCAATAACTTTTTATACTTGATTAAAACAAGAAGGAAGTAACTGAAGACGAGGCTTTGGCCTTACTTTTATTCAAGAACACTGAAGACGAGGCGGTATGGTCTAAGACCTTAGCCTGCCCGATTAGGGCGAAGGATAAAAAAAAAAAAAAAAAAAATATTTTATAGATTATAGTATAGTAATCTGTGTTAATTACTAGTATGCCTAGAGACTATAAACGTTACAAGTCTGCATGCATGGGCTTTTGGCCTGGGGGGGGATCA
This sequence comes from Xylocampa areola, assembly GCA_935421205.1. Classification (NCBI taxonomy): domain Eukaryota; kingdom Metazoa; phylum Arthropoda; class Insecta; order Lepidoptera; family Noctuidae; genus Xylocampa; species Xylocampa areola. Next base: position 9,112,659 of record OW285204.1, read on the forward strand.
GAAATTTCATATGCTGGGTCCCCTAAAACGGGGGGGGGGGGGGGGAGGCGAACCTGAAATTTCTTAAGCTGTGTCCCCCGTACTTGTTTTGCCTTACTACACGAAATAGTAGGTGTATTAAGTGTCCTACTGACTAAAAACCACACGGTCCTACTCTAACCTTTATCAATTTCCCCGATTCTTTGCAGGAATCACCGTGACCCAGGCAAGTTAGTGTCTATTGAAAAAAGTCTACAGACGCTCCGGGTCAGAGGGTCGTCTTAGGGGTGGTGGCCTCCACGGAGGCCGGAGATCGTTAAGCGCACTTCGGCACGCCTTCTTCGGCAGGGGTGAGTGGGGTTCGCCTTCTCTCCCTTTTCCACCGCCTTCTTCACGAGTATAACCTCCTCGCAAAAGGTGGCGACGGTACTCCATGCCCTCTCACTCCCCATCATGTATCTAATCACAGCCGGAAGCGAGAGATCGCCCGCTCTGGCGCTGATCGGTCCAGACTGGTCACATCTCCAGCGTGTGTTGCACCGAGTCCTCGGTGCAGTGCACCTCGGTGTCGGCTCCCGGCCTATGCGACACGGATACTTTCCCGAGCATCCGTGGTCCGAGTGCATCTGCGTCAACCGGAAACTGTGGGCGCCATGTCGCTCCTCCAGCCACTCTTCCATTACGCACCTTACCGCTATTACGGCGTGCCGCGCCCGCGATCATGTAAGACTCCCCCTCCACTCCGTCACGAGGACCGCCGGAGCTTGTACCACTCGTCAGACACCGATCTTACGCTTCGTCACATGGACGCGACGGCTCACGCCTCAAAATCGTTGGGCGGTAGGAGAGCGTAACGTGGTCGGCGGATTTTATTGATTTGGGACGGCCTGTAATCGGTGGAAGGGACAACTAAGGGATTCGGATGATTAAGGGCCGATTCGAAGTATTTCTTCGATACCCTTTTCATGAATTGCCTAATTGTGGGCACTCTGAGGTCAAGGTTCCTAATGATCCATGGAGCGCCTGTCGCTTTACGAAGGAATCGATTTTGCAGGGTTTGCATCCTATGGATTTTGTAATTCTTAACGTGAAAATCTACATTTTAATTTGCGATTTAATCATTTACTTTTTATTTTGCGATGAGTCCCGGTTTGGATTGAGGCCTGACACGAGAAGGGTAAGAGTGTATCGTCGTACCGGAAATGCTGAACGGCTGAGATGCGTCCAGGAAGTGCACCCTTACTGTGGCTACACAGTGGCCGGGTATTATGAAGAACAGACGAACTGAGCTCGTTTTTGTAGAGGGCAATATGAACGCTGTAAGTATCGTTGAAGATGTCTTCTGGCCTTATGTTCACCCATTAATTTGCACAAAATCTTGGCTCAGTTTTCACGCTGATGCATGACAATGCACGTTCGCACACAGCTCGGAGGACCAGAGAGTACTTGGCAATGGAAAACATCCGGGTATTGCTATTGCGGTGGCCTGCACAATCGCCAGACCTCAATCCCATCGAGATCGCATGGGACATGCTCCAGAGACGTGTTCTAAAGAAGTGTCGACAATCCAACAACTGAAAGACTTTTTAAAATTCCATTGAGAGCGATTGACGCACGATCAGATAAACAATCTTATAAATCTAATGAAAAATAGTTTTAAACAACAGAGTATTTAATTTCGTTTTAACTTTATACTACAATACGTATGTTACGGTACACATATTGTTAATTATTGTGATTAAATGAACAATTGAATGAAGGATTTTGTTGCATAAAAAAATGCTTATAATAGTTATTATTTATAAAAGAAATAATGATGACAATAGTAAAAATCGTTCAATAGTCCAAAAACGTACTTGCGTACTACGTTGCTTAGCCTTTTTTGATTTGTGTATTTTAACATCTTAATTTCTAGGAATAAGATCGGTAAAATTAGCAATTTTGGAGAATATGCGTGAAAGGGCTCTTATTTATTAAACAGGAGTATAATTTGATAGAAACAGTTATATTTGATAGAAATAGTTTTATTCGATTATTAATGCATCTTCTTTTCTTTTATTCGTCATTAAAATCTTAGGGATCGAAGTCTGTATTGATTTTTTTTCGTGAAAATCAGCTAGAGACTTAATTAGTATTAGGAGTTGACACAGTTTTGGTAAATAGCTAGTTATGCGAAACTAGACATTGGATTGGGGATCACGGTCCTAACCGTGTCAGCAACATACCTAGATCGATTAACACGCATCGAAACTGTACCGAGACTAGTGCTGATTACTGTAACATAGCATCACGCCTGTTTTCCCCGAAGGGTAGGCAGCAGAGGTGTACACCATATTTCACGAATGCTGCTAATGTCTGTTAAGTCCCATGTAATAGGTGGTGAGCTTGCCATCTACCGGACAGAATTCAAACCAAATAACATTTTGTTCGACCTGGGAATCGAACCCAAGACCTCAGGCTCAGCAGTCGCACTTGGGACCACATAAGACAAACGAGGCAGTCCTCCTGGTTATTGTGATATGATGAATGCTTCTTGCAATTTCGGTATTGATTTGATAACAATATTGTATTGTTTTTGTACTACAGATAGTTAGATGAAAATACTCAGAGCCAAATAAAAATTTGGATGTCTTCAACGACTTCAATCGCTGATCCTAGGTAGTAAATAAATAATTTGAATTCAATTAATCGAAACCAGTAATACCCTAGAACTCTAAAGTACCTAAAACACAGTGTCGCCAATGTTTGCTAAAGGACCCTTACCCTTAAGCAATACGGAGTGAACGCTACAATGTAATTAAGGGCCAGCGCATTTCGAACAGCAAAATGCTTGAGCAATTTTCATTGTTAATGAATTAAATCAAAACTAAAACAGAATCGAGAATAAGTGATTATAAATACGCAGCAGGTGTTGCACGTGCGGCTACTGTAACAGGCGTCCGAGTACGGATCTTTGTCGACTTGATAAAAGTAAAAGTATTTCTAATCGTTATGTCAAAGTCTCATAAAATCGCCAATGTACAGACAAAAAGAACCGTGCTCGCACCGCAGGTACGGATATGCTCGAATGCGTTGCGGACATTGATATTATGTGTTCAGCACACTGAAAATAAAATTCTGTCGAGCGTTTTGCTGCTTCGTATGAGCCGACCATAAGAAAACTACGCCTGGAGTTTAATAACTTTATTAATCGGACATAACCTTTAGTAGTTTCAGTAGCTGACTATTTAAATTTTAATTGTCTTTGGTAATTTTTTAAGTATAAGTTAGGAAGACTTACAGAGAAAAATCTCATTTTGACATTAAATGGACAAACTAAAACAATACTATTATCGTAGATGTATAATTTGTTGTAGCTATCTATCTATACATTACAATTTGTGGATTCCATATTGTACGTTTTATGGAAATTGGTATACGAAGCTTCACACTATGGTGTGGTGGCTGGAAAAACAAATAGGAATGTATAAAAAAAAAACCCGTAATTTCTTTTTGCATCTGCACTAGTTGGCTAGATTTTACAAACGTAAGATTACAGTTATCCGTGGGTGATTTTGTATATTTGAAAGAACAAATTGAAAATAAAAAACTCCCACAGTAAGAGTAATGCTTATGTTCTTTAGACACAAGAAATATCATGCATAGAGTCTATTGTAGCTCTGATTAAATACATTAACACAATACATAGATATTTTATAACTTTTTGTACATTCAATTGTTTATACCTGAGAAATAATATAAAAACAAGTTATTTCATATACATATTGAGATTTTCTCGTTTATTTTTATAAATATAGTGGTGACATACACTTTAAAATATGTTACAACTGTGTACACGTTTTCTTTTGCTACGAATCGCATACGCACTATCGAACTAAGTTACAACGCTTCATAAAACGCGTGTATTGGCGTAAAACGATTAATTATAAATTATTATACTAAATATGTTTGGTATGGACGTAGTAGTTCAGAGAATTTTCAAATTACTATAATTTACAACAAAATTTACTTCATATAAATATTATTCAGAGAGCTCACAAAAATACTCGATAATGCGCTCGAAAGTACGTACACGTTCATAGGAACGTGAGTCTTTCATATTTATTTTGTAGTGTACACAATTTTTAAAGATTTTATCTGTAGTTTTTTTATGATGATTTAATGGAATACATACGTATGGTCAGTATACGTATCCATCATCTTCATGATATCCTGTTATATCTCATCAGGGATATAGGGCTCTCAGTATTTATTTCTTCTTTTGTATGGTCAGTATAATTTGAATTTAAGTTTTAAACTCACGCCCCTTTTTCATAACACTTAACTAAAAAAACTATTTCTTGTTTACTGTATTATTTTTGGCACACATGCGTTTTGCGTGTACAAAACTTGTTTCAAAAGTTTTGTAGTTTTAAATGTGCAGATTAGAACTTATTTAGATTATGGACATCATTAATATATTACAATGTTTTATTGTAATATCCTCAAGTATACATACACTGACAATGAAGTATGAACGTGCAGGACGGCAGGAACTACTAACAACCATTAATTTAAAAGAGCAAAGTTAATATATACGCGTTTATTGAACCAGCGACCCGCCCCGGCTTCTAGACATAGTAAGCTTACTATTAGTGAAAGAATTATTCAAATCGGTTCAGTAGTTTCAGAGTTTATCGATTACAAACAAACAAATGTTTCCTCTTTATAATATTTATAGTACATACGTCGCAGATGGATGGTAGAATCCGCTGTTTTACAAAACAGGTCCGTTTTATAAAACGGCTGAACAACGTTTCGCTGGATTGCCATTGCGATACGTTTAAGAGACCTGCTTCCCACGTTTACACGTAATGCAGAATGACATATCTACAGCCAGGAAGATTTATTTATTGTATATTAAATAGACAGTCAACACTCAAGTAAAAAAAATATACTGTATTCTGTATTGTAATTCCGCTGCTAGGTCGACGGGCTCCTATTTTTGTGTCTGTAGGGTCAGAAAAAACCTAAACACGAAGAGGATGACGGGATCCTCTTCAGATAATGGGAACCTGTCCGTGGCCGACGCGAGCTCGGGAGTTCCGTGTACACCACACGGAACTCCCGAGCTCGTGTCGGCCTCTCATGCGTCATTTTTATTTATTTTCTTTCATAATCCCGATTTAGTATCGATTAGTAAAGTAATTTATTAGTATTTATGTTATTGTTATTTTTTTTTTGCTATTGACTTAGAAAATTTAATAAAGTTAAATTATTGTTGATAAGATACAGAGCCATGAGCGACAAAATTAAGAACTAAAATTTAAAATCTAATGTTTCATTTCACGCTGTCTTACATAACCTCTGATCGTCTACCCGCTGCATTGATAAACGCAATGCCTTTATACGATTCTGCGTGTTATAGTTCGTTGTTCAGCTGGTTTGCATAATTTTATTAATTTCACATAACAGCACTGTATAGTAAATCAGCTAGCAGTTTTGTAAATCAGTTGATTCTACAATCCATCTGCGACATATATGATGATGAGTCGAAAAAGTGCTAATTATTTACAATATTGCTAATTTAGAAATGGTCGTAAAAGAAAAAAGCTATCTCTTTCATAGGACAAATACTTTACATTAATAAAAGTTTATTTTTCGTAGTTCATGCTAACATTAACAAATATTCGTGTGTGCGAGCAAAATATATTAAGAAATACGTGCATCGATATATTTTATTGTTGTATGGTATACGTAACAAATCGCGCGTTGCGTACAAATAAATAAGCCCCGCCATCTATGTGTGTGATAGCATCTGTTGATAAACTGAACTATCATGCTGTAAGACCGTTTGTAGTTACGTTATTAACACCGGAAATTGACACATAAATATTTCTAGAATTTTAGAGATTTTTGTCAAACCTACGAGTTATTTAACATGTAGAATCTTAGTTTTATTATGGTTTTGTCATTATCCAAGTAGATACGATTAAATAGGTATAACCACGTTATACACGGTTAAGCTAACATCTAATTTAATCATACTGAGAGTTCATTAAATTGTTCTGTGGATAGTTTAGTCTCTAAAACTCGAGTAAATTTACCCAAAATTAATAATTATTGCTGTCCACTTTATTATTCTTGTCATGTCAGATTGTTGATATATAACAATTTAGCTATAAAAAACTAAACGATCTTCTGTGTGAAAGAGACCTAGATTTATAAAAATAAATTGCCTATTTTAAAATAAGTTAATATAAGCACCGTTATTATAAAAATAAAATCTTTGGATTGTCTGGCAAGTTCACATAAATATTAATCACATTTAAAACTTAACAATAAAACTACAAAATAATCAGACCCTGATTGCTAATATCAAATAAACGTAAATTATTAGTGAGTATTTGCGTTTACATATAAAAAAAATATTTATAATTGGTAAAATCGGGTTGGATCAATTTAAAACTTTTTTACCACTGGTTTTAAATAATGTAGGTACTTCATTAAATGAATAATTTTAAATGCCTTGAGTGAGGGAGTTTTCGAGTACAATATCGAATTCATCTAGCGGTTCGAGTATTTGTCTGAGGAATGTGAGGAGGCCGCGTTTGCGCAGGAAGCTCTGCTCTTCGTACATCTCGACGGTGACGCGCGTCATTGACATCGGTACAAGCATTCGATGAAGCCAGTGTTCTCTGTAAATTATAATTTTACTACTGTTTTATTACCTTTTCATAATCAAATCAAGTGATTTATTTTGCGTAGGGGTGTCAATAACAGTTCTTAGTTAGCATAGTATCACCATATTGCTTTATTAGCTGTTACTAAATAAAACAACTGTTTTATGATAGCCCAGCATGATGATAATGGAAAACATCTCAATTTCGAAGCCTAGTTCTTCTGCAAGCTAATGTGCCAATATGGCATTAAAGAGTATGAAGTGACTTAACCATGACTTTATGTAGTGCCAGGTAGTAGTAATAATGCTCCTAAAATAGAGAGTTAAAAATAATAAAATACCATATTTGTTTCAATAAGTATGACAGTAGAGGTAATGGATGTAATCAGTCATAAAATATTCCTCTTGGGCACTGCGGTAGCAATATTAGGGTGTTTGAAAAAGTTATCATTTTAGTTGAACCTAAAGGGATTCTGTCTCATATTACTTGACAGCGTGAGTCCATAGGCAGATCCATCTAGGCGTCTGAGTCAAAGTTTTACGAGACATTTCTAGAATATCACAACAAACTGATAAAGCCATTAACCATGCACATAAATGTTAATGTTAAACACAAACCCGTGTTATATACTGACCGTTTTCGTTAAACATCAGAAAAATATTATCAGAGATAAATAAGAGATTGTAAAAGTAAGATAATTTAATGTTAACTCACCGTAAACTGAGACAAATGAAGAGTTGAAATTTGCCATCTTTCCCGAGAGTACGACCAACGGAGTTGATCTCGTCCATTAGATGGCAGTAGCACCTCCAGATAGCCCTGTGCTCTTGGTCCTGTCGGCAGTTATATGCCATGCCGCAGCTCTTATTGCTCTGAGTCGTCGGCTCGTCGCATAAGCTCATCTTGAACTCGTCTTTAACTTTAGCTACGTAACGTGTATTGTTGGTTAAATTCACATTAACAATAAGATATAAATACAATTTTATTATAATAATACTATATATGTATTCACTTTTTAAGAGACATAAATATGTCTTTCGTTTTTACTGAATAAGCAAAATAAATCCGAACATTGACTTTTCGAGTATTGTTAAAGCACACTCTCATTTATATCGGCCTTATTGCGCCAGTAACGAATTAATGTTATCGAATTAATGCACTTACCAAAATAATCCCAAATGAAGAGATTCTTTCCAAACAGCCGTACAGACTTGAATCCACACAGAAAAGCTTGCTCCAAACACTTGACTAATCCGTTTTCTCCACAAAGCAGTACACTGAGTGAGTTCGCGTCCTTTTCTCTTTTAGACTGATAGTGCCATTTCACTATTGCGTTGACACAGTCACCTAAGAATGATTACTTAAATTAGTGTTTGTACCAAATTTATATTTATGTCTATTCAAATATTGAGCATTGCGTAGCAAATATAACAAAGGAATGTGCTATGTAAGCGGTAAATAACCGAGCGTCGAGTACTAGAATTTATGTAGTGAAAAGAATTCACCCAAATTTCGCGACACCCATAAAGAGATGTACGCAAAAGTTAACCAATTCGGCGATATGATATATTTAATTATTTAGGGCCGATTATCCGATTTGGGATAATTTTTAGTAAAGGAATCAATTATCAGATACTTAAAATAATTTGCCCGTCTAATTACTAGATTAGATCTAAGAACTTTATTAAAAAGAAAAATACATAAGATAAATAAAAGCATTGAAGGGGATTTGAGGGGACCAATAACCAGTAACCCTGTATAATTATGTTCATTGTTTACAAGTTAAGTAACACAATAACTCGTAAAAATTTATGAAAATTCGCCGCTTTGTTAATGTCGTAAATGCCCACAAGCTGGGCCCGTATACGGTAAAAAATTGTATGGCTGTCTATGTCTCACCAACCGCTAATGATGCACGCGCTGCTCATCTATAAGGGGACAAAAGGGTTACCGCTCAGGAGTAAACAAAAACACGTCGCATGTTATGGTAGAATGTACCGATCATGTGCTGTATGGTGGACGTGGAGAGGTGCGTGGTAGTGGGCGTGGGCGGCGCGGGCGCGGGCGGCGCGGGCGAGCGCGGCGTGGCGCCACTGCGCAGGCGCGCCGCCACCAGCAGCCGCTCCGTCGAGCCGTCGTCCACGCCCGTGCCCAGCCAGCGGTTACACGGAAATCTAAAACAACCATCATGATAGCTCTAAAATCAATATCATCACCCTTCTATGTGATGAGAAGCTAAGGCATTCATAAATTCCTACGTGTTGATGATGATATGCCATGATATGATATCTAACGTTTGTTGTACATCATTAACAACCACAGTAGAAACCTAACACCAAGTAGGTAAATCAACAGCTGAACTAAATGAGTCGATTCATTGATTGTATAATATAATAAGTTATCCACTTACGTGTAGGTATGGCCCGTAACTTCATTTCTCACGAAAACTTGATCAAGCAGCCAACGCGGCGATAGGCCAGTGTTATCGTGTCCAATACGTAGGGTCGATAGAATTCCCAGATTTTTGTGCTTTATAACGCAAATAATAACCATTATTAGTATAAAGTTACAATATTAAATGGAAAAAGAATACGGTCGCGAACAGGATTCGAACCTGCGCCTCCCGGATAAATACTCCAGGCGCTCTGACCACTAAGCCATCTCGACCTCTGCTCACCACCGCGAATTCTTCTTCCATATTTTAACACGTCTTATGGCGACATCATTGCAAACATTATACACATACATAAGCCAGTCTCATTGAAATGCTGTGTCTAAAATAGTAGAACTTAATTTATAAGACTTGCAGTATCTCAAGCAATATCAGAGTGTAGTAAACTACTTCGGAACTAATCACTTGAGATTGGTGTATTAATAAGCGCCTTATGATGCATTTCGACTGGCGAGACCAGATGAAGCGAGACTTCAATTGAAATCTCGTTGACCCATTTCCACAAAAATTGCCATCCCGATAGCCATATCGCGCTAGCTCGTCTAAAATTTCTATCTATAATGTGCCACAATCTCACAATTGATATTGTTTGACATCACGAACTCGCGACAAATGTGTTTTCGTGGCTATACAATACAATATCTTTATTTGTCTCAATATGGTGAGTTAATAAACAACCCATGTGCGCAGCCAACCAACAAGTATTAATAATTACGGGGCTGAGTTGCCCGCGTCAGTAGGAGTGCACACTTATAATGGAATCCTTACACGTGGCCCCTGGGTGGTGCGAAACAGGCAACACAACTCTAGTGGGAGGCTTCGGCCGCGGCCGGCTACCCACCGGACGAAGCCATGCCGTGAAACGACCTAGTCGTGTTTCGGGATGTAGTTCATTGCTACCGTTGTGGGAGACGGGTCTGGGCAGTTGCATGAACCCAATCAATTCCCGCACTACCTCGTCAATCCAGACCATTTCCATTTAAAATACGTGAGGATAATATTGAAATTAAAAACCTTTGTCTTAAATATATTTACAAAGCCCGCAATAATCCTTAACTCTTTATTTTTTTAGTTAAGTTTGTAAAGTCAAAAACTTACGTGAAAAACGAATTCATTCGTGTTACGCGGTATTGGTATTTTGGGCGTCGATTCGCCATTCACTCCAGATATTGAGATCCAACAGTTTGCTGTTGTCTGGCTAGCTTTCCTCGACGGCACGATGAGAACACGATACGGCAGTTCTACAGGGTAAAACAATAAATATTGTAATAAAAGGGGTGTTGACTGCTGACGATTGTGGTCAGGCAAAACGTTATTAGGATTATTGGTTAGTGAATTCTCAGTAGCAGCCTGGAGTCTGGAACTGTGCCCGGCAGATGGCAATAGGCTCACCACCTATTACATGGGACACAATATCAGCATTGGTGAAATGTGGATTTACAATTGTGTACACCTCTGCATACCCCTTCGGGGAATACAGGCGTGTTGCTATGCAAAAGCAGTGGGCTTATATATATGATGCATATATTCTGCTGCAGGATTAACATAAATAATTCGTGAAACTATGTTCAAAATATTTAGCAATTATCAATAGTAGATAATATTTATAAATAAAACTATAATCAAAATTGTGTGATCTTACTGGTGGTAGGATAGGTATTGGTGAAGCAGAAGTAGTCGACCGCATTCAAAGTCAGCAAGTGGTATAGGAATTGTTCCCTTTCTTCTTCGGATCGAAGAAAAGCTGTCCGTTTGTACTGGGACCTTAGTAGTGTAGTGTCTGCTAGAAGTTCCCGTAGATGTTTCGATAGCAACTTCTTCTCTAATGACAGTCGAACCCAAGCACGTGCGTAGCCTATCTCCGTTTTAATATCTGTCATTGCTTGCACGTTTCTGAAAGAGTAAAATATTATTGGTAATAGTACTCCTAGGAATGCAAAAATCTGAATATTTTATTTTTTGTATTTGTTTTATAACTGACCTCATATCAAAAGTTAAACTTTCCGGCAACGGTCGTAATGGGTTGGGAGGCTGAGAGGATTTCCTTTCCAAAGTCCCGGAATTGCTGAGGCGATCCCGAGAGCTATCTCGGGATCCACCTCTGGAACTATCCCGGGAACGGGGGCCTGAACTTGTACTTTGATGTGCCTCTACTTCAGCTCCCACAGATGATAGATCTATATTTTAAAGAGTTTCAATATTTTTATTAGATTTTTTACACTAGTGTATATTGGATCATTACATTTTTAATTAATCAAATCCTTATATATAATTATATTGAACATTACTTACAGTCGAGCCGTTTGCGTAATACACACCAAGCCAAAGCTGCATGTTCCAAGTGAATAGAATGATTGATAAAATAGACAATTCAGGACAATATTATTATAACAGCAGTATAATTGACCAATAATATAAAACAAACAATAATACATGAATTCTACACAACAACAAGAGATATTCGCAGGCCGAGCAAAATGTTATTGGGTTTTACTGTTAGAAGATTCTCAGTAGCAGCCCGGACTTTGGAATTGTGCTCCGTTGAAGACAATAGGAACACTGATTATTACATGAGACTTAATAACCGCATCTGTGGAACGTGGGTGTGTAACAATACTCCTCTTGATTAATACTATGTCACACCATAAGGCTACCTAGCAAATATGATACATATTAATACCAAAATTATGATGCTAAAAATACCAAAATATTTCAATTCGGTGATCTCTTAATCAGGAGTCAAACGGCTCAATAGGATATTTGACTGTATTAAAATCTAAGTCATGCAGATTGTAGGAGGGATTTTGAAACTTATGTCATAAATAAAAATGGGTCTCGACAGAGAGACAACGAAGTGATCATTTAAGGGTTCCTTTTGATGACTTTTTTTATCAGTTGCTACATGAATGCAAAGCACTCTATCATTAACGAATGACATCACATGATAGTAAACAACGTCTTAAGTTTTTGCGAGTTGTGACAAACGACCTACAACTTTGTCGCTGAAAAAAATTTAATGAACTGAACAAAAAATGTTTATCAAATTGACAACTGCTTTATGGTGCTGTGACGTCATTGTCGTCACGTGAACCAAAGTGTTTACGCGATACTAATAATAATTAGGATTTATTTGTCGACTTTTAATTAAAATACTGAAAATAATGACGAAGTAGACTATTAACAACATTGGTTTACATTATTGACGGCTTTATATTTTGAGATAATTTTCTAAAAACATTTAAATACTTTAATGTAGAGATTTTTTAATTGTATATTCAGGCAATTATCAGCTCAAATATTACAATGCTTCATTAAAAATGTTTTATAACAATAGCACACAGGAATGAAAGCCCTACTTACCAGGAGTAAGGTAGTTCGGATCGATAGGTTTCGTGGAGTTGCTGCACTGTTCCAACTCCTGGTAGTTGGTGAGGTGCATCCAAAGCGCTGACTTTCCCATTTTGTGTTGCAAGCCATGTGACCACAGCCTTTCTAATAGATCGCACAGAGAAGCGATCATGGTACTCTCTTCCACACCCGTTATTGATACCTCACAGCCCAAACCTAAATCTGATTCTTCTGTACCCATCTTCTCTAAGAGCATTCTTTTAGTTTTACTTTTGCACTCCTGTAATAATCAATTGCTTAGTAGTGTAGTTGCTTAATAAGTGGCAAAGAGTGTGGGCAGTAAAATATTTACAATAATACCTTGAGAAGTTTTTCGACAAACGTTCTGTTGTTTTGAGCAATCGCTGCAGGTGTGACTTCTGTAGACAGCCTCCTGCTAATATCGCCTAGCAACAGCTCCGGTGGACAATCTTTCACTTGCCATTTTGCGTTCTTTATTCGTTTTAGACTGTTAGTTCTGAAATTGCAAAACAGATAGTTACAGAATGTATGAAGAGTATAAGAAACGATCTAAAATGAAATATTATGAAAAGCTAGCATAGCAAGAAGCAATTCGATTAAAATGTGTAGGTAGTTAATATTGCACTATATCAGTGCACGGGTTCCATGCAAGTTCCAACATCTATAGGATATTCTCGACTTGCAATATACAGTAGGTATGTATACAATGCATATTAATACTTTTTTCGTAACATAATTTATTGACTGTAAATTGAGATAAAGGCATGGAACGGTTAGGGCCAGCGCAGATCCAGCGAAGCCAAGCGGAGCACGTTTGACTGCCGTTATACATGTTATATAACATGTTCGACTTTGCTAGCATTAAAATTATTGATATGAAATTAACGAAATAATATTTAAAAAATACATAACTATTAGTTCACACGAGCATTGCTTGGTCTGGTATGAAAGATTTTTAGAAAAATCGGCTATGCCTCGCCAGATGTGCGTCAGCTGTTATCGTTACTAATTTACAATTAAAATAAAATAAAACTCGCGCATTCTGCTACTAAGAAAATACTATCAACTACCATTAAAGGACAAGGTTGACGAACATTTAAAATACGAGGGATTACATATAAATAATTTTATTTGTATAATTATTCATATACTTAAACACATATAAAGTTTAGGTTGTAATGAACAATATTGTTAACAAAATAACAGGATGATTGCATTGTGGAGTTACCTTATTATGGAAAGATCTTTCATTATTATCAACTATAATTAACTATGTATAGATATGTTAAATAAAATTCCTATTGGTGTAAATGAATCAAAAATAAATAAAATCTGTAATAGCCACAGGACATTATTATATTAAATAATCGTTCGATTATCACACAATAAACATATAACATCACAAAATTATTACATGAACGTATTTCATACTGCATGCAATACTAATAACAAATCATGCACTTTAAGTACAAGACACCGGACTATCACAACATTCAAAAATAATATTTTATGCATTCCGATTTTGAAAGACTCCAAAAACAAGTACCTAATTAATTATTGTAATACACCTTCGATATACACCAAAAACATATTTAATAAGATGCATTTTGTATAAATTGCAGTGTATTTATTTTTTTGTCTTTCAACTTCTGAATTTGTTATATCATAATGCTTAAATGAAAGGTAAAATACGTTAAATTAATTCGGATTACGGTCTGAGAGTCACTCATTATTATTAATTATTTATGATAATATTATGAGCCTTTTCATGAAGGCTAATTTACACGAAGCGGGTTTCTTGCGCCCTATCGATAACCGAACGCATACAGAAATGTTGAGTCTTGGGGTCAACTCGTGAGCGCTAGAAGTTATACCGCATACAGAAAGAAGGTGATCGGCTCGCCCTGCCCCACGTGGAACGTGGCGGTTTTTCTTTTATTGTAAGGGGCGGCGAAACTAGCTCAATGTAAATAAGCCTCTATTTCAGAATCCTAATTCAGATTTCATTATTTCTAATATTTTAAATCAGGATCTAATATTCCAGTTGTTTGCTTTAATAATAAAATAATTTTTATATTACAGTTATCCACATGCATTTTTTATTAAAAATTAAATCAATAATTACTTGTAAACAGTAACTGAATATTGTGGCTAATAAAATTGTTTCCTTAATGCTAAGTATATATATTCTTCATTTGTCACTAATAAACGTAAAATAGAGTCACGCAAATATTCTGTATTTGGATATTCCGATTTTCTTAAATTCAATAATCATAATTCAAGATAAATCTTTGAAAAGCATTAACGCATGCTTAGCGAACTCTAAAGTTATTATATTAAATGGAAAAAGAATACGGTCGCGAAAAGTCGAGATGGCTTAGTGGTCAGAGCTCCTGGAGTATTTATCCGGTAGGCGCAGGTTCGAATCCTGTTCGCGACCGTATTCTTTTTCCATTTAATTCAATAATCATAATTCCTTAGAAATAAAATTACGATTATTAAGAAACATTTTTGCTTTCCGACTCATAAGTACGACGAATTAAACAACCCATGTGTTTGTGGCCCGAAAAGCGACATTCTGATTCTATAATTTTCTACTAATGATAGAGTATTTAATATAATACCGGCACAGTTGGTTAGGTTAGGTTAAATCTGCAATAATTACATATAATAATAAAACGCGTAATGGTGAGTTGGTTAGGTCAACGAACCGAAAGGTAGGTACGAAAATTTAACTGGTTCATATAAGTTTTTCTTAATAATTCAATTATTTATTTTTGGATAAAGTCGAGCCATTGTGTGTGCATCTAATATTGCTATTCGGGTTTACTAGGCGTTCTAATTTCGGACTTTTAATTAATTGATATTTTAATAATCGGAATTCGGAATACGTAATTTTGATGTTTAGAATTAGTTTTTATTGTTGGTGTATCGAAATTCGGCATTTTGATATTCGTAATTGTAAACGTAAGCGTGTAATTTGAATTTATAGAAGTAGGTTTTATGATAAATCGGAATGATTACATTAGGAATTTAAGAATTATGAAAATCGGTATTAAGAAAATCGAGATTATGGATATGTTGGAATTAAGGTTTTCGTATTTATGTAGTACTCCGTAAAATATGTAGACATGTAAGTATAGGTATGTAAAATTATTTAAATACATAAACAATACCCAAGAATAAATCTCCATTTATTTTTGTTACATTAGGGGTACTGACTGTTTATTATTATAATATCATACATTTAACATGTGATTAAGTATATGGGTGTTATAAATTGAAATATCTTCTCCTCTATATTTAGCTCTTTGAGCCTTTCCACTACTGAGTATTTCTTTCACTGGTTGTAAATAGTATTTCTGATATTATGTTTTACTACAGTACTAAATAAATAAACCATGAGATTCATCAAGGTACCAAATAGTATTTGGCATGTGTTGTGTATAAAAATATCGAAGCTATGAATTATTTTTTCAAAGCGAAAGTTACATTTCGGGCACTACACGGTAGTGTTAATTGACCAAATAATAATAATATTAAATATAAATATTTCAGGCTTGTACAGTCGCATGCTGCCATTAAAAGCTTAGTTAATATGTAATTCTAGATATTCCAAAAAACTGTTTAAAAATAAAACGTATGACCATAATTCTCATATTTACCGAGTTAACGATTTTGAATTTCTTTTGTTAAATGTTAGCACTATGTGAACATGTTATAAAATAGATCGTGTAGTGCTGTTTTTGAAGCATTTTGTTCTTTGTTTACTGTTTGCTTAAAATATGAAAATCGGCAATAATATTATACTTTTTTGTAGTATATTGAAAAATATGCATATGTTATAAATAAATCTTCTAAAATAGTTATCTCGGTGCGCAACATAATACGAGGCAACATGCAAACCTCGGCAGCTATATGAACATCCTTACAAGATGACGCACGCACGAGAAATCTACATTAATCATATCACGAAAGCTGCACTCGCGGTTAGTTGAACTAAGCGGACGAACGGACGTCATCAACTGCAGGGTTACTCTTGAATCAATATCAATATGATTTTAAGGTCAAGGCAAGCAATAGAATCAATGCGAAACCTTAAAATGTTCCGTATGCCTCAATTCGTGTTTTGAACCACAAGTGATTGATAGAACACTGAATCTTTGAGTAATATTGTGCCAATTGGTATTTAAAGTACGAACAGACATACTGATTATAGATTGATATTATTTTCAAAAGTAAGCCTACAGAACTCCGGATATTACAATATGGGCAGAAATGGTTTCGGGACAAATCGCCTCATCTCGACATCAATCGAGGATCGGAGGCAGCGTTCGGTGGACGCGGCACGGACACAGATACAAGTGAGCAGCCAGGACGATACAATATGGGGAGCGAATGTTGCGGGACAAGACTACACGGCGGCGCAGACGTGGACATGCGCGTCACTGCGCGCCGGAGCAAGCGGGCGGGAGGCGGGCGCACCTGGCGTCGGGCGCGGGCGGGCGCGCCAGCGCGTGCGCGTCCAGGCGCGCGGGGAAGGCGCGGTAGTAGGCGGCGCGGTGCGGCAGGCGCTCGGCCGGCGCGCCCACCTCCAGCGACGCGCCGGCCGCCGCCGCCGCGCCCGCGCCGGCCCACACGCAGTACCCGCGCGTGCCCAGCCCGCCCTCGCCTATCCGCCGCCTGCAACACATGCTCACCATATTGCTGGATTTCCGCGGGATAGTCTGCTAGAGGATATAGTCGTTTCGTAGAATACTAATTCAATTGAATTTGACGAAACAATACATAATATAAATATTCATATCCGTTAACACTTCAAATGGTCATGATGACGTCCTAGATACCTTCAGTTTATTAAAATCTAAATATCTTTGTTCTTCACCGTAAATATTTTAGAACCATCGGAGCGTCTGTATGTTTAGTCATAGAATGATGTGTTGTGGATTATGTAAACTTATATTCTTATTGCTAACTATTAATTATCAAATGGCATTTCGTTAGTATGCAATAGCGTGCCCGATTGGTGCACCTAATTTTCATTCAAATCGATGTTTATCGATCCCCTTGTCTAATTCCCATGCTTGTTCCAGTCTACATGCTTTAGTGTTAATAACAACAAGATCAGAACAACAAATAAGGCACGTCACGACTGGCATGGCATGTCTTTATTGTAGTCCTATCTTTACAAATTAAATCTTACTTGACAGTTTTGATACGGTGTTCGAAAACTTGTAGATTAGCATCGTAATCTCCCCAATTGCCCATAATTTTGTTGTCGATGAGTGTGGCGAACATTTGTGTCTCTAGGAACCGCGAGAGGAAGGGCCGGTGCCGCTGCGGTTGGTCTGACAAGAATGACGATTTGTCGAAGTTCACCATCGACTCACGTGACGATAGCCATGACTCACGGTCCTACAAAATAAATATTTCTTAATGAATAAAGCTATGACCTACTTCAAACTTTATACTTTTGAATTATTAGTTTTGAACGATAATATTATTTATTTAAAAAGAGTGTCTATGGAGTTTCTTGCCGGCTCTTCTCCATATGATCACCTTTTTGGAACCGAGCAACTAGAACCATTTGACGTTTCTTAAGTGCATGTAATTTGCCTATTTGAAATAAAAACCTTTTGACTTTGACTTCAAGAAAACAATTTTTTCCGCAGATTTAATTGAATTGATGCAGTATTCATTACATAGTTTTATAGAATTGATGTCTAATTTTTTTTTAAGGCTTTAATATCAGTAGTTTAAACATAATATTGATCAAGACGTTTAAACAGTCATGATTGGATCGACATTTACCTGATCAGGCATGATGACGAAGTTTTCGTACATAAGGAATATGTGTACGAATCTGTTGAGGAATGTTTCTCTGATAGCAATATTGAACCTAATGTCTTCGTTGTATTGCTCCTCGTCATTTAGAATTTTCTTCTTTGTTGTTGGCATCACTGTATCCGCGTCCACGTCATCTATATTAACACCTGCAGATAGAAAAAAGTTAGAAATGTAAAGAGATCGCCAAATAAGGATGGTTTGAATGAGTTTACATTCCAAAGATGTTTCTATTACTGCCCTCCATAAGCAAGAAGGCTGTTTATTAAACCTATTTCCGAGTTAATAGTGATAAATGTAGTTGCAAAAGTTTAACGAAGGTATAAACTCGATTTGAAAAAAAAAAGCTACTTACTGCCCTCTAGTTTAAGAGGGCAGAACGATAATATTGTTCCATTCTTTAAAACAATATAATAAACCGAGCGTAACTATGAAGTGCAACACATTAGCAGATCATTACAATCATGTCAATTAACGCATCCAAGAGCTGATAATTAACGCAAAATCCTTTTTAGATTGGACTAAACAATTTGCCCTCAAAAATACCCAACGTACACCTTACAGTTCATAGCAACTCAGAGTAGGCACTTTATTTGTAAGTTACTTGACTTTATAGTCAAACTTAAGTACATAAAAAAAATGTGTTTTTGGATTCAAACCAGTCTTTACGACCTATGTTATATATATAAGTATTAGTGTAATAATACTGTAGATATTAAAATACACACTATTTTACACAAATAACGATTTGATATTTTGTCTGCAATAGAATAATTACCGCTACGTTTGACGATGTCGACAATTCGCTGTAATGCGTCCATTCGTAGAGGCGCACGTCTTGTTGGCGAAGCCGGCGGCGACGCATTTAACGGTCGGTTTTCTTCCCACTCTAGTACATCGTGAAAAGAGTGCTTTCGACGTAGACCACCTCAAAAAATGCCATTTAATTATATTATAACGTATCTCATTTTTGACATGCTTTTAATTTGGGAAAGCCTTTTACCAGAAGTTGTGCGCTATCGATATAATTTTGGTGACTCTATAGGGGCAAAGGGCTGAACGATTGTCGTACGGATCAAAGATTTGTACGCATGCATGATATAGGAAAAAAATGAATTTATAAAATGATGCTCATGAATAGATTATGTGTGAATTGTTTTTTTTTAATTCTTAATGGCTTGCGTTTGACTGCGACCCCACCTGATATAAAGCGATGCTGCGGTGGACGATGAACGCGCTTGGCCAGCGAAAACATGGTTACGGTATATAAAATGCTGACCAGAAATACTTACCTGTGATTCACAATAAAACAATTTGAATTTGAACTTACTCTTGCTAATGCTGTAAGAGCCATAGAAATATCACGCTAGTCCGACAGTATACAACTTTTATCCTATATATAAAGTCATACATAATTATGTTACCCTCTAGCATCGGATGACGTAACACGAGAATACGGCATAATTCTGATCGAAAGAAAACTAAGAAGTCGCATGGCCTAGTAACTACTAGATAAGTTCGGCTAATGAAGTTAGAACAACAAAACTTTTAGTAAAATATACTACTATACTTGCATATACGTAACAAAGAAATGTATATATATGGTAGAATATATTATGAAGATAATTAAAAAGTAAATGGAAAGTAAATGTTGGAAATGCATACCTGATGGCAAAGTACAACTGCTGCTCATACTGTCGTTCATGTGTTTGTATGATGTTCCGTTTATAGGTACCCCAAGTTTGGTAGGCTCGGTCTCAGGCCTTTGAATCTGTCAAAATAATAGTAGATAAAATGTAACATGGGTAATTAAAAAGATCTTGATCTTACAAAATTATCAGATATGTATTTACAATAAAACTATTATCATTATGAGTTAATCCATTTAATAAGCCAGATATGATAATTAAATTATCAAAATCAGTTGTAAAGTATACGTAATATTTTGAGTGTGAATTCGTGGTAGTATGAGCAACCAGAAAAAATATTTTAATACTAAAAATTTTGCTTTCTTTTTGGTTTATATCTTACTTACCTGATGTTTATCTAAAACATGATTAAGTTCTTCAATAAAGGGCGTCCTGTGCGGGAAAATTGGCAATTCTTCAGGCAGTTGTATATCCGGTTTGTCTATGTCTACTAAGCAGAGAGCTGCTTCAGAACCAAGCGCGATGCTACGAGGTCCGTTAGGGCCCATGCTCATAGCGCCACTATCTGCATGGAGACCTGTTCATGATCGGTAAAATTGTTAGTATACACTATACACCAGCTAAAGAAAGATGTAATACGATATTTAAAAAAATCCTTAATAGAAAAAAACGTACTTATGACTAAAGACACTCTCAGTACTAAGTAGATGACCTGAATTAAATTAACCATGCAGCCTATTAACTTCTATTATAAAGTGCATTATACTGTACCCATAACAAATGGCACCGGCGCGTCGAGGAAATGGTAGAGCGGGGCCGGCAGTATTGGCACATATACATGTGCCCAAGTAAATGGTAGAAGCAAAGACACAATGCACTCAGCCACTAGCATTAATTTATTGTAATCTGTAAAAAATATTATCACTTCTACATATTCGAAGTTAATTATGTACACATATAAAAAAAAAGAAAACGAGCCCATAACTGTCCCATTATAGGGCAAGGGCCTCTTCTCATACAGAGAAGGAACGAGGTTCATCACAACGCTAGCTCACTGCGGGTTGGCGATTTCAAATTACCAAGTCCAGGTTTCCTCACGATTATTGATGTTTTCCTTCACCGTATGTCTGTGATGTATTAGATTAACTAAAAAACACACATATGACATTGAAAAAGTCACATTGGTACATGCCAGGTTTGAACCCACAACCTGCGGCTCAGGAGGCGGGCCCCTAACCACTCGGCCACCACGACATTCACATATATGCAATTTTTTTTTTTAAGAATATTTATTACCTGATAGTAATATTTTTTTAAAGATACTAACCACTGGACCTCAGTAAAACTTGATGTTCTAATAGAACACATGTAAAAAGCTGCACTACACAATCAACACCTAGAGTAGAAAACATTGCTCGAAGCGGATAATCCAAAAGAGGTAATTCATCAGGAAGATTTGGCATTCTTATCACCTGAAACAAATTATTGACCATTCATAGCCTCACACTTATATACACATACAGATTAGTAACAATAACAATTAATATCATCTGAACGGAGACTACACAAAATAATATTCTTCTACAGAGAGCATCACTGCATGTAGTGTGGCCAGGACCTACCTTAGCCGTCTAGGCGCCCCGGGCGTGTCATGCCTTTGGCGCCCTTTTAGGTATTCATTTACATTTCATTACAATGAAAACAACTTATTTTGAATTTGTACAATATCTTTTATTGAATTAATAGAAAACTACAAACATCACGATGGGCGCCGGTAGGATCATTCTCAGGGAGTTGCAACGGCATCGAGATGATTGTACTATTATCATAACGATGGGTGAAACGCTATTTGGTTAAAGTGTAATTAATGTGCTTTAAAAAAATATACTTAAAAACAGCAAGCCTTTGCAGACATTTTCATATTTCACTAACATGTTACTTGAGCCAAAAAGCCTTTCACCCATCGATAAGAAAAATTTGCTGGAGTTTGTGGCAAGTAGCCTCACAAATCGATCGGTTGATGTTAAGCTGCGCTTGTCGCGGTCGGTCTGTGGATGGGTGACCATCATTTCATATCGAAAGCCCTCCGTGCGTTGAGAAGCACGTTAAGCTGTCGGTCCCGATTGTCAAATTAAGATCTATGGCGCGTAGTCAGAGCTCTGAAATCTGACAACCAGTTATAGCACGGGATATAGTGTTACCCAGTAAGTGGATTGTGGAGGTCAGATAGGCAGACCCTTCATGTGAAATACTGATATTAAACAGCATCCAGTTTGACAGGAAGCCAAAACCAATGTAACTGGAAAAAGGCTAGGTAGATTAATCATAGAAAAAAGTTAAAGCAGGATTTCATTCAAAACATTGACGTGTTGAACAATTATGGCAAAAGGTAAAAAGTGACTTTAATAAAAAGAAGAGATCCAAATTTGTTTGGGTTCAATTTTATAACACGGGGGTGCAGGGGCAACCCCGTGCACCCCCGGCCATGGCCAGCGCCCATGAACATAATATGGATTTCCCCGCAAATAAAATTGCACAATCGCTTCAGAAGTGTTGCCCGTTATTTTAAGCTCATTCGTTCTACCTACGGGGACTTCCCCGAGTACAAAATGTAAAAAGATTTTTACATAACATTTTTCCTTTAGATCGATAAAAATAGGTATTCAAATTAAGTGGATAGGTTTAGCTAACACGCGCGGCGCCAGGGGCCGACCTGGCGCCCCGGGCAGCTGCCCCGGTCGCCCCCTCTAAAGCCGGCACTGAGTGTGACATTGTATACAATAACGTGAATATGTTTATATATTTTTTTTTCAAATCCGACTGCGAGTTCCGGATATTAGAAAAAACTCTTCGATTTTATACTATTAGTATAGATAAGTCAAATTTTATTATTCATGCCAAATATCACATGAATATAAAATCAAAACTTTTAATATACTGACATAGTTTGAACTAAAATATTAAGGTATCGTGATTCAATTAATATAGTTTATTATTATTAGAGTGCCTGGAGTATCTATCCAGGAGGTGCTGGTTCAAATCCTACTCACAAACATTCCTTTTTCCACAAAAAAATATGTTTAAAATATATATCTGTCTGGCCTTGGTGTCTGTTACAGATATGTAAACAATGTCTGTGGTCTATGAAAGACATCCTTTTGATGGCTTAATGAGACAATCCTGGAGTGGCAGCAATGTCCACTTTTTGTGCAGGTGTGTGTTGCTACAGGAGAATGAAGGTTGATTTCATACCGCTTTGCTGTTTCTATATCTGCTTATTTGTTTACTAAAATATTATTCATACTTACAACAGGAATTGGATCCAAATGAGGTTCAGAAGGAGGCACATAGAGTCGTAAAGCTTGACCGGGAAGTGGCACTGGTACTTCATATAGTAAATTATATACATAGGATTCTGGACTAAGTCCTGGTCCTGGCTGCCTTGGAAGAGATCTATAAATTATAAAAATGTGTGTAAAAATAAATTTTACAACATGCTTCTAGAGTGACTCTTATTGCATTTAGGTTAATAATGAGGCTTATTATGCACGCATGCTTTTTGCTTAGATTACTGCACTAATTGGTAGTCTAAAAAAAACAGCAAAGATCCTCTTTCCTCCTTGATGATATTTAACATTCTTGTGACTACAGCAGCAGCAGTTTTAATATGATAAATAAAAATTTTGATGTTTCTTATTATTTGTTTTTTCAACAAATTCACACATCAATTTGTGTTTTATATGAAAGAATATTCACTTTATTTTAATATATATGAAATAAACTCAGATGTCAGACTAAAATTCAAACAACTTCATCAAGCCTCTGCTTGCGAAGAAATCAAAGAAAAGAGAAATTTGCATGACATTTTTATTAAAAATAATTTTTTTCACATGTTTTGAAAAACATCATATGAGACTCATGCACTAATGGTCATAATGTACTCTTTAACTTTTTATCTTATTATATTTAAATATACATAGAATAGTTTTACATTTTGCAAAATTGAACACTTCTCTTTTCTTCTTTTCATTAATTAAGTAGCACTGACCTGAATAAATTTTCTAAAAACAACTGGGACACCCGTATATATGGATATTGACATATGAGAGCTATACTCTTGGCAACATATAGTTTGTCTTTGGCTATATCATAATATGTCAGAGCTGCACCACTGTGAGGTGCAAGTTTAAATGATCTTGGAAGTGATTTAGAGCTTTCTTTACCAGATGCCTTTCTGTGGCCTGGAGGAGTCTGTCCACTAGACAATTCTGTAATGTACATTGCCTAAAAAAATACATTAATAAAAAAAAACATTAGATACAGAAAGAATAACTCCATATAATTACATATTAATTACCTGTAATGTGTGCATGGCACTGCAGATGTTTCTATTTCTAACTTCTTCATAGAATATGAGGCTGAATCCATAATATCTGGATGCATTTTCTCTTGTGACTACAAAACTATGAAACTTGGGTTCTAATGAATGTTTTTGTGTTCTAAACTGAAGACCAGCTGGCAGACAAAGCTGAAAGATTAGAGCTGTCAGGTCAACAGGCATAATAAATATATCATGAAAATAATAAACTTAATATGGCTAGCTGATATCAATAATAAACTTTTTTTTGTGTTTTCAATCTGACAACTGTGTCTTATTTAACATTGTTTAGATCCAAGTAATAAATTGAATGCTAGTGTCGATTACAGTAAAACAAAGAATTCATGCTTGTGACATTTCAATTGAACTTTATTAATGACCTCTTACCATACACACTGCATGTTCATCAAATGGGTTGCTTGTTATGTTATCAGGGTAATGAGCAAGAATTTTTCCTTTATAAGAACGATCCAAAGGAGATACATGTAAATTGTCACCTAGAAAGAAGACCATTCCATAAGATTAAAAGTGTTAAAGTTGAATATAACGAAGGTGACTAAGTTTTAGTTATTACTTACCGCAAAGCCTATCAGGCTCTAATCCAGAATCAAAATCGAGACCACAAATCGCAAAATAATCAGCAAATCGACATCCAACAGATATATCAGAGACAGACATATTTCTATCGACCCGTTATTTACTATTTGAGACACTTTCTCTTCCAGTCCCTGTATGAAGGTTTTGTTTCAGCATTGTACACTGAAATTGATTCTCATTAATAATTGATTTACGTCGTTAGCTCACATATTTTCAATTGGCGTGAATTTTCAGTGATAATGAAATAAATACAAATTGTAAACGAAAAACTATTCACGCCATCACATCAGTCAGACAGCTGCCAAGTATGAATGTGCCCTTCTCTCCTCTTCGCCTAGGCATGTCGATCTTTAAACGATTAATTGAAAAATCGTTTTTTTTTTGGAACGAATATCGTTTTGTTTGATCTTGCTGACATGGAGAATTGATTCAATAAATCGATCCTCGAATCCCAAGAATCGGACCAATTCATGTGGCTGAGATCAAGTTACTAGTTGGATTGAAATATTGAAATTTATAACGACTTAATTGCTTATTTAAATGTTTATTAAAACTCTAGAGATACTAAGTATTTCATACATTGAACATTTATCCAAAATTTAAGTGAAGGTGTAGGTTTAAACACCACAAATTTTGGAAACATTGTCTATCTCTCTGTCCAAACGATTATAACTTGAAAACCAGTAATTAACCAATTTTAATGGGGTTTTCCCTATAGCGTAGCTTAGTGGTCCGGAAAACACAATAAAAGTATTTCATCACGATAACATGTATATGCACTGCATAGGGCAACGTTACTTTGTGTATTTTAATACTGTTGAAGAATCGACTAATTTAGAGATGGAACCAACCAAGAAGGATAAATATAAAAGTGGAGAGATCTCTTCCAAGCATCTAGTGAATAAACTTTGGTGACTTTGAAATAGTTTTGTATCTCATTTTGCGGTATACTTGTCTCGTTCTATTCGAGTGTCCAGCCAATGATTATCTTATTTGAGGATATTTAGTTGCTATATACCTATTTTAGATCCTTTTTTGGATCTGTTTGCATAAGGTTTGGCCGATCCTTCTGCTGGGGTCCTATAGTCCGTAAAATATAGCTTGATTAGAATGGCAGAAATCAACAAAAGTGACAACTACAACGCGACTGAACTTTGTAGTAACGTCATATCGAATGATTTAAAATAACACATTAAAAATAATTCGTAACTAGCGTGTTATTGGGAGCTTCGTTCGTCATAACAATACAATGCGTTATGTGTCAAAATGGCGTTCAACTAGTTTTTATAAACACTTAAGATAGGGTTTCGTATAATAGTGGCGAGAGGGGTATGCCCGCTATAATCAGCAGGGAGTGCCTAAGTCGGCGCATCTGCTGCTGGTTACTCCTCGCTGGGCCTCCACCGGGTAACCGGTGGTCTCACCTGGCGGGGACGGACCGCCGCCGAGGCGCTGTTAAGATAGCGGTAACAACCTCCGTTGCGCTCCTGTTGAAAACACCATAGCAATTATACATAACGCAAGCAGCATAGGCGCTTGCGTACTAACGCCGAGCCTAAAAGGCAACCAAATGGCGGAATAGCCTACGCAAGCAGGGGGCGAAGCCCCGATTGCGCCCGTCGAGCGAAATCCACATCACGCCCGCTATAACTACTCCTGTACTGATTCCTTCAAGTTTAATTCCATCTCTTGGTTCAAAGAGTAAACTAGAGTGGTCGTTTGTTGAAGTGATGAATCACTTCTCAAAGTGTACATGACACAAGTAGGTATACATTCTTACTAGATAATCTCAGATCATCACGTTTAACCTCTCGTATGTCGCATTTCCAGACACAATAAAAACTGCATTGTGTCTCGCGTGGATCCACGCTCCGACAGTCAAAAGGTTAAGACACTTTTATTTAACCACTTTTTTGGGTCTTTTCTCAGATCTCCAGTCCAAATATTTACACACATGTACTTAGAAATCATTTTGCTAGTAGCAAAATAACTACGAAAAGTGAGCAATATTACAAATAAGCGGAGAGTATATTTGTAGTTAAATATTTATAGTAAACAAAACCAGCCATGTTGAAAACTCTCAAATAAGGGTCAGCCGGTCAGCTTAGTCAGCCAATCAGAAGCCAAGGCGTTCGAACCTATCTGACATCTAAGGTTGCCTACCAAAATGGCGCTACTTAATACGTTTCGTTCTATGAAGATTATCACCCGTGGACTGTATTTCCATTGTTCTAAGATTTCATGCTATGGACTCAACTTTATATAAAATGGATAATGATAATAGTTAAATAACACATCTCACTTGCATGCTGTATGTGAGTTGCTATATTCGTGATGGACTGTGGCTTAAAAGACATCCTATCAGTGTTAAATGAAAAAAGAAAATTCTTATCATCGATTGAGATTGTCAAAATTTTTTTTTTCGGAAATGAAATAACGCAGTTGTCAAAAGCCTGTCCGGGGCGTGTGTTTGTAATTTTTTAATTAATACGTTATTGTGTAGTTTTTTACCGTTCCTAATATTTACAGAATTAGTTTTCATTTTCCTTTGCTTAATTATCATTTTGTGATTTAAAATAGCAGCGTTGAATTTGATTGTATTCGTTCACAAGATTCAAGGTAAGTATCATGCAGTATTATAGTTTTGTGTAGAACCTTTTGTTTTTTATCGTACAAACTACACGAGACTCTCATGATGAAGAGAGAGTCAATTTTATTTGTGAATCATATTAGTATTCAATGTTTGTGGGAAGCTGGGCCTACGCAATTTTTCGATAATTGGGTACTGCACATACTATTGAGGAAATGGGTGTATTTAAGTATCTCATGATTTAGCTGAGTGATGAGTCAAATGTTACATTTGTATTACAAGTAACACAACATTGTTATGTTGTGTTACTAGTAATCATTGTAGCATCATGCCCATATTCTGAGAAAGGGCCTACCCCCTACCAGAAGTGTACACAATTGTACACCCACATTTCACAATGCTGTTATTAAGTCCCATGTAACAGGTGGTGAGCCTATTTTCAGCTACTGGACTCAATTCCAAACTCTAGGCTGGTACTGAAAATTTCCTAACAGAAAATCCAAATAACACTGCCTGACCTGGGAATTTGAACCCAAAACCTCATGCTCAAAGTTGCATGCAGCAGTCATGTTTCAAACCAACAAGGCAGTTTATTACAAGTGTTTATTATTATTTATAAATATAAAACAACAATCCAGTAGTGTAAAACATATTTACTAATATACATGTATTTAAAGTAATATTACAATAGTTATTTTTTATTACATTGTCAGTTGTTCTAGTTCCTTATTTCCCATGTGCACTATATAAAATGAACTAGCATTTCAGACAAAGCTATTCATAAGTACTTATTTTAATATTAATATAGAGAAAAAAAGGTCCCGGCAATATGTTCAGTATATTTTATTGTAAATGTTTGTTTCAGCATGCTAAGAGGAAGAGTGAAACATTTACTACATTGCACTTTTTTCATATCATTTATATTTCTCTTCCTTGTATTTGCTGGAGCTATCAATTTAGATGACAAAGAAAAAGAAGATATTGATCCTTGGGAAAGATATGGAATTTATGGTGCAATCATTTTATATGTATTAAGACTTTTTACCTTACTAACAACCCCTCAAGTCCTGTGCAATTTTGCAGGATTGACATTATTTAATGCTTTCCCAGGAAATGTTAAACTCAAGGGTTCCCCTCTGCTAGCACCTTTTATATGTATCAGAATTGTTACAAGGGGTGATTTTCCAAAGTTAGTGCGAGACAATGTAACAAGAAATATGAACATTTGTGTTGATGTTGGTATGGAGAATTTTATGATTGAAGTTGTTACTGACAAAGCCATTAATCTACCAAAGCACAGGCGAGTTCGTGAAGTGGTTGTGCCAGCAGAATATAAGACTAAATCTGGTGCTTTATTTAAATCAAGAGCATTGCAGTATTGCTTGGAAGATAATGTCAATATACTTGCTGAAAATGATTGGATTGTGCATTTAGATGAAGAAACATTGTTGACTGATAATTGTGTGAGGGGTATATTAAATTTTGTATTGGATGGCCAACATCAATTTGGTCAAGGACTGATCACATATGCTAATGAGCACATTGTTAATTGGCTGACAACACTAGCTGATAGTTTCCGTGTTGCAGATGATATGGGAAAACTAAGGCTGCAATTTTATCTCTTTCATAAGCCACTTTTCAGTTGGAAAGGTTCTTATGTAGTAACACAAGTAAGTAATATTGCTTCCTTATACTACATCTTTCTATAGAAGAATATTTATATATTTATAAAACTCCTTTAAATTTATTTGCAGGTAAGTGCTGAAAAAAAAGTGTCATTTGACAATGGTCTTGATGGATCTGTAGCAGAAGACTGTTATTTTGCTATGAAAGCTTACACAGAGGGTTATTCTTTCAATTTTGTGGAAGGAGAGATGTGGGAAAAGTCACCATTTACCTTATGGGACTTTATGCAACAAAGGAAAAGGTGGATACAAGGAATACTTTTGGTTGTACATTCAAAACAAATACCTGTTTTACACAAGATTTTTCTAACAATATCTTGTTACTCATGGGTAACATTGCCACTGTCTACAAGCAATGTTTTCTTAGCTGCCATATGTCCAATACCTTGTCCACAGTTTTTGGACTTAATATGTGGATTCATAGGTGCTGTCAATATTTATATGTACATTTTTGGTGTCATTAAATCATTCCCAATTCATAGATTTGGCCCAGTAAAATTTTGTTTGCTTATTGGGGGAGCCCTTGCTACTATACCATTCAATATTATAATTGAAAATGTTGCTGTAATTTGGGGAATGTTAGGCAAAAAGCACAAATTTTACATAGTAAACAAGGAAATTAAGATTCCAGTGACTGTATAATTCCTCAATACAATATTTCATATCATTTTAGTTTCTGATTTTAAAATAGTAAGTGCACAATATACTTAATGTACCAATCTTGCACTTACTTTGAAGTGTGAATACCACACTTGTGAATCATTAATGATTAGTTTCACAAAGATAAGATAGTACCAAAATGTTAGTCAGTGTGTGTGTATAATATGTTTGTTATGAAAGTATCTAAATTTAAATTCAGTTTTAATGTAAATCAAAACTTTATTGATTAAATATTAAGCACAATAATGATATTTAAATGTAAAGTAAACAATGATAGGTTTGCTTCTATATCTATATCTAAAATATCTTTATAAAGATATTTTATTTTTGGATACTTTGTTTTTTCATACTGAATGATTATATTTTCTTTGTATTAAAATATTGTGAATGTTTATATTAAGTTATATTATTATTTAGTGTCATTTTAGTTAGTATTGCACCTCCCAATATCTGATATGCAAAACATTGTGGGGTTAGTGTTGCTGTGGTACTTATAAATAACTTTTTACTTTTGTTGAGCTATTATCATATTTATACACATATTATCAACTTCATATACAAGATTATGTATTCAGGATTTTGTTATTTGTAATGTCACAGTTAATGTGAAAATGGTTTAAATTGTTTGCTGTTTTGCATAGCTCAAGTGCATGTGCTTCTCACTTTCATTCATTATAGGTACATAATTATAATAATTATTCTTCATTCCCTGCATATAGTTACCCAATGTCAAGCTAGGCTAACAATACCCTTAAGAATGCTATTCTCAAATTTTGCAGGGCAAACCTTGTGTATTAAAAATTGAAGCTAAGAACTCAAACATCACAATCGAGTTCAGGAATAAAGAATTTAAAAATAGTTTGTGAGATACTTATAAATGAAAAATAAGAATGCAATTTTTGTATAAATACTTATAAAACATCCATGACAACGGTATTGTCCATATATGCATGGTTTTTGTTGCTTCAACTAAATTGAATGATACCATGTACAGGCTTTCTTATAAATTTAATTTAATATGATCTTATATATTGTATGGTGTTACTAGTGTTAATAATATATTTATATAGGTTCAGAATACAACATTTTCCACTAGCTGTACTTAAACAACATTATTGAAGTTAGATAGATGTGTGATAAGTTAATGACACTAATATTTGAAAATGGTCGTAATGATAATGAAAGATAATGGGTGGCTTAATTTTTTTTGTAATATATTTCCTTATGGTATACTACACATTGAAATCATATTGTCATTTATTGGAAATTTCTTACGCCTTGAACAATGATACTCATTATTCTAAAAAGAAAATAAATAAATTATGTAAGGTCCTATATTATTAATTGTCTTAGTTAACTTCTTTTTGAAAAGTCAGTGTGATTCTATGATATTAACAAATAATTTGTTATTTCCATTTCTGAGTTTTAAATGGAAGTCAAATAATAATATAGGACCTTCATATATAAGGTCCTAACTTATTAGGTAATTTCCTTTTAAGGGGTCAATGTGTAAGTGAGAAAGATTCATTTAAGCCATCATTTAAATTTTTACAACAATTTTATTTTTTTCTTAATGTCCACCATTCAAGGAGCAGTTTTCGTCTTGCTAGTATTATGTTAATTACAAAAAGTTTGTTATATCCATTTAATTCTTAGCTTTAAGTGAATGTATTTGACTTATATATTAACCCTTTCAAAGGAAATTACCTAATAAATTAGGACCTTATATAAAAGTTGGTTATTTAAAAAATTTATTAATGATCAGAAATTGTTGTTTTTGATTATATGATCAAAATGTTAAATAGTATGGAAAACCTGCTCAGGTACATAAAAGATTCCAATCTGGAGTGCAGGTGTGGTACTGTTCCGCAAACGATGGCACACTTGACATCGTGCCCTGTGTGCCCTGATACCTGCACGGTAAGTGACCTCATGGACGCTACTGACGATGCGGTTATCGTAGCAGGGTTTTGGGCTGATACAATTTTAATTGCCATCGAAAAGCTAAGAAGAAGAAAATGTTAAATTTGACAATGCATGTGAAAAGAATAGTACAATACTCGTATTTCTAAAACAAAAAGTAGAAACAATCATTGCACAAATATGAGTTACAAATTAAAGTAATGTAGTTTGAGTTGACATATTTATGTCTAAGTAAGAAGCACACAGTATTCTGTCCAATAAATTTTAAGTTCATGTCAGTAAATTTTTTAATAATATTGTTATATTGCTTTAAAACACTACTTCTGACTAGTCATGTAAATATTTATGAATAAATAGCTAGTTGTAATGAGTAGTAGTGTAGATGAATAAGTAATTACTAGTGGTTCTTATAGGTTAAAGGTCAGGGTTCAACTCTGTTTAACCCATTGTGATGGTCTAAGTATTCAATTACACAATTACTTTGGTTAATTTATCAAGTAGTTCATGTCATCAGCCCCCATTATGGTCATGCCAATAATTGAGTCGGATCTTAATTATTTTAGTAATTCATAGGGCGATTAAACATGATTGTTACATCTAGCGGAGTTTACAAATTCCATCGATGTTATGATATAAATCATAGTCTCAAGTGATTTGCACCATAATGTAACCGTAACTTTGTATTATTATTATATATATAATTTTTAAAGTTCCTTTCTTTGTATTTGATTGATAGTTGAATGTTGTATGTTAAAGGTTCGAATCTTAATCAAAATTAAATACATTATAGGTTCATCCCACTTTGTACATATAAAAAGTATTAGTAATTAAATACATAAAATAAACTCAATCATTCAGATGTTTTGTAATTCATATTACCTTTTTATTTTATCAGACAAGACTTTCAATGGTATATCTTATTATGATTTCCTAATTTAATAAATGTACCTTAGAGCGCGATGACCTGATGTGATTTTAAACAATATGTTGAGCACAGAGATACCCAACAGCGACGATGAAATAAGTCGTTTAAAGAGTAATAGTTTATTATTGTTAGTGTCAATAATGTGATCACATTAACCAATTACTGTGAGACTTAAAAGGCTGCAATAACCGTCACGGGACATGCACGGGGATTGAACCCATCGGACACGGCGCAGCATACTCCGGTGGTGTGCCTTGCTTGGGCGGAGCAGCGCCGTCACATTATCAATGCATTCGGGGCGTCTACTGGGCAGGCGATATCTCGATTCCGGCTGTGATCAGATAAATGATCAGAAGCGAGTACGTGTGAGGAGCCACCTTTTGGGAGGAGGTGCAAAGGAGGCGGTGGTACGGTTACCTCTACCGCAGAAGAGACCACAGAAGGGGGCATAATGATCTCGGGCTATGCTAAGTTGAAGCCTGTCAACGACGGGTTCAAGATGAGCGAGGAACTCTTTGGTGCGTGCGCCTCATTCGAGTGTTTCTGCAGGTCAACTGTGGTCGACCAGCCCCGGATTTGCATTTTTAAAAGAGCGGTGCGGTGATTTCCATTTTGCCGCCCACTCTTCCACAGTATCGACTTATCCAGGGTAGTCTTAGTTATGCAATTACCTTTGCTAATATATTATGCACATACCCAAGCGGTGAAAAGTCACAACTACCACCAACTTACCTAACGTGTTTAGCCCCCCCGAACCCCACGAGGCATTATTAAAAATAAAAATATTTTTAGGAGTAGAGCATTTTATGGAGCTATTAGATCTGGCGTTCCATTGAACGCCGTTGCGTATATGCAAATAGATATATCGTAGATGGATTGTAGAATCCGTTGTTTTACACAACTGCTAGCTGATTTACAAAAAACATTCGTTTTATAAAACAGCTGAACAACGTTATAGTTTAGTAATTATGAAAAAGCCCTAAACGTCGTTCAGTTTTACATAACAGCACTATTTGTAAATCAGCTAGCTCTTTTGTACAGCTGATTCTATAATCCGTCTGCGACAGATTATTTGCAGGCGGTGCACAGGTAATTGCATGATTAACCTGAATATTGTGGAAGTAGCTATGTATTTATTTTCATCCATCGTAATGGACTTCCTCAATCAATATCGATATTATATTTGTGAAACGTGATGGAATGTGAATAATTTTAGATAAGCTTAATAGGCATGAATTCGATATATCAAAACGTATCCAAAATTCGATGACAATTCTATAGAAACAGTCAGTGTAGCTGTAAAGCTTAAAAAAAAAACATACCTTTTTGCATAAACGTAGGATAGAAAAAGACCTACAAAGCCTACATTGTGTATGAAATCTCTTACGGAAATATCACATGTTAGAGAGAGAAAGCATATTTAGGTTCGGTCAGCACTATTGGCAGATGTTGTTTTCTCCAGTGTCACTGTCAAAAATAACGCTAACTTATATTTGCTGAATCGTTAGTGAATCTTGTATATTTTATAAAGTTTTAAAATGCATTAGCAATGCCTACGTGTTGTGTTGGTGACTGCGATGTTTCATAAAAAAAAAAACAGAAAAACATTGATTTCACAGGTAAATTGTCATCAACAGCATATATATTTTCATGGCTATATTTTGGAAAAAATATCTTTAGACAATTTATTTGGATAACCAAATCCTATCAAGGAAATAGTGAATTTTCTCAATAGTAAAAAACAATGGTCATAAAAACAATATTGAGTACGTTGTTCTAATATAAATTTTCATTTCATGTACACAAAATAGTGACTTGTCAGTGTCGACTATTGTGTCGATGAAATTTTAGAAAAAAAAGTTCCGATATCAGAATTTATTTAAAGTGTTGATGTACCAACCATAGAATTAGAATATTTTTGGTACCCCATAGAAGGACATAGAGCTCAAAAAAGTGCTACCGATTTTGAATTGTCAATGTGTGCGTGCAATAGTAATGTACAACGTGGAAATATTGACACATATCAATTATCGATAAATAGTATTTCAGATGTAAAGAATTGGTATACAAAATGAAAATATTTTCAATCAAATTATGTTAATAAAACTAAAATCACAAGGGTAGGTATTATTTAATGCACTAAATTAATTAATTACATTATTATAATAAAAAAAATCATGCGCTCACATTATAATTATATTTCACTGGTAATAGGTACTTTGTAAAAAAAGCAGCTTTTAAGGACCCTGAGCAGTGTATAGAGTATGACTGATTGAGATGATGATTGACTGAATGATTTTTACCTACCTATCCTAATACCACTGCGGAGTTGGTCTGGACTCAGCGCAGTACACGCTTGAGGTGTGCCCTGCCTAGACCACTTAGCGGCGGGTACTAAGAGCCAGTATCGGGCGAGACCTGTCTCTGCCGGTAGTAGTGAGGGCTGGCAGATTCAGTGAACTGGAGAGAAATGGCTTCCTTTTGTGAGACTGTTGTCGTCCAGAAAGAGGCCGCCGAGCAGGATTGTGAGAGGGCCGATCCCTCTCGGAGAAGAAAGCGTCTAGGAGGAAACCGCCTTGGCGCCTAACCCCTCCTGTGTGATTTAAGGCAGGCGGCCCTTTGGGGTCACAAATGCTTAGAGAGGGGACTTTGTTTACCCATCGTGATCCCAGAGAAGACGGTGGCATAGTGGTCACGTGCTATCGTGCACTGCGAGGCTTAGGGGAGACCCCTGTACAGTCTCTCTAGGGATGTGCCTTAATAGGCGCTGCATAGCGGGGGTGCTGGAGCTGGTCTATTACGTGCCCCCCTCCATATGCTGATGGTGACCACCGAAGTGGTTTTAGTGAAGTAAGAATCCTATACACCCCGGTCTTATCCATAAAGGCCGGGCGCGTTTTTAACGTTTGCCCCCGAAAAAAAATATTGTATAATCTATTATCTTTTCTT
Organism: Xylocampa areola; assembly: GCA_935421205.1. NCBI lineage: Eukaryota > Metazoa > Arthropoda > Insecta > Lepidoptera > Noctuidae > Xylocampa > Xylocampa areola. The sequence continues at coordinate 9,148,321 of OW285204.1, forward strand.
ATTTCTTCTTTTTCTTTATTTTTTTCTCCTTTATCTTTATTCTTTTCTTTATCAATTAGTCTCATCTATTACTGCTTTTCCAAAGCATCGATAGCTTTCAGTATAAAAAATATATTTCATAAAATTGTGATATTCTCTTGAATTTGTACTAAAAAATATATAAACAACATACTCATTACGCTATCAGTGCTCACCGCCTAAAGGTGATAGCGCAGGAATCAACAACTAGTTTCATTCGGGGTCTGTTTTTAAAATTAATATTACTAGCGCAGTTCGCATTGCAAGCATTTGGGGACTACTGTAATAGCCTGATTACGTAACCTGGGCCACTAAGCTACGCTTAGCTTCTTTTATGTTATAAGAGTTCGGGCAGACACACCGACAACAGACAGAAACGTTTCCAAACATTTTGGTTTCATCTTCTGTGTCGATAGTATTAGGTACCCCAATTAAAATTTTGGAAAAATAATCAATGTGCAGAGATACAATAACACTTTAAATAAATTCAAATATCGGAACTTTTTATTGTAAAATTTCATCGACACTATAGTCGACACTGACAAGTCACTATTTTGTGTACATGAAATGAAAATTTTTATTAGAACAACGTACTCAATATTGCTTTTATGACCATTGTTTTTTACTATAGAGAAAAATCACTATTTTCCTGATAGGATTTGGTTTTCGAAATAAATTTTCTAAAATTAGCTTTTTCCAAAATATGGCCATAAAAATATATGCTGCTGTTGACAATTTACCTGTGAAATTAATGTTTTTCTGGATTATTTTTATAAGAAACATCGCAGTCACCAACACAACAACTAGGCAACGCTTATAAATTTTAAATATTATAAAATATATAGGATTCACTGACAATACAGCAAATATAAGTTAGCGTGATTTTTGACAGTGACACTGGAGAAAACAACATCTGCCAATAGTGCTGACCGAACATAAATATGCTTTCTCTTTCTGACATGTGATATTTCCGTAAGAGATTCCATACCCAAAGTTAGCTTTGTAGGTCTTTATCTATCCTACGTTTATGGTACCAACTATCTCTGCACATAGATTATTTTTCCAAAATTTTACCTAGTACTATCGACACAGAAGATGAAACCAAAACGTTTCTGTCTGTTTGTCGCTGTGTCTGCCCAAACGCTTATAACATTTAAGAAGCTAAGCGTGGCTTAGTGGCCCAGGTTACGTAATAAATATATTTCATCACGCTATTACAGTAGTCCCCAAATGCGGTTCGAATTCGGACCGCCAACCTACTTTGTGCGGACCTTGGTTGTTAATAATGATTACGGCGCTACTAATATAAAGTTTAAAAAGAGTCCCCGAATGAAACTAGTTGGTGATTCCTGCGCTATCACCTTTAAGCGGTGATCACTGAGCCTATATGTGATAGCGTAATTAATATGTTGTTTACATATTTTTTTGTACAAATTCAAGAGAATTTCACAATTTTATGATATATATTTTTATACTAAAAGGTTTCCTGTCGATGCTAAGGAAAAAGAAAAATGGATGAGACTAATTGATAAAGAAAAGAATAAAGATAAAGAAGAATAAAGAAAACGAAGAAATAAGAAAAGATAATAGGATATACCTTCATTTTTCGGGGCGCAACCATCAAAAACGCGCTCGGCCTTTATGGATAAGACCGGGGTGCGGGGTGTCTTACCTCACTAAAACCACCTCGGCGGTCACCATCAGCATATGGAAGGAGGCACTTAATATACCAGCTCCAGCACCCCCACTATGCAGTGCCTATTAAGACACATCCCTGGAGAGACTGTACAGGGGTTTCCCCTAAGCCTCGCTGTGCACGATAGCACGTGACCACTATGCCACCGTCTTCTCTGGGATCACGATGGGTAAACAGAGTCCCCTCTCTAAGCATCTGTGACCCCAAAGGGCCGCCTGTCTTAAATCATACATGCGGGGTTTCGGCTGTTAGGCGCCGAGGCGGTTGCCTCCTAGACGTTTTCTTCTCCGAGAGAGATCGGACCTCTCACAATCCCGCTTGGCGGCCTTTTCCTGGACGACAACAGTCTCACAAAAGGAAGCCATTTCTCTCCAGTTCACTTTATCTGCCAGCGTGTCCCTTACTACTGCCGGTAGTACCCGCCGCTTAGCGGTCTAGGCAGGGCACACCTCAAGCGTGTGCTGCGCTGAGTCCTTACCACCTCCGCAATGGTATTAGGATAGGTAGGTAAAAATCATTCAGTCAATCATCATCTCAATCAGTCATACTCTATACACTGCTCAGGGTCCTTATAAGCTGCTTTCTTTACAAAGTACCTATTACCAATGAAATATAATTATAATGTGAGCGCATGAATTGTTTTTATAATAATAATGTAATTAATTAATTAAATGCATTAAATAATACCTACCCTTGTGATTTTAGTTTTATTAACATGATTTGATTGAAAATATTTTCATTTTGTATACCAATTCTTTACATCTGAAATACTATTTATCGATAATTGATATGTGTCAATATTTCCACGTTGTACATTACTATTGCACGCACACATTGACAATTCAAAATCGGTAGCACTTTTTTGAGCTCTATGTCCTTCTATGGGGTACCAAAAATATTCTAATTCTATGCCTTTTTGTGTACCATAGCTACTACTTATATTACTTTTTTTTGAAATCGTAAGCCTATATCAGGGTTTCCTAAAATTTTAAGTTACACACACAGGAACACTCACCAAATACCTTTTATTTTATGGAACCCGATATCAAATGCTTACAAATCAAAGACACTGTAATTTTAACAAGAACATAAACTTTTATAAGAAATATTTTAAAGGTGAAACACTTTAATTATATACTTTACTTTAACTTTTAATGTGAAGAATGAAATAGTTTCACTGTTTTATCAATAAAATGGCTATTTCAAAATAATATTAATTTTTACTTAACTGTGGTATTATTTAACAGACAAAAATTAAAAATTTCGCGGAAACCTGGTGATTTTTCTACGGAACCTCTAGGTTCCGTGGAACTCACTAGGAATCGCTGCCCTATACAAGTAAATCGGTTCAGGCATTTAGAAGTTATGGTGGAATAAAGAAACTCACAAGCATACGTACATAAAAAAAAAAACAATAAAGATTACTAACTTTACATACAAACATAATTATGTACACGAACCCTAAAAAACATAACACTCCTTTTTTGGACAGTAGTGTAAAAAGTTTTTATGGCAGTTTTAACCTTAAATTATATCTAGTGTTAAGTACTTCTAGTGCAGTATATTACGTAGGTTTTTGCCTACTGGATAGAAAACACGTAAACAAGAGGCTATGTTACCACCAAATCTATACAAATAGCAATAATACCTACTGCTATCTTATTGTCGGTAGTCCTTACCGCTGCAATCACGATTTAGCATTATCCATGATATCTCAAATCAATTACAATGATATCAATTATTGTTCACCGGTTACTACTCACGTGCATTTTTCGGGATTGCCCCAAGAGTTTCGAACTCGAACGGAGTAGTAACAATAATGGTGAACAATAATTGATATGAATATGTCTCAAAAGTTATTATACAAAAAATTACAATGATGTCTTATGATCGCTATTCTTGGTTTCAGGAAAATCATCTATTTAATAAAGGCACAATTGCAAATTCTGAGAATTTCCTACCAGAAAACACAATAATACCAGCCCGGGACTTTGCTCGGCAGTTACCCTTCCGACCACTAGACCAATAAAACAGTTCTATTACAGTTAATGCAAAAATATTAATTCATAAGATATTTATTTGGCTTTATTTAACAAAATACACACAATATGTCTGGGTAACCTAAAAGTTACTTCGAAAAAATTGTGATGGTTTTAGGATTTTGTCTTGGTAGTAGATGCAATAAATTAATATAAATGTATATATCGGAGATTGACGTTTTTGGTGTGGAGCGAGCAGTGCGGTCGAGCGTCGAGTTAAGGGAGGCAGGAATGCCAGACGAGTGCGAGTGAATTATCGTATCAATATTCAAAAAATATCGTACCAGATGAAAAATTATCTTACAACTGAGCTGCGCGGAACGCGTAACTAGTTCCCAAAACTAGAAATAGGATAGGAATTTTATGAAGTTGTTAATTGTTAAATAATTTAAAATGTATAATGTCTTGAGTATTTATTTTATAAAAGAGTGGGATCATTAAAGTCACTTCACTAATTCTACCTCTGCAGTAGTGCCAGCAGTTTAACAGTAAAGGACCGCTGAAGTCGAGATGGCTTAGTTGGTCAGAGCGCCTGGAGTATCTATCCGGGAGGCGCAGGTTCGAATCCTGTTCGCGACCGTATTCTTTTTCCATTTAATATTGTAACTTGAGAGTTCGCTAAGCATGCGTTAATGCTTTTTCAAAGACATATCTTGGACCGCTGAAGTCATTCGAGTCATCATTTTCCCAGTTAGTTTAAAACCGTAGTAGCACTCTTTCGATTGAGTTTTTACGCAGTGCGCTGAAAGTAATGCCAGTGACATAGCTAGATAGAAGGAGAGTGTATCGGTGGTGGTGACCACCAACAACAGCATTCCCAAAGAGGGTTGACGTCGGGCAGGCGGCCGGTCATAAATCATAGCCATAACTTTAACAGCATGCTAGATAGGTATATGCTGCGCCGACCCCTATTAAATTGGGATATAAGCAGGGGGATGATGATGATGAGTCGTGCTGTGTATCTTTTTTCACCGTCAATAGCTATTTGGGAAATTGAATGCCAAAATACGTCTACCGCTTTTTCCTGGGAGATATCGGGACTTAATTGATCTAACGGTAGACATCGCCACTCGTCGTCTAGTTGCTGCAATTCATTACGGTCACGAGCTTCGCTCTGGGACATACATAGTTCACACAAAAATAAGAGTGATGGAGTGCTGTCTCACTGCCTTCTCGACTAAGCTTTTTCCATTTGTGGATCTGGCAGCGCCACTAGTAATTTGTGGTCAAAAGGGAAGCGATCTTTAATTCCTTTCCATAAATGTGTGTAATCTCGGCATTTTGATCTGAAGCTCAGAATACTAGTCTTTTCACCCCACTTCGGGAAGGGTTGCAAAGTACCATCCTTTTTCGTACGATAATACATATTGTACTGTGTACATCGTACGAATGCGTGGAAATATCTTACAATGGAGTCGAAATTATCGTATATCTACTTATGGGCGTACCCAGCTTTCGACCTAGGGCGGGCGGGGGAAATCAGCTAGGTCACCCGAGATCGGCGTTCTTTTTTTTGAGTGTGGAAAATCACACGGTCCCACTTCAACGCTTGTCGAGGTCCCAGGTTCGTTGCATGTAGGCCTGCAGTCAACACCGAGGTGCCACCACTGCAGCAACTTCCCCGAGGACCCGGCGCAGCACACGCTGGAGGTATGCCCAGCCTGAGCCGAGCACCGCCACGACCTCATCGGGGCGGTAGGGGCGGGCGATCTCTCGCTTCCGGCCGTGATTAGATACATGGTTGGAAGCGATAGTTCATGGGGAGCCGTCGCCGTCTTCTGCGAGGAGGTGATGCTCGTGGAGGAGGTGCCGGAAAAGGAGAGAGAGGCGAACCCCGGTCACCCCTGTCGCAGTAGGCAAGCTAGGCGCCTGAGGAAGCTCAACGATCTCCGGCCACCGTGAGCCGTGGACTGCGGGCGGCGGACATGGGTAGTTCGCCGCCCGACCAGCGCCAGACCCGAGACGGCCGCGTACCACGCTTTACACATGCGCTCCAGTATAGTAATAGTGCAGGCTAACTGGCCAGCCTGCACAAACCCTGGAGTGTCCGCTGACACAATTCAACCGACCATAATCTGCTGGGGTTGCGGCGTTTGCCGCAACGAACCCCGTACCTTTTTTTTTTGCCTGGGTGTGTTTCCTTCTGTGAGATTACTGTTTCACAGAAGGAAATCACCGCTTCCCAGGACCATCGACCATCGAATGAACTATGGCCGATAGCGACAGGTCACCTCTCACCTCAGAGACGAGGGCATGGCGTGGTTCCTCCCATGCAACACACTTTGCCAACGTATGCCACACCGTATCCTCCAAACGACCCCGGGAGCTAAGGTTAGACTAGGACCGTGTGGTTTTTAGTCGGTATGAGTCTGGCACAAAACCATGACGGATTTCAAACACTCAAAATAAAATTTTATTTAACTAAGATAAATTGTTTAATTAATATTATTAAACATCTATTTTAAAAGCAATTTTCGAGGATATTCCGCAAAATGGTTTATAACGTCTTCGGTGAAAGAATCGCCCATGCTGTTTACAACTTTTTTAAGTACATGCGTATGTATTTGCGGGCGGGTGGTGCACAGGTAATACATGACTACCCTCAATTTTGTGGAAGTAGCTAGATATTGTAGTTATTTGCATTCATTGTAATGGACTTCCGCAAAGTAACGCCTGAATCTATTCAATTTTGTAAAGTAAGTCGTAACGTGACTTTAACATAACTTTTATCAACAACAGTAAGACTCATGTAAAATCTAGGAGGGGGGAACCCTTGATTGGAGAGTTGCCCCCTAGATGTATAACCAAGTTCATGGGTACGACCATGAACTAAGTTAAAAAGGAGATCATATTTTATTTAAATGTTACAAGAGAAGTGGTTTATACCGCGATTTAAAAATATACATTTAATATATAAAATAAAAAACATATTTACTTAGCGGTTGTTAGTAAACACTAACGTCCAAAGTCAAAGTCAAAGTCAAATCATTTATTTCCATTACACCCTTTACAGGCACTTTTGAATTGTCAGACTAGCTCTATAGACTTCACCCACAAAAATGTATAACTTTAGCTCTATACATTTCATGGAATTATCGGATCGGGAACAGAACATAAAAACTCAATTTCGCAAACATATTAGTAGATAGGTAATGAGAGATAATCAAAGTGTATATTTGTACAATCATGAAATATAGGATACGTTTATCTGTTTACATACCGATACGTTTTATCAGTCTCAACGAGAATTACTTTGGTATGGAATATAAAAATAAATCTCAACTTATAATTTTATTAAAATTATTATTTACTTATTCTTGTGCCCTTTACCACATACTAAACAATTATGACATTGCATCACGCCTGTATTCCCCAAAGTGGTATGCAGAGGTAAGCATATTTGTACACCCACCGTGAGGACTCTGGTGCAGGACGCAGTTGCCCGGGGCGGGGTGATCTTTTAACTCCTTACCTTGGAGTTTATTAGAGCGGCACTTGTCTAGCATCGAGTGTCGACCTACCTCCGCCGTGTGATCGGGGCCTACCTCAGTGATAGAGCGATGATCTACCCGGGTCGGGATGGATGGAGTCGGCGAGAGATGTCGTGTGGTGTTCCGCAAGTTTCGGTTCTGGGACCGCTCCTGTGGAATATCGGCTACGACTGGGTGGTGCGATTAATGGACGGCCCCTTAGTTCAAAGACTACTAAGAGAACTAAAGTCCCTTAGGCCTCCTGCGACCACAAATGTTGCATAGTGTTCGAAACATCATGAAAAACAAAAACCAATATACGCGCGATTAATCCGGTTAAAAGTAGTTTTATTATATTTATTAAATATTAAAGTAAAATATAGTAGAGTAAGAGTAAAATCATAAAATTTGAATGCAGTAGGTATATCTTTATTTCAAAGTCAAAAGGAATTTATTCAGTTCTTATTTTATTTTGTAGTGTAAAAAGGTTAGGTACCTATACAGATTCATAGTGAAATCTACTGCTTTTTTAGTTCGCTCTTAACGTGATCTTGGGCGCTCGTGTTTCCTGTACTTACCTGACGTTCCTTTTTTTGTGTATTTGTTGTTGTTCGGCTGTTTAAACGGTCTTTCCTGTCATGTTTTTATAAATTATGGCTGGAAGCTCTAAATTTATAATCTAGGCGACTAAAAGCGAAGGGGCTTACGGGGTACGGACCTCGGTTAAGTATATATGTATAGATTACTTTGGAGCGAATTTAAAGCTAAAGGCTCATCGTCGAGGCCTGGCTCGAGCAAGGGTTAGTGGACATGCCACAATTTGCTATATGAATTTAAAAGAAGGTACTGGAGTCTACCGACAGCGGAGGTGGCACTCGACTGGACTGTTCCTAAGTTCTCTCAAAAAGGGAAATTTTGATCAAGGTACATCTAGGCATTTGGGATCGGTTTGCCAAACATTGCATCAGGGACGGGGGGATTGTGTCGCGGTTTGGAAAATAGTACTGCTTAACTGTTGTCTGGATTAATCTGTATTCTCCATTTTCTGAATCAACCAATAATGTGCTAGCGTTGGTCCAGATAGTGCGGGCAATGCGTTTTTAGGTGCAACCAGAGTTATGGCTATATGACCGTGTCGTCAGCGAACAGAGCCAACTGGGCCTTTCTTCTCTTGGGAATGTGCTATGCTGGTGAGCAGAATGAAAATAAGAGGCGATAGCACGGAGCCCTGAGGTACTCTTGCTGGTATGGAATCGGGGACATATAACGCACCTTTTATGCGATAGCGGAAGGTGCAATTCGACAAAAAGTCTCGTATTTTAAGCACGACATGGTCTGTCACTCCAAACTATTAAAGCTTTTATAAAGTGCCTACGTTGTAGACAGGGTCTAAAATACAGGGACTTATATTGTGGGAAAATAGAGAAAGTGGAATACCGCGGGAAATAAAGCGGGGGGTAGTTTTCCATAACAATTGCTTACATCACAAATTTACAATTTGTCAAAATATCCACCAAGCTAAATATTAACACAAATTTTTTATATAATATACTATAATTTTGTATTGAATAGGTACGTTTAGAGAACGATGGATTCCCATTAAATATTAAATAGGTATTTAACTGAATTCCTATTTAATGAAATAGTATGTGAAACAGTGATGTTAATGAAATTAAAAGTTGTGATAATAATAATTAAGATTTGTAGTTCTAAAATCCCTAGGAGTTGTTTAAATGTAATAGTAGCAAGACGAGAGTGAAATTTTATAATCTATTTTTAAAATAAATAATGTCGTATAATTTGTCATTATCTGTTTTAAATTTTTTTATAAAAAATAATATCTTTTTTATATCTATTTTGACTGTTTTGTCAAACTAAGATAAATGTGTTAAAAAATAGCTGGTTATGGCAAGAATCGTAATTATTTATTTACCATATTTTTGTTACTCTAGTGACATATTTAGTGCCACTTCCGGAAGTCAATTCTTACGCTCGGCTTAGAGTAAGCCCGAGGTAGGCTCTTTTTCCCATGGGATGGGGCGTAGGAAGTAGGTAAATGGAAAAGGTAGAAAAAATATTGAAGGTAAGTAAAGGTAGTCTGTTGACTCACTAATTACCAGACACAATAGATATATTATTGTTAATAAGTACAATTTGTATTTTGTATAAAAACTTTCGTGAGACATATTCATATCAATTAATGTTCACCGGTTACTACTCACGTGCATTTTTCGGGATTGCCCGACTAGTTTCGAACTCGAACGGAGCCCTTAGTCATGAGCTGAACCCGCGGCGATGTCGCGAGTCAAACTGGAGCTGCATCGCGCCGCGTAGCGTTTCGCACGCGCCGATGATGTACTCGGTGTCGGAAGTACTCGTGTGTTTCCGCCACTCGTCGTGTCCGAGATATTGTGTTTACCATTCATGCCGGTGCATACTGCGCTGACTGTGTCACACTCCAGGCTTAACTCACTTTCATATGACGTGGACTTCAGAGCTGGTTTCCAAGCAGGGGGCAACGTCCAACCACTGTCTCTGTTGAAGTTCGGGCGACGGCTTATTTCGATAGCTTCACGTACTTTTCTCGGTACGAAGTATTTCTCCCTCGCTAGTACGGATGCTTTATCGAAACGTATAAAATCAGCCGCGCCCGTGCTGCAAGCGTGTTCTGCAACTGCTGACTTGTTGGTGTCCATACTCTTCATACTACGTATGTGTTCATTCAGCCTGGTTGCGATATTGCGACGAGTTTCTCCGATGTAACTCAAGCCACAGTCGCACGGTATTATGTAAACGCCGGGGACGCCTAATGGATCTTTGTCTTTCGGTGAACGTAGCAGTTGTCGTAGCTGTCCGGGTGGGCGGTAGACCGTCTTAATACTATATTTACGTCTGAGTATATGGCTTATCTTATCCGTAACTCCTCGAACGAACGGTAAAAATGCTGGAGTACGTTCCGCGCCCGCCCGTCGTCCACGGCCCCTGTCCACCGTATTCAAACTACGGATACACCGACGCCACTGATACCCGTTGCGCTCCAGTACCTCTTGTAAATGACAAAGTTCTGCGTCCACGTACTGAGGATCGCATAAACTGAACGCCCGGTCTATCAGTGTTCTGGGTACGGAAAATAGGTGTGAAGGATGGTGATGAGAGTCTGCTCGTAGGTACCGGTCAGTATGTGTCGGTTTCCTGAAGACAGTGTGGGACACATGACCGCTAGGTCCACGGATGACGAAAACATCCAAGAATGGCAGACACCCATTATTTTCTTCTTCTACTGTGACCGCTATCTTCCTGTGTATACCGTTTAGGTGCCTAGTAAATTCCACCAGCGTGTCACGTTCACGTGACACGGACTGGACTGGTGACGGACGTTGGCGTTGGCGTTGGACGTTGCCCCCTGCTTGGAAACCAGCTCTGAAGTCCACGTCATATGAAAGTGAGTTAAGCCTGGAGTGTGACACAGTCAGCGCAGTATGCACCGGCATGAATGGTAAAGACAATATCTCGGACACGACGAGTGGCGGAAACACACGAGTACTTCCGACACCGAGTACATCATCGGCGCGTGCGTAACGCTACGCGGCGCGATGCAGCTCCAGTTTGACTCGCGACATCGCCGCGGGTTCAGCTCATGACTAAGGGCTCCGTTCGAGTTCGAAACTAGTCGGGCAATCCCGAAAAATGCACGTGAGTAGTAACCGGTGAACACTAATTGAATTTGTATTTTCGCGAGAATACAGATTATAGGTAGGTATTTTATGGTGATTATAGAGATTTACTATAATAGGCAAAAAATAAGCGTTGGTTTTAAATATGATTTCCCAGTGTGGTCTGTCTAGTCTCTATTTTGACCGTACCTAGCCTGCCTACCGACGGTATCTGATCATTGTAATTGGTTGTAAAAAGGTAAATGGGCACCACTATTATATTCCCTTTAAATACCATACATAGCACTCCTAGGATGGCTAAGCTATGTAATAAAAATTATTATTGACTAAACTCGCGACAATCTAAGAAGTCCGATTTGACGTTTCTTAATTTACTTTTGTATGAACGTCTACGTAAGAAATTAAAAATCTAATTTATAATCCTAAATAATTACTATGTTACCCATACACTATAACAACGAGTATCATTCGTAAACCTCAAGTTTAACTTTATATTGTAAAAATGCACTCAAAAAAGAAACGTCTAATCGTACTTCTTAGATTGTCGCGAGCATAGCTGCGGCCCGGCGAACTTCGTACCGTCGTTTTTTTTTTCAAATCTTGCCCTGACTATAACTAGCACAAAAAAAAAGAATTATCCAATTTGGTGCAGTCGTTCTGAAGTTTTTATTTGATTGATTAATTTTTATTTATATAAATATATACCAAAAAAGGCTTGCAAATAACAAGAATAAAAAGAACATACAAGACTATTTACCAAAATAGAATTTGACGCAGTTCACGAGAAAGGTAGTAGGCACTTGAAGTTAGGTAAACTGTCCTATCTAAGCGTGCGTCCCTTGAGAAATTTGTGGTAGTTTAGTCACTACGTGCACAATATTTCTCCATAGTAATTTAATGATAGGAGTTACCGTGACTTACGACAATAGATACCGTATGCGAGCAAACAATCACAAGGCTATTAAGGTAAGTACTAGAACGATCGAAGGCAATCTATTAAAACTTTATGGACAACCGTTCATATTGATTGAACAGCTTATTTTCTCTATGTGTCAGAAGCGGCTCTCTGAAACTACTGTGACTTTTATATGCACTTTTCATTTGTACGAGTTTTAGCTACTGTAGCGGTGACTAAGGTACATTATAGGTACGGTCAACCGCACGTAAGTGACTACGAAAATTATCTTTACTGCCACGACATAAAGGCGCTGTTAATGTCAAATTGTTAATAAGGGCATGCGGTTGACTGTACTTTCATAAATGTTAGTAGTTAAGTAACATAAAATTATACTAAATATTTGCGTAAACAATTATCAGCTATCGGTTCCAGTAGTTTAACGATCGTACCTGCCAGGGTTGCGGTGAATAGAGTCGCGATCCCGGGACCCCGGTATATGTTAGAGTAGGACCGGTGTGGTTTTTAGTCGGTAGGAGTCGGCACAACGTCCATGCTGCATATTCCAAACTAGAAAAAAAAAAAAACTTTAACGATCGGAGTAGGTTACTGTTTAATTTGACGTTAACAGCTCGTTATTCTGAATAAAATTTTAGTATAAATAAAAATAAAGTTGTGTGTCATCTATTTCTATTCCGCAATTAGATGCTGAATCCGGTAAAAAATACCTTCAATTCAGATTTTCACTATGGTTATATGATGGATCTCTTCGATAAAAGGCTTAGATCTCGTCACGCTGATAAACTATGCGTCGTTGCTAATAAGACAGTCTTAATGCATAATAGCATATACTGTAAAGCCCCGCTTATCTATAATAAAATACCAGCAAATATACGAAGCATAAAAAGCATGCATCTTTTCAAAAAGGCCATCAAAGAGATGTTAAAATTTTTCGATGACACTCTTTTCGTGAATTTTTAGATGACAAGCTTATTGATTCCTGACTGATGGTTTCCTTATTAGTCCATGACCATTTATGTTTAGTGTAACTCAGAATTGTACCTTAAACCATTTAATATTCTGCATGGAGTTGTTATTACTGATATTATAATTTTTCATGTCATTTAATCAGTTGTTATTGTATAGTAAAATTTTTATATAATTTATTATTCATAATTAATTTGCATACCGTTAATGGTTAAATGTGGTGGACTTTATTTACTATTATTAAGAACTCATGTACCAATATTTCGCAAATAAATGAATTGAATTGAATTGAGTTATATCATTTAATCAAGGTGTGATGCTCCTTCGCAGCGCCATCAATATTTAGGAAACTCTTGAGTTAAACAAAACTGACAATCTCAAATATCTATGAAGAAAAAAAAAAAATGATATACTAACTACATAATTAAATGATATATTTTTTCCTGAATACGACAGGTAAAATACTCTTTAAAGGGATTACGTTAGCTGAAGCCCTAATCGTGCGTTCGTGACCCGTTTGCCATCCACGGCGCATGCTTATAACGATACACTAAGCTTTGCGCGTGGCTTTACCCGGCTGGTTTTAAAGTGGTTTTTTCCTGCCAACTTTAAATTTGTGTCGTCACGATCCTGGTTTTCGTGTGCCTGATGTTGTCTACATATTATACGTACCCACCCACTTTTTGGCATAGTATGCAGTAGGCCGAATAATTAAGTTTTGATCCACTTTTCCTTGAGGTATTCTGTAATAATCAAATTTTTGTGTTCAGGATATTTGTCATTTTTGAGTTAGGTACTTTACGGGTTCAAATAATTTGTCAATCTCTCAATACAATCTCGATTGTAAATTTTTTCTCCTTTAATATTTTTATCAGCAATATAGTTGTTGTCTGTAAGTTACCTGCGCTTAATTTAATAATAGTACTTGTACTAATGGTAATCTTTTACCAAGGGCGAAATGGTAGTCTGCGATATTGGCTCGTAGAGGCTCGGCCGGGTGACTTGCTGCCGGCTACAGTGTAGTGCACGTTGGACATGAGTGAGGTTCCAGAAGTGGTGGTGGAACATTGCAATGGTGTGGACACGGAGGCCGAGGCCACGGACGTGGCTAATCAGAACGGCGACGATGGGTATGTTACACATGTGATTGCGGTAGACAGTTGAGTAAGCTCGGATAGTTTAGGGTTGTACAAACTTTAGCTATATTGAAAGCTAAATAGTTTAATTCTTTTACGTAGTTAAGGTCAACCTAATTTCATTATAAAGTGATCTTGGGAATTATACTAAAGTTAACGAGTATCAAAGACAACCAGAATTAAAATTATTATAAATTGTAAAACAGACAAAAGTGTACAAACAGCACTTGAAAAGTGCGATAATGAATTGGATTTTTCTATTTTGTAGATTGGCCATTGATCCCAAACTGGGCTGCCGTGTTCATTTCCCGAGTGACGTCATAAGAGAAACGTGAGTTATCTTAGTGGCACGAAATCACCCAGCTCACCAGGTGGCTGGCAGCGACGCAGGGACCGTGACGTCATGCTCTGTCCCTGTCTCTATCACGCTCTAAAGTCTAACGTATACCTGCATGCACAAGCTTAGCTTGCATTATCTATTCATATTCCTGATTATTCATGCACGGTGGAGCTTAATGCACTGCCTATAGAGACACTTTACAATGTTTTGTGTCGCAACGCCATTAGTGATATTTAACGACTGTTTGTTTGCGAAACGAGAGCAAATGAGGACACGTAGAAATACAAAGTTATATTAAATGGAAAAAGAATAAGGTTGCGAGCAGGATTCCAAAACGTCGTATGAAACGCGTGTGCATTGATCATTTCTCTCTCGGTTGCATAACAACCCTCGCCTTTGGTTCGAGCACATTTGTGATGATTATTTTCAAGAGAACATTAATTCCCTCGTTGGTCTACTGGTCCCAAACGCGACTGCGGAGCCTGAGGTTCTTCGGTGTCGATTCCGAAGTCGAGTAAATTGGGTTATTCTTTCGAGTTTGAAATTGTGCCCGGTACATGTCAGTAGGCTCATCGCCTATTACATGGTACTTCTAACACAAACAGCATTGGTAGAATGTGGTTGTTCTAATGTGTACACCTCTGCCTATCCTTCGGGGACTACAGGCGTGATGGTGTTGTTTAATAATAATATAAGCATTTTACTTATTTTTTGTATTGAAAAACGGCGTATGAAATACATGCACCCTCGCCTACGGTTCGTGCATCCAGCATACGAATCCTGCCCGCGACCGTACTCTTTTTCCATTTAATCTAATAACTTTACGTTTGCTAAGCATGCGTTAATGCTTTTCAAAGATTTATCTTTAACGTAGACATATTTTAGTTTGTAATGTCAGTAATGCTTCATGAATGCTCTTTTATAAATATTTGATGTTGTCATTGTTTTATCCTCAATTAGTTGGTACTTATTTTGTATCTTCCTTGAGTTTCTAATCTGATAATTTCACTAGAAGGTCTTCGCATTGACTCGAAGAAGCCATATTTAACGTGGTCTTCCCAGAATTTCACCAGAACAGTTTCTTAAGATAATTATTATTTTGCTTCATTTGCTTTTCAGGAATAGGTATTGGCTAATGGAAATTAATTCAGTAATATTTAATTCTGCAACTTGTTTTGAAATTGATAGAATTATTATTAATTCTGTAAAACGCAATACTTTACTTTTAATGGCGTTTCAAGTGTCAAAGATTTGTTTGTAAAATTTTAAATATGCCATGACAATACAATAGAAACTTAATAATTGCCTTGCATACCTACATAATTTTCTTTAAGAAAGCTAAGTTGAAGCTTGAGTACTTGACGAGAGGTGAAAGGGTAAGAAAAGAGGGGAGGGGGGCAATGACATCAAGTACGTAGACGATGAGTAAACATGTCAATTATGAATAATCTTTTTTAATAATCGCGGATAAGAGGACTAGCCTTGGACTAGCAATGCAGAGGTCGTAAATTCAACTCCCATCCGTGGCACTATTCCCTTATTTTATGGCGAGTGTTAAATAATAATTTAAGTGAATTAGGAAAATAAAGTACAATGTTACTGTTTATTTTTGATTCCCGCAAATTTGTAAGAGGGGAATTTAAAACAAGAGATTGTTACTAGGAGTACAATTTTTTTTTAATAATCCCGATAGGATCAATTATTGTTTCGTAGGTTTTATTTTTCAGTAGGTATTAAAATTTAATTAACAAGCAATTTTGGTTCGCATTATATAATGGCAAAGTTTATATTATAAACTACATTTCACCGATATACATAACACATCCCATGTGGTAGTGAGTGAATAGGCCGGTTGATGGCAAAAAAAATTTGACTCCGGGCTGCTAATTAGAATTTCCTACTATAAAAACCAATAAACATTGCCCAACTCAGAAGTCGAACTCGTAAAGAACGAGGCAGATATAAAAGGACACTAAGATATTCTGTCCTAAATTAAATTCGGATATTTTGATACATATAATCAAAGCCATGGTCGGGTACAACAGGCGGGAGTTTAGGAGGGACGTTGCACTGGTTAAGTATGTTTTAGGTGCGTGGATCGGTACATTATCCAGATTACTGGAGGCGCTGCGGCTGCGCGTGCATAGTGGGCAATTTCACCCCTGGTCGTCCGCAATTTTACCCCCTTGTTAGGTGACACACATTTGATTAATAAAAAAATGTATCGACATTTTATCTGTTATGTAAAGTGACTTACTAGTTCACTATTAACCACTTATCAAAAAGTTAACGTGCTCCCAGTGGCGCCTTAATGTCGGTTTTATTTGCTATGATTGCTAGAATCAAAACAGTTGGTAATTGTGCCCGGTTTAGGGCAATATGCTCACCACCTGTTACGTGGGATTTAATAACAGCATCGGTCAAATGTGATTGTACAACAGTACGCTTCTGCCTATCCTTTAGGTACCTACTAAAAGCGTTATATTAAGTTATTCAATTGTCTATTTTGAATACCCTTTCTTTCATTTCAGTCACAGATGGGAGCAATGAAACTAAGCTATATCATTCATATCGATTCAAGGGCATATATCATTGGTTCTAGTAATGTTACCCAAGTAAATATCGTGTCAGTAAAAATTTTTAAACAGAGCTAAGAATTTAATTTATTATTTTAAAGTTATAGGTGTCATTGTGGCCTAGTGGTTACGGGCCTGCTTCCTGAGCCACGGGTTGTGGGTTCAAACCTGGCATGTACCAATGTGACTTTTTCCATGTTATATGTACTTTATTAGTTAATCTAAGACATCACAGACATACGGTGAAGGGAAACATCGTGAGGAAACATGGACTTTGTAGTCTGAAATCGCCAACCCGCAGTGAGCTGGCGTGGTGATCAATGCTCGTGCCTTCTCTGTAGGAAAAGAGGCCCTTGCCCTGCAGTGGGACAGTTATGGGCTGTTTTTTTAAATTTATTTTAAAGTTACATACCCGTAAGCAAAAACAAATGTCTAATAAAAGTGTATTACGTAAGATACGTACTATAACTATTACTTACTAATACTTACTTAACAAATGCAGGCCGTTATCAACGGTGTACCAGATCTGATAACTTATTAGAATTAAGGTATCTTCTTATTTTTACCGGATTTTAGTAAACATTTTTTGCCTATTATTTGACTTTTCAAATGACATTATTTACTTGGATCAGTAGGGTTACTTTTGAAAAGAAATCCTCTCGATTGTGATTGGAAATATGTCAAGTCGTACTTTTGAATACCAAAATATCTTAAA
Organism: Xylocampa areola; assembly: GCA_935421205.1. Lineage (NCBI taxonomy): Eukaryota > Metazoa > Arthropoda > Insecta > Lepidoptera > Noctuidae > Xylocampa > Xylocampa areola. The sequence continues at coordinate 9,165,867 of OW285204.1, forward strand.
AATAATTATAGAATCGGGATACTAATAAGCCACTATGCTTTAAAATTAAGATAACTATGATGTAGGTCAATTTATTTTAACATTACACATTGTTATAAGGTTTTGATTTAACGTTATTATATTAAATGGAAAAAGATTTAACGTTGATTTAACATTGGAATTGGTATTAATTTCAAAAGTAACCCCACAGATTAGATTGCAAGCTAAGATTTATTATGCTATTAAACCAAATTCAAAATTATTTCTCTCAAATGTTATGTTTTGTATGGAACAGTAAACAACCTACATAATTATATAATAAAAGTGGAATTAATTTCCTTTCAGGTAAGTGTCTTGCGAACTTTCTCCAAGTTCAGAAACTCATATATGTAAAATCGATGCGACGTCTTGGAAACGGTAAGCAAGCAATATTTCTATAAAAATGACTATTATTTTCAAAGTTTGTAGGGGTTCATTCTTGAAATCGATTTTTTGAATAAAATGTATGAGACACGAAAATAATGCGCCAAGCTATATGCAAAGTTCTGTGAAATCATTTGCTACGGAATTTGGTTACGAAATGTTGATAAGCGTTAAACAACAATTTATAATGGTTTCTTTTTATTACTGCAAGCCATTATAAAACAATGGAGATGATACCTCGGTTTACGAAATGAAAACTATAAATAATTATAAAAATGTAATATTCGTTGCCAATATTAATGTTGGCCTACGAAGTGTACCGACTACGCCGTCGTAGGCCGTCGTAGGCCATCGTAGGCTTAAAAGGCCTGTAGCGAGCCTACGTAATCTCTACAAATAGTTTGAACTTGTCCACTACGAGTACGTAGTTCGGTACTTATTAATTAACTTAATTTACTTGCCTAAAGTCATATACATCGGGTATGTTGAATGAATTGGTTTCAAAAGATAAATATAAAGTTGGAACTTTGTGTTTTGAAAACCCTTTTTGTTGTAAATGAGGACGATAAAATTCAAGTCGGATATGTAGATACAAGTTAGATTCGTTTGCTTGTATTGCTCTATTTGTTATCAGACGACTGAGGGGGACCTCATTCTCTCACTATAAGCATTAGGCACGCGATACTATTTACTCAACCATTTAGAAACAGAATCGGAGTAGGATTAAGATTTAATCCTGTTTGGAGCTATAATTTCATAATAATAATAAAATGTTATTTACATAGTTTAGTCTCTATTAAGCATCCGTAATTCGTACGTAAATCTTAATAAATTGCTTGAAATGTACTTACAATTGATTTTGCGAATGCTTTTTGAAAACATTTATAAAAATATTTGTGCCAATTAAATAATTGATATCCTATTAAATTATATTATACTATATTTCCATTGTATATTTACATTGTAAGTCTCTTGTTTGACCTGAATATGAAACGTGAAATAATTTTTGGCTGGTATTTTTTCACCGGTCACTCAGACGCAGACTGACATTGCAATGTCGCTGACATTCCTCCAGCTCGCACAAAGTAATTTGCTTCCCCTTTTATTATAAGAACCGCTCAGGAGTGGAATATTCCGCTCGTGTCTGTATTTCCAGACATTTATAATCCTGGTGCCCTCGAGGCATTTCTGAATAGGCTTTCTTGGAAGGCATCTGTTTTAGAACATCTTGACACTTTTTATTCCGCTGCTTTTCACAAAAATTCAAATCTAACTTTTGAATTAATTTTTAAACAATGATAGCTTGATAAAATTAAATGTTTTAATATTAAAATAGAATAAAACTCGTAGTAGCCGCCACTGAAATATTATTTTTAATGTTTATGAATAATTCCAAATAATTAGTCCGAAAATGGAAATGTGTATTTTTTTTGTATATTTTAATTACTATGGTGTCGACTGCTGTACAGGTTGATTATAATTGCAAATGAGTTACAAAATTATGCGTTATATTCAAATTGTTATGTTCGCGGATAGCCACATCCTTAAGAGTTTTATTGTTACATTTTGTGATTATAATTTTAACTGAAAAAGTATGCTCAAGTTTGCTTTGAATTTATAAAGCTTGTGTCTTAAAAAATATACTAGTGAAATCGCCTAGTTATTACACTAATAGTCAATCTCATTGTAAATCAGTACAATAGCATTCAAACAAACTTATAAAATAATTCTAGATCAATTTATATTTACGTATATTATTGCCCTAACTGTCTGACGTGATTTTGTCAGTTTCACATAGGTACATTAGATCCGTATAATATATTGAACACGAAGCGTGGAAGGTGAAATATGTCAGTATACGTGTCGAGAGCGATTAGACATCTTTAAACGCGATCGCACGAGCTTCCATAAACACTAAGGTACGCTTAAAAGTGTGGGACGATATGTGAGGAATTTAAGGCATTGGGCGCGGGCGGGGGCGCGGCCGCCCTAGCTGATCCGCACGCGGGCTCGAGGCGGCCAGCCGGCAGTCGGCTTCGCGGCCTCCGAGCGGTGGCGCGCGATCTCGCTCCAGCTCCAACATTCGTCCGCACGACTGTTGTAAACACACTTCGCGTCCGCGTTGCTACGACCTGACCGCTCCTGAAACGTATTGTTTTCAATGACCGATTTTGACTAAACATTTGAACAGTGAGTGTAAGCGTTACATTTGAACAGCACTGGTGGTGGTGCAGCCATGTGTGGTGAACACCATGCGGCCGCCGCTGTCGGCTAACCACCCGCCTTGCACGCTACTAGCCCCACGTGTTTTGGTAAGTGTTGTAAATTTCTATAGTTTACTTTGAGTTACTTATTGAACTGCCACTGTGATAAAATAAGTGTGAAATATTCTTAATGCTGTTCTTCCATTGCTTACAATGAGTCAAAACCTACCTGCCAAACATTTGCAATTCTAAAAACAATATTTTTCCGTTTTATTTAAATATGTTCATTGTTGCTTTGAGTCTCATAATTATAATATTATAGAAATATAAGAAGATAAAGATTAGTTTCTTATACAACTACTAAATTGATAGGTATTAAGAATCGTGGGAACGTATCCTGGGTAGAGCCAACTGACGTCCAAATTAAGGTGCGGCAACCGTAACTACTGACTTCAAGTAAAGCCGATGGGTATTTAAGCGACAAATTATAATGAGACCCTTCACCTATAATTGAAGAAAGTTAAATATTCAATACTCGTTCCTAAAAGGTATTCGAAAGGAAAGGGCCTTTCTTTTTTACTGTTTCAAAAGGTATAGGGTTGTTTTAACTTAATATATACAAGGTCTTAATTTATTAGGTAATTTCCTTTTAAGGGATCAATGTGTAGGTGACAAGGAGTCATTTAAGCTATAATAAAAATTTCTACAATAATAAAAAAAAAAAGATTACTGTTTGCCATTCAAGTAGTTTTCGTCTTTCTAGTACAATGTTAATTAGAAATAATCTGTTATATCCATTTAATTCTTGGTTTAACTGAATGTATTTGAGTTATGTATTTCGAAGGAAATTACCTAATAAATTAGGACCTTATATATTCATGACTTTTCTTCCTATGACTCTGGACATAATTTCACCAAGTGATAGAATTTTTATTCTTTATTGGCAACTGTATCACATAATACTACTAATTCTAAATCTGTATTCCATGCGTATTTCTTTACTAAAGCCAGTAAACTCAAATCTGTATCATAGTCGGAATAAACATTGATATACATTAGATAAGTAACTACTTAGACATTAAAGTGTGAGCACCGAGCAGATTGACATTCATAGTTTCTACCCAATTTCAGTTTCTCAAAGCAAAGCAATTGATGAAATAATGTATCTCTCTCGTATCGTATGAAACGAAGAATCCCGTATACACGCAGAGTACTAACTCTGCGTGTATACGGGATAAACCAAAATAATATCAACTGCTTCGCAAACAATAGGTTGGAAAACACCATAGCTATTCTCGTTTCATCACAGATATAGCTGAAGATACGTTTTATAACTAAGCGACTATAAACCTGAATATAACTCAGTTATTCACCGGAAAGAATACGAGCATCGTTTCAACTAAATATTTACCTACGCTAAGCTAAAAATGTGTTGTTATTGCATTATATACGCACGGTTTCAACACTTTTATATTTTACGATCTGAAATTATAACAATACGTTGGCGTCGGATGGTTAATGAGGCGTGACCTCTCACCTTCTCCTCATATTCACTAAGTGTGGATGTGTTCAACTTTGTGTAGATTCTTCTTTGTAATTGTATCCTTAACAACGAACTGTCAGAAGCCTTTCTTGTGTACAAAATATCACAAATAAAGGTGTTCAGCAATATTACAGCTACGACAGAATTTTATTAAAAGAGTTCCGATCACAATAATAACACAATCATAAAAATAGAATATAAGCTCGTGTGGCCTGGATCAAGGTCCGACTGCGTGTCCCCATCGTACAGTTTGCCCGACTTATGTCACGCACTAGCCTTCTCCAATTAGGTTTTTATCCGTGTAATCCATGGATTTCGGAAATAATTTGTGGGGCGGAATAAATACCTTGTTACCATGCCAGGTAAATCGTCATATTTTAAGAATGTTTATTATTACCTCATAATTCCAAATATTATTAAGACAAGCCCAGATTTTCTTGCTGGTATTATACTTATTTGTTTATCAACTGTTTTACATACAATTTTACCTGCTTTCCGCTTTCTATCTAATTCGATTTCAATATTTTAGAAGACTTTTGTGCTGAAGTGTAGTAGATCCTGATAGGTATTCCCAAGAAGAATGGTTTCTGTATCCAGACTATCGCTTGGGAGCCACCTTAAGATTGAAATGGTGATTACCCAGCCGATGAACAAGTCTGCAGATTCTGCTCAAGACTTATGATTTTAACTGCCATTGGACGTAACAAATATCGACACTGTGACTGATGACTTCACACCTTATATATCGACATTTTCATGAGCCAAGTTTATTTCACGTCTTGATTTCATGACATCATTATGCACAGAGCGATTATAATGAAGTGCGTCGATCACCATCGGTATCATAAATATTTTTACTGCATAAATCAAGTTCATATAAACAAGAGTATCAAGATCTAGGTCTAGGGATCTTTTGTTAGGGGCTGACCCCACAGTGGGTTTACCTATTTGAATCTACCACCATCGCCGGAGTATTGATATGTAGTCGTATCAGTTACCTTATAATAGATCGATCTATTCTAGTGCTTCTGTATTTCAGAAGTAGGTATTCACAATTAAAAAGGTACTATTTCGTACATATTTTTGTGAGTAATAGTTTAGCTGTACGTACCTCATTTTTGGAATGTGCTATTATTTAACATCAATTACGTACGTACATACATCAAAGGCGAAACACGCTTATTAGAATTAATTTTCTTTTGTACAAATGAAATACGATGTATACCTATTATTCGCATAGAATGGTTTCATGCTTCTGGTGTGCTCGTAAAGATTTAAAAAAAAACATTTTATATTTATAAAATATACAAATATTGTTGCAATATTGTGACGGGTCCTTAGGAGAACCAGTACACCTTCATATTTGCTAGAACTTAGTAAAGGCGGAATCAAGATCAATGAATAAATAACTTACCAAGAAGTTCCATCCGATTCTCTCATTTATTCCCTAAAAGCGACAGTCCCACAAGGGACCTGCATAACAAAACAAACAACGTCGAAAAAGCAATAACAATGTTTAGTTGATCAAAACGAAACAACAAATGATACTGATTTATGTAATTGGCACGTGTTAAAGACAGCCGTGGGACTAAATAATTGATCAAGGACGAGTATAGAATTAGGACGGGGCGACCCACTAACGTATGTGGCAGCTACGTAGCTATGTATTCCTTTCGTGTGTTTTTACCTGAAGCAGGGTTGTTACTTCGAAAAGCTTTTTATACGATTCGAAACGTCGATATCACTTATAACTTTAAAATTAAATAACACAGATCCAACGTGATCCACGTCCATTATATAAATACAACTCCGAAAGTAGTTTTCACTTTGCGTTAGGAAACAAAACAAACGGGTGTAGTCGACCAAAGATCACACAGTGGACAGTGCCCTGATATAAAAAATAATATAGTGTAGCTTGTCATATAGTAAAAGGTTTCGTCAATAAAAGCAACGTTTTCATCGAAATATATTAAAACGAGTGCTGTCGTCGACCGTTTTCTGCAATCGTCTCTTTGCAAGGATTTACGTACTTATCACATTTTATCGAAGCAAAAAGCTGAAACGATAGCTGCTTTTAATGTTGAAACTGAGCGTTCTGTGGGCGATAAGGATCTTGTATTTTCGAATTTATATACCTAACATGTCAAACTAGCGCTTACTGAAATATAGATATTGCGATAACAATCTTTGGTGTTTAGATTAATTTTCAGATTATTCACAAAAAATAAATTACCCTAAATATACCCATCGTAGTTAAAGTGCGATATCAGTTATAAAAATGCGCTGAGCAGGTCACATATATCAGCCCTTGGGTAAAATTCAAATTCACCGGCCACGCCAAGCCGATAGCTTCCAACAAATAGGCGAGTAGGTGAGCAATGTGGGCATGGCTCACCATACACATTTATAATAATGTGTGTCGTCGCCATTACACCCGGACAGGTGTGTACACTCGTCACTCAGAGGATCAATTCGAGAAACAAAGCGACACAATATCTACCTATTTTAGCGTAATCACTATAAATTTCTACTATTCCCTTGAATGTAGTGGTATTTACACCAAATTTACTAGGTCAGCTGTGTTCCGTTAGCTGCGTGAAAACATACAAAAATCTTCAGAACATGACCAATTCAATTTACTTAAATATTTTTACTGCGGTAATAAATTCAACATGTCATACGTATTACTTCACAATTTATATTTACAACCTCATCAAAAAAAAAAAAACAAATTTTTATATATTGTCTGCCATAAATGCGGTGAGCATTCTGATAATATGATGATACGCTACTATGGTTTTACTGCCGAGGTAGATAAAAGCTTTAAATACCTGATAATTAATCCTTAATCAGCTCTCTACAGCTATCCTGGAATATAATGGTTTGGCCTCTATTCATATTTAATAGGTCATGAGTATGATGACATTTTGTGATGATTATGAATTAACATGACGATGATATTATTTTACTTGGATGAAGGATATTATATATTCTAAGATAATTAATTATATAGGTACGTATTTAAGATACCCACATATTAAAACATCAAATTATTGAAAATATACAATTAATTATAATACTACAAACTCTCATTAAAAAGGTTGCGTACAACAGAAAAAGAGGTGCTTAGGAAAATTCGTCATTAAATATGAAACGTGCTTATGTAAAATTGTTAAGATATATTTAGAGCGGGCTGCACTCAGCTGGCCGAGAACTCCGTTACAGCAGATTGAATCATAAAGCAACATTGACGTCATCGCTTGCTCCACCGTATCGACTTTCAGGCAAAACGTTAGCGAAAGTGCCCACAAGATAAACATGTAGCTAGCCAACTATGAATCGAATACAAATAAGTCCTACAATAATGGATTAAATTAAATTTATATGCGAAATACACCTATGAATTTGCGTTGTGAAGGGAATTAACTATTATGATACAGGCTGTAGATTTGTCCGGTTCCATATTTAAGGAGGTAACTATACCACTGACAAATCACCAAAATAATCCATATCAAAAAATCTCTTTTTTGTACTAATTAAGGGCAGCGCGCGACAAAAAAAAAAACACGAATTTGAAAATGCCGACAATTTATTCTTAGAACCATTCGGAGTTTATTCTGAACAATACACAAATGTTTCGAAGTAAAAATTTGGTTATTAAATAACCGTATATGTTTTTTAAGTAATGTAACATGCAAGATAAATCTTTGAAAAGCATTAACGCATGCTTAGCGAACTCTAAAGTTATTATATTAAATGGAAAAAGAATACGGTCGCGAACAGGATTCGAACCTGCGCCTCCCGGATAAATACAGCATGATTAAGCGTATTTTGTATAACTTGCTCTTTAAATATGGCACGGGTGCAGCTTACACCAATAAAATCTTAAATGCAAACATGAAATAATCAATCAATATGAAAATATATAGTGTCACTAGCTGACACGGCAAACGTTGTTTTGCCATATAAATAAAAAAAATTGGGGTGGACTACCCCTAACATTCAGGGGGATGAAAAATAGATGATGGCCGATTCTCATAGATACCGGATAAGCACAAAAAATTTCATCAAAATCGGTCAAGCCGTTTCGGAGGAGTATGGCAACGAAAACTGTGACACGAGAATTTTATATTTTAGATAATGCATGTAGGATTAAAGAACAATTTCGACATATTATAATCATTACCGCTTCATAAAAGCAGTGTGCATGTAGACTAATTATGATTTAATTAAACTTAGCGTGAAACACTAGTCTGTCAAAAGCATTCAAACATGAAGTTAATTTGTTAAAATAGTTCCAAACAACCAAACCCGAAAGCGGCAAGCATCAGCCATCGCTTTGCTTTGTGTTCGTGTTTACAATTCAAACTTATCATTCATAATAAAAATCAAACTCCACGCCATCGTAACTATTTGCAGATTGCTTTATTATATATGAACAATCAAGTAATTGAGCGATTGTTCAAATGAAAATTTATATGTTACAAAGTTTCAAATAGGTAACAAGATAACAAGATAGATATCAAATTGAACAACTTTTTATTATGACTATAAATATTACAGATAAACATTAACAAAATAACGGACGAACACTAGTACTCAAAATCGGTCCGGATCGATGTTTTCTTCGATACGGACAATTAAAACTATCAAAGTCATTATTAGGCTATATGGTCTAAAATACATTTTGTAAACACGTTTATTTAGTTAGCCTTACGCACGGTACCTATGTAGTAGGTGATGAGGGCGAGGCACACTCATGGTGTGTACAACTTGGGTACAAGGGATTGAAATCGAAGCATTGGTATGATATACATAGGTAGATAACATATCTCATCAAAAACATAAATGTAAAAAAGGGGCCAAGTTCGGTACTAACAAACGACGCCAAGAGTTGACAGTGTTGCCGACAAAGGAGGTGAGATCTAAATGGGTGCCTAGTTTAAGCGTACTTTCTCAAATGATAACCAGCTATGAAAACGAATATAAAAAAAATATAACTATATATTTATAGCAAATTTTATATCGAATGAAATGATTATTAATGTCAATCGGTTAAGTCACTATCCTAAGAATTTTAAATAATATGTAAATACCTACGTATTTAGATTAACATTCGCGAAATTATAAAATTTATATAATAGTTTCATTCGGGTGTAATATCGTTTTGCAGACCCTAATAATTCGAGAACTTTAAAAGTTTATTTTTCATGAAATCTGATAATGATGAATACCTAATAAACACATCATAAGCAGGTCTTAATAAACACATGAAAATATAAGTATTTAATCCTATTAGTTTCTTAGTTATGGGGGGTAAAAAGTAGCTCGAAATGGTTTGTGTAAGATACACACTGGCCGTGCGTCGCCCGTTTCTTTCCGAACTTAGCGAACACACTGCCGTGTGTTTTTATACATTATAGATATATGATAGATAAAGGGAGGTACCTAAAACGCTGCCGTAATTCGATGTGGATCGCACCAACTATTTCGCTTATTCTACTATGTGCGGCAATTCGAAGCCCACGCAGTTCTATGCTCTTTGATCCCTAAATACAGTTGAATAACTTTTCAGGGAGCTGTTTCTACTATTTTATTAGTAATGTGGTGACTAATCGGCGTGCAATTGCGAATTTGTGGATGACGTTTTGTTAATATTCAAAAATAAAACACGTACGTGAAAAATTCGGAAGATAACGTGAGAAACGAATTCGATATAAATGGGTAGATAATGCGTACAACTTTGCTTGCTCGTGTATCACATCAAGCATTGCCCCACGTCTACAGATCAGCAATAAACAGCCACCTTTTATACAATATCTGTAACGATAAAAGGATCCCGATTTTCACGGAAATGGCGTCCGAGCACGGATCTTTTCGACAAATTTGTCGATTTGATAAAAGATTTATGTTTTGAATTTTATCGATTAAAATCGACAAACGAGTCGACAAAAAGAAACATACTCGCGCTGTTACGATGAGTGCCCCCTTTAGGTACCTACATTTTTCTACTTATAACACATTGATAATGTACATATATAGCACCTAAGTATATAGATACAATCGTCATTATCTCTGACTGCTACCTGTACAGGGCCGAGTGTAATGCAGGTGTCGCTTTGTTTAGCCACTTTACCCACTCGTTAGACGGACACAGACATGCGTCCAGGGACACAATACCTGTCCAACCACAATGCTTGCAGATCGGGCTCTTTGATCAGCGTATTCTGTCTGCTATGACTTTACTATGAGACGTTGATAAAGGAAGCCTATGTGTAGGTAAAGTTAAAAGCGCTAAAAGAGCTCCTCTAGCTGGAAGTTAGAAAGCTACACTCAACAAAATTAACAAAATATACCAAGTTTCAAATTAAAGAACATGACTGTATCATTACATATCTTGACTTTACAAAAAGACAAGCGGCTTAGTGGACATTAATTGATTCAGCAAAAAAACACGATTGAACAAGTTGCAAAAAATGCAGCTACAGATAAGGCTTTCTAGTTCGACTAAGTAAAATTTATGGTTGGACAAATTGAGGCTTAGTCAGTGACTGTCGAGTGTAGAGTTTGTATGAAAAGGAAACGCTTAAACGTCCAACAGGGACGAATTGTAAACTATAGCTATGTAACTGTATTACATATAACTATATGTAAAAATCTTGTTGTTAACGGTTAAGGTTAGGTTGACGTTAGGTAGCGTCTAGATATAGTATAAAAGATAATATAGGCATACTGTTATGCGGTATCGGGTTATACAAGAATTTGACTTAAGCAGATAAATCAGATAATTAACTTGCCGTGAACAACAATGATTAAGTATAGATAAATCTTCGAAAAGCATTAACGCATGCTTAACGAGCTCTTAAGTAATAATTATTTATTATTAATTTTATTTGTACCCACAAAAATTATAGCTTTATTATGTATATTACTAAATATAAAATATTATGTACCAGTATTTTTTACATCATGAGTGGTCATCATCATGAGTGATTCCCCTTTGTAGAGTGACAAATATTGAATTACGAATTCTTCCATTTCTTTTGCCCATGTTAACAGTTATTAAACATTACGTAGGTAACCGTGTAATAGAATGATTTGTGGTAGACACGTTTGTTTCAACTAAAACTTATTGGAGGGCGACCGATCCCAATTCAAAGTGACTTCTTAGTTTGGTACGTGAGACACTGGAGAGCTTTCTCGTGTTTTTCTTCGAGTGCCTCATAGAGTAAACTATGTTCACTTCGAACAATCACTCATATATCTTTATCTAGATTGATCCGGATAGTTTGAAAATTGTCTTTTTTTTTCTTTCGCGTACTGGTAAACTATTGCGATAAACTAAAGAACCTATTACCGTTGTGTTGTGTTTTCATATCGATAGTTGTGTTGTACTTTTAGTTACACAACGGTTCTTTTCCATTTTGAGAATTTTGTAACAGTATAAATTATCAGTCAGAAAAACGTCTGCTTTTGCTTTTAATGATACAAAGTACATTATAACTTGTTTTCATTTTTATATATACCCACTCATAATTGTTTCGTAAATAATTGTAAAGTCGATACGCACGTCTGGTTCCAAGTTGGGTTTCAATAAATATGGTGACAAGGGCACGATGTCAAAACTAAAGTAAACATCTAAACAAAAATTTGTGCATTGCCGCCTTTTACTAACGTCAAATTGAAATTCAGGCACATACAATTTCCGTAAATTTTCTGACAGCATACTTTGAGATGATTTTCAATTGACTTTTGATCGCAATATTTACCTTCAATCTTAGGTGGTACAATTAGATTTATTAAATGTCAACGTAAGTATTATAGCAGACGATAAGAAACAAACTTTGGAAAAATAAATAATGGCTATATTAACAATAGCTTTTCCCATCATTATTTTATATTATTCATTATAATGTAGGAAGCCATATATTTAGCCGACTAAAATTTAAAACATTAACAGCTGTAGGCAGATTGTATTCAATATATTTATTGCGTCAAGGCTCAGGCGGTCGCGGCAGCGACACGTATGTGGAAGGTCGGCTTGTTGCGCACGCGTCCACCAATGATTGATGGTAAACAAACATTATCGCACACATCAACGTAGCTACATTTTGATGTGTGCGTCTTCACAGCCAACATCTGACTGATGTTAGATGTTACACAAATCAGTTTCTTTCAAATGTTAGATACTAATACATCAAGAATACGATGTTTGTTTGTGTTAATTAAAATCCTGGTTATCCGGTTGACGTAAAACTATCGTCGCGCCGTCCAATTTCCTATACTTCTAATATTTATATAATTTCATATACATGTCGAATGTAGACATCTAGATTCACTAACAATAAATTTATTATATCGTAAATAAAGGCAGGTAATATCTAGACAGCATTATCTGCATATTTATTGCAGTAATATTTTAATTTTAGATACTACTAATTTATTACCGCCACTTTTCATTTTTAATAAATCGTGCGGTTCGCACATAAATCACTGTAATTAAAAGTCGTTTCATATGACAAGTACCTCCCGCTTAAAGAAATATTTTCATTTTGCCTAGAACGCGTTAACGAACCGTCTCGAGCGGATATCATTTAGCGACTAACCGCCAACTGCTAATGAAAGAGGGAAAATTATCCATTCATCACATAAAAACACAATTTACCAAAATTATTTCATGCGAAAGTACCTACTATTCCCCTTTGAGAAGACACCCATAGTAGCAATTAAGTTAAAAATAGCATCGTAATTAAGGAATTGTTTAACTTGGCTACATCAATAGATTTCTGGAAAATTATAAACAAGGTGGCTGCTACCAAAGAGAAGAACGAAAGATTATTTTTTATTTGGACGTGATCATAAGATCCATAAGACAAGCATTAGGTTAATATAGTTGCTATTTGAAACATTAAAAACGGTCAGAGTAATATTTGATGGTGTCCTTTTTATTTAATTTTATTTACGTATATTAAATGGAAAAAGAATACGGTCGCGAACAGGATTCGAACCTGCGCCTCCCGGATAGATACTCCAGGCGCTCTGACCAACTAAGCCATCTCGACCTCTGCTCACCACCGCGAATTCTTCTTCCATATTTTAACACGTCTTATGGCGACGTCATTGCAATCAATTCAGTACTTACAAGTGACCGAACAGACACGACTAACTTTGCAGTTAATACAATGTCGTAAAGAATGCAATTACCTTAATAATTCAAGATATGTCTTTGAAAAAGCATTAACGCATGCTTAGCGAACTCTAAAGTTACAATATTAAATGGAAAAAGAATACGGTCGCGAACAGGATTCGAACCTGCGCCTCCCGGATAGATACTCCAGGCGCTCTGACCAACTAAGCCATCTCGACCTCTGCTCACCACCGCGCTCTTTTTTTCTATTTAATATTGTAACTTTAGAGTTCGCTAAGCATGCGTTAATGCTTTTTCAAAGACATATCTTGAATTATTAAGGTAATTGCATTCTTTACGACATTGTATTAACTGCAAAGTTAGTCGTGTCGGTTCGGTCACTTGTAAGTACTGAATTGATTGCAATGACGTCGCCATAAGACGTGTTAAAATATGGAAGATGAATTCGCGGTGGTGAGCAGAGGTCGAGATGGCTTAGTTGGTCAGAGCGCCTGGAGTATCTATCCGGGAGGCGCAGGTTCGAATCCTGTTCGCGACCGTATTCTTTTTCCATTTAATATTGTAACTTTAGAGTTCGCTAAGCATGCGTTAATGCTTTTTCAAAGACATATCTTGAATTATTTACGTATCATTTTTACAATCAATTAGGTTCATTTTTTAATACTTTATCAAACTATTTAAATCTGTCACAAGAATGGGATCGGCAGCGATATCGTATCTTTACAATTATTTGGGCTTTTTAAATACTTATCAAACAATTCAGACTTAGCAGAGATAGTTGTACTTAAATCTAAATATATTCGTATATAAGTCGGTATTTAAATTTACTGCAAAATATGTGTAAACGAGATATATTTCGTCTGGCATCTACCGAACAAGCCACAGTACCGTTAAATTGATTTGCTATATTTTAATATATTTGGTTTTTCTTGTAGGTGAGTAGGTACTTAGCGCTTGTAAAATATTAGCACAATATTAGCCCGACTAGTTTCGAGCTCGAACGGAGTTCTTAGTGACGAATATGCCTCACGAATTTTACTATACAAATATAGATATACAACTATAGGTATAGTAAAATTAATATATTTTAGCGAACCTATATTGAATTTAGAACTCCAGAATCAGTACTTTCAGTTTTATTTTGTAAATGTAAACCACAGATGTGAATTATGCAATAAATAAGAATAATGCAAAAATGGTAAGTACATAACAAATGTTTTCCAGGATAAATAAGATACAATAAATATATTTTATTGATGTTTGGTATTAACGTGAAGAGTTTTTCTTAGAATATTCGTCTACGAAACTGGATAAAGTTCAATCGATGGCATTAAGAATCGGGTGCAATGAAATCGAATCCAATTAACAACCTTCGAGTAGTCTATTGAAGAGCACCTTTTTCGCTCGACTAGTCTTTACAGCTTCCTTTAAGAACTAATCATATAAATCAAAAGTGTCTTTAGTTTAACCTCAGATCCAGATGTAGATAAATCCTTTTCATTACTATTTTGTAATTTTACCAGTTACTTCATATAAATTGTAGATGATGTCTATTCACATTTTTAATTTTTTGCTGTTACGATCTGAAAGACATCTTTGCTCACTGGTATTTTATGGATCGACAAAGAATATTTTCATTGGGAAAATATTCTTTGTAGCTTAGAAAAGCACTTAGATAGGTTTATTTTCTGGTGTCTGAGTGCCTTAGAAGCTCTTGCGAGTTTGGGACCAATACCTTTATTTAAAGATCTTATTATCCTGTTGCCATATGCATCAGCCTTTATAAATATATTCAATTATATATAGCTATGTCTGACTTTGTGTTATTGCAAAATAATTGCTTAATTTCAAATTCACCTGTGTGTGCATGACATTAAATGAGTGTTATATCATCATATGTTAGAACTGTATTGCAATATTATGGTAAGTGTCTACTGTGAAATATTTAAAAAATAAATGATTGCCATATACATGTTTGAACAAAGCCTGCAAGATTATTTTTATCCAATTGGTGTAATTGACGAAAGCCGTTCCGGTTGTGTTTATATATAAATAAATAAATGTAGGTGAAAAGTTCTTCGTTTTACAATAGATTTGCCTATCAATTTTTATTTATTTATTTTATTTTAATTAAAACGATTTTGGTTAAATTACAATACTTAAAAACATACATTCTTAAACTGGATACATAACTACATAACTTTCACACATCTCTCTCATCTGTGTGTTATATTTTCTAAACACGGTTGGCTGTGTTATTGTACATACTTTTACCTACTTCTAAATTCTATTCATAATTAATTTTTCCATTTCTTGTAAGTCTAAGTAGTTTAAATTCCGGCCTGAAATAAAGTAATTATTATAAAAAACAAAGTGGCTCAAAATTTCCCCCAGGTTATAATCCTACACAAGGTCCTACGCGATTCATATAACTCTGTATTTCTTTATTTATATGTATGACTAACATTAGGTTTACCTACATAAATTAGCTAATATAATTTATAATCAGACGTTGTCTTTTGTAGAATAATTTGATGTGGGCAGTATGAGCTAGCCCAACATCAATTAATAAAATACGTGGAAGCCGGTCTAACGTTTTTTTATAATATTATTAAAGCAAGCAAATTATATGGAGATATGAACATTATTTGTTTATCTTTAAACATAAAAGAAACAACGAAGCTATAATATTTAGGTTAAACAGCACTCCGAGGCGCGAGTACGCATTACTAACCCCGATGTGAATGTTTGCCAACATACTTGAATGACTACATCTACGTCGATTAAGATTGTTGACTTGAGTCTGTGAAAGTATTGATTCATTCACGTTAAAGTGCCCCGGCAATGGCAAAAATAGAATCAGAATTTCCGCCAAGAAGGCTTGAGAATGTCTCGCCGCGAATTTAGAGGCGGGACAGGGCATAACGAGCCCAACAGTCGATATAAACGCGTCAAACGGCTTGTTTGTTCTAGACACATTGCTTTGGCTGTATAGTACCATGCCCTTTCGCTGTTTCTAGCTCTCTTAACGAGAGAAGTTGGACATCCACTGAATTTCCAACGTCTACTTAAGCGACTTCATTACGATTTTGTTCGTATTTTTTCACCATGTTCGAACATATTATTACATTAGATAAACAAGACACTGGAGTGAGACTCCTATGGATGCATATGGGCTTCCGCAAAGTAACGCCTGAATCTATTCAATATGAGACTACTATAACTTTGAGAAAAATTAAATGTCTTCTGTATTTTCAACTCGCATAACAACACAATATTAGGTATATTAAGATAAAACTATAATGGGTAATGTACAATGGGCGGATTATAACGCTGTCGGCGATTTCTGCCAGACAACGCAAGGATAAACAAAATTTGCAAGTAAAATACAGATGTAAATGGCGGTGTAGGAACAACAGGTATTCTATAGAAACCTAGTTGAAGTGAGTTTTCGGCTCATAATACAAACAGAGACCAGCATTGAAACTCACAAAGCCAGCCATAATGCTATTCCGTGATCGTAGTAGGCCATGTGTTCAAGTAAATACATTAATTAGGATTCTAGATTAATTATCAGCTATGTCACCAAAATTTGTTTACGCTGTATGTATGTTCAAATATTTTGTAAGTATTAGTTATTTCTACAAGTATTTACAATAGACTTTTTTAGGTTAACACTGTGATCTATCGATCTATCCAATTATCTATTTCCGTGTAACATTTATGCGTGTTAACGAGGCTTCGTACCACAGAAATCTAAATAAAAAGTCAACTTAGATATTTTGAAATTTACTTACTTTCCTACTTAAACAACTAGTTATAAAACTATCAAAATGACTAAACGAAGTATTAGTCAATTTAAATTAATCGTTCAATTTCAGGTAATGATAGTGCAGGACATAGTGATTGATATTGTTGTCACCCGGTTGACTTGCTAGATAATTTCCCATTGACAGATAGTCCAGTTACGTATAAGGTGACAAACCCATAGTTCATAGTGTAACTGTTCAAAAATGTAGTTACTAAAGAATTTATTTATTCTAAAGTTACAATATTAAATGAAAAAAGAATACGGTCGCGAACAGGATTCGAACCTGCGCCTCCCGGATAAATACTCCAGGCGCTCTGACCACTAAGCCATCTCGACCTCTGCTCACCACCGCGAATTCTTCTTCCATATTTTAACACGTCTTATGGCGACGTTATTGCAATCAATTCAGTACCTATACAGGTGACCGCACCGACACGACCAACTTTGCAGCTAATACAATGTCGTAAAGAATGCAATTACCTTAATAATTCAAGATAAATCTTTGAAAAGCATTAACACATGCTTAGCGAACTCTAAAGTATCCGGGAGGCGCAGGTTTGAATCCTGTTCGCGACCGTATTCTTTTTTCATTTAATATTGTAACTTTAGAGTTCGCTAAGCATGTGTTAATGCTTTTCAAAGATTTATCTTGAATTTATTTATTATTATTTTAATATTATATCCGCTAAGCTAATTATCTTTGCGCGTAACGATTTAATCTACCGTATCTGTCCTAACTGTGTAGTGTGTACAGTAATCCTATCTCAATTAACCTTTCGGCTCAGTAACGTACAGATCTGTATGTTGTAACAATAAAAATCTATTGTGTCTGCTAATGACTGACGCAACAGCATAATGGAACGAGAGTTAACAATTTCATTTAACTCCAGAGTATGAATACATATCAAAAGCTCTCGTTAGATTCAAATTGTACCAACTCACCTCGCTTTGTTCGCCACAAATTGATGGCGTTATCATAACAGAGTGGAGCACAATTCTAATCATAGAGGTAAAATGTAAATACACAAAACCGTGTCAGCGTTTACAGAACGAATCCCTACAATGGATGACCCTACGAAAATTCACATTTAAACTTCAACGAGTCATATATCTTTTCTTTGTCTGCGTCAGTTAAGAGAGAAGATAGATTGGCGTCTTATCCCTCGTCTCAAGTTTTTGTTGTTAAATTAAAGCAGCAGCGGTATAAAGATTGCATCTATCTTTCTTCTATAAATGACGGTACAATGGACCAATATAAACTGCTCTACAAATACAAAAACGTAAATAATTTGCGAAAAAATAGGCATCGAATATATTTATTGACGTATCCATTAACATCATGGAATAAATATTTATTTTTTGTTTTGATACAGGTTTCCTAGCCTATGACAACATAGCATTAATATGAATGCAAATTTTATTGATACAAAACCCTTTTTGGGATTAAGTTACGGCGTACTTTTGTTTACAGTCAAGTAGGTTCTAACAATGTTTGATTCAAAATAAATATAGAGTTTTAGATGCCCGCCGGGGCACCGCTTGCTTGTGACGTGTATTTCGAAGTACCTAGGTTCTCGTATCGTGTACCGTTCGTCGTATGTTACTGCTCTGGGAATTTGTTACTGCTTTATAGCCTAATGTGGTGTTTTATTTATTCAACATACTACATCTACATTGCTATGCATGAAACCATAATATAACCAAGGACAGGAAACTTTTTGCATGTATTTGAATCGTATAACAAAGTTCTGAGGGTAGGGACTAAAGTGATCAAACACATTCGACACTGACGATGTGTGTCATGAGTTCATGATGAACGGCATCCAATAACTTTTATTTTTCGTGGATTTGTAGTCTCGTATACCTATTATAAAGGTCATGGTATGCCTACACAGAACATCTATCCAGAGATAGCGAATAGAAAATTTACTACACCTCGTGTGAGTTTCAGCTATTTTGACTGTTCAGTAAAAAACTTGCAAGTAAACATCATTATTCGGCTTCATTGAATCGGAGTAACAACGGCTGTGCATTGTTGCTGATTATTCTAGTGTGAAACTTTATTTCAATCACATATTTCGATACAAAATTAATTGGTTCTTGTTGATGTGTTCGGTATACCCGGTAAATTAATTGTTATCAGAAAAAAATACGACAAGATAAACGCGCTAGATCAAACTTCGAGTGCTTTTAATATTTGCAACAGTCAAGTGGCGCAGACAATGATTGATTTTAATTATAAAAGATAAATTTATTTAATATTAGATAGGTATATGGGTAAATAATTAATGCGGTCGACCTCAGTGTTTCATAAGAGCTTTACTAAATATTTATAAGCTGTCGTCTATTTTGCTATTGAAGATATTATAATTATTATCACTTGCTTATAGCGCTGATGTCTCCCATTGCGAGGAAACAGCGCACCTGAAAGGTATTTTTAATGGTGTTTAAAGCCATGTTGGTGGTCTACGGCTGGTCAATTTAGACAGTTGGTTTTTCAGCAACGACACGATAAGAAAAAGAAGATAAGTTCCGTGTTTGATATGATGAGAATGTTTTACCATCGATCATGTAGTCAGTCCAATCATGCCATCTTTCACATATGACAACAACAATATAGCATCACGCCTCTATTCCCCGGAGAGGTAGGCAGAGGTGTACATAGTTGTACACCCACATTTCACACAATAAGTTCCATGTAATAGGCGGTGAGTCTATTGCCATCTACCGGGCACAAGTCCAAACATCAGGCTACTGCTGAGAACTTCCTAACAAAAAAACTTAATAACACTTTGTCCGACCCGGGAATTGAACCCAAGAACTCATGTTCAGCAGTCGCGTTTGGGACTACTAGACCAACGAGGCAGTTATTAGACCGTCCAGGCAGTTCACATAGAACGTGTCCTCGAATTTTATTTTGAACGTAACCATATTACGATCAATTACTTGTTCAAATAGAACAAATAAAGCAAAGTTAACTCTTTCACGTGTTTACGTTGCTGTGACTGGAGTAACACTATAATCTGCCTAGCCTTTTTCCCAATTACATTGGGGTCGGCTTCCAGTCAAACCGGATGCAGCTTAATACCAGTATTTTACATGGAGCGACTGCCTATCTGACCTCCACAACCCAGTAAATGGGTAACATGATATCTCTTGGTATGAATTTCTGGATTGGACTTTCAGGCCTCTGACAATCCGTAATGGCTGTCATAGATCTTCATTTGATAACCGGGACCGACGGCTTTACGTGCTCTCCGAGGCACGGAGGGGTCTCGATATGAAATTATGGTCACCCATCTACAGACCGTCCGCGGCAAGCCCAGCTTACCTCGATCGATCGATCTGTGCGGCTGTTCCTTAGCCACGAGCCCCTCCAGTAACACTGCAAGCTTAACTTTATTAATTATTCCATGAGCAATGTGTTTACGAGTATAGCTCTATGAGTATTACCTATTTCTATAATTTGGCTAAAACAATTCTAGTTTACACATTCCATTAAGCCGTGTCCGCCCTTAGTAGAACAATGAAATACTGAAATATTTAACTACATATATTAGTGAATACCGGTAAGGGATATGGGCAAAGTTATTTATTAAATTAATTACTCGTGTAAAATCCTGTTTTATCTTTTAGAGCGGTATTTATACACACATTATGACCGAATATTTTACAGGTAAATGAATGTTTTATAGAACAACATTAACTTGGTTTAGGTACTCGAATTCCATGGCACATTCGGCAAATAACACATTGAGCTGGTTGTGGTCGCAAATTTAAACTATGTAGTTGCTATACCTAGTAAGCTTTTCGATAAAGTAACAGTAACTTTTGATAAAAGCATTTTTTAAGACCACGGTGTTCGCTTACTGGCGTCCGTCTATTATCTGTGTGAGTTGCAAATATGGCCACCTGGCTAATGTAAGCGGCAATCTAATTTTATGTTACATCGACCAGAGCGATTGCAACTTCTTAAATTCTGTTCAAATATTGTTTAATTTTCTTATTATATTATCTTCTTACAATTCTATGATCATTAGAATCATAATCATCGTTACGAAGGAATTGTAACAGTTTGGTTGGCCTCGTACATTATCTGGTCATTAACTGACAAAATAATTGAAATTTAACGCTATGTATATTTACATTTTAATCATCATATAGATATAATTGAATTTCTTTTTACTTAAGTTTTAGATTCATAGTAGAAAAAATAATTTGTATTGATTTTCAAACACAAAAGGTTAAAACTTAATATTAAACACAAATACACAATTTGCAAGACAAATCAAAGGATAAGAATATGTATATTGCAATAAAGCGACTCGGCGTAGCATCGTAACTTTCTTCCCGAAGTAACACGACGGTACTTCAACTGTTGATCTCGTTTCTGTATTTCACAGACAAGAGATTTATATCATAAAGTGTCTGTGATATGATAATACGACTGTAGTCTCACAAGGCACATATTTAATACTATTGTATAATACATTCGTATCCCTTTTGTACTGTGTGTAAGGTGAGAGCATCGTACTCCACGCATGTACAATCAGTAACATAAATATGTAAACACATACAATATTTGCGAACCTCGGGTGTGACAAACAAAGAGCTCAATAAATGTGCATCTTCTATGAACTAAGGTATTAGGAGATTCCTTTTTGGAGAGAATTGTTTACAGATTTTTTGTATTTAATTACGAAAAAATATATTATTTGTATAATATGTAGATTATGTAAATAAGAACAATATACCTAAATATGATGATCATGTAAAATGTTCTTATTACATTACAGTTTCTACAAAACATTACGTATGAGTAATTTGCGCGGTTTTGTAGAAAAATTGTAATAAGGAATGAGCAATTACCCATAATCCTTCAACGTGAAGTGCACACGTTATATTCGTACCGTCGGGAGATGAAATTAATATGTACCTACTGGCGCTACTCGCATGTATCATTCCACATAAAAAATTCACGAGACTCACAACTCTTTATGATGCTAATGTTTTAAAGTAAAAATGTAATGTTGAAACTTAGTACGTTTCTCGTAAACACGCCACTCTGTGTCACAATTTATCTTTATTTTCGCTACGCCGCACAAAGCACGTAGGTATGCCGTGTAGTATGGTACGTAATACATTTGGAACTGCAAAGTATGAAATAAATGGAATAGTATCGAATAACTTTTTTACAGACTGTATTTGCGAAAGTATCATCGAACATAAACCAAATGTCTCTATGTCATGTCCTTTCTACGACTTCTACGAGTACTATTTCATGCGATCCTAGAAAGTCTGACTTACCTACTTGTGATTTATCTTTATTTCAGTAAAATAGTGAGCCCATAAATTTTAGTTGTATTTCTTTATTTAAAAGGAGTAAGAAGAATTGTTGGAGAAAAGAAAACATAAAGAATACGCATTCACTTTACCGTAACAGCTGTCTATAGATATTAAAATGTAATTAAAATATTAATTATTTATATAATATTTATAAGATTGTATAGGCAGGTAACCCTCTTTTCGTCCGGGGTTAGAAATAACGTAAAGCATAGCGCTCTTCAAAGTCAGGGGGTAATTATGATGTTTACTACTGCATATATGGTATGAACAGTAGGTACACCGTACAGTCAGCGTCAAAGTATTTAAAATAATGGGGTAAAAAGATATCATACATTTTCCATTGTTTACAGATGATGTTTGATGAAAAGTCCAACTTAATTACATCACCTTATTCTGAATCTTTGAATTTCACTATTCTTTAGATGCCTTTATATTTCCACGTTTCTCTTCTAGTTAAAATCACCGTGAAACACATCTGTAGCAAGTTTGGAGTGCAAGTGGTTACCTTTGTTCAGACGTGGAATATGTGAAACCTAAGCAATTATAATTGCCTGAAATTCTAATTCCTCGAATCTGTTTACTTCTCAACTCATATTAAGTTTCCTTTACCGTTCACGCGGTTCGCTTGTGGAACTCGCTCCCAACTGATATACGAGACTGTAATACTATATCCTTATTTAAAAAACGGTTAAAAGAACACTATCTCTCTTTATCGACGTAGTTGCATTTATATATTTATGTTTTAGTTTCTATTCATATATATTATATTAATATTATGTATTATATTCATATATATGTAGGTATATATATTTAAGTTGATTTTAATATGTATTTTAGATGTAGGTATATATTACACTATCCATACTTTAATTTACTTCTTTACACACTCAAGTCTACTTTCTTTTTCCATCTCTCCTCTCGCAGGGCTGCTGGAAGAGATTTCTGAAGAAATAAGCAGTGCCTTTGTGTTATTTTTTCTTATTTCACCTTATTTAATTATATATTATGTGTGTACATAAATCGTTAAATAAATAAAAAAAAAAAAATAATAAGTTTACGGGTGAATTGTTCTAATGTAAGATCACTTAAAAAACATAGTCAAGTGTATGAAAACAAATACCAGGGAAGTTTGTGTAGTTTCTGGATACACTTAAATGCATTAACACAATGAATTTAATATAATCTATTGTCATGGTATCAGCCGTATACATGTCTATAGATACGTGGAGATATAACATGTAACGTTTAAAATTACGCCTATCTCCCATTAGAGTAGGAAGACATTATCGATTTTCACTACTTTGTATTTTTACTTTGTTTAAGTCAAAAAAATCCTAATATTCTGCCTTTGTTTCCGAATCGACATATTTATAATAATGGTAATTATTGTTCATCGGTGAAAAATAATTGATACGAATATGTCTCATGAAAGTTATAAGAGAAAAATAAAAATGAGACATATTATTTTAGATAGCTTCCTTTAAAGGCGATATACTTCGCATATCCGATAACGGAAGAAACAAATATTTGCGACACATCATAAAATAACATAAACGTGTACTTACTAAATTATAGTACGTGTGTAATTTGACAACTTGACAGTGCGGTTGGCGCAGTGGTCGAGAGACCGATTGCTGCGCTGCGTGTCGCAGGTTCGAGTCCTGCTCGGAGCAAATATTTGTACGATCTATAGATAATTGCTCCGGGTCTGGGTGTGTTTGTGCTTGTGAGATTATATGTCTGTAAACGCTCCCACGATACAGGAAGAAATTCCTAGTATGGGGCAAGGTTTAAAAAAAAAAATTCAGACAAAGTTTTGAAGCTTGATGGAAATATTCGCATATATAAAAAAAAAACACTATTTATTTTAATTTTTTTTAGTTTTGTAGTAAAATAAAAAAAAATACGTTTTAGCTAAATAACTACTAGCTAGTATGCGCCGGTATTTTTCATATCGTCTCTTATGTAGGTATTATTTATGATATCAATGCTAAAATAACTCTATATCGTATTATCAAATGGGCGATGTGCGATGGACTAACAGCGCAATTTAAATAACAGGAAAAATATCGGCGGTCGCTTCACGTGCCGGAAAAAATATATAAAAATATATATACAAGTGTGTTGGTTAATCCAAATTAGAAATGAGCTATCGAATACATGGCATAGTTAGATTAGTTACCTAGTTGCTTTTGACGACCAATACTTATAAGCTTTATTTAAACGTTGATCCATTGACAAACATTTAAAGCTGGTGTCAGTATTTATAAACATTAGTCTGTTTAAAATAAATCCAAACTCGTTAAGTGGCTGAAGTCGAAACGTCTTTGGGAACATTGCGTTTTATGAGGCTAAAAAAGTAGGAAGGGAAATAGGGAAAATCAATAGCGTGCTTATCAGCGACGTATGCAGTCACGTCAAATCGGTCTGCGCATACTGCACGTCGGCTTTGTTAATTATTTTATTCGAGGGGAATACCTCAGAGTCATACACCTTCGGACTGCCAGACGGGGTTTATAAACAATTCATTTTGCATACTAAATCTGAGAGCTGACGAGCAAGTGTTCATACATTTATGTATTAGTATACTGTGGCTAATTTTTATTACGATTAAAAAACATTGGTTGGATGCACGCACTTTGAGATGGGGACAAAATAGGGCAAAGTTTCCAACCATTTGTTTAAGACTAAGTCAGAGCAACTCCGACGAAGTCAGACAAAGCCGTGTGATTAAATAGTCTTATTAAAAGTTGTGCCACGCTTTGCTTGTAGCTACGTTATCTACCCACATAATATATATCTACGTCATAATTATATCTCTTTCAAATGTAGTTCGTGTTTTCTTTATGATGATGATGATGATGTCTACGTCTGAAGAAAAAGATACAAGTTACTTTATTTTTCCTGTTGCTATGGTAAAATAAGTAGATACCTGAGCATTATGGAAATCGTTTAATCTAATGAAAAACTGCCTCGTTGGTCTAGTGGTGCCAAGCGCGACCTGAGCATGAGGTCTTGAGTTCGATGGGTCCTGGGTCGGCCAAGAGTAAATGAGTTTTTCTGTTTGGGAATTCTCAGTAGCAGCCCGGAGTTTGGAATTGTGCCCGGTAGATGGCAATAGGCTCGCCACCTATTAGATACACGGGACTCAATAACAGCATTGGCGAAGTGTGGGTGTACAACTGTGTACACTTCTGCCTACCCCTTCGGGGAATACAGGCGTGATGCTACGCTATGTATGTTTAATCTAATGTACTATCTTCTATTATTACACATGGCAGGTAAAATTCCGTCAATACAATTTTAATCATATAAATATTTTATATTTATCAACATTTTAACTCGGTCCACGTATAGATCCTAGATAGCTATTATAGCTAGATATTATATTGTGGTTCACTTATATAGGTACGCTACTGTAAATGGTTGTGAGGCATAGCATCTCTTGCTTTAGTTGATTTAATGATATATAAATACATAATGTGCCCAAACCTTGATTTATTTGGCCGTATCGGGGAAATAGTTTATTCAACAAAAGTGATTGTTTACTAAAGTGGGTGCCAACACACTAACCAGGCACGAGGGCCCTCTGGCTGTTGGCTCGTGTATCGTTTCCTGCGACTCTATCTTTATCTAATTTCATTCAGTATCTGCAGAGATGGTATGATTAATCATTCACTGGTTATGTATCTATCTGTTTACGAAACTGTCTATCTGTTACATGCATGTGTTCTGCTAGAATGCTAGTCATTTTGCTCATTTTATTGTTATAACTTACGTGGGAAAATAAACAACTGACAGTATTTAGTTTTCATTACCCAAACATAAACAATTTAACTCAAGATATGTCTTTGAAAAAGCATTAACGCATGCTTAGCGAACTCTAAAGTTACAATATTAAAATGGAAAAAGAATACGGTCGCGAACAGGATTCGAACCTGCGCCTCCCGGATAGATACTCCAGGCGCTCTGACCAACTAAGCCATTGATTTAATATTGTAACTTTAGAGTTCGCTAAGCATGCGTTAATGCTTTTTCAAAGACATATCTTGAATTATTAAGGTAATTGCATTCTTTACGACATTGTATTAACTGCAAAGTTAGTCGTGTCGGTTCGGTCACTTGTAAGTACTGAATTGATTGCAATGACGTCGCCATAAGACGTGTTAAAATATGGAAGAAGAATTCGCGGTGGCGAGCAGAGGTCGAGATGGCTTAGTTGGTCAGAGCGCCTGGAGTATCTATCCGGGAGGCGCAGGTTCGAATCCTGTTCGCGACCGTATTCTTTTTCCATTTTAATATTGTAACTTTAACAATTTAACTATTTTACGTTGTAAAATTCGTGTAAAATAAAAGGTTGAAAATAGAGAAAGCCCTAGATTTACGTTACGTTACTCATAGTCATAGGTTGAAAATATTTTAAGTTATGTATAGATATTTGAACATTTTATTCAAGTCTTTGATTTTCTATGTCAACGCACGAGATCGGCGGCGGTTATACGAAACCGTCAACCTTCGCAGAGTGTGTAGCACCACACGGTGAATTTTTTGTCCAAACTTGAACATCACCACAAAGTGACGTCACACGAGAGACGTCGCAACAAAACTATGCACTCGTGTCACACTTGCATTTTGCAGATCGGATGTTACGCAACAAAAGTTGACCAAGAGTATTTTTTTATTAATGTAATGGAACTAACAAATTAGAAAACTTTACGAAATAAATAAAATATTCTAAATCTAATCGTGCATGTTGTCAGTATTGATAATAATTACTAGTTGTGTCCGCGACTCCGCCCGCGTATTCCGTTATCGGAAAGTAATATCATGTCGTAGACGAACACAACGTCGTAATCATATGAAAAAAAAAATATCACCGAAAAAGGAAACCTAGAAAACATAATGCATGCAAAGTTTCAACAGAATCGCACGACATGAGAACAATCAATAATTCCCTATTTTTCCTATTGTCCACTCTTAAGACTACTCTTTAAAAAGTTATGCGCGGTCATACATAAAATACCTATATATATATATACATATACAGGTTTCCTAGAAGTCGACGTCAAAGCGGAATTGTGTAATAGGCTAAGTCATAAGTCATAACAGATAGCAGAATTTTAAAACAAAAAAAAATCTTAGTATTGTATTTTAAAAATGTTCAGTATGGTCATTTAAAGCTGGTCTAAGTATTAATTTTTGAATCTTTGGTTGGGCAAAAAGTGACATTTAGATTTAGACATTTAGACCAAGCTGGAGTAGTTGACTTTAAACTTTAGGCCAGAGTTTAAAGAAGCAGTTTCGGGACTATATAACAAAAAAATTACTAAACAACAAAAAAAAAAGTAAAAAGTAAATATCTGTAGTAACTGGAGTGAAAAGACACAGGGTGTAGATTTATCATTATTGAAGATACCGATAGCTGCAAGCCACACTTTCGAGAGCTTAAATTTTAACCTTGCCCAGTCTCTATATACTCGAAATATGTAAATTTGTCCGCAATTACCCAGAGTTCTTTAGTTCTTTAGAGGGGCTCGTGGCTAAATAACAGCCGCACAGATCGATCGATCGAGGTTAAGCTGTGCTTGCCGCGGTCGGTCTGTGGATGGGTGACCATCATTTCATACCGAGACCCCTCCGTGCCTCGGAGAGCACGTCGGTCCCGGTTGTCAAATTAAGATCTATGACAGCCGTTACGGGTAGTCAGAGGCCTGAAAGTCTGACAACCAGTCATGCCACGAGATATCGTGTTACCCAGTAACTGGGTTGTGAAGGTCAGATAGGCAGTCGCTCCATGTAAAATACTGGTATTAAGCTGCATCCGGTTTGACTGGAAGCCGACCCCAATGTAATTGGGAAAAAGGCTAGGCATATACCCAGAGTTCTTTAATAAAAGGGAAGACAAACAAACAAGATATACACTCAGACATAAAAATAGACTTAACTTACCTACATCACGACTAAATATGCAATCTTCCAGTACCTTAGTAATGTCTGTAAAAATCTACAACAAGCTACCAGAACTCATTAAAAATACAAACAAATACAATAACTTTATAAACAAACTAAAACACTTTCTACTAACTAAATCTTACTATAGTACAGATGAATATTTGAACGATAAGACATCTCGTAATCAATATTAACGTCAACGTATTAGTGCAATAATTAGAATACAAATAAGAAAAACAAATAAAGGATAGGACAATACTAATATAATAATAATTAGTATAACATATAAAATATTTATTAATTAAATATTAGACTTATAAAATAATAACATAAATAACTATATCTATTAAAAAATACGAACAAATAATATACAATAAAAAATAAACTTTGACATATCACTTATAAATAAATAAATATAAAACTCAACAAATTAATACACCAATAATAATTAACTAATAAATACCTTAACCAATTACACGACATGCAAAATTTGTAAAATACAGATTATTAAATAATAAAGGATCTATAATTGATACTTGGTTTTAACTATGTCAACCTATATAAGGTCCTAATTTATTAGGTAATTTCCTTTGAAAGGGGTAATATATAAGTCGAATACATTCACTTAAGCTAAGAATTAAATGGATATAACAAATTATTTGTAATTAACATAGTACTAGCGAGACGAAAACTGCTCCTTGAACGGCTAACATTAAGAAAATAATAAAATTGTTGTAAAAATTTGAATTATGGCTTAAATTAATCCTTAACACTTACACATTGATCCCTTAAAAGGAAATTAACTAATAAATTAGGACCTTATGTATAAACATTATGGAACGCAATAAAAATATTGAGTATTGAGTATTTTCTCGTTTATTTAAAATACCTATAATTTTTAAAATACGTCACTTAGTTTTTTTTTTGGTAACTGCTATGACTTAGTCTGTCACCCGATTCCGGCTTGACGTCGACTTCTGGGAGACTTTGTATATACGCGTCGAATTGAGAACCTCCTCCTTTTTTGTCGGTTAAAAAATGTCGTTTCTGCTTCTCTATCGATAGTATAATACAAACCAATAACAATTTGCGAAATATATTCAATGTACAGGAATACTGTACAGTTTTATTATAGTATAGATGAAGTGAGGTTGATCCTTCTGTAAATATGTAACTAATTTATGTTATTTTAATCCTAATAATTTAAATAATGATAAAAAAGCGTAGTTGCAAATTATTTCCACGTAACCATAAAAATTATATATAGGTACCTACAGTGTACAAATTCTCTGTTATGAACTACTTACTTATGCGTAAAACTTTTCACCCAAACAAAGCCGGGGGCAACAGGCATTACCTTTGTAATTGTTGGTAGATAGAGCAGGCATCGTAATTCGTGAGCAAGTAACTATGTAGAATCATGGAATTTACCATTTTAGGAGCTAATAATTTATTGATGTGATAAATGATTCGCTCCTCGACTATTTTTTGTTTTTGAATTATTCAATTATTTTCATAATCCTTGATTCATGATTATGTTTGATTTATTTAACGTGTTTAATAATACTCCCAAATACATAAAACCGGAATATATGTCCGTAGGCTGTACAAATGTAACATGCGAGTTTAATTTCTGTGTTGAAGTTAAACTCGCATGTTACGTTAAGTTGCATAGACTCAACCCATAGTGCAGAAGGCATTCCGCCAGTGAGTAAATCAACCTTTCAAACACATTTCATTTGGTGACTATATAAAATTGCGAAATGTGTACACGAAACGCGAAGGTTCGTGAAATTTCAATTCAAATCATAGGAAAAACAAGAAATTACGACTTATCTTTAGGTAGGTGTACTTCAAATTATGTATTAACAAACAATTTTAAATTTCAATTATCACCATTGCCGATGATACGGCCCCTCTTTTTTAGTGGAAAAAATTGGGATGAGGTCTTCGACAAGGCTCAGGTCGGTTTCAATAAGGTTGGCGCTTGGTTAAAGAGTAACCTTTTGACGCTGAATGTTCCAAAAACTAAATAACGGACTACCACCTTCTTCTCTTTCCATCATAGCGCACTATTTATGTTCATGTTCATCCCTACAAAAAACTGATAAAATACCTCGGTGTGATTGTGGATCAATGTCTAAGTTTTAAACCGCATATAGATGTGTTAGTAACTAGACTGAGGAAACTCATTTTTATTTTTAAGGCCCTCAGTCACGTGGCAGAGCGCCGAGTTATCAAAATGGTCTATAATGGTTTGTGTCAATTATTAGTGGACTATTGCATAACATCTTGGGGTGGAGCTGCCAAAACACACATGATTGGAGCAGAAAGAGCTCAACGCGCTATACTCAAGGTAGCTGCTTTCCGTTTCCCTACTGTTGAACTTTATAAAAAGTGGGACGTACGTTCCATTAGGCAAACGTTCGTGCTACATACTGTGCTTTAAAAACACCAACAGTTATTTTACGACTCTGAAAGACTGAAAGATAAAAGGCGTAAGGGCACTGTATGCCGAACTTTACAATTCCACACCAGTTTATCTCAGCACTTTTTCTGCTATCTTGAAGATTATATTTATAATAAACTAAATAATATGCAGAACATCTATCCTCTACAAAAAAATTGCTGTATACAAAAAATAACCAAATTCCTTAGAACCCTTACTTAAGATGACACCGAAAAATTATTACACATGAATAATAAAAATTATTACAAATAATAATGGCTCTATTACATAAATCCTATGACCTCGCTCGTATCTTGTCATTCTCATACTCTCTAATTGGATAATTTATGTTACTTGACTCATCCCTTGTCCGCACTTTACATGTACGCCTTTAAACTCGAACTAACGTTTCATTAATCCACTCATACTCAACCCATCTCACACACAACATACACCACATAAACTACTTACATGAACACTGTTAACGTTTACTCCTTTCGTTAAAAAAAAGATTATTGTTTACTGTTTTCTTCCTCAACTTGCATCTATTTGTATCAGTTAAGATCGTCTGCAAATGCCGCGTAGGGTCTGGTGACCTGTAATACAGGTTTTGATAAACCTACATCAGGCACCAGCTCTCACAGTGCAGATTATCTTCAGATTTTGTTGTCTCAGATCTTGTTAAGCATTGTGAGAGAAATAAATAAATATATTATTATTATTAATTTCACATGTACGATCAAAAATCCTCCAATTCACTTCATCTTACTTTTTAGAACCCATATATTGATTTATCTTTTGATGTTTATCGTTTATCTCAATTTGGAGTTTATGTGATATGGAGTAATAACCTGTCTCCATTATCGTAATTTTGGCTATCACGGGCGCCGTGATATCAAGGTTAGGATATAAGCGTTATATCGTCCCTGCTATCACTATCAAACGTCGTGATTGAGTTATGGATTACTCAGGATTTCATTGATTTAGTTACTAAAATACACAATGTTCGTAACAATTACTTTGCCGTTACTGATGAGTGATCAAAGAGACGACTAGTCTACATAATTGCATGGTATCGCTTTGATTTGTAACAAAAAAGGAGTTCACTTTGGTATCTAATGGCTCGTTTTCAGACTTGTATAAACAAACAGATCTCCGAGTAAGACTATACAGTTGGCGATATTCGTAACGGTTTTATTTTAAAAATCGAATGAAGATTGAAATACTTGCTAAAATAAATAGATGTAAATCGTTTTTATATATCGCTAGGTGTATACTCACTAGCCTTTCGCCGTGAATTCATCTGCGTATCCTACAGAAACGTGTTAACGGGATAGGATTTAGGACTATCATTGTTTTCATCCACAGCTCCAGGCATAAGCTTCCCTTAAACTATGCCATTTGTTTCAGTTAGGTGCTGTCGTATTGATGGAAAGTATTAATATTCATGAGTGATTGAATTAGAAAATTTTCACAAATTTGCACATAGTTCCACGTACGTACGTACGTACGTGATTGTACATGACAAGATACATGTATAATAATGACGTACATAGGTAATCGTCAATTGTCTTGAACGAAAACGTTTATATACGAATTTGGAAACGGAATATCTACGGAAAGGCATTCTCTAGTTATGGTTTTGGTGCTAGTTTAAGCATAAAATAATAAAAAAATTAGAACGTTCATTCGGAAACCTATAAAATGTATAAATTAAAAGAGCCCTCGGGTTTTTTGATAAAAGTATTTTTTTGACTTTTTCATTTGTGCTGACATGTGCTACGTCATAATCAAGGCTATCAGCGCATACGGCCTATCATTTTGAGATTTTTATTTATATTTTTGTCTCAATATATGAAGAATATAGCATAAAAGACAGAGACATGTTGCTGGGGAGTTTTATGCGCCATTTCTTCTTCTCAGTTAAAACACTAGGAAGCAGTATAGGGTGTACGTAGGTTGGGTTCTTTTCAGACGTTCAAAAAGAGGTAATCGTAGCAAAATAGGCTCGTTAAGTTAACAATTACTTTGCTTAGATGGTTTTGGATGCAGTGGAGCTACTCAGTGCAATGAACGTCAAGTCAAAGACCCAGTCAATACAATAAAAAGTAAAAAAATCCGATCACCCGGAATACGAAAAGTACTATAACAAAAAAAAACAAGCTTCATACATAACACCATGCATAGTTTCCCTCATATATGACTTCCCTATATGTAATCCATCAGATGTTACCATTCAAAACGATTTATAATATAGGTAGGTACCTAAATAAAAACTCGCTCCAATAATACCACGTCTACCTATTTATTACTTCTAGGTCAATTGTTATACGGCAACTGACGTGGACGTCTGTATTTAGATCTTAAAGTCGAGTGCGAGATCTGTATCGGCATTCACTGATCGTGACGTAAATACAAACTCGTATGTTAGTTTCCAGTAAATCAGGAACCACTGATTGTCCAGGTATTGCTAATGTTGTGTAGGTACATGCCTTACATCACATGTTTGTAAACTACTTGCACCTACAAACTTACATGTATTAATTTAATGTGATTTGAACAGATTAATACTTGAGGCTATAAGGTAGGTCCTCGTATGTATTATGTAATGAGTTAATTTAACTGCTCAACTTCCAACTTCAAGGTAGTCCGATGCCTGAAACCCGTCTGAAATAGGTTCCTATTTCAGACGGGTGTTTCCATTAAGTAGATATAAACATATAAATACAAGGCCGAACTGTTAACTATGTAGAATTTATAAAAGTTGAGAACTAAAAGTTCCCGGATTTTAATCGATATCTATAGCAGTTACAGACGTATATAAACATTACCTACAAAGAAAGTGAAATCTAAACCATTTTTGTAAGGTTGAGTATCTACCCTAAAAATGTAACAGCCGCTTCTCAGATCCAAATGGACCACTGGGAAATACTTCAAATGTGTTTTGATGTATAAAAACCACTTTTATGGACCTTTTATGTATGGATGGAAACATACATATTGATGTATCTGATAGAGGTAGTATGTATTTTAATCTGTATAGCTACAATTTTTCGCCTTAGGTACTTGTAGATATAGTTTTGCAATACAATAGAGAGTAAAGTTGGTTGGTTTTGTTTGACGACGTCTGGCATGTGGAGCTCGCTAGCGGTTGGCAGACAATGGTCACCTTGATGCCGATACAAAGACATACCAGCCGGTTATATGTCTGCTCCACACTATTTGTTCATCTTAAACTATATTAGTCCACAGTCTACTACACGTTTGCACATTCTGAAGTACCTGAAAACCGTAAAAGTACAAAAGACCGGCTTGACAAAAAAAAGAACGAATAGAGTTTAATAAAATTAACAATTCACTTAAAGACCACTAAAGTTATAATTTTTTGTGGAAAAAGTATCACTTTAGAGTTCGCTAAGCATGCGGTACCTAATGATTTTCAAAGATTTGTCTGTATATAGAGATCATTTAATTTTATTCTTTCTACTGCTTTACTAAAATATTTTTGAGTTCAGTTCAGATGTTTTATGATGATCTTGCCTTCTTTATTTGGTTATATTACCTAATTTGAAATATCAGATAACCTGAGGGTGGCCGCGGACTGGTTTGATAGTGTAGGTGGAAATGATTTATATCTGCAAGCAGTTATGGGTGTTGCATGCACTGAAGAATGACTATTCTTAATTTTCTTTGTCCGCTATTCGTCGTTTACAGAGAGAAAAAAAGAAGTAGCTCAAACATAGTTAATTATAGTGAATGTTTTTAAAAGTACAGTTACCTACTTGAACAAAGCCGTTAACATGGACTCTGTTAAAGCAATCGATTAAAGAACCGTGTGTCGACGGGTTTATCGTAATTAGTGAGGTCCCGCTTTACGACACATAAAATTGTACAATGTTTCACTAATGTCCCGTAATCGTGGTCCTCATAGCTTAGCATATGATCCCTTTCATACTTTAAGCTGTTGCGTCAGTCATTAGCAGACACAATAGATTTTTATTGTTATAACGTACAGATCTGTACGTTACTGAGCCGAAAGGAGAGCGTTTCCTGGTAACATTTTCTTTAAGTCCGACGCGTTTGTCATTTATACGTAATAAGAACTAATATGGAAATAAACATCATCTATCAATTATGTATTTCTATAAACTTGACTGTAACTGAAGACATTCAGTTCCAGAAGTAAACGTACCAGATGTTATTGAATTTCCTCTGCAGACAGAATAGTGGGTATTTTCAGTAATACGGGACATTGTGTGGTTTAGTCAGTTGGGACGGCTTCCATTAGAGGGAAGTTTACAACTCTAAATTCAGATGTAGGTCAATATTGCCTATCATTTACCTGTTTGAAATTCAACTACCTACTCTAAAGTTTTGATCCATTGCAAAATGTTGTACTCTCAATACTATTTAAGCTCTCAAAAAATAAATAAAATGTATGTGACGTGAACCTTCATAATTCTATCACCGCTGTTGGAGCAAGAGGCAATTGACTTAATTACCAATATCGGCTACAAAATTGGTAATCAGAATCTAAAAAGTCAATGAAGCAGCAGGAAAGCGCTGAATTGAATTTTGAAGCAGGCAATTTGAGTGCCTAGAGGCAGTTTGGCTACTTCTATTCCGAGCTTCGTTAAAGAGTCTGGAGGTACGTGTGTTTTTTTACACGTTGGGTACCATTTTACTGAACATTCCGAAGCTTTTTCACAAGTGTAGGAACCACCAACACTCGCGAAGCACTTCAATAAGCACTTCACAACCTGGTACACAAGATTGCGAAGGGCTTTTAGTGCATAAAAACCCCACATACCCCGGCTACTTCCCCTTCTCAGGCTGTCAAACATAATCGTAAATTTATCATTTACGATAGAAAAATAATGTCATAAAGTAATAAAAAAACAAATTCGGTACACATATTAGAGTATCTAGTCTCTGTCCAGATTCAATTTGATAAACTCATTACGAGGATCCGGCTAAATATCAAAATCTTAATTAGTAATGAAAGGTTAAGACCATCAATTTCAGAACTCATCAATTGCCGAAACAAACTCAGAGGAATTTGCTACGGCATTTCTTCTCGGAGTTAGTCAGATAGGAAATGCCGAGGCCATCTAGCTTAAAAAATTGTGTAACTTGTAAAAGAGTCAATAACAGAAGTATTTACAGGAATAAATATCATTTACACAGCATCGAAATATTATTATTTACATTGTACGAGTCAATACTCGTACAATGTAAATAACAACTTATCAAACGCTTAGTGCTTAATTTAAAATTATTATTTAGTTATTGTGGTTTTATCAGTACCTTTATTTTTTTACATTAATTGCTTTTAATTATATCTTTTTGTGGGTTTACATAAAATTGTTACCGGATAATCCAAAAAAATGTAGGTATATAAACCGTTCTCAATAAACTCTATGTTCAGAGGTAACTTAAAGTATTTAGATATTAAACTATGTATTTTAATTTAATGGATCATTGGAAACAGGTTAAAGAAAATTTATACAAAATGGACTATGAACACTCACTGGAGTTTTATACTCCTAGTAGTATATAAGTGGTTCCAATATCTTCTATAAAGTGTACTGCCCCTAACAAAGAGAGATCTTAAAGAGAGTAGCGTTTCAGTAAGGTTAGTACACTCATCAGATGGACTATTGCTAATACGATACGATAACCCGGACTCTATTCGTAAATTTTACCGTGGCAATAAAGCTTTTCAAACGTTTTATTTCCTTTGTACTTTAAAACCATTTTAATACTTAATGTAGCTCTTAATGCTTTAACGGTGACAGCGTAATTCTATAAATCCTGTTGAGTTCTTAGGATTTGGGCATTTGTTTAAGTTAAGGCCCTTAAGAAAATAGGAGAGATGTAACACGGCTCCGCATTAATCATGTACTTTCATTATCAGACTCGTATTAGATGGCGCATACGAGCAAAGGTGTTGGCTGTCGAGGTTGTGGTGAATGCAACTAGGCATACTTACTTCCTCGTGTGATTTAAGTCGTGTGAAGAGTTCGGTATAGCAGAAATAAGTATTTTTACAGGTTCAACAACAAGATGTGGGTCAGGGGTACACGGTATTTATATACCACTAGTACTGGGTAACATGACATTCCCCACAGGGCCGGGATACCCTTATAGTGGCTACACTTGACATCTATTTAGCAGGCCTTATACTATGTACTTACTACGACAAATCACATTCCTGCAAATACAGCCTTTCATATCGAATTGGGATTGCCATTGAAAACATCAAAAATGTTACCCGTGAGAATTCTATTCATGGGGTTTAACGCTATTTTGAGAAATAGGTTGATATAAAAGGAATATGGGAGTACGCTCGCCTGAATTCATATGCCATCTTTCAACATTGTATTTCGTATCAATGTGTCGAGCTCTTACAGCTTCAGATCCATTTCCTTTTTATTAGTTTCATCTTGAAGTTTCCTTTTATTACGTATGGTAGGTACACATTTAGGAAAGTAGTAAGTCGGTAGTAAAACAAAATAAATCGGACAACAAGTAGCCTAGAAATAGATGGCAATGATGTCACCTAAAGACGTATTAAAATGTGGAAGAAGAATTCGTGGTAGTGAGCAGAGGTCGAGATGGCTTAGCGGTCAGAGCGCCTGGAGTATTTAACCGGGAGGCGCAGTATGTTCGAATCCTGTTACCGATCATATTTCGCTTTCCACAAAAAATTAGAACTTTAGTGTTCGCTATGTATGCGTTACTGGTTTTCAAACATTTATCAGCTTAAAATTACTTTCACCAACTCGTAACATATTAAGTACTTAAAAAGGAGCGTTGTGACGTGACGTATGAAATTTAAATGAGTAATTCAGAATCCAGGGTTTGTTCAAT
Organism: Xylocampa areola; assembly: GCA_935421205.1. NCBI lineage: Eukaryota > Metazoa > Arthropoda > Insecta > Lepidoptera > Noctuidae > Xylocampa > Xylocampa areola. The sequence goes on from OW285204.1 coordinate 9,203,595, forward strand.
TGATGCATGTTTACTGTTCCGCTGCTCCGCTGCTACAATCGACCGCTGCATACAATATGAACCGACCTATTAAATTTTGCATCATCAACTCGAACAAGCAACTGAGATACATTCACGTTTAATAATGGTTCCATAAAATGGAACGCAATCGCAATTATTGTGAGTAACTACGAGTACCTACTGTGATAAACTCACAATATAGTTTTTATTTGTATTTAATTATGCTTTTTATAAAATAGGTACTTTATTTATAAGGAAAGGTTATAAAATAGCCTCCAGGATTTAATTACTAAGTAGATAATGGGATGTTGAAAGTGATTGTTTCTGTCATCGGCACATACATGTTGTCTGTGTAAATGATAAAGACCCGTACCAACAATGTGCGTCATTAGCCACTATTAATTATCTCGTTTTCATTGAATTATACGAGTGTATTAGGTACATACTACACCAAATACATAAATAAACACTTTGATTCATCTTTGGTTAAATTACATCGCTTCAATATGTGTGATTAGGAATTTTCTGTTTCGACACATCGAAAGAACTCACCTACCAACCAAGTAATATTGGTGACGTTGTGCGACTGTTTATTTTGGTGAATAAAATAACTAGAATGAGGCACACCTGAATTATTCTTATCCATACATCAATTTAAAATACTCGCGTGAGTGTCAGTTTCAGTTTGTATTTGCGTTTTAGAAAAATAAATGGCCCCAGCTAGAAATGTTCTATGTTTAAAGCCAACGATATTATCTCCAGTGGCTTAAATAAATATATAGTTCCAACTCAAACTGCTAGTTTAGTAGCTAACGTCTACCTAGGAAAAACGAACACTTAGAAGTCATTAGCACTTAGCTGCAGGTGCAACTAAGTATTTTTATATATAGGTACTTACTCTTCGACTGAACTCACAGGAATCATTTTTCAAAACTCAGGCTAGTTTGAGCTCATAAGAAAGATTTCACAAAGTATTACTGATTTTATATCAACCTGTTTAGTCATTATCCACGAAGTTAAATCAAAGCTTTGTTACGTTTTTATTATTAAATTAATTAATTAAAGAAAAGTCATTAAAATGCTTCGTGACGGAAGCTCGCCAACAAAAAAATAACCATTTGACGGCGCAACCGTGTGGCAAATGTTGAATTTAACATATTTCACTTTGAAAAATCGTGTTGCGAATGTAAATGTTGAGCCTCAGAAAATCCGTAATAAGCTGTAGGAAATAAGAATCATTCGCCTATTAAAATACACGTATTTTATGACGCTTAAGCGCTTCTGAAAAGATACTTTGTGGGTCGTTTCTCAATTTGATTTCCTCAAAATTAATAAAAACTAATTTGTTAACTATTCTTCCGTGCCAACTTCAAAAAAGATTTTCGGTTCGTGTTTATTTTTTTCAATTGACCGTATTTTTTAGGAAGCATTTTTTAGATTACGGTAAAAAAAATTAAAACAATATATATTTGCTTGTATCTGCGTGCTGTGTGCTTGCTGCTAATAGGTAAAACTGGGTAAAACAATTGGAATCTACATAACTTAATTATTATAATTATATTCATTTACTCACTGGTACGGGATATTTACTTAGGTACTTACTCACGGACAATTTCGAATAATATAAACTTGCTACTAATACTTATAAAAAAAATATGAACTTTGCATTATGAATAATCACACAGGAAAGAGAGACACTGGCATTGTACTATATTTTTTCCTGACCAGAACGCAATATTTCCTACATGCAGCAACATATCAACGAAACCTGCAATGAAACTTTTTTACCTGTTCTGACGTTATGCGACAAAGAATTTTCGCCAAAAGCTATAATTGAGCAAAATTCGTGCAAACATGCAGTTGTGCTTTGTACGGGAACGATTTTGATTATGCAGTTTATATGAAACAAAATTGGAGTAGGTAGATATTTAGCGTATAAACCATTAATTAATAAGTAAAAGCTCGATTCCTATATACCTTATACAACAAAACAAGCGCTCTCTTATCTCCGTCGAGATGGAAAGTCGAAGCGTAGTTCCTATAGACCAACGCTTAGCAGATTTTACAGTATAATTAAACAACTTTTAACCGTATTAATCGCGTGTATTATTGGTTTTTGTTTTTCCTGATGTTTCGACCACGAACGCTGCAAACCAATAATACACGGATTAATCCTGTTAAAAGTTGTTTTATTATAATGTGTAGAGGTCGTGAAAACCTAAGATATTACAGTAGTCTTTTCAAAGGACCAGTCAGGTACTGCCTAAAATGCTACGATTGTGGATTTGTAAACAAACGATCCGTTTTAAACATAAATATCGGAACTCAATCAGTAATGTCACTACATAATTCTGCTCCTTCCGAAGTATGAATACTTTAGATTTTCGGTTGTCACTTAAATGGAGTATAAGGCACGGTATTGAGATCGACAAGTGTTGTGTTTTTTTTTTAATTTACCGTAGTTCATAATAAAGCATAAACCTAAGCCATTGGTACTCACACACGTAATTAACCGGCGTACCTAAACCTTGATAAATTAGTAAAAACAACACTGTAACGGTAGCCATTGACGAGACGTCCATCAGTCCGAACGGAGTGGAGGTCCTCCAAAATCTACTCATGAATCAATACCATTTGGATGGATGTCGTCAATTCAAAGAGCCAGTACTCTTTTATACGTCGTCAAGTTTTGGATTTTCAAACAGATTGAAATCCATGCTTCGACTCGACTCGGTCGACTGTCATTGTCAAAAATGTGAGCTACGCTATTTGGAAACAGTTTGAGATATCTGTGAATGTGCAAGTAGGTCTCTATTTTTTAGATTATTTAACGCTAAGGTGTCGTATGTGTGTAGAAATTGTGTGACCGCAAAGCACGAAGTGGCGGCGCCGCACTGGTTCGTCCAAATGGATGTCATCATTAGTTTGCCGTAATATGGATTATTTACATTCAGAATCCGTCCTTAAAGAATTATACTAAATCAACGTCCCGTCAGTTTATATACTGGAAGCTTCGAGACTAAACAATAGATACACGATAGACAAATTTATTTATATTACCTAAAAAGTTATAGGTAGGTATATTTTTTAGAAATTATAAGTGCTTATGAATATGATCTGATATGGACTAGGCACATTATATGTAGGTACTATGTTGAAGGGACTTTATCGTACTTAATTATTACGTGTCATGCATAAAAAGTACCTATGTGTTGAATTAATCGTACGATAGCACGCGAGTTATAACCTGCATGTTTACTTTGTAAAAATGAAACTTAACACGTTGATACAACAAGAGTTATTTAAAATAGAAAATTTCCATGATTATAATAATAAAAAAAGCTACACAAAAAAGGAAATAAATATTAGATACTTTTTATACACTTATTTTTCCAGCATATCAGTAAAATTCAATGGATGGTGGGTGACGCGACGTATTACATGCTATTGTATCTTTTATGTATGTAAGTAATGGAACTACGTTAAATTGCATTCCATTGCGTTCTACATTTTGGATTATTGATACCTTATGTTATTGGAGAGCTTTATACGATAATGCTATTGCTTGTTACTGTTGCGGATACACACGTAGAAATAAGAAAATACTGAACGAGATGCCAGAGCATTGCTGCGGGCTGACGATGTTTTTCTTATCTTATCTCTCTTCACTTCACACGGCGCCCCAAGCAATACTTTAGAAAAATATACCTCTCAGCAACATCAGATACCTACCTATATTATTTGTGACTGTCTTTTGTTTTTATGTTTTAATAATATGCTGATCATAATTTGAAGTGCTGTATTTGGCCTGAAAATTTTAATTTAATTATTATTTCATAATATATACTGATTATACAATATTTCTTACCAAAAAAATTGGGATATGGGCTGGGGGATGATGATACAATAGTTTTGCCTGGCCTTTTCCTAGCCTACGTTGGGGTCGGCTTCCAGTCTCTTCGGATGAAGCTATGGTAGATTTTCTTTTGACATTCGAGACTGACGGTATAACATGCACCCTTATTCTAAGATGCTCTTCAAGGCACATAATTATTGCGTAGGTATACTAGGCACATAATTATTAGGTGACCATACTGGGGTGATATCGTAATGTCCCTACAACTACCAGTCGGGTTTCAAAACCTGCGTCGTATCAATTTGTTAGGCTGTTTTTAATGAGGTCATCCGTAGAATTACCTAACAAATGTATGTTTAGAAGTATTCCAGGATAAAGCAAAAGCCTTATCTATAAGTTTTTATATTTTAGGTAAAAGTGTAAAATAATATGGCAAGGGAAATGTCTTGGGTTGGGAAATTACACACGATTGAACCCCAGGTATTAAATAAAATGTTGAAGTAAGTAAGTTAAATTGAAATCCAATTAATAAGTTCTTAACATTTTTAATTTCAATTTATAATTTATAAAGTATTCTAACTTCAGTGATTGTTATCCCTGAAAAGTGCTTGAATTTTCCTATCAAGCAATTGTATTATTAATTTACCATGTAATTACTCATATCTTATTCGTCTACTTACATAATATCAATTTACATTTTTGATTAAGATAAGTAGATACTGCGAACTATATACTTCAGCCCTAACTGATACCTTTATATTATTTCTTTAGAAATATTGTCTCTTTGTTCTTAGTTACTTAAAAATGAGCATGGGACAAGTTGTCATTTTTCCGCTTTTTTTTTGGGTAATATGTACTTACTCTGAGAAAGCCATCGGTATGTGACTCAGGATTTGCTCCGACCTCATTAGATATGTCTTCCACCTTTTAATATTACGCTGATTATTTACCCACACCGTCAAAAAGGAAATGAATACGTAAAAAAACGTTTTATTATTAACCTCCTCCACGTATGTAAGGAGTGAGTGAGTAATGAAAGGAGGAGCGTCGATAATTTTCCTCATTGGGCTCGAAAGTATGCGTTACATTAGCACGCTATAAATTTTCAACATTTGTCCTTTATATTTGAAGTACGAGTATCTACTTACGCGAAATGAATGGATTCTCAGTTTAAATAGAATGTTAGACATTCCCTACTGTCCTACTTTCGACGGACCGCTTCACTGTGTTTTAGATATTCCTAGAATTTATAAAAAAGTCGAAATAAAAGAGCTCTTTGTTTTACTTTAAAGAATACTCAAAGACGACTCGACTTGCAGAAAATACGCTGGTGATAAGTATGTGCGATCATTACACGCTTTATATAAGCTTCACTTGTATGTATGTTTGTTTCTTTGTATGTTTGTAACCGACTCCTTATCGGTGGTTCCTTGGTCGCTATTTTGACCCACTTCCCGGTTTCCGATTGAGCTGAAATTTTGCATACACGTTTATTTTGGATGACAATGCATGGTCAGTTAAGTGACGTCATTCTAAATCCAAAGATGGCGGACTAGTAATTTTTTATGCACTCCCCCGATACGGGTATCAAATGAAAGGGTTTTCTGAGAAGAATAACAAAAATAAAATGACGTCACCCTAAATCCAACATGGCGGACTTCCAAAGGTCGGACTAGTCTATTTTTATGAGTATCAAATGAAAGGGTTTGCTGAGAATAATACGAAAAATAAAATGTTGTCACACTAAATTCAATATGGTGGACGCTCCAAAATGGCGAGCAAAATCTTATTATTCAGATAAATCTTCGGAAAGCAAAAATAAATAATAGTTTAAAAATCTAAAAAACACGCTTTTGTAACTACTCGAACTAAAAAGTAGAAAATCATTTTCTACTTTTTAGTTCGAGTAGTTACAAAAGCGTGTTTTTTAGATTTTTAATTTTTATCATAGGTATATCTGATTGGTTTATTGTAAACAAGCATGCAAGCAGAATATAGATGGTAGGTACTTGAACGAAATTGTGGTTGACCTATAACTACATGTGGTTTGAAAGAACATAAAAATGAAAAATATAATCATCAGCAATATATGATGCGTTGCAACATTAGGTACCTGCCTGCAGTGTATAGTTTTTATATCGATGATCTAATAATTCTAATATATAAAAATCTCATGTCACAGTGTTTGATAACGAACTGCTCCGAAACGGCGTGACCGATGATTATGTTTTTTTTTGTGTATATTTGGTAGGTCTAAGAATAGGTCGCAGGCTATAATTTTATACCCTTAAGTGATAAGGGTGGCCTTATCCAGAAAAATATATATGGAAGAACAACGTTTGCGGGGTACAGCTAGTAATTATATAAAAAACAATAGTGTCAGTCATGTCAGTATTACAAATTGTATAGGTTGTTAAGAATTAACATCTCATTTCGCTACGAACCAAATTTGTGAAGACAGCGACAGCCTCGAAGCTTCTGAAGGTATCGGTGAAATACAATTTACATAATAAAATCTAAATAAACAATTGTGAAACGTTGGCGTCAGCCGCGACTTTGAGTCTTTCCTTAGAAACTTCTAAGTTATTGTTCATTTCATAAAGTGCAATTCAATTATCGTGCACAGTACAAAAGATTACCTATATTTCAGAGCATTTCTGTGCCATAGACTACGAAAAGCTGTCTTATTTAATTATGGTTTAATGTACTATTCTTCTCAAAGATTCGCTTCTAACTGTATTTATTGTCAGGCATTTTATTTATGTCCGTAATAATTTAATAGTGAGAAAGCAGTGAGAAGGTATTTAATGCCTCGCAAGCTCCGAAATACGTACCTATTTTCGGAGCTTGAGGCATTAAGTTACCACGCTAGCGTTACGTATGCACGCTTACACACATAAATAACATCGCAGTATGATCCCAGGAGAGGTAAACTAAGTAACAATTAGTGCCAGCGCGAAGCCATTGGCACATAAGGCACTGTGTGGAACTTTTAGTGTGGCATTTAAATCAAAGCTTATGAAACAGACTATATAGAAAACTTTAACTGTTATAAGAAATAGATTACTTACAAAAATAACTACTTAAGAAATAGAATAAGCGTGTAAATATTTAATATTTGTTTCTAGAGAATAGAATTCAAATGTCACGGAAAAAATTACGAGTAATTTTTATTACTATATTGTAACTTTCTTACTGTAGTTATTAATACTATACCTTTCTTATATACTTAAATGTTATTAGGAGATATTTTGTACCACTAAATATATTATTTTGCAATTAAGGTCAGACCTTAAATATTTCTTAAAAGAAAATCATTCTTACTGTCCCTATAATGTTATGAAATAAAACTTAGTAGGTAGTTATTGAATATTTTTTGTGTAATTGAGAGAAGTTAATAAACTGTCGCTGGGCAACTATTAGATACTTCACCATTTATACGGACTCATTTAATCTTTAAATCCAATGGTTAATACTAGATGTGAGTCGCGGTGCTCTCTGTCACACTGTAAATGAGAAAATATGGTTTTGATCACACACTAATAACTATGGTTGTCAAGTACTTAGTAAGGGTACCTAAACATGTACAGATGATATCAGTATTATGACTTATGCGATTGACATCTGCACTTGCAACGTTGCCTTGCTCACTGAATAGCTAAGTATTAATAAAGTTCTCTGTTTTTGTATTTTTCATGGATAGAAAACGCAGATTGCGTGCGGAGTTTGAACCCACACCACCAAAAAGAGAGCTCGAAGCGTTTTAAAAATACTTGTATCACTATAAGTATTTCATGTCCCTTCACAAATGAAAACTGAAAGAAAGTAAATCTGGCTTCTGAAACAAACAAAAAACTACTTATCTGATATTGAAACACACTTACAAACCTTGCTAAGAAGTTAGTTTCTGTTTTGTATCTATTTATTTTTACTTACGAACTTTAGCAAAGCGATACATAACAGCTGAACTTTAATAACTTCCTAGTGGAGTTCAATAGCGCTTAAACATATTTAGTTACGTTGTTCGGATTCTTCTTACTTGTTGAAAAATGTTTTCATACCTCAGCCACAGACATGAAACTTGGAATATCATATCAGTTGGTTTTTGTGAAAATTATAGCTGTATTAAGTAGTTAAATGAAGCTTCATTTAAGTAGGATAGGTCAGTTTTAAGTACATATGTATCTAGTAGTGCAAGAGCATACGACTTAACGCTAGGTCTGGGAATCACTTTCAACACTTCTCAGGCATTTAAAACCGTTCAAAAAGTTATGTTCATATTTAGGTGAAATAGAAGCTAAGCAAACATCAATGAAACACCGTTCATCATCATTTATATCAGGCACCCATTAGTATACCGAGCGCAACATTGATGAAAAAAAATTAAAGATTGTGTCTGTGATTAGATTCCTGCTTTCAAGATATTTTGCACGTCGCCTTCGGCTGCTATCATATGGAATAAGAACATAAGCAGCACATATTTCAACCTGATAAATGTAAATACGTCAAAGCGCCTACTGGAAAGTCCTTGGCATTATGCAGGCGGAGCGTAACGATGTGTGCAGTGCGTGTTAGGCGCGCGCTATACATCTCGTTGAAGCTGATATCACTGCATGTAAAATATTCCAGTTCAAGCAAGTATAAACACCTTTCTTTTTTTCTTTTATAATAAAACATTTCTCCACACTATGAATTTCTTCCTGTATGGCGGGTGCGTTTACAGACATATAATCTCAAATGCACACACAACCAGACCCGAAACAATATCTGTAGATCATAAAAATATTTGCTCCATGCAGGAATCGACCTGCGACAAGCGACGCAACAGCCGGTCACGCCGTCAATCTAGGTAGGGGAATTCAGCCATTTGAAATTTTCGGGGAATGTTTTACCATAAACATGGTTACACCTTAGGTCCATCGCTTCAATATTTGAGACGTTGTACCTAGTTTATTTTATACACTTTGTTTATAGCGGGTAGGTATATAATCTAAATAACACACATGTATACTATACTTGTAGGTACGTATATTTAGTGATTGACGAAATTAACTTATATCGACAGCACAGGCGTATTTGTAGGTACGATTTGGTCGGCACACAGTGGGCGGCCTAAGCGGATTAGAGGATTTCGTAGTGTTTGTACCTACCTACCAATGTATCCCTGTTGTATAGGTGCAATAAGTTAAGCTGGCTGCTTTTAACTTAGTTCTATTCTTAGCAGCTAACATGTAGGTATCAACGCTCAATGCGAAGTCATTTCATTCAAGAAATCTTTATCAATGAATTCGCTGGCACTTGTGTAAGCGATATTAATATCCATACTAATTTTATGGAGTAAATATTCAAGTCTATGGACACAGATCATATAATACTATATTAGTCCATGGATAATATTTGGGTGTTTTATGTGCCTACATAATAGCACATTTAATTATATTGTAGTACTAGGTACCTACGCAATTAATAACTAGTTATACATGGCCACCGTTTTAACGCTATTTTGTGGTTTTATCCATTAGCGTTCTGTTGCCATTCGTTATGATATATTTAAATATATAGTTTCATAAATTTGCGTAGCGACTTACATTTAGTAACGAAGCAATATTTGGATTTGAATCGTTCTGTGGCCAGTCAACAATTATTTTCTGTACAGTATAGAATTCTCTATACAACCGTATTGTATGGCCGAATGAATAAAACATGAACGTGACAGATTACATTGATGATTGGCTTTATGCCGATTACAATTGATCATCATTAAACATTATAGCCGTTTGCCTTTTTTTTGATCCCGGCATTTTATTATATATATTTTGTTCCCGCTGATTTGGGACCCTTCTACCTTATGGCGAAATTGATTAATATTGATGTTGGTATACTCAATTAGTCAGTGATTGTAAATAACATTAATAATTTTTCTTCAACCATATTGTAATAATTGTATGTAAATATAATTAGTCATAAATGTTTATAATGTAACCTACATAAAATAACCAGAATAAAAAAAAAGTGAGAAGATTCCTAACATTAAAACCCTGCATTGTATGGAATATAGTTATGTGCAAATTATGACATTCATAAAATTTTAACATAATTTTATAACCTATTTTATTTGTAACATATTCAATATTATTGTTAACATGAAATCCCGTGCCTATTCTTAATAAAATCAAACCGTTGCGAAAATCATGGATAGGTGATACAATATAAAGAATCAAAATAATCGGCTTCCCGGCATAAGTAGGATTACCGCTCAGAAGGGCACGGTGAGGAGAAGGCTTAGGAACTAGAATAACTAGCTTTCTCAATAACAGCTTTTATATATCTACCTACCTACTAAGACATTGTAACCATTTTATATAGCCCTAGGTACTGTTACGGCGCATTAAAGTAAGTAGAGGATGTGTTCTATTTTTTTAGATTTTATCGACCTAATAATGTACGACAATTTAAATCATAAATTTAATGTCAAATCCGATATTATTTAGTTAAGTATTAAGGTTAGCAACCTTCGGAAAAACACAACTGTTAGACAAGTACTTAATCATGAGGGATTTGTCGAGCACATTGTCAAACACAGTAAGACCGAGTGTGCCGGTTTGAGGTTCCATGTGGTAGGAGGAGAGCGTGTTTCAGAGGTTTCACACGTTCTGTCGAACACGACATCAGTGTCACTTGAAACTTTTGTTTTGCGTAAACTAGAGATCAAAAGACCCTACTCGTGAAATGCAGATCCACTGTCATAACGACGATTAATACTCCTCCTAACCGTATTTCGGTCACGGCGCCCTTTCTCCGCGGAGATTAGCCAAGTACGCAGGAGATATTATAGTGCACAAGTGTATGCGCAAACACGAGTGGTGCACTCTCAGAGTACGATGGGATGGCAATCCGACCTCACGCTCAGCAGCCGCGCTTGCCACCACTAGTCCAACGAGGCTGTCACGACGAGTAATGACGATTACAAGAACAACGAAATGGTTGGTGATGGAAATATTAACTCATATAGAGAGGAAATAAATGTAATACAGATTGAAACACTTATTGTTATATTATCATCAATGTGATAGATGACCATTAATTCAGAACAACCATTACCTTAATCAAGTTACGACTGTCACTTGTACAACTAGTTAATACCGTTTAGTTCCAGATTATCTTGGAACTTCCGCCCGTGAATATTAGCGTCCGTTAATTGGTTTGCTTTATCTTGATTTATAAATTGTCCCCGTCCCTACGTCAGCGGACGGGAACGCCCGGTATCGGCGTCATTTCGCGGCTTTATACAGCTACATAAAATTAGATTCCTTTAACAAATAACACAACACATTATTATACTAATATTGGGTTGCAGCTGTGTGTTTCGATTCGAGATGGAAAATCCGGTACCTATGGTTTAACTTTGAAACTTAGGAATCAATAACATAACATAGCATCACGCCTGTATTCCCCGAAGGGGTAGGCAGAGGTGTACACAATTTTACACCCACATTTCACCAATGCTGTTATTAAGTCTCATGTAATAGGTGGTGAGCCTATTGCCATCAACCGGGCACAGTTCCAAACTCCGGGCTGCTACTGAGAATTTCCTAACAGAAAAACTCAATAACACTTTGCCCGACCCGGGGATCGAACCCGAGACCTCCTGTTCAGCAGTCGCTTGGGGCCACTAGACCAACGAGGCTGTCTCAATGGTTAGGAATCAATAAACCGTCCTTATATAGAGTAGGCATCGATCCAGCAGCTTGAGTGATGCCTATAGAATGTCATTCAATCTGTATTGTTCTCAATACGGATTGTGCCACGTCTTTCAATTTGATACGTACCTTGTCGCCGCGTGTACTGTTCAAATTGGATAGGGATTTGAATATAATGGTATTTCCGAAATTAATTCTGTGGAGCAAACATTGAATATAAAATATGAAGAACACCTACACACCACGTACATAAAATAACTGGGTAATTATTAAATATCTTTGGATCTTTATAGATATTATGGACGGATCTGAGCAGGCAACACATTTTATAAATAATCATCAATCAAAGTTTTCTGTTTCTTAATTTATCACAGTGGCAAGAAATTTAATTATCCTATTCTTCTGTTGCTTTTAAAACATTGTTTACGATACACAGAGGTGGTGAGTGCTCATAACCGCGGGGTGCGGGCAAGGGCGGCGGGGCGGGCCCGCGACATGAGGAGCGCGCGCGCAGCCCGCCCCGGCCGCCATGCAGCGCCTGCGCACTACCTTCAAACGATCACGAACGCCCACGCCCGCCGACATGAAGACGCAAAGTAGTCTTGAGGTACCCAAACAGGTGAGGATTGGTGATTATTATTATGATGTTTTTTGAGGATTACCAGGGACCAAAATAATAAACAATTATGAAAACCAATTTGCTTGCAAAATAGCCAGTAGACCACTGATGGATGTTACTTGTAAAGCAATCAAAAAGAAGCTACTACGTACCCCACTTCAAAGAACTTGGAATTTCGTTATCTCATGGAATCCAGAAATTCGTTTCCATGAGAATGGTATAAGATTATGAAACGTGAAACGGGCATTTAATATATAGGAGCAGTTTATAATACATAACGAATCAAGTAATTTCCGTTTAAAACTGTTTGATTTTCTGTTCAATTTCGTGAAAATGATTGGCATCGTTTTCCTCTGAAACTTTCGAAAGAATTTATCGGGTTTTCATAATACCTTTTACAAATCCTTTAGGAATCATATTAACTTTGATGTTATGTCATATCTAGGTACATCTTTATGCTTACAGAATTTAAAAAACATTTTGAAAGCTAGTTGGCAATGTAGGTATATAGGTAGTAACTATTTGAGACATTCCTCAAGTTGTATTTATTGCGTAATTTTCGTGGCGTTATATATTTTAATGAAACACAAACATACAAAATACAAAAAAAAAAACATGAATACAAGTTCATTGATATACAAACAAACGAAAATATAATCCATATATATAATTAAAACCCATCCTTTTAGCTATGCCGTAATCGGTAAAAATGAATCCCTATTTCCCTTGGTCACGCCATAACTTGAGAACAACTGCACCAAATTGGAAAATTCTTTTTTTGATGTGTTTGTCAGGACAAGGTTTTTATCTAAGACTTAAGTTTGTTTTTGAATGGTACGGAAAAGTTTTTAACGGGCGGGTGAAACCGCGTGGCAGAGCTAGTAGTTTCATCAAAATATGAATGCCACGAAAATGACGCAAAGAATCCAACTTGAAGAATGATGTGACGTGTTTATATAATTTGACATTCGTTTATTACACGCCCTTTATGAATTGTTTGACTTATATGTAAAACTTTCTATTTATATTCACGTTGACTGACATATTGGCAGGTCCGGTCGGCGTCGTTCGATGAGATCCAACTGGAGGCGGTTCGCGGCTCCGGCGCTAGCGTGCTGTTATCGGTACCGCAGCACGGCGGCCGCAGCCGCTCTTTCGACTCGGCTGGATCTGACGACTCTGGGACTTATCTTGAAGTGAGTTATTACTTTACTATTAAAACATAACATAACGTATCGTGGTGGCCGAATGGTTACGGCCGCCTCTTGAACCACAGGTTATGGGTTCAATCAAACTCGGGCTCAGCTCATGACTAAAGGCTCCGTTCGAGTTCGAAATTAGTCGGGAAATCCCAAAAAATGCACGTGAGTAGATAGTAACCAGTTAACAATAATTGATATGAATATGTCCCACGAAAGTAATACAAAACAAATCACTGTATTAAGGCATATCTTTCCAGTATCAGTAAACACTACAAAAGAGATTTGAATAAGATATCTTACAAATTTTGGCAAACGAATAATCTGAGTCAGTCAAATGCAAAGGATCGCCAGTTCCGTGTTATTTTTGATGAAGTGTCTTTTAGTTCATAATAAACGAGAATTATTTTAACATTAGCTCTGAGGTCGGTTGCTAAACGAGAATAAATAGACTTGAATAACTACTGAAGTTGTACAACAGTCTTTTTGAGTTATTAAAGAATAAACTAGGTTCCCTCTCCATAATTTTCAACAGCAAAAGCTAGGTTTTAACTTCGTTTACTGTGCGTTTTCTTGCTAATTTATATGAAGCAGTCTGTACAGTCGAATTTGGCACAATCAAAAAAATCAGCGCATGAATTCAACTTGTTGCTTGGAATTCGTTGAAGATTGAAATTATTTTATTTAAAATTTCTAACAAATATCCATTCAACTCTTTGCTGCGTTCAAAGAATTTTCTTTTCGCGAGTATTACTTACCTTTAAGTATATACAGAATCCTGAATATGGAATCCATCAGGTTGTGCGCTTGCTTAGACTCTGTTTACTCTGGCAATAGATCGAGCCAGCACCAAGCTAGAGCAAATCAGATTTTTTATTTTTTATATATGTGTAAAAAAAACAGATTTCTATTATGATATAGAGTCATCAAAACAACTTAAGTAGGTATACAAAGTTTCAACAGAATCGGTTTTCAGGAGAAAAATCAGTCGGCCCTTTTTTTTTTAAATTTATATGTTTCATAATATAGGTATCCCAATTTTGAGGTAGGATCCCCAATAAATATCATCCAATAAAAAAAAAAACATGAAATCTGACTTATCTGTAAAACTTTAAGCGCAATCATACATATAAAAAAATAACCACTTCCATTTTTCATCGATTAAAAACATTAAAAATATAAGTAAAACATATTTGAAACCAATTACAAAACAGAAAATAACAAATATATCTATGAAAAATATATAGGTATCTAAAGTTACAATATTAAAGTTACAATATTAAGGGTTTATAGGTATCTAATTATTCTCATAGAATACGTATAACGAACCAACAAAATAATTATGTACTAAATATAAATAAGGTTGACTGGCGAAGATAATGCGTCATGGCATTAAGTCCGCCTTGTGTAGCAACTTTTGTACAAGAAGTATAAATAAAATAAATATTTTATTATATTACATAATAGGTATATTCTTATACCATCACGCTTGTATCCCTGAAGGGGTTGTTGCACATCCACATTTTACCGATGCTGCTATTAATTCATTATATATTATATATATTATTCATTATATATTTTATACATTCATTCTATATATTAGGTGGTGAGCCTATTGCTCACCACTTAATAATATATAGGACTATCTACCGGGCATAATTCTAAACTTCGGGCAGCTTCTGAAAGTTTCCTAACAGAAAATCCCAATAAGGCTTTGCTCGACCCAGGAATCGAACCACTACCATATTTGGCTTTTTCAGTCATTTAATAATATTAATTTATTATATAAATGAATAATTTGGTATTACTAGGTATAGGAAAATAATACTACGTAAAACGCGTGCACGTCCAAGGCGGTGGAAATTACCTACTTAGATTATGTTTGACTGAAGCAAAACAAGAGTGTTCAGAGATAATAATGACTTATTGTAAAGAACATCAAACTCAAGATTGCTTCTAGTAAACCTACTTTCTAGAAATTATGTGACGATTTAAATTCAACTGTGGGTATTTTTTTGCGTATTGAGGGAATTTGAGCAATATCAGGTTTAAAGAGATCTGACTCTCAAGTGACCTACGTGACGGGAACACACTACTGGTTTGCGGTTGATTTGAGAGCAAGAGGGTGATCGATAGTCAGACTCATCCTATATAAATTCCGAATACCGACGGTCAAGATTGGTCGCCGTCTACAAATATCGTAGAGAATTTTATTGGTAATCTAACCAGCATCGAACTCCCGATTCAGTAAAAACTTTACTTATAAATCTTTATACATAAATCTAAAGTAGTTTTATTTGGTGACAGGTACCGCGCCTGTGGTCTCGACGTCGGTCTGGGAAGGGCACGCCTACACCATGCGTGCACTGTCGGCACATGGAGACGTGGCTCGCTCGGCGCAGCGAGGAGCGAGTCACGCCCGAAAGAGCTCTCGCTTCCTCTTCAGCAGAGGACGACGATGAAGATGACGAGAGTGAAGTGGAGGTGCCTCAAGTGTTGCTCGCACCACCCCCTCCGCCACGAACATTCCTACCACCACCAGTACACTCGCCGCCGCCGACCCCGGGGGCTCCATCCTTCGAATTACAGCCGCCTGTAGATGAACCTCCTATACTTCCACAACGAAGGCGTTCCATATCAAGACAAGAAGCGTTTTTTGTAGAGCCGACGGGAAGTTCACTAGAAAATGTTCGTGCCTCTGAGGAAGAAGCAGCCAATGCAACAAAAGACCCACTCGTCCATGACATCTATCTGGCAGTGCCTGAACTAAAACGTGATCGTGCCGCGTCTGTCGATTCGTGTTTTTCTAAAGTCTCTGGTGGTAGAGCCGAGGAGTTAAACGGTACCGGGAACTCTCTTACTGTTCCGGGAAGTGGACTTAGATCGAGATCGGTAGATATAGTGTTGCCCACGGCAGAGCAATCAAGATATAAGGCGTTAGCGTTAACATCGGCTCAAGTCACAACATCTTCAAATCAGCAGAAGCAAGAAGAACCTCTACCACAAACTCTTTCATCGACAGAGTGCAGGTTAGTTTACAATTAAACGAACTCATTAAAATATGATTTAAATATTCTGTTTAATTATTTTAGTTTTGTTTACCTTATTATTTAATAGTTTCTGCAACGCGAATTTTTGTTACGCCATAAAAGAAATTAAATAATATTAATGTTTCTAGGCAACAAAACTTAATTAACCCATAAATTGTTATATTTACTTAATCTCGTAAAAAAGATGTTAAAAGGGTGTTGATTAAAGCTTGGTTGGAGTACAATATACACGAGGGTGTGTTCCCTTCGTGTTGCCCTTCACCAAACCCTATGCTGGACCAGTTAAAATATTATTTTGTCTCTGTTAGGTACCAATTTATTATTGTTTTTAACTGGCTTACAAAAAATATTCTATCGTGTATCAATCATCATGTGTCTCAATTTATGAATTTAATAATAAAATTAAAGTAGATATGTAATAACATATTAAAAGAAAATGTATCGATAAAATCTAAAACATCGACAAAACTAAACTTTAATAAAACTAATAAACAACCACTATTAAGTATTGTGCATTCTGCTGTTCGTACAGATAATCTGGCGGACGATTTTGTTTATTTGCCGACAAATTGATTATACACGATTCAATGAACCGCGAACTCTAATAAGTTGTTTGAGATTTTTTTATACGTATCGTTATTCTGATTTCTGAATCATCTTTTTTGGGTTTTTAGTGTTATTGTTTGTTATTAATGGATGTTTTATTATGAGGTGTATTTTTAAGCGCCTAGAATCAACCTAACTTTATGAACCTGTCGAAATATTTTTCAGTCTTGAGACGTCTAAGGAGGCTTTTTCTGAAAATGTCTGCAAAATATGGGACTCAGTATAGAAAAGTTATAAGTAAAGTAATTTTTTAATCGTCTAAAGCCTTCGCCAATATTCTTTATGTCAGACGCAGATAAGGCACTCTCTCGAAGGATAGATTATTTCCGTTTACCTAATTACATCGTTTATGCTTATATTAATGTATGTTTAAGTAGGTCAAAATAAATTACATTTGAAGTATTACACCTAAATGAAATATAAGTATTTCTAATTTGAAGTTTTATATAACTAGGTATAGATGTAATATTTATAATTTCCAAGTTCCATTTACTCGTAATTTCGTTATTACTGATATAAAATATTGGCGAACAATATTTAATATTACTTTTACAGCCTTAATAAATAACTAGTTCTTAGATTTACCTACGCAGTCTGTTCTTGGTACTTTATGAATTTAGTGGAATATATTACTTATGGATGAAAACGCTTGTGGTTAGTGGCATCGTGCTGATTGATTAATTTGCGAGCTATAAGTACCTAAAAGTGTAACATAAAGGTGAAATCATATTCTATCTCTTCCGTTATCTCAAATATTTAAAATTTCGTTGAATTTGTGTTTGGCACTTATCGAAAATAGGCACTTTATAAAGAGTTTATTTATCGTTATACTTGTAGTATCCGTTTTGCGGTTAGACTTGAATTTTTTCAAGATTGGTGTGATTTTGACTGACCTGTTGGTCTAGTGGTTAGTAGCCCTGACTGCTATGCCGGAGGTCGTGGGTTCGATTCCCACCCAGGACAAATGTTTGTGTGATGAGCACGATCATTTTTTCTGTGTCTGGGTGTAATTTATCTATAATATGTATGCATTTAGAAAAATATAAGTATGTTTATCAGTTGTCTAGTACTCATAACACAAGCTCTGCTTAGCTTGAGACTAGATGGCGTTGTGTGATAGTTGTGGAATATTATTATTATTATTATTATTATTTATTATTATTTTCTACAAAAATAATCATGCCATAAATATTTTTTGGCTAAAATGTTTCTAAAGTCTATTGTCATCTCTTTTCTGTTCAAATTAAAGTGACATGGAAGTATTATTTAAAAAGCGTTTTAAGAACATCAGTTATTATGAATACGGCTCTTAGATTTAAAATTTCCACCGCCACCGACGGGTCCTCTTGTAATATTCAATTATGAATAGGTAAACCTTCCAGTGAAAGTAATTACCGAAAGGAAAATCCTGAAAGTGTGACGGTTAAACCAGTAGGTTTAACCTTAGGATTTGGCTATTTTCAAATTTAAATTTATATCGATTATCGGCAAAACTTTTCTTTAGTATTTTATCAATCGAAACAAAATACGTATACTTACCTACCTAGCAAATGTATTAGTAAGGAATTATAAATAAGGTCCTAATTTATGAGGTAATTTCCTTTGACTTAGGTATATATTAAACCTTAATATCTAAGTCAAAGCCGAGAATTAAATGGTGAAAACAAATTATTTGTAATAACCATAGTATGTACTAGCAAGACGAAAATGGCTCCACGAATGGAAAATAGTAAGAAAAAAAACCATTTTAATTTAAATTATGGCTTAAATGACTCCTTATCACTTACACATTGAACCCTTAAAAGGAAATTACCTAATAAATTAGGGACTTATATATTGTTAGAAAATAAAAATAGCTTATATTTAACTGTATTGTGATCTCGATTGAACTGTACCGTATCTACTGTACCTGATAACGCAATCCATCAACCGCAGTAGGAATAGTTCACCACATTCCACAAATTCCACGGTTGAATAATGCTGGGTAGAACCTGTGCTTATGATTATTATATGCACCAAAGATACCTGAGCAGCCACGGGATTGTCGGACTTCTATGTGCACTAAATTCCTCCAAGACGCGCTCGTATTTGTTTTGTATATTCGTGCGACATTCGTGCTTGTCAACGCTCTTAGGTGAAGTACCTGTGTAAGGATAGTATCTATATTGTACCACATTTACGAGGACTGTGCAAATAAACTGGACTGACTTTAACATAACTTAAAATTCACCGATGAAACCTTTTATGATGTAAATGTTTAAACACTTGGTGTTTATTTTTCAATTAGGTAGTAAGTAATTTCATATAATTCAAGATAAATCTTTGAAAAGCATTAACGCATGCTTAGTGAACTCTAAAGATACAATATTAAATGCAATTAAAAGTTACAATATTAAATGGAAAAAAGAATACGGTCGCGAACAAGATTCGAACCTGCGCCTCCCGGATAAATACTCCAGGCGCTCTGACCACTAAGCCATCTCGACGGTGGTCAGCGCGTGGTGGCGCTGGTTCGAATCCTATTCGCGACCGTATTCTTTTTTCCATTTAATATTGTATCTTTTAATTTGACATATTTACAAAATTAATCTCGTAATAAAATTTATTACTTGCACATTAGGTACCTACTTAATTATTATTTATTCGCGGTTACCTACCAAATTTTCTTGTTGAGACAAAGTATTAGCAAAGGTCAAAAATACATAGAGTTCCATATAGATGTGTACCATTTAATTTTAGGCAAACCAGGAAAATTTACAGTGTTCTTTGCATACATAATTTCATTTCCATATTAAATCTCATTACATATAATAAACATTTTTATTTTTAACATAATGCGGTTCGTGCTTCTTGTAAAATGAAAATAACTCGAGCATTTTATTATAATTATAAAAATGAATAAAACATTTCACTTGGTTTGATGTAAATTGTGTGTTGGTCAGTGGTGGTTCGAAGGTAAATTGGAATATTATAAATTCCATGATTTTTTTAAGGTTGCATATACAGAACACGCTATGCTTTATCTTCTACTACGATATTCCGTGTCAGAATAAATAAATTAATATGAAGGTGATACTGGCCAAGCTTATACCTCGTGGCCGGAAACTTCAAGTTACGTTAGTAAACGCCTCAAGTGAAATGAAAGGTTATACGTTTACACAGATATATGACTATATTTATTTATTTAGGGAAAACTAACAGTAGTATCTTCTTTTTTTTTTTATTTATAAAAAACGTTGCCCCACACTAGGAATTTCTTTCTGTATAGCGGGTGCGTTTACAGACATATAATCTCACAAGCACACACACACCCAGACCCAGAGCAATTATCTATAGATCGTACAAATATTTGCTACGTGCAGGAATCGAACCTGCGACACGCAGCGCTGCAGTCGTTCTCTCGACAACTGCGCCAACCACGCTGTTATACATAGTATATTATTTAAATAGCTTTTTCTTCAAGATTTTGGTTAACGTTAAAGTTATTATATTAAATGGAAAAAGAATACGGTCGCGAACAGGATTCGTACCTGCACCTCCCGGATAAATACTCCAGGCGCTCTGACCAAGCTAAGCCATATCCACCTCTGCTCACCACCACGAATTGGCGTAGGTTCGAATCCTGTTCGCGACCGTATTCTTTTTCCATTTAATATAATAACTTTAGAGTTGGCTAAGCATGCGTTAATGCTTTTCAAATATTTATCTTTAATTGTTAAAGTTATTACCATAATTATTTTTATGATGAACTAGGATACTGTAATTATTTCTCGGTTACACTTTAGATTGATATATGTCGATTAGGACCTCATTAGTCAAACTCAGTACTCAATTAACCTATTGAGACAGATTGGTTTGGATTCTGATTGCAGTGCTACAATTAGAATACCTACTAATCTGCCGTCTGATCGTAAAAAAAGGTCGTGTTCGTATAATATAATAAGTAAGTTTATCGGCCGAACGTTTCGTTTACTCTATAATAATTATACACACACATACATATCATGAGACCTGTATTTTCCGAAGGGATTGGCAGAGATAAGTACTGTCGTACACCCACATTTAACCGATGCCGTTATTAAGTCAGTCATCGACCAGGTATAATGCCAAGCTCCAGACTATAACTTCAATAAAGCCATGATGAATTGAGTCCAGGATTTCATCCTTAGCAGCCGCACTTACGACCACTACACTATTGAGACGGTTTATAATAATTATTTCAAAACATGAATATTCTTATAATATATTATGATATTCTTTCAGAAGGTTTCATGAGATTGTCTTCCGTCTTAGCAAGCATTAACACTTCGCTTGATAAGCTTGATATCCGTTGCTGGATATTAACTATTAGAGCTGCTATGTCCATTATATTATTAAATTAGATAGAGCGAGGTTACCAACTATCAATCTTAATAATTCAGTTAGTCACGATGATGATGGTTCATTTAAACTTTAAAGTCAGATTTATATTGCAATAGATAGATAATATAACAGCTTAATAGCATTTTGAAAGCGCATTTTACACCTACCTCCTCGTATATCGTGTGAACAAACTGCTGAACATTGAAAAGGAACACGTCGGAGATATAAAATATTGTTTGAGTATCAACGACCCCTTTCCTAATATTTGCTCATATTTTGTTTCACTATTATCCTCATCACTTTCCCGTTAGTGAACCTTTCCTTTTTATCGTTACTTTGTGTAACTTTTAAGATGCAATAAAATACTGTTGCTTGCGAAAACCAAAATAGATGATATTTTAAGCCTCTTTTAATTAATAAACGTGGACATGTAATTAATTAATCTATTTTCATTTGTTGTTCTGTAACATGGCATGGAAGGACCGCTATTACATTAGACATGTACAGTCACGAGTACCAAGATATGTCCATTTGCACTTTTGGAACTCCAGTATAATAGTTATCTGAATAATATAGAATATTTATGTATATGTAGAAGGAATGGTACTTCTAACTGCGTTATATACCTAATTATCTTAATAATACACGCCAGAGATAGTGAGTTTGTAAAAATTTGTGTTTACATAATGGTGCTCGTGACTGTACTACCATGCTCGCCAGTAATGGATTAGTTACTAGTCATTACTACACTCTGATCTGTGTACGCTGGCCACAGGGTTAATTCAGTGGCTTGGAAACCTCTAAGAGGATAAATTCGTTTAAGAGCTTTCTCTTCTCACCCAAAAGAGGAGACCAAGGGGTAACGTCAACAGATGCAGACAGATCCGTTATGTTTAACTATAATAATAATTATTCAAGGCCAGAATGAATAGATTTCTTCTGGATCTACGTGCTCCGTACTCGGCCACGCCGTCGCTTACCATGGTTGGTGGCAAAATTTAGATAGATTTTCGACAAAAAATATATGTATATTGGTACCGTCGACTGATTAGTAGATGAAAATTTTGTAATGTTTATTTAATTGGTTAATACAGCTTATTGTTATTCTAAATGTAACAAAATTAACTAAAATATTTAATTTGGATTTTTTCAATAATAACTAACAAGTATTGTTTTATGACAAACTACTTAAGTACTGTAAATACATACGATAAATTGACGAACTGTCAATCTGCCTATCATTCTAATTGATGCGATTTAAGTAGATATGATTATTAAGTTAGTGATCATTTAGAAACCCATTCAAAGTGACAAGCAACATATCCGATGAGCTAATAAGATGACAATAACGATGTTGTACGCATTACAAATTACTAAGTAACATACAAACTTTGTCGCACATTAGTCAGATACTATATTAATTCACCACGCATAAAAACTTATATATAACTTTCATAGTATCTGTGGATATCACTTAATGCACGAAATTTAATATATTCACTTTAAATAATGTATTAAGTATTCAGTAAATAATGTATTAAGTATTCAGTAAATAATATTTTTGTATCGCTACGGTATATTCCACTTTGTTCACCTGGGTGATATCACTCAGGTGAACAAGGGCGACTTTTATTTATCTATATTCTACTTGTTGTACTTGTATCTGTATTCTACTTGTATGTTTACCTGAGTGAAAAAAGTGGAATATACCCTCGCTACAACTAAAACTAAGTACCTACCTACGAGTATGTGTCTAATAGAAAGTGTCAATATCGCAAAGTATCTGCAGATTAACGTTACAATATGTAATTGTATTATCAGTCGTGTGAGTAGTTGTGTGCCCATTGATTTATAAGAAGAATGATATCGAAGATATGCGGTCGCATACAGGAATATTTTCTGCTCCATGTGTGACAACCTTAAAATAAGTGGGCGGGTAAGATATTTTATTCAGCTTAAGAAGTCGGAGCATAACGTTTTGTATTAGTTATTTAACAACTCTTATCACCCCTGAAAGTAACTAATAAGCTCACTTTATAACTATGTGAGCACTCAGTAGTGGTGAAATAATCCGCCGGCACGTGCCTGACTTCGCAGGATACAAGTGTAATTAGATTACAAACTAGTGAATAGAGGAATGTGTATTTTCCACGTAATAACCCGTTAGTTGCTAACGAAAATTATTGTATTTTGTTCTATTTAAGTTCCTGGGATGTTTCTTAGAACGGTAGTCACGTCGGTACTTGGATGGAGTGACTACAATCAAAATAAGTGATAAAATAACATTCTCGATGAACGTAAAATAACATTTAGTTATTTTGTACCTATTAATATTTTAGCATTTGTCATAAGCATGGTAACATAACATATCATTATGCTTGTTTTCCTCAAAGAGTAAGCAGGGGTGTACACTGATATACCCACATTTAACGAAGTCCTTATCAAGTGGCATGTAAGAATGGTAATCCTTTCGCCATCTATCGCGCACATATCCAAGCTTCGGGTTGCTACTGCCACTTTCCTAACAGAAAATACCAATAACACTTTGCCGATACCCAGGTATCGAACCCTTGATCTCACGCTTAGCAGCTACTAGCTGCTAAGCGTGAGATCAAGGGTGCTAGACAATTATTGCGTTATAATTGTCACATCACCTTAATTTGTCACATCGTTCTTATGATATCCAAGACGCCTTTTATGTAAATCAGTCTACCTACGTCATTTTGTGCAAAGGAAATATCTCTTATATATTTTAGATAGCGAATACTACTTAGTAACGATTTTATTTATAAAAAAGCTACCTATTTGGCGGTGTTATGGCTAAGTAATGGCTGCACGGATTAACTAAATAGGGTTAGGCTGTGCTTGCTGCTTGAACAGTGGGTATGTGACCACCATTTGGAGATCATGTGATATCAATTACTATTTTTCAAAGAAACATATATACTATACATATACATACATATATAATATAGGCATTACGTGGCCTCGACATGTATAAAAAAAAATAAAAAAATGATTTTTAAAGGATTGGGATGTTGTTCGGCGATTTACAACTGCAAAGTGGTAACGCTGTGTTTAGTAGATCTGTAAATGATTGCTAGATAAATATCGCCAGACGTCTCCTTAAGAAGAATACAAAGAGGATTGAAAAATTCACTGGATTTAGAACACGACAAGGTAGCTCAGGTTCAAGCCCCGTTCTTGTCTATTATTTTTTCAATATTTCTTTGAAAAATAATAATTAATATAGGCCTCAACATGTATAAAAAATACAATTATATATGAATCACGTGATATCGTCAGTCCCAATTGCCGAACGGTATTCTAGGACAGTCGTTACGGGTAGTCACATGCTTTAAAGTCTGACAACCAGTCTTATCACGAGATATCGCCTTACCTAGGAATTTGGTTGTGGAGGTCCAATACACTCCTTGTAAAATACTGGCGTCCGGTAATACTGGAAGTCGACCAAAACAAAGTTGATCCCCCTCTCTCCTCCCGGTAGTGCTAGACTTTTCCTATTAACCATCTTTAATTAAAAGTAGATATGTATGTCCAATTACATGACTCGCATCTCAGTTCTTTAAATCAAACCAAATCATTAAGTCGTAAAGTACGATCTAGTCCTGGTGGATATTTTTATCTTTCAACAAAAATATCCACCGGGACTAGATCGTCGATTTCAATATTAGTTTAATATAACGTTCGCTCAATGTCGTAATTAATAGACTCTTAAACAAAAAATGAGTAAAAGCTAAAAGGTATATTAATTTGTCCGAATTGGAATTTAATGAAGTTTTCTCGTTACTCTTATTTGATACCTAACAGAATTTCTTGCCAATGCTTAAAAGCCATTATAATTCTTAAAATTTGTGTTTGTCTTTTCGTATAATTGCGTGTTTTTTGTTTAACGAAATTCTTTTACTTCTGACGCTTTTAAAAGTTTGTTTACTTTTTACTCAGCCGAGTTGCCAACCTTGTTCAGGGTGGTTAAACTGGACGAGTCATAAGTAGAAAAATTATGACATTCGTTAGGACGACAATGACGCTTGGAATTTGGCGGTAGCACATAATATTGAATTAATAACAGATAATATTGTTAAGCGAAACTACTTATATTATGTTGTCATGAAACTATTTATGTTATAATATAGAAATAACATTGCCTAAATGTTATTATTACGACATAACATTATCAAATCAAATCTGACTATCCTTTTCCCAACTATGATATGAAATTATGGCCACCCATCCACATACTAACTGCGGCAAGCACAGCTTAACCTCGATCGATCGATCTTTGCGACTATTACTTAGCCACGAGCTACTTCGACATAACACAATAAATTCATTATTATTCCAGTGCTGCACAAGATCCTCTTTTGATGCCGAAAGGGATAAGTAAGTCCAGGTATCTTCAAGATGTTTGTGATGTCTAGATTACCTAATAAAGGATATTTGAGATCGAAAAGTGACACATGCCAGTTTCAAATCCATGATCCAAGCAAATGCCCATAACCCCTCGGCGACTACGACAAAATAATAATTAATTATCTTGGATATACCGCAATATAATGAATTTTCTTTAATAGCAGCTATAAATTCACTCCGTGTAAAATACTGTGTTCAGCCGCACGTGGTTAGGACACAACATAGGGAGCTGAACACAACATTGTTGGAAAAAGACAGATAACAGATATAAATAAAGCTGTCATGACCGCAGATATAACCTTATAAGCATAATAAATATAAGGTATATGAAATTTTATATGTAAGTTCACCACATCCTACAACACGGTCACAATGTATGTGGACACACGAACGAGCACTTAGCAAACTTAAGTAGAGCGAGTAAAATTTAAATATCTATCTTAGAGATACAACGGTATTTCTCTGCCTAACCCTTTAGTGATACAGGCGTGATTCTATATTGTTATGAGGGATACAAACGTGTTACATGAAGCATTACACTCGTTTTCCTATTCTGACATTTGCACAGAATCACGAGCAATTTCCCCGTGTTATTTTATAGGGACATAGATCTGGAAAAAATATTATAGGTATAATAAAAGAGTTCATTTTACGTCATGACTACTTTGCCGGCGGCTACGTCACAACTCACAGGCTCCCCTTTCTTTCCAGAGAGAATAGCCGTTAAATTTGTGATTCTCAAAAAGTAGACGCCGCAGTTATTATTATATTTAATAAACGCGGGCCGAAAACATAGCTGACAAAAAGGATATTCGAATTGCTTTCAGTAATGTTTTGTTTTTGACTTTCAGAAAAATAGACAATGCAATATGACGGCTTTCTATTTATTTATGTTTATAACACATGTTTGTCCTTCTTAGAAATATAAAATGTAATAATTTGTAAGTAAAGCAAAAAGAAAATGCCACAATATACTTACATATCTACATATTTTGTTTGAATTTTAATATTTGAAAATGTCTCTCACGTAAAGATATGGAGCACTCGGTAAGTTTACTTACACTTGGATGATTATTTTTTGAAGAAAATGTATAAAATGGTATAATAAACTCTTAACTAAAGTTCCTATATTATTAAACTTTTTTATTAGTTAGTAGCGTAAAAATTATAATGATACTTCTCCAATATATGACATAATTGTTGAATAGGTGTTTCCGATCTATCTGCCTAGCCTTTCCCCGACTACGTAGAACTCTGCTTTGAGTCTTACCGGATGCAGCTTTTACATGGAGCGACTGCCTATCTGACCTCCACAAGCCAGTTACTGAGTAACACGATACCTCGTCGTAAGACTTGTTGTCAGGCTTTCTGGATGGAGCTGAATACACGTACCGGCCGGATCATAGATATAATTTTGACAAACCGTAACCGATGAATTTACGTGCTCTCAAAGGGCCAAAGGGGTCTCGATATGAAATGATGGTCACCCATCCACAGATTGACCGCAGCAAGTGCAGCCTCGATTGATCGATCTTAGGATCTGCGTTTACAAACATATATCATAATCTCACATGCACACAACCCATACCCGGAACAATTATCTGTAGATCATACAAATATTTGCTCCGTGCAGGAATCGAACATGCAACACACGACGCAGCAGCCAGTCTCTCGACCACTGCGCCAGCCACGCCGTATAGGTGCTTTCATACGTACTGTACTAATTTAAATGAATGGGCTTTACATGAGATGTCACAATTTTTACGGTGAAAGGATTGTGTTCCAACACGAAATTTTTGTAAATATTATGATTTTGATAAGATTATTATCTATATATACATACTTTATTGTACACTAAATGAACATACGCAGACAGAAAATAGTTGATTTTTGACCTTTGGATGGATTTACGGTGTAAATACATAAAGTTAAATACTAAAAACTACATATATATCACATAAATTAGTAAAATCAGTAATACACGTACCCTATACGATAAAAAAAATAACGTCAAGTAATCCTGAGTTATACATCTCACGTTTCTTCAGAGAATATATGGTGATTTACTGATTTACACTTGTAATGAGAACATGTTTTTGTCCTGCAGTGAAACAATATTAGTAAGGTTGATTATTAAGCAGCAAAGTGTACCCAAGCAAGACGAAGTTCTAAAGGTCTTTATTTACCACGTCAGTGCATGTGAAGTTCAATCTAAGTTTGTTAGGCACTTCCACGATGAGATTAATTATTTAAATCACTGTTCAGGATACAGTGGGATGATTAATTTCCTGTTACATAAACAGTATATATAAGATGTTCTCATTTGGTAAAGGCATATAAATGACATTATAAATTAGGTATAAGGTACGTATGTCGGCCGCAAAAAATGTACACAGCCAAAGTAAGTTTGACTTATAACTTTAAAAGCTTAAACTCGCAATATCGGTGTTACTCAAAACGCTATGATATAAGGAGGCCTATTTTTTGGTAAAAATACAAATAAAGTAAAGGATACGGATATAACAGAACTGATTTGAAGACGCGGGTGTGGAAGAAATAATATGATAACAAAACAAACTAAAATATTGATTAGTATACCATGTTAGTGACAGTGTTGGTTTACAATCCTCTAACAAAACAACGGACATAATTGTACCTACAAAGTGGCTACAATCTGTATGAAATGTTGTATTTTCACATAAAATATTTAGTTTTAGTTATGTAAAGATGAATTAGTTATGAAGTCTGAAGGCCGACATTTTCATAAATGTCTGTAGGTACGGTGGTGAGAAATTTAAAAATAAAGTTAGAGACCAAATAGCTGTGAGTGTAAGGTCGCAACCAACTTATACAATATTTATATTTTGTACATAAAGGGAATGCTAATGAAAGAGCAAATGCTATCCATAATTCAGCAGAAACTTGCGGCGGTTGCTGATTACCGGTTCCTGGGTTCGACTCCCGAGAGACTTCAACGGCTAATACTATTAACAACGCAAGTGATTGCTACATCCCCACAATACTTTTGTAGGTCGCTAAACACAGTTTTGTAAAATGAAACGAATAGAACTTACACAGGAATGATGACTGTAATGTATTTAACATAATTATATAACAACGTTATAATAACAATAATTTGAACATTAGCACAATTAGAACTGAATGTAGTGAATGTACTGAACCTACTTACTTATTAGCAAAAGTAATTACGTTTGTTAAGAAAATCGGAATAGATTAACAATTTGCTTATAGGTAAATATCAGTTAGGCAGGAACTGGTGCGTTAAAGATTCTTAAATATTTGCATATCTTAATTAACGTGTAACATAATATAAAGGTTTATGCTTGTTACAATCAAATTAATTTCCGTTATTATGGGCTTAATTACGGTAGGTAGATGAAAACTCTCTTTTATGGAAATGCGGAGAAGACTCAAACTCTTTCACTATTTAATGAGGTACTTGTTTTTATTTCGGTTCGTCAAGAATTCGCTACTGATGTACTACCCGATCATTAGTGAATAATTATGTTACCTACAGACAGCGGAGTATGTATACAAGTAATTAAATTTGACAGCGCGGTTGGCGCAGTGGTCGAGAGACCGACTGCTGCGCTGCGTGTCGCAGGTTCGATTCCTGCACGGAGCAAATATTTGTACGATCTACGGATAATTGCTCCGGGTCTGGGTGTTAGTGTGCTTGTGAGATTATATGTCTGTAAACGCACCCACGACACAGGAAGAAATTCCTAGGCAACGATTTAAAAAAAAAAAAAACTTGAAGTACTGGGAAAAGCCTCGACTACCCTCTGGCTCACCCAGGTACAAATACGTACTTCATAACAATAAAAATCTATTGTGTCTACTAATGAGCGAGCCAACAGCTTAATTAATTAAAAATTCCTAAATTGTATTATAATTATTATCTATAGTCGCCTTGCTACCTAATGTGCATTTACAAATGTTTAACGAAGACATCTGCAGATAGCCTAAATTCAATTATTACTGTAAAAAACTTTGGCAATCTTACTTTGGTACCTATTCGTTTTATTGATTGGAAAATATTATAAAAAAAGCTTGGGTTCGGAATTAAACAGTTCGGGCTGTTGGAATAATTATTACATTCCCATATTTTTAATGCTATTCTATTTTATCTAATGCAGTAAAGAAAAGTAAAGTGTTACAGTTGTTCTGATTATGTTCAAATACCATAACATACTTACGTACTACGTACTATTGTAAAATTATTCGAACAATATCATGTTTCTAGAAATCCACAAATCATAAAGTATACAATGTTTCTATCGCAACGCTGATTATGTAGTTGGCTTTGATTTTAAATAGAATTTCAGTGAGAATTACAAATCGATAGATAGGTATATAATGTTAAGACGATTGTTTGTATAACATTATTCACAAACCCCTTAACATAAACTACGGTATTATATCCTTGTAAACTAAAACACTAGTCCTAAATCTGTTAGAAGTTCAGAATATGTACATTACATTTTCCGTCACTCCAAATGATTATTTTCGCTGAAGGCGGTATCACACATAATATTAAATGTATTGCTGTTGCCTGTAGATATTGATATTACAAAGTTACGAAAACACATCTAGATACTTATCTATTATAAAACATTAAGGTAGTCCTGTAAGATTATTGTGGCACATACACCGAAACACACAATTACTCACATCACTTTTGCGTCTATTCATGTTCAAAAAAGGCGATCATAAAAAACCAAAAATTATTATTGTAACGCCAAATTGGTATTGATAAAGGACTTTCAGATGTTTGACATTCTATTCGACCCATGTCATACACGAACACATGACAAACAAAACGTATGGCCCCCCTGCCGCCTTCCCATATTTCAAATTCCAATTTATTTTCCTCCTTGAAAATTTAATGCTGATGTGAAATGGTTACACATTTCGAATATACTTACAAAGTAAATGAATACCAGCGAACCCACAGGATTAGTTTTTTGTAAGTTCGCCATGTTTGATCGGAAATTGTATTCCTCGCCCGCAGGGGCTTTCATCAAAAGGAACAAATCAGTGAAAGCACCAAGTACGAAACTCAATTAGTTAATGAAAACTCATTAATTAACTGCAAACAGTTGAACACAATTTTGTAAAAGTATTTATTAGGATTTGGCAATTGCTATACATATGCCTGGATTAGGTAGGTATGTTAATTATTTATTTTGATTCATTATTGGCTGAGGGAATGCAGGGCTCCCTAGTGGTATTTATGAGCTTCTGATTAAAACCAAGTCTGAATAGACAATGGCTTATTGTTATACTTTCCATGAAAGTGGAAGAAAGAAAAAAGTATAATAAAAAAAAATGTTGACTGTTCACATACATATTTTGTTTTGGATTATATTTATATTGTGAGCGAAATCAATATTTACACGTGTATTCGTTAGCCTTCGATCATTTTTAATGAGAACGCTTCCGTTCAAGCGAGTACGATGCTTCCGAATCGATATTGGAAATAGCATGGTACGAAAATTCACACACTAATTTGAATTATTGTTACTAACCAAGAATTATTTATTTGTTTCAAGCAATAATAAGCTCCTACCAAATGGAAATATATAAGAAAGCAATAATTTAAAAAAGGAACTATTACTGTATAGGTATTTATGTACTTAATCAGAGATGCACTGAACACCAGGCAGGCAAGAATTTTTATAATCATTTTTGTGTACCTATAACTACAATACATATAGGTTATAGTTAAGTTATAAAAAGTATTTGGACTCGTAATGTAAACTTATATTCGTAGTTTTTCAATATAGTGTAATAGATTAATTAAAACTACCAAACTGAATTTAACTGCAATTTAATCGTTGAATTCTTAAGGCTTCTGTTACGTACTGGGTGGCCAGCGACGGCGGTACTAATTAAAACTTGTCTGTTCCTGTTTGTAGTAAGACGTTGGACGGCATCTCTTGTTTAATTTATGATGGCATTTATAAATTAGCCGGCTCTTGTGAACCGCTACATGTTGGACAACGCATTCGTTCATTCTCCGCAGAGCCAGCGAACCTGTCGTGCTCTATTGTACGTTCACTCATTGTTCTGAAAATTGCGAAACATTTTAAGACCTACTTTTAGATAAATGAAGCGATTTTATCATCGCTACATGTAGAAACAAATATGAATAGAAATGAAAAGCTTGAACAGGGCGTTAAGCATGGAACAGAATAGCTAATAGTTATCGACTAACCAATTGAACAAAGGTCGAGCTAGTTTTCTGAAGCAGTGTACTCAACAACACCAAGGTAAAACCCTTATTGAATTCTACTCAGCGAGCTATCTCAATGCTAGCATTAAGATTGAGTACATTTTGAAGAGATGTTTAACACTGGAGCTTGTTATTTGTTACTTGGGAAAGTCTTTATCCGACGTTAATTGATTAATTAATTCAAAGGAGTTGTTATTTTGAACAATACTTGCGAGTGATTCTTTGGCGACGATGATACGCTTTTCTAACAATTTGTGACCCATGAAAATGTGGCGAGGAAGACTGCACTTAGGTAAAGAGCAGTTATTTTTTAATATTTTAAGTTTGTTCTTATTTTTTTGGTACCTACTTTTACATCAATAGAAAATTGTTAGG
This sequence comes from Xylocampa areola, assembly GCA_935421205.1. NCBI lineage: Eukaryota > Metazoa > Arthropoda > Insecta > Lepidoptera > Noctuidae > Xylocampa > Xylocampa areola. The sequence continues at coordinate 9,236,055 of OW285204.1, forward strand.
AACTCCAGATAATGTTACCTACCTACTTCTTTTCACAGAAATGTTAAATCAAAGTAATTTGATAGATGGAAAAACAGACATTGATGATGTCCTTGTCGAAGTTTTTAAAGGAATAGTTAATTGGATATACATAACAATGATGTATTGATTGTATATTTGTTACAGTGTATTGGTTTTCCAAGTACCTACCTACTCGTTTCAAGTACAAAGTATTGGACTATAACGCGGTGACGCGTGAGCACGTGGAAAGAATATATTGTACACTTTATTTTCTACCCACTTAGTAAATGGGCTGAAGTGCATGTATTTTTGTAGTTACTACTCGTTTGTTTATCAACACATTAGAAAATTATAACGAGCCAACAAGATGCTGCATTGATTTATAATAAAAAGTTTGATATATAGCATAATATTGTAATTTTTACCTACGTAGCAAAAAAAGAGTAGTAATGTGAATATTTTGCAGCCGAGTCTTTATATTAGAACCGAAAAGAATTTGGGCAAAGCAAACAATGTCAAGAATGTAACGATTTCTTCCGTGTTTATCTCGCGAACATTTTTATTGTACCCACTTAAAATAGACGTGTGTCCCGAAGTGGTCGGTCACGCGCATATTTGTGAGCTATATATAGCTCTATCAGTTGGCAAATGTCCTGGCTATCCCCAGGCGCCTGCGCACACCACGCTAAATGTCGCGTGCTCTCGCGCTGCTCGCCGCTCGGTCCGTTATTTATTTTTGGCCACCGACACAGAAATTGACGCGTAAATCTAACTATTATCGATAGCTGATACTAAATCTGTTAACATAAGCACTCCTCCATCTGCAATAGTGATAAATATTCAGAGATCGTTGCCTACGTAGCACTTACGTCAGTCCTACGTCAGTTTTCATATACGGAACGAGACAGACGTATGCAATCACATACCTGGCCTTCGAGTGCCACTCAACATAACCTCATTATGTATGACAAAGGTTTGGTGTGGCCAAAGCCGCTTGTGACTCATCTTTTGAAAAATATTGAGTACTAGTTTTGTCTGCGACTGCGTCCGCGTTGATGTCGGAAAATAATATCATGTCGTATATGACCGCAATGTCGTAATAATTCATAATCAGTCCAATCATTTTCTCTATCGAAAATGAATCAACGTTTACCGCCAACTCGCCTGATGGTAAGCGACGGTGTGGCTGAGGATGGAGCACGTAGATCCAGAAGAAATGTATTCACTCTAGGAATGAATATGCCTAGATTATATTTCTCAGGAAACACGGGAAAGCAGCTGAAAAAGCTAGTTTTATAAAACATCATATTCCTTAGGTACACGGAATATTGTGATGTTTTTTTGAGGATATTGAGACAGTATTTTTAGTTGGATGGAGGGGCCAAGCAATAACTCAAGATTTAGTATTCTTTAACACTTTAATTACATGTTGTAACTACTAACAAAATATAGAAAATAATTAATTAGGTACATGGTCAACTATGTCCCGCCCCTCAGGCATACAAAAATATCTTTATTCAAATTAGACAATTTGAAATAATAGTATAGTTTTTGAATTTCATACAATTTACTAATAACAGTTTAAATGTGTCTAATAATAGCAAACTACATGTTATTAACTTAACTATCATCTATATTTCAACATAGTTATAGATAAGTGGATCTAAGAGCGGTAAAAAAATATTTCAAGAACATTTCGTCTACTCTGTAAGTCTACTTATAGTTAAAGTTAAACATTGGAATACTGAACACATCATGATTTTGGAAAATGATGTTGTGTGAGCTTTTGATCAGATAGTGTGTTATGGAGTACCTAATACCATTATTGTTTTGCCATATACATTTTAGGGATAGGGCCAACCTTATCACTCAGGGGTATGAAAAATAGACTACACAAAAAAAAAACATAAAAATCGGTTAAGCCGTTTCGGAGGAGTTCGATAAAAACACTGTGACATGAGATTTTTATATGTATATTAGATAATGAAATTACTATTAAAAATTTTGGAAAAAAATCAAAGGATATAAAAAAACTGCCTCGCTAGTCTAGTGGTCCTAAGCGCGACTACTGAGCATAAGGTCCTGGGCTCAATCTCCGGGTCGGACAAAGTGTTATTGAGTTTTTCTGTTAGGAAATTCTGAGTAGCACTCGGAGTTTTGAATTGTGCTAGGTAGATGACAATAGGCTAACCAACACATGAACTTAATAATAGCATTGGTGAAATGTGAGTGTACAACTGTGTACACCTCTACCTACCCCTTCGGGGAATATAGTCGTGATGCTATGTATGCTATAAAAAAAAGAGATTTCTTCCCACAAAAATGTATAACTTTAAAAAGAGTTTTATTGTAGTGATAAATGTACTTTGGATGCATTAACTTTTTAATCCAGCTATTACAGTATTCATTCATTTTGATATTGTAATCTATACATGCAATCACTTTTATTGTTCACGACATTAAACCTAAAGTACCTACCATTTATATATTGGTTGGGTGAAATGTATACCATTTGACCGTGTTTACTTAATTACTGGACGAAAACGAAGCGATGCTTTCAATATATTGGCAGAAAATGATTAAAAATCATATTTCAGTAGTAATGAATAAACAAAAAGCTCAAAAAAACACTGATTCCGATTTGAAGGCGACCATAAATAACACACTGCCAGATTCATGGCAAAGAGTAATCATAAAACATGGCGGAAAAGCTGACAAACCCACTTTGCAGTGAACACTGAAATTTTCTTGACTGATATTGTCTTGGGAGCGGAAACCAACCTAATCTAGAAACTAATAGTCCCTACTTGGAAATAAAACGGGTGGTTAGTGGCGAGAACCGTGCGAAACTCACACAAATGATAAAATTCTCTACTGCAGTGGGTAATATGTGTTTGTTACAGACTTCGTTGGCGCAAATATTCATACTCCCTGGATAGTACACCTAGCGAACAAGTTTATCCTAGTTAATTTATCTACGTTAATTGGAATAATTAAACGCAAACCTGGTTTAAATTGTAGGTTTCAAAACATTTTCTACCATGTTGAATAAACAATGAAATCAATGCAGGTTGGCTATGAAGTAGAGCTATGTAGGCAATATTGTTGCGTTATTAAATGTAGACCATTCATCCGCTCGGTAATTGAATAAGCTTAATGAATCTTTTGGCATTCAAGATCTCTTATACAAAGTATTTTCAGAAAAACATGCTGTCAAAAGTATATTCAAAAGATAATGCAACCATAATAAATATGTCCAGTGGTTCGACCTTTTCTTCGACATTAGCGCAGCATGGAATTTTTGTTGACTAGGTTATCTGGAAAACTGATAAATATCTGAAAAAGGTTCCACTAGGTCCCGTCCCAGCTCGGACTTCAGATTGCCGCCGCCGATACAAGCAATAATATAATAAACTGATTATTTAATTTCGAGATTTCTTAAATTATTTAGGCAAAATAAGCGGGATAATAATCAGTCGCTTTCCTTGGTTATGTTGCAGCTCTTTGCTCGGTTCAGTAGTGGAGGTCACATAACACAATAAAATAAGGTAACAATTGTAATTATATAAGTCATGCTATTAATGCACTTTGATGTCATACCGATCTTTTTCCGTTAATTGTATTGGTACCTGCAGGGACTCTGAATCTCAAGTGTCAATATTGTTTGTAGCGTAATATAAAAATACGGACAACCTGACCTCCTCCTAATACAGTTATGGGGAACACGATATACTTGTGTTTATCGTGTTTCCCTTCGTTTTATTTTATATATAGTGACTCTCTTTTTTGTTATATGTATAAATATCATTCCAACTGTCTCACCCTAGGTTACGAGGTCTTACAAGCTTTGCATATAATGTACCAATAACATATAATAAACATTGTTATAATAGTCCTTCTTATGTATATAACTTTATATTCAACAGGGTTCTACGTTCGGTTTCGTTTACTTACAGTTTTAATTAATTAATTCATATTTGCCTAGCCTTTTCCCAATTACATTGGGGTCGGCTTCCAGCCAAACCGGATGCAGCTTAATACCAGTGTTTTACATGGAGTGACTGCCTATCTGACCTCCACAACCCAGTAACTGGGTAACACGATATCTCGTGGTATGACTAGTTGTCAGATTTTCAGGCCTCTGACTACCTGTAACGGCTGTCATGGATCTTAATTTGACAACCGGGACCGACGGCTTAACGTGCTCTCCGAGGCACGGAGGGGTCTCGGTATGAAATGATGGTCACCCATCCACAGACCGACCGCGGCAAGCGCAGCTTAACCTCGATCGATCGATCTGTGCGGCTGTTACTTAGCCACGAGCCCCTCCACCTTAATTAATTAATTCAAAAGCCGCAAAATGCGTTCTTGCTTCGTTACCGTCAAGAAAAGTTTTCGAGCGGTTTTTACTGACCGCTTCTTAAATTATTCATTGCACAACTCCTTTCGATTATCCCGAAACTTCCTACTATGTTATAGGTAACGATAATAATTTGATATCTGTAGGGCCGCATTTCCTCAATGTTGTATTTTCCTTAACGGAATACCTAATGTGTGGAAATAAAATGTATTGAAGTAGGTACTATTTATTAGTGTTAACGACGCGTGCAAGCTATCACGAAAACGACGTTTAAGAATAGACTAACATTTAGTACAAAAATTGAGTTAATTTAATGCGATATCGTTCTCTTTTTTAGGTGCAGGCCATCTAATTAACCTGCCGCCCTCCATCTTATTTAACATTCTCTCTTGAGTCTTGTGCCTACTAATCCCTTACTTAAACATTAAAGGCTATTTATTTTTCGTTTAACTTTTTTTCGGATTAGTTAAACCCTCATATTTCCTTGGTAAGTACTTTCGAATAGATACACGATTCGATGAGATCTTAATTTATACCCAAAAACTATATTGGTTTCACCAAGCATAATAATAGCCATTCGAAACTGACAGGGTCGTTGACGGAATTCGTCAAAAAGGACATCATCATTATTATAAAAATGTGTTTAAAATTTGGTCTGTATGTACAGGTATCCGCTGCAGACTTCATACGTCACTTACCCTATTTTAGTAAGACGTTCTGTTCACAAGAATTGCACAAAGGCCAGGAAACCTACGCGTAGCTTCAAAGAAAAGGTTTAATTAAAGCATAAACAACTCAATAATTTATAATTTTCTGCTTTGAGTTTGTTTATGTGTTATACGTAGGATTTAAGCAGTTGACATGGATAGGTAGATACATAAATTAAGTAATACAAGTAAAGATTTTGCATTTGAAAATAAAATTATATGTTGATAGACTTTAACGTACAGAAACAAGTGTTTCAGATAAAATAGTACGTGGGAAATACGAAACAGGGATATGGTAAATACGAAGGTAAATACCGATTAAAATAATAAATAAATATGTGTAGGTAAATCGATGCATATTCGGGTAAACTGTCTAATTATGTTGTGTAGAGTAATTAAAAGATTCATTTAAACTTGCATATGTCTACTCTAAAAACTGATACTTGAAGGCTTTGCTCTTAATAAAATCCAAGTCAAGAACATAACTATTGATAAAATATCGTTTAATTTTCAAATTGTGACATTTTAGCATTAATCTCAATTTGGAACCAAAGTCATGATAAAATGGGATTTCTTTCTGGAATGGATACTTTTTAGGGTTCTTGCGCGCGCGCCATCTGCGCCCCACGCTACAGCGAAAGTATTACGTTGGCCCAGCGGTTGAGTGAGAGAATTAACGAGAGAGGTTAGCTCACTGATGTGTTGACTGTGAACACCACAGAGTAGGTTATATGTACGCATATAGAATTATCAGCATCTATCTTATTTATGCGCTGTGCGCGAACACTTAACAGACAAGTAAGTCAACTCAATCGGCCCAGTGAACTGAGTTGGCGCAATAGCGCGGTGTAGCGCAGTGTTACCCATTTCTACAAGTAGGACATCAAATAATAGGACGTCATTTGCTAATTTTAAAACAGGTTTTAGGTAATTTCTTCTTTGACCACCATAATTGGCTCATAGCAACAATCTGAAGTAATAAGAGCTGATAGAAGAAATTGCAAATATCACAGGAAAAATCAACCTGTAACTAGTTCAGTTTTTTCAATCAGCAAATACTTACTCTGCATAAAGTACTAAAATTTATTGCCGTTTAATTAATATTTATTACCTACGTTATATTAAACTCCAAGGTAGGTACGGAACCCTCGGTGCACATGTCCGACTCGCACTTAGCCAGTTGTTTCCCAATATCCGAGTGATCGATCATTTCAATTAGTTTATACAATTAATCTCCATTGTGTATACCTACAGCCGAAATATGTTTAGATTTGAAGTTTTAACAACCATAGTATTAACATGGGTATATGTAATTTAATATATCCTTAGCAATATCTTACAAACCATCATGATCTAGTAAGTCTTCAGGTGGAGTATAAATCAAGGCTCCATTTGGTATGCCAGTAATACTAGATAAAGTCTACATCATTATAAAAATGGACCTAGTCGGCATTTCTAATCCAGCTAAGTAAATTAATACAAATTTTAAGAATGCATACGTAAATAAATATGTTTTGCTAACTAAATGACATTGGGAAGAGTTCGGTCTGTGTGACTGGACAGAGTTTATTGACGCCAACAAGATTTTGCACTCGCTCGGGTAATTTTTGGGCTGAAGTTAACTAGTTTTGAACTTCCAAACGTTTTTACCTTCTCTAATAAAAGAATCTACAATTACTACTGAGAATAAAACTCAATTTTATAGCTGTTTACTTTTATGATAGATTTCAGAGACTGAAGTTAATTCAATTTGTGCTGTTTAGGTGATAAGAGATCACTATAACGGGAGTTATGTCCAAGTTTATATCACAAAATAAGGATAAAAGTGGCCGCGAAGTTTTTTAATAACCTCACTTTACTCGCTTACTTTATGTTGAGGTTTAGTAGTAGGTTAGGTATATTATTGTATTACAACAATGTTTGTATTGCTCATTGTTACTATAACTGTATTAAACTATTATAATATAATTAAACAAACCAGTCTTTCAAAAGATTGAAATAATAACAGCTTTGAAATGTTTGTTTCATATTTGATATAATTATTTTATTTAGGTTTTTGCCCATGTGCATAGGTCAATATTCGCCAAGGTGACAGTCTGGCGAGTGCGGGTCTGGTGCAGGCGTGGCTTCGGAAACATTTCTATTTCGGCGCAAATGTCGCGACTGGCGATGGTGGCGCGGCGCGCTCGAGACGCGGTGGCACGCGGCCGGCCGGCGGCGCCTGCGCACACTCACACACTCCTTAGTTTACGCGTATGTTTCCCGTACGGAACACGTTTAACCTCACCCATAGCGACTGCGAACGCTCAATGTTTTGCCTTCCTGTTGCCCGTGACAATAATTTAGTGTGGTGAAAAATGCGAGCGATCACGTGTTGGTGACTATGTGGAAATGTGAAGTGACGAGGACACAGAGAGCTGCCATTATCTGTTCCGTTCTTTTTTGTTTTAAGAGCACTTTTACTAACCAGTTCTGTCAAACTTAAAAAAGTCGAATGTAAAGTAATTTTGAAACTCTTAAAGCATTTATGTCATTTTTCATTTACTCTTAAAGCATATTTTGATTCAATACCACATTAGCATCATTAGTGTTTTTAATTGTAATTCGTAATAATAACAGAGACACGTAACTGTTGTGTTATTATGTCATTATTTCTTTGATTAAATATTCCCATTGTGAAGGCCAGAAACCTCGTCACTATATGACTCATAGCTCGATGTATATGTGATTAATTGATTATAATACACGTTCTAGTTAAGTGACGCGTTCTAATCAATCAATTAATTTGTGAGTTTAGTAAAAAGTTAAGTTTTAAAGTTAAGAAGTTGAACGCATCAGAAATGGGTCGTGTCCGTGACTCTATCATTAGCTAAATGGAGATTAAAATATGCTCTTCCATGACACTTTGAGAGGTTTAGATTAATGACTGAATAAGAACAGGTATCTCTTGCTTATTTAGCGATAAATATAGCTAAAGATATCTCTGTGTACCCACGTTTATGTGTGATCACAGTTAATGTATGCGCTGCAGATACCGGTGTTTGTTCAGTGATAATGATGCCGCGAGGACCCTGCGCGCGCACGCCGCTCAATCAGTCCACATTCTTTGCATAATCTGAACCACGTGCTTACTTACTTGTTTGAGGTAGCAGAGTTCAAAAAACTATTGTCGTCATAATTTCTCTGCCATAGCATGTAGAGCGAGTTATCTGTGAAATTTAAAGTGAACAGTGTTAGTGGTCGGTGCGTGCGGTGGAGAGTGTGTGTCTGTCGGTGCGCCGATATGTTGTTGCATGGTAGCGAGGCAGTGAGAGGGGCTGTACAACGGAGACTCTCAGGTCCCTGCGGAGTTCCATGCTGTCCTGGGGCAGAGGCCGGGGCTCCGCAGGTAGCTCGAAGCACATGCCCGCGCTTGCCTGCCACCAGCTGCAGGCGTATTCTAGTGGCGAGGAAGCCGGCAGCGACAGCGAAGCTCAAGGCGCGCTGCTCGCGGGCGCCTCCGCCCTGGCTCGAAGACGACACGCCATAAGATTCAAAAGAAAGTCTAAAATTATCTACAGAGTTATCAGGTCTGTAAACGTTACCAAATATAATTCCGTTGAGACATTTAAAGAGATTAAGTTTTAATTAAGTGTATAAACATTAATCACACGCGATATAAAATAATCTGTTTCGAACACTATCTGACCAGAACGTCGTACCGTTCATACGGGCATTATTGTTCAAAGATTGAGGTCAATCAATGAATAGCCCACTTAACCCTCAACGTCGAGTAGGTATGTACCTGTTGAAATTAAAGACAATTTTATTCTTCTTTTAAGATATAACCTACCTTCGGGAAAAAGAAGTTACTTTGTTTTAATTTTAATTTTGTTTTTGCAGGTAGGTTATATTACATTAGTTCAAAGTTGTTGACAAGAATCTTACTTAACAGATAAATGTTATATAATTGTTTGCACATCGTCAGAATAATTATGATTAATCGTACAAGTTGGGGCTTGCGATGTAGATGTGCGATGTGAACAAAGACCGACATCCGGCAAAAAGCCAATTAGCATTCTAGACACGTGTGGCCGCGCCGACCGCGTCCCGGCATCAGGTACGGAACTAGCGCGGTCCTACACTACATTATATTTACATTTTAAATGGATTACTACACATTTAGCCCAGTATTTAAATAGATCCTTAGATTTTGCAAAACGGAAGGTAGGTACATACGCAAGGCGTACGAGTCCTTACGTCATCATAACGCTGTGGGTTACATTCGGTGATCATAAATGACAGTATGTATTATATAAGTAACCTTCCTTTGGTTCTGAATGTACACAAGGAAGACATTTTTACCCTCGAACTGGGAAGGTCGGGGCTATACCCAGTGAATGCGAGAAGTTTGGTTGTTAAATTTAAATAATTACTATTATACATACAGGATAGCAATGGACTGATCAATGACAAAATCAATTAGATTTGCGGTCCCCAGGGCATTCGAGCTCAATTTATCAATCTGTTATCTATTAACTTACCAATTCACAAAGAGTAGAAGTAATATTAAAAGCTCCCCCACAATCTACCTTAATTTTTAATATAGTCATTACTGCCACATAATGATAACCAAGTACCTACATAGTTCGATCACGTTTTATTTGAAATCACAGACGGCTTTTCGTTACACGAGCTCATCACCTATCGTTCACATTACACATGAAGAAAATTGTTATATTGCGTCATTATCATATCAAATATTTCATTAGTTGAGTGAGAGTAAAGTGAACTTCAATCAAAGCGAATCTCGTCGGCTACGGAACGTCCTCTATCGTGATGGAAAATTAAATTGTAGGTACTACCAATTGAGTGCGCTCGTTGAACGCTATAGAGCTGTTCGAGCCACTCCACAATGCCGAAATATAAAGTGACTCCCACTCGATGTCGTCTGTGCATAATTATTAATACCTGCCTACTCCAATACCACGCCTGCTTTAATTCACCTAAATTAATATTCACGTTTACGCACGAGCGCATTAGCTGTTAGTGAAGATTTTTGGCAAATATTATACTATTTTTAAGTTCGTATCTTTTTGATTGCGTTTACTGAAGTAACACAATTTTATGGGTTTTAATCTCGGGTCCACTTGAGTGAACTTGGTCGATCGACAGATTTGACAAAGTCTGACGTATTTATAGGCTATAACATTTATAAATAAAGACTATCAAACGACAACATATCGTATCGTATATATAAGTGAGATATGCAGACTAAAAGCCTCCGCAGACTACATACTAAACTATCCAAATGATGGATTGCCATAGGTATGTCAAATCAACTTTTACCGAGCACAACTAAAATCTTTTGCATGCTCTGGTGCACTCTCCTAGGTCTCTATGCTTAGATATTAACCAACTGACGAAACTGGCCGTCCACAAAACTATAATCTGCAGGCTCGTAAGCGTAACTTTAAAATCGACCCCATATTAATATTTAAATGCCTGAACATTATTTAATTATAACTTAGTATTCTGAATTATTGTCGCGTAATTAATCAAGGAAAATGAGATTAAACCATTTATACCTACATTTCGTGATTGTATTATAAAGACAGTTTCTCAGTAACATGGCATATGTGTAATTAAGTGTAATAAAATGTGTATAATGTAATATATTGCAACAGATGGTAGTTGAGAGCGGCTCTCGGTGAATGTCGCGGCGCGCGTTGGAGTGCGGTTTCCGGCTGAGGCAGTGTCGCGCCCGCGCGCGCCGCCATGCGCCACTAACGACACCATTGTGTGAACATATAAAATAAGCTAGCGTTTGCTCACCCGTTTCTCTCATACGTGTTTCATTGAATAGCTAACCCTTTTACTTTTTTATAAGAGAATTCGATCCTCGGTATTTAATCTTACGAGGCAGTTTTATAGAGGCACAGTAAAGGTCAGTTATTTTGGGAATATTATGAATATTACATGGACCATTGTAATTGCTGAACGTTGTTGGTATCCAAAATCATACCTATAGGGCATCTAATGATAAATTATACCGGTTGTTATCGAAACAGCAGGTGGAAATGGATTTTCAGGAGGTAAGTACCGATAAATTTCTCGTAGGTTACGAAAATAATGGATGACTTAGAAAACTAAAACACATAATAACTACTATAAATGATTTTAAATTTTAGGTGACGCCTATATTCAATTAGTAGATAGGTAATTAATATTGGTCCGTTTTACGGGGACTAAATACACAGGTACACAAACTCAGAATAATAGCCTAAGTATTGAAAAGTATTGAAATCTGCCAAAATTATTTAGATGTATAAGTCTTATTACTTATATCTTATTTTATAAACTATAAGTAAGTAAATTAAAATACTAATTTGAGAATGTTCGTTATTTTCGAATATGCGTAGGTATTCAACATTGTTAATAAATATTTTCTAAAGCTTTATCTGAACTACTACTAGATTATATCGCGTATAATTATATAAATATACAATGACGCACGCCCTGGATTTAACCAAAACAATTGGATAGCAGGAAAATTCTGATTGTTTAGGTATATTAAAGTAACTAATATCAAAATAATAGACTGAATACCCTGATTTGAGCATTTTTATTTCAACTTTATTGTTAGTACTTGTCAATATATTATAAAGAAATATAAAATTCCGGTATGCGTGCGTAGAATTTCGCTGGTGGCAGTGCGAGGCGCAGTTAGTACATCTGAAGCATCAAAGAGTTAGGCAGAGATGAACAGAATACCCACATACGAGGTTGCCCGGAAAATTTAAGAAAACATAACCTAAGTATATGGAATATGTGCAATTTTTGTCATAGTGTTTATTTTTCTTATAGCAACCGACTATAAGAAAAATAAACACTGAAATCAAATCGGGTAACAGTGCATACTAGCCTTTTAGGTAAAAACAGCATCACGCCTGGATTCGCCCAAGGGTTATGCAGAAGTGTGTATACTACACCCAAATTTCAGCTATGTAATAGGTGTATGTAATAGGTGGTGAGCCGATTGCCATCAACCCAGCACAATTCCAAACTCAGACTGCTAATGAAAATTTCCTAACAGAAACACCCAATAACACTTCCAACCTAGGTCCTCACTCTTAGTAGCCGAGCTTTACCACTACAATGAAGCATCTAGTAGGTAAACATGAGGTCCCATTAAAACACTAAGTTGAACCGATAAGCGTGCACGGTACAATACATTTTTCTAGGGAAATCTGATAACTAGTATGTACTTTTTTGGGAACAATAATTGACTTTGAGACCTTACACGTTACACAACTCTATAAAAACAACAATTTACTAGAAATCTTTTTACTAGGAAAAACCGAGAATAATGTTCGTTCAGTGGAAAACTGGTTATTTGTTTAGCAAGAAACCCTTGGGCTCCCTGAATCATAAATTTAACTTTTTCAATGCAGTGAGGGTCTCTTTTGCAGAATTTAATCATCCTGACTTGCTACTTGCCTATATTAATGCAGTTCCCCGCCTATTAAGAGTTTGATATTTTAATTTTGTTTACTGGTTTCTACTCACGTGCATTGTTTAGCCTAAATAGTTTCGAACTCGAATGGAACCCTTAGTCGTGAGCTTGAGTCATAGCCGTGTTATAATACAAATTAGGATTATATCATATATGATATAATCCTAATTTGTATCAACGTACGTATGATGCTCACAATTCTTATCGATGATGAGCAAATTCACTTTTGCATTTAATTCACTAACGGCAAGACGGTAAGTGTATTAAAAGTATAAAATACGCAACGCAACATGTGATGCCTTAAGAGAAAAAGGATCAAATAGAGCAATTTCCTCATTTCTTTTAATTTAAAGAATGATTTCACATTCGGTGGTTTCTAATTGAATAGTTGTTTCCACCAGAATAACTCCCTATCATGCATCGATTCATAATCGTCGAGATGTAGGGTTAGATAATTTAGTCCAGATCACAGCATTTTCAGAACACGACATCCGATAAGACCGGTAATGTACACAAATGCAAACACATAACCTATAATGTCTACTAATGGTAGGCTCGAATTGAATATTGCTAATATGCAATCATCTACCAACCCGCAATGAGATAGCGTGGAGACCTAACCTAGTTGATCACTACACTATCTCATCGCGGGTTGGTCATTTAACATTACATCCTGTATTTTTTTTTATCGTGTGGAAATCCTCATGGATATCATCCTCCTGACATCTCTTACCTCCGAATAATATTGTAAAGTTTGGATGTTTGTGATGTTGGACTACTCAGCGGATTTGGATTAAATTCAATTTATAGTTTTATACCTATATATAATTTATAGAATTACTTATATAAATCAAATTAATACTATGTACACAAATAAACCTAAATATAATGACCACTTAATTAAATACAAGAAAAACATAATATAAATTCAATATATAACATAAAATAAACACGGTTTAGGCGTCGAAGTATTCCTCCACATCGCATTTGTAGGATATTTTTATATTCCGGGAAAATTAAGAGTTCCAGCAGAAAACGGGTATTATGAAATAAAATTATGGATTTAGAATGAAAATACTGGACGTTGTGGTTTAAACTCTGACACTTTTATTATAATATTTAACATGGACCATGTGTAAAATACAGGAGACTGCAAAAATTATAACTTAAAAACAGCACGTCAACGTTGCGTCACCGCAACGTTGACGTGCTGTTTACGTGGTTGCGCATTCACATGCAACGCGATCCCGGACTCCGGTTAAGGTTGACAATGGACTAGTGGTTTTTACTCGGAGTCCGGCACAGCGTCCATTATTGATTTTCCACACATAAAAAAAAGACAGTTGGCTACCCTATGATCAACAGTCGTTCCAAACCACTGCTAATGCAGAAGCCCTTGCTCTGTGTATGTGCAATTATGTAGGGTTCTGTTGTGGCTAAAGAATAATGGCATATAATTCAAGATAAATCTTTTGAAAAGCATTAACGCATGCTTAGCGAACTCTAAAGTTACAATATTAAATGGAAAAAGAATACGGTCGCGAACAGGATTCGAACCTGCGCCTCCCGGATGAATACTCCAGGCGCTCTGACCACTAAGCCATCTCGACCTCTGCTCACCACCGCGAATTCTTCTTCCATATTTTAACACGTCTTATGGCGACGTCATTGCAATCAATTCAGTCCCTATACTGGTGACCGAACCGACACGACTAACTTTGCAGTTAATACAATGCCGTAAAGAATGCAATTACCTTAATAATTCAAGATAAATCTTTTGAAAAGCATTAACGCATGCTTAGGAACTCTAAAGTTACAATATTAAATGGAAAAAGAATACGGTCGCGAACAGGATTCGAACCTGCGCCTCCCGGATGAATACTCCAGGCGCTCTGACCACTAAGCCATCTCGACCTCTGCTCACCACCGCGAATTCTTCTTCCATATTTTAACACGTCTTATGGCGACGTCATTGCAATCAATTCAGTCCCTATACTGGTGACCGAACCGACACCGTCCTGTTCGCGACCGTATTCTTTTTCCATTTAATATTGTAACTTTAATGGCATATATTTATTTATACCACAATTTTTCTTTCCGTAAATAATAACTTACGTTTATGCGGTATCACATTGCTTTTATAGACATTTAAATAGCATGACGGATGCGGTAAAGGTTTAAAGGCAACGACAACTGACTTTGCTATAAACTTTATATAACGTTGTTCATCGTCAGTTATTTCCATCTACGGGCATTACAATATTACCATGTGATTATTACCATGACCACTAAACATACCAAACACGTATATCATATATTACTGTTGAATATTTAGTCTACCATGAAATCACAGACGGCTTTTCGTTACACGAGCTCATCACCTATCGTTCACATTACACATGAAGAAAATTGTTATATTGCGTCATTATCATATCAAATATTTCATTAGTTGAGTGAGAGTAAAGTGAACTTCAATCAAAGCGAATCTCGTCGGCTACGGAACGTCCTCTATCGTGATGGAAAATTAAATTGTAGGTACTACCAATTGAGTGCGCTCGTTGAACGCTATAGAGCTGTTCGAGCCACTCCACAATGCCGAAATATAAAGTGACTCCCACTCGATGTCGTCTGTGCATAATTATTAATACCTGCCTACTCCAATACCACGCCTGCTTTAATTCACCTAAATTAATATTCACGTTTACGCACGAGCGCATTAGCTGTTAGTGAAGATTTTTGGCAAATATTATACTATTTTTAAGTTCGTATCTTTTTGATTGCGTTTACTGAAGTAACACAATTTTATGGGTTTTAATCTCGGGTCCACTTGAGTGAACTTGGTCGATCGACAGATTTGACAAAGTCTGACGTATTTATAGGCTATAACATTTATAAATAAAGACTATCAAACGACAACATATCGTATCGTATATATAAGTGAGATATGCAGACTAAAAGCCTCCGCAGACTACATACTAAACTATCCAAATGATGGATTGCCATAGGTATGTCAAATCAACTTTTACCGAGCACAACTAAAATCTTTTGCATGCTCTGGTGCACTCTCCTAGGTCTCTATGCTTAGATATTAACCAACTGACGAAACTGGCCGTCCACAAAACTATAATCTGCAGGCTCGTAAGCGTAACTTTAAAATCGACCCCATATTAATATTTAAATGCCTGAACATTATTTAATTATAACTTAGTATTCTGAATTATTGTCGCGTAATTAATCAAGGAAAATGAGATTAAACCATTTATACCTACATTTCGTGATTGTATTATAAAGACAGTTTCTCAGTAACATGGCATATGTGTAATTAAGTGTAATAAAATGTGTATAATGTAATATATTGCAACAGATGGTAGTTGAGAGCGGCTCTCGGTGAATGTCGCGGCGCGCGTTGGAGTGCGGTTTCCGGCTGAGGCAGTGTCGCGCGGGTGACCGAACCGACACCGTCCTGTTCGCGACCGTATTCTTTTTCCATTTAATATTGTAACTTTAATGGCATATATTTATTTATACCACAATTTTTCTTTCCGTAAATAATAACTTACGTTTATGCGGTATCACATTGCTTTTATAGACATTTAAATAGCATGACGGATGCGGTAAAGGTTTAAAGGCAACGACAACTGACTTTGCTATAAACTTTATATAACGTTGTTCATCGTCAGTTATTTCCATCTACGGGCATTACAATATTACCATGTGATTATTACCATGACCACTAAACATACCAAACACGTATATCATATATTACTGTTGAATATTTAGTCTACAAATCAAAATAACTCCTTCTCAAAGTCTCTTGTCGTCACCTTCCAAGTTGAACACAGTTCAGGCTATCGTGGTAGTTTCAGTTATGAACGGACATTAATTAGTTAGTCTCAAGCTCATTTTACTGCGCAACATAACTCTTTCGTATTAATCAAAGTAATGACGCTGTCATTTTAGCAGTTCTCCGGCGAATCGTTCGGGTCGACCAGCTGCGCCTGCTTCAATAAACACCCTCCCACCTCCTAAAATACACATAAAACGTCTAATTAATCCAAGT
This sequence comes from Xylocampa areola, assembly GCA_935421205.1. Classification (NCBI taxonomy): domain Eukaryota; kingdom Metazoa; phylum Arthropoda; class Insecta; order Lepidoptera; family Noctuidae; genus Xylocampa; species Xylocampa areola. The sequence goes on from OW285204.1 coordinate 9,252,677, forward strand.
AAATTAATTAATTAAGACAGAGCTGTACGTTTACAAAGGTTTTATAAAGCCATTCGCAATGATAGGTAAAATGGTTCGGAATACACCGCTATTACGTACCCTGAGTCCCTCACTAAGAGGTAACACATACCTTGCATTTCTAGGACTTATTTTCGTTTAATTACCATCTAATTTAATTAGGTTTACCTTTGATTTCGTTTTTTTAACAGTTAAACCACCTTAAGAATAATACTAATAAAGCTGAAGGTATAATGAGGTAGAATAGAATAGAATAGAATATATTTTATTTATTAAACATAGGTTAATACATGTAAAAGATGTTAAATAAATAGGTAGGTCGCTATGTTTTGCCAGTATGGCATACAAATATAAAAGTAATTTTCTTAATAATAAAATAATCATACAATACCTAATTCACAATCATATTAAAAACTTAAATAACAAATCAATATAAAAATAATAATATAAAAATTCAAACAATAAATTAATTAGAATCAATATTTATCATTTAGGAAATCATCTATAGTGTAGTAACATTTTTCTATTAATAAGTTATGAAGTGCCCGTTTGAACTTCGGTAAGGGCAGTTCTTTAATATAATTAGGTATCTTATTATATATACGTGGAGCAGTACCAAAAAAGCTCTTCTGCATTAAGGTGGTTTTACATTTTTTATGGCATAATTGGTTCAGATATTGAGTGCGCATCGGAGTTTTTTTTACATCAATTAGTTTTTGGAAAGAGTTTGTATTAGTTTTAACAAATAAAGCAGTCTCCATAATGTAAAATGCAGGTACAGTTAATATTTTTAGAGACTTAAAATAAGGTACCTAATCTTTAAACAAAAGTAGGTATATCACCAGTCTTTTTTGTTTTTTTATGATTGCATTCACTTCGAATTTTATTATATTTTTCAAGTTTTAAGTTTTTGTCCTTATTGTTACAGATAAGAAATGGTACCCAAATGCAGGCTTTAGAAGTATGACATGCTTTTTCAAAAAGTCCTATAGTACTTGTACATTTTTATAAAGCATCGCATTAACGGAAAAAAAATTAGTTTTTTTTGTGGATATATAAATAAGAACGCGAGCAGGGTTTGATCTTGCACCCCTTGGATTGTGGGCTGGTGCTTTGCCTACTAAGCTATCGCGACCTCTGCTCGCTAAGCCGAGGTTTTCGTATTCTCATCTTTAATCACTTATGGGCCTTAAGGTCCAGTGTGTAACTGAATACGGTTTTATTTATTTATTAAAAAAATACCGACTAGGTGACGTCACCGCCAGCGTCATAAGACGTATGAAATGGAGGAAAGATTTGGCTTAGCGAGCAGATGTCACAGTATCTTACTTTTTAAAACACTGATCCAAAAAGAGTATGTCGTATTAAGTTTCGTTGATTTTCGTCAATAACAAAGGGAAAAAATTAAGAGTGCCGGAATAAAACTTTAAATATTTGAGTTAGAGTAATTTTGAAAGTTATTAAAAAGTTTTAATAAAATTCTGAAATTTGTAGACATTATTTATATCTCGGACAAAGTTTCTTTTCTTGAGATAAAGCGTTTCATTTCCATTTCTGCGAACAACCATCAGTTGTTAAACTCCGTTTTCTTAGGCCCCTGTATTATATATGTAAATACATACTTAAGTTTTTTAATATTTCACTACTTAACTGAAAAGTTTCAGGTAGTTAATTTGTTTTTTCAAGTTCGAACTGTAGGTTCTCAAATGTTTTTTCTTGTGTGATTTATTCATTGTTGTACTTACTTAATTGTAAAGATAGGAAATACCAGTATAAAGACTCTGTAGGTATACGTTTACGATTCTTCGTCAATCATGGTAGATGAGAAATCGGTGACATCAAGTTATTCTTGACAGGTTTAATATCGTGGAGCAGCCTTCAAATTTTGGCCTAGATTGAAAGTCGAGTCACCGCTGTGCGGCTCTACATAAATATATATAGAACTAAGTATCTAAATAAGGTGTGTACATAGCGTCACGCCTGTATTTCTCAAGGGGACGGGCAGAGGTTTTAACAGTTGTACCTACACCCACATTTCACCAATGCTGTTATTAAGTCCCACGTAATAGGTCTTATCACATAAGACTTAATAACCTATTGCCATCAACCGGGTACAATATATATGCTAAACTCCAGGCTAACTGCTTAGAATTCCACAAAAAAAGAACAAGCAACTCTTTGCCCGACTCGGGAATCAAACCCAGGAAGCTCACGCCCAGACCAATAGATCCGGTGTACAAGCTCCTCAAACATTAGAAATTTAATAAACGGTGCATTTATATTACTTGTACATTGCCCTACTTTCGTAGTATGCATTATAAAGGTATCTTTATTACATTTTCTTGGTATGGAAAATGTTATATTACTGCAAAATTTTTACTGAGAATACTAAGAGCTTTAATAGCACGCAAATTTAAGAGTGTATTACTCTCACCGCATTATTTTTTTAAGTATTAACTTGAAAGTTATGAATAACGCATGCGTTACGTGCCAAAAATAAATTGATAAACTAGAAATATATACCTACGTTTTATATGACTGCTGCCGGTTGTCTTTCAAAATAGCCAGTAATAAAACTTTTGGGGTCGATTAGTTAATCTTGTTCAATACTTCGTGGGTGATTAACTTGGTATAACTTTGTGCGAAAGTCAAGTTCAGCCAAAGACCACAAGACATGAATATAATCATAAATAACTGAGCTCTTCTTTGAACACAACTAGTTATACTTGTTAGAAACACAACCATGAATTATGTCGGTATTGCGTGTCTTACTAAGATGGCTGCTATAACTTAATGGTACTGAGCAGAGCATCACACCAATTTAGATGGAACTTTGACTGTTTACTCAAGAGTCAACCTCTTAAAGTAAATATGTATCGCCATGCTATCCCTCATAGGGGCGGCCAGTGCTATAGGTATATTTTTAACATTATATTAGACCCAGTCTTTATCTTCCACACATCTCTGTCAGCCGATCTATTGTATAATAAACAGTTATTGACACAGTTCGAATCTAGCAAACACAAAATTATTGCATGCCTGCGCATTTGAATGCTTTTAAATTATCGACTATAAGTTCTTAAACGACATGATATTATTTTTCAAAATAGACGCGGTAGTTACGTAACTAAAAAAACCGACAAAAATAAATTATAAAAAAATCGTTTACTTGTATGTACCAATGCGTAGATGTTTATCGAATATTTATATTGTTCGATTATTCTATCTAATGGTGCCAAGCGCGACTTCTGAACATGTGATCATGAGTTCGATTCCCAGGTCGGGCAAAGTGTTAATGGGGTTTTCTATTAGGGAATTCTCAGTAGCAGACCGCAGTTTGGATTTGTATCCGGTTGCTGGCAATAGGCTCACCACGTACATGGAACTTAATAACAAACAACATTGGTGAAATGTGGGTGTATAACAGTGTACATCTCTGTCTACCCTTTCGAGGAATACAGGTGTGGTGCTATATTATGTCGATTATTCTGAAACATCATCATCATTTATAACTTATAAACTACTGAACTTAAGCAATTGATTCAACGATTGCTTTTACAACTACTAATAACAAAAAAACATTTGAACTTTAAGCACATTATACTTAGATCCGAGAAGTTGCAATATAAATCGTAATGTTATGGTTGCTACTTAAATCAATGATTTGTCAGATAATATTTCCACTTGTTAAACGTGTTTTAAAAACAAATTGAATTTTAATGGTTGTAAATCCACTCAAGTTTAATGCATGCGCAACCGATTCAGTTTATGAAAGACTGAATCAAGTTGTTTGTTGAGCTACCCATTTCTGTTATTCCTTTTAATATTTTCTAAAGCTCTAAAGCTTCCCAGTTCTGGAAGAGCTTTTCCTTTGGTGCTGTTCTAGTACCTAATACAGATTCGTGAAGTTTATGCAACGGGGAGGCTTATTTACATCAATCATTTTTGGAAATGGAAGCAGTAAACGCTATCTCGTCTATGAAAGATCACATTTTGATACTCTTCATGATTATTCTTCGTATTTTTAAAACGCAATAACGCATGCATATCAAACTCTAAAAATTATAATAAATCCGGTATTCGGGGGGCGCAGGTTCACATCCTGCTCACTAACGTATATCTTCTTTTTACAGAAATATAGGTTTCTGTATTACCTAACAGATATAGTATTCGTAGACGGTATATATAACACGTAGGCGGGGAAGTTGTCAGTATGGTTGATTTTTTGGAGCCACTGAAAAGCTTTCAGATTTTATGAAAGAGCAGTGTAAAATGAAATTGCGATCTTCGGCCGACATGTCACCGGGACAGATCTGCAAGTCAATGCGATTCCTGCCCCACACAGATTTAAAATCAGATAACTGTACCTGCTGGAAAAAATAATTGAATTAAAATATCATGGCAAAACTTACGTATTACTTACTTTGATATTATATATATTTTAAATGACAAAATCTACACTATCTAATCTACACTAATAATAATATTATAAAGGAGAAAGATTTGTATTTTTGTATATTTGTAACGAATAAACTCAAAAACTACAAGCCCGATTTCATAAATTCTTTTACCATTAGACTGCTACATTATCCCTGAGTAACATAGGTTATATTTATTACTAAAAAATATATGAGGGATCCCTACTAAAACTTCAATAATGTAATCCAAAGTGTAAAAAAATTGCCATAAAATATCTCTCATCGCATGCGCTGCGGAAAGTATTGATGATAGAACAAAAAAATGTTCTACAAATATTAAAGAGCATGTCAATATCTACAATATAAAAGAACATATCAATATCTACAAAAATCTTCGCAAAACCTTATGTCCAACTATTGTATTTATGTAACTATAACTTACATTTTAAAAGTTGATAGAAATGCCGACCAAAATCAGACCATTTTAACCACAGATGTTAACCATACCATTGTACAATATTAATCCTTATTCAAATAAATTCAGGACTGTTTCAATACCTGTAAATTAGTTTTTGAATTATTCAAATCGGACATTCAATTCACAAGATATTACGAATTTAAAAATGTCGAGTAAAAAAATCTACAAAATTAATTACTTAAGCCATAAAATAAAATGTACCAAAATGTAAATAAAGAAATGTAAAAAAATAAGATCATGTGACAAAAAATGAAACCCCTTAAAAATAAAATACTTAATAATATACATACATACAATGTAAAAATAAAAAGAAATAAACTTTGAGAATAAAAATAGGTTTATGGATAAAAAAATAAAATTTTATAAAAAAAATATTAATAGTAATTTGAAAAAAAAAAAAACTACTTATATTCTGCATAAAGACACATTAACTCTACGTTTATCTCAGAATGTTACAAAATAAAAGTGCACCCGTGCGGAGCCGGGACGGGCCGCTATTTTTTTTTTATTATTAAAGTATTTTTATTGTTTCTCATTTAATCAGAATAGTCATGACTCTATTGAACAACATCGATTTAACGTTTCCGGAACTTGGTAAGTAAGAAATTTGGAATGATTTAGCAAGATCTTTTTATTCTTGCAGTTGCAAGTATATCTAACTGTATGTTCAAAAACTTAAAAGTTCTTCAATAATCAGTCATTATTGAAATTTCGATTTTCTTGAACAATTAATACTTCGACGCATGAGATTTTCTTGATTTTTATTTTAGGTTCGTTTTTAAGTTATTTTATACATGTAAATATAGTAGTTTGTAAATAATTCGGTTTAATTTTATTATTTAAGTTTTGGATTATTAAATAAATTAATTAAAAGAAGACATTTGTAAATTATACAATTCATTAGGTACATACTTAAATAATGCGTAACACCATAAATCGTAGAAATTTAAAGTTTTAATGTATCCTCATAATATAATTTAATGTCGATAACTTTGCATAACAGGTTGTCAATAATAGGTATGATATTGATATGAACTGGAAAAACCGGTCCGCGAAGTTAGGTATAACTTATAGTTAACTTTGATATTTCTCATAATTCAAGTAATTATTATAGCTTGTATCGAATCAACATTTTTGCGATAATATGTATCATCTCATAAAAAGTGAACGATGAAATTTACCGACCAAACCTATTCTGTTAGTAGTGTTATTGATATGATATAATGTATTAAGAAGATACAGTACCTAAACAAGCGTCTTGGTTTAAAATAATTTTAGTTTGCGAAATATTGTCCTACTATCTATACACTATAATAGTATATTTTAAACAACACTACTTTATTTAAAAACTACGATGCTTTATACAAAAGAAATAATAAGATATAATTTTTATTCTAGTTTTAAGAATTGTTTGAAGACAGTTCTAGTGATAGTAGCTAAACAGAAGACAGTCCATATAAAGTTTTATTTTGATCGTCCATGACATCAAACTGAGTCCGTTTGTTTATTTATAAAACACAATGTAACAACACAATTCATCATAGCTGTTGTTAGAACGTGAAGTACGTAGGTAGGTATAACGCTTTAGACAAAAAACATTACGAGTATGTAGGTAGAATGACTATTGAGTATTGTCAATGGGTAGTACCTAAGTATTAGAAGATTTTTAATCAATATGTCCTCATACACTCGATTAAGACTACTAATACTTGCTCCTACTGTATGTAAACAAGTACACGTGTATCATACCTACTCTGAAGACATACGGTTGAAATGAATGACTCACATAGTGAAACATCATATCAAGATTTTATAGCTCTTGCAATTGAGTTGTTACTATCATATATTGCAGTATTTCACTGAGTGTTTACTAAAAACCACCTCAAACTATGAAGATTGAGTGACATTATGGAGTTCGAATTGACACTAGAAGGTCTTTACGTTCGAATAAAACGACCATTTAAATGGTAACTGTCGTGTGACGCGGTATAGTCGTAGGAGTGCGCGCGCGCTGGTCTCACACACGTCTGAGCAGTGAGTTCACTGGTTAATAAATATGATGCGATGACTACTTAAATAATCGCTGGAAGAATCTTCTTAACACTTAACGACAAATGCAGCAGTGACCGCGGCACGTAGTGAAGTGCATCGTGCAAGGGACGTGGAGAGCGAAGCGCTCAGCTGTCGCAGGCGGAGTCCGCGGGGCCCGCTGATGCCGCACGGGCACACGGGCAGGCCTATAGTCTCCGTGGTCGCGCTAATCGCTTAGTCACGGCGCATGCCGCCTCACTCGCGCACTACAACATCTGTGATAAAATTGTACTTTACCTCCACTCTTGTGATAAATATGTGATGTTAAAATAACAGCCATGGGTTTTATGGATGGTGTTTCGTTTTCTGTGTTCAAAAAGTGTCCTAACCTCAAACTGAAAAGAAGATGCAAAGGAGGAAGGTAAACAAAATCTTTGTAGCCCAACAACGTTTAAGGATAATTAGAGCACGGGATGTTATTGCACTGTGTAACAATTTTTGTTGTCATCCATGCAATTATTTAATTCAGTCCTCACGTACCGACTACTTTAACAGTATAATTGCTCTGCGGAAGCATTGCTCCTACTATTATTTATTTATCATAATATTGTGTTACATCATTGCACAATTTTATTTTAAACAGTCCTTCACAGTTTACTCCTAACAAATATTTATATTAAATAGGTATTGTTATATTATAATTAGCATAGCGGATAACAGTTTATTTGGTACATAATGTGTCAACATTGTTATAATATTAAAACGTGTATTCTATTTTCCTAAATAAGTATTACTATATGTATATACGGCAGTGAGATGAAACCGGCTGTTTGTTATCTATGATAAGGTGCCGTGAGGTAGGAATCCCAACAGATCGGAACGTACAACGTCACTCTTCAAGATAACTGTTTGCTGCAAATCTAGAACAATGTCTTCTGATGCCTGCACTACGTTATTATAACACAGATTGCGTTCTCGTTCTGTATACATTGCGTTTTTTGTACACATAATCTGTCCTTGAAACTCGATAGTAGTTGTAAAACCTAAACAATAAAAAAAAATATAATTCTACAAAATTTAATAGCCGGCTACAATAACAGCATAAAGTCTCGTGATCGAAACTAAAACATTTATGTCATTAAACGTGAATTCGATTCCTAATGTACTTTTAATGATGCTACTATCAGTTTGGATATCTTTAGAAATATTTTTGCTTTTATAAATTGTGTCGGACATTATTATTAGTACCTACTCGGTTAGTTTGTCATCTATAGTCAGGTGATCCTGTTTACACAGTTTAAGTAAAATCTTGGCGTTGTAACCGCTTTCTGCTTCATCAAGCATGTCACCCTTGAACGACAACTTACAGTGACGCGGGAGATTTATTAACATAAAAAATGCAATATTTCAGTCGTTTCTCACAATATGCGATCGTGAGATCACAAGATGTAAATGCCAAATTAAATTTTACGGATTTACAAACTCAAATCGGAAACATAATATCAACAACTACTCGTAAGTATGTTACCATTAAAATATTACCTAAACTTTGATGGACAGTAATTTTGATATTCCGATAAAAGCAAACTTTCCTTATCACTGTCATCATAAAAGAGATATCATGTTATCGCACAGGTACTAAACGACCTAATTTATTTTACCCCTGTGAGAGACTAAATTGCTGTGGCACACATAAAGTTACATTTGATATCGCGACTGTTTTATTCAGTTAGCTATTCGTACCTATACGACAAACGATTGTACTGCGGAACCATGGCAGCGTGCCGTGACGTTGAAACGGTTCGGTGACTTTGAATACGGGACTTCAATGTTAGCTCTACACACCACCCCACAGGGCACAAATTCCCTCAAACGTCGAAAAAAATAAAATTAACACCAAAAAGTACGTTACAAGAGCTAAGCTAAATTGTTTGCGGAGTGAGGTGCTGGTTCATATCATTTTATTATCTGTACAATTTTGTACTTCTGTAGATAGAGAAGTACAAAATTGAACTTTATAACAATAACAATCTATTGATTGTGTCTGTTAATTACTGAGCCAACAGATTACATAGAGGAAAGTCGGTTATATCGTACCATTTTTTACTTTAACATCAATATTTAATTTAGGAAAAGACATGAATGACAATTACAATTATAGGTCACTGGTCAATATCTTGGCTATGACATATAAAAAACTTGCTGACTTAGATTGAAGTTAAGGTAGCTAAAAATTATTTCTTCGGAGGTTTGCTAACGGTACAATTAAGCCAACTAGTTAATTTAAAATATTAATTTTTGGTGTCATTTACTTTAATTACTTAATCTAACAGACATTTTATTTATGTCTTTAACAAACAGAGATAAAAAACTATAATAAGTTCCTAATTAAAGACTAAGAAAATTATAATAAAATATCTACTTTCCTACTGTCAAATGAGGCTTTTTTATATTGTTTGTGTCATGTCAATGTAGAAACTATAGTTTCTACTTATTAAATAATATAATCGAAATATCGTATATCACTTCTATCTCTTGGTGGTTAAAGATAAAAATACAGGTAGTCTTCCTTTTTGGATTTCAGCATCAACTAAAATCTTGTTTTCTCTTCTTTACAAGTCGTAAAATTGTTGGCTTCGGAATTGAATAAGTTTGAGCAATTTTGTTTAAGTTTATTTCTTTTTTTTCGTAAACTGAAAGTGCTCTCTGGAAGTCTTTTTTGTTCCATTGATAATATTTTCATTTATCACACAGATACGTCATCTAAATAAAAAAAAGTAATTGTAGATATATGGTTTTGTAACTGTCAGATAAATTGTACCGGTACAATATGTCCAACCATACTGTGGTACAATTTAGCCAACCGTGTATTTAAAAACAAAACAACGAACGGATATAATATACCTTCAAACTTAAAGACTCCGCGAAAAGAATGTAAAAAACTGTTTAGTTTGGCACTCAAATACTGTCGATATTATTATAAAAACATTGATAACAGGGTTAACTGTTATAAATAAATCAATGCAACATAGAACAGATTTTCTTTAGGTAGTTATACTGAAAAGCTTATATCTTCATGTTCCTCCTGGCGTCGTTAATCTCAGTTGTTCCCAGCTTCAGCTTAAAATTACATTGATATTAATAAATGATTCAATTCCATACCTAATGATTCAATAAATTCTTAAATTATCATTCGTTACTCACAAATATGTTTGAATTCCTTTATACTTGTGGCTAATAAAAACTTAAAAGCATGTCAAGATCACAACAAATTATTTGTAAAGTTCTAAATCCATGTTAGTTCAAAGTCTGTTATGTTACTTAACTACATTTCCTACACAGCTCCATCTTAATATTTCAATGAACATAGTCTAAAACTGTACACCCAACATCAGAGGTTATGAAGATTATGCGGTCATACTACATAATCTCTGAGTGATAATCTTAACACAGCCCACAGTGACTCCATTATTATAAAGTTTGTAAGCTCCCCTTTAATCTGCGTGCGTCATACAGATGACATCAGAATATAGAGTAGAAATGAAAATAATCTACGTGATCATAATATCAAAGCTAAGCACGTAAACGCACAAACATCATTATTTCAAGTTTTCATAGAAAAGGCGACGAATCCTAAAACAAAACTTTGAGAAGAGAACAAATAAATAATATTATATAGTAGACAGAGTCAGACTGTGCTTATGAGCATTATGTATGTATAGGTATTATTTGTACGTATATATATACCTGTTATTGGGATTCGAGATTCCCTCTTTTTTAAAGTGAAAGGTGCTATGACGGGTCAATGTCGAACATCGAGTTAAAAAGGATGTGTCATGCTCCATTTAAGAGGTCTTACCATATAGTCACTTGACTATACGGTAAGTTGACATTTTAAAACTACCTACTTTGTGTTTCATGGAAGGAATTTTACATTGAAATATCGAATGGATCATGAGTTGGCTGACTCATAGAAAGTTCCGAATATAGGTATTTAAAATAAAGTAGCAAAAATTACTATGCTCGTATTTACCCGTAGACCTACCAAAATTTTGTATATTGACAAAATTTTTATTTGTTAGGTATATCTGAATTGTTATGAGTAGGAATATTGAAGGAATGGAACCCATCACTTCTACGTTTCTAGAGAGAATCTATGTCCCGGCAAATTGAATTATTATGTTCATGTTGATCTATGGTGATCAATTTAAAAATATATTAAATCGGGACTAGAACGCGTTATATTTAGAATAAAAAAAAACCGACCGAATTCTGAACCACCTCCTTTTTGAAGTCGGTTATAAAGGCTTAAGGATTCTTAGAATAACTATACTCAGTTTGTGTTTGTAGGCACGGGATATATGAGGAAAATGCTGCTAAAATATCCGTAGGATGTAGAGTTTCTCGAAAACTAGGTACTTTTTCCTCATACAAAATATTACAATTGAAATCGGATATATGTATATAACATCGAAATCATTATTTAGTACACTTAGTGAATATTACGTTATTATTCTTTGTTTACTAACACGAGTGACGAAACTGCAAGAACTGCAACATGTTCAACATGATCCGAATTTATGAATGAGTAATATTTATCGATGTTGTGTGATCCCCTTACTACAACATACGCAATCGGTGAATAAATCTATACCTACATCAATATGTGCGAAGCGATTTTCTTATCAATCTATTATATTTTTGTAGCTGCTTTATCTTCACACTGATTTTGAACACTGCATTATGATTGATTGAAACTCTAAACAATTAAAACTAGTATTTAGGTACCTGCATGCCAGGCAACGACGTTTAAGTTACCAATCGATTACTCCCTGGTGTTGCCTAAAGGCACAATAAAATATCCCACTTTTGTCGCTTGAGTTAGTTTATGGGATAATAAAGCACTGATACGCTGAGTTTACGCTTATTGTCGAAACAGTATGCCGAATCGCCGACCCACATTGCATAGCGGCGGAGTGCCGCTTAAGATTTGTATGTTTTACTGATACAGATGTTCCTAGTCTGCTTGTTTGTGGCATGTGGTAACTATATACTGCTGGAACTTTACTTTACGAGATTTATAGTCGGCACGGGAAGGCTTAGTGCAAGTAAGTTAGGGTATAGCTGCATTCATAATAAAATTTAATAATATTTAAGGCTCTACTTTATTCCAGACTTTATTAGTCAACTTCCTTATAAACAATAAAAAGTATAGTAATAAAAGTATAGTGTATTTAAAAAAAAAACGTGCCCTATTTTCATTATACTTTCTTAGCCTCTTTAGTTCTCCTTGAAAATCATTTTATCTAAAGTAAATATAGATACCAAAGATCCATGCCTTTCGTTTAAATTGCTTCACTAGTTAAAGCTTCAAGAGGTATCTAACAAAACACACTAATTACAACCAAACAGACACATTAGGATTTCTGCAATCGCGATGACAGTGACAAGTGAGCAGATATGGAACTCACCAGAGAAGGTATTAAATCATCCAAAGAAAAACACTTTTTCGGCACAAAAAAAAAAGAGTTTTGAAGATAGAGAAGAGTGAAGTATGTTGTCACTTTATGTAAATGTTTGTAAGTGAAGACGATTTTATAAAAAATATTTAATAATAGAAAACCTCAGTATCACATGAATCGAACTGGATTTCAACCAACTTCTAGACTCAAGAGGTGAAGAGCAATAAAATAGATTGAAAATTTTAAATACTTAATAAATTCACTTAAGTTCAGTAAAGCCCTAGCCTTGTCACGGTAGAAGCCGGTTGAGCCGAGTTGCCTGTGCGCAGAACCGGTTCGCCTACCCGCCGTAGTTACCTTTTAGCGCGTAGTCCTCAGCAATGCCATTGACGGCCAACATAACATAACATAACATTTCCAATTTGCACGTACAAGTGTATTCGACGTGTTAAATTGTATTCCCTATATTATGAGGAAGTATGACTGGGTATGGATATTAATACTACCCTACTTATGAGCACGGCCTCATTTGGTTGCACGGTTTTGAGATTAAAGTGAGATGCGTTTATCAAAAAATAACGTATTACATTTCTGAGGAACCCCAGGAGAGTAAGCCCGATCGAACCAGTGCTCAGAAATTAGTCCACCGTGTACTTAAACATGCAACTGTCACCATAAATTTTAGCTTTTAATACCTTACGCACTGTCTTGTCTAAGATTCAGATGTGTTACACTCTCACATGTTTGCTGATGGTGACTGATGTATGCAGTCCCAACAAATAAATTTAAGCAAATTTATAATGTAATTTATTATGCACTGAATTAGTGGGCTACTTCCGTAAATCATCTTACAGAAAACCCAGTTATATTTGTATGTCATACTAATTCGTCAGGCGATAGTCGAATGGAAGTAGAGCCATACTAACATACGTAAAAGGGACTGAATTAATGGATAAAATCGAAAAGTTACTTTCATCTTATGTGCGGTACATAATACAAAACATAAATTAGTGAGGCCGAGTACACGTATTTAATCGAGTATGGGGATATTTTTACTGAATCTGATATTAACGGACGATGAGTACGATGACACAGTGTTACACAATAAATAAAAGGAGCTGTTACCTATATGTATATCGTATTCATACTAAGCTGCGGTCTTAGGTAAATGAGGGATAATCTTAGAATTAATGAGGGTTGACTGAATGGCAAACAGCAATGCCGGTGCTTTCACAATGACAATCTCTGCGGTTTCTGAATATTTAAATTAATGTTTCCTAAGAAGCTTACGGTTATTTCAATAGAAATAATAAATTACGTAAGTACCTATTTTTATTTTTAGCATCTGTTTGCATAATGTTTGCCCGATCCTTCTGCTGGGGTCCTAGGTTAACGTAACCACGCCACATGGATTATCTACGCATAATGCTACATCTCAAGTTTACATAGATTACACAGAAAGATAAGATAAAACATCTACTATATTAGTCACTATTGTTGGTAACTAGGTAACCCCTAATACGATATTACCTACTACAGGGCAGTAGTGAAATTTCCACCAAGTTACCTATTCAAAGGTGTGTATTAATTGGCTTGAATTAAAGTGTTATTTATATCATAACAAAAGAGCCATTGTTTCCAGTATTTATGTATCGTGTATGATCGAGGTCGTCGATATAATTGCAGGCAACGTGGACAAAATAAATAGCCGTAGACATATAGCCGTGCCTGATTAGTTGCATGCTTCGCGATTGTTTTAATTGCTCGAGGTAATTTGGTTTTACACGTCTCGTTAGTACAATGACTTGAAAGCACAATCTCTAGTTTTACAACTCGGACAAACATGTTCAAAACATTATGTTCGTAATTTTTGTGTAGTCATGGAAAACCAGTTATGGTATATATTATATGCACGAAGGTGAGACAGATTTGAATATATATGTTTTTATTTAGACTTTTGGAATAATAATTATGATCTATTGAGATGTATTCTATAGTAGGTACGCGAACCGGATATGAACTTGCAAAAAAAACATGATTGACGGTCTGGCATCAGCTATTTAAGAAACTAATAATATGCGAGCCATAATATTAGTTAACTATCAGAAAATATAATAATTGCCATCTTTGTAGATTAGATACATACAGGAAGCTATTACCAGACTATTTGGTAAAATACGCGCGCTTAAATTTGATATTCAATGTCATGTCGGCATATCATTTTGCTAGAAGATAAGACTTTTAGCTAATATCACAGTTTTTTTTATTGAGTCTAGAATTACCTGTGTGAGGTTCAGCCTCAGAATAATAACTAATATCTTATGAGTTCTGTTGATGAAACCATAGAATACATTTTTGTTATTGATCACCTGTATTAAATCTAAAAGCCGCGGATGAATATTTTAGATACCTATTTAACATATGCAAACTATAATAGCAATATGTATATGCTATAACTACTCCCGTCCGAATTTTCGATCACGGTGACATCTTTCACGTTGCAAAGCATAAGGAGATTTAGTGCACAAGTGTCTCTATGGACACATACAGATCCATTCCCACTTCATCCAGTTTCATAGGACAGCAATCCGACAAAAAGATCACTCAGCCCAAATGCACATTGACCGGAGAGATCAGGGGTGTCACACCAACTTCCTAACTCTGGGCTGTTTCTGAGAATTTTATAAAAGACCAA
The DNA here is from genome assembly GCA_935421205.1 of Xylocampa areola. Classification (NCBI taxonomy): domain Eukaryota; kingdom Metazoa; phylum Arthropoda; class Insecta; order Lepidoptera; family Noctuidae; genus Xylocampa; species Xylocampa areola. Next base: position 9,267,779 of record OW285204.1, read on the forward strand.
ATAAAACAGCCCGACCCGGGAATAGGGCCTCACGCTCAGCCACTAAATGAGGCAGTTTGTAAACTCTAAATTACGTAATTGCAATCATCAAAAAAAACCCACGTGTATTCAAAACCATGCATCGCATACAGAAAAGAAAGCAAAGTGCACTGTAAATCAAAATACATTTATTTCCAAATATGTCATGGTGGAGGGTTCACAATCAATTTACCAGTTACGACATAGATACATTCTACACACGGACGGCTGTGTCGATCTTGGGCGTCGTCGCGGCAGACTCTAGCGACTCGCAGCGACAGCACCGCCAGCTGTTCGTGCTCGGCACCAGATGCTCACTGCTCACGCACTCCAGGTGGAACTGTGACGCACACAGGCTGCACTTAATGGATGCGCAGCCCTCCATTGTACGGTTGCAGAAAGCACAATCCATTTTCCCTAATATAATGTGAACAAAATGTGTGCAAAAAAGATATTTCTGCAGATCTTCCCGACTGATAAAGGTCTTAAAAATTATATACACTTACAATATTGTAATTCACTTTAAAATACAGAAGGTGTTAGGATTTTTATTCGTTGTTGAAAGCTATTTTTAATTTTTTATGCGGTTTTAGGTAATGTGTGTATTTGGTGTGACTGAGAAATTCAACTGAAAACAATCCCCGATATTATTCTTTTCTTTTTATTTATTTCTTTATTCTATATTTAAAATAAAATAACAGAAGAGGTTACCTTGGATCAATCTGCAAGGAGGTGTGTTTTCTGAATAGACAAGTTAGTAAGTCACCTACCTATTAGCAAGGGTAACAGTCATTTTATACACTAGGTCAAACTACATCAGCTATATAATAAATTTAACAGTAAAAACACGGTTTATTCGATGATGAAGCTGTCCGTTGTAATTTTAGGATATTAAAAGCGTACCTTCAAATAGTATGACATACTTAATTATATTACCAACGTAAGTGTTATGGGGGCACCTGCCCGGTATCTGGCATTCCGCATTTGCCAATGACCGCATTAGATATACAATACCGACCCCACACCACATCTACCTAAAAAATATATCAGAATGTCCAATTATACCTTAAAAAAGAAAACCTTAATATAGCCTCTTCACCTTGACTGAATTCTGTCTTGTATAAACACACATAAGCCAATTAAGGTGCCACTAAAGATAACGCGTATTATTGGTTTATGTGTAGAGAATCATGAAGTTGCGAAAATTAGTAGCAATAATTCTGATATTCCAGCTCTAGAAGACTCAAGAATAAATTTAAGATATCCTTAATGAAAAATAAATACATTCAATTTCTATGAGCGTGTATGTATATATTTTTATTATTATTCCAGAAATAGAAGGTATCTATAAATTAAAACTGTTTAGCGTTTACATTATGTTGCTTATGAGCTAAGTTGTGCACTCTTCAGCACACTTGCGAGGAAAAAAAATCTAGATAAACTTAGTTTTGTTATTAATCACAATAAACAATATGTTATATTTAAAATATAACTTCTTGAGCACGGACTTTATAAAAATACGGACGGAGCGTTGTGTACGACATGTGATAAGCATGCCTAGTCACTCAATTTCACTTGTCATACACGAGCTAAACGCATACAAATACTTAAAACTCATCCACTCACCGCCTACGAGTATGTGTGTGCGTAATCTATACTTCGCTTATGACAAGGCAAGATTCCATCCGTATTTTTTTCAAATCCATGTTCCTGAGTACATACAAAAACATATTAAATTTAAATTAGATATAGCTGCGGACCAATATTTTTTTTGTCCGTGGGTATAGCATTATCCCGTTTTGCCGAAAAGATTTTGACAAAATTTCATTACCCAAACAAATTTTCGCAACCTTTTTTTATACCATTGCAATATTTCGAATGATTTTAGTACGCATATTTTTATATGAGCAAATTTTTACTTGGCAAAATATTACCAAGTATAATGTCATTATGGCATTTGGTCTATAATCAAATGATTTATTACAGCAAACAATCTTCAGACAATAAACGTTTGGTGAAATGATTTGTTAAGACAAAAAATATTAATGGTTAGGTTAAAACTGTGACCTACGCACGAGCCGAGCGAGCGAAGCGAGCGGTGCCGCGGCAGCGGCCGGCGAGTGCCAGAAACGACTTGCATTAATAGAAAAAAGAGATTGTTTTTAGTAGGTTACCCGGAACTGAACTATTTAGATTAGGATAATTGCTTTATTCCAACTAAAATATTTGAATAAATAAAAAATGTTAAAAGTACTAATTGGTAAACAAGTTATAGTTTAAACGTTGATTTCCCAAACATTAGGTTTGCGTTACAATTTTTTGTGAATACATTTTTTGTTAAGTAATAATTTGGCAAATGAAATTATGCGATAATTTTTTTGGGAAGTGAAAATTTGACAAATTCCTTTCGGTCAAACAAGGGAGACCGCATTATGCTATGTTAATAAAATATTGCGCGTATTTCTTTTGTCGGGTGCCAAGTCGCCATGTCTATGGTGCGTGCAGATGGAAGGAGAGGCACTGAAGAAGTTGTCAAACATCTAAACAATATAATTATTAAAGTGATATTATTCTAATAAAATTATAACACTTAAAAATGTTATTTGTTGACAACAATAAATAATTTGATAAATTTAAAAGTTTATTTGTCATATTTTAATTAACAAAGTTTATAATAAACTGCCTCGTTGGCAAGTGCGACTGCTGAGCATGGTAGGTCTTTGGTTGGATTTCCAGGTCGGCTGAAGTGTTATTGGGTTTTTCTGGTACTCTCAATAGCAGCCCGGAGTTTGGAATTAGGCCCGGTAGATGGCAATACGCTCACCATCTATTACATGGGAGTTAATAACAGTATTGGTGAAATGTGCCACCACTGCCTACCCCTACGGGGAATACAGGCGTGATGCTATGTTATGTTTATGTTACAGTTTATAATAAAACAATTTTTAACCGTATTAATCGTGTATATCATTGGTTTTTGTTATTACACGCGATTAATCCGGTTAAAAATTGTTTGATTATAATTTGTAGTCATCGTGAAAACCTAAGATATTACTTATGAAATTTAATTTTAATTTTACTTATTCATGAATATATAACACAGTTATATATTAGCATTGTCTGTTTAATTATTATTTATTGTTTGTTTGCATTGAAGTGGAAAGCACGAGAGCGTAAAAAGCTAGATTTTGAACCTAAAAGCGGTGCAATAAGAGTAACTTACGAGCAAGTGTATTGAAAATTAAACAGATAATGATAATATTCTTACTTTATTTGCATAATTCGTTTCAATTAATTAATATATTTTTCTTCATTGGTATGGACGTGTCAATTATTACCCTTAACGCCAATTATAATACCGCGAAAAATGCAATGCGCGAAGTATGATTTTATCTACACCGAACAGATTGAATTAGTGTTCCGCATAATGGTACCTGAATCTAGTTCACTAAAACTGAGTGCATAATTGCTTATCCATCAATGTTTGTATTCGCCTAGGCTTACTACATGAACAACTGATTGTTCATTTACCTACTACGTTGTGAGACGACCACTCTAGCGCCCTACATGATTATGGTTACTCAACTACAAAAGGGAAACCTCTGGCCCTTCCTGTGGGCTTTAAGATTATATGAGTATGCATTAAACTAAGACAGATTTACATCATGTTTAATAACAGATTAGTATGCATAAATTATAAACTTATAGTTACGAAAGCTTAACAAAAAAGCCTTAGTTAGGTTAGTTTAAAAAACAAACACGTAGCCTTATTTGAAAAACGTTACCTTTGTGAATGGATGTTTGTTACTCTACTGAACGGTTTTGGATAAAATTAGTTATACAGATAGTTTATAACCTGGTTTAACACAGAAGATAATTTTAACCCGGCTGGACCCACTTCTTAAGTCCACGCAGACAAAGTCGCGGGCAGCAGCTAGTTAAAATATAAGGCCAATTTAGATACGAGTATACTCGTACTTACCGGACGAATTTCTTAAGTGGGCGTGGATGGCCGAATCCGATACTATAAGATACGGCCATAGTGAAAAATATTCAAAGGAGTGTCGGGCCCGATATTGATGAAAACTAAAACTACAAGTTTCGATTTTTGAAAAATCGTTATACCTCATCAGGATCGAACCTTTTGATTTTGGAAAAAATACAGACCTACTGTAATTACACGACCGGACAGTACTGCTAATAAGAATCAAATTTTGGGAAGTAATGACATATGAAAAAATGACAAAGGAAAATGTTGAACTTTAATAAACCGATATCTATATGATTCATACATAATATAATAATTAATATGTATGCTATTATAGTATTATTATCGTATGTATGTTTTTGACTCCTCAAATTACCCCATAGTTTTCTCCATCATACCTTTCCATCTAAAGGTTGCCTAGTTGAAATCGCCGGGTGCGATAAGACCGCCCATTACACCTTTATATTAAGTATTCAAATTTTCTTTTTGTTTGTTATATCGGTGTACAATAAAGAGTTTAATAAATAAAATAAATAAACACATTATCTACCCGCACCTAGTTCGAATTGATGCTCAATATTAGCATTCGGACGATGTAAAAATCAATTAGAAATTAAATATCAATACAGGCCAATATTTAATTTCTAATTGTTTTTTTTATGACTATTAATATAAATATGAATGGAATAAATATACATGATCACATTGCACATGCCAAAAAAAAGGTATTTATGATGATAATCTGTATGCAATTTTAAGCGAGTTTAGTCAGCCACTATCAGATATTGAGATCAGTTCCAAGTGAAATGTAATGTCACTGCTTTTGCCGTGCATTTCGCATAACGTTTTGGACGGGACTTTACCTGGTATTGTTTACAGCTTACGTATATGCGTATAATATTTATGTGTTTCCGTTGTGTTCAATTAACACCAAGGTATCATCGTTATACAAACCGAAGTGTTAATGCTCTTTACATACGTTTAGAATACCCGTATTCCAAGAGAAACAGCTGAACGTTTTGCATTATAATGGGACAGACAAGGGATGGGACCGGGAGAGCCGTGTCAATGAATTCTGAAAGCGTATTATTGTAAATGTCGTCGTAAACCAACACTTTGTATTTTTATAACAAGTAAATATTTTATTAAATAACTTCTATTATAAGTTAATACTTGTCATAAATTGGTATTACAGTCCCCTAGAGGCATTTGTGTCGAGTAACGTTGTTAACGTGTTGGCGCCCTGCCAAAATATACTGGATTTTATTTGGCGCAAAAAGAATTATTTAGGTATGCAAATATGATTTCCTCTAAAAATATAGCACTTACTGTTTTGCTTATCATTACTTTCTAGCGCGTTGTTGAAATAAAATAAAACAACATTAACGTCAAAGGTAGCGTACATACGCCTTTTTTATACGCCTATCATAAGTACCTACAATAATAAGTTAATGAGCCCCTATTGATAATTAATTAAGCATTTACCTACTATTATTTAATTATCTAACTATCTGCTTCTTTATCATCTTACTAATGGACCAAGTAATTTTTAAGTGCAAAAACTTTATTTAGAAACTAAGAGTCCTATCTATTTACAGTGTTTAAATGTTGTTGACAGTCATCGCCTATTTCATCTGTGATACTTTAGCATAGCCATAGAGCATAGCTCTATAAGCTTAACATAGACATGACAGTAAAATATTTTGGCGCCAAATCAATAACAATGTAATACAAGATTTTGAAGGTTGTTTTATTTATTTGTTACTGTATTTAATGTCGATATTTCTTTATATTGTTGCTACACGGATTTACGGTTAATATTATTACACTGTTTTTGATATTATTTTATTTAATGTTACACGATATTATTTATCTTGCGTAGAAAATTAACATAGAAAATTAATATTAACCAGCCTCACACTGAGGCTGAGATCATTATACATAGAAGTCATAAGGCTCAAACAATATTTTGCACAATTTTTTGGTAATATCGAAATTAATCATTTATTTAATTGCGATAAATAAATAGATGATAATAATTTAGAAATATTAAGCGTAATAGTATATGCACCTACAACCTTGTACTGACGTGTTCTTTTCTTGCAGACGGACTGGAGATGGCGGCGGAGCGCGGGTGGTGCGCTCCACGCCCGACTGGAGCGACAGCGCTATCAGCGGAGAGCACCTATGGTCGCCCACCTCCGTGTCCGGCGACTGCTGCTACGTCGGTGATGCTGAGTGTCAGGTAATTTTAATACTACCACAAACTAGGTCAACGGGCTATGTTGTCAAATTATTGGTATAAAAAATATATAAAATTGCTAAGCACTGTCCAACAATATTCATGTGGACCTTGAGTTGGAGAGCCATAGATCTTTTACGACCTTTAGGAAAGGTAGCTATCTTATATAGATATTATATATAGATGATTATTATATAGATGTCTTTACTAGGTAATATTATTATAAATCCTAATGTGCACATAACTTAAATAGGCCTGCAGACACAAGGTACAGTTTATTCAAAATAATGCTTAGGTTTCCCAGGAGAACTAATACCTACTAGATGGTGCTTACGTCATAATAACACATAGTTATGTAAATAAGCAGGTGCTGCTTTTTATACGATTGCAAATTATAGCTCAAAAGATTTACGCCTGAATTACCTTGATTATAAAACGTACGTTTCCGGTTGTTTATATTAGGTACCTCATACAACATGATTTGTAGTATAGCATCATAGCATCATAGCATCACGCCTGTATTCCCCGAAGGGGTATGCAGAGGTGTACACAATTGTAGACCCACATTTCACCAATGCTGTTATTAAGTCCCATGTAATAGGTGGTGAGCCTATTGCCATCAACCGGGCACATTTCCAAACTCCGGGCTGCTACTGAGAATTTCCTAACGGAAAAACTCAATAACACTTTGCCCGACCCGGGAATCGAACCCGAGACCTCCTGCTCAGCAGTCGCGCTACGGACCACTAAACCAACGAGGCAGTTTGATTTGTAGTATGCAGGCAAAAATGCCATGAGATATTTAATAAAGGGTTTTTTTTTTATCTTTTATTTTAGGGGCTTTTATTCTTAGAACATGCCAGCCCCGTTGAGTCATAAATAAGCAATACAACCACAAATTATATTCTAGGGCATAAGTTTAATAAAGGGTAATTTTGTCTCTTAATCACAAATAATGCATGTCAGAAATCATTATTTAGATTTACTCTTAAGTAAGTACTTTTAGCATGAAATACCTTCAATAAAAGTTAAGCAAGTTAGACTGCTATTTCTACTTGCCGATAAAGAAAATAACACTATAAATTTATCGAAGGCCACAAAGATGCAAAATTAAGTCACTGAGTTTTCCAGTCTTGCAATTCCCACAGGATCATAAAGTTAATCTAGCGCACGTTGTGAGATTAAATGGGGAAAATGTAAGTAAGACAGTAACATAATTGTTCATCATAATTGTTAGCTCCAAGCACATAAAAAAAAACTACTTACGTCATAATAAAATTAAGTATATGATTTAAATTTAACGATGTATATATACTTCACTATCAATAAGTAGTAGGTACCTATTAAGTACATGTTGGAAGATTAATTTAGTTATAATTATAAATATTTTACAAAATCCTACAACTACCTTTTTGAAAATTTTGATTGTGTCCTTTTTCTTTCCTTTTCTTTCTTTTTCCTTGTTGTTCTCATGATATTGTAACAAACCCCTACTAATATTGTAAAAGCAACAGTTTGTCAGCATTTTTGTTACTCATTCGGGCAAAGATTACTGAACAGATTTTGATCTTCTTCTTATCGTGTGGTTGAGGAACAACCTAGTGTCAGAGTTTAAACCCCCCGTAGGTCTCTGATGTGGCTTTACACACCATCGAGAACATCTCTCAACGGTGCTGGTTTCCTCACGATGTTTTCCTTCACCATTTTAAGCAAGTGATAATTAGTTTATAACACGCACATGAATTCGAAAAGACGCGACCTCTGACTTGTCAGTCCAACGGTCTTACCACTAGGCTATCACCGGTTACAGGTTTTTATGAAAAGTTATAAGTAGTTTATTAACGGGGAATAACTTAAGCTATACTTTACGGAGGTTAGAGGAAAATCTATGATGTCTCTCTTAAATTTTAAATTCTGAATGAAAGCTTAATTAATAAAGATATTATATTAAATGGAAAAAAGAACACGGTCGCGAACAGGATTCGAACCTGCGTCTCCCGGATGAATACTCCAGGCGCTCTGACCACTAAGCCATCTCAACCTCTGCTCACCACCGCGAATTTTTCTTCCATATTTTAACACGTCTTATGGAGGCGCAGGTTCGAATCCTGTTCGCGACCGTGTTCTTTTTCCCATTTAATATAATATCTTTATTAATAAAGCTTTAGAGTTATAATAACTTTATATAATAACTTTAGAGTTCGCTAAGCATGCGTTAATGCTTTTCAAAGATTTATCTTGAGCTTTATTAATACTTTACCTACGTAAACTTTGTAAAGTAAAAGATTTTTTTTCTTTCTTAAAATGACATTCTCATATTAAATAACAAGGACACAATGAACTCAGTAAATTACGCGACGAGCTAAGTAAATTACCTGCTGGTTTAATAAATTTTCACGTTAAAATATTCCGTCCAAAGTATTTTCATTTTCATTATATTCTGTAATCAGGATTACGGACCAGTAGGTACCGATATCATTCACTTAAATTCTTTAATTATTTATCTTATTGTATTCTTTAGAAAAACTTCTTTATATCCAAGAATAAAGGCTATTATTGTTAATATGAAAAACCTATTGAACATTACACCAAGATACAGAGTTTCTCGCCTCGCGTCTTGGTTAAAGAACAGTGAAAGAAATGTAATTTCCCCAACAGCCATTAGCAAGTTTCCTGTCTATTATGTCGCAGGTCGGCCGTAGTCGTATATAAGATTAATGACCCGATGCCTCCATTTTGTTGTGGCGATGGCCTGTCACAGAGGGTGCAACAAAAGGGCGTCTCATGAGCTCCATGAAAGCAATCAATAGCTAATATCAACACCCTCGCCACTTACTCAGCCTACGTAAATATTTTAGAATCTCATTTACCCAGAACTTTGTTCAGCAACTTCTTGACACTTTCAAATGTATACAATATTATTATAATATACTTATGTATATAATATAAAGTTGTTTCACCATAAATATAGAACATTACGGTGTACATTATTTATTTAATATTTTTTACTGTTGTTGTTTCATACAATGTAATTCTAAATTAGTATCTCTAGTTATTTGTTTCCTGAATTCTCTTTTTTGTATGTAGGTATATCAATAATATCAGACTTTTAGCCTAAATATTTACGTCGGTGGTTGTATGGTCTTTTATAAGCCGTTAAAAAGAGTAACAGCAGTCGGGAAAAATACCAATATTCAGTTTCACTACAAATTAAAAAACAGATTGAATAGAATAATCGAAGGTGCGGAGAAACTTAATATTGATATCTAAAAACACGTAACATTGTAAACACAACCCATTTATTTTAAATTATTAAAACATAACTTACATAATTATTCCCTCCACAGAAACATGGGTCCCGTATGAAATGTTCGGCGTGCAAAATCGTCGCGCATACAGCATGCATCGACATACTGATGGACCGCGTGCAGTTCACGTGCAAGCCGACATTCCGCGACGTGGGCGTGCGCCAGTACCGCGAGCAGACCATCACGCACCACCACTGGGTCCACCGCCGCTCAGAGAAGGGCAAGTGCAAGGCCTGCGGTAAGGTGAGGGCCGCAATCTATATGTCGCTTACGTCACCGGTCCATGTTGTACTGTTGTAAGGAAACGGCTGTTTATATTCAACGTAGATTAGTTTTGATAGTAAATATGTGTAGTTAGGGTGTGGTTTAATGTAGCCTTTTAATATGTAATACATATTTTTATAATAGAACTTACCTACCTTAAATAGGCAGAGAATAGTTCAGTGCGTGTATTAAAACGACAACATTTCCTAGCGGTTAAAACCTTGAAAATATTAGATATTATTGCTATTAAACTAAAACGAATTAGTCTTCATGGATATTTCGATTTCATCTAGTTATGTTGGCTGCAAATGCTACGAATAGAAACAACTTATTAAATTACAGTATCAATATATAAAAAAAGTGATGCCGTTAGAACGCAGGCAGTTAAAGAAAAAAAAACACAGCACGCTTTCGTTTATTATGACTATCGTTTATCTCATTTCTGTACCTCATACCGTGTTGACCAATAAAATTAAGCTTGTAAAATGAGACTCGATAATTAACTGGTTACCCATATTTGAGAAGGTTAGTCAACATTTGATTATCAAGTTTAAATTACCAGGTCTGTAGATAATTTGATTGTATCAATTATTGCACATTAATATACTGGTAGTATTAAATCTAAAATAATTATATCAGCCGTTTTCATTATGACAAGACGTCAATTTGGTATAGTAATTAATCTGTGTGTGTATTTTATCTAATGTGTTGGTTAATTTGGTACCAGTTTCAATTATGCATCATATTCATTACAGCATCATCAGTATAGTAGAAATACGAAAATATTCTCATTAGAAGCAAGTTATTCCTAATACTGTTTTGTTTTTACCTTTTCATTTATTAGCCTTCTTCACGATAATAAATCATTGTTAACAGAAATTTGACATGAGCCAATAATACTCTATCACAACTCACAAATTACCAGACAAAATGAGATTTGTAATCATTAGTGTAATGTTATTTTTCTCGTACATATGTTGAGGCTAAGTAAGTTCTAAAGGAATACAACTACTATTATGTAAAACTCAGTAAATATACTGAGGAAATCTTAAAAAAAAAAACGAAAACAAAATAAAAATATTTAGATCACTATTTATTTCTATTATAAATATAAATATATTCTACTATACCGTGAAACGAAAATTGTCGTTTGTGTATATTTAAGTGTGAGGTACCTCATACTTAGACATAATGGCATATATTAATAGACATATCAATTGAATAAGTATTAATATTAATTGAATATTTTTTTCGGTTAATTGTATGGAAGGTCTCCATCTCGTACTTACTTAAAAAGTGTAAGGAGTTCTCATAGATCCTAGCTTCTCCTGGAATTTTCACATTGCGGCGGTGAGAATGAAAAGATCACAATGCTCTCCGCATTGTGATCTTTTCATTCTCTCAAACGTCATCAAAAATTATTACCTCTTCATACAAGGATTACTCTTTACTCTTGCCCAATCTCTTATACTTCCTTTCTTAGATTATGCAGATGTCTGTTTCCTTGATGCCACAGAAGAAAACTTAAATAAACTTGAACGCTTGTAGAATCAGTGTATCCACTTCATATTTGGTCTTCGAAATCGGAATCGTGTATCGGAATTTCGAGCTATATTAAAGTGACGATTCAACGACGTCGATACCCATTTTTTTCCTTATATATTACCTAGTCTTCATAATCCTCACTCTCCTGTTTATCTTTGTGAACGGTAGAGAGGTCAGCCCTGTCGCTTAGTTTCCTCACTGCTACTTCGAACTCCTCGTTGTGCTCAAGTCGTTACGACGGCGACGGCTCCTTCACAATTCATGCTTTGCGTTTATGGAACTCACTCAATTCGCGCCGGCCTTTCTACATATATCTTTAAAAAAGAGTTAAGGAACATTTCCATATATAACTGCCTCGTTGTTCTAGTGGTCCCAAGCGCGACTGCTGAGCAGGAGGTCTCAGGTTCGATTCCCGGGTCGGGCAAAATGTTATTGAGTTTTTCTGTTAGGAAATTCTCAATAGCAGCCCGGAGTTTGGAATTGTGCCCGGTTGATGGCAATAGGCTCACCACCTAACATGGGACTTAATAACAGTATTGGTGAAATGTGGGTGTACAATTGTGTACACCTCTGCCTACCCCTTCGGGGAATACAGGCGTAATGCTATGTTATGTTATGATATATATGTCGCAGATGGATTGTAGAATCCGCTGTTTTACAAAACTGCTAGCTGATTTACAAAACAGTACTGTTTTATAAAACAGCTGAACGACGTTCAGCTGGATTGCCATTGCGATACGTTTAACAAAACAGCTACCCACCTTTAGACGTAATGCAGAATGACATATCTACTGTGGGACAGGTTTTTTGATTGTATAGGTATATTAAATGGATAGTCACCACTCAAGTAAAAAAAAGAAACTGTATTCTGATTTGACTTTCCGTGGCTGGGTCGACGGAGCCCCGCTACGCGGGGCTCCTATTTTTGTATCTGTAAGGTTAGAAAAAACCTAAACACGAAGAGGATGACGATTCCTGATTGATCTTCGAACCTAACCTGTCCGTGTCGGGATACACGAAACTCCCGAGCTCGCTTTGATGGCTCATGGATCAATTTCGTTTATTTTCTTTCATAATCCCGATATATTGTCGACTATTATAGTGGTTTAGTATTTACGTCATTCAAAATTTTCATATAATTTTTGCTATTGACAAGTAAAATAAAGTTAGGTTATTATTGTTAAGACATAAAGAGCCAAATGCGACAAAATTTCGAACTAAAATCAACAATCTGACAGTTCATTTCACACTGTTTTACTTAATCACTGATCGTTTACCCGCTGCATTGATAAACGCTAAACGTTCATTTAATTCTGCGTGTTATAGTTCAGTTATTATGTAAAACCGCTAAACGTTCGCAGCTGTTTTTCATAACAGTACTGTTTTGTAAATTAGCTAGCAGTTTTGTAAAACAGCCGATTCTACTATCCATCTGCGACATAATTATATTTATATAGGTATATGTATGACATCGTATATAAGTAATTGTATTATATTAAGATATATATTATAAACAATTTCATTATATATAATGTAAACTTGACTTTCGCACTTTAATGTCTTCTTAATTCTAATCTTTCATCCAAAAGGTTTGCTGGAAGAAAACTTCTGAATTAAGCAAGTCTTTGTACATTTTTATCATAATTGAATCTGTTTATGTTCCATGATTAGTGTACAATAAATAATAAAGAATGGGTTCATTAATTTATGATTATAGTGTACTGGGATACAGTTGAGATAGAAAGTTTTTTTTTTTATATTTGCTTTTAGCGAATTTATTTGCTTTATATAAAAAAAAACATATTTATTGATTGATCAATTAGATCAATTCTGCATATATTTGTTATACCTACTACCAGGTTTTATATGGAAAAGCTGTCAAAATTAAAACTTATTTAAACGGCCCTTAATTTAAAAAGTCATAGTTGACATTATGTACCTAATTCGTGAAGTTAGTGAATGATTTGCAATTAATTAGTTGATCAATGATATAGTTTTTGCAGTTATAGTAATTCCTCACATCGTTTACTAATAATTGAATTGATTAATATGTAATGGTACTTTGAGTTGGGTTGATCATCGACGCTAGGCGAAGATTCATTAATATGTATGGTTCGTGGCGAAAGTGGTCGAGAGTTTATTGTACAATCACAATTCTGGAACTTCACCGGTCAGACAAAGCTATCACATTAAAAGTCCCTTGCTCAGACCACTTAATTGGGTCTTTAATTATTGACGAATCGATTCGATAAGTACCACTGTGTAAGTCGAGCAGTAATTTAACGGGGAAAGTTTCTCAACGATGTACGTATCTAATTCTACGACCATTATGGTTCTAATCACACATTAAAACGAACGTAATAACAAACAAAATGGTAAAAGTTTAAAGTCGTAAGGTTGTATATTTTACTGGATTATCACCGGATGGATCCTTGTTACGCACCCGCCCACATTCAACATCATAAAAACAGAGTCTTACACAAGACTCTGTTTTTATGAATATTGTTAGGTTGTTAAAATAAATTTATTTAAGTTTGACTCGCGACTTCGCCGCGGGCTCAGCTCATGACTAAGGGCTCCGTTCGAGTTCGAAACTAGTCGGGCAATTCCCGAGAAATGCACGTGAGTAGTAACCGGTGAACAATGATTGATAATTTATTTAACGTTAATTATAACAAGCCTTATTCATTGCGTGGGATTAACAAACATATCATTATATGTATAAGTGCTGCTGGACTCAGATCACAGTGAGTCACTAGTGCTGCTACAACAAATCGGTAACGGCGCTACAATAAATAATAGTTTAAAACTAAAAAACACGCTTTTGTAACTAGTCGAACTAAAAAGTAGAAAATAATTTTCTATAAATTCAAAAACAAATTAGAGAGATTATGAAAAAAGAAAAAATATTGTAAAAAAGCGTGGGGCGTGTTCGGCGGTCGAGATGGCTTAGTGGTCAGAGCGCCTGGAGTATTTATCCGGGATGCGCAGGGTCGAATCCTGCTCTCGACCGTATTCTTTTTCCACAAAAACTCTAAGCATGTGTTAATGCTTTTCAAAGATTAATCTGTATTTGTTAAGGTAATTACATCTGTACGACATTGTATTAACTGCAAAGTTTGTCGTGTCGGTTCGGTCACCTGTATAGGGTATGAATATAGCGCTGACGTCACCAAAAGACGTATTAAAATGTGGAAGAAGAATTCGCGGTGGTGAGCAGAGGTCGAGATGGCATAGTGGTCAGAGCGCCTGGATTTATCCGGAAGCCGCAGGTTGGAATCCTGCTCGCGATCGTATTCTTTTTTCACAAAAAAATTATATTTTTAACTCAGGCAACGACTATTATTTTAGAAAAAAAAAAAATCGGCGTTCTGTGTTGTAAAAGTCAGGGCACAGTTAATTCTTAAATATATTTAAAATTCCATTCAATTATAATATAAACTATCCATATCTGTATTGCTTTTTATCGTCGCATTCAAATCGATTCAGGTGATGTTTAAAGAAAGTACCATATTTTAGTTAAATAGAGTAAAGTAGAGTTAGTAATAAATAAGTAAATTTGATTTTATTGACTGATTTGATTTGAGAGAAAAACTACCTCTCCAGTAATTGACTTCAGTGAGGACACTTAGCCTGTGTGAAGAGTGCAAATCATAAAAAAATATTTGACCATGTGCAGCTTGCGCATCTAAAGCTGTATCAACTTAATTTTTTTGCTTTGGTATGTTTGATTAACTTACCTACGCAAATATAAAGATATTGCAGAATTTCGTATTCAGCTCAAGTATCTTTAATACCATTGTAAAATGTTCATATAATTATGCTCCTTAAGCCTACAAATTCCTCTTATCTCAAAAATAACATTTATTCGTACACCATACATAGGTACTTGTTAGAAAACTAGAGATTAGAAATGATAGTGCATTTAACTATATTTTATGATAAATCATTCACCCCATTCACATTATTGTATTTCCATTATATTATTTCTTTGCCTGTGTTGGCGGACAATGAAATAAATGCACACGCTTTGAAATATACATCCTTTAGACGGCACCATTACCGCGTGTGACGATGTCAATATGAATGCGTCCAACTGGTTGGGTCTCTGGAATCGCGGTTTATGTTAATAGATAGCCTTCCCATTTAAGGGATCGATAAAGTAATTTCGTAAATCAACAGCCCCAATTAACTATGCCTAAATCAAATATTCCAACAGGTAAATTAGATGCTACCTACATATTTCAACGAACAGTCGTTCTTTCGATGGAATGTCCTAGTTATTACCCAGTTAACAAGGTATTTGAATAGTTCATGAAATAGCGTCGTAGCTTTTTGGGGTGGTGTAACCACATGTTTAATGAAGTGTGTGTGACCGGTGCTTACGGTTGGCGGCCCACGGCCGGCACGCCGCGCTTTTGTCAACTCAAATGATTCGCATCTACATATATAACGCGAGTATACCCAACATCGCATGCGACACGTCACAACTCACGACTGACGGCCGCCCCACAACCAACGCTACCACTCAACGCGAAATTAAAACTTCATTTTTAATGACGTGCTACCTACCATATGGCTCGCATAGTAGGTACAATACATAAACGGTCTGCACCCGCACGACTTTTAACGAAAACATAGTGTTTCTGGGTTAGTTTTGTACTTTTGTTCTCGTAACTATTGTTTGGTTTATATAAATGTTAATGTTTGGTTAATATTCATGCATATTACTATTATATATTTAATGTAGGTATAGGTATTCGTATAAGGTAACCTTTTAATACATACCTTTATATAATTTATTTACTTTAATTAGTTATACACAAACGTTCAGGGTAGGAATAGTACATCAATCCATCGAATACCAATTCATGTAGTCATTTTATACACCGCACTATCAAAATGTGCGTCCACATTAACTTAGTGTTCATGCTAACTTTACTTTTGTGGCGAAATAAATGTTGCTTATTGTGGCTTATATATTTATGTCAATCACTTTATAATTCATTTGCATGTGTGTTGCATGGTTGTTTTGTTGTCACAGTCATTCCGGCGCAGCTGCTGTCGGTGGTGCATACCAACTCAGGATACTGTAGACAAGGCTATAGGAGTAGACAATGGTGAAATTATAAATGTGCGTATCAATATGTGTTTGCCAGGTGGAGGCCAGGTGCTCAGTACAGGACGGAACTATGTTATTAAACCTATATTCCCGAAATTGGTGAAAAGTTTTGCAAAATAAAAATTAACGGCTAAGTTCGCGTCGACTTCCGTGTTCGTGTATAGCTGTAGACGGACGGATACAGGCGGACATGGCGAAACTATAAGAGTTCCTTCTAAGGAACCTTAAAAAGAATGTTTACACAGCTTATACTGTCTGTGGTTTTAGAGTGTCCAAATTATCAAAGGTGAATCTATAGGTTTACCTGATAACAATTTTTTATTTATTTTGAAATACTTTTTGCGTGGGTTACCTGCTACGTCGCGTCGGTATCTTATCAGCCGCCGTTGTGATGTTCTGCTTAGTACATCAAAAGTTCTGAGAGTAGCGTCAGATGCTAAGAAACAAATAGGGCACTGACCTCTACGTTATTGGTGTTTTGATTTTATTATTTTGACATAACTTTTAACTTTTTTATTGCTATATTTGTGCACGATATAGTCACTTTAGCACCACAGGTTTTATATATATGTGACAAATGTAGCACACACATTAAATTATTTTCGCAAAGAATACCAAGATTACTTATTCGTTGAATTGTTATGTATCTTGAAATAAAACGAATATGCATAGCAATGAAATTTCGGGAATGTAGGTAATTGAAATTCTACCTGTATATTAATCGTTGCTTGCTTCTCAATTGGAAATTGTTGTCGCTAACCGGTATATGAATTTGGAAATTTTAGCAACATCTGCCATAATTGATATGTTTTTCAACAGTCGCTGCAGGCTAAATTATCATTTAGCTCCAAAGAAATCGTTGCCTTGACATGTTCGTGGTGTAAAGACGCCTACCACAACAAAGAAAGTTGTTTCAATCTTCAGCGGATAGGAGAGGAATGCTCATTAGGTACGGTATTAACGACCAAAACTTTTGTCATTATTATCGCTTAACGCTTGGAGAATTCAAATTTGATACAATATCTTATTGTCTCCTATAGGATCGCAAAACAACATTATAGTACCACCATCGTGGATCGTAAAATTACCAAGAAGAGGTAGTTTTAAATCATCACTTAGGAAATCACCGAAGAAAAAAAGCGCTTCTAAGAAAAAGGGCAAGGATTCAAAAAATGAACAGAAAACATTTGTGATAAAGCCAATACCTACAGCGAATGTCAAGCCAGTATTAGTTTTTATAAATCCAAAAAGCGGCGGTAATCAGGGTGCCAAACTACTGCAGAAGTTCCAATGGCTGCTCAATCCACGACAGGTGTTCGATCTCACGCAAGGAGGGCCTGGACCTGGGTAAATATGAACTGCTTAAATTTTTAACCTTTGAAAAAGAGAATATACATGTATGTTTATTGTTTGTTTGACACGTTACGTGTATTAGATACCTACACAAATTGATTCCATAATAATATACTTAAATGGAAAAATCTAAACAATTACTTAGGTAGTGTCCTTGGTCCTAACGTTTAAATACAAAAATTAAATCTTTAATTGCATCCACCGTCTGACGTGACAAAGTCGATAACTGTTTTAATCCATTAAAATATTGAGACCTAAGCTCATTGCTTCACTCGCTGTGCTTAGTTCTTAGGGACAGTCTGCTTATATTATAGGGCATTAGGCTCTATTATAGGGCATTCCATCCGTTCACCGTCACGAAAGCTTTTAGAAATTCGTTACTCCTATTATATCTGATATGCAGATTAATTAATATAGTTATATCACTAAAAGTAATAAAAGGCAAAAGAGAAATTCGCAGTTCATCAGTATTTTTTTTGTCAAATATATGTTTCTTTATTCAAAAATGGATCCACTTTTGGCCACCAACTCGCCTGATGGTAAGCGACGGTGTGGCTGAGGATGGAGCACGTATATCCAGAATAAATCTATTCACTCTTAAGTAGAGTGGATACATTTTGGGAAAACGATAGTTGATGCAACTGCCCAGACCCGTCTCCCACAACGGTTGCACTGGACTACATCCCGAAACACGACTAGGTTGCTTCATGGCATGGCTTTGTCCGGTGGGTGGTAAGCAGCCGTGGCCCAAGCCTCCCACCAGAGTTGTGTTGCCTGTTTTGCACCACCCAGGGGCCACGTGTAGGGATTCCATTTTAAGGGTGCACTCCTACGGACGTGAGCAACTCAGCCATTTTTTATTTATTTTTTTTATGTGGAGAAATGTCTCGCATACCGCTCTGGCACGGGGGGACAGAGCGGTTATGTGGGATTCGAACCCACTAAAACTCCACAGTATACCTCCTCAGCTGCTTGAGGGCGGGACGCGGGAACGCTTTCGCACACAACCGTGAACCCGCTCGCAGCCGTCCGTTGCCGGACTCCCTCACGGGGTTGGGTATTGCACCCCCCCGCTACGGCACACCAGACTAATGGCGTGCCGCAACCACCTCGGAGACCATGTGCAATGGGCGTCAGACGACCCCGTGTCTGGACGCCCAAGGTCCCCTGCGACGGGTCAGGTCTGTGGCCCCGCCGCCTGCCACTACGGCCGCAGAGGATAGGGAGAGCGGCGCCTCGCAATACCGGCACTCCTCTTCCCCTGCGGCCCCACCGCGTCCGCCATCCAACGGTGGCGGCCCCGTCAAGGCCGCGGCAGGTAGGGAGAGCGGCGCATCGACATACCGGCACTCCTCTCCCACCGCGGCCCCCATCCCTCAGCTGCGGTGCCGCCCATATGACGCCGCACCCCACCTCAGTTGCGACACCCCCCATAAGGCCCGCAACCTACGCCGGCGCCGCTCCAACATGGGCTTGAAGGCAAAGCCCTGAGGAGCGGCCCTCCTCGGGTTCCGTTAGCTTCACCGTGGGTGACCAAGCCACGGCTACTAGAGCCCCCCCACCACGACAAGGTGGAACCCCTGGGGGGGAGTGAGCAACTCAGCCCCCCCACCACGACAAGGTGGAACCCCTGGGGGGGAGTGAGCAACTCAGCCCCCTAAACTTACACTCTGTTGACCAAATAAGAAAAAAAACTTGAGAGGTGTCAAGGGACACCCGGATGGAACGAAGATAAAGAGAAAAAAATATATATATATATATATATCTGGCTTGCTTTCTATAAGAGAGAGAGAGAGACAGACAGAGAAACATGCGCACGCCGCACGGCTTACAATAGCTTACTATAGCAAAAAGTGTCGTTACAACTTTTCGTCAAAATTTTTTCCGTCTAACCCCCTTTCGCAACGCGCGATAAGGAACTTCGTTCCAGTCTTAGTGACACTTGATAGTCAATTTTAAAATAATTGTAACTATCGTTAGGATAATATATACAATATACCTACAGAAATGCCAATACGACCACGGCTATCCTCTGAACATCACTGTGTCTACGGATTAAATTAAAAAGTAAATCTGAGCTACCGTGGTGATCAATGCTCGTGCCTACTCTGTACGAGAAGAGGCCCTTGCCCTGCAGTGGAACTGTTAAGGGCTAGTTAAGTTAAATTAGTTGAATGTTATGTAGTCGGGTTGTAATTTTTAGTTATTATTAGAAATGGCAGAGGAGATAATTATAACAAGTTAATTACTATTTTTAAAGGAAACATTGAAAGCTAATAGACAAGAACGGGGCTTGAACCCGCGACCCTTGACATTCCGTGTCATCACTCTACCAACTTAGCTACCTTGCTGTTGTTCGAATCTATCGAATCTCAAGTATCCTTGTATTCGTCTTAAGGAATAAAAAAATATCATAATATATGATTGAACAAGTTAATTGTAAAATATAATATTGTCATTCTCTACTCTCCACTTAAATAAGTTTTCTGCAACTTGCAAATTTGTGAGGCGTAACGGGTCTTCGTCCATAGAGATGTCAATGTACCAGAGAGTCTGTCGTCCTACGTTACAGTAGAATTAACTTTCCAAGTAGCTTAAATTAAATGAGTATATTTCAGGTGTATTAAGTTTGGAAGTAACACCCGGGGCTGTAGCTATGACTACGCGGCTACTATGGGTGCATCCGTACTCACCGCGTCAGTGAATTAGATTCCTACGTCATAGTTAAGTTTAATTTCAGTCTGGAGCTGTTCCGCAAGGTGCCGAACCTGCGTGTGCTTGCGTGCGGCGGCGATGGCACGGTGGGTTGGGTGCTGAGCGTGCTCGACCGCATCGGCACGCGACCAGCCGTCGGTGTGCTCCCGCTCGGCACCGGCAATGATCTCGCGAGGGCGCTCGGCTGGGGAGGCGTAAGTACTATATGACATCTAATAAAACATCTCTCATCTCTTTTTAACATGTGACAATACACGGTGTTCACTGTTCATCCCACTCGACAATGAGAGTATATAGTATACAACCAGTTCCGAATCAAATACTACATTCGCCACAAACCCAGCAGGTCCCACACTAATTGTTATGCCATATTTGACGTCCGATGACATTAAAATACGTGTACTTTAGAATTGACTTCCCAATACCAAGACAGTGGTTAAATTTTTTACGTCTTTTAATGTATTTAAACCATAATTAATGGTGATGTGATTGTGGGCTATCATATATATACACATAGGGCAAACAAAGCGTAGCATTGGCACCAGGTTGAAAGAACACATAGCTGACGTCAAGAATAGACGCTCAATAAAATCTGCAGTCTGTGAACATACGTTTGTTGCGCCGCTTCTTGTCTCCAGTGAAGCACTAGGAAGCGGTGAAGGCTGGGCGTTTTTGGGGACTGTCTCATTGTAATATATGACGTTCAAAAAGTACCATTTCAAATCGTCTAATTTGAATAAAGATATTTATGATTTTGTTTTAAACAGATAAACCCAACCATTTTTTACGTTTTTAACTGACTTAAGGACCGACCGACTTCTAAAATAATAATAATTGTATATTATTGTCCTAATAAATTGATTTTATTAGGACAAATTTTATTTTATTTTATTATTATATATATTTTATTTTATATTCAGAATTCTCAAATTTTTTTTATTAATTATTTATATGTAAATTGAAGTAAGTAAATAATGCAATTTTTTTTTTTTACTTTTTAGTGCATTTTTACTTAACAGAAAGATTTTAGGAGTCAGTTCTTTTTTTGTTAATAATTATTTTATGATAAACCCCAAAACCTCGCGAAAGATAACCGATATGTACCGAGAATGATCCGCGAGGCTATTGAAATTAAAAAACACCCGAATTTCAATAAAGAAGATGGTTGGCAATTACGGCCTGTTTGGAACCCCGTACTGAAAATAATGAAGTCCCAAACTACACATCACAAGAAAAATCAAGATACTGTAAGCGATTAATGCGTGCATCGGAACACCTTTTAGTTAATAATTCGATAAAATTGTAAAATTGTATCTCTAAATATAAAACGACTGTGACTTCTGAGTTTGTTTCAGTATTTCTTCTCATGGATAGTCTTAGGAAATACTGTCGCGATTTAGTTTTAAATACATATGTATCAGAAACACAATACTTTTATGAATTTTATCAATTATATGTACGGTAGACTGAAATAGTTTTAAATAAAGTGTTGAGACGCCTGACACCTTAGTCCTCCTACGACCTCGAACGCTGAAAAGTGTTGGAAACGTCAGGAAAAACAAAAACCAATAATACACGCGATTAATCGGGTTAAAAGTTGTTTTATTATAGTGGTATATTTACAAGGTGTACATGTGTACTGTGCCATATTCATACAGCGAATGTTAAAATATATTTTTTTTTTTTTAAATTTTAAGCGTTATGGAGTATCACATCTTACTCCATAACGCTTACATTTTGTTACACTTATGTTTATTTTATTGAATTAAATAAATAAATAAAAGAAAAAAACATGTAAACTTTAAAAATACCTGCAATATTTTTTTAATAGCCTAATTTTAACTTTGTTACAGTAGCAGCTTTTTCAGAATAAAGTCTGAACGGCTCTAAGAATAATGTCGTAGGCCTTGTCAAAAGACGGGGAATTTCCTGTCCTATTTATTGGTGGTTTGCACGGGTAGTATTTTGTCGCGCCGCACAAGGGCGAATAGGTTTATAAAAAAAAAAACTATAATAAAAGATTTCTTTTTGGTATAACATTTTTATTAATTGGTATTCAGTATCAGCGGTATAGTCACTTAAATATGTCACGGGTATAGATCGACATCTTGTATAACTGACAAAAATGATACATATTGCACCAAAACTCGAAAATTAGGGAGTATAAATATACGTATAACAGATACTACGTAATGAGTGTAGAGACATGACGGGGAGAATTATGACGTTATCGTTGTCCACGCCTGGGGTACATACTGGCTGGCATGCGTGAACGCGTTAAATAAATACGTTCTCGCCCCGTGGGAACCAACCAAATGGTTAACTGGCTATGACGTACGCGGTGTTCCGTAAATATATAAATTACCCCACAAAACTTACCTTTATTGTTATACAGAATTATAAACAGTTGATTTTTAATTCCATTCAGGAGAAATAACTAAGTGGCTGAAATTTGCCCAATGTGCGGACTTACTACAACAAGAAAACTTATAGATCGGTCTCTAAAGAGAGTTAAGGTTGTATTCAGTTTTCCTAGACAGCATTTCACAAATAATAGAACATATTATACTCGTCTAATGGATCTACAGCAAATTAACACACTACTTTGAAACTCATACAGGTATGTATGATAAGACGGAATGTTACAAATACAGCCAGGACAAAATCTTGCGAAGAAATATGTGTGTAATATAATGAGAAAGCTTTTATCATACTTTAAATCAATCTGGAATATAATAATAGACCTCTTGTTTTTAGATGATTATTTATTTATTAAATTCATAACTAGATATGTCTTCCTAGCCTTTTCCCAATTATATTAGGGTCGGCTTCTAGTCAAACCGGATGCAGCTAATACCAGTGTTTTACATGGAGCGACTGCCTATCTGATTTCCACTACCCTAACTGGGTAACACGATATCTCGTGGTATGACTGATTGTCAGACTTTCAGGCCCCTGATTACCCGTAACGGGTGTCATAGATTTTAATTTGACAACCGGAATCGACGACTTAACGTCCTCTCTACGTAAAATAAAACCTAAGCTAAACGAAAACGTTAAAATGTTATTTTCCGGAGGCTAGAATTAAGATTTCCCGACTTGTTATTCTGAATTCATTACATACTTAAACATTCTCTTGGTAGGGAAAATCAAAAGAAAGGTATACCTGATGAATATGCAAATGCTATTATTACTCGTTGTCACTTGATGTGCGACAATATGTTTTAACGAGCCCATAAACAAAGTTTATTACATTGTTCATGAAAATTTTAGTTTTCTCCAAAACGACAAACAAACGGTTTAGCTCCAGATTTTTGTATTATTCTTCATTGTTATACTTTACAAATAACACGGAGTTTTTACTTCACTGTATTTATTTAACGATAATTATATCTGACTGTCCTGTTGAGTAGCCCTGACTGCTATGCCGGAGGTCGTGGGTTCGATTCCCACTCAGGACAAATGTTTGTGTGATGAGCACGATCATTTGTTCTGTGTCTGGGTGTAATTTATCTATAATATGTATGCATTTAGAAATATATAAGTATGTTTATCAGTTGTCTAGTACTCATAACATAAGCTCTGCTTAGCTTGAGACTAGACGGCGTTGTGTGATAGTTGTGGAATATTATTATTATTATTATAATTATGAAAGCACTAAATTTCTACTTCTATGTAACAAGCAATGATTGCCATGATATTTTTAAATTAGCACATTACTTTTAAACAACGTTTCTACTATAAACGATTTTTAAAACATAATATTTACACTGCCTCGTTGGTCTAGTATTCCCAAGTTAGAGTTTTTCTGTCAGCAAATTCTCAGTAGCAGCTCGGTGTTTGGTATTGTGCCCAGTAGATGGCAATAGGCTCACTGGTGAGCAACAACCCCTTCGGGGAATACAGGCGTCTTGCTATATGTAATATTATCACTAGATACGATATTTTAATTGTTAACTCTGTAGTCTTAATTCAATGTTATGATTTACAGCAATGTTGTAGAACACGTAACTATCTATGTAAATAAACTAATTAGAAGCAAACAAGATTATACTAAGCTAAATCTTTAGAAGTATTACGCTGAGCTCACTGAAGCTGAAGCAACATAGCTGACGCACCAGCTTTGTTTCGCTAAGAAATAACAACATTTTGTTGTTCTTTACAGAGTTAAATAATATTACCTATACTAATTTTATTTGTTTACTTTATTTCGTTGTTAAACATTATACCTGAGTAACTTTATAGGCTGGACTGCTATCTAGATTTATGTAATATTCTGCCAACATTACCTTATCATTGAGGTAGAAGGAAATTACGGTCACGATAATGTGCCCAAAATGACTAGGTGTTTAATGTAAAGGCTTAATGTTGCGGTACAAATTTCATTCAGTGTATTTATCAAATCAAATATTTCTTTTAATTTTCTTTAATTAGCTATGATTTTTTAATATTGTATTTAATTTGAAACTCGTTTTACTACTAATTACAAAATAAAAAATGAACCTGTGTAAAATATTTTGCGGTCTCTGTTTTTGATATTTCGTCCTTACGTCATCATACGTCAAGAACTGAAAATAACGTCGAAAGTTAAATATACGTGAACAACTACTACCTACACTGTACCTACAAACAAATCTGAAGCAGAAAGTGGACACGAACTCGACTAACAATTTATGGAACCAAACCATAGTTTCAAAAGTTATGTTTTAAGCAGAGGTTTTCGACTACACGTACCACGGAGATTATTACACATTTAAGTGCTTAGTAAATCCAGATAAATCATTGAAAAGCATTAACGCATGCATAGCATCAAAGATTTGTCTGTATTTCTTAAGGTAATTGCATCTGTATGATATTGTATTAACTGCAGAGTTAGTCGTGTCGGTTCATTTAACTGTATAGGGGCTGAATAGATGCCAATGACTGACGTCAAAAGACGTATTAAAATGTTCAAGAAGAATTCGGGATAGTGAGCAGAGGTCGAGATGGCTTAACGTTCAGAGCATCTGGAGTATTTATCTGGGAGGCGCAAAAAAGTATAAAATTTTTCCCTAAATTTATCCCACAAAAACAAATTATAGTTATTCTTTTTTATCGTTTTTTCACTGCTGAGGTTTGTGACCACATAAAATATTCAGTTATTGGTGTAAGTATACATTCTACATATAATTAACCGGCCACAAAAGATAATTGGTAGTTTATTATACAAAACGATGATGTCAAGGTCTGTTTCAATTTTAAAATAATTACTTTTGAATTGACTCTTTCAAGCTGTGTTTTCGTTTATCATTCCTAGGATCCTTTATCGTATTACGTACTTAAAAAGATATTTCAACGGTGAAACGTAATTATTTTAGATTAATTTCCTCAGTTCATTGACCCAGTCCTGAACTTTTTTGAGAAATATCTTTGATTTTCAATAGAATTTGAAATTATTTACAAACTTATTTAGAAAGAAAGAAAGAAAAAGCAGTTAAAATCAATAACTTTCTAGGAATATTCAATTTAGTTTTAAAAAGTTTATAGGTACTAGGTATAGGATAGGTATATAGTCATCTAAATTAAACCGAAATTTTATAGAAATAAACCGACCAAATTCCATTTATTAAGACATAAAATAGGCATATAAATACTATCTACATGACATCCACCGAGCCAAACTAAATAACCCATTTTGTAAACGAAACGAAGCTACTAAATGTAATGTGTATTACCCGTTGATTACCGGAGTGTCCCTACGGTCACCTATGTCTAATAGGAATGTTTCGATAATTAGGTTATTGTCCTAGAAAATGCTTGTTGGTTGACCACTGTCCATTAATTATATTAACATGTTAGTTTCATTTCACATTCTTAACAATTATTTCCTATGTAAAGTTCTTAAAGTTGATCAAGCATCCTAATTTTATTACAGAATATAATACATCCTGTTAAGTATCACCTTTAATTAATTATGTCAATGTAATGAAGTAAAATCACCGAATACATCCGTTGCGTAAGTTCCCACGAGAGCATATGAGAGTCAGTAGAGCGAAATAGATTACATAAAGTTAAAGTTGAGCTGTTCACTTTTATTTTAATGCAATAAAAGTTGCTCCTCTTACCCTTAACGGCGAGGGTAGATTATTTGAATCCAAAAAGTTTGAAAGCTATGCTTTATATCATGAATCATATTATATCATGAAGCATGACTAAATGTTTGTTTTCTTTCCATAGGGTTACGAAGACGAGCCAATATCGAAGATTTTAGCTAATATTGGCGAGAGTGACACCGTATTACTGGACCGATGGGAGTTGAGCGTGGAACCAAATGCTGCAGCTGCAGGAGAAGACACCAGCAACGCCAAACCAGAACTACCTCTCAACGTCGTCAACAACTACTTCTCGTTTGGTGTCGATGCTCACATAGCCTTAGAGTTTCACGAAGCAAGAGGTAGGTGTTAATGCTTTATGGTTGTTTTATATTCGTGCCACATAAGTTTTTTTTAAATCTATTTAGACTTTACTTACTAGCTTACTATTGATCACAATCAAAACCTTAGAGAATGTGATGTTTTGGACTGGTTATAAATTTTACTTTGGTGTCAGACTACATTATTATGCCTTCGTCATATCAGTGTATATCAATAATTTCTTGAAGATTGGTGTACTCAATTTTATTCATCACGATATGAACTAAAAAATATTTGGATACAATCCTTATTTTTTCATTTCCTCCTTCTTCCGTTCCAGCAGTATTTTTTTATAATGTCTTCTCATTCCTATCACATTTCAGTTCTTGTTCTTCTTTCGTGTCGATAAACTGAGTTGCACTCTCATATAATTTTTGACCAGTAGGTCGCTACACATACTGCATTATCCGTGCACTTCATCAGGTCGTCTGTTGTGCAAGAATAAGGATAAGCAGCACAGTTTAATAAATGTGCCATCATCTGTTCTGCGATGCCGTAGTCGCAGTTGATTTCAGACGCACTAATGATAATCTCCATCTGGCTAAATTACACCTACATAGGCAGACAGCAGTTCCTCAGCAAGTGCAACAAAATCCGGTGGTGGGGTGTGTTTTGCTTTCCATATTTTTAACCGAGTTTCGCTGGTTTTCTCCATGGACTGTGCTGCTGTTGTCAATCTAAGGAAACTTTTACGGCTTTTGAGTCTACTAGGTAGCGTCGCAATATTGTACATTGTGAGTCTGCTGTCCGACTCTTGTTTGTACTTTACTATCGAACACGCAACGTTACTTAAAACGCAACTCTTCGCACTTCAGGCAGCGCAATCCCTGCTAAGGGGTAGATCATATTTAAGGGAGTTGGTTTCAAACAGCCCGTTATGATTCTACATGTCTCGTATAGAGTCACATCCACCTCTTTTGCATGTGAAGAATGATGCCACACAGTACATGTATACTCATCAACAGAGAAGCAGAGAGATTGACCGGTTATTCGTAAAACTTCTGGTGCTCCCCAAGATGTAGAGGTAAGGCGCCGCAGAATATTGTTTCGGGCACAGACCTTTGCCTTGGCATTTTGGCAGTGTTTTTTAACAAGCGTAACGACCTATCCAGAGTAATTCCCAGGGTGGTTGGGTGGTTACAGTGTTCACATAATTATTGGATATTGATCAATGCAACTTGATCGAAAAGACGAGGTAAATAAATATTATCCTTTTAGCGCGATTAAGTCCCGTTTTATTTTATATTAATTCAATAATTATGTGTTCGAATCGCGAAAGCTTAAAAAGTACTGTTACAGTGTTCGATGTTGATGTCAAGCCATTTTATATTAAGGGGGCGCCAGACTTGATGGTTGCGGAGGTGGTATGAGCAGGACTGAGTCTGAGTTGGGTTTGGCTTTAGGGAATTCATGACATAATAGTTTCCTAGTTCTTTCAAGGCACTCGACAAGTTTTCTTCAGCAGTTTCAAAATGCGAAGTTATTGCTAAGTCATCCCCATAGCTAAATGTTTGCGTGCCTGGAGAACTCGGCTGGTCGTTATTATATATGTTGAATAACGTGGGCGCAAGCACGCTTCCCTGGGGTAAGCTGTTTTTAGGGCATCGCCATCTGCCTTTTTTCCTTGAAGGTATACCTGAAACCGACGGTTCTGCAATATCTGACCTAAGATCTTGACAAAACTGTGGTGATTCGTCATTAGGAAAGCTTTATGCAGAACTCTCTTGATATTGATCGTGTCGTACGCTGCCGACAGGTCTACAAAAACGACACCAGTTATTTTGTTGGTTCCATATCCGGTTTCAATGTGTTCGGTAAGGTTAAAAATTTGTCCGGTACATGATTTACTTCGTCTGAAACCCGCCTGCTGCGTGATAAGCTTTTCCTTTACAACTGGGATAAGACGGTTTAGGAAGAGTCGTTCAAAGAGCTTGAAAGTATGGCATAAGGGTGAGATTGGACTGTAGCTTTTAGAATCTCCTAACGGTTTTCCTACTTTCAGTAGAGTGACAATGACCTTGACTTGCACCCATAGTTTTGGTATTTGAAATTTATTTATTTGTTTGTTTAGGTAAGTGTTAAAAAGTGAGTATAGCCATGAAAATGGTATTCTTCACTTGTTCTACAGTAATGTCAGACAAAGCAAATGGCTGACAGATGATTAAGGACATATCAATTGTTGTTGGTTTTATTATTGCGACTCTTATTAAGTCTTAATCAGTCAGAATATCAACTAAATGCAATAAAAATATTACGAAGGCCTCGTAATTATAATACACTCTCCAAACATATTTTGCATGTCGGATATTATGCATAAATAAACCCAATGACCCGTTTACACTTAGTCATGCACGATTACATTATAAAACAATCTATAGGAAGCATTATATAGCATAGGTCCTAAGTAGTTCAACTTAATAGTATAAGTATCATGAATTCTTGATTTATTGCGCTTGACAACGATGCACCCATTAATTTGTAAAGCAGCATACTGCTATTTTTTTAAGTGTATCCTTACTTAAATCTATAAACATATTGTACTAAAATGAAATAAAGATTTAAGTATTTATATTTTTACCAATGGAAATAACTGTAATAAACGCAATCAAAACAACGTTATTTCCTGGTGCTGGTGCCCGCGACTTCGTCTGCGCAACTAAAGGTAGTCTATGATCTTCCCCAAGATACAATCTATCTTCTTGCCAAATTTTATTATCCATCCGTGCAGTCGTATAATCGTGAAAAGGTAACAGACAAACAGAGTAACTTTCGCATGTATAATATTAGTAGTAGGCTCCAAATGTTCAAATGGATTCAGTTTGAAAGAAAACCACAAAGGAAAATGTAGGTACACAAAAATTTGGTATGCATTCATTTCAAATTACGTCTATTTCCATGTTGTTATGTTGTCCTGAGCTGGTTTCCTGTTAATAGTAAACTTGATGAGAACTCATATTGTTCCATTCGTATATTTCCATCGTTCCAAAATTTATTCACCAAGCTACCAACAACCGCAGACTTAGATACTTCGTCTCTGCGGACTCCGTTATAACTATAAGCGAATAATTGTGGCACAATAAATACTTTGATCCGTTTTTATTGATTCTTGTGAATTCCACATCGTAGTTAAAATTTTATGACATAATTTATTTTATGTAAATCTATTGACATTAGATTGATCATCGTGTTTATTCAACGTATTTTAAATAAGAATAGATTCATCGACTACGTTCAGTATCTAAGGGAATGACAACAAAAATACTTTAGTTTTGATGTTCGACACACTAATAGTTATGTTTTCTTTATCAGAGGCTCATCCAGAGAAATTTAACTCTCGAATAAGAAACAAGCTGTTCTACGGAACTGCCGGAGGAAAGGATCTCATGCAACGCAAGTGGAAAGGACTCGCCGACTTCGTGACCATGGAGTGCGACGGCAAGGACCTCACGCCCGTGCTCCGCGAACACAAAGTTCACGCCATTGTCTTCTTAAACATTCCAAGGTCAGACCCAAAAATTTATTTGAGTGTAGCAACGTGTTCTTCTGTTACAAAAGTGACGCCGAATATCTAACGAGTGCCGACTCAATAGTATAAATAAAAGACGCACTGTGTCATTTACGAAATTGAAACCGTAAAAAATACAAAACTCTCAAAGTTAAACCTCAATTTTAACAAAAAAATAATGGAAAGCGGCCGACACACGAATCAATAACACTAAAACAAAGTATTCAATTTATAATATCAATATCTGCTTAGAAGCTGAACGTTTTGCGTCTAGTCAAAATTAGTTATGGAGGTATATATATATATATATTGTATAATATTTACGGTTTTGTATCGTTCACAGTTACGGGGGTGGGACACACCCTTGGAATAAGTCAGGGGGAGCCTTTGAACCCTCCACTGAAGACGGCTTAATAGAAGTAGTCGGATTAACCACTTATCAATTGGTAAGTTGGTGACAGATCGATTCTTGAATTGCGTGATTTTGCGCAGGTACTACGTTTTTATACAACTGAGCCTTTCACCAGCCTTCTGTTCATCTCATCTTTACAATGTAAAGATAAAAGCTTTTTCAATAAACTTGTTGAACCTTATGTCCACTACCCTTGCTTATGAGCAATTTTTTTTATCTAATATTCACTGTGTAATGTGATTAGTCTAAAAACCCTCTCTCTATATACAGCCCATCCAGCTGATTTAATCCTATTTGTCACATATTGCAAGACCCACGCGAAGGAAAGCTTGTATTTTTTGTTGGAACATCACTGCTTAAAATGTTTTCGAGATTTAATTAAATATACCTATTTTTATTTTTGTGACTCCGGATAGTAATTTAGTTTACGCCCAACCCAACTCATGTGTTCTGTATCAGCAAATGAGAGGCGCATCATTGTACAACCAACCGTTTGTTTTTTATTATTTAATTGTTTAGGTTAGGTCAATAAAAAGGGTCATTGTAGACTGCGGAATAAAAGTGACGCACGTTGTTCAATACCTAACTAACCATAACTTTGGAATTATATGTATATGTTAAAAATTCTTTCAAAATATAAGTTGTGCAAACAATACCCACGCATAATATCGTAGGAAATATAAAAACTGGGAAATAAATGAGCAAAGTCCGAATATAGAGAGCAAAATTTAATAAGAATCTTTCCAAGTAGACTGTGAATTGTTCTTGGTTAAAAGTAAAAATGAATTCAGGGATAATAATAGTGGCAATTTTCTTGGCATTCGGCACTTAAGATCGTATGTTAGACAGTTAGAAATAGGTATTTGTAAATCATCTTGCTTTTTATATTTTACGATTTCAATCTTCTAGTTGTATTCACTTCAGTCAGTACGAAACGTTATCAATAGACGTACAATGGTTATCTTTTCTGTATTTTTTTAATATTAGTAGCGTTACGTCTTTTATCGAAAAACCTTCGTCGCATTCTACGTGACTGAAAATACACATATTTATGTAAATTAACAGGTTTTAAAATGGCTTCTGAACCTTTAACCGCAATATGATCAATTAATCATCCATAATGTTGTTCCGTGTAGCCATTACTGCAAGCAGGCGGCCACGGCACTTGCATCTGTCAGTGCAAAACCGCGAAGATTGTGACAACGAAAGTGATCCCCATGCAGGTGGATGGCGAGGCGTGTCGACTGGCACCCTCCGTTATCACGCTCTCCAGGCTCAACCAGGCCATCATGCTCGCCAAGAAGAAACCTGGCAGGACTATTGCACCGTAAGACTTTAAAACTTTACTGTAATTTTTAATTCCTTTTGAGCGTTGTTTTCCATCTACCTACCTACTTTCTTTAGAATATCAATGGTTCACAAGCTTGTTTAGTTCCACATTAATAGATGTAGTAAAAATAATGTTACCGAATGTCTACGAATCTACACGATTTTGATATCACTTGGGCCTCTGAGATTCTACTTTCAAGGAGAGAGGTTTAATAATAAAGGCTTTAATTTTATATTTATTATTCTAGCGTTTTCTTATGTTGAAATTGAATTCGGACCAGAACTTAATTCACGAATATTAGCTTTCATTCGACCTCTGTAAACACAGATACCCGATGTCCTAATCCAGTAGTTACTGTAATAATTTTGAGTTTTGTACTAGTTCTAAAGCTTACCGTGCTGTCCACGTCTTTCGAAGCTCATGCACCACACATAAATATTGCTGGAGAAGGTGTATTTGTAAATTCATAAAACAGTCTCGAGGTTAATCGTAGACATTCCTTGTGACAATAAAAGAAATTTAAGACTTTACAGTACTTAATATCTTTTTCGGGCCAGCACTTTTATTTATGGGTGCGAAATGAATAATGGCCTAATGCTATCATCAATATATAAAGTACCTTTTCTCGAGTGACCATTTGTTATAATTATTCCGGGGAATAGTATTAGTCGAGTTAAATAGATTTAAGAAAATTAAACTAAAAATAAATTCTCTTGTTACAGTCAAACCACATTGGACAAACTCACACTCTCAGTGAATCTCATAACGATGGCTGATTACGAGAGGCATCATTACGACAAAGAACTGCTCGCAAAGACAGGTACCCAATATGATTGTAAAACACATTGTTCGATAATTCATTCAATCAACACATTACTTCGCTGACCTTACAAAGTTCTGTGAAAATTTTATTATTCAATCACACGCCGCAAGTTCTGCCACAAAATATAGTTGAACACTTTTAGTTACTCGATTTCGGAGTTGATCAGTAAAGTTTAACCGGCGCTGTTAATAAAGATAAATCGATATTCAAGCTTGATTTCACTGAAACTAGCTCGCCGGGCTTACAAGTCTGTATTATTAATCGGATTTCGTCTAGTATTATTGATTTATTTGTACTATGAGTTTCGATGACACCTATTAATCCAATAAACATTATCATATTTTGTCAAATGTTGGGGCTCCGATAGAACTTTCTCTTAGAATTCTGCTTCCAGGCGCCATTTTGTAAGCGGTTTATAAATACGAGCCTATATTTAGTCCTCTATTTTCTAGACGTAGTTGGTGCGGAATTCAATTCAATATCTATTGTCTATGGCGTTACATCCCACATTTTAATTATTATTTTTAGAATTATTTTACAAGCACTTCTAACAAAAATATACTTTCACTTCAACCTTCAATATGGGTAGGTATCTAAGAATGTCAATAGATATACTTAGGTACAATGTGGGATTTTACTGTATTACTCATATTTGAGATGAGCCTTATATAAGAGGTCCATTACTTAAAATTGCTCATTAACAAACTCTTCAGGTTTCTAAAACTTCGCCTCCCATAATCATAAACTGATTGATGACCGAACCGGGCTGATTTGTTACGAGGTAATAAACTAAATGAATGGTGAAATATTTCAAAAAGTACTAGGTATAATCTCAGTAACTTTAACCTAGCTTTGAGACAGCAAAATTAGCATATTTTCAGAGTATATAAATATTTGTTAAAATATTTTCATGTCGTCAATCATCATAACCAGAGCTTACCTCTACCAGTAATTCTGTAAAGTTAAAAAGTCAGGGCCACTGTGGTGCCGCCGGGCGTGGCGTGCGCATCTTCATTAATTAATATTTCTAATTATGTATATAAGTTACTGTCATACGTCTAATTTTGACTTTTAATGAGTTCATACTTACATGCTCTCGGAGTAAAGTTGCTTTTGCTTTTGTAATTACTATAAGTTACTTCTTAAATATTTCTCATAATTCACAATCAAATTTTTGCTTTTTTCTTTAATTTATTCTATAACGAGACAAGCTTAAGTTATTGGAGTAGGTATCTATTAATTATTACATGGAAATATTACAAAGGTATTAACTTGTACGTGAACTTCTAAAATCAAGTATTATTTAGCATATGTACCATTTACATAATATTATTAATTTATATTTTGTCCACCGTCTTAGGATCAATAAATAGTATCGGCAGATAAAAATTATTAAGGGATGTGGAGATACTAGATAAT
Source organism: Xylocampa areola (assembly GCA_935421205.1). Classification (NCBI taxonomy): domain Eukaryota; kingdom Metazoa; phylum Arthropoda; class Insecta; order Lepidoptera; family Noctuidae; genus Xylocampa; species Xylocampa areola. Next base: position 9,302,275 of record OW285204.1, read on the forward strand.
TTTATTTGAAATATTATGTATTTCAAATAGAATTACTGTGGCTGTACCAGATGGCAGACGGCTTCTTACTAAATATCAAACAAATTTGCTCGCCTCTTCTGGTGGGGGGTGAGGTAACAAACAAGCAAAAAGAACTTGCACAAAAGCAACAATAGCTCTCGTCATTACATTAATAGCATTAGGTATCATACATACAAAAATTAAACACAATAATAATATTGTGTCACATAACATAGCATCACATACGATTAAAATCGTGTACTATCATTTTAACAATACAGGTAAAAGGTATAAAGGTATTTGATTACGAGTAGGAATCATATGCCAGTGGCGAGAGGGGTACGCCCGCTAAAACTACTCCAGTACTAATTCCTTCAAGGTGGCAGATCTTATCATTGTTGTGTCATTAAACCTATAATGCTTTAAGACACTTCCTGAGGACTTATTTATAATTAGTGGTGCCTAATATTTATTTGCTTTGTTTCAGCGGAACATGTCGGCACTTTAGATGTGAACCCTGCGGCCGACTTGGAGCAAATGCGCGGCCTCATTCAAAACATGATCAAAGAATCTCAAATATACTCGAACCTCATCGACTGGTGGTTTGTCGACTGTGAGTTTTCACCCATTGCTTCTTTTGGATCTAAGTACTTTCACTTGCCTGTACCTGACGCATCGGAGAGGAAAACTTGTGTACCTAGGTATTTATACCTTGACTTTCCTTAAAAGGCTTTCTATAACAAACTTCAATCGCACTGTTGTGTTTATGTTTCATTCTTTAAAATAATACTGCTAGATGACGAAAATATATACGTAATGGGTAACACACTGAACACAAATGTTTGAATTCAACATCCTCAAACTTCTAACAGGGGTTCCTCGGAGCACGAAATGCAAACATGTCCTTTCGCGTCCCCATTATTTCGAAAGTATGTCAAATGTACCTATATCCCATGCTTATTTTCTTTAACTTTTCTTTTGTTTCATGTACCTACAACATTTTCGTTTTAAGAACGGTCATTATATAAATACCGAATTAGCCTGTTTTATTAACCTTCATAGGTGTACTTACAGGCTTTGTAAACACTTGAAAAAAATATGCGAATATATACGGAACTCTTCAATAAGAAATTGGATTATTCCCTTTACCCACCCGTTCACCTACTCGGCAGTTTGCTGGCAAAATATTTGTAATACTATAATAATATTCATATGAGTTATACTTTCAAAGTCGTTCGCGTCTCATTGATATTTAAAACTTGGGTCAAATACGAAATATCTAGGTGGTATACAACATAAAGATATTTATTATTGGAAAATAAGTTAAATATGTGTTTTGTTAACGAAATTGTAGGTATCAGAGAAACCTCAAATTCAGATATACTATTATTACCAGCTGTGACAGCGGAGCGGTTCTTCCGGATCGACAAAGCTCAGGAGAACTTGCACTACCCGGCGGACATTGGGCACGACAACATCTACATCTTGGATGCGGCGCCGCACACGCCCGACACGGAGTCGACGGCCCACCCCGACACGACAGCTACCGGCTCGCTGGAGAGAACCGCTGCATCTGTGTCGTTGGACACCACTACCGGCCTGTCGGTGTCGCTCGACATCTCGCAAAGCGTCGACACACCCAGTGCCGCCGTCTCGCTCGACGTGCCCGAGTCACATCCATGGTGAGTTTTTAGGTTCCTCCACTGATCTAACTCACGGCACACGCGCTACCACCGCCTCGTGAAAATACCCTTGCCTTTGCAAAGAAATAAACATTAATCACCATGCTAAAACCCTGCAGGTTGAACAATTCAGACTATTAAGTCCATTTCCTCCTTGCCACTACGACACACTGCCCCTACATTTTAGTTAGAAGATACACTTAGCAACAATGTTTGGTTCAATATCAGATTAACGTTCGATCCAACGTAGTTCGCTTTGTTAGAACCACAGATACTTAATGAGAGCAGACTTAGTGTATTCCTATATTTATCGGGTTCAACTTGTTAGAAATAACGTTAGCGCCTATATTCAATCATAATTTCGAAATTGAACTGGGGGTCTAAAATGGCCACTTCTTTTTATTTTCATTTGCTAACCTGTCGGGAAATGCAAGTTTACGTAAAAAAAAGAATACTTAGTAGGTACCTACTAGGTATAATGTTCATGAATAAAACCTAAATTATGTAAGAAATATTTAGAGATCTTTTATTTTTTTACTTAAAAAAAGTTATTAAAAAAATCTCTTTCATGATGTTTTACCTGTTACAACTCAAAAAATATTTGCATTTCAAATTGGGATTTTCTCGAAATGAAATCAGTTGATTCAGATGAGGGAAAGTAGAATCCTTGTCTGTAATAAAAATAGCCAGTGTTCACAATGTGAATGAGTCGCTGAATTGCACCTTTTAAATAGTAGCCTCGTGTAACTGCAAACGTAGCTCCGGCAGCTCGGGCGCTATTGCAATTAAACCACCCACTGTGTGAAACTGAACGTTCCGAGATAGAGCTGGAAGTATATCTCGTTTAATATCAACCTCACAATTTACTAGGAATTTAGTTGTATTCTATATGCCATCCTTTGTCATTAAGCGCTGTTGGAAATTCATAACTTCGACAGATTAACGTTCTTCACTTCAGCTAGATTAATCTACTTGAATTTGTTCCTCTTGAATTTCTGTCTACCGGGGAATGAAGCTCGAAGCTACCTACCTAGATAAATAGGTATCCGATTTCAAATAAATCTGGATAATTTTACGTGTGGCTTACAGTATCATTCAGTTGGCTTATTTTTGAAATATATTGGAGTCGGAAAAATTTTTTGTACCTATAGACCAAATCACATTGCGTGTGTTATAGTAAATAAAAATAAGTTAATATATAAATTTTACGGTTTCTCGAAACGTCGTAAAAAACTGTAAGTTAAAATTATGATCTACCTACTAGCTTTTTATAGAAATACTATTTCTAAAACAGCGAATCAGGTCTCGGCAGTCCAGCGCGGTCATCGGAAGAGCTATTATCTCCCCAAACACCACCTCCTTGCGCACTGCCAACTGCTCCATCGACGCCGGTGTCGGTCCGGCCGCCGTCGCCAACGCCGCCGACGCTGCCGCCGCTCCCGCCCCCCGCCGCGGCGCCGCTGAGCCCGGGCACAGCTCCGGCCGAGCCGCTGTCGCCGCCGCTGTGCACCAGCCCGCTTGGCAAAAACCACGAACCCACCACCGACTCAATAGCGCGGTTCAAAACGTGAGTACGTTGACTTTTACCATCTAAACACTTCATTGTGTGTGCGCCTAGATTTTAGATGCAACGTATTCAATCACTTCAATAATTACCTAGTAAATGGATCCGTTAGAGTTCCGAGTGGCTCCGGGATATTATTGACCTCACGGGGCCTTCTCGAGACCCTCACTAATACGGATTAAGATGGTACTCGGTTCGACGAGGACCCTTTTTGTAACCTTTAGCTGAGTCAAAGTCATGATTAGTTTCAGCACTGTGTTATTTGTAATTAATAAGGTTTTCGGCCACTTGATGGAAACAAGGTAACTGGAATGAAATACTTTATAAAACAACGTGTGCGTTTCATGAAATAATAGTAATTTCTCAATTTTCGTAACCAGTTTTCTAGTTTCTGATGCGATTGCTATAGATATAGTTATATCAGTGTGATCACTGTGCTGTTAGGTGTATCGCACAAGTAAGCGCATTGAAGCACGATGCACACTGGGTTGAAACTGAAATCTGCACTCTATCTCTTCTTTCTTCTATTGCATGCAGCATTCATGAAAAATTGTTTGGACTTGACCAAGAAGTCTTTGGCTATAGGTGAGACTTTATCGATAGTACTAGCTATAAAGTAGCTTTAAACTGTTATTCCATAAATCGACTGCTTTATAAGCTTTCTTCTATCTCACTTTAAACTCGGTTGAATTCAACCTAATAATTACCTTTAGGAAATTAGAGCTTAACGCTAAATTATTTATTAATGTTTTCTAAATTTTACATAGAACAAAGCGAAGAACATTATTTATGAAGCAGTCGGTATTTTTAATAGCTGTAAAATCTATATTTGCTCTTTTAATTTAGTATTTTACTTTAAGAAGCTCATAACAATAAATTAATAATAAAATAACAGTAAACACAAAAACTTGTTGTTTTTGTTATATTCCTCCCCCTTAAAATTGCTTAACATATGAACATGAAAATTTCGTGAAACGAAACGATATTCGTTCACTCGGCTTCGATTTAAACAAACAGTTTCATTTTATTTATCTTGTAAAACTTATTCAAGTTTGGCAACAAAAGACAAAGTTTAACTTCGCCATTGTTTCAGAAATTTATTGGAAAAAACATCTGATGCTCTGCTCAAAGCGGCTAAAGTCGGCGATCTCAGAATGGTAAGACAAATAATTCACAGCAGTTTTTTTTTTTGGAGTCATTTTCTTAATTACGAGTAGGTATTTATAACATTAGAATTCAATTCTTTCATCTGATCTAAGTATTATAGATGGATGCAAATAAACACAATATCTAGCTACTTCCACAATATTGAGGGTCATGCATTACGTGTACACCGCCCGCCCCCCGAGAGCTAAACCGCACGCCAAACCTCTATTTATGCCTACTATATTTATAGAGGTGTGGCGTGCGGTTTAGTTCTTTAGAATCTTCAACTCCACCTCGACCTCAGAGTGCCTACCATTAGGCAATTCATGAAAAGGGCCATCGAAGAAATACTTCGGCTCTGCCCCTAACCATCCGAATCCCTTAGTTGTCTCCTCCGCCGACTACAGGCCGTCTCAAATTAATAAAGTCCGCCGTCCACGTCACGCTCTCCTCCGTCCCGATGATAGGATCACTGTAGCTCAAGAGTCTAATAAACACACAAGCACACTCCGACGCGTTCGACCGCCTCGTTATAGACCTCGCCGGCGAGGTCCACGTCCGTCGCGAAATGTCTCATCATGTCCGCCCCGATCCTTGCTCTAGCCGGTAGCTTTAAACTCGTCCCTTAAAAATAAGGAAACGGACATAATCCAGCTAGTCCCTCCCTAGTTGTCGCCCCAGTAACGCCTTAAGCCGAGGCTCGTGTCCCGCAGGGGACGCCCTTACTGCTGTGTTGCTTAGATTTTAGTTAGCCTCAGCTATTGTCCGGTTACGCAGAACAAACCCCTAAGGGTTAACAGCAAGTCTACGTCTAAAAAAAAATGCGGTTTGCTCACTAGGTGGCGGACACTGCACGGTCTAACAGCTCCTGATAATGCCCCGTGGGGGGCGAAACACGTGTAGAGTTGGTGGTAGTCGCAATTTTCATGGCTTGCGTATGTGCATATATTTGCAGGCGAGCGGTGCACAGGTAATGCATGACTACCCTCAATATTGTGGAAGTAGCTAGATATTGTATATATTTGCATCCATTGTAATGGACTTCCGCAAAGTAACGCCTGAATCTATTCAATAAGTATTATAGAATTTAGTTCTTTACCGCACCACATCTTTTAAATAATGCCAAAAAAATTATCCTGGAGTTCTACATGTTAGGTATCTACCTACTTAAAATAGTGACCATAGTTACATCGTGTTGGGCCTAATCCAAATTTTGTTAATGTAACACTAAAACTCTAGTTTCACTTAACAGTAACATATCAAACTGAACTGCCAGTCGGCAGCAGTAAACTTTATGTCTGTCCCTTAAGATGAAAGACTTGCACGCGGCGGGTTATTCCCTTCTGTCGATCGACGCGAGCGGGCAGACCGCACTGCACGTGGCCGCGCGCTACGGCAACAAGGAGATCGTGAAGTACCTGATCGCGTGCGCGCCGACCGCCATCCTGAACATGCGCGACAACGAGCGCGGGCAGACGGCGCTGCACAAGGCGGCGGCGCACAAGCGGCGCGCCGTGTGCTGCATGCTGGTGGCGGGCGGCGCCTCGCTGTCGCGCCGCGACCACGCCGGCCTGTCGCCGCGCCACCTCGCGCTGCGCGCCGAGGACCACGACCTCGCCGCCTACCTCGAGAGTGAGTCCTGCCTTCTCTGCCTAGTGCAGAATAGGCCCATTCCAAAACAAATAATACACAATTGCAGACATTGATAAAATATATTTTTTCAGGTCAGGAACATTTTCAATTAGTCTCTGAAGATTTGGAAACGGCCGTTTAAAAACGGACACTAACCGATGCAAGTCGGCACGGCAGGAAGCTATCAGGCAAACTCGCACTACCTGACTATAGTGATAGTGATAATATGACTTACAAATTGTTTGACTTTTTAAAACACCGAAGTGATATTCAAGATCTGGTGTAGGATTATGAACGTTTCATTAATAAAATAATCATAATAATATTATTCGTAATTATATTTTCATCAAAAATAATAATATATTCGAATAATTTATTGAATTTAATCACTGTAAATGTTACAGATAAATAAGTAAACTTATAGCCAAAAATATCTACTTAAAAACATTTACAATTTTATCATATTAGAGCCTTTAATTTTTACTCCATTTAGGTATGCCAAGTTTTTTCTACTATTGTCTTTACTGTAACATTTATAGTTGTAGTAAAATAATTATTAATCTAGAATTAACACTTTTAAGGTGAATCTTTTCGCATTTTGTTGTGAATTTTTCTCTTTTCTAAAATAAGGAGTGAGTGTTTTCATGTTCTATGAAACTGCTCTGAAGTAAAAAAGTGTGTGCCTTTCCCGAGTTTTGTATAAACGAGAACACAATGGAATGTATCCCGCACTCCGATACGAATACAAAAATGAAAAACTAGAACGTGCAATGCTATGCTGAAGATGATAGCTTTCACAAATTATGAATGCAGTAACTTGCTTGAGACTTTGCGTAATTAACATTTGAACTCTAAACTGTGCTTATACTTTTTTTCTATCTATCTGGAATTTGAACTAGTTTTATTATTACACAATTTATATTCCAACCAACATTATTAACATATTACTACTGACTGTGTGTGAAAAATAATCTTATATTGGAACATGTTAGTAATGTGAGTCAAACATAAAACTAATTTACCTACTGTGGGATACATTCACGGTGTCGATATATTTATTGTGTTCTATCAAAAGAACCTTTCTAAGTCCTCGTATACTTTAGGATAACATTTTACATCGCTTTACAGACGAATGACGATTCGCCTTTCCAGATTTTCTTCTAAATAACTTCAATTATGAATCCATGGGACCTTAACTTACTCTTACTCTACGGAATGATAAGTCTTTGTGATAATGTGAGAATTTCTATGCGATTTATTCATCTTATGAATTCCTCTGCGGACCCCAATAAGTACAGTTGTGATAGTACAATTTTTGTATATTAATTTGTGTTGCCAGCCGATTGATTTACGTATTATACATCAATGTGACTTAGTTATTTTGATAAAGCTATACTGTTTACTTGATGATTAGGCCTAAAATACTTAAATATTTTTACCTATATTAATTATACTTATTGTTTTGATGCAATATTTCTTATAAGTGTTCTAATGTTCTTATATAGTCTTCGGCAATAATATTTTAACGTCTAAGACTAAATTTTATACTACTGAGTTGTACAATACTGATATAATCGGTGTTGTATTTATTATGATCTCAGTATTTGTATGTATCCGTATTACGGTGTAGGTAATGTTTATTTCTATATGTCATAGTAATGAAGGGTTATGTGTATTATTGCGTAATATACTTAAACTTGTTTGTTATCTCATATTACGTTAATAATAATTATAAAAGTTAAGTGCACTCACTTGTGGAATGTTTAGCAAGTACATGATCGCAGTGGCCGAGTCGTGCTCGGAGCGGCGTGTCCAATTGTTATTTATTATCTCGTGTGACTATCTCCTGAATGATTTGTGCGTTTGTACGAGTTTGGATCGCTAAGTGTTGTTTATGTCTATTACGCCAATACCTCTACTAGTAGACGTATACCTAATAGTTTAGTGTTTATCGAATTTACTCGTACTACTCGCTGACAAGCGAACAATGAAAGACAAAGCTGTGAGAATTTTGGTCGTAATGTAAAAATGTAAGTTCATTTATATCGTAAGTGGAACGATATTCAACATTATACATAACACTGTTTTGTGAGTTTCTTAATTTGTGATTGTAGATAGAAATTTTTGATATTTAATATAATATTGTGTAGAGTATTAACTCGTTGTGTTGAAGAGCAGACTTTCGCATTCGGGCTTACATTGCAATCACGTTGCGAATCACAATCTCAGCTGTTTCCAATATCGTAAGTACTTCCCTTTGAAACCGTTGAAGCTCTTCAACAAAATTCGATGACATTTAATTGACATTGGGTAGTTAAAATATTATAATCCACGCATGTAGCGTCATAATATAAATATTTAAAAGTGAGATATTATCATATTAGACCCTACACTTTAACCTTTAAATCGTTAGTGATACTTTTCCTATGAGATATTATTATACTTAGTCTTGTACATAGGTACTGTAATGGAGGCCTTCATTCAAGTAGTGTATCGTGTGACTCTTTGCGCGATTAGTAATTATATCTCATGACCAAGTTCTGTCTAAGAAGGAAAATTTAATATCACTAGTTTTAACATTTCAGCTCTTACAGGAGCTGCTTTTGGAACGAATATTTACTAGTTTTATGAGAAAACCCACTATTCTAATACCAATGAGTTGCATATTTTACATGAGAAACCTTTATATGCCTTCTATGTATCGTCAATGTATAGGATATTATATTGTCCGGCGTATGATTTGTATTGCGACTTGCCTGTAGGCGTCGGTGTTGTTTCCTCGAACTGGTGCCTATACCTGCACACATTAGCGAGCATTATTGCGTAGGAGTATAAAATTGAATACAGAGCTATACATATGGCGGGCACTTTGACTACTTACATTGATTCGTAAAAAGGAAACCTTTCGTCGTATTTCTTTGATACTTTGACAGGTTTTGTTGACACGAGTATACTGAGTATCTGTTATAGATCTTTGTTGTTATAGCTAATATATTGTAAATTATGTATTATTATTAGTCAATTTGTTTCAGTATTCAACGAATACTGTTTTTCTTTTAAGTTCTAAACTATTTCCCTAACAACGTACAGCATTCCATTGAAATACTAGGCATGCCTTTAAAAGTGTTCTAAATTTTTCTTGGGTTTTAACTTTATGAGACGCAAGGAATAAAGTTGTAATTTCCAGTTATTAAAGTTATAAATTAAATAATATGAAGTACCTATACATTTCGCGATTGCCTTATTTTTGGGTTCCGTTTCGAAATAAATAAAAACTGCTTTTCTATCCTACTTTCTTCTTTTAAACAGAGCTTGAACTATGCTTTCCTTCTTGCTTTCCAAGTTGTTATAGATTAGATATTCCTAACGTTTCATATTTTAAACCTAAGCGCTCAGATTGTTGAGATTTGTCTCATCGGTTTTTAAATTATCTAGCCGCTAATTCCAGTTGTTATTTATGTCTATACAATAATTTTTCTCCGAATCTGGATCAGCGATCCTTCGATCCCACTTGCGCTAAGTAGAATCGATGGGAGTCTATCTTTCAAATGTTTTTGATGCGTTCAATTCCTTCTCATAATAATAATGTATGTAACTATACCTAATATATTCTATTATTTTTACATTTACACCATCTTGACAAAACGGAACCCTTGGCAAAGTGACCAAACTCGCATTTTCAAAGTTTTTCAAGCATGATATGTTAATGGGATAGACCACCAAAAATCCAAATCACTTCTGCGTGGAATATCGGTTATCCTATACCTAGTCGTATATATTATAATAAAATATGAATAATTTATTTTGAATGTTAATAATACATCAAATGTTTTGCATTGTTGAATTTTTGATAGTGATCCATTTAGCTTATTTGAGATCTTGTAATCAAAATTAAGTAATCGAAGTTTACACAGCTGACAGCATACCGCGGAGCACACATCTTCAGGTCAATTCTAATGTTCCTTTAATGTGTGTACTTATTATGATAAAATGTATTTTAATCTCAGTAACTTTATAGTATATAATGTAAAAGACACAATCCTGTAAAAATCCTGGCAGCTGCGACACTTGACGAAAGTGTGTACAGTGGCACTATATTAATATGTATGTACTCACTATGAGGTTAATTACTAATGTCGTTTGCTCCTAATTTTCCTCCTGAGTTTGCCAAGTTCCCTCAATTAATATTTTATGTATATCAAATTGTTCTGGTATAATACTGCTTTGCTAAAGTTATAAATCTAATCGTCTTGAGATACAAGTTGGATGCTATAAATAAAACCTATTAATACTGAAGCTGATACGTATTTTATTACCAAAATATTATTATGTTTATACACAATAAATGTGCCCTACTAATATATGTTATTTTTAGTAGTCGCACATTAAACTGGACTCTGACATCGATAAGAGCAGTAAATTTGGAAAAAGTTCAGTTATAAACCGGAAAAGTGTAGTAATATCCAACATGACTGAGAAATCTATCTTTGAAAAATATATGCAGTGAAACGATTAGTTGTGTTCGGAAGCTGTGTTGCACGATGTAAAGTACCGAGTAACCCAGCACTAGACGCTTGTGCAGATAAGCCGCAATATCTCTTCGCTGTCTCCGTCGCCGGTTTGCCTGCGACCTTCTACGGCGAGATTAAATGCCTCTCATCCATCATCTCATATAAACTAAATCCTTATAAACCCAACACCGCGGAGCATACCAAATTTGATTTTTCTTCTTTAAGTGTACGAGTCCACTTTTCAAGTACCTCCATCTACCGATAGAAAATACTTCCTTCTTAAACTTTAAATAAATAAAATATGTCTACCTCATAGTAATTACATACATTTACACAGAAATGCAATAAATATAAATCCATATGACTTACCAGAAAATTTTCAGAATAGTGTACCAAGAAACAGCATAATATCATCTATTTAAGTAGGTACTTTTATGAAATGTGTGTAACAGCACTTTCTATTCAATTACTCTGTAGTATCAAACTGGATATTATTATGTAAACTATTGAAAATTAAATGGTATTAAGTAAAACTAGAGTTTTGAGAGCACTCATTTCCATGTAAGTACATGATACTTATTTTTGCACTCAATAAAGTCACTATTTTAAATAAAATTATTAAAATCGAGTACATTGAAAGAACAATAAATAAAGTACGACCTAATTTGTGTTTTATTTCACCTCAGGCACTTTCCCTTCCCTTCTCCTCTGAAGAAAGGAAAGATACAAAATAAGCAAAGCAGTTAGAAATGAAGAGATACAATGAAATTTATTTAACAGAAGCATTAGTTACACAGATGTTATCATCATTATTTATTCATTACTTTTAGATAGGAGAGTTGTTAACTTCCGATATCTTGCTCATTCGTTTGTAAAGTTACACAGAGTTTAGAATAAAGGAGATTATAATATTAGACCGTATAACTAGCACGAATTATACGTATATATATAACATTAAATCCAAGACTTCAAAGAAACTTTCCGTTATTAATATTACAAGGGTATTGTAGAAAGAATAATTATAATTGCTTTGTTACAAGACATACCTGATTAGACCAATTATGTTCAAGGAAATAAATGCACTTTAGACTCTGTTTTGAATAATAAATAACCTAGTAATATCTTAGGTTTTCGCGATCACTATCGCGAGATTATTGGTTTTTGTTTTTCCTGACGTTTCGTACACTCGACGACGACTTTGACGTTTCGAGGCCTTTCTGCAACCACGAACGCTGCAAAGTGTTATTAAATAAAAAAACTATCAAACGACTCTATAAATTAGATTTTTATAACTAAATTATATTTGTAACTAAAGATATTTTACATGAGTTAATTTGAAAGCAAACTGTGGCACTATGCTGTTTGTACGAGTTTCTATTCCTCTCTACCAAAATGGTAATTACTTATTGTTTATTTTATTTATACGTTTTAAGAAGACTACCAGTTAAACAACAACAGTAGAAAAAATATTTGCTATAAAATTAGCCATTAAAAAGTGACCACATATAGAAGTAGCATGTAACAACAACAAAAGTCGGTGTTCACAAATATTATGCGCCTAAATTCTTTCCCATTACAGATATACTAGTTATACATTTATCCAGAACACAACCATGATTACGTAGAAGTATAACACAATTCATTAGAATAATGAGAAGATCGATAGTAACAAAGGATAATAGAAGTAGTACTAGATTCAAATGTTATGGCTATGCTACGACAGCGTAGCATACCTGACTACCTTAGCGTAGCCAGCATTATCGCGTCTGCTACGTCGTAGCAACACTCCCTTCTATTTATTGTTAAACTACCTTTACTGGGCAGGAATGGATTTCTCTAGCCTAGATAAATATAAAGTATTGATTTTTCAGTAAGTGCATCACGGCCTAACAATTTGATGAAGCAATAAATTTTAATTGAAAATTAGTAACGACAGTCTATAAAGAACATAAACATAGCTTAACATAATATAGCATCACGCCTGTATTACCCGAAGGGGTAGGCAGAAGTGTACACAGTTGAACACCCACGTTTCACTAATCTAATACGTTTGAACGAGTAATTCTTGTATATATATATATATATATATAAAATCTGAATCTCGGAAAAGGGTCCAACGACTTTCATGAAATTTTGTATGCAGGGGGTTTCAGGGGCGATAAATCGATCTAGCTATGTTTCAATTTTAGAAAACTTCTTTTTACTAAACCAAAAAAAACCAGCAAAGCTTGGTCATCCAGGTACTGCTATTATTAAGTCCTAGGTAATAGGTTATTATTTTATTATTTATCTATTATTATTACAGAATAGTGCTTAACCTTAGTGTAATATATAGGTCCTCAAAACTGTTCTAAACAGTTTGTCTGTGGACTCAGGTGAGTCTTTTATGTTTTAAGTTGGGAATTTAATAATATAGTGTGTGATTATGCATGATTTACTATGTATACTATAGATCATGGTGTGTGTATACTATCCAATAGGTGTGCCTTTAATAATCTTTTAAACCAGTTTTTATTAGTTTCTCTTCTGATGTCCTATATATGTCGCGAGCCTATTACCATCTACCGGGCTCAATGCCAAACTCCGGGCTGCTACTGAGAATTTTCTAACAGAAAATCTCAACAATACTTTGCCTAGCGCGGGAATCGAATCTAGGACCTCATTAGTGGATTTTAGGATATGTCTATCAATATGCGAACAATTAGGAACGGCCGGTATTTTCTTTGGTTGCTCTGGTAGATTCGCTCTCTCCCTTTCTGGTTTAAGATAGAGACATATAATGAAACGCAAAAAGCTCACTACCAAAAGAAAAGGGACCATCAGTGTCTACAAAGACTTGACCAATCAATCTGCCTAGCCTTTTCCCAATTACATTGCGGTCGGCTTCTAATCAAACGGTATGCTTAATACCAGTATTTTACATGGAGCGACTGCCTATCTGACCACCCGTAACGGCTGTCATAGATCTTAATTTGACAACTGGGACCGACGGTTTAACGTGAGCACGTTAAACCGTCGATCCGAGGTATAGAGGGGACTTGGTATGAAATTATGATCACCCATCCAAAGACCGACCACGGCAAGCTCAGCTTAACCTCGATCGATCGATCTGTGCGGCTGTTACTTAGCCACGAGCCCCTCGAGACTTGACCAACAACAATAATTATATTATTTTCTAGTATATGATTGTCTCGTTACTTTTCCTACAAATTTAAAGCGACCCATGAGATAAAGCCTTTTGCCTTTCTAGCTTCAAATAAATAAACCTACGCTTTGTATATTTGAGTATGTAAATGCATTCAACAACGTAAGGTAATTTGAGACCCTTTTGCCCAAAGCTTAAAGCCTTTTTCCTCTTTACTTTAAATTTTAGTGACTATTCGAGGATAATAAAAACCCTTTTATTGGACTTGCGCTTCCGTCGTTACACTTAACGGTTTATTTATAATGCAAACGCCAGGGCTCTTTAACTCCGCGTACTAACAAAGTTGTATAAGTCAGTCAGCAGGAGTTTTGTTGGCTTTATAATGCGTAACATAAGTCCAAGATAATACTGAAGGACATGAATTTACGTATATCATGAGGAAAATCCCTTGTTATAATATTGAACTTGTAGAAGTATATTTTTTCCATACAAAGCAAACCAATTTAAGTATCGGGCACAAATCCAAACTACGGGCTGAGAATTTTCTAAAAGAAAAACCCAATAACACTTTGCCCAACCTGGAAATCGAATATAGGGCCTCGTGCTCAGCAGTCGCGCTTGGGACCACAAACTATCGAGGTATTAAGTAGTAATCAGATGGTACAGAAAACCTAGCCAGAGGTAACCCTTCGGGAACAACCGGCGTGGTACTACGTTTATGTTTAGTACATCATTTCAAATGTAAGGCCTTGTGATCCGCTCAATGGAACCGACGTTATTTACGCCTCATATGTTCCGACGCGGCGTTTTCTAACCTCTGTATCATATATAATATTATATTGTAGAAGCCTGTTATTGTCTTGCATTCTGGGGTAGTCCCTGCTCCTGATTTCAGGCAATTCAGTCCAAATTCCAAAACGTTATTCTCATTGGCTGTAAGTAACTGGTGTGATTCTTAAGCTATGAATGTTTATAGAAAGAAAAACACGGTCGTGAGCAAGACTTGAATTCGCCTCGGGGATAAATACTCGACTCAGCTAGAACTATTTATCCAGGAAGAACAGGTTCAAATCCTGGTTAGGACCGTATTTTTCATTACACAAAAAATTTTAACTTTAGAGTTCTCCACGCTTAGATAATGCGTTGTAAAGATTTGATACTTGGACAAATTTAAGGACGTCAAAGCATCACGCCTGTATAGTGTAGCTTGAAGGATTATGCAGATGTTGAACATAGACCTATATTTCGCCGGAGCATTTGTTATGGCTTAGGTATATTATTTACTCAAAAAATCACATATATTTACCTGTTACCTGATTATAAACCCGCAATCGCAACCCAGTAACAAGTCGCGCGTACTCAACGGATCATCGCAAATGATCTATGTAGGTATTATATCTACCTATATAATAAATACGTCGGTAAAGTTAAATATTCCAGGAATAATTGAAAATTCAATGAAAGAAATCGGGAATATTCTTACACAATGTTATGTTATTTGCAAGCATTTCGATTTTATTTTTTACAAAAACTTTGTTTCTTAAATCCTCTTTACTCTTTTGTATCAACAAT
This sequence comes from Xylocampa areola, assembly GCA_935421205.1. Lineage (NCBI taxonomy): Eukaryota > Metazoa > Arthropoda > Insecta > Lepidoptera > Noctuidae > Xylocampa > Xylocampa areola. Next base: position 9,317,527 of record OW285204.1, read on the forward strand.
ATCACGCACAATATTGGGTTTTATTACGTTTTTATTTCGCCAGGTTTATAGACTAGTTATTAGATAAGGTTGCGAATAGACGTGAACGTCAAATAAAACGTGTACCTATGCCTACGCTGTATATCTAGCTAAGTATATATATCATTATTTAATATAGCCTGCTTAACTCGTAAAAGTAACAGCTTGTTCGTGCAAAAATATTTTATTGCGATTTCTTTTCTTGTGCTCTGGTTGATTATTTATTTGAAAATGAATGATGAGAATCCAATAAAGTTATACAGAATCAATGTATGCTCTTCACAGTTATTTAAATATATAAGTAGTTACTATAAAAACAGCTAAACACTAACGATATTCACTACGTATACATATCCTAAAAATAAGATTTAAAAAAAATCACAAAGCTCGAGCGCATTTTCGTGTTACACAAAACGCTCAACAAAATAACAATCCAACGGTGACGTCACGTACGATTTGAAGAAAGTGGGTATTGTAGGTACTCGTAGCACATTTGTACACGACAAGAGTATATACGATGAAATTGCAACTGATGTTCAGAAAATATTTACCTATTCGAACCTGGTTATACGGGTAAACATTCTCATGCACGAGCACCTCATAAACCTTTAATGGGCTAAGTGATTATTTCGAGCTACATAGAACGTGATAATATAATAAATGACTACGATGGTTGAACAATGTGATGTTACCTAAAAACAATTTATCGCATTGTCTAAAATAGAATAAAAATGCATTAAAAATTTCCCATTGAGACCACTTTAAACCTTAGTAGGTACTTGACAGTAAGAGATTACACAAAATCGCCACAGTCAGGTTTACCACAGATCCCATTTTAGACTTACTTCCTTAATTTTTTCATGTCTTTATACTTCACAACGGAGGTGAAGGGCCGCTTTATATTTTAAATAAAATTTTAGTAATTAAGAAAGAAATGATGTGTTTGTAGATAAATATAAGTACCCATTGATAATTTTTTCTCACATCGATGGTAATTACTTAGTTGATGTTTTGGATATATTCTATTACCATTGAAACTGATTGGTAATTCTAACACCAGGGAGTTAATAATCAGCTCTATAATTTACTATCACAAATAAATAAAAAAACGTATAAATAGAACAATATCGCTAGCCAGTGGCTACTCTGAAAAGTGTACATCTTGGTTAAAATTATTGCATTGTAATTATCCCAAACTCGTGCGTTATTGCTATAGCAAACGCCTGTGGTCCGCGTGTGCCGCATGTAGTTGCCTTTATAGTCGCAATGTTGCCGATATTGACCACACGACCGCGACTACACTTTAACGTGACTGCTAATTGTCGCATGAATAGAAGTACGTGTTTTCATATAATGTTGTATCCAGCTACAGTTTTGTCGATGTACTGCGGTTGTGGTTGTGGCATGTCTGAATATAGCCTTTTTTATTTGTGGAACGCCGTCATGATCGTTTTGCTCTACGAACTGAAACACGGTCCCTCCTACGGCCTATCTGTTGGCTCGCTAATGACCAGACACAATAGATTGTTATTGTTATGAAGTTCAATTTTGTACCTTTCTCGTTCGAAGAGTTAATCTCTACCGGGATTCGGAGATCTTAGCTGCATTCGCCGCAACCCTGGCAGATGTCTGAGTAAAGTAAAGCTTTAGTTTATAGGTAATATATATCTTGTAAGTATATGGTCAGAAGCTGAATAATCAAATATTCATACCGTTACTAACCTACTTTAATAATTAATGGCAGGTGTGTTCACGACTCTGTGTTCAATGTTATCTTACGTCAGTAAATTTTACTCCGTATTAATATTGGTAGGTATGTTATTGTCAGTAGCTCAACAATGAAGAATACAAAATAATAGGTACAATAATTTATGGACCTGCGAAATATATATACTTGGTTTTTAATTCTGGTCAGTTATAATATAATAATAATAATATTTATTTAATTCAGACCAAAGATCCGTATTGTGTTAGTATAACCTGATTCATAATCTATGTTAGTAAGAAGACCAGAGAAATACATTATTAAAAGTCTTTATTTTTTTATCTAATGCGGCTCCAACGATGTTCATGAAATTGATAGATGATTCAATATGCAGGGGGTTTTGGGGGCGATAAATCGATCTAGCTAGGTTTCATTTTTAGAAAATGTCGTTTAACCAAAAACCGAGTAAAGCTCGGTCATCCAGGTACTATATATAATATGCTTAATCTATTGGTCTCATATATAATATCTCAAAAAATGTTTTCAAAGACTAAAACGGACGAAACAGAACCGTAATAAAAACGCATATTCCGTTTTCGATAATAATAATATATACAAATTTCGTACATACAGAAAGTCGTTTAGCCTATATAACAGTCATGTCATTATGAACTTATAATGGGCTTGGCAATTATGTAAGAAGGCCATTGCTAGTCGAGAAGGAAGGCAGATGGGGAATAGTTCTTCTGAAGTCGTCGACTGTGCAGCAGAAACTGTATCCGATGTCGACACGGTCAGGTTGCCACCTGAGCCAGTTGAAGGCACTGTTGTTGCGGCAGCGGTCCGTGCAGAATTGGCGCGCGCGCGCCTCAGCCGCCGTGTAGTGGGGGTTGTTGATGCTGATGAACGCTGTGCCTCGGCGACGAGACGCGTCGTACACCACCTAGGTTGCAATTTAGGATTAAAGCTTGATCTTTCACGGGTTTTAATAGAGATTTGTATAATGTTACAATCGATTTAGTAGAGGTATCCCTGTAAGTGTATTGTAATCTTGTACTGGTTGTTCATATTTTAAATAGTTAGAAACAGTATGAAATGCCGACTTTGAGTAATGGGACAGCTTTTCTGTTTTCTATTTCGTATGACTTATGTCTTGAGAATATTATAAACAATGTTGATGAATCACAAAAACTTGAAGAAGCTTAGAAACGAATATTTACCTTGTAGAAATAAAGTGGTACTGGGAGCTGATTGCGTTCCCGGATTAAGTAGATATCGACGAAGTTGTTGTTCTGGTTACGGAGCTGTGTCACACCGAATGTACCGGTGTAAATGACGGTGTTGTAGTTAGCTGCAGAAATACGCGCACGGAGATTCTGCAATTATATAAATAGAGCATCAAAAGAGGACCCATACAACCATGAACCAAATCTCTAATAAAAATACACGTACCTGCTCCAGCCAGTTCCAGTTACCAGCGTTAAATGGCTGCCACTGGGGAGCCGCGTTAATGAAGTAGAATGTAGCACGCTGAGCAGTAGCAAACACGTAATCACTCTTGGCGGCAAGGTGTCCACGAGCCATGAACTGCTGGCTTGTAATGTATCTATTAGCTAATGTGCTTCCAACATATGCGGTGATGGTCGCTCTCTGGTGATTTTGAGTGTACATAGTATTGATTGCAACACCAGGGAAGAAGCTGCCAGCTGCAAACATTATAATAGATACAGAAATTGTGTTGGTTATAAACAATGCAAACGTAACTGTTAAGTTAACAGTTGCAATAATAATTACCTAACCAGCTGGGCCTGTCAACCCCGGTTTGATGAATGCCATTTTCACGAGTCTGATCATACCAGACGTACAGAACTTCCAAACGGTTCTGGTTAAAGCATGAGCGGTACAGGATGTGGAAAACACCATTGACGATGTAGCCCACGCTAAAACATAATAGAACCTGATTTAGATAACATGAATAATGGAGCATCACGCAAAAAAAAACAGTAAGGGTGGGGAATAGAAAACCCTTTGTTGTTATTACTTCATCAATGACATTTCTATGCAGGAGTATTGCCTTGCAAGTTGTAATTCATTATAGGTACTAACCGAATAACTATGTTGTTACCGAAACAACGGGTGGAAGTAGCTTGAGCTTCGCTGAGAGAGTGTGCAGAGCAAGTCAGGCCGCCGAAGGCGCGGTTCCCGTTCAACCAACCGGCACCGGAGATGAGATTGTTGTTCACACATGTTGCTGTCTACAAAGGGAGACAAATTGTATACTGTCATGGTTAATACTTATAAAATATATTTATGTGTGACATATTTGGTGTTAAAAACGCTGGGCAACGAATACTTAACACTTGCGTTAAAATTACATAGATGACTACAAATAAAATATAGGTAGTACATATTATAACTGTGTTTAGAACTTACAGCGACGTTTCTTGTAGCGGCTATATTAGGATGGCGAATGTTTCGTCCGGAGCCGGTGCACGCGATCACAATTTGTTGACCGGTGTTAAGGCGGATCTGACCGGAGTTACCGCTGGGGCGCAAGTAATTGTTGTTGTGGATGTAGACTGGCTGAGGCTGTCCGAGATCGCCGTTTACTCTGAACGTGCAACCTAAACACGAGTGTAAATATTAAGTGTAGTATCTTACTCTATCCAGGCCAGATACTTAAATAATAACGGTGAAAGTCATGATTTTAACAAATTTTTATAAGATGTAAGAATAGATAAGCTTGATATTGGTTAAATAATGGATAACAAAGGTTTACCGTTCCTGACTGCTCCCTTAATGTCGTCGTTAGTAGTTGAATTAGCCGACTGGTTTTCTTCAAATTCCAACCAGGCATCGAGGTACTCTTCAAATTCTTCTTCGCCGAGAACCAGAGCCAGTTGTCCTGGCTCCGGCATTTCCGTCGGCAACGCTGCCACTGCAGCCAATAGAGCTGTTAGCACTAACACTAAACGCATTTTTGAGTATGGCACAACTTGCACTACTATTTTGTGGAACAAAACCTACGTTTTTATAGCTTTGTCTTTATTGACAATTTTATCAAAGGAGACTTAACCCGATTAGCACCCATTATCATTTTTTCCATCAACATATTTTTATATGTTGTCTTTCAGTGAAGTTCCGTATATATTGAACTCCATGATTTTTGTTAAATATGTCTGCAATTTTTAATATTGCAAATATGAGTGAGTTAGTCCATTGATTGTGCGTAATTGTTATAAAATATCTTTTTCTTTTAAATGTGAATGTAGAAACTTAAAAAATCTTTTTTCGCTTTCATAAAAGTACCAGGTTGACAAGGTTTCCTACTAACAAATAAATGCAAACAGTTGTTAGATCAGTATTTCGAGTGAAGGAGTGTTATCCGTAGACGGCGTCAGCAAATGGCTGATCAGTAGCACCGTAATCTTCTCATCTCCATGATACTGGGTTCATATCTCAGAATAAGAATAATACACAGTTCTAAATAAATCAGATAATATTCCACTTTCACAATAGTCACCGCCCTGTCTAAGAGATTCCCCTTCGTACAGACAGTAGACACTAATGAAAACTGCATTAAAATACGACCAATATGTAAAGATACGTATACGAGTACTTATAGATGTACTTATTTTTAAAGGATATAATAAAATAGAAAAAAATATGATGAGGATTATAAAAAATCGAATTTGTTTTTTCAAAGAATCGCTCTAGATGTTGGGTTTTAGTGTATGTTATGCTAAGAGATAGACACATACGTTCACCACGCATGTGTGTGTTTGGTGTGATGTATGATTATGAGCGTGTTTTGGGTTTGGATGATTTTGAGTTTTTGAGTTTGTTTTTTTGTAATTGTTCCTTTTTTCTATTTGTGTATACCTTTCTGCATCAGTGGAGCTGTCTTTTAATGTCAAAAGTTATGGCACCATGGTAAAGAGCTTATCGTCTGTAGTAGAAGGTATAATCAAGCGTATGTCAGCGAAGTGGTTGGAACTTGTTTACATTTAATAGGGGAATATATTGATAAAGTTGAGTACATTTTATAAACATAGTTACCGACGAAGCAAAAAACCTTTCAGCAAAACTTGTATTGCAGGATTTGGAAGAACAAGGTATTTTAATACGTTTGTGAGCAGATATGGAATAAAGTAGTCTGGTTCTAGTAAAAATTGTTATTCATAAAGTACTTTTCCTCCACGTGGCACTGAAAATGGGACACCTGGTCCGGTGTTATCACGTTCATTAACTCTAACGAGATGAGAGCATCTTTTGAATTATAGCCAAAACACATGGTGCCATTTTTGTGGCAATGATTTATGTTGATTAGGTGAGTAGTTATCCTCATGTTGATGTAAGTATTTTCCTTATGGTATTACCTGTTCCTGTCTCATATTTAAGGACGTGGGCAATACTGGTGATACTAAACACGAATCAACAAATAATCATCATTAAAAATAAATGTATAATAACTTTCGTGAGGCATATTCATATTAGTTATTGTTCACCGGTTACTACCACCGGTTGCGAGTCTGACTCGTGACATAGCCGCGGACTCAGCTCATGACTAAGGGGTCCGTTCGAGTTCGAAACTAGTCGGGTAAATCCGAAGAATGTACGTAAGTAGTAACCGGTGAACGATAACTAATATTAAAAATAAATGGTTTTTTTTTGTTAACTTAGAAATTCGCCCCTAATTTTGCGCGCTACAAAAACCAACACATGCAAAGTCACCTCAAAATCAAATAGGCATAGGGCCCTTTGACAATGCCAACAACTTATTCTTAGATGATTTACATAATTATGCATATTTTTTGTCATATGCTCTATAAATATCACACGGCTACCTACAGGTCAACATAACACTATGCAGTGGACATTCATAGATTTCAAGCATACTTATATTTTATCGTATCTCTTAATATTAATTAAGTTGGCGCGGTTGGCGCAGTGGTCGAGAGACCAGCTGCTGCGTCGCCTGTCGCAGGTTCGATTCCTGCAGGGAGCAAATATTTTTATGATCTACCGATAATTGTTCCGGGTCTGGATGTGTGTGCATTTGACATTATATGCCTGTAAAAGCACCCACGATACAGGAAGAAACTTCGTAGAAAGGGCAACGATTTATCTAAAAAACATTGCTTATTAATGAGTAGATCGGTTTAAAAAAGTTAAATTTAACCTTTAGCCGCAATACTTTCTAGATTTGATTAAATGTTATTGAAATACCTACTTAAATAAGATCCTAATTTATTGGGTAATTTCCTTATAAGGTCAAGGTATAAGTCAATGTGTAAGTAAATGACTTTAAGCCATAATTTAATTTTTTAGAATAATTTTATTATTTTCTTACTGTTTGCCATTGGAGGAGCAGTTTTCGTCTTGCTAGCACTATGGTAATTACAAATAATTTGTTATACCTATCCATTTAATTCTAAGCTTAAGTGAATGTAGTTGACTTATATGTTAAGCTTTTCAAAGGAAAGTACCTAATAAATAGGGACCTTATATTAAAGCAGGTAGGTAGGTATATTATGAACTAGGTACTTACATCTTTACCATAATGTCATCCTTCAACATCTTCTGTTTACTGAACGCTGGGCCTATAAGAAAATAATACAAATGTTAATATTTTTTAATTAACTGCTCCATTGGTTTAGTGGTAGCAAGGAGGTCCTGGCTCGATTCTGGACAAAGTGTTATAGTTTATTTTTAAAATCAAAATATTCCAATCATCTTTAGTATTTATTAATAAAACTGCTATTTTTGCACATTGAATATATTTCTTAATTTTTTTTTTTTTTGTTAGATAATATTAGCGATCCAGAAACCGAAACCACAATTTGTGGAAACATGGCCCTCTGTCCGAACGCTTATAAATTGAAGAACCATTGCACCGATTTTGATAAATTTATTACTGTAGCGTAGGTTAGTGGCCCAGGAAACATAATAAATATATTTCGTCACGCTATCGCTTATAGGTACTGAGCAAAGCATGTATGGATCCAGGACGCGTCCTTTACAATACATAAAGATTTACAGTTGAAGAACCAACCGCTTTACATGGAACTTTCACTGCAGGAATAGGTACTTAAAGCTCAACCCTTTAAAGGAAATCATCACGCCATCGTTCATAGGGGCCGGGCTAAGTATATATTTTCAACATTATCAACGACTACGCAAAATAAAAATAATAGTTAGTGTTTGCTGGATTTGAACTAGATATCTGCTAATCCCCGTGATAATAACGGAACCGTAATTGACAAGTATCGAGTTCGAATCCAGCAACACTTTATGTTTTTGTATTTAAATTTACTTAGTTGGTACGACGAAGTTATACGATATGATATTAATTTCCGACATCCACGACGATAAAGTCACGGTTACAGCTAGTGATTTCAAAAATATACCTATTTGAAAAATCAGTTTATGATAACGTTTTAGTACCTACCTGCATGATATGCGACTGATAATTACATAAAAAAATAATGCAGATGAGTGTCAGTATTTGATTGATTACCTCAAAAATATTGAGCCTGATACACAAATATATATCCCCAGAGACAATATGATATTATTAATATAAATAAGATTTTCTTTGTTACGATTTTTTTTTTACTATAAAGTCATGAATATATTCCGCTAAAATAATTAGGTTATCCCGTAAGAAGAAAGGATCTTTTTAAGTAACGAATTTAGAACTTTTAATACCAACCCACATTCAATTAACATTCCAACTCATCTCATACAGAGGAGGAACAAGTATTAATTAGATACGTGACGGATTTACCTGCCCCAAAATTTTATGAAGGATCATTTGTTTCAGCCATTGTAAGCCTGTTATACCGTAAATGCAAAATACAAATGCGTAAACTGACGAATTGAAAATACACTAGTAAGGCATCGTAGATCTAAAAGGGGTCAGCTCATTATTATAGCACATATCATTAGTGTTAGATATATTGAGATAAATATGATGAACCGACATTAAAATAAAATGTAATATATTCTGTTAGGATTTACCAATATTGCAAAATAGCAACATTTTATTAATTGATTTAAGTGCATGTCAATAGAATAATCATAACCCTACTACGTAGCAATTATCCGTTCCAGCATGTAAGTACGCTCGCCATGGATATTATTTATTTATATTATTTATTTATCTTTATATCAAAAAGGTAGGTATATTATATTCTAAGCCCCATAAAACCGTTGCAATGGTTTGACTGTGAGGTCAACGAGTCTCTAGACATTACAAATTAAATGTACTTATAATTAAATATTATATAGGTATTGCAACTTATCTCAATACATTTCTAAATAATATAACTTTAATTTAGTTCTTAGATGGGTGACAATTTTTAACAATAAGACGATAGAATTCCCCGAATGTCTAAGAAGAGAGGTAGGTACCCTGTACACCTCTGTATCAGATACATCTACATAATCACACAACTCCAATATCCGGACCGGAACTGAGAATTTTCCTAAAAGAAAAATTCAATAACATCTTACCCTAAAAATCGAACACACGCCGCCGTCAGGCTCAGCAGCTTCGCATGTGACGCCTGATGAGGAAATCTGAGTGTCAAAATACTTTATGATATCTATCATAACGAAGTTATTAATCGTTCAGATGGCGATCGCGTCACCTAATGAGATTCGGTTGAATATCGGAGTCTTATCTTTAACTAAGACTTCGATATTCAGACTCAGGTTAGACTGAATGCTGACCTCCACATTGAAAAGAAGATAGAAAGAACTGGCATGATGATGAAGATCATTCGCCTCTTCCTGCCCTGGTCCTACGATATTTAAGATCAGCGCAATATGATGATGCACTCACTCATATAGGCTATATTATTTGTAGCGCCTAATGTGGGCTTGCGCGTGACCAAACAGTGCATGATATCGAAATATCTATCAAATTTAATACTATTATCATTATAAGCCACATGAACGACATGTAAACTTGATGACGTGGATTATGTGTATCTTCAGTTTTAATACGATATGAAGAAAACGGATGATCTAATTATGCACCTACAACTAAAAACATGACACTACATAGCAGTGATAGCCTAGTGGTATGACCGTTGAACTGGCAAGTCAAAGGTCGCAAGTTCGAAACCAAGGCACGCACCTCTGTCTTTTCGAAGTCATGTGGGTATTATAAATTAATTATCACTTGCTTAAAACGGTGAAGGAAAACATCGTGAGGAAACCAGCACACCTGAGAGATTTTCTCGATGGTGTGTAAAGCCATTTCAGAGACCTACGGGTGGTTTAAACTCTGACACTAGGTTGTTCATCAACCACACGATAAGAAGAAGAAGAACTAAAAATATATAACCGTGACCTCCAAGTCTGGATAAGCCTTCTAATCTGTGGGGCTTTGTCGTCTTTACCATGTATTTACATACATCTTTGTTTCTTCATTTGTTCTCGGCACTCTACCGTAGGGTTAACCTTAAAAATATTTTTTCTGAATTAACACTGGAAATATGTCAGTTCGTACGTTTAAATGCCAAAATGTCTTGAAATAGGGACACCAACAAGCCAATATGGTTTAAAATTGAGTTAACTACGTGTATGACTTATTTTGAAATTACACATTGTTGTAAGGCGTGGATTTAACATTTGAATTAGTATTAATTATAAAGTAAGCCTACTGTTCTAACAAGTCATTCTGCGACCACGAAAGCCGTACTAAATAAAAAAATATTAGCGGATTCGTATTTTTTGCTTTAGATATATGATGTACAAGCAGAAATTCATAAAAAGTAGGTATCATCCTAATAATTAATTAACTAATGCATATATTAGGTACATCTCAAGTAGGAAAATGAGTTTAATAAACAGGTAATTATAATAATCTTCCGTCCTGGAGTATTTGTCCACAAACAAATACAACTTACAATACACACAGAATGCGTTAATTAAGTATTTAATAATGTATAATATAATTAATCAAATGATAATTTGATGAATATTTCCTACAAACCCATACCAGAAATTGAATACGCGCTATTACTTAAATTGATGTAAGTATGCCTACCAAGAGCGAGACTCGTATACAAGAACATAAAGGGGTCTTTATGTGTAAAGAATACTTATTTATCAATACATATTGCAGTATAAAAAGGACCGACCTGTAGCCGACCACCCATGGACCCATCCATATGCGGGATGACTTCTTAGAAACAAAAATATAGGTACGAAGCTATATGTGATAAACACGACGTTTTTTTAATTTCGTCTTTAAGGACATCATCTCAGCACATACAACATTTTGCACTAAAACATTCACAAATAAATAATTATCGGCCCTCATTGTAAAGCTGCGTTTTATAATTGTGTGGACTTTGTTTTTTCAAAGAGATCATTACTAGATTACAAAACTAAGCGTTCACGTGCATACCACACAGGCATGCGCGAAAACAAAAAATCGATTATCCATGTATAGCATTTACAAAAGATTATAAAATAATCATGAATTAATAGCATTATTAATTACTTGATAACAATCTGTACAATAAATAAATATTATACAGATTGTAAAGAAAAAATAAATATGTAATTGAAACGACAACTAAATAAATTGTGATTGTAATCGAATGCAGTCTGGCCGCTTTTTAATCCTATGTTGTCGGCTGATGGGTTAGGCCTCCCTCACGTTGCGCCGAAATATCGGTAAACTGTAGGTATCATAAATTCGATCTTACTCATCCAGCACACAACGTCAAATTTGTGAGATTTTCTTAAACCAAGAAGACTTATTTGGCAAACCATAAGGTAAGAATACAAATTATAAATAGGAGTGCGCCCGTGCCCAAATACCAAAAATTTTCCTGGCATCTACTGTCACCTACCTCGTCGGAGTGGTCTTTTTAGGAGCTGGAAGGCTGCTCCTGGTTCGGGAGCTGGAAGGATATATCACCTATAGCGACTTTTTGACGATGGTCCATCGATAGTTTATTTATACTTTCGCAACCAGTTGGAAGAGATAGCTCTAGTCTATCGTCTACTGCTTGGTTAAAAAGAAATTTTTATCTCTATTAAAGAAGATATGGGACTGATAGGGCAGGCCAAGCTAGGTAATGCTTTGCATAGTAGCTTATTAGAGGTTTAGGGCGGGGAAATGGAAAGATAAATGACGTCTCGTTTGATCCGAGTCATGAGACCATGTGACTGCTAATGTCGTCATCGTAAAACTGTTTTTTATCAGAGACAGGCACACGCCCATGAATCGTGGTGCGTAACTCGCGTGTCGCGCATTAAGTATTATCTACGCTAATCATCAAAATACTGTTCAATAAAATTCTTTAAAAGGGTTTCTATACTATAATTAATTATAAAATTAATTGTATGAGAGTAAAAAGAAATAGTTTAACTAACACAGATATTTTTAACTCAGTAAAACAACATGGTAGAAGTTTAAAATATCCTAACTGCTTGGCTGCTGGAAAAGACACATCTTGTTGTTTTGTACACAGAGCAACAAGTAATCAGTTATCGTATTTGACAGACTGTATTATTGTTGTATTTTTTTCGTATTGTTCTGACAATTTAATGTTTTGTTACCTACCTTAGTTAATTCAATTTCAAAGAAATTTGGATCAACAAATGAATCAACGATATTTCCCTAAAATCTATTTTCTAGTGAATGTTTGTGTATGCATTGATAGTGAAACTAGAAAGCGCTGGGAAATACATTGTGTCAAAACGTACCTTTGGAGGAGCAGTGTAACAATGATTTCATGAGTGAGAATAGTATCTACCTATAGAAGTGAACGTGATTGGAAAGCAAAACACAACAGAGTACGTAATTCCTTACTGTAAACTTTATTATGATGCTATTGTATGCTCGAGTCTTTATCGCAGAAAAATTGCTGTATACGTACGTAAACTCCATTACAGCAACTCTCAGTACCACACTCTCACTACTCAACAATACCATGAAACAACCCTACAAACAATGTTGTATTTTTAATATAAAAGCTATGTCCTGTTCCCGGAACCTCCGACGTTGAACATTCCATATTGAATATGATGAATATTTTGAATAATCGTATAATATTTAATTGATGCATCAGTCTTGCCCTGTGACACATGGAATCGAATGTATTGTAAAAGAACAGTTTAGAATACAATTCTTTTGGCTTGTTAAGGATGCTTTTTATGGAAGACGACTAAACTTGACTCATCCATCAGCAGCATGCTAACCGCCCCTTGACTGGTACATCTGCTAATACCGTACTTATGTTTTATGCAAGATAAATCATTGAAAAGCATTAACGCATGCTTAGCGAACTCTAAAGTTATTATATTTAATGGAAAAAGAATACGGAGTATTCATCCGGGAGGCGCAGGTTCGAATGATGTTTTATGCTTGAGAGTTAGTCATTTCTGCTGTTTTAACAAGTTTTTATTTATCTTCAGCTGTAGTATGTTTGGGACTAATCTTGTCAGCTAAATAAAAAAAACTTACCTGTATCCTCCTTCGATTTGGGCTCGTTAGATTTGTCTCGATGATTAGTTTGCATTGATCAATGTAAATGGAAATAATTTTTAAATTAAAGAAATAATTAAAAAGCACGCCTTTCAGTGAACCAAAAAGTGAAAAACAAGGTAGGCGAAGAGTGTTCATCCCAGCCAGGGAACAGTACCTACTGTGACACATGTTCTTACGCTTTCCCGGTTGAGGCATTTAGACGTTATAGTGGAATAAAGAAACATACAAACATACATATCTACATACATGGACACTAAAAACATTACACTCCTTTTTATGAGCAGTCGTGTAAAAATGTTTGTCACCAAGTTGTAAAAGAAATGCCTATATACTTCGGCAACTACTGATAAACCGATCACTGTCTAATAAAAATAATAAACTATCATCAATATTTCGCAATTGTAAACAAGTAATCCATTTAAATACGAAGGTTAAACTTATTTTATTCGTTTAAGTAGTAAAAGCTTGTTTTGAAATAGCTTTTTTTTATTCCAAAATTCAGGCTAACTGGATAGCCTAATTAATATGTCTGTGTTCCTTTAACTTTAAAAATAAATTCGAAACGTATCTGAATACTTAATTAGAAATCTTTTATTATTTTAGTCAACTAACTATGGAACCATATAATCTGAGTTTCTATAAACCCCACAAAAGGCTAAAATACGCTTTTATACAAATAGCCAGCTTCCCTATCTATGCCTACCAATTCGCTAATCGGATATTTTCCGGTCAGTGCACAGGCCCCCCGCCCCTCCCTGTCAGTTTTTCCAACCCGACCCGATATCTACACTGTTGCATGTATTGCACTGCGCAAAATTTTCAATATCAGAGGCAATAACTGTTCAAAGAGCGATATTTGAGGTTGCACTGATTTTAATCAACGTAATTGGTAGTCATAAAATTAGTAAATTGGGCTCACTTTAAACAATAATACATTTACTCGGTCATGCAATTCTGTTATTATAATATTTATGATTGTTTGCCGGAACATATTTACTACGTACATAAAACCGTCATTGTGATTAAAATGGTTCAATTAAAACTGTTAATGACTATCAATACAGTTCATAGTCGTAGTTTGATCAATCTAAACCGTTGCCGCGGGCCAAGAGCCTTTTATAACTCCTAAAAATTCTAGTAGAAAGCTTCTTATTTTAGGTTAATATTTTTCTGTTACAAACAAATATAGACATAATTTAAAAAACTTAGAAGGCATTGACAGTGATAAAAACACCTATAATGGCGAAAGTTAGTTTGTTTGCACACAAACACTTATATACTAAGTTGGGAACTTGGGGAAAGCCAAAATTTCCTGATGTTCCAGCGCTGCGAGCTATGGTTTTAATATGAGATGTCACAAAAGAATAATTGAACGGTAACTTTCCCAAACAAAAAATTTAAAAGAAGTACCCAAAAAGGCGAGCGTTTTATACATATAAATTGACTGTGCTAAATTGAGTCAATTTATAAAGTTCTCCCCGAGTACCGTTTAGTCGTATAAAATTGACTGAACGTGCATTCAAACAAAGTGAACACTGATAGAATAAGGAGATGGAAAGCTCGAGTCGGCGGCGGCGGGCCCGGCCGATAATAATGACGGAAAATGCCTGGCCCGTTTAAATAAGCCAATCGGATTTAAAAATAAAATTCAACACAAATTTAATAGGTCAAGTTGATAATGATGTAATCTATATTTGTATAATATGTCGTCGTATTTACGGGCAATGCGATTTGTGAGGGGTTGAGGAGGGGATTTCGCGAACACTGCGAATAATGCAAATGATGTAAATGCACTCGCAAGATCTTACTGAATAATGTAATGTATTAATTCGATATAGTGATTCATATCGATGACCATATATCAATACGCCTTCCTATGCTTACAAATAAGGTATTTCATGCCTAAGAATAAGACAATCAGTAAATATTTATCAACCTCAGCAATAAATGTTCGCGTAGGTCTGTATAAATTTTTTTTAGCTAAGCATCACAGCTGGTAAAAACTTAGAACTGTTATATATCCAATACTTGTTGTGTTGCTGTTAATAACTTTGATAACAAAATTCAGTTAACTTGAGTTGGTAAACTATTTCATGTTATTTAATATCGGTAGGTATTTACCTCAAAGTTATTTAATGAAGGGAATCAGGCACCGCCATTATCGTTAATTTACATGGAGCACGGGATAGCCTGGGACTTGGATTCAATGATAAACCAATACATATAATGCACAGATATATATGGCCTGCTTTTAAAATATGAATGGATAACATTTTTCAGTGTGAGGAAAACATACATAAAAAGAGCATTCAAATATAAAATTTCGAGTTGGACACCTCCTTTTTCGTGAGTCGGTAAGCAGTGAGCATACGTCCTCGCGGAATAACAGAACTTGTTTAAAAAATTGGAGTCCTGAATGTCGTATATGGTTTTTGTTATCTTCTTCTAATCGTGTGGTTGATGAACAACCTAGTGTCAGAGTTTAAACCTGCCGCAGCTCTCTGACATGGCTTTATACACCATCGAGAACATCTCTCAGGTGTGCTGGTTTCCTCACAATGTTTTCCTTCACCGTTTTAAGCAAGTGATCATTAATTTATAATACGCACATGACTTCGAAAAGACAGTGGTGCGTGCCTTGGATTTGAACATGCGACCTTTGACTTGTCAGTCCTTTGTGATTAAATAATTGATACTGTGTCAGACTTTTGTAATTAAAAGTGAAAATTAATAATTGTTTTAAATAAACCAGTGCAGAGTCTCAAAAGATAAATCACATTCTGCGAGGCTTGTTTAATAGCGATCATATCTTCATTATCATAAAATTAAAATGCTTAATATTTTCTTAAGATAATGAACTAGTTTTTACCTACCTATATCTTAATCGCACCATCATTAATCCTTGTTAGTGTAGCTTCCGCTTGTGTCATACTAGAACACACATCCATCTATATTTAAAGGTAATTAGAGAGAAATTAAGAAATCATATTAGATATTTAAATTAGAATTTATTGTAGATGATGTGGTAAGCTAAAAGTTACGGTGACAACAAATATAAATTGTAAAAATCTTGTAAAAGATGGGTGTATACTATACATATTATGTATATGATGTAGTTAATTTGAGAAAGGTCATTGAATAAGTAATATTTCAGGGCAAGGGTCGAGCGCCCGACCCGGGACGACTCTATTAGCTGGGAGTCATACACTGCTCTACGTGGTCGCGGAACAGTAGCGAATTCGCTCGTTTTGCTCACCTTTACTGGTATTATGGTGAATATGACGTCATTCTACCTTTATACACCTTAGTGTAGCATCTTGTTTAGGTTCCCATAACGATCCATAATTTAGGGAAACATCTTAATCTTTCCCTAAATTATGGTTTGAGCTTCGCGATGACTTCTGCATGTGTGCCTGAGAAAATGACTGAAATGACTATGACTATTTCTTTAAAAGGCCTTTCCAGACGCCCTACATGATTTCGTTCACTTAATCATAAACAGTGTGATGTCTGAGATTGTTTCGGTTTTTCCTTCTCAGAGGTAGTCAGGAAATGCCTTCTAGATAAAAAAGTGACATTTAAAAGATTTTTTTAAATACCTGTTACTCTTGAAATTAATACCAATCCCAATCCAATACCAATATTAAATAGACGCCTTAAAACAATGCGTAATATTAAAATAAATTTACCTACATTACAGTGTCTCGATTTTAAAGCATGTGGCATGAATAGTATCCCGATTCTATAATATTTTTTTAGGCTTTTTGGCATTATAAGTACGAACTGGCATATTTCCAATGTCAATCGAGCTGAATTATTTTCAAGTGTGGCTCCTACTGTTTACAGAATAAACAATTTGAATTTTGAATTCAAGCGTCTATAGTATTTTTTCTAATTATATCGATTACTAAAACACAGTTTTCTAATACCTATCACTTTAGTTTGCCTACATCGAAATCGACACTTATGTTTATGGAGATAATAAATTAGATTATAACGTCGTCTGATCGTCTCTATCGTATTAGGTACTACGTTATTCGTGTTCGCTATTTAGGGGTTAATAATGTGAGGATAAATTTAAAATTTAATAGGGCTTCATTTATAATTAATAGTTACTAACTTAAGTACTAGAACTAATACGGAAAAGGTCATGTTTAGCATTCCGTGATTTCTGTGGGAGTTTATGCGCTCTATGTGTATTCCAGAAAGTGTGGGTAAAATATAGGTACCTACTCTTCCGATTCCGGTCTCTGTTGATTCTAGACTCTTTAGTAAATCACATTTTATAAATTCAAACATTACTTATTTAATTACATATACATCGTTTTATACCTAATTAAACATAAAATAAAGAAAAACAATAGGCGACATTATCGCATTCTCCAATTTCTTCCAAGCAGCCTCGGAATGGATTTGGATTAACGAGTCATTATATTATGGGGTAACTTCTTGTTAAATAAACCGTGCGATTATACCCAGCAAGAAAGACGTCGGTCATCTTCATAGGATCAAGGATCATCCAGTGCACGTAACCTCGGTGTAATTTTACGGGATTAACTCTATCTCCTTGACCAGAGCGGAGGGTTGTACACAATGTAGCGGACCAACCTATTACTTTACAAGTCGCAACTTTTATATCGTCTTTAACGATATTCACTCAGAAAATAAATTAAACTTGCTGTACCTACGGTAAAATTTATTTACAATAACATTAAAATTATTGAAAACGGTATTGTTCAAATTCTACTACTTATTTTTTAAGACCTTTGAATTTAATTTAGAACACTAGAGTTAGGTATTCCTCAAAATCAGAAAGAAAAATGTTGCTATCGTTATAATTTGTTATAAGTATTATTAGCAGGTAGTTAAAATAAATAGTAAAATAATTTCATAAAAAGAATTTACATGTAATTCTGGATATCAAAAATATTACACTTAAGTAGGTACCTAATGTAAAATACATTCTTCAAGCCTACCCAACCCTATTCTGAATTGAGTTGACACAATAAATAGTATGACGATGTTATTGGCTATATAAGACAAAATATGAATCATAGAATCATAAATGTGGGTTATAGATTTATATACCTATACCTATGCAAGTAGGTACTTTATCGATAGGGTCTTACTGTAATACGTTAGGATTAGATTTCCCAAATCTGTGAGTATTATGACGATGATGTCATTGAGCGATTTTGGCGGGATTAGGATAATAGAAATATTTAGTAGTACTCTAGCGGCAGTCGGATATTTGTGACCATCGTCGTATGCAAGTTGCTTGATGGTTCTCATGGCTAGCCACGGCGCGCACTTAGTGCCATATGTGACAGTACAAAGTTGGTACTCCTGCAGCCTTTCAGACGGTGACGTTCGCCAAAAAATTTTCTGTAAATGTTGTTGTTCCTTAGCCAGCCAGATACAACGATACATCTTCTCGATGTCAGCTGTAAAGGCGTATTTGTACGTTCTCCATTTCAGTATAAGATCTTGAATATCCTTTTGTAGGTTGGGACCCTTTTCTTGAAGGCTGTTTAGGCTATATCCTGTGTTCGTTTTCTGAGATGCATTAAATACAACTCTGAGTTTTGTAGTGGTGGATTCTTCGCGAAGTACGCCGTGATGTGGTAAGAAACATTCAATTGTTGAAGATGTCATAGGTTTTGCGGGTTTCATGTGTCCCAACTCCAGGTATTCCTTCAGGAACTCCTTGTATAATAGTTCGAGTCGATCTTTTCTTTGAAACCTTTTTTCTAGTTGTAGCAATTGTGAGACAGCGATGTTTTTCGATGTTCCAAGCTTTTTCTGGTAGTCTGAACATAAAGGCATCTTCACAATGTATCTTCCATCTGAGCCGCGGCGAGTAGTTTCCCTGTAGTAGGTCTCACATTGATCTTCTTGAGACCGGTCAGTTTTTGTATTTGTCACATCTTCGCATTCCCAAAATTTTGTTATTTCAGCTAAGTCTAGTAGGGTCACGTGACAGTTAAAAGTTTTCAGTTTTCCACATAAAATCCATCCCAGCTGAGTCTGTTGAGCAACGGGTGATTTTGATGCGCCTTTTAGTATTCCGTCTTGGATTATTTCCGCGTATATATCAGCTCCAAGTAGTATGTCAACAGGCCTAGAAATATTAAAATCAGGGTCTGCTAGTTTTAAGTTTTGCAAATGTGACCACTCAGGTCGCTCAAATGTATAGTTCGGTAGTTTATTGATCATTTTCTTCATAATCAATACTTCGGTGTTGAAAGTATACTCTGAGTGGATTGATTTACATGTTAGATTCAGGCGTCCTTTACAGTTACCCGATACAGCGCCGACTCCAGATATCTTGGCACACAGTTTGTTCCTGGGCAGCCTCAGACGCTGTGCTGCATTTTCAGTTATCAGGTTAACTTGTGAGCCCTGGTCTAGGAGCGCACGAAGAGTTATATATGTCCCATCTATTGCTTTGGCCTTAACTTGGACGGTTGTAAGTAAAACTTCCATCTCGTTGGTTGATAGATGATTTGAACTCGGCGTTGCAGATTCCTTCACTGGTCGTTGACCTGAGCGTTGATTTTCATTACTCGTAGAAGGCATATTTTTGTTAGAATTATTGTAATGTAGAAGTGTGTGATGCTTCATATTACATTCTTTACATGTTTTTGTAGAGTTGCAAGTTTCATTTTCATGACTGTATAAACAGTTTTTGCATAGATGCAATTTCGTTACTGTGTTGTTGCGTTGCTTTGTATCCGAGTCAATAAATTTCTGACATCGCATCAAAACATGATTGTTTTTACACAGGGGGCACTGCCCGTATGACGTATGGTATGATTTTGGCTGCCATTTCTTATGATCGAAGTTTTTCCGAGGTCCATGTTTTTCAGTTCCTGCTGACCTTTCTGAGTTATGAATGTCTTTCTTTGCAGTTTTCATGGTTTCAAACGCCATAAATTGGTTTTCGATGAACATTAAAAATTCATGCAGTGTCTGCACTTCTCTGTTATCGTTTAAGTTCTTTATGTATTCATTATAAGTGCCACAGTCTAGTTTTTGTGACATCAGATGGACAATCACGGGATCCCAGCTGGTTATATCAAAACCAATGTTTGTCAACCCATTTAGACATTCCGTCGTTACGTCATGCAGCTTCTTTAGGTTGTAGGCGTCGGGCTTTTGTATGACCGGCAATTGCAGCATCGTGTTCATGTAAGATGAGAATTGCAGCCGACGGTTGTCATAGCGTTGAGTCAATATCTCCCAACACGAAGTATAGTTGTCGGCGCTGATGGTCAGATGTTGCACTAGCCTTTCAGCTTCACCTTTTAGTCTGGTCTTCAGATGCTGCATTTTTTGAGCGTTGTTCAATGTCGGGTTTTTGTGTATTGTTTCACGGAACAGATCTTTAAACGATATCCATTTGTTATAGTGTCCCGAAAACTCTGGGATCTCGATTCTCGGTGCTGAACGTTCATGATGAACAGTAGACCACATCTTGCTTTTCAGTTGTTTTCTTGTTTCATCATATTTGGCTTCCATGTTGTTGAACATGTCAGCATACGCATGGTTAGAGCCCTTGAGAATGGCCTCCAGTTCCCAATGAGTGTTGTCAATAGCCTCCCACTTCGACTTCAATATTGACAAGTGATCGTCAATTTCCCATTTCTCATATAAACCTTCAAAGTCAACTTTCCCCATAGCTCGATCAATTGCCTTGAAGTTACATTCTTGTTTAGTCAGCAAAGTTTTAGTTTTGTCATCAGTTTCTTCCCCTGCCAATTCAGTAAGGTCGAATTTAATATTTTCTTCTGTAGCTTGTATCATTCGTACGATGTCTGTTTTAGTTGATTCGTAAATAATTTTTGTCTTTCCGTGGACATCATCTGCAAAGTAGTTTATATTTTTATCGTCAATTTCCTGCAACAACACTGTATGCCTTGCATTAAAATCTTTCCATTGCTCTTCTAATGAGGATAGCCGCTTGTTCAAGTAGTCTTTTGTTTTTCTAGTTTTGCTATCCTTTTTGTAATTGACGCATAATGTTTTTATGTTTTCAAAACATGTGGATTGCAGCGATAGCATATTCATCTTGTTTATAGACGATAGCTTCAAGATAGTTCCAGATAGTTTGGAAGATTCTCCTTGTAGTTGAAGACTCTTCTTGTAATAGTTGAAGGCTCTTCCAGTGCTTGAAGCTCTTCCAGTAGTTGAAGACTCTTCCAGTAGTCGAAGGTTCTTCTAGTAGTTGAAGACTCTTCCAGTAGTTGAAGGTTCTTCCAGTCGTTGAAGACTCTTCCAGTAGTCGAAGGTTCTTCCAGTTGTAGACGTTAGTTACGACCCTCAATGTGCCTGTACTCCGGCTAGGTATTTGCGCCTTCTCAATTCAATTGGGGCGACCCGCTTCTGGGAGACCAACTGAACCGATTCGCTACCATAACAAGAGAAACCAAACACACTAAGATCGTATCCGGCTCGAAGGACCATTTAATGTATGGTTTGTAATAGTCAAACCACACATTGATTAATGTTGAGTTTGTAGGTTGAGTATAGAGAAACACGTTGCACCAGTTTCACTAGTTAAGTTTATTTAAGTTCAAAGTTACAGTACTAGAGTAAAAGGCGATTATTTCTCTTAGTTGTTGATAGCTACACAGTTATAAGTTCACTATATTTTAAATCGTTAATATTGCTATTTTTATAACATTAATTATGACGCGCATAGTGGGCCTAAAGTAGGTTACAGCGTCAGCGGAAAAAATGTACGGCGATGAGACCGTACAGTTATCATATCTCACTTTAGCTATATTTGTATAAGAGACAATGTTGCAAAATTAAGTTGAATCATCGATCTTTAATAAATGGTAACTGGTTACCATTTATTATGTTACCATTTACTAGTTACAACGGGTTTATTTTTAAAAATGATGAATTTTCATAATCCGGTGTCTGAATATCTACTACGAATGAGCTCACTTGTACCATTGCACGAGGCCCTAATAGCATAGGTAATTACAGGGTATTATTCCTGTGCTCCTAATGTCATCCTTATGTAACCTTGAACAAAACCCGTGTCCCCGGGGTTATCGCTATTAAGGATGGTTGGATGATCATGAAAAGTCAGGGGTGCTGTGAATTTTTGAGTTGACAGCTCAACAGTCATTTAACTACCTACCAGTTATTTCTCTTGCAGATACTTTTAAACCGCAAAGCTCTAAGATAAAGCGAGGGGAACATTGGCATTGTAAGATCAATGCCCGGAATGGTATTTTAAAGCACATTTTTGTTTCTTCCCGATACCCTTTTGTTTCTTTCAAAGAAATTTGACATAGCTCTTGATGCCCTGTCGGACGAAAAAATATTTAAATATTCTGAAATTTTTCTCTATCGAATACAAAAAGAATCTGGGAGCTTCAATAACTGTGCCGAGTATAAAATAAAATCGATGTCTATAATCCCGTTCATGACAAAGGGACGGCCAGAAAAACTGACGTCCGACTTAAACTATAGAACTAACTGTAAGACCGTACATCAATTCATTATTATTTATTTTCTATGTATACCTGTGTTCACAAAAAAATTGAAATGTATACTTTGAATGGCACGGAACCATAATAGCGAGACTTCAGCGTACGTCAGCTGCATAATAAAGGTTGGTTACCTATCTGTGTAAGCAACTGTCATAACCAGGCTAGTCTCAAGCGTAGTTTTCTTTTCAAGAAGCCTTTAGCCTTTAATACAGTCCGTATTAAGCTAACAAACTAAGTTTTTCTGGTCCTTATAACACGCCATTTATTTAGTACCTATTTCGTCTACTAGATTTGTAATACTAAATAGGGTTTAGTCATTTTATAGTCTACTTAATTAATAATAACGTAGTTATTAAAAGTAGAACTATAATCTATTAAATCGTCCCTGATAACAAAGTAAGACGACTGACAACGAAGTTAAAATCAATATTGACAATAAATCTATCAAAGAATTTGATATTTTTTATGTTTTTGTTTCAATTACAGTCGAAAATATTGCCGTCGACCTTCTAAAACTAAGGATGCGCGCCGCGTATTGTTCCAGAAATATTGTTGGCAAAAGGTATTACCGGTAACATTTTCGACTACACATAGACTAAGTATACGATTAATGTGAACAAGTAAATAAGTGCACAAAGCAAAGTTTAAACGCCACGTTATGATAACGCTGTCTATTGGGTAGTCCAATTCAATCATACGGGTGTCTGCCCGAATTGGACTTGAAAATAGGGATATAAGGATACCATATGGAACTTAATTAAAAAATAGTTCAACAAAATCTTATTTCTAAAATATATCTCCTTTGATATTTATTTTCATACTGTATTTTACTGTGCGCTTCTTATAATTCATGTCACATCTGCTTCACAAACCGTGTAACCTCCATGGACGGCTGCCTTCCTAACAGTATTGTTTTATTACAAACGCTTTGTTACATTTCACGAAAACTGCTGAAATGTTTTCATTACTCCTACGGAAAGATTTATAACGATGGTAATATTAACTTTAAACACTTCTTGTGATCATTAAATAAATAATATTAACGTACAAATATGTTTATATCTATAAAAAAATTCGACGTTCAATATAATACAAGAGTGCTTAGTATTAAAATGTAACGTTCTATAATAATTTCAAATCTGTCCATCGATAAGGTACTTTTCGACATACTCAAACTTTATGTAGTATTGTTAGAAGAAAAATAATTTTTAACAAAAAGAAGGACCGACTCCAAAAATCTTACTGAGTAAAAATGCACTAAAAAGTAAAAAAATAATTGCATTATTTACTTAATTCAATTTACATCCAATTTTTTTTTAATATTGGGGATTCTTAATAAAATGAATTTATTAGGACAATAATATACAATTATTATTATTTTTGGAGTCGGTGCCAGCAAAGGCTAACAAACGTGTAATTCATCAAGTAGCGTGTTATATTTATACTATTTCGGAATACGAAATATAGATTCGGATTTCCGTAAATTGGTTCACGACAGAAAGAACTTATTTTTTCCGAAAGAAAAGAATAAGAAAATTAAAAACATAGATATTTGTGCATTCGGGTGCCGATTATGAAAAACGATTTCCAAAATAGAATTGGGAAACTGGATATTAGGCTAGCCTTTTACATTAACAGTGATGTACTTATCAGATATGATGTTATTCGATTCCATGCAATGGGTAGGTGGTGATCATATTAGGTACAATCTGCCGGACACAATTCTAAGCGCAGAGATGCTATTGAGAATATCCTAATAGAAAAATCGAAAAATACCTTCTATGTCGAATCTAGCCCGGGACCACACGCTCAGCAGACACGCTTATGACCACTAGACAAATGACGGACGGATCCTTGTAGGTCTAGTCATCACGAGTGGATCACCATCAATATGGCTATAGAGTAACCAGTGGTATGATCTGGTAATCAGATGGGACTTAATAACGGCACTGGAAAATGTGAACACTTCTCCCTAATCGGCGGAGGGTTAGGAATATAGGTGTGAATATTGGATTGTGCCCTGTGAATAAGTTTAGTTTCTACCATAGAACCATTTTGTACCTATAGTATCTTTTTTTTGGGTACCGTTCCGTATTTCTTAAATAAAGTGCGAAGCCGCTGATAGCTCGCTTGTTATACTATACCTACAAAGGAAAGTTGTTTTGTTCGTTAGGGTTTCACATAATCGCGACTTAACCGATTAATTTCAAACTTTCACAATCGAATGAAACATAGAGCGGTCTAGAGTGAAATTATCTAGAGCGTTTGATACAAACCTTGAATAAATCATTATTAACATGATAAACCAGAGAAACAGTCGTGTACATTAAGAAGTTAATTTGCACACGTCTAACAATAATGCAGCTTTGCATTTCGAAAGGATACTTCCTAACCTAACGTTACTTAAGTACCTATATCTCCAGCGTGCTCTAAAGTGATGCTGCAGCCGCAAATCCGATTAAATCTTATCTTACAAAGGAGCGAAAGCACGCCACTTGGAGTACCTACCTAATTAAATATGTAAGATTGTTAACAGCCTAACACGGCCCAATATTACATAAGAGAGTCTCCCAAGAAGGAGGTCTTTTCTGAGTCGGATTCGGCTCAGAATTCTCCAAAGCCACTTAATTATAAGTTGCCCTAAAGGCATCATGCTCTCACTGTCATTTACACTTTGCCTTAAAAATAACAAAGACAGCAATAGATTTAATGTAGAAATAAGTAGCGTTTCAGCAAACAGACAAAACAGTCCGTGATGACGTGATGATTCTATTGAGTGCGGACTGCCTGAGTATTGATGCGGGCACTAACAAAAACCCTAAGCACTAACAACGCATTGTTTACTAAACGAATTTATTACACAAACTTTGTAAAATAAATCCTTATACCTTTAAGAATGATAAATTAGCTGTTAGTGACTAATTGAAATCTATTAGATGATTAAATTAGCTTATTCTTATGTAGGTATTAGGTATTACTTTTTCATAAAATCATATAAAATCTTTATATAATATGATAATAATCACTGATTTAAATCTATCTTTCCGATCGCTGATACTCAATTAGAGTAGATATACATAGGTACTTAGAATAAGATCAAACTTTGACGCCATCACCTTCATATGGCTACATGAAGAAACTTCATTGATTGCACGATTTACTAAGACGACGGGTCTCAATAATGTTAGGTAATTATTTATCTTCAAAACTCTGAGCCGAATGCTAAAGTTCGCGAAGAACAATTTCGTGTACGTGATAGGTGAGGTACTCTCGAAGTCTCGACGACATTGTTACACTTAAGTGATTCGGAATCATAAATACAAAGTGTCTCTAAGTACTGAACTGGTTTAATTAACTTTGCACCTGGAAACAATGTTGGAAGTAGGTACCAATTTAAAGGATTAGGTTCCATTGTGAAGCTCAATGTGGTATTATACCAAATAATTAAATAGACTAAATTCACTAAAAAGCAAGCACACGAATCAATTTAAAATCTAAGGTTTGACCAGCGCGTTAGAGAACAGTCACTATCAAACGATCCATTTAGTCTTTCTCCTAGGTGACGTGACCAAAGAACTTGAGTATCTAAATAGTCAACGATAACCTGTCTTTATTAAACTCTTTTCAAATCGATACCTACATTGATCTGGCATGCAGGCTATGGATTTCCAATAAACGGCTCCCACACCACATCTCCGGTGTATCATTTTCAATGGCGACTTTACAACTACTTAAAGAACTGAAATGATAAAAAAAGCACGCCTGCCATTTTTATAATCTTACTGGCCTGCCTGTGTTACCCGGGACAATGTAAGGATTCTAACAATACATCATACATCGAAATCGGTCCAGGCATTTAGAAGTTATGGTGGAATAAAGAAAAACATAAATATACAAACATACATAGTTATACATTGTTATACATACTTACATACTTACATACTTACATACTTACATACTTACATACTTACATACTTACATACTTACATAATTACATACTTACATACTTACATACTTACATACTTACATACATACTTACATACACATTTACATACATACTTACATACATATTTTTTTTCTTTATTTTTTTTTAAGTCCCTATAGAAATAGTTAGTTATACAAATGTAGATACATGCCAGTCCCATCGTACCGTACTGAAGTGTAATAGTACAAAATTAAATACAATATAAGCAGCCTGAGAATTAGGTGTCGACAATATATGATGGAACATATCCACATCATGCAAATTTATTTGAATTTCCTTCAGTATGACCTCCCTAGCAGACCGAAACCTAGCACACTCCGTCAATAAATGCGTAACATCTTCTATAATTCCACAGTAATATATATGTCAATTAATTCCACACACCACATACATACCTACATTAACCCTAAAAACATAAACTCCTTTTTGGGCAGTGGTGTAAAAATGGAAAGACGGATGGAGACGTCTCATGAAGGTAATTTTCATGCACTGCGATCTTTCGAAATCTTTCTGTGATATTACATTCTCTAGTTTTGAGCTCCGCCGCAGTTTTGAAGAAAAATACATAAGTATCATGTTACTTAGTCAACAACTACTTATAGACAAACAATTATACGTACCTACGGTTTTCGGAAATAAATCTTTCCATTACATTATATCCCAAAAAAAGCTGTAAATTATAAAAAAGCAAGTATACCAATGTTTATTTGCTACAACCGAATATAACATAAACATTTTGCTAACACCATATTAATGACTAGAACATATTTAGTATAGTTCGATATGTAACATAATATATTTTCGTTTATAACCAACGATTTTGTTAAGCTCACATGTAGTCACTTCAGTTTAACAATATTCCCGCTTGCATCAAATCTTTATCTTCCCAAACGTAATACACTCCTCGACTACGGCTTCAAGCACGGACAGACCCTGTAAATGAGCTTTACAGTATCAAAAGAACGTATCTTCACAAGTCACGGCACACAGTTAGTCCATATAAAATCATTGTTTTAACTCGACTGAAACAGGACAAATTACATATAGGATAGTGTTATCTTAACATATTTTATCAATTTCAGTTATTAAGCACTTGACGGTTAACGACACCCGAGGTAATCTTAACTGGATACTGCATCTTTGATTATATATTTATCAATATTAATATTTGTAACAGCAGAATGTCATCACATGGCAAACAATATGCAAAGAAAACATGAATGTTTCAGTTTTATTTGATATTTTGATTATGTTTATCTCGGTTATTAATTGAAGATTCAATTAAATGATAACACTTTATCAGATAATGATCGATCCTGTGTTGTTATGTCGGTGATCTGTGAAAGGGTTTCATGATAACTCTTTAACTGATCAGAACAAGTTATCTTACAGGCGTGTCGTATCGTACTAGATATAGTCTCTTATAAATTGGTCACATTTCCTAAAAGCGTTGACTTAGTCCTGTCTATCTTCGTATAGACATAAAGTTATTACTCGGTTTGTGAAGGTTGCAGTAAAGCAACTGGTAAAATGGTGCGTTTGTTTATTGTGTTCACAACTATCGTACTGGCTGCAGTAACTGCTCTGCCTGCTCTTACAGAAATACCGGAACCTGGTCATCTGGTCTATAACCTCAATGAGGATGACTTTGAAGACTACCTCGATTATTGGCTCGAAATTGAAGAGGCAAAACATGAAAAAGTCGCTTCATTCTCCCAAAGAACTGGTAACACTATTTGTTTATACCTATTATAGCTCGCTATATCTTGAGCGGTATAATATGGATTATTTTTGCCCAGAAACTCATTCTTATGCTTTATACTGAAATTAGATTCAGGTTGCACGATCAGAGTGAATGGTGACCTCGGCGAGCCGCAACCTGTGTATATACACAACAATAACTATCTGTCACCCAGTGGAATCAGCGGTGAGATCCGTCTCAATACCGGAGAACAAGTTGTCATTGCTTGCACCGGTTCGGGTCGCACCATTCAACATCCTAACATAACAACATCTGTAGCCATAGCTGTAAGTTCCTACTCTTCAAACTACGTTATTCTGCTACCTTACGGAAAGTCTCATTAAATTTCCTCTTTATGATGACAATCAACAAATAAATCTCATTAAAATGTAAATAAAATTGGTTATTCATAAAATTGATGACGTGCTGATTTTTCTTTAGACTATTTAAAATCTATTAAATTCTAAATCTTTTTCCTTTTACGAAAAATGCTACGGTCGCTACTGAATTTGTAACACGTTTGATCTTTATTGAGTCTGGATAATTTTCTCGACTCCATTTTCATCAACAAATTTAGAATACAATTAATACCTAATACCAATTTCAGACTGCGACGTGTGCGAATAACGCGTTGGTTTCTGGCTCAGGCTGGCTCGACGGTAATGGAAAGTTCGGTCAACTGACTTGCTCTTCACATGCAAACCATGGTGCTTCATATACCTCGGAAAGATGTTTTAATAACAACCTTGTTATTGGGTTTGTAGGTTTTTTGTTTAATTTTGTTTGTATATAAACTTAGCAGGGTGGCGACTGAATATTTTAGTAGTCTGAATTAATTCAAAAGTGAAATTAATAAAAAATTCACAGGACTTAAATACGTACGGTTTTTAATATAGGATTTACAAAATGTTAAAATATAATATTTTTAAATGGATTTTCAGGGTTGGTTTCACTGTGAACGATGTGTTTTATCCGTTGTATTGGTCTTGCTTCGACCAGAACCGCCTCGAAGTTCTGTACTCATGGTATGAACAGAATCCTCCCAACGCCGTGCATCAGACTGCTGTTCCTAGGCCAGGCTGGCTAGGTAAAGATGATACCTACTATAAATTTGAATTCTTACAACTGCATACATTATCATCATACATTTGCCTATTGCCCGGTACCGGCAATTTTCGTGTCCTTCTTCCATAGTACCTACCTTTAACTGTCACCTTAGTGTTTACACTAAAATAAAACGTTCATTTTTTTTTATAGCTGGCACGTTCTACCCTGGTGTACCTGTGAATTCATTATACACTCAGAACCAGCAAATAACTGCGGTTGCAAGTCTTGTTGGCAGTGAACTGGCTGAGAAATACGTCACCAGCCTTCAGTACCTTGCACGTGGACACCTTGCCTGTAGAACTGACTTTATCTATGCCACCGGTCAGAGAGCTACGTTCTACTTTATCAACGCTGCGCCTCAATGGCAACCCTTCAACGCTGGTAACTGGAACTGGCTGGAGCAAGTGAGTAAACCATATAAACTTGATCACTGGCTGAAAGAGGAGCACATCCTCAGTTTGTCATCTTGCAGTAGCACCATATGATAATAATTATAATACTATACTACTACTAGATAACTGAAACGTACCTAGTGACTCTAAGCGATGACGTCATAAATTTGTCTCATATCGATGGGCGACGTCAAAGTCAACTATAGTACGCCAATGATTTAACTTTTGTATACAATTGAAGTCGATCTTCTCCTAAACCTACGATTAGGACATGATTGGATGCGAGGGCCCCTAAAGTTTACAGAGACGCGTTTGCCGCAAAAGTCTTATACAACATCCTCTATATTCACAGAACCTCCGAGTTCGCATCGGAGCAGCGGGCTACAATACAGTCATCTACACTGGTACCTTCGGCGTGACGCAGTTGCGTGACCAAAACGACCGTCTCGTCGACATTTATCTATATCAGGATGCTAACAATAACCCTCAGATCCCCGTACCTCTTTACTACTATAAGGTAATGCGAAAAACTAAAATGGTTTATACTATAGGTAACTATTGTATTTGCGGCAGACTTATTTCGCTTTTCATAGTAGTCAACAATAGACCACTGAATCATAAACGTTGAACTAAAAATTAATACAATGCTCCATCCTACATATACTCCATGCATTGCGAAATGCGACGAAGATTGTTTTTGCCATAAGAACTTAGGAAGTTCAAAAACGGACGGCTTTGTCTATCAATTATATGATAATAATTATTTAATGACTTGATGATAATTATCCACGTCATTCTTCAGGTGGCGTATGATGCGTCTCGTCGCATCGGTACGGCGTTCGTGGGAATTAACAATCCTTACTACACGGAGGCTGAGGTGCGCGATTTAACGTTCTGCACGGACCAATGCCGTAACAATAGCGACTTCAGCTGGCTCAACTGGCAACCCGACCGCATTGACATAGGATACAGCTTCTGCTGCACAATAGACGACTTCAGGAGAACCGTGCCACATTTACCCCCATTCACTGTCAACGGTCTCCTCGTATAACTTCATGAATAGAAAATGTCTAAATAATTATACATTATGTTAATGTATACATATCTGATGTACTACCTAATGTGCTAACTAACGACCTATAAATTATATCTGCTGATATTGAAAGTTCAATTTTATTCGGCTTTATCAAATATTTAACTAGATCAAGATTAGCAATACTAAATTCAAATAATCCAACCGACATTTCATAACTTGAGTATATAACATATCATAGCATCATGCCTGTATTCCGCGAAGGGGAAGGCAAAGGCCGAGATGGCTTAGTGGTCCGAGCGCCTGGAGTATTTATCCGGGAAGCGTAGGTTCGAATCCTGTTCGCGACCGTATTCTTTTTCTATTTAATATTGTAAGTTTTATACTTTTTAAGAAAGTCGAATCTGAGTTCCAATGTAGCGGGTGGCCCGGTTTATTTGCTGACCAACGTATATGTACGTGGCAAATTAAATAACTAACATGAAACGTAGGTACAGGATTTTACATCTTCCTTTGCAAGCAGCGCCGCCATCAACGTCTGTAGTTTATAGCCACATCCACTCTCCTCTTACGTCAACTAAACTAAACCATATCTACTGTCGTGATAACCAACAGTTATCACGACAGTAGATGCTTGACACAGTTTAGCTAATATTCTGAAGACCCTGTAGTTATTAATCTGTATTACTATGAAAATATGGTCTAATCTGTGGCCTTTGGCTTGACAGCATAAGTGGTGACATGA
Organism: Xylocampa areola; assembly: GCA_935421205.1. Taxonomy (NCBI): domain Eukaryota; kingdom Metazoa; phylum Arthropoda; class Insecta; order Lepidoptera; family Noctuidae; genus Xylocampa; species Xylocampa areola. The sequence continues at coordinate 9,349,280 of OW285204.1, forward strand.
CAAGTTGGCAAATGACAACTAAAGTGACAGAGGTTTGATAGGATTTCACGTGTTCCATACTATATAAAAACGGTTTTAAAACTTCTACCTTTTTATCTCTTTTACTCTTTGTGTTTTCTATATAAACCTCGTAGAAAATGAAATAAACCATGCTAAAAATATCAATGATGTAGTTAAACTTTTGTTTTTGGAGTTTGACTTTTGCTAATTGGAAGGGAACTAAAGCGAAGGAGGTAGAGCCAAAAAGGGACGTGTAAAGTAAAATCTAAGTGAACTGGAACACTGTAAATTCGTTTCCAAATCCTCATTTTTCGAGATATTTTAAGTTAATTTATTTACATAATTAAGTAGCAAAACGGGTAAAAGCTAAAGCCATGGCTGACGAACTAAAACCTGTTAATGAAGACGACTTAAAACAACTAAAAGAAAGGATGAATTTAATCGTTAGTGCAGATCCAGCACAATATCACAACGAATATTCATTGCGAAGATACTTGAGGGCGTTCAAAACAGTCGACAATGCATTTCAGGTAAGAATTAACTTGGCTTCATTTCAAATGTTGTTTCTCAAGATTGATTCTAAAAACATGAATTATTTCAGGCTATAATCAAAACAAATAAATGGCGAGTGGAGTATGGTCTAGCTGAACTGAGTGACCAAAAAGAGCTTATAGAAAAGTATTCTGACAAGGCAAGGGTACTCAGACACAGGGACATTGCTGGCAGGCCAATAATTTACATTCCAGCAAAGAATCATAGCTCCAGTGACAGAAACATTGATGATTTAACCAAATTCATAGTCTTCTGCCTGGTAATGAGAATTAATTTTGGTATTTTTATTTATTATTATTTTTTGTTGTGTTTGGAGTTTGAATTTGATTGGTTTTAATTGAAACAACAGTATAATCAATGGGCGCATAGTCAATCTACCAGTACAATCAATGGTCAATCTCCATTCTCTGTTAAGATGCAATTTGTAAAGCCGCCGGTGACTATTACAATATCTAACTTAACAACAGATTCTAAATTTTTTCATTACAAATTTGAATTCTTACTAAAGTAGGTATTGACACTGGAAGAATTAACTATAGTAAATGACTTACTACTGTGTAGTCCTGGTCGCCCTCCACCTGAAGGCAAATGAGTATGCTGGGCTCCTAGTGAGACTAATACAGACTACAGTTAAGTTATGGCTATCCTCAGCACACAAACACACACACTTGGAACTAACTTGATTGCACTGATTCATCTCCTGTGCTACTTCTCAGTGCCTTTGAAACTTCCCAGGGAAATAATATATTCTCTCTTGTCTCCTCCACTTCAGGATCACTTTGGTGAATTTCCTTTTTCCCCATTCAGTCAAGGTTTGGGTGCAAATTTTCACACTGTTTATCTTGTTGTCTTTGGGCACTGTTGTCTCCAAACAGGATGGGTCTTCCTAAATGTGGCTTTCTTCCAGAAGTTTTAACATGTCATTGATAAAGTAACTACTAATAATAAGAAGCCAATAAATATTTTATATAAAAAAAGGGTACTAATTATTTTTTTCCATATTTGGTTTTGCACTGCTGCCTATTTTAAACTAATTCGATTGTTATTTCATGTAGCTCTGTAAATACAAACTAAAATATTAGTATAATTATTTTCAGGAGGATGCCAGTAAGAAATGTTTTGAAGAAGTGGTGGATAACTTATGTATAGTTTTCGATTTGAATGGTTTTACACTGTCCTGTATGGACTATCAAGTGTTAAAAAACTTGATCTGGCTGCTTAGTCGGCACTATCCTGAGAGGCTTGGAATTTGTCTTGTTACCAATGCACCAGCTTTCTTCTCTGGATGTTGGGCTGTAATAAAGGGATGGTAAGATCTTTTACTGATTCTTTTATAAACATTTATGACAAGGACAACAGTATGTATAACATAACACCTGCATACTTGGAAGGTTCCCTTTGAGTAATCTTAATTTAATACCCTGTTAGTGAGGAATGCTTGTTCCGTCTCTAATAATTAAGTAGTTTTTTTACCCTTAATTAGAATTGTTACATGCTGGTTTATTAATTTGTTAAAATAAAATAAAAACCAAGTTAATGGCAATGCTTGATAGGCATAATCCTCCTAATATTATAAATTATAAACTGCCTCTTTTATCCAGCAAGTGCGGTTGCTGAGCATGTGGCCTAGGTTGATTCCCAGGTTGGGCTGTGTTATTGGGTTTTCATGTTAAGAAATTGTCACTAGCAGCCTGATACATGGCAAAAGGCTCACCAACAATATATACTTTTTAAAATCCTAATTGTTATAAAATTCCTGTGAAATTGCTACTTAGGAGATATTATTCTAAAAATAAAAAAATATATTTCAGGCTTGATGAAAACACTGCTAGTAAGGTTGTATTTGTGCACTCAGAGATGGACCTTTGTCAATACCTGATACCAGATATACTACCCAATGACATATGAACAACAAAACATGGACACAAACATTCCTAAAAACAACAAATGCAATGATTACCGGTATAGATGATGTTCCTAGCATTAAGATAATCTTAACTTATAATATTAATGTATATAATATGTATTTTATATTCATATAACTATTAGATAACCATTAACCAGTTATTTCCACCAAAAACGGTAGATAACAATGTTATTAAAATATGTTTATTAACCATTATATGTTTTAATAATCTAGTTTGAATAATGAGTTACTGAGGATTTTACTTATTATGAGCTTTATTAACCGACTTCAAAAAGGAGGAGGTTCTCAATTCGGTCTGTTTCATTAATGTTTTTTTTTTATTAGAGCTCTATATTAAAATAATATATATTTGATTATACAGGCTGTGGTTTTGAACAGTGGCCATATTGTAGGAACATATACAGCAACAAGTTATATGTTGTATAAAAATAATTAAAACAATAGTAGCCAACAAGACAACGTCCTATTTGTCTCGTAACAACTAACGCTTCTCCGTGAAATTTTCGTGTACGGCCTCTGTCGGCGCGCGGTGCCGTCCTTGTGCCTACTGCGCGCGATGCGGCCATGGCTATGACACGACGTTCACGCAAAAAACAGTAAAACTGCGAAATTAATTCGATTTTCTAAGGTATACTTATTTTAATTGTTTTGTAATCAGTTACACCTATGGATCCACCTCCTTCAATTTGGCCACTGTCTAGAACCACAGCCTGTATTATTGTGATAAATTTTAATGCTGGATTCTATCAATGAAACTGAAAAACTTTCTCACCATTATTTAGTAACAGAAACATATATAGATATATTAGTCATCAGATTTAAAAAATCGTCAACTTCCTACAAGTTCAAAATCCGACTAGTGCTAGTCCGAATCGCGCGCCGAGAGTTCCGTATAAACTTGTATATTCGTTATTCACGGGAATTAAGGTTCAATTTTTTTTTTTTCCTGAAGGAATATTTTAATTTTTATAGTTGGAAAAAGTCGATTCACTAAACTAGTAAGTTTTTAATCGCATTTTTAATTTTAGATACTACCAATTACCGATTTTTGGATTTTCTTTTCCTTGTTGTGGGAGACCATGCTTCATGATTCTAGGTCAGTGAGCTGTACCCAATAAAGTCCCCATTTATTGGCGAGTGTCAAAATAATCGGCAAAAATGTCCGTATTAATTATACTTGCAACCTAGAGCTAAGTATTTGATATTAATATCAACTTGATACCTTCACTCTTTCCTGAGAAAATCGTATTGTCAGACAGATGGACAACAAAGAGATCCTGTAAGGACACCTTGAAAATGAAAAAATAGTTTCATTGGTAAAATTCCCCAGGTTTAAAAGTCATAATATTAATTTGATATCTTTGATTTTCAATGAAACAAAATCTGTCTTGCCATAAAAATGTAATCATATTTTGTAATGACTACTGTGTTCTAGGTTTGACATTTTTGAACAATAGTGGCTGAGTTTTGTTACAACTTATGTTCAATCATTTTACGATATGATATAATTATATTATATGCATAACAAGCCTAACTAGTCCAACTTAAACTTTTCATAGGTACAAATTGTTATCACATAATTTTTGAGATTAAATCTGTTGCCTCGCTAAATATTACCAGACACAATAGAAATATTATTGTTATCAAGTATAATTTTATACTTTCGCGAGTATACAGATTTTCCTTAAAGGAACATTCTAACCATTCTTGTCATTAATTTATACGCTTATTTTATTAGCATAGAAGGTAAAACTAACACCAAAAAGTCAATTAATCATTGTAAATGAGATTCGTTTGTTAAAACGCTTATTTTAAGTTATATCAATTTTAATCATGTTGATAGATTTTATGTTTCGATTTAAACAGGAAAGTATGTAAAACGTGTTACTCGTTATAATTATTATATGTAGTTTGAACCATACGAACATACCTACCGACACAAAAACTTATGGTCGTAAACATACTTACTTATCATATAAGTATATAAAAAAACCGTCATCAAAAAATCAATATCCTGAAAATGTTACAGGGTCTCTTGCTGTAAATTCTAAGAATTTATTGGTTTCTTATATTTTAATGGATTTTATAGGTAGCCATATCAGATAATCATGATAACAATTATGTAGTTTATAATGATGTGTCTACTATGATACCTATTGATGAATAATCCAAACGCGTTTATAATTTTATTTTATTTTTTTATTGAGACACAAACGGTCATTTACAAAATAATAAAAAAAGAACACAAAGAGACATCTTAATATAAAGTGCATTTAAAACAATATAAATCTTGTTTTGCTTTCTATATTTTGTCTGAGAGATGTTTCTTATACCGTTATCCCTACTGGCAATGCAATTACAAACTTGTCCCGCCAATTCTTCCATAGAACAACTACCAGTGTGATTGCTATTGTAGTAGTGAAATATACTACATTCCATTAATAATAAAATTGTTCAGGTTATTATTAAAAAAAAAACTAAGAAATCATTGAAAAATAATAGAATACAAGGAAGCTTCAAATTTAATAGTATCGAATAACGATACGGTAGCTCAGTTGGGAAATTGATGACCGATGGCGGCGCTAGACGAAACGTGGACGTCGGCAACATCTACTTTGCGAGGCCTGTTTAATTTCCTACTCAGTTTTTTTTTTATTATCTGGTCTGAAAAATACTCAATTTTTTTGAATTATGCAAGTATTATTTTGCTAAGCATTTACTGGCCAAAGTTTCAAACATAAATAAAGTTATAATATAATATAATATTAAATGGAAAAAGAATACGGTCGTGAGCAGGATTCGCATCACGGTCGAGATGGCTTAGTGGTCAGAGCGCCTGGAGTATTTATCCGAGAGGCGCAGGTTCCAATCCTGCTCACGACCGTATTATTTTTCCATTTAAAATAATAACTTTAGAGTTCGCTAAGCATGCAAGCATTTCCAAAGATTTATCTATAAATTAGATGAACTTTTCGGTTCTTTGCCTCACTTTTCATGCTTCACTTGTTTTTAAGATTAACTGTTTTTCAGCTTCAATTGATAGTACTGATAACTTAGATAGTTTTCTTGGCTCATCATGCTTCTCAAATAGGTATTAACTCATTCAATAAATAAGAATTAAATTTTTAACAACTTGAAAATCTTTTTGGGATGGGCGCGTGGCTAAGTAACAGCCGCACGATCGAGGTTAAGCTGCGCTTGCTGCAGTCGGTCTGTGGATGGGTGACCATCATTTCATACCGAGACTCCTCCGTGAGTCGGAGAGCACGTTAAGCCGTCGGTTCCGGTTGTCAAATTAAGACCTATGACAGCCGTTACGGGTAGTCAGAGGCCTGAAAGTCTGACAACCAATCATACTACGAGATATCGTGTTACCCAGTAACTGGGTTGTGGAGGTCAGATACACAGTCGCTCCATGTAAAATACTGGTATTAAGCTGCATCCGGTTTGACTGGAAGCCGACCCCAATGTAATTGCGAAAAGGCTAGGCAGATATATTGGAAATCTTTTTTGCGACGCCCCCACAGGCGCGAGACCGTCAGCGGTCGCCGATGTCGCCGACGCCTAACGCCGCGACTGGTGATGGGGTCAAGTCCCGTTCGTGTATATTATTTTTCAATATTTCCTTAGAAAAATTGTAATTAATATAGGCATTACAAGGCCTCAACATGTATAAATAAAAAGTACCTATCATTATATTTTATTCACGTTATAATTTTATGTATGTTTCATAGGACAATAATATAATTGGCACTGCATTGCACGGTACCGCGCAATTTATGTCTAGATAATTAATATTGATTTACTAGTAGTAATATTACTAATGAAGTACCTGCTGAATTGCCATTGTTTTTTATAATAATTGAAATTTTATGAAGTAAATATCTGTTATGTACCTATGTACTTATTTGTTAAGTTATATTTTACGTACATAAGTATCTATGATTCTGTACTATTATTGATAATAAATAAATGAATGATCATATATAATTTCCATTTTGTTACAACATTATGTCGCAAAAATTAGTTCTAAAGATTATAATAAAAGCCATTAGTCCAATATAAACCTTATAAAACAACTGATGAACTGTTAGGCTTACCAACATTTCTTTGGTGAAATATCAAATGCAAGCTATAAAAAATATAGTACATTACAAAAAATAAAGTATTATATGGTTAAGGACAAATATATTTTAATAAAAAATATATTTGTTTGCACTTCTTAAATGTAAAGGACCGTACGAAAACTTTGTTAGATATCATTGTTCAAAATATAGTATTTTTGCATACTATGCAATTTTTAACAGTATAGTACGCAGATCCGAAAAACAGTATAGTATACTATATTAAAGTACGGTTGGCAACCCTACCTACTGAGCCACTGATTTATTATCAGAGAAAAGCCGCAATAGATTTTGTTTATGATAGTCTCATCGCCGTACATAGAGTTTTGCCCGAACGGAAGTCCTGGCAATTTATTTTATTTTATTTATCCTTTATGCACAAAGGAGTTAACCCACATTCTGCCGGACAACCTTAGCTTTATGTAAGATAAAACATGGAAAGTAACGGAAGTAAATAACATGTTTACATAAAAGACAGCTAAATAGATAGACATACGTATAAAATGCACATTACATACATATATAATACTGTGCCCCGCAGTTTCACCCGCGTTAATTTGAGGAAAAATCCAACTAAAATATATTCTACCAGCGCCCTCCCCCCTCATGACCTCCCCTAGCTCATCCTAAATGCGCCTGCCTCGTTGGTCTAGTGGTCCTGTGGGCTACTCCCACATTGGTGTACCACATAAATATTACTATATCGAAATATCATCTAGACATAGACAGTTACAACTCGGTTATATATATTTATTTATTTACTGCTTAATAATACATAATAAGTCCCAAGCGCGACTGAGCTTGATATGATTCGATTCCCGGGTCGGGCAGTGTTATTGAGTTTTTCTGTTGGACAATTCTCAGTAGCAGCCCGGGGCTTTGTAGATGGCTATAGGCTCACCACCTATTACATGGGACTTAATAACATCATTGGTGAAATGTGGGTGTACACCTCTGCCTACCCCTTCGGGGAATACAGGCGTAATGCTATGTTATAAATGCGCGCGTCGTACTTGATCAGCATTTTGTTTGAGAGTTATTTTAAAACTATGATATCTCCTAAGATATTCATTGAGATCAAATGATGTCAAGGGCAATTTTGTTCAAAATCTATTTGGATAAGGATTAATATCATATTATTAAAAACACCTTCGCAAATATTGCATTCAAATTCAAATATTTTTATTTCAAATAGGCCATATTACAAGCACTTATGAACAGTCAAATCTAGGTGCACGGTTCCAATCATAGAATTAGAATATTTTTGTTTATGGTTCCAATAGGCATTATTTTAGAACCAATTTGATAACCATAAAAAAGGTTATAGTGAGTCAACCTTAAAAGACAGACATATGCTGTCGCGGACTTATTTTTTAAAACTTTTAAAAAGGAATAATTCTATCATACGCGTAAGTTTAAAGTTACGGCTTTGGACATCCACGTTCCACGCTCACTTGAAAAATTCACCCTCTGTTGGTACTGACTCAGTACCAACGCAATACATGCTCAGCACCACATGTATTGCAATGTTTAAAAGCGGTGTTGTAATATGATCTGTTCACCAAGAGGAATCCTAGCCTCCAGTGTCTCTCTACACTTGATGTAGATACATAAGCTATTTCAAATTGTGTTGGTAATTTATTGAGGGTTAAGGGTTGATAGGTATATATAAATATATTATCAATTATGTATTTAAATAAAACCATTATTATAATAATTATTTTACTTGACTTAATAGTTTTACAAAACAGTTATACAAACACTCGCTGTACAAATGTGTAGCGAATTTTATTTGAATGCAGCATTACTATGTATCGAGCAACATGTATTACTACAGGCAGGAATCTTACTCAGGAAAACGGTATAAATGTGCGTCATAAAAACCAATTATTATAGGGATTTATAAACCCCATGTAAAGTTAAATCCGTTCTTTCCATCACAAGCACCTACAACGTTCTCCCAATTAAGGCCGATTTACATCCATTAATGCAATATTACCTATTTCTGGAATAATTCATTAAATACAGTTTGTTGTAAAATTTAAAACTACAGGTAGTCTTCTTTTCTTCATAATTTCTATTATAGAATACTTACTAAAAAATTAAGATTTATCACAAAAAATACATTTACTTATAACTTAATGGAATTTAAATACCATTTTGTAAAAATGTTTTATAAATACTGGTACTCGAATTTCATGCCCATTTTAATTGAATAATAAACCAGAAAAAAAATCCTAAAATTATTTATTGAGAATTTTTATTCAGTCATGCCTAAAATTAATAAAGGTTTATACATAATTGGCACATTTTCTTAGTGTCACCACCATTTCAGTATATTCCGTTTCAAGTAAATCGTAACCCAACTTGCTAAGGACACAGGTATCCAAGTCTTATTATACATTAAATATATATATACAAATCGTTTGTTACTGTTCATTGCTATGTTGTGGTTACGTTTACTGAATTTCTTTTCATAATTTTGCTTTAATGGAAAATATTAATAAAATGTTTAGACGGTTTTTAATTCACTTAATGACTAGTATTTTTTTAAAGGAATGTACAAAAATTATATTCAATCAATTATAATTGGAATGATTTTGTGACGATAATGATAGAAACGACAGTGAGCTAAAGAGTTGGAAAATTAGGTCACACGATGTATTGAAAACGCGCCGCGTATAGGAACATACAAGGAAATTAAATTCACATGAACGTACTTCGAGAACTGAACGTTGGCGACATGTACAAAGACAATGTCGCTGTGTATGTACCGACTAGTATATCAAATAGCTACAATATATTATTTACAATAAAACTACAATGGATAATGATATGAGAGTGTAAAAATGAGTTTTCATCTAATTACTCGTAGCCGAAATCATAGCTAAAGTACACTTAAACGGCTTCTAGGTAACAGATATAAAAACAGAATCAATTACTAACTTTTTTGTATGTTTTCAGTTGAGCCTGCTCCAGTAGTGAATGTAAGTTTTCTATGTATAAAAGAAACATTTGTCAAACCAAGTGAGTCTTCTTCTCTTCATCTGCTCTTTTACTCTCCTTAGAAAGACACAATACGAAGCTACTAAACCTTACTTTTTATTGAAACCTTAATGTGGCAGTGGACGGCATCTATGATTACTCGCGTAGTTTACGAAAAAAATATGTCAATTCCTATTGTGAGATCAATTCCGTGTTATAGATTTCTTGATGCCGGAAAACGATGTCTGCTTAGGTAAGTCTCCTCACCGTTATAAAAGGTGTTTGTGTTAAGATTGTAATAAAATGATACGATTCCAAATCCATCATAAAATCATAAAATTCATCCCATCGTAACCAGTAGCATGACTTCACAATTTTCCGGAAAATGTCAGTACTGCTGTTCACTAGCGGGACTTCAATACGCGAGTAACGCGGCCGATAACACAAAATCAGAAAACCCAATCTATTTCATTAAAATTTAATAGTCCAAATTTGGGGCGCCCCGGTTATCTTGGCGCGGGACAGATTGCGTTCGATCTCACTGCGGTCCGTGTAACTAACGTATGCGTCGATAAAGTCGTATCGGCAACGAGAGTGTCGGCCCGACGAGGCGAGGCACCCCGCGCAACTCAAACTACTCGAGGGCTTCCGGTCAGCCGCGCGTGTCAGAACGTCGCCCGCATGGCACGCTTGTGTTCGTACGGCTCGTTCTCACTCGGCTAGGTCGTGCGGCGTTCAGTCGTCGCGTGGCCCACCGGGTGTGTCCCCAGTATCGTCGGAGAGCAGAGCGTGGCGGGCGGTCAGACGGGCTCGGCGTGCGTGGGGCGGCGCGCGCGCGGCAGCGTGTGTGTGGGCGGCGAGGCGGGCCGCAGCAGCTGCAGCAGCAGGCGCAGTCAGTCCACCAGCACGCTGTGCGCGATCACGCCCAGCTCCTCCTTCAGCACGCGGAACGACGGCCGCTCCTCCGGCGAGCGGCGCCAGCATGCACGCATCACCTGCACAACGACAACCACCATTAGATACTTCTAAAATATTATGTGTGTAAACTGTGAACCACACCACTAAAGAACACATGCCTGTTTCTACGGCTACGGACTCATCCAAAGTCACTATGATGACTCCGATACTAAATGATAGGCTTGTCACAAGCCGAGGTAAGGTGTAAAAAGGTATGCCATTAGATACTCCAATAAATTAATGGTAGACTCACATTATATATTTCATTGAGGCAACCCTTTGGTTTCTCGAGCACCTGTCCTCGTTGTACCATGTCTGCAACCTCAGAGTTCTTCATTCGTCCATACGGAACTTTTCCACAGGTAAAAACTTCCCACATTAATACACCTGAAAAAAATTAAACACCAAAATGAATGGGTGGCTTATAAATAAAATAAAAACCAAAGTGCATGCTTGCTTTAGACATCACAGTATTAAGATTTAAATATAAAGTTAAATAAAATCTATATTTATTTGTATATCATTGGTGATATTTGGGTGTACAACTATACTGGTGTGTACCTCGGCCTTCCTGGAATACAAGCTTGATGCTCCGTTATTGTTATTACTGATTAAGTCTCAGGAAACAAGTATTCCTTATTAAGGTGCAGAAGATAGGCACAATATGTAAACTAGTTGCCAGAGGTAAGATTTGAGCGCGCCTTAAAAAAAACGGATATGTGCGAGGCGGACTGGCCCACCGAGGGTTCCCTACAAATTACAGGTACATGTAGTAATGTAGTTAATAATATAGTTGTGCTAACATACATATTTTAAATAGTTCAGGAATCGAGTCTCGCAAGTTTTGCCAAACTTTTCCCGAAATTCAGTTTCCAAAACTTATAAAGGCTATATTTTTTATGATTTAATAACAAATGTACAGTTTTCAGATTTTTCCCTGTACTTGTAGTATAAGACGATATTACTTGCCAAATTTCATAGTTCTAGGTCAACGGAAAGTACCCATATACGTTTTTTGCGGCATAAACGGCCGTAACTTTTTATTGCATTAACTTAGAAGTTTGATTTTTTTTTCACATCTTCAAGGTACTATAGACTTGAGTATATGGTTTTAATTTCAACTCGATACTTCTACGCGTTCCTGAGATAAAGGGACGAACAGACAGATAGAGAAACGGACAACAAAGGGATCCTATAAGGGTTCCGTTTTTTTCCTTTTGAGGTACGGCACCCTAAAAAAGGTTAGCTCTTAATTATTATTGAAAGTTTAACTAACCGAAGGCCCAGACGTCGGATTTCGAGGAGAAGCGCGTATAGTTGAGCACCTCGGGCGGCGCCCATTTAATGGGAAACTTAGTGCCGCCAGAACTGGTATATTGATCGTCTAACACATACCGCGCCAGACCAAAATCTGCGACCTGGAATATAAATACAGTAGTGTAATAATGTATATGTACTATGTAAATCTAAGCTATTAGGAATCATGAAAAATAGTATATCAAGACGCACCTTTACAACATTTTCGTCTCCAACTAAACAATTTCTTGCGGCTAAATCCCGGTGAATATAATTATGTCTTTCTAAATACGCCATTCCTTTACAAACCTGAAACAAGCATCATTCAATTTCATATTAAATTTCAAAGTAGTTTTTTTTTTATATAGAATTAATCTATATTAGTTTTAAGTATAGATTGTATGTTTATGTCAGTACACTCCGCTCAAAGAATCGAGTTAACATTGAAAACATAATGTCAAATATAAAGATAAATCTTACTTGTATGCACATGTCAAGTAGTACGGCGGGTCCGAGTTGGTCGGGCGAGGTTCGTCGCAGGTAGTTGAACAGAGAGCCGTGCCGCATGTACTCCGTCACGATATAGATCGGCCGGTGCTTCGAACACACGCCGTATAGTTGGACGAGGTTCTGATGCTGGAGTTTGCTGTAATTTGTGGAGCATGGGGTCAGTTATGGATAAGGCAAACTAGACAGACTTTGTCATAACCAGTTATAAAATAATATGTGGCTAAACTCACTTAAAACATTTTAGAATGAAATAAGATATCTGTTTTAAACTATCACCCACCTAATAGCTAGTCATAAACTTCCGAGTAACTAATAATTATCGTATTTATCTTAATATATATAAATCTCGTGTCACAATGTTTGTCCTCAATGGACTCCTAAACCACTTAACCGATTATAATAAAATTCGCACACCATGTGCAGTTCGATCCAACTTGAGAGATAGGATAGTTTAAATCTCAAATTATAGTCGCGTGCGAAGCCGGGACGGACCGCTAGTAATTTATTAAATTAGTAACAATCATTATGTCTCCATTGGGCTAATTATATTGGAAAGACCCACAGGATCCTCGCCACTGACTTCTCTACAAAATCCGTATAACGTAATTTGACACATGATATAATATACTCCCGACCGACTTTCCGGATACGGCGGCCAATCTCTACGAACGTTAGCCAAGTACGCAGGAGATATTATAGTGCACAAGTGTATACGCAAACACAGGTGCACTCCCTCTTCCTTCACTCTCATAGTCAGAAGGGGCGGCTATCCGACACGATCGGAGGGACATCAGACGCAGGCCGACTGCTATAAAGCAGTCGGCCTGCGTCTGATGTCCCATTGGAGAGCGCATAAGCGCTCTCCAATGGAGCACGGGAGTGCTACGCCGCCAACGTAAGTCCGGTCTGCTACTGAGAATTTTCCAACAGTAAAACCCAATAACACTTTGTAGGATGCTCAGCAGCCGCGCTTGCGGGCACGAGACAGTAGATACTTACGTCATAACCTTGGCCTCATCGATGAAATCGTCCTCAGACATGGTGCCCTCCTTCATCATCTTGACGGCCGTGTCGATACGTCCGCGCCACTTGCCGCGCCGCACTACACCGAACTGTCCCGCACCCAGTTCTTCTAACAACACCAACTCTGATGGGTCGATCTCCCATTTGTCTGGAAAGGAAATTACATTTCAGATTAAACAAATTGCAAATGAATTCATTCGGATTTACGTTTCATTGTTTATTACATTGTTGTATTGATAGTACCTATTCAAAAATCATGAGTGTGAATATGTGATACAAAATATATTATTATATGAAATTGTAGCTTAACAACATGGGATGGCCATATAGAAGACTTGGATTTGTAATAATAACTTAGGTTTTCATTATCATAAAACAACTTTTATTCGTACTAATCGCGTGTATGATGATTTATAATTTAAAAAAATTGTGATTTTTGTTCGAAATAAAGCACCCTAGGGAAACCCAATTAATGACTGCACAGGCAAACTTTCTCCTACTGACCATTTGCCGATGAATGGTCGAAGTGATCAATGGTCGGTACAAACGAGATTTTCGGCTTTTAAGAAATGTTCATGTCAACTGCGCCTTAAACAACTTGTTTAACTATTATAAAGTCGCTGCGGCTTTACTAACGTATATCATATTTTGATCGAAGACAACGTCCACGCACAGACATTTTTTGAGATCATCAGAGAAAGGATTGAAATCACCAACAGGTTAGCCGATCTTTTTTGCAGGTACAAGTACAATAGGCGAAGAACTATGTTCCGACCCGTCTGCGCTGACCTTCCAAAACATAACGATATACCAAAGCTACCAGAAGAAGATCTAACGTCGTTTAGTCTAGGCTCCTATCAATAAAACGACTACTACTAGCAAGCAAGGAGTTATTACGCTGAGGACATTAAAGCCGATGGCACATTTACGACAGAGTTAGGAGACGCTCTGCCAGAATTACAGGCAAGGGACGTCGTTTTTCGAGGAAGAATTCAATCCCGGCACGGTACTGTAAAAAGCTATTATGTTCATGCGGCTTTTGACAGGACATAGATGCAGTCACCCACTACTATTGCACATGCAATATTGAAAAGATAACAGTAAGACGTTTATAACACGTAATGTGCGTAGTGTGGTTTTAAACCTACGCACGGTGTGAACCAAATGCGAGACGCCCTCGATCTATAGAACTGAAAGATGTTCTAGTTGGACCTTAAAAATAGTATTATAAAATAATTGAAAATAGTATTAAGAAAATGTTTGCCATTGTTTTATTTGACCGAATTAAAATATTGTGTGTATTGACTGATTAAAATAGTATTAAGAACATGTTTGCCATTACTTTATTTGCGAGAATAAGTAACCTTACACAAGACATGGTATGCACAAAATATAGAACACATAAATTCGCGGAAATTCGAACTTAGTTTTTTTATATAATGTCTCACTCACAGAATTATTCATGGCAAAAAAGTTGAGAAAGACCCACTAAATAAGTCCATGTACACACTTAGACGATATGTTTACATTTATTTCGAAATGATGTAGCTGCTATGATGATTTTACCGCTTTGGTTTTAATGTTAAATTTGACGCCCATATTTACCCACAACATTCGTTGTCCTATGTCATTGGGCTAAATCTGGTTTTTAGAAAAACTTCGACCATTACCAAAATCACAAAATACTTAAACCCACCTACACCAAAACCATGCCACGGCCAATTATACCAAAATAAATTTGGGTGTGCAATCATCTGACCAGATAAGATTATACCCCATGATTAACAACAGTACACTACGTCAGCTATTGGGCAGCAATAAATAAAAATAATTTGCATGAATGCTAACATTATCTTATTCAATGCGCAACGAGGAAAACGGACCTATAAAAACATCGGTCTATACTCAATTATGTTATTATTTCACATGAATGTACTATTCACCGAGATGACGCCAATGCCGTAGTAATTGTTGCCGCTCTTGTTTTATATCGCTATTTTACTTCCAAGAAAATGTTGATGAATGTCGTCATATTTACGTTTGTTTACTTTTTTAGGCATGATAAGAGATTTTGAAATTACTTCCTGTTATAATTTAGATACACGTCTACTTTTTCCGAAAAACACATTATTTCAGCAATAAAAGTTTTAACGCAAATTATTGCATTTAAATCTATGTACTCTGAAATTAATCGCGAAAACGCTCGTGAGTGTCATGGCGTCACGTCTAGGTAAAAATTGCATTATGTCTTTGCTCAACGAAGAAAATCAACAAATTAATACATATTTCGTGTGTTAAAAATTAATTCAAAATTTTACAAATGGTATGCTGTCTTTCTGTGCAAAAATACATCAATAGCAAGTATCTGACAAATTGTTTGATTATGTTCCAAACAAGAATATACTTAGTGCGAGATAATTGGCTAAAGCTCGCACGGCGAGACCCAGCAAATGTAGTTACGAATTAATTAGTACTTGTGGAGTTTTGAATAATAGTAAAACTAATATCTATCTATTACTTTCTTTAGCTGCGAGTTAAATATTACTTGAAGTTAAAAAAGGCTTGTGTGAGTTAAATATTACTTAGCAATAAGATTAATGATAATGTACTTACAAGGACGTTTTCACATTTCGACATTCAGACGAGCAAGTCTTTATTTTACGCAAGAAACTCTGTCAAAATTAACAAAGCATTTCTGGGAAAATTAGAGCTATTTGCCTTAATAAAACCTTGTTCCTTTCTTGTTTTCTTTATTTTAGTCACAAACCTGATTATTCGTCAACAAATCAACCAATTTAATGACGTAGGAATCAATCGGAACGCGTAATTACAACATAAGTACAAGCAAATACTTCGCTGTGATTGATATTTCCGTTAACATGGCCGATTACAGTATTTTATACTTTTATTTTATTAAAAATATTATTAATCTTAATTTTATATTGAAAGTAGGTAATTTTTTAGAATCCTGAGTACATATGTTTTTCTCTAAATCCATGTATTCTTTGGTTCTTTATTGCTGTCATCATGCCTATTTTATTAAACCCGTAGTAATTAGTAATATATGACGACTCACTATCGTGACTTAGACTCAACGTTTAAGTCCAGAAATAGACAGTAAACGCGAAGATTGCATGCCACCATGCAAGTAACGTTTAACAATTTTCAAGGGAATGGGCGGCAAAATTCTACTGTACGCTATTAACTGCCTAAACTTTAGCATTTGTTTGACATGCGTAGTAATTATGTCAATACACTTTAAGAATCGTATTGTTGCATTATATTATGAGATCTGTGTACAATGGGGAACATTATTGACGTATTATGCGATAAATAGGTTAAATAGTAATTTATGGATTAGTTACTTACGCAAGCAATTTAATATCGACAACTTTCCTTAAGGAAACTGACCATTACTGTTTATATAAGGCTGTCGTTAGCAGACAGGTCAAAGTCCAAGCTACATAGAAAGTGTTAGTAAGTTTGTGGATTGCGATCGATCCAAATTGCGGAAATACCGATCGAAATAATGGTAGTAAATTTTATGTGGATGCTTGTGCATTACGTATAATGTGTGTACTCTCAGTTACTGCGCTGCGTTACCTGTTTCAAAACCTTTTCGTTTACAAGTAGGTTTTGATGCTCCGCCTCCAAATATTGCGTTTGTTTCAGTCTCTGTTTTTAAACATACTTTTGTTTTTAAGTATTTTGACAGATGATCAGTTTAAACTTGGAAGTATTGGTGAACAGAAAAAGGTAGTAGGTAACAGCGGCTGGACACTTTACACAAAAAGCACCCATAAGGTGATAACGCAGCGTTTACGCTGATAGTACATGCAATAGTAAGCTGTATGCAATAAAAATAATTTAGATAGTTACTTCGCCCTTAATATGTCAACTGATGTGATGAAATGAAATAAATAGACAGAAGAAATAGAGAAATAGGAAGTAGATTATCTTCTCTGGTATGCACTGGATCTCAAATGGTTTTACTCATACTGGGTTTAAAAATCCATTTGAAAAATGTGGTTGCTTAAGTAGTGTTTTTTAAACACCTTTATCCCGGTCGTTGTCAATAGAAAACAAAATATTAAGCCAATTCAGAGACTCGGTTAGCTTGACAAAACTAAGACGAAGCTTCTAACTTTTAGGATAATGTTAGAAGCCAGCTTGGCCACTAGGAATTTCTCTTTGCGTATACATTGCTTGCTTATGCTTATACCGATACATCACATGCACAAACATCCGGACCCAGGAAAATTAAATCGATTGTCGATACAAATACAACTTGCGGCGCAGCAGCCGATTTCTCAAGCGCTGCGCCTACAACGCTGATATTTGAAAGACACTATAGATAATCATCTAACAGAAAAAGACAGAAAGATAAGTGCAGACTGAATGATAATGGTGATGATAACTGACCATACTGACCGTGCGACAGGCCTGCAGTGGGCGGGGCGGGACGGTCGCAGGGAGTGGTCTTCAGCCGCGAACATAGTCCGCCACTGTTATGCTTGTGGTAGTTGATCAGCTCCGGTATACTCGCGCAACAGTGCTTGTCCGATAGATAGAACTCGCCGCGACTGTTCTGCTTTATGTGGTAGTGCTTCGTTTGAGGGTGGTAACTGCAATTAATTTTATTTTTTCTTCTAGAATATAGTTAACATACAAATTATATGAAGGAGCGGTGATAGTCTTCTGAACCGAAGGCCACCAGTGACCTTTCGTAGTCGTGTGCGTATTATAATTATCGCTTACCTAAAACGATAAAGCAAAACTGAGGAAACCAGTACACCTGAGAGAATGACGTTCTCGATGTAAAACCAAAGAGGCCTACTAGTGGTATGAACTCTGATAATAGTATAATATGTTGTAATCATACGCATGTGATAATGACAGGTCAGTGGTACGTGCCTGTGGTTCGAACCTAGCAACCTTAAGACTTGCCAGTCCAACGGTTATATAGGCTATCAATAATCAGTAGATTTAATAGTGATGTTGATTTTCCATTTCAACGCATTAGATTGTTTAAACTATTGCTAACAATAAATAAATGCAAGTGAATAATAACCGTTGAACAATAAATAATTAATAAACAAAATAGGCACACAAATATAACAATAAAACGTGCTCGTACTTTTAGAATAAAAATAACAAGAATAACATGAAATATAAATATATCTTCAACAGAAAATAGTGCGCATGAACTAGACAATTTTTATCTTCCCATAAAAACTTATAAAACAATAACTTGTAAAAATTAATTAACGTATATATATTTTGAAGGTACTTACACTTTGGTATATAAGGAGAGGGTGTACATGCCCTTAGTGGAGGAGTTGCGCACTACGAAGCATCCCTCCTTGTCCTCCTGCTTGAGGAGGGACTCCGCGCGTTGTCGCGACATCTCGCCCACGTACCACCTGGATTTTTACACAAGTATCATTATGTAGACAGCAGACAATTAGAAAGGCGAATTTTAGGACAGACTTGCCAAAAGTTGTGAGCAATACCCAGAAGTAGCCACAGACTTCTATTTTCCTTAATTTAATTTATGTTATGAAATTATTAATAACATTTACTACATATTGAATTTTACCAACTGCTTCATTGGTTTAGTGGTCGGAAACGCGATAGGAAGGTGGAAGACCTGTATTATGTTTGACTGTATCATGTAACATGTTTCCTTATTCAATTTCCAAGAACTGACTATACTGTATGAGTATGAGATACCACCAAGTAGGTGGTATCTCATACTCATACAGTACCACCTACTTACTAATCTTGTCAGTCAAGTTCTGTCAAAAGCTTTTATTGCACATAAACCATTAAAAGGCTACACATATACTTACTCATATTTCTGTAGTCCAATAGTTTCTTTCTCCTTAACATAATTACTAGGAATGTAGCCGACAGCCCTGGAAATAAGAGAAAAAATGTTGTTTAAAATGTATGAGTTATAACAAACTAAACCAACCTAAGTAGAGTTAGACTTACCCATTTTCATCTTTCACTTTCCACCAATGATCCTGAGAGTCGTCTATTACTTCATATTCGGCGCCCTATAACATAATATATACCTATTAAAATAAAGTTCAATCATCTTTTGCCATTGCCACTGCGTAGTTTGCGATAAAAGCCAGCTTGTATTATGCATTATTAGGGAATCAACAAAAGCGACCGCACCTTTTAATATTAGAATGATTCGATAAAAAAGTATGCAACTCAGAAGACTATTCAATTTGTTCTGTGGTAAACTTATTTAATTATTTATTAAGTTAAGCGCAAAATGACACATGACTATCTAAATATTCTCATGACGTCAAAATATAAAACGGTTAGAAAAAAATAATTGCCGTCGCGATGATGTTTGTTTGTTTTTTGTAGGAAACACCTACGGCTTTTACCAAAAATTTTATGTACATTATGCTTGATTAATAATGACTATTAACTACAAAAGGCTCGATCCAAGCATCTATGGTGAAAACTTTTGAAAATGCCAATCGTTTGTTAAGTAGGTACTTAATATCCCCAAAAAAGCGATAAGTAATTTGTGTTACGATAAATGTGCTATGGGTATTGAAATTGAAAATATAAAACATTTCAAATGGAATTCTAGGAATTATTGTGGCCATGGTTCTAAAAACTTTCTTTTTATTTACAAAAGAAAAGCTAAACTGACCTTTTCCAGTGAGAGATCTCCGCTTTCAATAGCTTTGAATGGATATAGGGCTACCACAACTTTGGTCCTCTGCTTCTCCTGTAAATAATTAATCAATATAAATATTGATCTATAAATAAAAGTACCTATACAGTGTGGTCCAAACATTTAAGTCGTTTATGTACAGTAGAAATTAATTAATATAAGCGTAAATTTTATTTATTGTTAGACCAGTTATGAGAAGTTTCTTTTTTAATATTTGAATGCAATTGTGTTTATTTTTAAATATAAAGACTGGCAATAGTTTTGCTGTCATCAATATTATGGCACTTCAAACCAGCGATTAGTTTAATAAGTTTTAGTGGGGCAACTGCATCATATCATGAAATATTTTAACAATTATCATATTCATAAATTATCTGACATGCCCGTACCGCTTAATTTAATAAACCTATCATTGTCGCTTAAATGTCATGAATGGAAAAATATATAATTTATGGTAAAAGACATTTGAACCACGTTTGTGGAAATGTGTATGAAGCCCATGAAAGTTATTTTTTACCCTTTTTGGGACTAGCCCGATACACTTTCACAGTTTCACAGTGTTATTACTCTTTCTTAAGAGCAGTGAGATAGCCTAGGGCCTAGTGGTATTACCGTTGGACTGGCAAATCAAAGGGCCTTGTTGCGTGCCAACCACTGACTTTTAGTAGTAATTTCGTTTAAACTCTGACACTAGATTGTTTGTCAATAAAAAATGAAATACTTTTCCTTACCTAGACGAACACTCTTATAAATACTCTAACCTATAGTAATATACAAATTAATGGCTTACTTTTGGCTTGGCAGACGGAGTGCCTGGAGGAGCGCCGCCTCCCCCGGGCATCGTGACAGCAGCCGTGACCGCTAAATAAACATTTCAAATATATAATTCACGTTAACATAAATTAAGACAGGTTCCAAATTTTACTAATGGAATATTTCACATATTAATTATATTTACATAATAATTATGTTATGTTATGTTTTGGAAAGAAATTGTGCTTGTAAATGATTAAGGTTCATTATACTATCTGTGAGGCTTGAACAAGTTTGTCACGGGATTCATTTAAGATTAGCTAACATTAGAGGAAAAAAAATTGTTTTAAATATTAAATATCGGATACACTCCGCGTTATATTATTATATAGATATTTATTGATAAAATAAGATCTCGATAAAATGAGAAATTAAATTCGTCCAGTAAAGCGAGGCAATATTACTATAATGTGATTTTAAAATTATTATAATATTAATTAGTACAATACAAACACATAATTTGACGCAATGAGAGACGAATAAAATAATTAGATTTAGAAAAAGTGCCTATCTGATACAAACCCAGGTTATAAAATTAATGAATGAGTAAAATATTGTATATTACCATAAAATCAAGAAGCTCTTTTGATTCTGTGTATAATTATTAATAACATTGAATTATAAAGTGATACCCTAATGGGTCTAGGAACATATTGTTTTATTTTATGCGATTAGTAATTACTTAAGACTTAAACCTCCATATTACCAATTGGTGTACTGTAAAAGCTTTAATTTAATGTGGAATTAATTTATGTGTAACTCTCTTTTAAAATGTTTTATCGTTACCAAACCTTCAACTTCATCTTAATTGACAACCCTAAAATATAAATGTATTGTGTACCTACTCGTATTCGTAGGTACCAATTTAAACTGACCATAATAACATTAAACAAGAAAAATGCGTTGAATATTATTTCTACTGTATCAAAATTACGATTAAAAAACTACAAAAATCGAGAACACACCAAAATCATAGCCTGTTTTCCATAAGGTAAAAATCTCATACATGAAACGTAAAACTACTCATTATGCTAAAGGCCACGGATCTATTAATACTTTTGACAGAAATTAACATAATAATAAAACAATTAGCATCAAAACTTTCAAGTACAAACAATAAGTTACGATCTAAATACAGAAGATTTGATAGATACCAAAAAGAAATATAAGAATGTAAATAATGATGATAATACGAACTGAATAAGTAATGTAATGATTTAAAAGAGGAATCTCCACGAATTCATTAACTATGCAACTGTATGATTTTAGGATGTTTCATGTTGACTGTTATAGCGTAAATTAAACACGTTCACTTTTCAGAAAACAGTCGAATTTCAAAATAAGCTACATTAACAGTTTATCGAACACAATAACAAATCCGTTTCACGACCAATTTCTTAAAGCTATGGCACTAAGTAATGATGACCTATTTCCATAACACCGTGTGCACTATCCCTAAACACTGGGGTATCAAAAATCACTGCACGGTATCACTCTTATAGGCATTACACAAACGCATTGTAACACTACACCTGACCAAGACAAGAAAGTGAGTGCAACGAGACCAGTGAACGCAACCGATGGCGACGAGGACAAATATAGAGGTCAGACGAAATGTACCGTACCCTCTAGAGCCGGGAGGAACGATGCTAACGAAAGACATGGTATTTTTGACTTCTTCTTAGTCACCATTGGTTCGTCTTCGGATTTATTCGGCAACATGGGAACGGGACTTTGAGACCGGACGTCCGCGCGCGACACCTCGCTCCGACTGCCTACAAACGTGTTCAAGTACCGCGGCGAAGGTAAAGCGTAATACATAACAAAGTCGATACGGCACGTAAAAGGTGATTGAGTCAACTTTTTTTGCAATTTGTTTTCTTTAGTTTAACTGAGAGCAATTTTTAAGTAATCTCGTAACTAACACTCGTAACTCTAGTATCTCACAATAAAAACTTGTTTATCCGTGCTTCCTAAATTTAATTGGCACAAACATTTCCTGTTTAAACAATGTATTATGTCGTTTTGTTGCGTAAATATATAATATCCCAGATCATTAAATATTATTAATTATTAATGATTCTTATAATAAAATATCCGCGAATACCATTTGCTTCATAGGACCTATGAAGTTTATAAAACATAAATGGGCCAACATTTTAACAATTTATTATTGGACTAGGTTAAGTTTCCTAAATAAATAATATTTATGATAGACCATGGTCCATCATAAATATGATTTATCTCTCTCTGTTCTCCATGGAGAACAAGGCTTTATAGTAGTCGAGACGAGGAGCGAGGGTTTCAAAGATGGTCGCACTCGGCCTACATTCACCATTCGATGCGCGCGCGCAGGCGGTGTGCGCTCTCCCTTTCACTAACTGGCCTCAAAGTATGCGGAAAAAAGACAGCAGATTTATACATACGTCATTAACGGCAATTGACTCGCTTAGATATATTAAAGCATCTTCCAGCAGGGAAGCCTTGCGATTGCAATGGCCAACTTTTTTTAACCGACTTATAAAACTTACGTAGGTAGGTACTTTATAGAGTTATCTCGTATAATCAAAATATTCGAATTTTTGTATATTTATTAAATAAATAATACCATAACGGGCTTTGAGATTGGTTTAAAAAAAAAACATTTTAATGTTTAGGTTACTTCAAATATCAAGCGAAAGTTTTATTTAATTAAACTTAGGTTCTTCTAATAACGGTGAACGAAAAGGAAAGTATGCGTCAACATTACTACGACATTCAATTGAAAATATACACACGTGTAACGTCGTTGGGTATTCCGTTATCCTGTGGCGGTGCGAGCAGGTCAATGGTGGGCTCGATGAGGGTCCAGAGATCTGCAACCGCGCAGCCTGGAGCGGACCTTCGCTCCGCGTCGCAGCAGCTCCAGCGGCGCGCCGCCCACGCACCAGGGTGGTACCGACTGCGCCGACCACTGCCTGCACACACTGCAAGCCACGTTGCCTTAGTACTACAACTTTTTTTCAATATTCATCCCCCATATGAGCTACCGAAATGGAGTATTAGCTTATCCTATAACATTAAGCTATTTTTTAAGCCGCAGGATAACCAGAACTACGTTCCACTAACATGAGGTACACTTACACACTCTTTTATAGAAATAACTACGAAAGATTTAGATCTTTTATTTTTAATAAACTGTGTTAAAATTTTTTCGGCATCTTGTCAATGATTCAATGTCATACTTTGACAGTTTACTATGACAATAGCATATGTATAGATGCAGATGCACCTTCCTGAAAATAATCCTGCCGACGCCCGTGATGATCTCTAGCTAAACGTATTAATAATATAATAATACATAACTAGCTACACCCTTGATGATCTCTAGCTACACGCATTAACATACATGCATGCATAAATGGATTATTAAGTATGTCAATTATAATACTAAAACTTTTAAAAAGTGACTACAAACACATATAGTATAACAAATTATCAAAAAAAAATATGATTATCCTCTTCTTTCGTGTTAAACAACTGTTATTGAAAATGTTAAGAAACTGTAAGGTGCCACATTATAATTTCATTATTTTGACCGACTAGACATGGTATTACGTTTAAAAAGAAAATAATTCCTTCTAATATATTTGGGAACACCATAAGCTGCGTATAAAAGTAGCATACAGCCTTAGAGTAAGTCTTCTAATTAAATATTTCCTTTTCCGAATTTGCGTGACACATTATTTTATTAACTGGTCTTCTGACACAATTTATCTTCCTTTCAGTTATTCTAAACTTACTCGGATCAAAAGTAATCAAATACAAAAAGTAAAAACTCTGATTGTCGGTTACAGGTAAGTGGGATTACTAACGTCCCAATAGTGGGTGGGTACGTACCCGATCTGATTTTATGGATCCACTGCAGCCGTTCCGTATGGTCACCGGCGACGAGGTATAGTGTGTAATCTGAATTTTGTTCCGAGTACCCCACCTGACCAATACACGTATGTAAGTCTTTGTTTTACGTACAAATATGATAATGTTTTATGGATATTAGTGTAGAATCAAACAAACAATTTGTTATGAAACATCAATGCCAAATATTACTGCGCATTACTAATGGGTATTATCATTATTTACCTGAAAAGGATATCTATATACGGGGCTCTTCTCACCGTCACCTTCGGGTATGTGTTTGCTCAGTTCCCCCAATTGCGCCTGCTCCACAGTGTGGATTGCGCCCGTATCGATGCGCCCGCGCTCCTTGCGTCTCTATCACACAGGAGACAAACAATTTTAAAATCAATACAATATGTATTTCTAAAATTAAACCAAAATTAAACGACCACCTTTCGTTACACACCTCACTTTTAAATATTTAAATAACTTTAAGATTCAAGGAAGTTGTCTATTCAAAGCCAGCTCAATTTGTAACAAATGATATTATAAGCGTCTCGCCATCAAATCGGTGACGTCCTAACATCAACTAGTCATTGTACCGAGGTCATATGTTCGATTGTTTGTATCTAAATTACCGCGACTAGTGAATAGACCTTACATTGTATGAAAAGCGTACTTAGAGATATATTTTTGAGCTACCCAGTAACATAGATCAATGCACTTTAGACAAAACGTAGGTTTAAAAATTGCGCAAATTATAACTAAAAATGTAGGCCTCCTACCTCCTACAGGATGATGTATATGTCGCAGATGGATTGTAGAATGTACTGTTCTACAAAACTGCTAGCTGTTTTACAAAACAGATCCGTTTTATAAAATAGCGGAACAACGTTCAGCAACAAAACTGCTACCCACGTTTAGATGTAATGCAGAATAACTTTTCTAGGTGGACAAATTTATTTATTGTATAGATATATTAAATGGACAGTCAATGTCTTCAAGTAAAATAAAAGCTACTGTATTCTGAATTTTCTTTCCGTGACTGGGTCTCTTCTATTTTAGTGTCTGTGAGGTCAGAAAAAACTTAAATATGAAGAAGATGATATAACGGAAATAAAACAATATCATATTTATACCAGAAATGTTGCGCATATCCGCATCCGCGATTGCGGAGCTTCCGCAAGGATTTGGACATCTGCATCTGCATCGAAATCCGCAATAATCAATCTGAATTTTCATGCAGATGCGGGGATATAGCGCAAGTCGCAACAAGATAGAAAGTGGGTGGGTAGGCGAGTGGCGTAATAACAGCATTATAGATTCGGGATATAATGAAGACAACATGCTTTAAAATTGAGGCAACTGTAATGTAGGTAACTTAATTTTAAAATTACGCTTTGTTTTAAGGCGTCTATTTAATATTTGAATTGGATTGGAATTGGCATTACTTTCAAGAGTCACCCCACTGTAAAAGGCTCATTGTAAAATATGCAATAAAACCTACTTTCCTTGGGAAAGATTAAGACGAGACCGAGTGTCAAGAAGCACAAGAAAATTGTAGTGCAGACACTGTATTCAAGAATTTAATTTTTTTTAATTAAAATCTGCTTCCGTAAACTCTTCAAATTTATACCTACTGCGATTGTTTTTAAATATTTGTAAATATCGGTATGAATCTAACTTAAGTGCGGATGGGTATGTTACGGGACGTGTATGATTCAGCCCTTGGCGACCATATTTTTCTAAACTAAATACTTTAAGTTTTATCACACGAGAAACATTTTACAAAACGACACTAGGTTAAAAAAATTAAAACCACAATATTTCTCCCTAAAAAGTAAGTCACACTAGAAGCTGACAAACAGCCATTAATAAAAGTTATAAAATATGGAAAATTTAATTAAATATATGACCAAAGGAATATAGTTCACGCTACAGTTCTCACTAATTGAATTCTGGTCGGAACTGAAAATTGTATATTTTTCAGAGCCCAACACTGATTGCACTGATGCGTAAAAATTTACATATTCACGAGGGATTGCAAATATCAACTTCAAAAAAAGCTAGGGAATCTGTAACAAGAGCAGTAAATACAAGTTTATATAGCTAGCTTCTGTCCGCGATTTCGTCTGAATGGACTTCAGAATTGGGTCCAGCCGGGATAAAAAAAGTAGTTGTGTTAATGCAGTAACTACTGAACTAATTTCATCCAAATAAGTTCAGTAGTCATTGCGTGAAAGAGTAACAAACATCCATCCATCCTCACAAACTTTGCCATTTATAATATTTATATCTAGTAGGATTATACCATATCATCAACATCACATTGTATACTCCTGTGTGTTCATTCAAATAGCGTTGGAAGCACAAGTATTTAGATGACCAAGCGTACATAGATTAAAATGTATCACATGAGTGTTGGGTAGCAGCGATAAGAGCAACGACTGGGCTGGCGTCGTGCCAACCGGCCAGCGAGCACCCTCCTGAAGTAACACACTACACCAATTACCGAAATCACAACCTGTTCCTGTTACACATACTTAACTATATTTACCTATATGAGAATTTTAACAAAGATTTGCCCGTGGTATGTGGAGCAGTAAGAATAATTATAACATCTTCACCACTTGCTACGTTATCATACATTTAGTGTCTAGAATGTTTGGTTTATATTTTAAGTTTCCAAAAACTCATATCAAACTAATCAAGACAAGTACCTAATATACATTT
Organism: Xylocampa areola; assembly: GCA_935421205.1. NCBI lineage: Eukaryota > Metazoa > Arthropoda > Insecta > Lepidoptera > Noctuidae > Xylocampa > Xylocampa areola. Next base: position 9,376,785 of record OW285204.1, read on the forward strand.
ATGAATTGTCAAAAATGTATATTACTTTTGTCTGCATTTTTATTGATGAAAGTAATGGTTTTCAACAATAAAAATGCAGATTTTCCATCAAATTTACCTCACGCCAGGATTCATGATCTAATAACATCCTGAAAGCGCACAACGCCGAGCACCGGGTTGCCTAATGAATTAAATCACCGAGTTGATTTCCTGCGGGGAGGAAATACAGCTTCGCTTACAGGAACACCCGACAAAGCAATCTCCGACACTGCTAACGGATCTGAATGATCGTTAGGTACCTAAATGTCGATATTTTTCAATCAAGTGGGTAATGATGACTGAAACGAGTTCATTGAAGATTTAATAAATGATCAAAAACCATTAATTTGTAAGTTAAAATATATATTTTAATCATTTAATTATATTTGATCATTTTGTGTAACTAGTTGTAGCATTATATAAATCTGATTGACCACACTTACACACAATAACTGTTCCAGACTTGTATAAAACTATGAAAACATTTATTACTAGACCATTTTGACACGTATGTCATCATATTGTCAAAAAGCTTTGAATAGTTATGTATTCGAAGATGTTCAAATTAAACTACACAGCAAAGCACAGACGCGGTGAAGTGAACCTTTTTCAAACAATTAACGGGCGTCGCGGAGGGCTCTCCATTAAAACTGCTCACATAACGAGGGACCACACGCGGCATGACTGTACATACATTACAGAGAGGGGTTGACGCCGAGGGGAGTGATTGCCAAGTCTATTTAAGCGCGAGAGGGCCGGGTACGACACACTTTTTGTTTATTTTGCTGCACTTTTAGAGCTTTCTATTATTGTGCAGACTATACCTCAGGGAATGTCTGAACTTTCGTGAATTCTCATAAGGTACTTTTGTTGTAAGTATTAACTTTACATATCAATACAATTGTTTATGTTGTTTAAAGAACACGGATGACTAACTTGTAAATTGTGATTACATTAAAATACCCAGTATAATATCTTCAGGCATTTACTCTTGACTGAAAACATTCAAAAGCAAAAGTTATTAATTTTCTTATCGATATAAGGTATTTTGCGCCTCATTCATATAAATACGAAGGTGGACCCTAGCAAAGCCGAGATAACGCTAAGAATTTAATTTCAACAAACAGCAAAATATATTATTTTAAATGGTTTTGTGTTTTATCGTCTCACTTGAATTGGAAAGTATTAGCGACTAAGTTTATGGAGTTCCAAGAGCAGTTCCGAATACGATAACGTTCAATGATATAAGAACACTTTTAATATTATACATAAGCAGTAAAGTATTTTAAAGCACTGTTAAATATAACATCAGAAACAGTTTATTACAAGCTCAATTTAAATTTCTATGCAGCTATGCGAACTCACGTCCATTATGACCAGATAAAATTAAGTAGTCAAGAAATAAATCACAAATAAAAATTCTTTGCTTGAATTAACAAATTTTTATAAATAATGGTCAACACCTACAGATTATAACAGACATGGCATAAATAAATTATTACTTACCTGCCTGCAAATGGCTGGAGAAGGTGATCGCTTATTGGAGCTACCTAATTAGATGCCGCTACAAAATTATCACGCTAAACTAAAAACGATAAAAAGTAAAACCATAAACACCTACAATTAAAAACAAGGCAGTAATTACTCTATCTGAGAAAATGATGCCGATTTAGAATATGAATACGGTTTTGCGTAGGTAGAAACTCAAAAAGGAATGCGCGAATCTGGCCACCGGTTCGATGTCTCAATAACACCAAAAGGAAAGATATTGCCAACAAACGTACCACGAGAGGGAATTAGTTATCAGTGAAACATAAATATAAGTGTTATTTGACGTGGATAAGTTATTTCAGGTGTGATTAGGGTACAAGCGTTTAGTATTTTACCAGCAGTGGAGCGGTGCGGTGCGGGCCGGCGACGGATGATGTTGCGGAACTGCCGCTGCCGCTGCCGCCGCCGGGCGTCGTCGCGCCGGACGACATGACACACCCAACTCGCGCATGCGCTTCCACCCCCACACATTCACCCCTATGTCCTCCAGCTTTTATTTAATACGTTAGACAAACCAACATCACCTGCAGGTCCTAGTTTACTTCACTATAAAAGCTGATAAAAAATACTGAAGTTCATTTTAGGCGTAATACCGGAAATAGGCCTTATAACATTAATTATATGCAGAAAAAAATTTTCAAGTGGGCGTGGATGGCCTAATCCTAAACTATAAGGAATTGTGAAAAACAATCAAAGGAGGCTCGGGCCCCATTTTGATTGAAAGTAAAACTGTATTATTACATCATCTGATAATGTTGCTAATAAGGATCAAATTCTGAGAAGTAATGCTAATAACATAGGTACAGCAAACAATTTACCAGATTAGGTTTTTTTTTTATTTCAGTACGATTGTCTCAGAAAAAGAAAAAAATATTAAACAATTAAAATAGTATTTGTTAAAAATGATCCTTTAGTTTGTCATAATTATATCTTAAGTTTTCATAATTTGATCAACGTAATTATCGGACGGTGTAATACAGTATTTTTTTAATACAGCATATTTAAATATTTTTTAGTTTATGGTGTAACTTAAGCAGTGTAACAAATGTCAGCATTATTTTATTGTATTTATTATATGCAATAACGACTGCACTTAAAATATTTATAGTTCAAACTATGTAAAATATAAGGTTTATCTCAAATATGTAGTAGGTTTATTACATAAGCTTAATATAGGCAGTCAGATCGTTTGCAAAACAAAAACAACGTGGATTTCATGCACGTGTTGATTGTACAAAACTGCAAAACCGAGATGTGGTAGAAGACATCCCAACCACTAATAATATGCAACACGATCAGGTTCTACAGTTTGTTAAAGAGACCATTTAACGGACATCAACTTTTTATTTCAATTAACTTGAAAACCACATTAGTTTTATTTAACGGTAACGGCCCTACCCTTTTGATTCGGATAATAGCCAAGCTCAGACCTACTTCGTTCATCAAAGTAAATTTTTTTGGACTAGAGCTCTCCCCACTCCAAACATGAGGCTTCAAGCCTTTCCCATTGTGAGGGTCCAATGTGTAATTTTTTCATGTGACGTTTTTGCAGTTCTCGATTAAATATGAGGAACTGACTGCTCTATTTTCGATTGCCCTACTGCGGTTCAAAACAAAAGATGCGCTTTGACACTCGCGTCTCCGCATGTGTGACGCGTGACCAGACTATGGAGGTTTACAAATCGCTGCATTTCGATGTATCGCACACAAACAGACCATCGGATTTTAAGTATTGTACTCAAGCATTTGAGGTTAAACTGGTCTAGTTAGCGGGATATGTCAGCTGTAAAAAACGTTTCAATGGAGTATAAGATATTAGGATAAAAGGTTGGCATATAGCAAAAAGGACAAATGAACTCTATACTCAATGAACTCAAAATCAACACTAGGCTATCATCAACCTAACGGGTCCTTGAGTATTTCGGTCATATAGCCAGGATGAATGAAAGCAATCTCAAAAAGCTGATCGTCACAAGCAAAATCCAAGGAAAGAGACCACGAGATCGTAGCCCAATGCGCTGGTACGACGAAATTCGCACCACACTGGCAACTAATTAATATGCACGAAGCCATACATTGAGCTGGAAAAAGACCCGGATGGTGCGACATCATCAAAAAGAAAGTGATCCCTGGAGGGGTCAAGACTCTCAGCATTGAGGAAGACTACGTGAGGAGAAGCATTGAAATGGATTTCCGCAAGGTAACGCCTAATTCTATTCAATACCCAAGGCAGTTTTAGCCAAGTCTAAAATATGAGATGATAAAGCTTCACTTTTATCTTCCACTGCATCAACACCCCCTTTTCTTTTCCTAATATGCATAATGATAGCGTACTAGCCAACATTTCTGCAAATTGTTGTCTTGTCTCCAGATTCTGAAGTTTAAAGATATAAGCCTCACTCATTCTGATTTGCGAAGAGGACGTAGGCAGTTTCAATTTAATGACGACAAGTCAATTAAATGACATTCCTTTGATCGGGAGTACAACCACGGAGTGCTGGCGGGAAGTCGAAACATAGTGTTAGTAATAGGTAGATCGAATTGAGCACAAAGACTAAGCAGCAGCCGACCGTTACTGTTCATGTTACATATTCCGTGTCTGCCTAAGACTTTAGCCCAGGTCGCGTAGTCCCGCCCAACTCTAGCATTAAAATCGACCAGTAGTAATATCGGCTCACTGGTACGAACGCTCTTAAGACAATACTCAACTCCTCGTAAGATTTACCATTATACCAATTGCATCTGGATTGAAGTGAAATAAGGTCATGCGATTAGAAATGTGCACAAGACATTCCTGAAGACACCCCATAAACCGGTTTTTGATAGCAAAGCCAACGCCAGACCCGCGCGGTTCAGGAGCAGCAGTTAATTTTCGTACAACTTTATACCCACCTCCGTGTTCCACCAGCTCACCTTCGTCAGCGAGATGTTTCGCTGAGAGCAGCCACATCCAAATTATAACGAAGAAGTTCTCGAGCTACGATGGCGGTTTTCCACTCTGGACAGGTGTCCAAACGTTCCACGCGTCAAAAGTTATAGTATACGCGTGTGTGATAATTCTAAGATCGTAAATACGGATACATGTTGCAACTTAAAATGCAACGAATAAGTTATTATATAGTAAATGCTGCGACCACCTGGTATATCCAAGTAGACGCAACGGTCGCAGTCGACACCCTGCCCGCGCCTCAGCCGTTCTAAGTTACAATGACATTTCGGTACCAAAATCACAAAACTGTTAAATAGGTAATGTTTTCTGATGGTTGAGATTCTGATACCTACTTTGTATAGATTTGATAGTGGGGTATTTACCGGTATTGTCTACCACTTTCCGTGCCTGCTTAAACAAAATTTATCCACCGGAAAAACAAACAAATATTGACAAATAAAGTTGTAAGTCGGATATGAACCTGCGCTCCTCGGATAAATACTCCAGGAAGAGAAAGATACCGATATCGAAAACGAGACCACTTTTTATTCTGTAATAAGCTATAGCTGTCTGGTCAATTATGACAATTTAGTATGTAAATTAATGATCCTTTACAGGGGGTGCATACTGTGTTTTGTGCAGTGCCCGGATAATATTACGAAAATCTCTAAGATTACTCATTGAACTGGTATGTTTAGTATTATTTTTACTATATATATCATTTGTATAAAAGCTTTCGTGATATATATTCATATCAAACTCGCGTTTGACTTGCAAAATCGCCGCGGGCTCAGCTCATGAATAAGGGTCTGTTAGAGTTCGAAACTAGTTGGGCAATCCTGAAAAATCTACGTGAGTAGTAACCGGTGAACATTAATGGTAATTAATTCCTGCACCTCCCGGATGAATACTCCAGGCGCTCTGACCACTAAGCCATCTCGACCTCTGCTCACCACCGCGAATTTTTCTTCTATTATTCTTATATTATATGCCGGGAGGCGCAGGTTCGAATACTGTTCGCGACCGTATTCTTTTTCCATTTAATATAATAACTTTAGAGTTCGCTAAGCATGCGTTAATGCTTTTCAAATATTTATCTTGAATAATTACTGCACGATAACCAATTTGGGTTCAGACCCAAATTATCTACAGATAGTGCAATACTGTGTCTTAAGCAAACCGTAAGATACTATACTGATCGTAAAACACCAGTTTACGCGTGTTTCTTCGACCTGTCAAAGGCTTTTGACTTGGTGGCGTATGGCGTTTTGTGGCAAAAACTGGAGAACATAAAATGCCACGCGAACTTGTGAACATCTTCAAGTATTGGTAGGCACACCAGATTAACAATGTCAGATGGGCGGGTGCAATGTCGGAGTCGTACAGACTGGAATGTGGAGTGAGACAGGGTGGGTTAACCTGTTAGCACTGAACGTCGCGCTCAGTAGTCAACATGTGGGCTGCCACGTTGATGAAGTGTATGTCAACAATCTAAGTTATGCAGACGACATGGTGCTGTTGAGCGCGTCGGTCTGTGGACTGCGCAAATTATTGCATTTATGTGAGGAATACGCTAGTGACCACGGCCTTGTGTATAATGAAGCAAAAAGTCAACACATGGTCTTTCGGGTCGGTGCCAAGTGCCCGCAAAATGTACTATCCATTTGCTTAAATGGCGTACCCCTAGAACAGGTAAACCAATTTAAATTCTTGGCGGACTGGGTAACAGACTATTTGAGAGAAAATGTCAACATCGAAAGGGAGCGGAGGGCGCTGTCAAAGAGAGTAAATATGATAGCCCGTAGGTTTGCACGTTGCTCGAACTAAGTTAAAGTTATGCTTTTTAAAGCCTTCTGTACATCTCTATACACGTGCAGCCTATGGGTTTCCTACACACAAACTACTTACAGTGCCCTCCGTATACAGTATAACAACGCATTCGGGGCTTTATTGGGGCTGCCCCGATTCTGCAGTGCCTCGGGCATGTCTGCGGAGGCGCGCACCGACTGTTTCCACACCACCATGCGCAAGCGGTGCGCGTCCTTGGTGCGCATGGTGCGGGCCAGCTCTAATACTGTCCTGGCAATGATTGCTGGACGACTTGACCGTCCCTACATCAGGCATTGCTGTAGAATACATGTTGCTAGCTGTGCCTTACGTATTATTTATTTTGTTTTATGTTATTTTATATAATTATTTAATGTGTATAAGTAATATATATATTTTGGTACTTTTTTCTGTGACCTATATGGTATCATTGTTGGCCTGACATTTTTTTGTTTATTTATTGATATATGTATCTTATTCATAAGTACAAAACATGCAAAATTTGTAGAAAATCTTAACAGAATGTAATTAAGGATTCACTTCTCGTATTATGTGTGTAGGTATGCGTTGAGAGAGCACGCTCTGAAGAAAGTTAGTAAAATATTAGATGATTAGTAAAAGTTCTGCAATAATTGTAAACTATCAATTTGTAAAAATATAAAATAAAAGATAAATAATTTAATGTGGACCCACTCAGTTCTCACAGGGAGACAGCCAGATCTACAAAAATGTACTAAGTTAACATATAACTTAAGTACTAGTTATTAGTAAAACCTCTGTTTAGTTACGGTATTTAATTACAGATCGCCCACTGCCGTATTAAAAAAAAACTAAATAATTCAAACCCACAGTGCTCACTCAATTCAAATATTTTCAATAGGCCAGATTTCCTACGAACGAAATATGTATAGAAAACAATTTCATTTTAAGTTTTACTAAAACCTACCAAGTAAAATGTTATTATTATGTAAGCTTGAACCCAAATTAATCAAATGTGGTGTCCCTTAAGGATCTATCGTTGGACCTCTCCTATTTCTTGTTGACATAAATAGCATAACTTTTAACCGGATTAATCGCGTGTATTATTGGTTTTTGTTTTTCCTGACGTTTCGAACACTTTGCAGCGTTCGTGGTTGCAGGAGGACGAAGAAAAAACAAAAACCAATAATACACGCGATTAATCCGGTTAAAAGTTGTTTTATTATAATGTGTAGTGATGGCGAAAACCTAAGATATTACTATAAATAGCATAGGTGCATGAAAGATATATCTCCGTATACGCAGACTGCATGTGCCTTTTGCTTTGGTTATCATAATCATTTTAACAAAAAAAACTAAGGTAAAATATCCCGGACTTACATTAAATAGTCAACTACAATAGAAACCACATATTGCAAGTGTACAGTCAATCTTACAGATACGGCCCTCAGAAGTATTGTGAGATGTGTTCCCATAAAACTACCCCACATCATCTACAACTCGAAAGGAAAACCTTATATTGAGTACCTGTTAGAGGTATGCGAAACTGCTGCAAAAACACACCTTAACACGCTACAAAGAGCATTAGTTGTTACCCTTGCCACAGATAAGATAATATTTACTACGTAGCTCTGGCAAGAACCTATCGAATTATCAATATAATTTTCGTACACCAAAATAGACAGCAGTTACCAGTTTTACAATAACAGTTGATTGTCTTTGGTTAAATATAAATATGTGGACCGTACCCACTAAGTACTAGTACAAAGGTTTTTAAATTAACTACATAGGTATTTAAGAATGCCGTATTTCCGTCTTCGCGCGTCTGTGAATTTTAACTTATTTATATCTTGTGTAAAAACAATGAATGTTCGAGAAATTTCAACATTTTATTATTCCTCGACTAAGTACATTTATCACTCGGGGTTTCTATTCTAAAATTCTAAATGATTAATCCTAAGGTTTTTGTACCTAATAAAAACCCAATTTTAAACAGTCTCCATAATACACTATGGCCTGTGGGTTCAAATCTATCAAACTAGGAAAGATAAAACTTAAAATTTCTAAAATCAACGTCATGGTTGTTTAAAAAAAGTAATCCCGATCTCGGACACTTACAGATATTATTTTACACTAACCCGTCTTCATAGCAAGTGAAGAGTTCTCGTTTCGGACGCTAGATCATTTTGCGTCGCTGAGCTAGAGGATTTAGTTAGTTAACCCATCTTCATTTATTACTTCTGTCCTAGGTGGCCAAACAGTAGAATATGACAGGTGGAAATTGACAAGTATAGATATCAATCACAATGAGGTAAGGCTTAGACTGCTTATGGGCAGTCAGAGATGTCGATCGCTACCCCCGACTTATGATATGTAAGGAATATAATATACATATTAAAGTTCGCTTCGTATGACAAGAAGAAAGCAGGACTGGCGGTTTGCTATGCCTTGGAGGGTACAAATATAGAACATTCTTGCAACTGATAGCAGCAGACAGGTAGCGGTAATGGCAGCCACACTAAAACATGGTGAAGGTTGAAATCCCGCTACACCAAGTGTCCACATAATTATCTCATTGCGAGAATTACACCAATATGGATAAGGTGCAGCTTGACTCTACATCGATAATTTCTTATGCTGTAACGTCATTTCATGCCACCTCACGTTGAACGACTTGTCACATTTGTTAGTCTGAGCAAATTGATATCGAAGACTGATCTATTTTAACGGAAGCCATTTAACCTCGAGCCCCACTCGCACTTAACTTCCTATAAAAACTCGTCGATTTCGGAAAACATTGCAATGATTCCTGTCATTAATCAATAATGGTACCTCTTAGAGTAGGGTTGGACTGACCACGTTTGCCGTATGTCTGAAGAGCCGTAAGCCAAAGTTACTACGCAGTGGCCCCCTGATACAGCGACGCAACGCCTCAGTAGACCACGAAGGAAATGGCGGGACGAGCTAGTCAAAATGAAATTAAATAACGATTAGTTCTCAACGCCACTCCAATAGCTTACAATAGAGCAAAGTAGAAGCGCACACTTTTTGGCTTTCCAATCAAGCTTCATCTCCTCACGTGGAAGGCAGCCACTAACCTGTCTGATGACCGACCGAATCGGCGAAACGACCGACGTTCGACCTGGTCTGCATAGTCAATACCAGCTCAATACCTGCAGTACGTATGTTTTTTCAGCTATGCACTTGATTATATTTTATTTTGGTATTTTCTGTGTCATGTGCAGCCTACGATGCTAATAATAGTATCAAACTATCGCGATGCTGGACATCCATAGCAATCCTACAGGTGTACCGCCCCAACTTGAATTTTATAAGCTGACTAGCTGTGCCCTTGGTTTCTCCCGCATATAATTATAATCAGACTTGGGCTAAATGTAATCAGATTAGCGATTAACGATTACGATTACATATTGTTAATCTGTAATCATGATTACAGATTAACGAAAGTAATAAAAAAGTAAGAATTTCAGTGATTAATGATTAGTAGTCTGTAATCGTAATCATGATAACTTTTTTTGATTAAATTTTTTGATTACTTGACTACTTTTTTGATTACTTTTTTTGACAACTTTTTTTTGATTATGAACAATTTGCAAATGTGGGAAATCGGTTCAGGCTTATAGAAGTTATGGTGGAATAAAGAAATACATACATACATGACCCTAAAAACAAAACAAGGTGTTTTTTAGTGCATGTAGTGGCAAAATGAAAATCAATGAAATGTAACCAATAATTAATTACCACTTGACTCCTTGTTATGATGCGATCTTACCTAAGAAAAAGCTGGAGTGACCCGAAGGTGTACTTCAGTAACTGCTACTGGATCTCCTAGATCAGTAGAGCTAGCTGTGCCAATTAAACTATCCCGACTACTAAGCTATTCCACATTCATTCGTTGACGACATCACCTTTTCAGTCTATGTGGCGACTAGACCTGGCTGATCGCTTGAATATTTGTCCGGGGGGCGTAGGTTCAAATCCAGCTCACTACCGTAATTTTAGCAGCGTAATTAAGCATTAACGCATGCTTAGCGATTTCTTCTGTTTCCATTTAATATTATAACTTTAGAGTCCGCTAAGCATTCGTTAATGCTTTTCAAAGATTTATCTTGAAGTATTTTAATTAATTTCGACAAACAAACATAATTTTGTGTTTATAGTTACATTCTATAAACACAAAATAACGGGAGTGAGCTGGATTTGAACCTACGCCCCCCGGACAAATATTCAAGCGTTCAGCCAGGTCTAGTCGCCCTATAGACTGAAAAGGTGATGTCGTCAACGAATGAATGTGGATTAGCTTAGTAGTCGGGATAATTTAATTCGTCTACACCTTCAGGTCACTCCAGCAATTTCTTAGGTAAGATCTCACCATAACTAATAGAACAAACCCAAATTCGGCACACTTAGCTCTACTCGACTAGGAGTTCCAGTAGCAGCTACCGAAGTACACCTTCAGCTCACTCCAGCAATATCCTAGGTAAGATTTCATAATAACTGACAAAACGAACCCAAACTCGGCACACTTAGCTCTTCTCTTCTAGGAGTTCCAGTAGCAGCTACCGAAGTACACTCCAACAATTTCTTAGGTAAGATCTCATGATGACTATAGTGCGCGCGGAACTAGCTGGCCGCGCCTTAGGTATGTGAGCGGTGGGACAGAGAGGCGGGGGCGCTTGATGTCATTACTCAGTTCGGCGCCGGACTTCGCGGCGGCAACACGCGTTGACAGTTCTGGCTAGTTTAGACAAAACGCATAAGAGATTGCAATAGCAAGATGAGTCCGCCGATAAAAAGACAATCTAAGGAAATAATATTTAAAGTGCATACGTTTTTTTAAAAACGGAAAGCTGATGTCAATAGTTTAGAATATAAAACTGATGCGAATATTCATCAATTAGTGGCAGAAGCAACCGGGATATCAGAACGAAGTGTAAGGAGAGTGATTGCTGAAAGTAAAACATCCTTGCAAAATACAGGGGAAGCAAAATTTAGATCTCCGCGGAGACCAAAAGAAATAAAAAAGAAAATACAAGTTGATGATTTTGATTTAGGAGTGATAAGAAGAAAAATAAATCAGATTTATACGGTACAGAGAAAAAATCCAAGTCTACGAAAACTAAATGCTGTGTTAAAACAGGATAATATTTTAGATTGCGGATTAACTTATTTAAGAGAACTTTTGCACAAACTGGGATATTCATTTAAAAAATGTAAATCTTGTAATGTATTGTTGAATGGCGAGTGAAATATTTGAGGGCCATAAGAAAATTCAGAGAAGACAAACGAAATATATTCTTTTTGGACGAAACTTACGTTAACCAAAGTTATAATGTCCAAAAATGTTGGCAATCTTCGTCGGAGCCTGGTATTTATGCAGATATAGGCAAAGGAAGGCGTTTAATAATAGTTCACGCTGGTAGTCTGAACGAGTTAGTTGACGATGCTTTGCTAATTTCTAAATCAGATTCAAAAACAGGAGACTATCATGGAGACATGAACTCTACAAATTTTTACAACTGGGTTGATCGAAACTTTCACCTAACTCAGTCATAGTTATGGACAATGCAGGTTATCACTGTGTGCAAGTTGAGAAGAAACCGACTATGTCCTGTTTGAAAATGAATATGCAGAATTGGTTGCAAAATCATAAAGTGCCCTTTTCTCCCACGATGGTCAAAGCCGAACTCATGGGCTTGATTAATACGACCCCATCAGAAAAAATATACACGATTGATGAACTTCTGAAAGGTGCAGATCATACTGTTCTAAGACTACCTCCATATCCTCCAGATCTCAACCCAATGGAGCTTGTGTGGGCAAATATTAAAAATTGCCTGGCCAGAGATCACATTAATGCTACATTGGACAAAATTACAATACTACCAAGACTATTTTCTGAAATTTCTGCCGAACAATGACAAAAATGCGACGACCACGTACAAAAAAACGAACGAGAATACTGGAATCATGATATGAGATATTATATACTGTGATGGACGAATTCATTATAAACTTACAAGATGATTCTGACTCAAGAGTTCAGACGGTTCAAAATCAAGTGATTCAGAGGATATGTTAGAGTAATTTCATATCTATATATATAAAAGAAAGTCGTGTTAGTTACACTAATTAATTAATAATAATTTCATAAATAGTAATTTCATAAATGATTCAAATATGTCGGAAGAATTTCATATAATTTGTTTTTGGTTTATTTTACTTTTAATTGCAATGTTAAGTACATTGCAATTACTTAGATAGGTATAATATAAACTTGTAAAAGTTCAATTGTGTTTTATTTTTTCTTTTCAATAATTGAACAATTATTGTTCACGATATCTCGAATTGGTCGTCACTGTCTAATCTCATGTGTGTTGCGAGCAGCAAGCAACCCCTCCCCCCTGTCCCTACCTAAGGCGCGGCCAACTAGTTCCGCGCGCACTATAACGAAACAAAAGAAAAATCGGCACCCTTAGCTCTACTACTCTAGGAGTTCCAGTAGCAGCTACCGAAGTACACTTTCAGGTCACTCCAGCATTTTCTTAGGTAAAATCCCATCATAAATAACAAAATGAGCCCAAGCTCGGCACACCTAATTCTACTCGTGTTGGAGTTCCAGTAGCAGCCGTCGATGTATCCTTAGCGGACGGAAATTCTGCGTCAAAACCGTCTCCCGCACCCCTATAGTGCGTCTGGTCTTTGGAATATAGTCGGTCGGTACCTCATAAATCCTTTTTCGAATACTAAATTAATTTGAATGTAACTAAGATGAAAAATCTTAATTATTATAATTTACAACTTGCGTTAGGCGCTATGGTTATTGTACAACCAAAATCATGAAAATGACAAAAAAAAACTGAAGTTAATAAGTCGGTAAAACTCACGCATGCCTCATCATGTATGTATGTAATCAAGACTAACGATTTAAAGTAATCATAAGTAATGTAATGTATTACAAGTAATCATAAGTAATGTTATCATGATACAAGTACTTTTGAAAGCAGATTATTAATCATGATTACAAGTAATTTTGTAATCAGATTATTAATCTGATTACAAAAGTACTTGATTACGCCCAACTCTGATTATAATTACCTTCTTAGTACTAACCAACAAATAGAAAATAATTCACAGGTCGACTATTCTCGCCAGGATTCTCATCGGGCCGCCAGTGTTGTGGCGTTACGAGTCACACGGCTCATTCGCGCGAATGTTGAAATATTTTCATTTTACATTATCTCGTAAACTATGCGTCCAAATAACATACTATAAAAAGCAAAGATTATCTTCATAAAATTGTCATCGTAAGGATTAATATACAATGCCTATATATTTACTTATTGTGGCTTATGTATAAGACATAGGCATATGGCATCCCGGGCAGTTTTTAGATGTACTACGGACTAATATTGTTGTGCAACATTGTATTTACGTATCACTAACCATTACGCCAATGCACGCTGATTACTTACCCAAAATCATTTTTTATGGCTAGCTGAGAGGTCTAACCTAATATTAGATATCAATCATTGTTCACCGGTTACTACTCACGTGCATTTCTCGGGAATTGCCCGACTAGTTTCGAACTCGAACGGAGCCCTTAGTCATGAGCTGAGCCCGCGGCGAAGTCGCGAGTCAAACTGGAGCTGCATCGCGCCGCGTATCGTTGCGCTCGCGCCGATGATGCGCTCGGTGTCGGAAGTATTCGTGGATTTCCGCCATTCGTCGTGTCCGAGATGTTGTTTTTATAATGTCTGTCGGTGCATACCGCGCTAACTGTGTCACACTCCAGGCACAACTCACTTTTATATAACGTGGACTTTAGAGCTGGTTTCCAAGCAGGAGGCAACGTCCAACCACTGTCTCTGTTGAAATTCGGGCGACGGCTTATTTCGATAGCTTCACGTACTTTTCGCGGCACGAAATATTTCTCCCTCGCTAGTACGGATGCTTTATCGAAACGTATGAAATGTGCCGCGCCCGTGCTGCATGCGTGTTCTGCAACTGCTGACTTGTTGGTGTCCATACTCTTCATACTACGTATGTGTTCATTCAGCCTGGTTGCGATATTGCGACGAGTTTCCCCAATATAACTCAAGCCACAGTCGCACGGTATTATGTAAACGCCGGGGACGCCTAGAGGATCTTTATCTTTTGGTGAACGTAAAAGTTGTCGTAACTGTCCGGGTGGGCGGTAGACCGTTTTAATGCTATATCTACGTCGGAGCATATGGCCTATTTTATCTGTGACTCCTCGAACAAATGGTAAAAATGCCGGAGTACGTTCTGCGCCCGCTGGTCGTCCACGACCCCTGTCCACCGTATTGAAACTACGGATACATCGACGCCACTGATACCCGTTGCTCTCCAGTACCTCTTGTAGATGACATAGTTCTGCGTCCACGTACTGAGGATCGCACAAACTGAAAGCCCGGTCTATCAATGTTCTAGGTACGGATGATAAGTGTGACGGGTGATGATGAGAGTCTGCTCGTAGGTACCGGTCAGTATGTGTCGGTTTCCTGAAGACAGTATGGGACACATGACCGCTAGGTTCACGGATGACGAGAACATCCAAGAATGGCAGAACTCCATTATTTTCTTCTTCAACCGTGGCTGCCATCTTTGCGTGTATCCCGTTTAGGTGCTTCGTAAATTCCCCCAGCGTGTCCCGGTCGACAATAGCGAAAATATCGTCCACGTATCGCCACCAGTATCTAGGTCTTGTTTTTGCGGACTCCAAGACCTGGTTTTCAAACCACTCCATAAAGATGTTGGCTACTACCGGCGCTATCGGTGAGCCCATTGCCACTCCATCTACTTGCAGGTAGAACTCACTCTTCCACACAAAATAGCCACTTTTCAGGCAGTATTTTATACACTCAATGTATCCAGTAGGTAAACTAGCACCACTCAGTTGGGTTGAAATAATGTTTATGACCTCATTCACTGGTACATTGGTAAATAGGGAAGTGATATCAAAGCTGACCATCAATTCTGTGTCCTTTCAATTCCCGAGAAATGCACGTGAGTAGTAACCGGTGAACAATGATTGATATGAATATGTCTCACGAAAGTTATTATACAATAATATTAGATAGCCTATACCAGGGGTCGGCAACCTGCGACGCTTTGGCTGTGAAGCTGCGGCTCTTTAGTTCCATACGCAAATATTATTTATTTTATAAAAATAAACGTTTAAAAATAGTTCTGAAGTCAATCAATTAACAATGACTCTCTCTCTCAATGAAATACTCGCTTGTCACCGCACCCCTCCCACGTGACACGCGTCGTCACTGTCGTCAGTTCGTCGGCAACTCTCGAATGACGCCGTAGACAAATGTTCTTTTTATTTGGCCACTTTTTGGACGGACGTAATGCAAAAAAGAGAACGCTGATCTCTATTTAAGGGCTAAAAAATTATTAAACAACTTAATGATGTGTAAATTAAATAGATAGTTATTGTTTATTTATATAGTAAATTGTAAAAACAGCATAAACGATAGCAGCAATGCAAAATAGGGGCTTTTTTTCTATTTGGCCACTTTTTGGACACCTTGTATATTTTCTAATTTGTTGTAAAAAAATACTTCTTATATATTAATTAATAGATATTTTTCTTATGAATAGATTAGTTTTTTTATCTATAAACTTTATATATCCAAGTACTATTTATGGCAATTAATGTATTGTTGGCAAGAAAAAAGTTTGTGGATCCTTAAAAAGTTTGAAATTTTGTGAATTTAAATTTTTGACTCTTCCGACCTAAAATGTTGCCGACCCCTGATCTGTACCGCGCAGCAATGTGTGTGCCGCGGCACACTAGTGTACCGTGGCCATTATTTGGTGTGGCTCGGAAAAATAAGGTTATCTCTTAAAGTTAAATAGACAGTTGGTAGAAAAATACCTACTTAAACAGCCGCAACGAGCGTGGCTTTTTGGATCAAATTTGGACCGGCTAGTTTTAATGAAACAAGCCCATGTTTCGCATTAAATACCATTTCTGCAATATAAAGTTTAGGTTTGTTGATTAATAATAAATATTGGTATTTTGATTACTAATAAATATTGTTTTGTTGATTGTTAATAAATATTGTTTTGCTGATTAATAATAAATGTTGATTAATATTATGTAAAAATAGATTTTTCATTTATGGGTTTCAAAATTTTCCGATTTCCTAGATGTACCATGAACACAAAAAGTTTGCGGAACACTGGCCTTTACTCCTCACGAATCTGGTTATCATATACAAAAACTTTTTTTTTATTCCGACTGTTAATTCCTGAGATTTGCGCTTAAACAAACAAACAAAAAATCTCTTCTGCTTTATAAAAAATTCTTCTTGGGATTTGGTTCGTCTTCGGATTTAGGTATTAGGAACTTAACAAGGTTAACACCTAGAGGGGCCCGTGGTTAAGTAACAGCCGTACAGATCGATCGATATAGATTAAGCTATCAGTCTGTGGATGGGGTGACCTTCATTTAATGATGTGGACTTCAGAGTCCCAGAGCGGATGTTAAACCGTCGGTCCATAATAGCCGACTGTAACAAATACAGATTAATCATTCATGTATAGCGAATTCTAAAGTTATAAGTTTATTTAAGAAGATAAATTTAATACCGTACTTTTGATGGCTATGTAGCTTTTTGACAGCGTGACACTGACAACTAAATATTTCGATAAATTTAAATAATATAAATTTTAGTTCTATCTTAATTTATTCAACATAACTTGCAGTAATTATAAATTCACATCACACAAATTTCAATAATAAATATCTGAAATGAACTAAATATATATCTGACGTTCCGTTTGAACTGCACGCGAAATGGGATATAATATACTGAAGATCTGGGATATGATATGTGGCCCAGGCGTGTGGGTGTTCTACGCTCACTTCAGACGTTCGAGAACGACTTTTTTTTTTCCTTTTTCCCCGTGTTTTTTACCTTATCTCATAGTGCTAGATTAGAGCAACATTTTCTTTCGTGGAAAGGTTTTCATCCGACTTACCAGCTTTTAGATATTGAGGAATTTATGATATTTGGATAAAAATTCAAAGGCCGATTTCTCGAAAACTGTGCCTCGCAGGACTGTGCTTCTCAGGAGGTAAATGGTTTCTATGGACATGATTAACCCGGCAACACAAAAAAAAAAACTTTTTTTTTTAAGAAATAATAAAAACAAATTTTTCTTTGTTTTCTTTGCTACTCATAGTGCCCCTAGGCGTATACTCCAACTTCTACACTCCGCCCCTAAGACGACCCTCTGACCGACAATCTTCTACTGCGAGGTCCCCGATGATATGAAGACACGGAAAGGCGGCGGGCGTGGAAGATGAAATTATAGAATAAGTTGGTGAAAAATCGGTTCCGGAGGTAGAAAATGGATAGCGAGACGCGGACTATTGAATGGTCTGCCAGCTTTTCTGTCCGGACTCATGTGGCTTGGACACAAGGCAGACGCGTTCAGAAAGTCGTTTGAGAGATGCTGTGGTGAATGCAAGATTGTTCAAAACAATGGATTCTTTGCTACAAGTTCCGATTGAAGTACACTAAACCCTGTGAGAATCAAGATGAATCGTGTGTATTGTTAGAACAGAGACCAAACGTGGTAGTTTTGTGAATAATTATGCTATCGTACGGATTGTAGGGTGTATATGTTATTATAGCCCGGTTAGTGGAGTGTAATATTAGCATAACATCAGAACCTGGCGAATGGATAACATTTGGTCTGGCATCGCTAGATAGAAGGAGACTGTATCGGTGGCGGTTACCACCAACAACAGCATTACCAAAGAGCATTGACGACAGGCGGCGGGTCATAAAACACAGTCAAAACTTTAGCAGCATGCCAGATATAGGCATGCTGCCCTGACCCCAAATAAATTGGGATAAGGGCAAGGGGATGATGATGATGATATTTGATGGCTACGCTAATATTATAAAATCTATAAATAATTATATTGAGCTGCTATCAAAAATTGTATATTACAGAAATAAAAGGCTTCTTTATTTATTTTTAGGGTTCCATACCTATAAAGGTAATAAAAGGAACCCTTTTAAGATCACTCTCTTGTCCATCTATCTGTCTGTCTGTCTGTCCGTATGTCACCATTGATTTTCTCAGGAATGGGTGGACCTAGCAAGTTGAGATTTATACCAGATACTGAGGTCTATAGTCCCTATTAGGTGTATAAATCAAGGCCCTGAGTCAACACGATAAAAAGATATGGGTAAATTTAGATTTTCGCGAAAACTTGTAAGAAGCAAAATTTACCTTAATTTTCAACTTTTTTTATTTTTCCGAATTATCCCTTTCCTTGTGCTGTAAGACCTTGCTTTTTGCCAAATTTCGTGAATCTAGGTCTACATACCGACGTACGACCGCAAATTTTACCCATTATAAGTGTGTGCGTGCTGTAGGGGGTTCCCAGAGAAAACATCAATTTATCCTGCTGGATCTACATATAGAATGTTACTCCAACAAATAATATTTCAGCAAACATTTATAAGATTCATCATCCCCCTGCCCTTATCCCAATTAATTTGGGGTTGGCGGTATTCTTATTCCATACATCTTTATTAGCTGTCATATCGCCAATCACTCCTTTTCTAGCCTTATCATCTTTAACACAATCCATCTAACGCTTTAAGATTTTAGACCATTATATTTGAGCAACTGAATAACTTTGAGAAGAAACACAATTCAAACAAAAAGGTTCAAACAAAAGTAACAGTACTAAACCAAAATGTTTAGTATTTTAAAACTTTATACTTTTCTTTTATATTATTGCAATACTACTATAATTTCCCAACTTACGTGAGTAGGTAATTTACAAAAAAAAAAGAATTGTATTGTAGTCTGTCTGTAGTTTTTATTTGACATATATATTATATACAGACAACTCCAATAGTTTGGCTACCATTGTTAAACCAAATTTTTTACAAAAGAAAAAAAAAGAGAGAAAAGTGTAATAAAATTAGTAAACCCTATACCAGAAAGTGACTCCTTGTCATATCTTAAGTTTGCTTAAGTCTTGTTTACACAATTTCACCACATGAAGAAGGATGTATATCAACAGATGTATTATGTGCAGGGTAGTGGCACAAATTGGATGATTTTGATGTTTATAATAAAACAACTTTTAACCGGATTAACCGCGTGTATAAAAAAAAACAATAATACATGCAATTAATCCGGTTAAAAGTTGTTTTATTATAATGTGTAGTGATCGCGCAAACCTAAGATTTTGATGTTATTCTATGCATGCAACTAGAGTACGAAAAGTGAAATTGGATGACCTGCCACACTTCCCACATGTGTTGTGCTGTGCTTCTTAAAGTAGATATTATATTAGCATTACTGGGACTTGATTTTATCCCCTGCATTGTCTGCAGCTATAGTTATACCCCTATTGCAAGCATCCATGGCTACAGTAACCATTTACCATCAAGCAGGCTATACTTTTATTTACCACCATATGGATACAAAAAATTATATTTATTACACAATGTTTTTAATCCAAGTTGATAGTTTTCTCATTTTATGTTTTCACATTGTGTGTCACCTTGCTTGATAAAGAACAAAATTGACTTTATATATTACATATCATTTATTACGTCAGACCAATAATATTTCCATTGTATCTGCTAATTAGCAAGTCAACAGATTTAATAATGTTGTTTTCTTCCTGTAAAAGCTTTAGTGCAAATAATACTAAAGCAGCACCTTGAATGTTGATGTAAAATTTTGTGTATAGAAATATATGTATTTTTTCATAATTTGATAATGATTATGTATAAATTGCATTTTGAGTCTAATAGTCCAACAAGTGTTCATTACCCCCTGAGATGATAAATACTTAACTATCATATTAGATGTTAAATACATCACTAATAATACATACCTCAAATTTCAGACACTATATCCTTAGCAGCAAGAAAATAGGAACAGAGTGAATAAACATCACCACATCTAATTTAATAGGCTATAGTTTTGTTAGTAAGTAAATACGTAGATAATATACATAACAATAAAAATTTCAGGCTAGGTAGGTACTGCTTTCCCTACAAACAGTATTAATATAAACAATGGTACAAAAATCAAATAGGACTAATTAAATTTACCTCGCCATCAGTGTCATAATAAATAAGCGCTCGTCGAGTGAGAACTAGCCAGCGTTCCTTGTAGTTCACCGGTGTAAACAACTTTTTATTTTGAGACCTCTTGACCATAAAAGTTTGTAGTATTACTTCATCATCATCCTTTCCAGCCATTTTATAGCTACGAGATAATAAAACGTAAAATTATGAATAAACCGCTGCCAAAACACCGGCGAGATCTTAAAATGCCTTATACCTTACCTTCAAATATCCAAATCCATCACAATTAGATGAATACCCAATTTTATTTGAACTGTGATAATAGGCAACAATTAATTTATTGGTAAACTTAACATTAACTGATTAGTTATAGATAAACCACAACACGTACAATGTAGTTGAACAAAAGTAACATTCAATGCTATTCACATCAGCGCAAAAAACTATTACTAATTTCGAACCACAAAATAGTTCATGTTGTTGAAAAAATGAGTGTTTTGAGTTTAGTTTTTGACATAGACAGAGACAAGAATGAAGAAGGGCTGCCAGAACAAAAAAATATTGAGGTCGTGCCCTAGCTTGAAAAAATGGTTTGACCTAAAATCGTAATAGAGAGAGCAGGGATGTTAAGGGCATAGAAATATAACTAATATCTTAAGGGGCTCCCCCTTAAGATATTAGTATCTAGCTAGGGCACGACCTCAATATTTTTTTGTTCTGGCAGCCCTTCTTCATTCTTGTCTCTGTCTATGTCAAAAACTAAACTCAAAACACTCATTTTTATACTACAAATAATGACATGCTAATTCCTTAAAATGCGCTCAGTCAGTAGCAAACTGGCAAATGTTGCAACTTTTTCTTGATTTGATACTTTGAAAGCTCTGAGCCACAGACATCTAAGAAGAAGGTCTGAGCAAAGCTTTCAGCTCAACAGTCTAGATAAAGTGGCGGTCTGTGCATCGTGGCTGGCAGGGGCTAGATAGAAAAGCCGAGGACCGAGCTCAGTGGCGTACACTTAGAAAGGCATATGTTCAGCCGTGGACTACTATACAGGCTGATGATAATGATGAGTCTAAACAAAATCAAAATAATATATATACTGACTACATAATATAATTATAGTAAGAGTTTGATCATCTTTTGGGAAACTGACCTTAAGTATCAAAGATTATAGGCGGAGTAGGTAAAGCGTCCGTACATACATGACATGTACCCAGCTGTTGACCAAGGGACCAAGGTTAAGTAAGATATTTCTGATTTGCCTCCAAATCAGAAATTTCTAACATAAGCTGGGTCCTTTGAAGAGGGGGTGGGGGGGGACAAATCAGAAAATTCTTAAACTGGGTTTTGCCTTACACACTAAAAAAAGACACTTGCACGAAACATTAGGTGTAACGTTGTAATGTGTATGGGAAACAACCGCAGGAAATCCTGCTTTATATGTAATCAAAAAAATACCAATGCGTATCTTATTTACCCTAAACCCATGTAACGTTAACCTATCTTCGATTATTGTTGGTCTTAGCATTCTCAGCGTTGCTTAATTCATGAAAACAACAAGACCGGCGGCGCAACGAGATTTTTCAAAAGTTAATGCAAAATTTTAATTAATTCGTAATGTGAACAGGGCCGTAACGAGGGTTGTAATTGTGAAGTATATATACCTCTCCAAAGAGTATGTATTATATACTTACTTTTTGTGTGCTAGGCATTATTACTATTGATATTCCAAATACTTCTTTAAAATATATATAAATTGTGCCTAACGTATTTTCCACATTGATTATTAATTAAACATTTAACATCAAATAAATGCTTATTTGATTATATTTAACATGGTAGCAGAGCGTGTACAAAGTAACGAAAAGTAAGTAGATACCCTAGTCAAAAAAATGGCGAATATTAAAATCTGTGATTATAATCGACCCTCTAACAAAAGAGAACTATGACACTTGGGTAATACAAGCTGAAGCCGTTCTTGTTCGACACAAACTGTGTATATAGTAAATACGTCGAAACTGATGCTGTTGCGGATGATAAAGAAGGAGACAGACGGGCAAGATCTCAACTCGTCCTTATAATCGCTCCTTCAGAGCTTATACAAATCAAAAATTGCACTTCCGCTAAAACATTATGGCAAAAATTTAAAGACACGCCAGTAAGGGACCTGCGCGAAAGGCATCTCTACTAAAACAACTAATACTTACGAAACTAGAAGTAAGACACGATGTACGCGCCCACCTCAATAAATTACTGGACATTGTTGATAAATTGGGAGACATGGATGTAAAAATCAACGATGATTTATTATCTATTATAATGTTGTACGGTCTCTCAACAGAATATGAGAATTTCAGAGTCGCTATAGAATCGCGAGACACTCTTCCAAAATAAAAATAATTGAAGAGTGTGAGGCTCGTCATAGTAAAAACATGACCAATAACAACGAAGACGAACCTGAATTTTCTACGCAAGAAGAAGCACTATACACTTCATGTAAAATTTGCAAGTGGAAAGGTAAAATCTTAAAAAAAATTAATCATAAAATATGCACAAACTGCTGGAAGAAAAATAATGAGAAACCTATCAAACACAGAAACGGTTCTCATAAGATCAATTTTGCTACGCAGTCTCTTCTTTGGTCAATGAAAATGATGACACTGTTCCTACAACTAAAGAGAAACGAAAGTCATCAAACATGTAAGATTGGCACAGAAAGCTTGGTCACATGAACGCCAAAGATCTGAAACTTGCACTTAATAAACAAGAATATACTTGGTTTGAATTTTGATGCAGCTGAAACCTTGGCTGAGTGTGAAACCTGCATTCAAGCAAAAATTCATCGAGTACCTGTTCCCCTTGAGAAAACAACTCAACGAACAACAGAACGCTTAGAAATCGTTCATAGCGATGTATGTGGACCTATCCAAACGCCCACAGTAAGTGGAAATAAATACTTTGTTACTTTTATTGATGATTATAGCCGATACAGTCGAGTTTATATGATTAAATTTAAGAACGAAGTCTTACAAAAATTTAAAGAGTTCAAAGAGTTAGCAGAAACGTACACCGGGAACAAAATCAAGTGCTTACAATCTGATAATGGCACCGAATATGTGAATAAAGAGCTTATCTAAAAACATTGCGGTATACAGCGAAGGCTCACGGCACCGTATACCCCAAACCAAAACGGAGTTGCTGAACGGAAGAACCGTACCCCTGTGGAGAAAGCAAGAGCGATGATGATTGATGCACAGCCACCATTAAAATTATGGGGCGAAGCAGTGTTTACTGCAAACTACCTACCAAACAGGAGCATAAACAGCGCCATTCAGAATCAGACTCCATTCGAAAGATGGATTAGTAGAAAGCCATGTATTAATCATTTGTACGTTTTCGGTTGCAAGACATATGTGCTTATGCACCAATGGTCATAAATTTGCATCTAAGGCAATTTCTGGTATGTTTACGGGATACTCTGAAACATCTAAAGCTTTCAGAAAGAAGTGATGAAGACTATGTTCTACAATGAACTAGATAAAAATAATCACTTCAGACTTTTAAAGGACATAGTACCTATAAACGAAAAACCTGAGCAAACATTGTCACGAGAAACACCACACAGACAAGTGGATATTTCGTTTGACAATAATGAAGGCGATGATCAACGACTGAGTAATTGTGACACAGATGATCAAGGTGACGATGAATTGTTAGAACAAAATTTGGTCCATAGCTCAAGAAATGTTCTACAAACGGAACCAGCAAATAATGAAAGTGAATACGAATCTCTTTCCGGTTCTTTCAATGTCGATAATGATGATGAATCTGTACATGATGCTGGAGATAACACTGCCGTTCAAATAAGGTCTTTGAGAGACAGGTCGAATATCACAGCTCCTAAACGCTATGATGATTTCATTTTAGCAGTAGCTGAAGAAATTGCAAGCACCATGTTGCTGGAATACCAGCATTTCTAACTTCTTAAAAAGTTCTGGTTTCCAAGAGAGCGAAGCGGATCCTTGCTTGTTTGTTCGAATCAGAGGAAAATCCAAACTTTATATTGCTCTTTACGTTGACGATGGTCTTGTTGTGTATAACACAAGAGACACAGGAGATGTATTTATAACAGAATTAAAAACAAGATTCAATATAACTACCAAACCTGTGTCATACTTCCTTGGAATGGAAATAAACGTGCGCAAGGACAAGAAAATTACGTTAAGTCAAAAAGCCTACACAAAGAAAGTGTTGGAAAAAATTGGAATTTCGAACTGTAAAGCAGCACCAACGCCCATAACAAAAGAAAATGAGACAGAAGACAAAGAGGATGCAAACGGTAATTTCCCCTACAGGCAAGCCGTGGGTGCTTTGGCATACTTATCAGTAGGCACAAGACCTGATATTTCGTATGCTGTGGGTGTCGCTTCGAGAAATCTAGGAGCACCTTCTAAAAAGGATGTCATGCTAGTAAAAATAATCTTCCGGTATCTGAAAGGGACCCAACAAAACGGACTGACCTTTACAGATACATCACCTCAACACTTTATCTGCTATAGTGATTCAGATCATGGACGAGACGAGAATACTGGAATCAATAACTGGAATGGTGTGCTTATTCTCTGGAGCTGCTATTAGCTGGAGAAGCCAGAAACAAACAACGGTCTCCATCTCCTCGACGGAAGCGGAGATTATAGCAGCTATTTATGGTTGAATCGTCTTCTTAACAACTTGAAAAAAATTGAGAAACCCGTGTTGAACCTAGATAATGAATCAGCTGTAAAACTCGCACACAACACAAAGTACGAGTACCACAAGCGCACCATTCATATTAAACTAAAACATTTCTTCGTTAGAGAATGTGTTACTAACGGAGACTTTAATGTCAAGCAAGTTCCCTCAGAGCTATAGTTAGCTGACATGCTAACTAAACCTCTATTCGGCCCCAGGCTGCAAGATTTAAGTTCCAGAATGGGACTGAAAAATTTATCCAAAAATTCTTAATAATTTCCGAGGATGTGAAGTATATATAAAGAGTATGTATTATATACTTACTTTTTAATGTGTGGTTGCTAGGCATTATTACTATTGATATTCCAAATACTGTCTATAAAACATATATAAATTGTGCCTGACGTATTTTCCACATTGATTATTAATTATACGTTTAACATCAAATAAATGCTTATTTGATTATATTTAACAGTAATCACTTAGTTTTATGAGTGGAAACATAATCAAAAAATCTCCAAATGGTTTTTCCGTTAGCACGTCTTACGAAAAATCAGGCATAAACGTTCCTACGTTTAGACCATGGTGTACAATCTTCGAACAAATGTGTAGGAAACTGGACAATTATAAATCGACAAAATAAAGTAGCTCACTTAAACATCCATTGTCGTATGGCAATCATTCTTTTGCAATTTGGTAGGGTTATATTAATATTTTTAACCTTCGTAAAACAATAGATGGCGCTTAATGCTATTTTGCAACAGATATCTCGGATATGTAAGTAAGACTTATTTGTAAAAGTGAACTTGAATTTATTAAATATCGGGAGTATGCTGGTCGGAACTGGCTTCGCAGCCCCAGTTACAAATTAATAAAATGCATATCCGAATTACAAGACATTTATGATGACATATTAAAAATAAATATATTGTAACATTATTTATTTTTATAAAAGTAATAATATTTGTACATATTAGTTTCGACTTCCTGCATTGACAAATCCATAATTCTTTATTAAAACATAAACTTGATAGATTTAAGATTACTTTTACATCCCGATTTTTTATTCACCATTATTGCAAAAATTTTAATAAAATATTATGCGGGAAGACGGATAAGGACAGCAATAAATTAAAGGCAATAAAAATATGTATTAAGTGATTAAAGATAATCTTTGAAAACCATTAATTTTATTTCATTATATTCTTCCAAATTATTCATAAGATGTATGAGCAATAAAAAAATTAATGGAATAATATATTGGAATCGGTTGAATCACGTATTTTATATCTTTGTTGGTTGGACCCTGAGTAGATACCTATTAATACCTAAAAAATGTATATGTATGTCGGGGTTCCATCGTTTACAGCAATAGCAAAAGAGCGGACTGTATAAATAAAGAGTATAATAAAAAACAAAGATTAATCAAACGGCGCCCGATCGTACTACGTGACCGCCGCGGAAAATCGTCGTAGAGAAGTATTGCGCGCCAAAACGGGGAAAAGAGCGGCAGCCGCCTCGTCACTTCCCGCCCCCGCGCACCCACTCCAGGCTACGCGGTTGTCAGCGCGGCCGTCATCGGTTCCTCGTACCGCGCGCCCTCGCGCTACCCCGCGCCGTGGCATTAGTAGTGCATTCGTAATACTATCTATAGTAGTATAGTGGCGTCTGTGTGCCCTGTTTCCTAAATTGAACGAGAGAGAGGTCTCTATTTCCTATATTATAAAGTACTCTGTGGTTTAGACGTTTACTACGTTTTAGATAAAGGCATACAAAGCCTACTTTGGGTATGGAATCTCTTACGGAAATATCACATGTTAGAAAGAGAAAGCATATTTAGGTTCGGTCAGCACTATTAGCAGATGTTGTTTTATCCAGTGTCACTGTCAAAAATCAAGCTAACATTATTTTTTTTTTTTCTCCTTATGGCGATTGTCGGCTTCCAATGTCCGACTACTCAGCCAGTGTCCACGCTAACTTATATTTGCTGTATTGTCAGTGAATCCTGTAAATTTTATACAGTTTTAAAATTTATAAGCGATGCCTAGTTGTTGTGTTGGTGACTGCGATGATTCTTATAAAAAAAATCCAGAAAAAAAAATCATTTCACAGGTAAATTGTCAACAACAGCTTAAATTTTCATGGCCATATTTTGGAAAAAACTATCTTTACAAAATTTATTTGGAAAACCAAATCCTATCTAGAATATTGTGAATTTTCTCTATAGTAAAAAACAATGGTCATAAAAGCAATATTGAGTACGTTGTTCTAATATAAATTTTCATTTCATGTACACAAAATAGTGACTTGTCAGTGTCGACTATAGTGACGATGACATTTTAGAACATAAAGTTCCGATATCAGAATTTATTTAAAGTGTTGATGTATCTCTGCACATTGATTATTTTTCCAAAATTTTAATTGGGCTACCTAATAGGTACTATCGACACAGAAGATGAAACCAAAATGTTTGGAAACGTTTCTGTCTGTTTGTCGGTGTGTCTGCCCGAACGCTTATAACATATAAGATGCTAAGCGTAGCTTAATGGCCCAGGTTACGTAATCACGCTATTACAGTAGTCTCCAAATGCGGCTCGAATTCGGACCGCCAACCTACTTTGATAGATTCATTATTAACCTCGGTTGTTAATAATGATCTAACGAACTGCGCTAGTAATATTAATTTTAAAAACAGACCCCGAATGAAACTAGTTGTTGATCTCTGCGCTATCACCTTCAGGCGATGAGCACTGAGCCTATATGTGATAGCGTAATGAGTATGTTGTTTAAATATTTTTTAGTACAAATTCAAGAGAATATCACAATTTTATTATATATATTTTTTATACTGAAAGGTTTCCAATCGATGCTAAGGAAATGGAATAATAGATGAGACTAATTGATAAAGAAAAGAATAAAGATAACGGGGAAAAAAAAAAGGAAAACGAAGAAATAAGAAAAGATAATAGGATATACAAATACCTATATTTTTTTCGGGGGCAAACGTTCAAAAACGCGCCTAGCCTTTATGGATATGACCGGGGTGTATGATTCTTACCTCACTAAAACCACTTCGGTGGTCACCATCAGCATATGGAGGCACGTAATAGACCAGCTCCAGCACCCCCGCTATGCAGCGCCTATTAAGGCACATCTCTAGAGAGACTGTACAGGGGTCTCCCCTAACTCTCGCAGTGCACGATAGCACGTGACCACTATGCCACCGTCTTCTTTGGGATCACGATGGTTAAACGAAGTCCCCTCTTTAAGCACCCGTGACCCCAAAGGGCCGCCTGTCTTAAATCATACTGGCGGGGTTTCGGCTGTTAGGCGCCGAGGCGGTTTCCTCCTAGACGCTTTCTTCTCCGAGCGGGATCGGCCCTCTCACAATCCTGCTCGGCGGCCTCTTTCTGGACGACAACAGTCTCACAAAAGGAAGCCATTTCTCTCCAGTTCACTGAATCTGCCAGCCTTCACTACTACCAGCAGAGACAGGTCTCGCCCGATACTGGCTCTTAGTACCCGCCGCTCAGTGGTCTAGGCAGGGCACACCTCAAGCGTGTGCTGTGCTGAGTCCAGACCAACTCCGCAGTGGTATTAGGATAGGTAGGTAAAAATCATTCAGTCATTCATCATCTCAATCAGTCATACTCTATACACTGCTCAGGGTCCTTAAAAGCTGCTTTTTTACAAAGTACCTATTACCAATGAAATATAATTATAATGTGAGCGCATGTTTTTTTTTATTATAATAATTTAGTTAATTAATTTAGTGCATTAAATAATACCTACCCTTGTGATTTTAGTTTTATTAACATAATTTGATTGAAAATATTTTCATTTTGTATACCAATAGGGTTATTGACGAAATTTCACAAAGGGCCTAAATTTAAAGATTAAGGTATAGATTAATTAAAAAAAATATTTTGCCATTTTTTGTGTGCCTATTGATTAAATAATAGCTGTTTAAAATTCAAATTTTAAATGTCGTGCCAAAAGGCGCGATAATGACGATCGCCATTTTGTGACGTCATTACGCAACAGAACTATTGTAAACAAAGGAAACTATTTTGTAAATCATAACATTAGTGCGTAGTATACCGATACTTCGAAAATTGAACTGAAATACGGAGAAAGTGGTTGCAACTGGCTTCCGAAATATCAACAAATTCATCGATTTATTTTGTGTCATGTGTCACAGTGACTGCAATCCTCTGAGTAGTGACGTCACGCAGTCATTGGCGTTTCGAGTCACGTGACACATAGATTAAAAATTATGAATTTGTTTATCGAATTAAATGTATTTACGAGTTATTATTATTATTTTCAAAAATAGCAAAATTTCTAATAAAATACATTCTATCATTATAGCTAAGTTTCATATTTTATTTCCATCAGTGTCAAATACCCTATTCTTTACATCTGAAATATTGTTTATCGATAATTGATATCGTGTCAATATTTCCACGTTATACATTACTATTGCATGCACACATTGACAATTCAAAATTAGACATGGGCGTTTTTGGTATTTTCTGTAAACGGTTACATATCCGATATGAAGTTTTCATATCGATATGAAAAACCGTTTTTATATATCGATATGGAGAGTGTTATTAGATATCTACAGCAAACGTTGAACGATATTCGCTTCGTCTCGTTTTCACACCCGGTAACGTCATCAGTTGGACAGAGAGACGGCGAATATCTAACCACGAGATAGTTAAGAATATGAGAAGTTGAGTAATATACGTAAACGTATATGTATATGGATAGTTCGTTTTTCGATTATTTCAATATGATTTGATCGGTATTGTAAAAACGGTTTTCTGTGTGTGGCATATCGATACGATATGATATATGTGTATATCCGTTTTTAGTTACGATATGATATATCGGACTCATGTCTATTCAAAATCGGTTGCACTTTTTTGAGCTCTATGTCCTTCTATGCGGTACCAAAAATATTCTAATTCTATGGGCCTGCCCAATTCTCATGTCTCACGATAATCTATGTATTAGTCTGTGGTTTACACTTGACAACATAGATTCTACCAAGCAGCGTTGCCAGAAGGTTACTTTTGTAACCTTTTAGGTTACTTTTAACGACGTCGGGTTACTTTTTGGTTACGCGATGTTAAAGGTTACTTTTAGGTGTCTTTTTGGATTTTGAAGAATTAATTTCTATTTCTATAATTGATTCCAATATTCAATAGAATGTAGTGAGCACAATGTTGAAAATACGTTTATCTCTCTCGCGCCAATATATACCAGCTAATCATAACTACGACCAAAGTGTTCTGGCCAGCTTCGCCTACTCGCTTGATAAATCGGGTACTTTCTTGTTCGAGCCCTTAGCACTTGGTTTGTTTAAAATGTTATGAAAAGAAATAATGTTTGGTGTTATATTTTCTTGGAAAGAAGAGCTAGAAAATTAGGCAAGTGTACAAATTAGTAAGTAGGTATAGTATAGGTACCAATAGGGTATTTGACACTGATAGAAATAAAATATGAAACTTAGCTATAATGATAGAATGTATTTTATTAGAAATTTTGGTATTTTTGAAAATAATAATAATAACTCGTAAATACATTTAATTCGATAAACAAATTCATAATTTTTAATCTATGTGTCACGTGACTCGAAACACCAATGATTGCGTGACGTCACTACTCAGAGGATTGATTGTCAATTTGCAGTCACTGTGACACATGACACAAAATAAATCGATGAATTTGTTGATATTTCGGAAGCCAGTTGCAACCACTTTCTTCGTATTTCAGTTAAATTTTCGAAATATTGGTATACTACGCACTAATGTTATGATTTACAAAATAGTTTCCTTTGTTTACAATAGTTCTGTTGCGTAATGACGTCACAAAATGGCGATCGTCATTATCGCGCCTTTTGGCACGACTTTTAAAATTTGAATTTTAAACAGCTATTATTTAATCAATAGGTACACAAAAAATTGCAAAATATTTTTTTTAGTTAATCTATACCATATTCTTTAAATTTAGGCCCTTTGTGAAATTTCGTCAATAACCCTATTTACTGTATAGGGTTTGATGATGAGTTTATAAACTAAACTCTGTATCTACCTCGTCTTTACTGGGTAGTATCTACACCAAAAGTGAGAAGATTGGTGTACCTACTTACTTTGCAAAATAATAAAAAGAAAAAAAAATGGCATCTACTTAGGTATATACCTATAAAATAATATATATATATACTTATATCTCATAAACTTTAAGTACCTTAATAGTGGGATAATAATATGAAAGGTTACTTTTCGCACTAAAAGGTTACTTTTTTAGCCATTTTAGGTAACTTTTGATAAGACCCGGCTGGCAACACTGCTACCAAGTGATTATATAGGTACTCTTTGGATTCAATAGCTTGACAATTTGTGTTCTCTGAATTTTCATCAATGACTAAAAATCCAAAATTTACGTTGATCGATTAATGATTCGTCGTTACGTGATTTTGTTGTTTGTATGATCTCGTCACTTAATAAAATTAAAATAAACATAAATCTGACCCTCCTTAATTTTCGTAGTATGTTATTGTTACAATAGGTACCGTATTTAGTGTTGAGGTTCAGAGTTTGGCTCAGACTGACAAAAGTGTAGTGACCAGAAATGTACGAGAATCATTATTTGTAGTAGTGAATACAAACTTGTTCGTGTAGATCTACAGTTGCAAAAGAATAAAAAAGCATTAGTTTCTCTGTAGTTTAATCTATTTACCTCACTGCAACGATGTCTTCCGAGACAACACAAGTTAGTTCATTACCATTGCCCCCTATGCAATATATAAATTTTTATACTGATGAAAATGTTCGAAGAAACAGAGCACCTTTGCCACCGCGACCTATTCACGATTCATATTCGATGTTTGGACACACCTTCAATGCGGATGATACCATTATTAGATCACTGGAAAGTCAGGTAAACAATTAGCATTAAACAAAAAAACTTTTATTATAAGATAAATAGAGGGTTCATTTATATAATGCTTTCAGGGATTTCGGCGATTATATCCAATGCATTTTGAAAGAAGAAGGGAACTGAAGAAGCTAAATCACTCCTTACTTGTAAACTTTTTAGATTTATTAGATTTGTTGGTTCATTGTCCAGACTCTCCTAAAAGAGCAGAAAAGGTTGAAGATCTCAGTTTACTATTCATTCATATACATCATTTACTGAATGAGTTCAGACCTCACCAGGCCAGGGAAACATTAAGAGTTATGATGGAATTGCAAAAACGCCAGCGTGTTGAAACTGCTACAAGGTAATGTTACTTATTTACAACCTAGCTCGGATTCTGTTGCACTATAACTGAACATATAAATATTATTTGTAGAGTTTTGAATAAAGGTATAAATAAAGTTATTACTTTTGTTGGCATGCATGTTTTAATACATTTGAAAGAGATAACAGACATCAACAAATTAGTTTGAAAGCTCTCTTTCTCTCTATATATGTGTTTGCTTTTACCAAGGAACTAAAAAGTTGGCAGGTTTTTTATTTTTTTTATTTCAGATTTAAGAAACATTTGGACAAAGTACAAGATATATTGCAAAATGCCCTACAAAGTTTGCCTGACCAAAATGAACTGGAATCCAACTTTAAGGTCCCTGTAGAAATACTGGAGCATATGGACTGCAGTCCAAATGATGATTCAAATCCAGATCCATGCTATGAGTTGGATCGGATCATGTGTAATGTGGTTGATAATATGAGATAAAATGTTCATTACATCATATTATTTTTGAAAACATTGTTGTTATAAAGCTGTTTTTTTATTGAAGCTTCTGCCCACGGCTTTGCTTATGTAAGTAACTTGTTCATTCAAATTAGACACGTCTGCCAATTCAAGAAATTTACTTACCAAATTTATATGTATATGTGTCATCTAGTGTTCCCTACTAACCGAGAAAACAGCTTCCAACCAAAAAAACATGTTTGTCTGGTTTGAATGGAACAGTTCACTGATGACTTTTCTTAAGTGCCTGTAGTATGGCCTGTTGGAATAAAAAACTTTGAGTTTGAGTTTGAAAAGTCAAACCTAGATAAGCGAGAGTTCAAGGGAGCACAATCTCATTCTCGCTTATAGATGTTTCAAACCAACCCGAGTTTCTTGCTAATGCAGGTACATGGGTAGCGTTTCTCTCTTATAGAGGTATGCAGCAATAACAAGTCACAGCAAGTACGAATGTAGTAAATATGTAATATGATAAAATGATGTGCATAATATGCACAACATATATTATGTACATATATATTTTTAATAGTGTGTATATGTTACGTTCATTAGATTTCGACATATAAGTACTTTATAAGGGTAGGTATCAAAATGCTTACCAAAACAAAACAAAAATTCATGCACTACGTAATTTTAATTACGATTAAGCTCGTGCCTTCTCTGTATGAGAAGAGGCCTTGCCCTGCAGTGGGACAGTTATGGGCTGGTTTATTTTATTTATATTATTATTATACGTAATTTTAATTTATTTAAAACTTATTTACACTTAAAAAAATCCGTCGATTTCGTTTGGGTTTCTGTTTTTGTATTTTGAATGTTTTTCTCTAACTCATAAATTTTGTCGAATATTGCTTGATCAACAACCGCCGCGTATTCAAAGTACTGATGGACCGTCTCCAACGCATTTAAAGCTAGCTTCATTGGAATGATCTTTATTTCAGTTTCCGTTTTTAATCTGTGCCTCGTCTTCACTGTCATTTCCAGCAATACAGGTGCTCACACAATTCTTAACGATATCGTCGTCGGTTTTTTCTCCAGCGGTAGTTACGTCGTCGTCAATTTGAACGAAATATTCGAAGCTCGGCATTAACATATTGGAGTCGTGAGACACAAGCTTAGTCCATTCCTCGTTGCTAGATCCAACTTCAACATCATTTTCCTGTGGCAGGTCTTGCTCATCTGTACTTTTCCAAAACCCAGCTTTCTTGAAGCAGTTTTTGACAGTAACGTCACTGACTAAGTACCATGCTTTTCTAGCAAATTTCATAGCTAGAAGTACGTTAATGTCAGGGCTACTGTTTTCTTCCAGACTCGTAAGAATATGTTTAACGACTTGCTGCTTTTTTGAAAGCTATATCATGACGCCCTTTAAGACCCTCTAACCAGCCGTTGCTAGCAGAAAAGTTCTGGATTCCCAGTTTTGTAGCAAACTCTTTTGATTTTTCCAACAAAGGTCCATCTATGGGAATGTTCTTATCGAGAGTTTGTTTTATCCATTTCAAAAGGCATTTTTCGATATTGGGAAATTCAGAAACTCTAATCCTCTTAATATTTCCATGTTCATCAGAGCACTCAGACTTTATAGAGTCTTGTGATTTTATAATTTTATAATAGGTGGATTCTGGTAAATTAAACTCCCTCTGAATTTCATTTTGCGATTTACCGGATTCAAACGCATTCACTATTTTAAGTTTATCACTTAATGACAGTACTTTAATTTTCCGTTTTGACATGATGCAGAACAGAACTTTCCTTCGCAATTGATTAACTATAAACTGAGTAAGTCCGACAAACAGGACGCTACACAGGCACACGTGTCCATTCGAAAAGAATGCGATAAAATAACGTTATTTAGTTCCACGAAATAGAATAGGTACACTATTGACAAGAAAACAATACAAAAACAATGATAGGAAGTTCCACGAAAGTTAAGAATGAGTCATAAAATAGCAGATGTTAAATTTGTAATTTGTTTTGTCATTTGTTACTGTATGTGTGTATCTTTTATGTATGTATGTATTTTTGTTGTGGCTACTGTTCCTTCTAAATAATATAAATAAATAAAGCTCGACTGTGGCTTATAGAGGTATAGATAAGTAGCAGTATCACTTACGGAGGTCCATGAGGGAAAAACGACTCTCTCTTACAGAGGTTTCTGTTTCTCGCTAATAGAGATTTTGGGATCATATAATGACGGGTCCTGGCAATTACTCTCACTTATCCAGTTCTCACTTACCCGGGTTTGACTGTACTATATTTAATAATGGTATTAAAATATAGATCAAAACGAATAGGTCAAAGAAATCATTTTTCAAAATCTATAATTAAATTACTGATAAAAAGATTATTGAAGTTTACATATTTTAGCACAGAACATTGAGGTCTCCAATTTGCATATGATTTCTGTTTTTTATGTTCAGTTGCTTGTTGTCTAGTGTAGTTTTTAACTGACTTCCTAAAAGGAATAGGTTATCAATTTGATTCTATGTTTTTACTTTTTTTTCCCTAAAATTGAAGAAGTCTTCATAATAGGATAAAATGATAATTTGTCATATACCTATAAATTAGCGTTTTTCGGATTTATTCCTTTTCTTGTGCTGTGAGACCTTGCTTCTTGCCATATTTCCAGGTCAACGTTAAGTACACCATAGCTTCAAAGATTTATTTGCTTAAAATATGGTTATACTACTAGCATAAGTGAATGTATTTGACTTATATACCTTTCGAAAGAAATTACCTAATAAATTAGGACCTAATTTATTTGATAAAATTAAATTTTTTTTACACAACTGTCCAAAAAAAGGAGTGTTATGTTTTTAGAATTAGGGTTCCACAGGCTAAGTGTTAGTTTCCGACATCCCCGCGGACGAAGTTGCGGGCACAGCTAGTTTATAATATCAATTGAATCTTAACGATATATTTATTATTAAAATTCTTTTCTCCGAGCTTTCTGTATCATAAAACACTTTTTCTACCGGTGACAAACTACTACACCCCTAGGTCTGTTAATGCTAACAAGTTGTATAGGCCCAGAACGAACCTTACATTTACATCTAATAATTGTTATATTATGTGCATCAAATTATTTAATAAGATTCCCAATTCCATAAAGTCACTCCCGTTTCCTAAATTTAAGCGTACCATAACAAAATTATTATCAGATAGATGTTTTTATAGTTTAAACGAATTTTTAGATTATAAGTTTTAAATTCCTAATAGGACTGGTATTAATTGAATTGTTTACCTTCAAAACTACTAGATTTAATATGAGGTTTATTTATTTCTTGCCTATTTTTTCTTTTCTTTAATATGTTTAGTTTAAATTATAGTCTACATTAGCTCAATAGCTGTAAGAAAATTTGCACGCTGAAATAAGTGGCAGAATAAGAGATACCTACCATTGTTTTGTAAACACCTATTATGTACCTTATTCAAGCAAATAAATGATTTATGATTTATGATTTATGATTTATCTGTTCCGCAAAAGTTTGTTACATAACTTGGCTATTCTGTCTATTGAAAATTCTATGGCCCGATCTCTAAAACTTGATGATGTAACTTGATTAGTATATGTATTTAATAAACTATCAATATAGTTTATTAAATACATATACTAATTTCATTTCATCATTTTAGGGGTCAATGCGTAAGTGATAAGGATGGAGCCTTGCGTACGACATGTGAGAAGCATGCCTAGTCATCCAATTTCGCTTGTCTTACACGAGCTAAACGCATAAAAATACATGAAATTCATCCACTCGGCGCCAGTACGCTGCGTGTGTGTGTGTGCGTAATCGATGCTTCGCTTATGACAAGGCATGGTTACATCCGTATTTTTTTTTCAGATCCGTGCTAGCACTATGGTTTATTTATTTATTTATATATACTTTATTGTACACCAAATGGACAAGCACTGACAGAAAATAATTGATTTTTAAAAACATACAATGGGTGGCCTTATCGCAGTCAGCGATTTCTACCAGGCAACCTTGGGATGGATTGGATTTAAATACACAGATATGGTTATTCAAATAATTTGAAATTTACATTTAATTCTTAGCAAAAGTGAATGTATTTAAATTATATAATAACCCTTTCAAAGGAAATTACCTAATAGATTAGGACCATATATTGATAAGATTATATAGTTATTACACGACTGTCACTGACACGACAAGGTTCATATAGGTAATATGTTTGTGAGTTCCTTTATTCCACCATAACTTTTAAAAACCTAAACCGATTTCGATGTATGGGGTATCGTTAAAATCCTTAAAATAGGCTAGTAAGATTTTTTAAAGTAGCTGGCGTGATATCAATTAATGTTCACCGGTTACTACTTATGTGCGTTTTTCGGGATTGCCTCGCTGACTCGCAACTGAGTTTGACTCGCGATATCGCCGCGGGCTCAGCTCATGACTAAGAACTCCGTTCGAGTTCGAAACTAGTCAGGAAATCCCGAAAAATGCACGTGAGTAGTAACCGGTGAACATTACCCCTCCCGCTCAGCCACGTACAAATACGTTCTTTATTACAATAAAAATCTATTGTGTCTGCTAATTAGAGAACCAACGGCTTAATTTGATTATAAAAAAATTGAATCGGACTTGCTCCAAGCTGACTTTAGCCCTATATATATAGCATCCCAGATGTGAACGAAGCCACTAACTTCTTTACTAATACTCTTAATTTAATCATAATCCAAAACTCAACTTTAAAAGTAGTCCCTTATCGTAAACGGCTAAAAAACCCTGGATGACACCAGGGCTTCTTAGATGCCTACGGAACCGTGATAATTTACATTTAAAACTAAAGAAATCACCCGTTGATGTCCTATTACAAACTACATATAAAAGATATAGAAATTACTGCACTCTACTTCTTAAAACTACTAAAGTTAATTACGATAAAACTCAAATTGATAAGGCTCAATTTAATCATAAAAAACTCTGGAATGCTATAAAAACCATTACCTACACAAAGAAACAAAAGACACACCCTAACGATCGAATGATTGATTGATGAATCGATTTTGGCACCCGCCGACCCCAAAGATTCTCTTAATCTAATTAACTCCTATTTCGCTAATGTTGGCCGGTCCTTGGCTGAAAGCATACCGAAATCTGCAAGCATATCTCCACACACTGATGATTCTCACTCTTATCATAAAACTTTCGTCTTGTTAGAAATTGATAAACTAGAACTAGATCGCTTGATAATCAAACTAAGAAGTGACTGTGCGGTAGGTCCGATGGCATATCCGGTGCATTTATTAAAAAATTCAAAACTATCCTTATTCCCCACATAACTTTTATATGTAACTTGTCGCTTAACACGGGAGTTTTCCCTCATGCTTTCAAGCTGGCGGTAGTGCATCCTGTGCATAAGGGTGGGGACAGAGATCGGTCATACAATTACAGACCCATTACAGTGTTGCCTACCGTATCAAAATTGCTTGAGAGAATTATGAATAACAGTCTCGTTAAATACTTAGAACAAAACCAACTTCTGTCTTCGTCTCAATACGGCTTTCGTTCCGGTATCTCCACAAATAATGCTGTGTCTGACCTTACTAATGATATAGTTGCCAAACTGGATAAAAAGCAGAAGGTAATTGGCGTTTTCCTGGATCTAGCAAAAGCATTCGACACGATCGCCGTCCCCACTCTTATTACTAAACTAAAAAAATTGGAATTCGGGGCAATCAACTTTCTCTTTTCAAAAGCTATCTCACAGGGAGACGACAATGTCTTAAAATCGGAGTTTGGACCAGTGATGACCTTCCCATAACTTACGGTGTCCCCCAGGGCAGTATTATCGGCCCGACCCTTTTTCTCATTTACATTAATGACCTTTGTCAGCTTCTAAATGGATCTATTTTCACCTACGCCGATGATACTGCCCTGATATTCTACGATGACTCCTGGGAATCTGCATTCCATCATGCACAATTGGGTTTCCTTTCCGTAACAAACTGGCTGGTTCAGAATCTGCTCACTCTGAATGAAAATCGCAGGAAAACTTTCCTCCTCTTCTTATTCTTTAATTGCTCACTCCTGTAATGTTCCATATCAAGTAGCCTGCATCTGCTCATTTACATTAATGACCTTTGTCAGCTTCTAAATGGATCTATTTTCACCTACGCCGATGATACTGCCCTGATATTCTACGATGACTCCTGGGAATCTGCATTCCATCATGCACAATTGGGTTTCCTTTCCGTAACAAACTGGCTGGTTCAGAAACTGCTCACTCTGAATGAAAATCGCAGGAAAACTTTCCTCCTCTTCTTATTCTTTAATTGCTCACTCCTGTAATGTTCCATATCAAGTAGCCTGCATCTGCCCTCAGCTGAGCCGTATCGACTGCATTAAATGTCTTGGTGTTCATATCGATGATTGCTTATCTTTTGCTAAGCACATAGATTGGCTTTCTTCTAGGCTGCGCAAGTTAATTTATATTTTTAAGAATCTCCCACATATTGCTGACACTAAGGTCCTTAAACTAGTATATCTAGCCCTACGAGGGGCGTTCAATGTATTCTCGGTATGGGGGTGATTTAATAATGATGTGGGTAATTTGACTATTTAATTAAGTAATGACATTATCTGAGGGTATAAATATGAAATTTCATATAGTTCTGATCATTAGTTTGCTAGTTACCCTTAGTCAACGACAACTGGAATGGCTAACGTGACAATGTCGAAGAAAATCAAGCACCGCGCTGTGATTAAATTCCTTACCAAACAAGGAAAAAGTCAAAAAACTATTCACGAAGAGATGGTGGCTGTTTACCAAGATTCTGCACCTTCGTTATCGACAGTACAAAAGTGGTCAAGTGAATTTAAAAGGGGCAGAGAGAGTATTGAATATGACACTCGCTCGGGCGGCCCGGTTACTGCCTCTACTGAAGAAAACGTGAAAAAAGTTGAGAAGTTAATACTGGAGGATGCCCGAATGAAGGTCAAAATTATAGCAGAGATGACCCACCTCTCCGTTGGTACCATACACACTATTCTTCATGACCTCCTTAACCTCTCAAAAGTCAGTGTAAGATGGGTGCCGCGCATGCTCACGGCGCCTCAAAAACAAGTGCGAATCGAGTGCTGTAGAGAGTTTTTAGAGCTCTGTGGTGAAGACCCATCAAGTATTTTCGATCGAATTGTTACTGGAGATGAAACGTGGGTTCACCATTATGACCCTGAAAGTAAGCAGGAGTCCATGCAGTGGCACAAGAAGGGTAGTGCCCCCCCCTAAGAAATTCAAAGTCGTTCCGTCTGCCGGAAAAGTCATGGCCACGATGTTTTGGGACTCAAAGGGAATTTTGTTGATTGAGTACACAAAAAAAGGTGAAACCATAAACGCAGCATCCTACGCATCCACTTTGAGAAATTTACGGGAGACAATTAAAGAAAAAAGACGGGGTAAACTGACCGCCGGTGTGTTGCTTCTTCACGACAACGCCCCAGTCCACACGGCGCGTGTTGCCAAGGCTGCTGTGCGAGATTGTGGTTTCGAAGAAATAAAGCACCCACCCTATAGTCCAGACTTAGCCCCTAGCGATTATTATTAGTTCCCTAATTTGAAAAAAGATCTTCGGGGAAAACGGTTTTCCAACGATGAAGAGCTTAAGGCGGCCATAAATGCGCATTTTTCAGAGAAGGAGGAAAGTTATTTTTTACAGGGTATTGAAAAATTAATTTCGAGATGTAACAAATGCATTGAGGTTATGGGGGATTATATTGAAAAATAAAAATAATTTTATTTGAATTAAGTTTTTTTTTCATACCGATACCGAGAATACATTGAACGCCCCTCGTATGTCAATCACTTATCCAATATTGTTTGGTCGCTTGGGGTGGATCCGCTAAAACCCATCTTAAGCTAGAACGTGCCCAACGCGCGCTTCTAAAAGTTGGGTTGTTACCCTACCGATTCCCTACCACTGATCTTTATAAAACTAGTAAGATTTTGTCGGTTCGTAAACTATTCATCTTAAACCTAATCTTAACTACGCACTCCTTAAATCCCTACGACCCCTCAAAATTCAATTCCCTGAGGCGTAAATATAATGTTTGCCTCCCGGTCCTCGTTAACTCTAGTTTAGCCCAGCGAAGTTTTTGTTTCCTCAGTGGTTACATATATATAATAAGGTGAACAAAATCTTAAATATATATCCTATGTGCAAATACGCATGTAAACATGTAGTCACCAACTGGCTCTTTGATATGGACTACGCTGAAACAGAAAGTTTTTTAATTCCTAGAAAATAATAGTAAATGAAAAAAAAAAACTCGTACGCCTACACTTGTGCGCGCACACACTACACACACACAAAGACACATAGACACATACACACACGCATCTAAATATATATTATTATTATTATATTTTGTTAATTATTTTCCCCTCGGGATTATAATTTTTACGAGGGTGAGAGCCTGGTGATCTGTCATACAGGTCCTGAACCTAGTACAGACTCCAGCTCTCACAAAGGTTAGCTCATAAGTTATAACTTATATTACTGTAACCAATCATTGTAGGTACCTTCTTGAGAGAAATAAATATACTATTACTATTACTAATTGATATGAATATGTCTCACGAAGGCTGGCGTGATTTTTAGTTTTCTAATTAACTTCATCTTATTTTATTATAAACGCATAAGACACGCAAAGCATACCGCCCCGGCTTAACACGGGTATTAGAGCATCAGTATCGCATCAGCCAAAAACGAACAATTAGATATAACCATTCGATTCTCGAAAGTCTCAAGTTATTATAGGGAAACAGCTTAAATAGCAACAGTGGGCGGCGCGGGGCGGGGGTAGTTGCATCAAGGGAGTCCCGTCGGTGTGAGACCGCTTGAATTTATTTTGTCGCGCGTTAGTTTTTGTTTTGCGATAACTCCTAAGATATTCATTCAAATTGTATGTTGTAAAGAGCTATCATAGTGTGCATGAAATGCTTAATCAACATTACTGAAGTGCTTATACTATGAAAGCGCCGTACAACACTGATGAAAAGATAAGCTGAATTAAAGGACAAACTTAGCTTTACAGTTGAAAAACTATTTCCCCATACATCGATATACCTACGGTTGATTCTCCAACTGCAAATATAAGTTTGTAATCGTACTTTTTTTGTTTCATGTGATTCATCTAGAAATTATCAATTTTCGAATTTTTCTTTTACTCTTGCTGGAAGTTTTTTTTTTACATGCAAAATTTCAAGATTCCAGGGCAACGGGAAGTACCCATTGTTTTCGATTTAGTGAAATTATGTCAAAATATGAAACACTAGCTGTGCCGCGCGGTTTCACCCGCGTTAATTTGAGGAAAAAACTATTCCACCAGCGCCCTCCCCCTTCATGACTGCGCCTAGCACATCATAAATGCGCCTGCCTCGTTGGTCTAGGGATCCCAAGCGGGACTGCTGAGCATGAGGTCTCAGGTTCGATTCCCGGGTCGGGCAGTGTTATTGAGTTTTTCTGTTAGAACATTCTCAGTAGCAACTCGGAGTTTGGAATTGTGCCTGGTAGATGGCAATAGGCTCACCACCTATTACATGGGACTTAATAACAGCATTGGTGAAATGTAGGTGTACGACTGTGTACACCTCTCTGCCTACCCCTTCGGGGAATACAGGCGTGATGCTATGTTATGTTATAAATGCGGGCGTGGTACTTGATCATTATTTTGTTGCAGATGTATTTTAAAACTATCTCCTAAGATATTCATCGAAATCAAATGATGTCAAGGGCAATTTCGTTCAAAATTAAATACGTGTGATGAATAACGTATTTATTTGGATAAGGATTAATATCATGTTTATTAAGAGCAGTATGAGTGTGTAAAGAAATTACAAGTGTGTACAAATATAAAAAATGCAATCCGTAAGGGACAATTCCATTAGTGAAAAATAGGTTGAGTTAATTGACCTCTTTTTATTGATCTGTCATGAGTTGTAATATACTCCCGACCGTATTTCTGACATGGCGGCCTCTCTCCACGGAGAATAGCCAAGTACGTAGGAGATATTCTAGTGCACAAGTGTATGCGCAAACACAGGTGCTCTCCCTCTTCCTTCACCCTCACATTCCGATGGGACGGCAATCCGACAAGACCAGAGAGAGATCAGGTGCAAGACCAACGCGACAGCTTTACGTGGCCTCCAAAGTACGTCACATAACTAACTTCCTGACTCAAGGCTGCTACTGAGAATTTCCTAACAGAAAAACCCAATATCACTTTGTCCGACCTGGGAATCGAACCCAGGACCTCACGCTCACGTATAGTGTATACCACTACCACCATTAAAGCAACAATGACATCAATAAAACTAAATAATAACCTACCAAATCAAGTACCTTAAATTGATAACAAGAGATCGGAATGGGTAGAGTATGTTTACCTAAACTTCTAGGAAGGAAGTAACAGAGTCGATAATACCTCCTCTAAAGTCCTGGAATAATTATAATGACGTTTC
This sequence comes from Xylocampa areola, assembly GCA_935421205.1. Classification (NCBI taxonomy): domain Eukaryota; kingdom Metazoa; phylum Arthropoda; class Insecta; order Lepidoptera; family Noctuidae; genus Xylocampa; species Xylocampa areola. The sequence goes on from OW285204.1 coordinate 9,420,208, forward strand.
AATCCCGGGATTTAAAAATACAAATTTTTATTGGACTTTATCTATAGTTAAAGTGAGGGCTGAGTTGCCCGCGTCCGTAGGAGTGCACCCTTAGAATGGAATCCCTACACGTGGCCCCTGGGTGGTGCAAAACAGGCAACACAACTCTGGTGGGAGGCTTCTGTCGCGGCTGGTTACCACCCACCGGACGAAGCCATGCCGTGAAACGATCTAGTCGTGTTTCGGGATGTAGTCCGGTGCAACCGTTGTGGGAGACGGGTCTGGGCAGTTGCATCAACTTCCCGACTGTAGTTCTCCCCAAATCTGTTCACTCTAGTTAGAGTGAATAGATTTCTTCTGGATCTACGTGTTCCATCTTCGGCCACAGCGTCGCTTAACATCAGGCGAGTTGGTTGCCAAACGTAGATCTATTATGGATAAAAAAAAGTAACAAACTATTGATTTGAATTCTCATATAAAATTTATGTAATTAAATGTTTTTTTTTTATAATATATCTTTAAATAAATAAATATAAAATAAATCGATAATTATACGAAAGACCCTAACCTCAATTTTGAACATGGCCCTGGACGACCGAGCTTGGCTAGGCTACAAACTACACTTCCCATCCGCTTTGGTGGCCTGCGCAACCGCAAAATTTCAATTATTCGCTGGTAAGATAATTCTTTTTATTAAATTTTGAAGTACCGTGCTTGTCTGATGCAGTGAACGCCTGGAAAATGGCTTGCCCCAACACTGTCTTGCCCGTCTTCCCAGAGGCAATAGGATGAGCCGCTTTGCAGCTTGACACGGAAGAATATTTTAAATACGTCAGTCAATACTGCAGAGCGTGCTCGTCTGCTTGCCGTGGGAGAATGTGAGTCGGGCCTTTGGCTTCAAGCTTTTCCGTCACCAAACATAGGTACTACGCTGGATGACGGAACTTTTCGCCTCGCTACTTATCTGCGTTTGGGTGCTCCCTATGTTGCTCCGCATCGGTGCCACTCATGAAGCAATTATAAAGAGGAGATGTTCTAAGGGCCTGTTCTAAAGGAACACCGCGTGACGATTTGCGGGGTGAGGGGGGCTGTCAAACGCCGAAAACACCGCCCACTTCTTCATTCCCCACCCTAGCGGTGAATAGGGAAAACTGAAAGTTACAATATTCAATTCATTCTTACGTAATTCAGCTAAATTACGCTAGATGTCTCGAGTTTTAGACTTTAAACTTTATTAAGAAATAAGTGTTCACACCGCTAAAAAAGAATTATATTTTTGTCGTGATAGTATTGAAAAAAGTTAATAAAATGACATATGTATTAAATGTTATGAAATATCATTATCAACACATCGTAATTAACAGTACGACTCGGCCATTCAAGGATTGCCTTTTCTGCACTGTAGATGGCGGTTATTGAATATTCTATCATTAGAAAATTTGAAATAATGATAAATTTTAATACAATATTTTTTTGCAAAATTAGCTTTGTATATTGTTAAATCTACTTTCATACGTTTAATTATCAACTGAAAAGTATTTTTCTATGACATTTTTAGCTATATAAGTGATATTTAAAGGTTTCGACGTCTGGCGGCGAGTAGAAAAACTATAGAACTAATATGACGTTTCATAGATTTTTCTGGAACTTGCCTAATAAATTGCGTCTAAAATTACTTACGAATGAAATGTGATGCCTATCATGGCATCAGAACGTTTATCCGAGTAATTCTTACAGGATAAAATACAACAGTTCTTTATTTCTCATAATAATATCGAAGTATATTAAAAAATACTATTCGATCGCGATCGTCGTATGCACAGGTGACTGCTGGCAGACTGAGCACGAGTGGGCGTGGCTTGACCGGGCCACACACACAGTTGTTTGACGTCAGGACTCACTTAAAATCACGGTGCACAGTCGCTTAGGCCATGTCCTCTTTATAATTAGTCCATGGTGCCACTATGGTGAAGCTGTCGACCTGGGGCACCATGGCCTGTCCTGTAGCAGGAGTGCGGGGCGCATAGCCCGGCACGCTAGCATCAAAGACATTATCCGTCGGGCTCTTGCCACCGCCGGTGTACCAGCTGTTTTGGAGCCCAATGGCTTGGTGTGTGACGATGGTAAGAGATGGTAAGCATGCCAGACGGCATGACACTTTTGCCTTGGAAGTTGGGTAGGCCTTTGGTGTGGGACGCAACATGTCTCGACACCCTTGCTCCATCGCATCTTCCCAGCTCGGCTGGCTATGCTGGCGCCGCTGCTGCTGCTGCAGGGGTCCCAGTGCACGCCAACTTTTCAAAGCAATTTCTGGCAGACTGGTCGACACTTCGCATGACCAGAGGGCTGGCTGGGCTATTTCTAGGACAGAAAATTAGCATCCTCTGTGCACATTACCGGATGAAAGCGATGCGGAGGAGTATTTCGACGTCAATATAATTTAGATTTTATTTTTGTAAATATTTTTACTTATTATGTACATATAGCAGAATATAAATATTGATTTGATTAGATATTTTTAAAAGTATAACGCTGAATAATATACACACAATAACCAAACAACTTTTCAAGAATATATTTTCCTGTAAGATGTAAAACAAAGCTCTTTAATTTAATAGTTTTGGTACTAAATCCTAAAAATTATATACGATTTTTTAAATCAATAATTTAACTAAAAATAAAGTCCAATAAATAATTCTTGATTTCTAAATCCCCGGATTAAAATGTCATTCTAATTATTCCGGAATTTTAGAGGAGGTATTATCCATTAAAGATAAATCTTTGAAAAACATTAACGCATGCTTAGCGAACTCTGAAATTATAATATTAAATGGGACAAGCCTTTGCTCGCCACCACGAATTCTTCATTCACATTTTTAACACGTCTTTTGGCGACGTCATTGCTATCTATTCAGTCTCTACACAGCTGATCGAACCGACACGAGTAACTTTGCAGTCGTTACAATTTCGTAAAGATGAAATTATCAAGTAAAGATAAATCTTTGAAAAGCATTAACGCATGCTTAGCGAACTCTGAAGTTATAATATTAAATGGAAAAAGAATACGGTCGTGAGCAGGATTCGAACCTGCGCCTCCCGGATAGATACTCTAGGCGCTCTGACCACTAAGCCATCTCGACCTTTGCTCACCACCGCGAATTCTTCATCCACATTTTTAAGTTTAATGAAGAAATGAATGATTTATTAATACATTTTATAATAGTAATCGATATGTAACTAAGGATTCTAGTTTGAATATCTGCGTCCATGATTTGCATTGCGTCACAATTATCTTGGCCTCATTGTTTGCAGGCGGTTTTTGGACTGATATTGATATAAGGTATATTGCATTCTTTTAAATTACTAATCTGTGAACCCACGCTCGGTCTATTAGGTTGCATAATGCATAAGAGAAGTAGAGGAGTCGATTAAATGATCGTTTTATTTGGTCTAATAAATAAAATGCAATAATTAATTTAAATCGTTTTATTCTCGCAGTGGAATTCCGTATGTTTTCTGTAATTAAAAAACCATTGTAAGAGTTTTCTTCTTCTGCAAGGAGTTAAACAATAATCTGAAAGGAAAGAGCGAAAACGAAGAATTTATAGAGCAAGTTGCTAAAATTTCTGAAGCTGGCTGGCGCTGTGTTTAACATAATAAAACTAATAATAATAATATAGGTACTTACAATATTACGGAGTTTTCACCACGTCGACTGAAGAATTTTCCTGGATGACTATATTTCTATAATAGCAGTCCATAATTAAGTTGTGTACTTACAGTGATGATGTCCTATATTACTAATCAGTTGCTTCATCAATGATACGACTTCTAAATTAATAATTATTACTGGAAATTACTTTACTTACCATGCTACACAGCTACTCGAAAATATTGAAGGAGGTACCCGAAAACTATGAAACCAGCATTCTGCAATTGTTGACGACAACTACATGATATTTTTCTGCATCTATAACGAAAATTCGAATATTTCGTATATAATTACCATCCATTGAAAAACAATGACCGCCGACTTATTACTCACACAATATCTAAAACTCAACTAAAACTATATTCTGCAAAATAATATTTAACTGTTTGTCCTGCACTCTACATTAATAATGCAATATATAGATAGGTTCAACATATAGGTGGAACTTAAGGGACAACCAAAATAGTCCGAAAAAACGCTGGAGACTATCAAAACATAGCACCCCTGACTCGCAAATCCCCTCTTAGTGTTAGTTGCAAGTTGTTGCTTTCCGTCAATGCAACACAAGTAGGTAGACTAAGGTATCAGCTGGTGTTTGCTATGATAACTTAAGCAACAAATATGCAATTTTATTACAATTATTTTAAATTAAAATCATTCGTCATATTGGATGCATATTTCGTAGAGTATGAATTTTAGTAGTTATTACGCCTTCGGAAAGGCGCGCCACTATTTTTGAAGTCACGTCTACCGTAACCCCCTCGTCCACCTCTCCCTCCGGAACTATTCCCAGAGAACCTTCCATTATTATTCAGCCTTGAGCTGTATTTGCCAGAGGGTGGTGTGTACATTTTTATATTTCTATCGCCACTTCGCGATCTTTTCTCAGGCGATTCTTTGTCATTTTCACTGTCAAATGTAATAGGACGATGGCGTTTTTGAATTGGTGATCTTTTTGTATCATCAACGTCAGCAATGTGTTTCTCCTGAAATTAAAACAAAATAACATTAATTATGATCGATCTATAAGGGAACATTAGCATTTAAAACAATTTACATACTAAGCAAAAAAAAAATATATAAATGAAGTTTATTAACCTCTTTTTCTGTTTTCTTTGACTGGAAAGACAATTGCACTTTACTCTTAAAGCTGGGAGGCGTGCGAAACAAATCTCTGATAAGAGTATTGATATTAGAGGTAGTCTTCAATGCAGCAATTTTCAACTTGTTCTCTTCTGAATTTGCATCATCACCTTTTTGGCTCTGTAATAAGAACAAAAATGTGTAACTGTTGACTACAAGAGAGGAATATTAAATATTTTTAGAATGTAATAACACATGCATAGCTTACTCATTTTTGTAAAATCCTGTTCAAAACCTTATTTTTCAGGCCACACCTTAGAGAGAAATATATTGATTGAAAACATAATTATATTATTGAATATACCTGTGTAACCTCCTTTAATTTCTTGATGTATCCTTGTGTAAGTCGCGCCGTATATTGTAAGCGCAGACGTAAGGCCTTAAGTTTAGTGGCATCAGCACTCAGAGCTTCAGGAGCCTTACGACACAGTGAGTGTAGGGCAAACAATGCACACTCAACATGAGAAAATTGAAGGGATGGTGTGCTCTTAGATTCTTCTGTTTTTTCTTCAGATTTTTCACCTTCATTCTCGTCACCTTCCAATGGTGCCTCTGGCAAATATTTCTGGGAAACATTTTTTTTTTAAATATAATACCAATTTCTAAGCAATATTTTAGAGGTTGTTATTTGATAAATTACAAAGGCCATAATTCCAAAACACTTGTGCTTAAGGACACTGCAAACACTCACAAAAATATGTTCTGACATATACAGAATGGCCCAAATAGGGAGGTCATAAAAAAAAATTGGTTCCTCATACCTAGAGGGTATCTGAAAATACCCCATGTATGTTCCGCAATCTTTGATAGGAGGTATGACTTTATTTAATTGGGGAAAATCTTTAAATGTATTTTTTTTTTTGGTTTCCTGAAATACCCTTCCATGTATAAAAAAATACCCTTCCCAGCATTTTTTTATTTATACAGCTGGGCCAACCCTGTATAAATAAAAAGAGATGCTGCTGATAGAATGCTATAATCTGTAAGTCTGCCAATAAGCGATTTGACTAACCATGAGTAGATCATACACCGCATCAATTTTTTGCTGTGGGTTTTCAATTTCTCCACAATGTTCTGTGATCTCTGCAAATATCTTCAGAAGTTCCAGTTTTGGGTCTGTTCCTCCTTCTGCTGTTGTAATATTATTCCACCCTTGTAGCACATGATCACAGAAGAAATTGATAAATTGGGTTGAATCAACCTGTGCCTGTTAATACAAAATAATACATTTATAATTATGTTTATGCTAAATATTGTATATAGGTACTTTACCCAATCTCCAGTTGGAGTAGGCAACTTAAAGAAAGAGTGAGAATTAATTAAAAAATCTTTTTTGTAAATTAATATGGCTTTACTTATGGGAAAAGTTAGTATTAGATTAGTAAAGTGACGGTCTTATGCTATATGCGTCCATCATTTATAACAAATGCTCCGTCACAATGGTCATATATTATTACTTTATTCTCTATTGACAATTAAGACATTGTTTGATTTAAACACTTGTTTTTGTAATACATTCATAAACTCACCCCCATATACCTATATGCAGAAACTACAGAATCTACTACGATTCTTACATAATTCTTTTGCTTCCTCTATCTGCTCATACACAAGGGCTGGTTATGAATACTACGCACCAATTAGGTAATTTTTTACACTATATCTTCTTTTAACATTAAAATATTGTCATACTAACACGTATGACAATATTTGGCGAATGTGACCGGTCAAATAGAGAAAATGTTTATACTTCTCGGTCACATTTGTCAGATACATTCAATGTTATGGTCGCTTTACAACTCTAATTAGTATTGTTCACGAGGAACATTTAGTATGCACAACAACTACAAGAGGTGTGAACTGGTTAGTGTGGTACAATGTATTTTGTTCATACATAATGAATGTTGTAGAGTTGTTGGTGGTAGTTGCAATTTTTCATCTTATGTGCATATATTCGCGGGCGTGTGGGCGGTGCTCAATTAATTGCATGACTACCCTCAAAATAAAGATATCAATTCACTAAACTATAAACAAAATCCTTATCTAAAAAATTATAAAATGCAGTTGCGAGGCATCTAGGATGGGACTAACATCGACCCTATAATATGTTCCTGATTACTTCTGTATTTTCATCCTGTTTCCCTCTTTTCAATGCAGTTGGGGTTTTTGTTTAATAATAATTGATTAAAAATGATTATGTAGAGTTGTATTTTTATATATTATTAATAATGTACGAATATTAGTGTATAGGTATGTCGCTGATGGATTACAACCACTGTTTTACAAAACAGTACAGTTTTTAAAACTGGATTGTCATTGAACTACATTTAATGAATTCAAGTAAATGTATTTTGAACTAAGTTCAACAAATACAACTTACCCAAATAAATATGTACTTGTTTTATTTAAAAATATTATTTGAAATACATTAATCCAAACATTTTGTTAGTCGGAACAGGGTGATGTTTTTGAATGTTAATTCTCTCCTGTATTTGGATCTTGAAGTAAAGCTTGTGATTATATATATATTTAAATAACTAAACTTACGGAAAACAGGGGCAATGCATGTTGAGAACACTGTATAACTCTGTCCACATACTCTGGGTCTTCCGGGTGCCAATCATCAGGTGTAAATGCAAGAGCAGCCACAATCTGTACCAGTTCCTTTTTACCTGCTGGTGTTTTACCTAACTTTGACCATGTTAACAACTCCATTATATGTTCAAATTCCTCAGCTACAACATCTTGGATCTAAAAAAGGTTAAGATTCAATTTTTATGGTCTAGTGGTCCCAAGTACGACTGCTGAGCATGAGATCTCGGGTTTGATCCCCGGATCGGGAAGTGCTACTGAGTTTTTCTGTTAGAAAATTCTCAGTAGTAGCCCGGAGTTTGGAATTGTGCCTGGTAGATGGCAATAGACACACATAGCGGCATAGACCTATAACATAGGACTTAATTGTTATTAAGTCCACCCACACCCACATTTCACCAATGCAACAGCATTGGTGAAATGTGGGTGTAAAACTGCATACACCTCTTGCCTACCCCTTCGGGGAATACAGGCATGATGCTATCTTTATCTTTTGTTTTTCTTTATTTAAAAAACTTTGCCCCACACTAGGAATTTCTTCCTATATCGTGGGTGCATTTACAGACATATAATCTCACAAGCACACATACACCCAGACCCGGAGCAATTATCTATAGATTGTACAAATATTTGCTCCATGCAGGAATCGAACCTACGACATGCAGCACAGCAGTCAGTCTCTCGACCACTGCGCCAACCGCACTGTCAAGCTGTTATGTTCAATTGTTTAATTAATTAATTTAACTCACACTAACATGTTTTTAGAATTATCATAAAATACCAGAATGTTGTTTACCTCTAATAATTTCTTGCATTCAGCAATAATTAATTCTTCAGCCTCTTTGTTAATAACTTCTCTGCCTAGTTGCTTAACTTTAGTTGCTAAGAACTTGATGCATCTCTCTCTTACAATTTCATTAGTTACTTCACTGTCAGCATTCTGATGTATTTGTGAAAACATACCGGTCAGTGCACCCTTGGGGTCTATCTTCAAAATAGATAGTAATGAGTTAGAAACTATATTTATTTCAGTGGTGTCATCTGACTGAAGTAGCTGAGCTAATATATCTGCAATCCTTTGGGTGTGTTCTTTATGATCTTTGCACAGTGTTGGTAAATCCTTGATAGCTTGTTTACGGATCTGAAATTAAGTGCTTAACAATGAAATAAATATTACCTATGAACGGAAATTTCACAATTCCTCACCAAGGGAGGAATTATAGTTTCATGTTATTGAAGATACTTAAAAACAAAGGTGAAAGTAATATTTAATTCCAGCCAAAGCAATACTTACGGCAACGTCATCATCCTCACACAAATCGAATTGAGCTTCAATAGCTTGATCGGCTAAGGTAGGAAAGCTATTGAAAAATTTCGCAATAAACTGTGACGCCAAACGTTTTTCCTTGTCGGATCCCTTGACGGCGGCTAATATTTCTAAATATTCTTTTTCATGCTGTAGTAATAAAAGACACAAATTTTGTTAATGTAAATTATTTCAAGATATTAAAAAAAAAAATGTTGGGCGTTTTAATTAGGTTACCTTAGAAATGTCATCTTTAGCGTCGGCTAAAATACCATAATTTTGGTATAACTTTTCAATGTTATCTGCTGACATATTAAGTCCTTTGATTTTGTTATTTTACTCGAAATGGTTCTTTCTTCTTAGTTAATCACTCGATTGAACTGAATAAATCTATAAATCCCACGAGACGATACCGTACTGCCTAAACAATAACCAAATCACCAGTAGTCCAAAGAGTATATAATCACTACGTTCTACAGTAGTCTAGTCTGTAGCAAATGTACTCTGTGGTCTGTAGTCCAGTACCAGGACCAGTGCAGTGTTGTCATGACAAATTTAGGCTTGCTTTAACAGAAGTCGGATAATGCCGTATTTTAAAGCAACATATAAAATGAATTTTTTGAAGAAATTAAATAAAAAAGTACAATTTTGCTTTTTGGTCTAGGTTGAAATAAGACACAAATGAACCAATTTCGTGATTATTAAATTATTATTATTATTATATTCATGGCTTTGCTTTTCTTTTTCATTGTGCAGTTCAGCAGAATACCTTCCAAAGGTGAAAATGTTCTAAAGGCCAATTTCACAATTGTAACTAAACGCGATCAGTTCAAGCTGATGAGTTCAGCTTGAACTGATCGCGTCATCATTCACTCGTTTAACTGAGTTCAGAGCTCCAGTTTGCATTTCACCAACATAAACTGAACGCAATTCAAGCTGAACCCAGCTTAGGATTCTGAACGCCCGACTTTCGATGTTTCGATGTTTAGCTTAACTAAACGCGTTCAAGGGCAGACGTGTCAAAATGGCGGAATATTGTATAAATTAGAATATTGATTTTGTTATTTGACTTAATTCTGATATTACGCTATTGTATATAAAACTGATAACTTAATAAAAATCACGTGTAACAGCCATAAAAGAGTTTCCTATGAATATGTCATCACAAAAAATGCTTAATTTTGTAATATTTATTGAATACATACATACCTATACATTTAAAAAAAAATGTATGTTCAGTTCTCGAAATCGGTTAAAAAAACTTTTATTCTTAAACGCGATCAATATGTAGCTGGTAAAATCAATTTGACGATGATCAAATAAACATTTGAACTGGATTACGTAGAACTAAGTTCTGTTTAACTCGGTTTTTAATGTTAGCAGTGAAATTATTTCGGCTCTTATTAAAAATATGACAACTAAACTAGGATTCTCTTGAGTCATTTGCCGTATATTTGATACGGTTATGAAATTGCCGTAAATTGTAATTTATAGTATAGAATACCTGAATGCCGTATATTACGGCAATTGCCATACCTTTGAGCATTGACCTGTATCTATGGACTTGCCCTAACCACTGTCACATCGTGACGATTTTGAAGCGTTCGTGATACAATATGGCCGCCGAACATTGAACAAGAACGAGTGAATGTGTAGAACATAGAATTAGAATATTTTTGCTACCCCATAGAAAAACATAGAGCTCAAAAAAGTGCAACCGTTTGTGAATTGTCAATGTGTGCGTACAATAGTAATGTACAACGTGGAAATATTGACACATATCGATTATCGATAAACAATATTTCAGAAAATATTTTCAATCAAATTATGTTAATAAAACTAAAATCACAAGGGTAGGTATTATTTAATGCACAAAATTAATGAATTACATTATTATAATAAAAACATTTCATGCGCTCATACTATAATTATATTTCATTGGTAATAGGTACTTTGTAAAGAAAGCAGCTTATAAGGACCCTGAGCAGTGTATAAAGTATGACTGATTGAAATGATGATTGACTGAATGATTTTTACCTACCTATACTAATACCATTGCGGAGGTGGGCTGGACTCGGCGCAGCATACGCTTGAGGTGTGCTCTGCCTAGACCGCTGAGCGGCGGATATTAAGCGCCAGTATCGGGCGAGATCTGTGCTGTATGTTGATGGTGACCACTGAGGTGGTTTTAGTGAGGTAAGAATCCCACACACCTCGGTCTTATCCATGAAGGCCGGGCGCGTATTTAAAGGTATTATGCCGAAAAAAAATAATAGGATATCCTATTATCTTAATATTATATCATTCTAAGTATAAATTGAATTATTGACCTTTAAAAAGAATAATTTTGTTCAGATAATTTCTCAGTGTCTGTTTCGATAAATTTCTTATCTTGCATTCATATTTAAGCCGAATATCAAAATAGATTTCTATAATTAATTTCATAATTAAATATCTATGGCCACTTAACACATCTTGTTCTAAATTATGAGTATACAAACATGAAAATAAGTCATTATTGTCACTTAATATTACGAGCACAGCTTTATTCAGTGCTTCTTTACAAATGTTTTTAGTAACCTTCATATTATTGCGAAAAAACTTTTCACATTTAACGCAAAGCTTATATACATCCTTGGAGGGATAAGTTAAATAGCCTTCGGTATTTTTCGAATAATCTTTTCTTTTAATAAATGAATTGATTTCAGCATAACTGCGAGATGAAGTGATTGCATTGCAACAAGTCTCGCAATCAATGTGGTTTTTTATTTTTTTTACTACAAATCCGGAAATGTACTCAACCACACATTGTATAGTTTTTGATAAGGGTTCTTCAGCATTAGGTAGAAATAGATATTCTATTTCATTTTCGATATCTCTGTCTGCACTTATACAAAATTCTTTTGTTATTTTATTGTATATTAATGAAGTATTAATTTGCTGTTCAGTAGTCAATTTACAATTTGACAAAATCGTTATATCTTCAAGAGGAAGGCAGTTACCATTTTCAGAAGATTTTATTTCGGTGTGACAAAGCAGGTGTTTATATGCAGACATAAAATTTCGTAAAGTTGGGTTATTGTTAAACCCCCCCCTAGATCTAATGGCACAAAAAAAAAATTCTACATGGTCTTGGGATAGTTTATAAAATGGTATGAATTTCAATAAATCATTTTCAATATAATCAGTGTATAATAATTTTAATGACTGAATATTAATTAAAAACCCAAGAAAGCCTAATTTTCTGGCAGATTGTATAACCAGAGTACCGTTAACAAATTTTAAATTACTTATGTAGCTATAAATTTCCTGTAATTTAATAAAAATTTCGTCTCTATTATTTTTCTGTAGGGGTTTTTTAAATGTATTATTTAAAAAGTTTCTTGAATTAAATATATCAAAGAGATCATTAACATAGTTTACAAATTTTACAGTAGCATTTGAATTTTGAAATTGTCCTAAATTTAAATTAAGATCGCAAAATTCTATAGCTGTTGCCACCGAACGTGATAATAATTGTGATGCTAGTTTGACTTTCATTTTTTGTTTGACATAATTTATATGACGAAATGTTACTTTATTTGCCAAATGGAGACCTATTTGTGATTGAAGTGTATGAAGAGCTTCAATGTAACCAAAATCGATTTTTTCGCCCAAACCGTCTATGAAAAGTCTTTTCTCGGCGAATAAATTACGAATAAGTTTTAATAAATGACATGCATCTAGAAGACAATAATATTTTCTACCTTTATATATAAAGTATGATTTAAGGCCTGTCCCTGAGTTAAAATTTGCACCTAATGACTGAGCCATGTTTAAGTTCGAAGCAATTCCATCAAATGTAATCGAAATTACTTGACATCCAGTTGCGAAAAGTAAATCCAAACAAATTTTTAAAAGATTTGCTTTTTGAGTCGCTGTAAATCCTCTTCCCGGAAAATAGCCAACTGGTATTTTCCAAAATCCATTAACTGCCACTACCAAGAAAACTAAAACCTGGTTAGCTATTTCTGCACCGTCCATTGCCAAATCGTTTCCAAAATTTACAAATCCATAATGTTTCTGTCCCACCCACTCCACATATTCTCGAATGCTCATCTCATCAAAGGTGAGCGATACCTTTAACCCAACTGGTTTATTTTTATTGATTGCCTTGATAGTATCAAGAGACTCCTGTGTAAAGCCAGGCTCACAATTAAGTCTCGCATACCAAGTCCGCAAAGTATTTATGTGAGGCAGACATAGATCAAACTTTTGTCTTACGTAGTTATAAGCTCTTGGACTATAAAAATGCAAAGTTAAAGCAAATTTTCTCAATTCTGGGGTATATTTTGAAGTGGCTGAAATTTCACCACATTTTTTTTGATTTACTCTTGCTAATAACTTCTGAATCGATTCATTACTGCAGGACATGTTTATTTCATTGTAGTGATCTTTTAACTATGGTCTTGATTTAATTTCTTTAAGAACAGCCTGTAGACTAAATATTATTTTATTTTTTGTCTGTGACAAGATATTCGATGGTGGAAATGTTATATCTCGATTTATATAAGATGTTGATGCTCTCATAGGTTTTATATTCACCTGTAAGATGATAGACATAACAATAAATGTAGTATATTTTTTGTTTATGTATGTAATACTACCTTTTTGGACTAGTGGTCCCAACTGCGACTGCAGAGCATGAGATCCTGGGTTCAATTCCTAGGTCAGACAGTGTTATTGGGTTTAGCTGTTGGAAATTCTCAGTAACAACCCGGAGTTTGAAATCGTGCCCGGTAGATGGCAATAGGCTCACCATCTATTATATACTTATAACGGCATTGGTGAAATGTGAGTGTACTACTATGTACACTTCTGCCTACCACTTCGGGACATACAGTCGTGATGCTATGTTATATTATGGTATGTAGTATACTAAGTAGGAACTAATAAGCAAAATAGTGAGTTGAGTACGACATAAATTCGACAGAATCTAATCTCAATTACATATATTTAAAAGAAAGTGCAAAGTTAACAAAATACTACATCACACAACACGGTGCTTACGTTATTAGCCAGTTACACTTACTGGTACAAATAAAGTTGGAAGAGCTCCTTCTATCAGCACTACCCGATTTGGCCTTTTTTTTTTTTTAAAACTTTCGAAGTGCCTACTACATACTGTAGTATATTTTGTGGGTGACCAGTTTGGACGCGCAATTAGTCTCATCCATTTTTCTTTTTCCTTATTATCGACAGGAAACCTTTTAGTATATAAAAGAAAAATGATATTCTCTTGAATTTGTAGTAAAAAAATATGTAAACAACATATTCATTACATCGCAGTTCGTTAGATCATTATTATCAACTAAGGTCCACACAAAGAAGGTTGGCGGTCCGGATTCGAACCGCATTTGGGGACTACTGTAATAGCATGATGAAATATATTTATAACGTAACCTGCGCCACTAAACTATGTATTATATGTTACTAGCTTCTGACCGCGACTTCTTCTGCGTGGATTTCAGAATTAGGTCCAGCCGGGATAAAAAGTATGTGTTAATCCAGGTTATAAACAATAAAAGATAAAAAAAAAAAACAATTATTGTGCCAAAACATTGTACATAAATAGACTAAAGCCCTATCTGTGTGCCAAATTTCATCTAAATCCGTACAGTAGTTATTGCGTGAAAGAGTTACAAACATCCATACATACAAACTTTCGCGTTTATAATATTAGAAGGATAAACGTTCGGACAGACAAACCGACAAACAGACAGAAACGTTTCCAAACATTTTGGTTTCATCGTATTAGGTACCCCAATAAAAATTTAGGAAAAAATTATCAATGTACGGAGATAGTTGGTCTACACTAATAATAAATTCTGATATCGGAACTTTTTGTTCTAAAATTTCATCGACACAATAGTCGACACTGACAAGTCACTATTTTGTGTACATGAAATGAAAATTTATATTAGAACAACGTACTCAATATTGCTTTTATGACCATTGTTTTTTACTATAGAGAAAATTCACTATTTTCTTGATAGGATTTGGTTTTCCAAATAAAATTTCTAAAGATAGTTTTTTCCAAAATATGGCCATGAAAATATATGCTGTTGTTGACAATTTACCTGTGAAATGAATGTTTTTCTGGATTATTTTTATAAGAGACATTGCAGTCACCAACACAACACGTAGGCATTGCTTATAAATTAAAAACTATATAAAATACACAGGATTCACTGACAATACAGCAAATATAAGTAAGCGTGATTTTTGACAGTGACACTGGAGAAAACAACATCTGCCAATAGTGTTGACCGAACCTAAATATGCTTTCTCTTTCTAACATGTGATATTTCCGTAAGAGATTCCATACCCAAAGTAGGCTTTGTAGGTCTTTATCTATCCTACGTTTATGGTGTAGAATATGTGATACAAAATGGCCGAATTTTCCACGGCCGCCAAAAATTTTCCGCCTTGCAAATGCACCATCATAGACTATAAGGGCGCCTTCTTTGGTTTATATACTCAAAGCCTTTGAGACCATATTGCCTTAGTTTGAGACATACACACAGATATGGTATTACATAGACCAATCACCAACCTGTTTTTATTTTTGTAATTATCATTGACACTGCGCTGCGAGAAACCAAAATGCAGCAATTGTACCCAGCCCATGAAGTTAGATTAAAAGTGGAGAAATCACTACGAAGCTTGTATATTTTTTGAGCTTCAACTTGCAATTCGTACTGTGTTATCCAATTTCATGTTAAAAAGGTACAATAAGATAGGAACCAGTAGTAGTACAGTACAAAGTAGTACATAATTATTTTCATTAAACACTCAAACAAAATATATATAAGGTCATAATTTATTAGGTAATTTCCTTTTAAGGGGTCAATGTGTAAGTGTAAGTGATAAGGATTCATTTAAGCCATAATACAATTTTTTACGACAATTTTATTTTTTTCGTTTTTTTCGCCGTTCCAGGCGCAGTTTTCTTCTTGCTCGTACTGCGGTTATTACAAATAATTTGTTATATCCATTTAATTCTTAGCTTAAGTGATTGTGTTATGTATTTGAATATTAACCCTTTCAAAGGAAATTAACTAATAAATTAGGATTTTATATATATATATATATATATAGGTAGTATATAGGTATACATTATTAAATAAAATATAATATTTAATTTTTCTTTATATTACCAACATTAATTGTTATTTTAGTGACAAAAATTTAATGTTTGAATTGAAATGTATTTTATCTTAGATTAAGTATAGTAACTAGATGGAAGATTACTTCACAGCTAGTTAAACAAGGAACGTTTATTAAATAAATCAAAAGAAAGAAAAAGATGCAAATGCTTTCTTTTGTCCCTTTTTGCATGTCCGGTTTTTTAGGTCACTTATTGTTAAAATTGACATACTTTACCCAAATAAGTTGCTGCTAGACTGCCTCGTTGGTCTAGTGGTCCCAAACGTGACTGCTGAGCATGAGGTCTCGGGTTCGATTCCCGGGTCGGACAGTGTTATTGAGTTTTTCTATTAGGAATTTCTCAATAGCAGCCCGGAGTTTGTATTTGTGCCTGGTAGCTGACAATAGGCTCACCACCTATTACATAGGACTTAATAACGGCATTAGTGAAATGTGGGTCTACAATTGTGTATACCTCTGCCTACCTTTTCGGGGAATACAGGCGTGACGCTATGTTATGATAAATTTAAATAAAGTAATTTTTCTGTGACTGTCTTAGGTGTGTGTGGTTTGTGCACAGTAGGTTCTTGCGGTGTATTAGGCTGCGAAAATCGCTGCACACGTAAAGATAAGCGTAATAGTAACATCAAACTACATATCATTCAAAGTATTACGGTTTTAGTAACGTCCAAATTCAAATTCAAATATTTTTATTTCAAATAAACCATATTACAGGCACTTATGAAAAGTCAAAACTAGGTGCACGGTTCCAAGGCGTTGATCTTATGGAGAAGAGCCGGCAAGAAACTCCATAGACACTCTTTTTAAAATAAATTGGTTTAACAATAAATAAGATAATGTGAGAATAATGCAGGTTAATGAGCAGACTAAGAAAGGAAAGTAAACTTATATAGCCTTTTAAAATGATTGCCAAGGCAGTTAGGAGCCGACCAGTCCCGACAGACAGCACCCGTTCACGAGCATGACGCGCACATCAGCCTCGCTTAGCTCAACCATTTTGTAGGGAACTCGACGACCCGATGTACGACGCCACCATCAGCAGGACATTTTAGCGAGCATGACAAACTCGTAATGCCTGACAATAGGCAGTATGTATGTAATATGAGATTAAAACTAACATTAATATCCACATGATGCTCACATTTTACAAAGTTATATATTATGGAAAATTTCATAAAGAAATAATAATGTAAATTTAAAACTAGTAGGTTCGATACTAGCTGTTATACAATCGATATGTAAATTTACATACCCAAGAGTCAAATAAAATAATAATACAATTGGATTAATTGTACGTCAATAAAATAAATTGTATAAATTAAAAAAAAAAATAACAAAAATCAAAAATGTCAAAATAAAGGAAAAAACATAGAAATATTTAAACTGAAAGCAAATAAAATGTCGCCATAATCAAGTAGGCAAGGTGCCAGTGGGTCGCAGTGTGCAGGAAGGAATCGTGAGCCAGGCATCCCTATCTGCCATATAATGATTAGTACTATAGTACGCTTTGGACATTAATATGCGTTTAATAACAATCTTAAACTTGAAATCCGGCAGTTCAGTTATATTAGAGGGGATCTTATTGTAGAACCTAACACTGTTACCCATAAATGACTTGCTTGTCTTTCTAAGCCGAAAGCCAGGTACTATAAGCTTGTGCTTATTGCGCGTATTTAAATTGTGGTAATCACTCTTTTTATTAAATTCGACCATATTTTTACGAACATACATTATGTTACTAAATATGTACAAGGATGGTAAGGTGAGTATATTTATTTTCTTGAATAATTCACGGAGTGACTCACGGCAGCTAAGGTTATAAATAGCTCGGACTGCTCTTTTCTGTAATATAAAAATGGTCTCGATATCAGCAGCTGATCCCCAGAGTAGAATGCCGTAAGACATAATACTATGGAAGTATGCAAAATAGACCAGCCTAGCCGTAGACACATCAGTCATCTGTCTTATTTTCCTAACAGCAAACGCAGCAGAGCTCAGTTTTCCTGCAAGTGCCTCAATATGAGGTCCCCACTGGAGTTTAGAGTCCACTGTGACGCCGAGGAATACAGTTGAAGCAACCAAATCTAGTACTTTACCATCAAGTTTTACATTAGAAACTACATTGGGCACGTTAGGTATAGAGAACCTAATACATTTCGTCTTTTTAGCGTTCAATAGAAGGTTATTGGCAGAAAACCAATTAGATATTTTATTAAGTGTATTATTAGGTTCTACCAGATCCTTGTCCTTTCTATTTACTTTGAATATAAGTGAGGTGTCATCCGCAAAAAGAACTATGTTTGACATTGTGTCCTTTATGACGTATGGAAGGTCATTAATATAAACAAGGAACAAAAAAGGGCCTAAAATCGATCCTTGTGGCACTCCCATTTTAACAAGTGAGCCTGAAGAAGTTACCTTATCAATAGCTACCCTTTGTTCCCGATTTGTCAAATAGGAACACACAAGATCAATAGACCTTCCTCGAATTCCGTAGTGTTTTAATTTTAGAATGAGCGTTTGGTGATCCACGCAGTCAAAGGCTTTAGAGAGGTCACAAAATACTCCTATAGCATCCCCCGCATCTTCCCAGGCCCTTAGTACTGTTTTGATTAGGGTGGACCCAGCGTCCTCTGTAGACCGGCCCTTTATAAATCCGAACTGTTTAGAGTGAAGTATACCGTTTTCATTGAAATATTCCAACATTTGATTCAACATTATTTTTTCAAAAATTTTACTTAAAGCGGGTAATATAGATATGGGCCTATAATTAGATGCATCGCTCGAGCAACCTGCCTTAAAAATGGGTACGATTTTACTCGATTTCATAAGATCAGGAAATACGCCGTCTGTGACGCAAGTATTAAATATTGATGCTAACATTGGTGCGATCTTAGTTATTATTGATTCGATAGCTTTTATAGACAATCCCCAAAAATCCTCGGTTTTTTTAACAGTTAAAGTTTTAAATGTTTTAAATATATCGTATTGTGAAACGAAACTGAAATTAAAATTTGTGACACAGGAACTAGTATTTTCCTTTAGGAGAGACTCTGCCTATAATGCAGACGATGCAAGACATTTAGTAGTCACTAAAGGTATATTTGTAAAAAACTGGTCAAAGAAATTAGCGACAACATTTTTATCTGTAACTAGTTTGTCTTCTATTTTTAAATGAATTGCGCTGTCCTTATATCTACTATTACCAGTTTCGGTATTAATAATCTTACAAGTCATTTTTATTTTATTACTTGCATTTTGTATTTGGTCACTAATATACGCAGACTTAGCTTGCAAACAGGCTTTCTTGAAGATTTTCGAGTACTTTCTAACATAATTGTGGAAGTTAATATCAGATGTGTATGACTTTTTGTCATACAGTTCGTACAGGACGTCCCTGCTACGTCTTATACCTTTGGTAGCCCAGGCACTAAACATGAGTTTATTTTTTAACGTTACAGATTTCACTTTGCAAGCTTTTTGAAACTCTGTAAATATAGCATTAAATAGTGTACGATACATATCATTGGGATTGTCATATTGTGGTTTTAAAACAAGTAGGTGGGCTTCTAGATTAAAACCAAATTTTTTTAGACTACATTTACTTAGCGTCCTACACTGTATTACTCTGGAATCTTCGACTATTTTGTGATTTAATTTAACAATCTGACACATGTGATCTGAGCGAATGCCACTAATAAGACTTTTTCCAAGTATTCTAAAGTTTGTCATGATATTATCTATACATGTGGCGGAGGTACTAGTTACTCTAGTTGGCTGAGAAAACATATGTTTTAAGTTAAATGACTTAAACAAAGATAAAAAGTTCTGTTTATCTGTGCTATTTGTTAAAATATCAATGTTAAAATCCCCGCAAACCAATATTTTTTTATTTGCTTTTATCTTCCTTAGGGCATCCTCCATCATTATTAAAAACGTTGGAGACATCACTAGGGATATCATGAAGAGGAACTGACTGTTCGTTGTAATATATACTGTGTAATTATTGCGTTATTTTGCATAATTAATTAACCTTTATTTCAGGTAATAAGACCCATAGATAAAAACAACACACAAATACAAACAATACTTATAGACTAATACATATTACATAATATTATTTA
This sequence comes from Xylocampa areola, assembly GCA_935421205.1. Lineage (NCBI taxonomy): Eukaryota > Metazoa > Arthropoda > Insecta > Lepidoptera > Noctuidae > Xylocampa > Xylocampa areola. Next base: position 9,440,273 of record OW285204.1, read on the forward strand.
AACTACACTTGGGAATTTCGGTTCGGTCTAGGTTCCCTGTAGCGGTGGTAGACTACTCCTGCAGGCCAGAAGTTTGAGCTGAGGTAGACAGTCTTGTGCGTCACAGGAATTTGGAGGACTTAGGATTTGTAATTTGTACTCCTAGTTGACTCTATCAGCGACAACGCCCGTCTTTCGGCACCGATTATACATTGGCTCCTCTGGATAACATACTAGAGGAGCTTGTCTCTCGATGTTTGTAAATCGAAACGGGAGAGGTAAAGTTGCATGGTGGGTGCTGCAGCTCGAATCGAGCGTCGTAGAGAAGTAATGCGCGCCAAAATGGGGAAAAGAGCGGCAGCCGCCGCCCCCGCGCACCCTTCAGGCTACGCGGTTGTCAGCGCGGCCGTCATCGGTCCCTCGTACCGCGCGCCCTCGCGCTGCCCCGCGCCGTGGCATTAGTAGGTAGTGCATTCGTAATACTATAGATAGCGTCTGTGTGCCCTGTTTCCTAAATTGAACGAGAGAGAAGTCTCTATTTCCTATATTATAAAGTACTCTGTGACGATACTCACACGACTCTAATGTTGTAACAAGTTCGTAACTTCGAAACATAATCTGACACCTTAAACATTTGTGTTGCTAGTGTATACTTTTAATTTCCTTACTATCAACTCCTTACTTATACGACATGATAATAATTATTTTGGATTTTTTTAATATATTTCTGTTGATCCTGAAATAAAAATAAACAAATTCCCACTCAAAGCAATTTTTCTTTTATTACTCTTTGCTGTAACCGAAAATACATTCGGGTGGTTTCTTGCTGCGATCGGATATGTTCTGAGCTGCAAGCGACGAAGTGTCATTTTTCCGCTTCCGCGGTCACACTGATGCCCGTTATGTTGCTTTGTATTGATATATCGTATTTTTATGTTACTCCTACTTCTATTATTACAATTTTCCTGCAGTTTTGTATATTATATTTGTAAATCCCCTCTGCTTTATCATAATGGTGTCTGCGACACAAGCCTTGGGCTTAGTGCAGAAACCAATGAAAAATGTATAAAGAGTTAGGTAATTGTTTTAGTAAATAAATTATTCCTACCTTGAGATAGTTTTGTGTCTCATTTTCTAGTATACCGTTTTCGTTCTAGTATAGTGCCCAGCCATTGCTAATCTTATTTCAGGACATATATTTGCTACGTTGCTACCTAGTATAGTATTATAATTATGATCTGTGGTTACTACAGATTAAATTTTACTAGTTTAGAGAAATACTTTGAAGTTTATTGTTAGTCACTTCGTAGTCACACTTGAGTTTCGTACCATATAAAACATAATAGTTTTTATTCGTTTGTGTATAATAGTAGAACACATACACTACTGTAATTTTTAATAATAAGGTTTGCTTTAACAAACACATTCTGTGAAAGTTTCAACTTGTAAAAATGAAAGATATAGCCAGATAGCTAGTATAATATTATGGTACCTAATATAAGTGATAAATAAAGAAAATTTGACAAAATCCACATATTTATTTAAGACATTGGTTCTTTGGCCATTTTACCGAATGACGCATAGGCCGAAATCCATAACTGTGATGGTTGCTGCTGACGCTGGAGGTGTGTTCTTCTTGGGACAAGCAGCGTCATGACCTCACCAGAGCAAAATCTTTTCCTGAAGTAGTTGTTTCGTTCATGTTATGAGGATAACGACGTGGAATTATAGCCATCCAATCATTTCGTCTCTTGATGTTATTGAGAAACCTAAAAAAAAAGTCCCAATATAAGTAGATAGAAGTTTGTTTTGCTGAGTAGGTATACTCGTTAAGAACATGATTTAATCTAGTAATAACTCGTCCGATCGCTCACATACTATCATGGTCACCCTATTGAGTAATGTACATTGATTTTTCATTAATTATAAATATAGCAGTGATAGGTATAACCGTTGGACTGACAAGTCAAAGGTCGCAAGTTCGGATCGACACGCACCACTGACTTTTCGAAGTCACGTGTGTATTATAAATTAATTATCACTTGCTTAAAACGGTGAAGGAAAACATCGTGAGGAAACCAGCACACCTGAGAGATGTTCTCGATGGTGTGTAAAGCTATTTGAGAGATCTACGGGTGATTTAAACTCTGACACTAGGTTGTTCATCAAAGATACTATAAGAAGATTGCTAGTTCACAGTTGTGAGTCGTGGCATAACTTGCTTTGCTTGTTTTGTTTGTTGTGAAATTGCGAGTGAATATATATCATAATTCGGATGAGTGAGTTTTATTTATAAATCTTAAAAATATAGACTGATTTTAATAACGGTTACTTTATTTGTCCCACGAAAACATGACCTTGTATGGTAATTTCGGTTTCGGTTTCCGCTTGACGAACGGACGGACTGAGATCGAAACCGAATTCGGTTCCTCATAAATATTAAGGAGTCAGAAGTATCAAATATAGAAAATGGAAATATGGAATAATTCCTTCTCTCTTCTACCATTTTGCCGTGCCGGACAAGGTCGGGACGGCCAATTTAAGAAATTTTAAATAATTTAAATTATGTTATTTTATTTGAAAATGTGGTATTTTAAAAAGTTGTATCTAAATATTTTATTTCCACTAAACAGAACCCTTTCATATATTATAATAATATTTCAATTTAAAATACTAAACGAGAGACACAATAGAAAGTATTGTTTTTAAATATTATTTATTAAATAATATTTTTAATTTGGACTAAACATGTATTTACTTCAGCAAAAATGTATAGTAATAGTTAATACATTTAATTTTGAATAAACAAACAACTCTGAGAAGTGACGCTTTTATTAAGGAACGGTTGATAAAAAGTAAGGGTGATAGGTATGATACAGAATTACAGATAAATCTTCGAAAAGCATTAACGCATGAAAAGCGATCTATACGACATTGATCTATACCAAATCTATACGTATTCAAAATGTGGAAGAAGAATTCGCGGTGGTGAGCAAAGGTTAAGATGGCTTGGCGGTCAGAGCGCTTGGAGTATTTATCCGGGAGGCGCTTCAAATTCTGCTCGCGACCTTATTCTTTTTAACCGACTTCAAAAAAGGAGGAGGTTTCTCAATTCGACCGTTTTTTTTTTTTTGCTGTGTTCGCGGATAACTTCGTCGTTTATGAACCGATTTTAATATTATTATTTTTTGTTGGAAAGAAAGATATCTCGGCGGTGGTACCATGATAAGGAAACCAGGACCTGATGATGGATCCCCGAGAAATCGAGGGAAACCTTCGAAAATTGTAGGGGCGACAAGTGCATTTGTTAATTTTTTCATTAAGTATTTTAAAGGATATTTAATGAATATATATATTTAATGAAGGTGTGGAGTCGATCTGATGATGGAGCTCAAAGACAGTCGAGGGAACTCTTTAAAGATTTACAGCAATTACCTGGTGTTTGGGCTTGATTAATTTGTATTGATGAGAACTTTACACCTAGATGGGTTGTGACTGTAATTAGGGGTCTGATGATGAAGACGAAGGACAGTCAAGGGAACTCCTCAACGTTTTACAGTAGCTACCATGTTTTGTTATGTATGTCCGTCGATATCTTTGTTTGAAAGAGTAGTCCCCAGAGGTGGTCCCATTTAAATTTAGTAAAGATCTGATGAAGACCTTCGAAGTTAGACAATGGAACTCTTCAATGAATTACAGCAAATCACTCTCAATTGCTGTAATCGCATGTTGATGTATAGTTCATGCCACTCAATACATGAATAGCATCATGCCTGTATTGCCCGATGGGGTAGGCAGAAGTTTCCAATGTTTTACACAAACATTTCACCGATGCAGTAATTAAGTCCTAGCGGCTTTCGAAAGCCTACCCATATTATTAAATTACTAAATTAATTAATTTATGAAGTATACAAACTTATATATGACCTATACAATATATATATATATATTACACTTAAAACTAAAAAGACTAAAATAAATTAATTTTAAACAAAAAATGAAAACCGCCTTCAAAAATCTACTACACTAAAAAGTTCAAAATAATATCAAAAGGAGATTGCCCACGGATGGGCCCCACTTTTGTGGCGTCGTGTCTAAGCTATATCTTATTCTAAAATTATGTCTTATTTTTTCAAGTCTAATTGTTTTTTATCAACTTTTCTTTCACCCTGGCATTGAATTACTTATTAATTAATATTTATCTGAATCTAAAGACATCCGATATATCAAAAATATCTAAATGTTGCCAGATGGTAAATTAAATTAACGAAATCGAGTAATATGTCGATACCAAATCGATTCTAATATAAATTCAATTTAAATTCCAGAATCTCAAACTGGTCTGAAGTCTTAAAAACTCACAGTACCTATACAGTTATGTTTGTGTGATTTCATAATTCTAAACGTCTGATATATTTTTTAAACTAATTCATATGATCACCATTTGTATGTTGTACCGGCTCCTAGTCACCTTAATAATAATATCGAAATATATAATCATTTCATCACAACTGAAATATATCTTAAAATATTTCATAGACATAAAAAAACAACAATAAAGTTTTAAAAAAATGTACGTACGTATCGATTTCGAAAATCGATACGTACGTACATCAATATTATGCTTGGCAAGTTGCCAATGGCAACACTATACAACCATGGTCATGGTCAATGGTGTCAACAACTGTTATATTATTAAATTAATAAGACATTACGACTACGCGAGATCTATTTTGTGATCTATCTGTATTCTGTAAAATCAGCGGCATTATTGGCTACCGGTTGTTCGTTATTCGTTCGTTATACTTGTTGATGATGAAGCCACCTAGGCAGTGGAACTCTTTATAAGAATGGTTTTGGTGTTATAAACTATAATTTACTATGAAGACAATACGTCAATATTTGCAATGTTATATTACATGCAAAAGAAAAGTAAAGGTACATGCTATATATATTTTTATTGCTTTTTCATATTTGTGATCTATATACAATAAACACTATCATAGGTATGTGTTTGGCAAACTTAGGCAAGTACGTGTAATCATTGCCTAGAAACATTAAGTATCATAACATTCAAGTATCAAACATTTAATATCATATGCTATGATGCTGCTAATGAGCTAACTTGAGTGCATACATTGATCATTTTTATATTTTTCAGGTATCCTCTGATGACATCTTGTGTATTGAATGTTTTATGTTATTGCAAGAGCAAATCTTACACCTGTGTCTCAACTAGTGGTATTCCTTGTTCTTGGACATCAAAGCATATGTTTTGGATATCCATTGCAAGTCGCAGAACTCACAGAGTTTCCAAGACTGTCCTCAAAGGACCTCTGTCTGGAGATGGACTCCAGCTCATCATGTAAGTGTTCTTAAATAACTATTATTGATATTATTGAACAAAAGTTTTTGACAAATTGTAAAAGTAATACTTTTTTATTTTTTAGGTGAGTGATACATTTGGAACAAGTTTGCTGTGTTTGTTGAGGCTGCAACAAGAGATGTACAAAGACAAGCACTTCGTGACTGTAACAGACCTGCTCTAGAGTCAGATTCTGACAAAATAGAACATGTTTACATTGTTCTCACATACTATTTTGCAACAAAAACATTGTAACCAATACCTACTGTTTTAAAACCTATATGATGAAAAAGAGTAACCATGGAGTTTCTTGTCCATTCTTCTCCATAGAAATCTACACTTTGGAACTAACTTCTGACAATTCAAAAGTTCCTGTAAATGGTTTATTTCAAATAAATGATTATTATTATCACTGATACTGTTGTTACTGAACCACCACCTCTGCCAGTTCCAGTTCCACCATCACAGGAACAGTAAATGCCCGGTACAATATCAAAAAAATATTCTTAAAATATAAATGAGTTTCTATTTGTTTAAACACATATTGTCTTTTAGTACCATGTACTATAAAGGAAGTTCTGTTATTTCAGTACAAAATATACATTCCCTTCCAGAATATGTAGATACCATTTGTATAGCAAACCTCTTAAATAAGCTAATGTAATTAAACCATTTTTATTTATTTGCTGTGATGGGTATATTTTAAAGTGTGTAGTAATGGTACTACACACTTTAAAATACACCCATATAAATAAATATACCCTTATAAAATAAACTAGTCATAATTGTCTAATCATTTATGGAATGGAAAAGAAATGGTCTCATGCACTCTTTTTTTAGAGCTGGTGATGTCTTTATTTTGGATAGAGGGTTCAGGGATGTCATTCCTGAATTAGAAAACTACAAATAAAAGACTCATATGCCTGAGTCATTATTAGAAAATGAACATCAACTGACTACTGATGAATGTATTGGGCTAATAAATGCAGATGTAATCAAATAATCCAGTAGAGGTTGTAAATGGGAGAATCAAAAGAGATTTTAAATTATTTCGACAGCAATACTATAATAGAGCATCATGTCACCTTATGATTGATTTTAAAAATAGCTTGCTATTTAAGTTGGGGCCGTTTTAATAATGTAAGTGCCCCACAGCTCCATTAATAGATAATATTTTATATGAAGAATAAATGATTTACTTGTTCATTGGCGAGTTTTACTTAAACCAGTTATATGTACATATTACTATGGTGACTTGCTCTAAAACTAAGTCTATTCTTAGAACATAGGACTCTGATTTATGCTACAATTAAGGATATCATAATCAACCCAAGTGAAGCAGAGTGGTGATTGCATTATGTTTTATATAGAGCACTCTTGATGCTGCTGCCAAACAAGTGCGTCGTATTTTTTACTGGTGTAACTGCACACTATGAACTACTATTAGCCATAATAACTATCAGAATCGTAAACAGGATGTTATTAATACAAGACGTCAAATTTCAAAAAATGATTTTTATAACCTCAATTTCAACAACTGTAAAAATGAAATTACTCTGAAACCAGGGTGAAAAAATCAAAATCGTTTGCAGAATATTAAAGACATAATTTTTTACCATAAAATAAAAGTAAAACTAATGTGACATAACAATTTTTTGAGGGGCCCAAAGCTTCTAAGAGAATGGGCATTGTCCTTTGCTTATAATAAAATCATTTTAAAAGAACAATATATGTATAATAATAATCTGTTAATTTTGGAGTCGGTGCCTGATGTATGTGGGGTTTACAACCAGATACAAAGGCTGGTAACATAACCACAGCGCAACGAACATAAGTGACTAACAAGAGGAAAACAATAACCCTCTCCCAGTTCAGGCACCGACTCCAAAATTAACAGATTATTATTATATATTGTTCTTTTAAAATGATTTTATTATAAGCAATTTTTGATATTATTTTGAACTTTTTAGTGTAGTAGATTTATGAAGGCGGTTTTCATTTTTTGTTTAAAATTAATTATGAATTATAATTATAATTGAACAGTTATTACACACTTGTATTCTTCGGAATTGCCCGCCTAGTTTCGATCTCGAAGCTCTTATGAGCTGAGCTGCGATGTCGCGAGTCAAACTGGCGCTGCACCGCATCGCATGCCGCCGCGCGCGGGCCGATGATGTACTCGTTGCCGGCGTCAAGAGTGTTCTTGCTGTGTTGTGTGATATAAAGTATTTTAAATTCACTCTAATATACTATAATATTGGGCTGTTTGGCAACATTGTAAGACTTGTATGTCATAGTTGTATAGGACATTCGGATCCACCAAAAGGAAGATTGTAAAACTTGATGTGAATAAAGCCAGTGGCCCCGATGGCATACCAGCCATAGTTCTTAAAATGGGTGCACCGAAATAGTCTCCGAGTTTGACACGCCTGTTTCGCAGCTGGTGACAGGACAAGTGTCGATAGATTGGAGGGCAGTCGTCCTGAACCTGCCAATTACAGGCCCATCTCCGTAACGTCCATACTCTTCAAGGGTATGGAACATGTACTTAAAAACAAGATTCTGGGATATCTTGAGCTAATATCCTCCTAAGTGACCGGCAATACGGTTTTTACCGGAACCGGTGTAGTAACCGGTATATGGATCTTCTAGCGTATGCCTCCCACATTTGTAGCGAGGTTGTCGGGAAACATGGGAAAGCGATTGCTGTTTCTCTCGACATCTCGCAGGCCTTTGAGAGAGTTTGGCACGACAGCTTTATTACTACCAGCAAGTTTCATTTATTTGGCTTGCCCACTGGTCTGGGTGTTGTATAAGGTCCTAATTAATTAGGTAATTTCCTATGGAAGGGTTAATATATAAGTCAAATATATTCACATAAGCCAGGAATATAATGGAAGAAACAAATTAATTGTAACAACCATAGACCTAGCAAGACGAAAATTGCTCCTCGAACGGCATACAATAAAAAAAAACCTAAGGAAATTTAAAATTATAGCTTCAATGAATCCGTATCATACACATTGACCCTTTAAAAGGAAATTACCTAATAAATTAGGACCTTGTATATCAGACTTCTTGAGGGATCGGTCGATCCGAGTTGTTATTGACGGCTGCTCGTCCGTCCAACGATACCTAAATACCGGGGTCGCTTTGGTATCAGTACTGTCCGCGACGTTGATTTTGTTTCATAACGATCAGCTCAAGCCCGTTGGGTACGTAGAAGACAGCACTGTTGTTGAGAGCTACACATCCAATTTACCAGCAAGTTGAGTGCTTGGACTTGTCCCTGAAACTCGCCGCCGAGTGGGATGATGTTAACTTGGTCAAGTTCAATGCAGTTAAAACCCCCGCCGTGTTTTTTTTTCTGCGAAACGGATTCAATTCAAGCTGACTTTAATTTTCCGTGATGCATCCGTGCCGATTACGAATTCTTCTTGGCATGTCAATAATATCTACCCTCAAATTTGGCTTTTACATAGAGTCCAAGGCTCAACTATCTTTTAGGAAGTTGGGCAGCCATTCCAAGGTGAGACGGTAACTTTACTAGCACACTGTAGTAAGCACAATTTCGGTCATGTATGGAGTACTGCTCTCATGTCTGGGATGGTTCAGCTAAATACCAGCTTGCGACTCTCGAGTCTACTGAGAGGCGTGTCAGGACGCCCATTGGTAACGATACGGTGGTCGACGCCAAACTACAAAGTTTTGAGCGTTGGCGCAGAGTTGCTTTATCCTTTGTATTTCGGTGAGTGCGTTGGAATTACACAATTTAATTCTCCAAGCTCGTTCCATCATCGGATAATCAGACGCACGGAAATACACCAACCTTATATGGTTGGTGTATTTCCGTGGCATTCAACCATTATGTACGAAACATTTTGCTTAGTTTTAGAAAATGCTGAGCAGGAGGTCTTGGGTTCGATTCCCGGTTCGGGCAAAGTGTTTTTGAATTTTTCTGTTAGGTAATTCTCAGTAGCAGCCAGGAGTTTGGAATTGTGCCCGGTTGATGGCAATAGGCTCACTATTATATGGGACGGCATTGGTGACGTGTGGATGTACAATTGTGAACACCTCAGCCTACCCCTTCGGGGAATACAGGCGTGATGCTATGTTTTGTTATGTTAATATCGCAGTACCTATACAAGTTACCTGATAGTAACAGTACCTACTACCAAGAGTATTTTTAAGGCTAAACTTAGAGGTAAAACGTAGACGTAAAACGGCTTCACTAATTTTTATGAAATTATTGGGTAAGTCTAAGAATAGGTCGTAGGCTATTTTTCAAACCCGAGGTGATAAGGGTGGCCCTATCCAGATTTTTTTTATGGCAGAACAATGTGTGCGGGCACAGCTAGTATTGTATAGTCTCATTGCCTAGCCTTTTCCCAAATACATTGGGGTCAGCTTCAGTCAAACCGGATGCAGCTTAATACCAGTATTTTATATGGAGCGACTGCCTATCTGACCTCCACAACCCAGTTACTGGGTAACACGATATCTCGTGGTATGAATGGTTGTCAGCCTTTCAGGACTACCCATAACGGCTGTCATAGATCTTAATTTGTCAACCGGGACCGACGACTTATCGTGCTCTCCGAAGCACGGAGGGTTCCGGTATGAAATGATGGTCACCCATCCACAGATCGACCGCGGCAGGAAGTGCAGCTTAGCCTCGATCGATCGATCTGTGCGGCTGTTACTTAGCCACGAGCCCCCTTACTAGCCTCCTTACCCCTAGTATTGTATAGTATTGTGTAAAACATACCTACTTAATTATTACTTGCAGCGCCCGATCAGAGTCTGACCGTATTAAGTTAGTCAATAATATGAATAAATCTTAATATATATAAATCTCGTGTCACAATGTTTGTCCTCAATGGACTCCTAAACCACTTAACCGATTATAATAAAATTCGCACACCATGTGCAGTTCGATCCAACTTGAGAGATAGGATAGTTTAAATCTCAAATTATAGTCGCGTGCGAAGCCGGGACGGACCGCTAGTTTTATTTATAACTAATCCTAAGTATGTAGTTAAATGTTCAATAAATGAATAAATAAATGAACAAGGCGTAATCTTAAAATCAATTTACCTTTATCACAGTTTTCTTAATTTTGAAGCATGTTTGGACAGTACAATCTTATTTAAATATGTGTTTTATGGCATTTTTGCATTCAAAAGTAGGTATGAACTGACATTATGTCCAATGTCAATCGAGTGGACTTCTTTTTATGTTGAAGCCTACTGAACTTTATTTACCCCATTGTTCAAACTGGTTTGAATTGGGATTAATCTGCATTATCTATATCATAACATAGCATCACGCCTGTACCCCCAAGGGATAGGCTGAGTTCTACCACAGTTGTACATCCAAATTTCACCAATGCTGTTATTAAGGTCTCTGTAATAGGTGGTGAGCCTATTGCTATCTACCGTGCATAATTCAGAACTCCAGACATGAAGGGGTAGGCCCTTCGAGGAATACAGGCGTGTTATGTTAGCTTTTTTTTGGCTATATTTTATGACCGGCCGCCTGTCTGACGTCGACCCTCTTTGGGAATGCTGTTGTTGGTGGTAACCGCCACCGATACAGTCTCCTTCTATCTAGCTGAGTCACACCAAATGTTTTCCATGCCGCATGGATAACATTTGGTGTGGCATGGACCATGCGCCAGGTTCTGATGTTATCCTTCTATCATACTCCACTAACCGGACATGTTTATATTTTATACCTACATATAATTCATGCATAATAATATTAAGAAGCTCTTGTAATAAATTATATTTAAAAAAATACGATGCAGTTGAATATACGCCTACCTAGCGTGTTTACCTGACAATTAGAAATAAAAAACATTAGCTATTAGTTAAAAGAAGTAGGTAACCACCAGATGAATTTCTACTGAAGCTTTCAGAATTGGTTTCGCTGAATATGTTATATTTTTATCCTAATTATCAAATTCAAATTAAAATTGTTTTATTTGTAAACATGGGTACATACAGTTGGTAAGCGTATTTTATAAAATATCTTATCTTTGAATTCATTAACTATGAAAGTATATACATATGACATTGTTATACTATACATTGGTTAACGCCAAGTTTGAACCCATAACCCGATGCATGCGATGCCTATATAAAAGCGTTCCCTACTTCTAAAAACGAAAATATGCGAAATGAAAACAAAATACAGAGTAACGTAGTACCTATGTGTACTAAATAAATTTTATAAAGTATAATAAACTGCTACGAAATCTAAAACGCTACGAGGAAGCTACGACGCGAATTGTGGTTTTGACGTAGGCTTATATTTCTCTTACATATTTTTTTGCGTATTTTTTTTGGGCTGACATGCATGGTGATTTTTTAGTTTATTTGTATCACAATGGAACAGTCTAGATAGAAAACTAACGATAAGTTATGAAAGATTGGTGAAAGAGCCTACCTGCTTTTGGAGCTCGTTTTACATATCTACCTACTTCAACTAGGTACAACATGGGTATTCCATTATTAGTGGTCCATTCATTAATGAAGATAAGAATATAATCCCTCTAACAAGAACAATACCTGTTCTCGTTTTAAAACAAAGTCGGCATTTTTGTTTAAAAAAAAATCTAAGCTAAAACATAGACTTTTTTATTATTTAATTATGAATTTATTTTATGAAATATATAATAAATACTTCGGTACCTGGAATTGTAGGTCCCGGCCTATAAGCGGCAAAGTTCTTTTATACGTTTAAAAGTTTTTTTTGAAATTACAAAGAATGTATTTGTAAGAAGTAAGTAGTTAAAAGAGTAATAAACAATTATACTCTATATATGACTAAACTCTATATTTTCCTATTTATAACAATATATTTATAATTAGTTTAATACATCGACGCCTAAACCACGCTTTGTTTTATGTTATATATTTTACTTTTATTATCATTTTCTTGTACATAGTTAAGTAGTCTATAAGTAAGTAATTATAAATATATATGACTAATTTAAATTCAACATATTTTAACAAAAGCTTAGTATAACAAATAACATGATTGTGTTCTTTGTTCTCTCTCATTCGTTTTACAGCTGCGCATATTGTAGTGCATGCAGTGCTCTTCTTTAAGTAATGGGGCGCTTAGACTTAAGTTTGAAATGTAAGAACTTTATAATTGTATCAGTGTACTAATTTTTGGAGAGCCAAATAAATAAATAAATTATGAGTAGGTAGGTAAGAAGACCACGAAGGATAACAATGCACGTTTATTCCTTAAAATAAGGTTCCAATCTTGGAACTAGGGTAAATATTGGTGTCGATTATGCCGTAGGTCAACCAAAGTAAAATTACTAAGTGCATTGTTGTCTTCTACTAACAGTAAGTAGTTCATATAAGAGCGAGACAGGGACAATTAAAGAGACGTCAAATATAAATCAGGGATCTTCATCATATTAAAATTAAAATTACCAATATTTTTACTCGGCGCGCTTTTAGATAGTCACTAAAATTAGAAACGTCATAATAAAACTGCATGGGAATTTTAGTTTGACGTGTGCTAAACTAAGCAGAACTTATAATAAAGAATTCGAAGATATTTCATCTCACTCATATTCAAATCTTTATTTATGTAGGTATAGGTATAGGTTATATTTTTCTTCTGTACCTAATGTAATACTTAGATACTTATATCAAAATGAAACATTACTATAGTGTTTCATTTATACAGGCGGTACCTAGCTATTTATTATACTTATATACCTAATAAAACTTGAGCATATAAAAAGAATAGACGCACTTTTCTTTGGGTAAGTGTGTGCCCATAAGTAATTAAGTAAGTATAACTTATCTAGGTATTATGTCTACTACGCTTGTTTAAAAAACAATAATAGAATTATAAAATGCAAAAAGAAGACCAATGAAAATTCTCACAAGAAGCATATTATGAGACGGCAGTGTTCATTATATTCGTAGTAATTAGGCAAATGAAACGCGAGTGCGGCGGAGTGCGGTACGCCGACGCGGAGTGCGGCCGGCGGGCGGCCGGGTCGGGCGCCGGGGCGGGCCCAAACCTTGTACGTGCTCATTGGCCGCAGCGAACAACGCCCTCCGACTCCGCCATCGTCCCTCCCGTTTTCTACACTGCCGAACTCGCTTACCTCCTTCGTTTCGCTCAGTCGCGTCCGCTACGTCGCGTGTGGTGTAACTCGAGTCTCGTACCGGCACCTGTAACTGAACGGTGGTGTTGTGACAGCGAGTGTATGTGCGATGCTCGGACGGTGATCGAAGCATGGTGAATTACGTTAATCCGCTCGCCATGTACCAAGGCAAGGGCGGGCAATACGGCAGCGGCTGGTATGGCTGGCAGCATCAAAACTTTGAGGAGCAACAGTGGTGTGCGTGGAACGGTGCGCCCGCGGGAGGAGAATGGGCGCCGGATCCTCATCACTTCCCGAAGCGAGAGCCTGGGGAGAGAGAGATCGCGGACATGCCTTCCCCAGCGCGCGGCGACCTAGCCAGCCCCAGCGAGGGCTCCCCGGGCTCGCGGCCCGCGCAGCCCCCAGCCCCGCCGCGTTCCCCATACGAATGGATGAAAAAACCCAACTACCAGACACAGCCCAATCCAGGTTTTTATCTTTTTCAATTATTTATAAAGAAAAACCTACATTCCAACTTCATTGTGTTGTTGCGACGACGGTCACCTACCTTCATAACGAAAACAAGCAAATTATGATGTGGAAATACCCACCAATTAGTACAATGAAGACTGTTGTTTAGGGATTTGGGTCCCTTTATTTAATTGAATGTAATATACCTAAGTTATTGTTAGGTAAGAAATATTCACACATCGATTAAAGCAGCATTTATATAAATTATTATGTACCTAAATACCTACCTATTTACAATGTTTTGAACGAAATATATTCTTATACATCCGACGGATTCTTATATAAATTTGTGGAAATTATGTAGGTACATAAATAGGTTTAAATAAGTATAGCCCAGAGCTTTTATGTGAATGGATAGAGGTAGTGAATGATAGGCCGAGTTTAGACTGTAAGGGAAGATCGTTAGGTAACTACACTATTATTATTATTTACTAGCTTCTGCCCACGACTTCGTCTGCGTGGACAGAATTCAGAAACGTGTCCAGGCAGGATAAAGACATCCTATATATTATATATCCTATAATTAATCCAGGATAATTATCTGTGTTATACATTTTTGTGAAAGAAACATACAGTCGTGAGCAGGACTATCCGTGTACCAAGTTTCGCCTAAATCCGTTTAGTAGTTATTGTGCGAAAGAGTAACAAATATCCTCACAAACTTTTGCACATATAATAAGTAGTAAGTATTAGTAGGAATTAGGATGTCCATTCTGTAAATATATAATGTATTCAATCACAGAATTAGTACCTACAAACTAAGAAAACAAGGACTACGTTCTTTTATTCATCATAAGTAGATGTGGATCTTGTACGGATCCGGTAATTAAATAAAAGTTAATAGCTATCTAAACGTTAGAAGTAGTTGAATGTAACTGATAACGATCATAACTAAAATTATTGATTTCTACCTGGTACCTGGTACATTTATACGTAATCTAAAATATTATTCAATTTATTTATATATAGTATACTTAAATGAATATTGATTTGTTCGCTACATGGATTTTTTTGGGGACACATTTATTCCAAAAAGTCTTAAAAATAATTATAGAATCCGGATACTATTAAAGCATGTTGCTTTAAAATTGAGATAATTAGCATAAAATAGCATCACGCCTGTATTCCTCTTAGGGGTAGGCATAGGTGTACACAGTTGTACACCCACATTTCACCTATGCTGTTATTAAGTCGCATGTAATAGGTGGTGAGCCTATTGCCATTAACCGGGCACAATTCCGAACTCCCTGTCAGCAAATTTGCAGTTGCAACCCGCTACTGCAAATTTGCTGACAGAAAACCCAATAACAATAGTGCAGGATCGAAAGTCCCGAAATTCACACCGAGGACCTCACAATAAACGCTAATATTAAGGCGTATATATTTTATATTTAGCCACGTGAATCTTCCTTTCTTTAGTATCTAAGTATAAGATTATAAACTATTATGATGCATATACAAATTATTTGGACGGCGTCTTTGGTCTCGTGTCGCGCCTTCTGAGTGTGAGGCCTTGAGTTTGAATCCCGGGTCGGGCAGTGTTATTGAGTTTTTCTGTTAAGAAATTCTCAGTAGCAGCCCGAAGTTTCAAATGAAGCCTGGTAGATTGCTTAATAAACCACTTATCATTAACCATATTGCTGAAATGTGAGTGTACATTGGGTACCAGAATAGGTCCATCTCTACCAACCCCATAATATAAGAGTAGTAACATGGCAGTCGGTTCACTACAGAGAATACGAAACATGGGACCTAATAAGGCATCGGTGAAATATAGTGGACCTACATTATAGAACCGTATACATCTGTGCCTTCGGTGAATACAGGCGTATGTTATGTTTACAATTGCCTTTAAGTATTTTTTTATAAGCCATTTTGCGGATCAAATACAATTGTGTGAGTGTGGTTTATACGTAGTACCTATATCCTAATATGTTTCTGCGATAAGTATAAAGTATCTAAGACAGTATAGTTTAACTCAAAAGTATAGTACAATATTCTTAAAGTATACTAAAACTATTTAATTCTTAGAACCCGTAGCAGGTGTCGTATCAAGTAAAGTATTGATATAATTTTTGGTTACATATCGGCAATACCCTTTCCCAGTATTAGCATTAGTATTCTCGGTATTTAAATTAACTATAAGCCTCTAAATAATGCTAATATTATCTGAGATCGACTAGACAACCTAAAATAGGTTTTATTTTATCATAAATTAAAAAGAACAATCATCATAAATACCATTAAAAAAACGCCAAAAGACGTAAATTATAGCTTAGTTTGGTGATATGTATTTAATAAATATTATTAAAAGCATAATAAATTAAGAAAACAAAATACCAATTGAATTTTGCGGGTCAGTAATATACAATATGTGAAATAAAATAACAATAAAAATCGCGAAGCTGTGAAAATGCAGCTGTAAAAAATAATAGATAGTAGGTAGTACCTACCTTAACAATATATGAGATCTTGTAAATGAGAATATTAATTCCTGTTAGTGTGTAGTCAAATTATACAAAATTCCTGCTACTATTATGTAAGAAATAAATTTCATTAGGTATATTATACAAGTTACCCACTATACCTATAGAAACCATTACTATACTTAATAGGCTAACATACATACATACTCACTCACTCCTGTTTCTCATTGGGCTAGGCAGAGACTATCGAAGAAAACTACACATTAATTAAACTACCTACTAAATATTATTATTTAAATTTAAGATCCATACTATTATTATAAATGCGAAAGTAACTCTATGTGTTTGTTTGTTTGTTACCTTTTCACGGCTGAACGGATCGTAATGAAATTTGGCAAGGAGATATATAGAACCTTGGAGAAGGACATAGGCTACCTTTTGTAACGCAGGCGAAGTCGCGGGCACCCGCTAATATGTTATAAATAACAATTGTGGTAACACTATATTAATGGTCATTAATAAAGTCAATTACACCAATACTAGTGTTAAAAAAAACTTCTAGGTATTTATTCCGGCTATTCTATAATGCGATTGATTGCATTTCTCTGCCATCCGAATTAACTAAATGCGAAAAATTTATTTGGCTATAATATATCAAACTCATGCTATATAAAAACATGTCGACGCACTATAAAACTATAAAACACCTTTAATTCATTATATTAAAAACGAATTAAAAAGAATTCCAAAAGATTTAGGTGTAAAATAAAATTGCAAAACTTGCTTAGCAGGTATAAAGTAATATTAAGTAAAGTTTTATTTGAGGAAAGTCACATCGGACGAAACGAATAACTTACACGTTTAAATGAAGACTTACGCCAATAAATGAAGTCAAATACAGCACATACAAAGACAAGAAAGAAATTGATCCAAAACTTCCGCACTAGCATTTTTTGAGATTTTTTTCTACACACCACAAACTATCTACGACATGTTAGTAGTTGTACATAGAAAATCTCAAAAAATGCTAGTGCGGAAGTTTTGGATCAATTTCTTTCTTGTCTTATTTTGGCTGGATTTAATTAATCTAAGGGTACCTAACGTTATCCGTGCCTAAGGTAAATTATGGTAAGGTGTAGAAGAGCTGTCAAAAGAAAATTAATCGTTATTCTTATGATATACAACTTTAGATGCAATTCGTATTTGAAACAATTTAAATGACAAGTTAACTAATCATTTTATATAATTAAATACGTCATTTTACCTAATTACGTTTTGGGAAACAAGTAATTACATTTTCTTCAGGGTATTTGTACGAATACCGTAATATAGTGCCTTAAATTACTACTACTTAATAATAATAAGTATATATAAAATCATCTAACTTATTTACAGTCTAAGTACAGACCAAATAAAGTAAGTATTTTCTATTCTATCATATCCACATAATACCTAACTTGTACCGAGAAAACATTAGTCGGAAACGTCGTCGGAAAGGTTTTGTTTTTAAAGTTTTCGGAATTTTATGCAATAGGCAATATGCATGTCATTAAAATCTACGTCAAATATTTTTATTCGTAATATTTATTGCTGTAAAATGACACCTATTCAATTACTTTTTTTATTAATCGTGTTTTAACTATTAAATTATTAGTTGAAAAGTCAGAATTATGCGAGGGAAATTTGGAAATTTGGGAAATTGTCAAAACGCACGCTCTTGGTTGGAGTGAAACGTGACATCACTGTCCGCGATGACAATATCTCGAGTATGTTATTACTGTGTGTTTATCATGTTGTGGGGTTCTTTTTGAGTTATAACGTTATTCTTTAAAGACAATCCCCTCAACAACATTTATAAATCATTAATTAAACACTCCATACTATACAAGATATCTTTTATGATGTAATCTGACGTCAGAGAAAGCGCACCAAGTTGGCGGCGTTGTTTGGTAATTTAATACTCAATAATCATATTTTAACAAGTGTTATATTTTTTTGCGGTAATGTACCAACGTATACAATCGAATAAAATAAAATAAAAAATACGCATATACCCTATTGTTTATCGCGTGTCAACAACGTGCCGTCCGTAAGTATGTAGGTACATGTAAATACTATTGTTAACATTTTAAGGTACATATTATCTATCACCTGTCATACAATAAGAGAAGGTGCCTACCTCCAATCACTTTATCCTTAGCTTTAACATTTAATTTAAAAAGTTTTCACTATACAAAGGATTGGTACCTAAGATATCCTCGTCGTTGTTCTTGACAAGCCGTCTGTTAGAAATAAGTGATGAATGGATAAGGATTTCCAAATAACTGACTATAATTATATACTATTGAAGTTAAATATAATATGTACCTATCTTTTTAACAGTAATAAGATACATTTTCTCAGAATTCCTTCCTATGTTTTATTATGGCCATTTTTATATATATTATTATTTATATTAAGTATTTTAACATTAGATAATAAAAAAAGGTAAAATGTAATAATTTAGTTGGCACGGACCCTACGACGCGTGAGACTTGCTATTGGCCGGTTTTATGATATGATAATATAACCTATGTATGGTTTAAGGTCAATAGAAGAAACAAATATATTACAATTACGTTTATGTAGTTTAAGAGAAGTTATAAAATTAGAACAAGGGAATTTGTAATTCCATTGTATCATAATAGCTAATATCGTATATGATCTAAGTAAATTATGCAAATTATTCATATTAAAAAACTGAACTTGGTATATCCTTGATACATATAAATTCGTGGAAAACTTGCATATTAGCTAAAGTTCGATGTGAATATTAGAAAAACGCGCCTTTTGGGTGAGACTCAAAAGTGACTACCTATATACTTTTTGACTACCTACCTACCTACCTATCTGCCTGCTTGCTTGCCTCAGTGCAGGGCGACGGGCTTAAGTAGTATAAAATATTTCAACACACAACAATGAGTATGATTATTTAAATTTGTTTTAAACACATTTGCTCGTAAAATGACTCTTATTCACCGCTTCTAGTTTCAGAATGCAGCGGATGACGCACGCGTGCTTTTCAGTTTACATTACATACCGCATTAGTGCGGTTATCTTAAACGAAAGCAGTGTAGCTCTTTCATATTTATAAGAGTTTTGATGTCTAAACCCTATGAACTGAGAATTATCATTGTTGTGGTCAATTAAACTGTATTAAAGTCAACATTTCATTTTATCAAATTATTTATTTTTATCAACAAAACAATTTATAAATCATTAATTAAACACTCCATACTATACAATCAATCAATTTTATTTTTATCAACAATACAATTTTTTTTAATTTTTTTTTAAGTCTTTTCATATTTCGATATTAGGCTGTTTGGCTAGTTTGGCAGCTTCGTCAGTGCCTGTCCTTTTGTGCGCGTAAAGAGCATAGTTTCAGCGCACAAAAAAGAAACGCGTTTTAATAAATAACGTAGCAATTCTATTCATTTTTCTTCAAGAGTGTGTTTAAAAACATAGTTTTTTTTTATACTTTTCTGAATTATGTCAACCAGCATTGTGCGTAATGACTAGCTTAGCTCATTATTACCTTATTGTAAGTATGTACTACTTATTACTAGTTATTCGTATATTCTTTTGTGATTCAAGTATTTAATTTATAAACAGTTCGTATTTATGATTTGACTTTTGCAAGAAAAATTACCTTGAGTTTTTTTTTTGTTTTTATCACGTTTTGTATCACAAATGAGAAGACCAAAGAAATTATTGTGAGAAATTTGAAGGAGGTAAATACTAAGATAAACATTGTCAGAAATGTTATAAATTCAGGTAAATGGATAAGAAACGTAACTAATTAAATAGAATGGGGATAACTAGTAACGTTGTCTTGACCGTTCTATTACACATGTATTTACAAAATTAAATTCCATTTATCAATTAACCATTACTTAATTTAAATTAAAATATTCTATAGCATATTTTAATGCCTAAAGCAACTACCTATACCTACAACAAATTTCATCCAAATCCGTTCAGTAGTTTTTGCGTGATTGATTAACAAACATAAGTACCTATGTATTAATAAACACAGACGTCCAGATTTTCACATGAAAGTGAATGAATGTAAATGTTAATAAAATCCTAAAGAATGAATGAAAATGTTAATAATATGCTAAAAACAATAATCATTTATAGACCAGTTTTAATGTTATAGCTAATGCAAAAATTACAATCGTGTCCAAGATGGCGTCATTGCATGTGTAGGTATATAATGTTCTTCCGTAGTGATGTATTGGTGTGAGTAGGGCATTCAGTTGTAGTATATTAACACAACATAATTACTGTTTAGGTATTGTAGCCAGCGTTCTGCAGATAACTACGTACGTGATACCTACGGTGCTTCCTGCATGTAATATACATATCGCCCATCGGCATCTGCCCCATTGATTATTATCATCCAAGGATCTTAATTTATGCATAGCATCATCACATCTTTATTCTGTGAAGGGTTAGGCTTACTTTTACTGTTAAATATTTATAAATGTACATTTCACTGATGCCATTATTAAGTCCCATTTGGTTGTGAGCCTATTGCCCTCAACTGGGCACAATACCGACTGCGACTGAGATTTCCTTTCAGAATATTTAAATAACTCTTTCCCCGACCCGCGAACGAAACCGAGGACTTCACGCTCGGCAACTGCAATTGGGACCACTGGACTAATGAGAATGAGACAGTTTAATTATATAAACTAGGTACTAAGTACCAAGTAATTTTGTTCAGTGCCTGCAGCCCCGTTGATATAAAATAGTATAGTTAGGTATATCTTCAGGTATGTAGATGACTACATGCAACTGAGATGAGAATATTAAGGGAGATTATAAGGGAAGTGTGGTGTGACGCGAATTAGAATTTAGAACAATTAAATGAGTTTGAAAGTCGTACCAGTTAAGTACTGAGAAGTTGTGCGGAAATCATTTGTTGTGCTATGGGCATGTGATGTAAAGGGATGAGGATTATGTGACGAGGAAAGTTTTGAGAATGAATGTGGATGCCTATAAAAGTAGAGGAAGACTGAGACAACGATGGATGGATTGTGTTAAAGAGTGACTACTGATAAGACTGCTGATACAGACGTATGGAAGATTCTGTGCCGACCCAAAATAAATTGGAATAAGGGCAGGTAAATGATGATGATGATTCTCAGGTAAACAAACAACGATCAATGATCATAATTATTTTATTATGTGTTGTTGGATTACTAAGTTAAAGGTCACAAGTTCAGACCTAAGGTACACACTACTGACTTTTTCGAAGTCATGTGCCTATAACATATTATCATAACGGGGAAGGAAAACATCGTAAGCGAACCAGCACACCTGAGAGATGATCTCGAGGTGTCAGAGGACTACGGTTGGTTTAAACTTTAAACTCTGACAAATAAAATGAGAAGCAAATCGATTTACTAACAACCGGAGTAAAAGTCGCGTAATATACAAATAACACTCAGCTGAATTGAGAACCTCTCCTCTTAAATTCGGTTAAAAATAGATAGTTGTTAAGAAGTAAGGCCTTTTTTATGTGTGGAAAATCCATCATGGGTGTATGTAAATGAGGTCTGGACGTCTGTAACTATGTAGGTACTTATTTGTAGGGATTTAATCATTTGTGTAAGAAAAGTAAAGAAACAGGATTATTATTTTAATTTATAATTAATGGGATACTTATATAAATTGTTACTTTAATTAGAACATAATATCAAAACAATATCAAATATTTTGTGTACGCACAAAACCAGAGATCTACAAAACAATCTAAAAAAAGGTTGTTACCTCGTCTAATCATGGATGAATCATAAAATGGCCGCGCATTTTAAAGTGTACATTTTGTGTACGTGTTTTGGAGGCTGCTAGAGAAAACATCAATTGGTCTCCTGTATTTAGATCCGTCAAATAATATATATTTTTATTAAAGTTACTTCAGCAGTACAATTATATTATTAAGTGAACCTACAATGTTAATTTTGAATAACTGAATAACTTTGACAAGTGATGCAACATTTAAGTATGGAACCAACAAACAAACAAACGACAAAAGAATTAGCTTCAAACAAAAGTACCTAATAATTATTGGGCCAAAATGATTATGTCAGTTTTGTAACTCTTCCTACAAAACGCTAATAACGCTGTAGGTTGTCTGTAGTTTTTATTCACCCGTCTGTTCGTTTGCCCTATCACATAAAAAGAAAATATTTGAATAGTGCTCGACGAAGCTTTAAACAACTAGTGTAGGAGAAACTAGGAGTCGAGTCGTATTAAAATGTCAAAGTGAAAGCTAAAGATAGAAAGCTATGGTTGTTTCTCAAAAGACAAGAGCTAAGCTCTTAAATTTAAAAAAAGATGAAAAAAAAAAACCACTTTATGGGAACGTTTCCCCTGAAAACCCTGATGGCACTGTAATCCATCTGTCATTTTTATTTCAAATTTTTATGAAAATTAAACCAGCCATTGGTATGCGGCGAGGCGAGGGAATAAAGAGTCATACCTACATATGTTTGAATGGTGGGAATCTAACTTAGTAACTAAGTTAATGCACTAATTTACACGGAAATTCGCTTTTGGCGAAACGTCTCTTTTTACACGACTGCCCACAAAAAGGACTGTTATGTTTTTAGGGTTCATATATATGTAAGTATACATGTTTGTGAGTTTCTTTATTCCACCATAACTTCTAAACTTTTTAACATTCGATATCTCACGTTATGAGGCCTTATAAATTTTGCGCCACAACAGTCGATCGCTCGCTTTTATGTAGGCACAACATACAGGTACCGAAGTGATTATAAGGACACTTTCGAACAGGCTTTAAAATAATTGTACGTTTCCAGTACTTAAGTAATAAATAAAACCCGCAACGATATTTAATGCCTTTTCACCCAACCCCATACAGTAATATTGTCAAGTTTCTGCAATTATCACTCGGCATAAAATTAGATGTGTTATTTTGCGTTTACTGAAATGGTTGTGTGTTAACGCGTGTCCTGGGAGCGAGTGCATGGATCGGGCAATTAATCCCGAGCGCTGCGGCTCCCGGCGACAATCACCGAGAACGGCGCCCCCGGGACCCAACTGAACAAGTTAAATCTTTGCCAACTTGCTCCGCGCGACCGCTCTGCCGCAATTTGATATTGTATGTACCTATTGCCAAGTTTCTGTACCGAGATACATAGAGATTTTTTGGTATTTCGTCGGGCAATAAAATGTTCGTGCTTATTTTAAAAAGTTTGAAATGTATAAGGTATATTTTGTATCACTAACTAATATAACTACCATGAATGAGAAGAAAGTGGAACCAAACATTATGTCAGACATAATAGAGCGTACAGAGTTCAAGGCGAATTTTACGCGATTTTCGATAAAACGCATAGAGCCACCGACATACTACGACAAGGTTATAAATACTGCCTATTAAGTATTATGCTACGTTACATCAATACAATGTCAAGTTTACACATGTAATACGTGTTTATATTGTGTTGTGTCCACAAAGGCTATCCCGACCGGCTTTCTGTGTACAAAACCTTCTGCCTCTATTTATCTTTGTGTCGTGTTTGCACAAACCTGGGGACATTCGAGGAAATAAATCTCTATTTGTCTACATTCACCAATCCCAAGTCTCGGCGGGAGATTACTGTCGACATTTCACGCTCGCCGAGATAAATATATAGAGACTGACAAATGACTTTCGGAACACAAAGCATGAATGGATCTCGAGAAATTATGTCGAAGTGTTAAAGGCTCTCTCTTGTTTATGTGGTAGTCGCGCGCCGGGGAGTGTGCAAAAAAGGCAGGAGCGAACAGTAGGCGGGGATTATTGCTCATTATTTTTTGTTTTGTAAATAATGTGCATCTAGGGTGTTCTGCCACAATGTCAATTACTGTCTTAAAAGGAAATATCTTGCTGTGCCGGACTACAACAGTTTGTAATGAACCTGTTCACAACAGGCGATACGTAGATAATGCCTGACGTCCGCCATCCATCACGCAGATTCTGTTTGCGTAGACACCCCACGCTTACCGATTCATTGTGTTATGAGTACATTTGCGTTGTTGTGACGACAAAACACTATGTAATTTTGTGATATTATGAAGATTAATCGAACATTGCCTAATGGATGCAACTGCTTACATCATACGTTTGTGATTTATACGGGGGTTTTAATCTTATCCTTATTCATTTTATTTTTTTATGCGTGCTACCTTACCTAATTATTTATATGGCAATTAATAGATAATAATTATTTGAGTAGGCTCTCATTTAGTACTCGTAGGGCTTTATACCGACCGGCGGGTGCTACAGTTCCTGGCAGCCTTAAATGGACGTAAAACAGGATATAAAGATATTCCGCGTCGCTTTATGGTCCGCCCTCTGTGAGCCCTTCCACTGATACACTGGTGCGCCCCCCAGGGGAGTGTACCCGATCACGGGGCTCATTCTAATTCACCCTCACTTTATATGCTCTAAATACCTAAAGACGTTGATAAAATCACAAATCTCTAAAATCAGATCTGAGAGCTATCACTGCCACATCAGTGTCATCTCGAGCGCGAGTGTCAAAATGATTCGTTTGGCAGTATTTATCGGCGTGATAGCCGATAGCCGCGCCCTCGTCCATCAAAACCACATTATAGGCGCTTACAAGAAGGTACCCGCGCGATATGACAACGATTGAGTCAACACGATGAAAGACGCCGCTATCAGAACCCAGTCGCGATAGTCGCCTGAAAGCGGGATTTCGGCAGGCCGACAAAGCCGCTGGCGACGCTGATAACTCACCGATTAATAATTTTCCTTTTACAATTATAACCGAAAACCTACATGTTGGACAAGCAATCAATCGGCAATGTTAGATAAATTATAAATGTATAAGTAGTTCTAATGAATGGATCATGTTGTAGTTTTTCTTGATAGGTTTAAGGTGGATAAGTAATCGACTTAGCTATTATTTCGTATTAAAAATTATGTGATGCTTACAGGCTATGTACGCCTACCTTTTAAAAGACTTCAATAAAGGAAGTCTTTCATTTTCCTTAAAATAAAACTACTTATATTTAAAAATATACCTAAACACAATGCACAAGAATCAAAAAGGGTTTAATTAAAAAAAAAAAAAACCTTTTAATTTTTTGTCGTGAATATTCTTATTATAACTTGTGTGTTATCTGTGTTCTAATAAAATACATAAGTAGAAATCTGTTATTTTTAAAAACAACATATAAGTTCTTACATTTTAACAACTTGAGAATTTCTAATTTAGAACTTCATAACACTGAGGCGCGCGATATAGGTACAGTGCCTTATCATAATTCCTACTCGTACATTGTAATAGTAATAAACGGTATACTATAATTTAACACATTCACCATTAACTTTATAATATACAGTAATTGTATTCGAATGAAGTGATTTACCGTGGGAAAATTAATGATTGATTAGTATCGAAGGAACTGAAACTACAAGGCAGATTAAGCAACGTTTAAGATTTATGGTTTGACTTGATAGTTAATAATTATCCAGCTTGATTTGTGTTCGAATGCTAAAACATGCGATATTACATACATCCCGTCTACCATGCCCGGGTTTATCTGTCAGTTGGGCTATCTGAATGCCTTACATCTATTTGTTCATGATAACCGGCGACTAAACAGTATTCGCCGCCGCCCTCCGGCGCGCCCGCCCGTACTGTTTGCCTATAACAAACATCCAAGTATTTTTTGGTTAAATCTTACCATGATAATGCAGTTATTTACTTTATTAGTTGCATCATAAATTTTGTAATTTTAACTTTGAGATTTTAGTAGTTGGGTCGTATAAAACAGTCAATCATCAAGTTTAAGTATACTTACTGACGGAATATAGCTATTAAAATATTATCAAGACATGTTTCAAAGATAAGAAAGAATTTGTCGTTTCATATTTTCATAAATTCAGCTTACTAAATAAATTGTTCAATTAGTAGGTAGATACATTACAGGCTGAAAAACTTTTGGTGGTGATGTTTAGGATTTAAGAATTCTATTTCTCAAGAGAACGGTATGACATTATATTTGCTTATAAATTTAAAAAATAACCTGTATGTGTTACTAACTACAGTAGTGTTAGCTAGTTTCATTAGGTAGATCTAATATCTATAGGGTATATATAAGTTGAGGTTACAAATACATCAGGGTATACATAAAAATGAAATAAGAACATTTGGACTTACAGTAGAAACTAGTGACATTTAATATTTAACATATTATATTGAATAGGTAAGTTATATTCATTTAGACTTTTTGTTTTGTTGTCACTTGCACAAGTGACAACAAAACAAAAATTCTTAGTTTTAAATCTATAAAAGTGCGCCTTAAAAACCCAAAATATACTGTCCATTCATAAAGTTTACTGTAGCAGTTAGCGCCGGCTATCAAACGCCACATCGGGTCTATCGCCTATACTTGAACATCTCTGTTTGCCTTAATAGTTATCTACCATCCCCTTTTGTTTGCACCCCTAACCGGAAATTTATTTAAGTTATAATTTTCTGTCATTCGGGCACTCTAAAGAGTTATCTTGTAGAACACTTCGAAGCGGTGTAAGGAAACCTGTCAGCGTGTTGTCTTTTGACCCCTTGTGGCAAAGAACACATTATCACATTTATTATATTGTAAATATTATGCAATCTCGCTGTATATGTACCTACGTATATGCTGTATACAGGGTGTCGAGCCTAAATAAAATCTGATAATTACATTACTTACCAGTTACTGTGAGTTTTGTTTTACTAGATTTCTGCTTAATTTATAATTTTTCCTTGTAGTCAGTTAAAACTTTTGAGCGGTTAACACAACATGTGATATTTCGAATTTCATTCCTTAATCAAGATCAATATTTTGATGTGAGGCAAGGTAACAAGGTACTGGAAATTAAAATATTGAATTCAAAGTAGGCTATGCAAGTAATTACAACAAGGTACTAATATTCTGAATGTTACGTAAAGTATCTAATTCTGTGATTCTCTCTCGAGTGACAAACATAATTTATGAAGTTCTTAATACCAAGATAAGGAATATTTACACACTCCGAGTAGGTACACAAGCAGACACCTCACCTCTGTCTTAGTGTTATGTGCATAGATATACGTATCTTGGTAATTTTACTCGTTGAAACATCTACACCTACAGATAAAAATTGTAAACAAAATTTTCATTTTCGACACTCCGACGGTATCCCGCAGTATTCTCCATTTCATACAGATTTAATGTCTAATCAGTGTGTCTACATTAGTGTTGTAAAAATCTAACACAAACATCATTCAGAAATCCTCTATGATAATGGGTTTTTAAGTTTTGAATACTTTACGTGCCAAAGACACTTAGGTATTATTAATTAACCTTGTAGACTCATGATTAAATTTTTTTTGGGCTCTTTGGTACATCTTCTTTGTTTATAACCTTAAACGATAGAGCTCATTACTGTATTGTAAATTATAAATTTGTTACTATATATCGTATTTTGTGAATTTCCTTTGTAAATTATCTTTCGTAGTATTTGCTATGGGCTTAAACAAATATGCAATGAATTGCATGGCCAACATTATCTTCTAATTCCTTGGTACAATTTATCATTACTAAAACAATAACATTTCAATACAGAATACCTTGTTATAACATTGAGAAAATATACCTACTATTGAAACGAAAGAATGATAATAATTAATATCAAGTAAAGTCTAAACACGATCTTAAACGTGAAACCTCGTTTAATACTTCAAAAATACTGAATAATTCTTATCGATTTTATAAAACTAAAAAAGTTTATGCCGTGCCAACTTAAACTGAATAATATAAAAGTGTAGGGGCATCGGATAGTGGGTTTGTCAGCGGTCACAAGGTGTGGTCCGCGGTAGATCCGCGCTAAGCCGCGAGCGCGCCGCGTCCCTTGATCCCGCCGCCTGGATTTACCTTATCGAGCCCTTGGGATTTGCTCCCTCACAATTCTCCCTACATTACGCTCAGTGGTTGCGTGTCTCGTTACGAGAATATAAAAGACTTTTCATGAAGTAAATGGAAGAATTATGTTCCACTAAAGCTGTAGTTGGCCCGACTCATGAAATTGTTTGTTATAGCATCATCAACCTTTTTAACAACAGTTCCAACAACATGTTCATGATTTCTTTTAGGGTAATTTGTTAATTAATTTGTTCTGTCAAATCCGAACGAAGCTAAATCCAAGATCTATCTAACTGATTTGCTGGTAGAAAAACTGTTAAACTCGCGACAATCTAAGAAGTCCGATTTAACGTTTCTCATTTTACCTTTGTATGAATGTCTACGTAAGAAATTGAAAACCAAATTCATAATCCTAAATAATTACTATGTTAACCATACAGTATAATAACGAGTATCATCTATAAACATTAAGTCTAACTTTAAATTGAAAAAGTTCACTCAATAAGAAACGTCAAATTGGACTTCTTAGATTGTCGCGAGTATAAAAATGTTGATAACGTTTTGGAATTTTACAAAATACAGTTGGTAAATCCTACCTCTTAAGATTTTCCTATGTTAGGTATTTTACAGAAGTCACATTTCACAACATTTTAACAACGTTACAATCAAAACATTTCGAGGAGACGACTATATAATATTTAATAGAAGATGACATTGTTGCAGGTAAAACGCGGACGAAAGACAAGTACCGTGTGGTGTACAGTGACCACCAACGCCTGGAGCTGGAGAAGGAGTTCCACTACAGCCGGTACATCACCATCCGACGCAAGGCCGAACTCGCTGTCAGCCTCGGACTCTCTGAGCGACAGGTAACTAGTGCATGTTGGTGAATAGTGATAGTAACAGGACCATAAAATAAAATGACAACGTCTGCTAGTTTTCAAATATTTGTTAAGATCCTCAAATGAGGTTGATTTACTTTATTAATTTAGGCTTATTTCTTAGAGACCGTCTAGACCTGGATTATACAGCTGTTGGTGTACTGTTAAACAATTCCCGATGTGATAGGCATCTAGTCCAACTTTAAGAACAAAAAAAGCTTTTTCCACTAGTAAGCTGCTAACAAGTGCTTTTTTCTAATGTAGCTAGGTCGCGGGTGGTGTATTTAGATTCTAGTGGTTCTATACCGGTAATAAATAAATTATCTTCCTTGGTATTATAATAAGAGGTAACAATAGTTGATCATTTCACACGGATTAGGTATCAGAATTCGCTTGTTAGTCGATTACATATTTAAGAATACTTTC
The DNA here is from genome assembly GCA_935421205.1 of Xylocampa areola. NCBI lineage: Eukaryota > Metazoa > Arthropoda > Insecta > Lepidoptera > Noctuidae > Xylocampa > Xylocampa areola. Next base: position 9,469,982 of record OW285204.1, read on the forward strand.
CTTGGTTTGTAGGTATATCTCGAATCTGACGTATCATAGTTTGGATAACATTAGTTATTTGGGTTAACGTTGCTTTTTTATAGTTCATTTCAATAAAACTAACACATATTTCTAGAAATTATATAAGTATAAGCTGTAATTTCTGGGACATCGTTTAAATTAATTAACCCATTTTTTTGTGATGATATATCAACAAATTATTTTACACACCTCAAACCGTGTGATGACTGTGTTTTAAATCTGATTTGTTTTTCCAAACTGTGAAATGAATAAAACATTAGAAAATTTAGAACGACGAATAATTTCTGTCATGTGTGAAAAAATAATCGTTATGAAATCAACTAACGATATTCTCTTTATCGTAGGTAAAAATCTGGTTCCAAAACCGACGCGCAAAGGAGCGCAAACAAGTGAAGAAACGCGAGGAAGTGGTAATGAAGGAGAAGGGGGACCACGCGTCCTTACAACACGCCCAACTGCACCACGCTACCATGTTACACCACCAACAGATGATGAACGGCATGATGCACCACCATCACTACCACCAGGGGGTGCTGCAGGGCGTGCCCGAGCCCCTCGTGCCTGGCGTGCCGCCCGTGCCGCTCCTGTGACCACCACACCAACAACAATACTGTGCTCACAGTGACAACTTCGCGTAGTGACATTAATCGGTGTTCCGTAACACCGCCGCTCCTTACACACTGGACAATGGCCCCAACCGGGCGTCGCAGTGCATCCACAATACTTCGACAAATGTGTGATAAAGTCAGTGCAATCTTGTGGAATATGTTAATGTGTGTCGACTTGTAAGAACTTTAAATTAATACTCCTTGGTACTACAGAGCTAGTTACCTAATGGCTGTAAGCGGAGACACTTAACAAACTTTCTGGTTGTAAGGCTTTTTTCTATAATGAAAATCCTCTGCAATAAAATCATCTTAGTAAAATCTACTTGTTAAATCTATCATTACTGAAACAGTCTTTCCACCAGAAAAGATTACTATATTTTGTTTTAGTGCTAATTCTAGTTAACTAAGTGTTCACGCCTTATAGCTATTTCAGTACCTTTTCATTTAAATGGGTACCTACAGATTAATTAATGTAATTGTATTGAATTTTGTCACTTGACTGTAAATATAGATATAACTATATTTTTATATTATTATTACAATTAAGTATTATTAAATTGATTATTTTTAAACGTTTTATTTATTTCTCAATGCTGCAAGTGCCTTCCCAGTGATTTTAGTTAAGTAGCGTATACGAAGCGTATTATAATTGTATGAAAAGCTTCATTTGACACGTAATAAAATGATTCCTGGTGTATATTTTTTTTTCAACATAAAGTATCTCTAAATTAATGATAATTTCATTGCGAATCTCATAAGTACTTAACGTACAGCAGTGAAAAGTGCTATTAAAATGCATGATAATGATCATTGCATTTGTGGCCTTGAGAAGTAGGTGCAAATAGCTTTTACGTTCAATGAGATTATTCCTAGCTGTAATTGTTCTGTAAATAATAGCTTAAATTTTAGAATAATTTATTCTTATGTCAATTTCTATTGCATTACACGGTAAAGAATTATCACTCAATTCACAAACGACATTGTCTTACGAATTCATATATGTATGGGTAAAATCATCGTGGAGGGGTTTTATTTATAATTTTGACATAAATTGTAGGATTTTGATTGAGTTGATTTGTTAAATGATGAGTTACGATATATTATTTATTGATTGATAGATGCCCAATCCGTGGAAGTAACGTGATCGTTTATCGTTTTGTTTTGTGTTACACAACAGTTATGTATAATATTGTGGTGCTAACAATATTCATTTACGTTTGTATACTTGTATTTTGGACATCAGTTGATACATTGTGATGTAAATCATTTGTAATTTTGTGCTTGTTGTATTAAAGGTTGATGTTTGAGAATGTTTGTGGCCACATGAATTGTTAGAATTAACGCAGCACTATCACGAAACACATTTGATAAACTAAATAAATTCATGTTAATCTATACTATGTTGTATCTTTTTCCTGATCTTTGTTTCCTTCGCATTCATAACAAAGATGTGTTGTTTGAATAATTGTGATTAGTCTCGCAATGTTACTGCGCACGTTTTACAAACACGCATTTTGCTTTGTTTTAAAAAGCTTACGTAAACCTAGACTTGTGTCTTCCCGACGGCTTTAAGTTCAGATGCTTGACTTCCGGATTTATAAGTAAGTATTTAGATTAGATACTCTTTCAGCAGTAGGTAATGAAATCTCACGAATTTATTTCTCACGATTTGCTTTACGATTGATTCGTATGTGTACACTTTGTTCCAAAATACACTTGAAACTTCACAATCGCAAATAAAATCAAGGAAATAACATTACACCATGTTTTAGAAATTCTAGTTTTGATCATCTATCCGATATAATTTCTACACTTTTCTTCCATTTGAAGCATAACGATAGATGGGTAAGAACGATTACACCCAGAAATACATTTTTTACGTAGGTATTCCCTGATTTACGATCATCCTTCAGTCGTTAAGGTAATTTGCACAGTTCGTGGCGGGCATTACAATTGCTCGTACTATGATCTACATAGCTTTGTTCATATCGTCGTCGACGTGATATGAATTCATTTCTTCGTAACACACCTACTCGTACTTATGTTACTGGCTATATAGTTTAATAGTACATTATGACACGAGTGCGGTAAGTTCACTACGCTAACCGTGCCGTCTACACGTTTGACGTCTTGTCCATATTTGTATTTACTCGTTACATCAAATAATAAACAATAATTGGTCTAAGGATTTAAATAGTTTTGAAGCTGCGAATTTTATATTCAAGAATATAATCTTGCATTGATAGATATTAATTTGTTATAATATAATATGTTATTTTTCGTTATCTGGAGCTTTTGCATTCTTAAAGACATATGCCTCTAAATAAATAAATAATTAAAGAAAAAATATTAAACAGAAACATGAATGGAACATTCAAGCGCTGTCACCTAATGTGTGAGTGAAGCGGAAATGTGTAGCCTCACGTTAGATCAACGCTTACTTTGAAATTAGAACCATAATACTGACTTAACATCACTGTCAATATTGAGAATTATTGGACCAACAGGGCTGTTCACAATGTCCATTGAAAGGGTTCTTTCTTTTGGTATACATATATAAGTTCCTAATTTATTAGGAAATTTCCTTTTAAGGAATCACTTACACGTTGACCACGTGTAAGTGATAAGGAGTCATTTAAGCCATAATTTAAATTTCTCCATTATTTTTTTCTTTTTCTTACTGTTTGCCATTCGAGGGCACGTTTTCGTCTTGCTAGTACTATGGTAATTAGAAATAATTTGTTATATCCATTTAATTCTTGGCTTAAGAGAATGTATATTAACCCTCTCAAAGGAAATTACCTAATAAATTAGGACCTTAAATAGGCTCTTTTAGTCGTTTTTAATTTGATGGAACAGACTGAACACAGATTACTTTGTAATCCAAAAGATCTTAATTTTCGTTTAAAAATTAGTTTAAGGTGTAGTTTAAATTAATAATACCTATGCTCAATAAAAAAAGATGATTACAACTTTAATATCGACCTGCTGTAATATAATAAATTAATTAATTTAGTGTTGTACCTATTTATGAAAGCAGACTTAAAAAGTCACAGGTCCGATTGTGATAGAGTTTTAATTATGAAAAATAAAAATTAACCTATGAAGGCTACAATGAAAATTTATATATTCTTCCGAAAAAAAAAACGATCAATGCCTGCCTATTTGATCATCGTGAAGATAATAATGAAGCGTTTAATTTGAATTTTAATATAAAAGACTTCTCTTTTAAATCTACACAAATATTTTAAAGAGGAAAGATTTGTATTTTTGTATGTAACGAATAAACTCAAAAACTACTAGCCCGATTTGAAAAAATCTTTCACCGTTAGGTAGATACACACATCCCCGCGTAACAAAGGCTATATAACATCACGCTATGACCTATAGAAGCGGAGCATTAACGCGGGTAAAACCGCGGGGCACAGCTAGTTCTTAATAAAGCGTGTTCATCTATAAAATGAACGAAAACCCGATTCTAGAAACAAGTTTAGGTAATTTACAAAAACACAAGCATGACAAAAAAAATATTATCTTCTTCTTTCATTTGTGAGCTGAGCTGTTCCTTGTAGGTTAGGCAGCCGCAACTCTTTCTCTCTCCCTCTCTATCCTCTGCTGTCATTTTGAGCTCTCGATGCGACTTGTTTAACCATAGCATCATGTCGGTTTTCCTTTACTTCTCTTTTAGTTATACGTAATTATATTTAGCTTTATAAGACATTATTCCATAATGTTAGGCAATAATTTTAAAACTTTAATCATATTATCAAACTATTATATTTATTTAGCTTCATTTACTTCCGTACCTAATCTTTTGTTTCGTATCGACAACCCTACCTCTTGGAGCATGCGCGGGAGGAATGTGAATGCGCTAAATGTTGAGTAAACCGATGCTTATTGAGGGAATTTTGAGAGCAGCTTCAAAGGCGCCGCGTCTTGTGCCTTACATTTCACCGCCCACCCGCCGTCCGGACTTCCTACTGACCAGGAAAATAGCTGGGATACCTGTGCATATCAACATCTTTCTGAACACAAAGCTTTGTTGGTATTAATAAAAGAAGGAGACAGCGACGTAGGATCTAGGTAGGTACTGATTTTTGTGTTATATGAACTAGTCTAGAAAAACTCAAATTACATTTAGCCTCTATTAATTTTAATACATGTAATTATTTAAGATGATACTAGTATTCTATTATTATATCGCATAAGACTCGAATATTATTAAGTTGTAATAAGTTGGGATACTGAGCCTAATGGTACCATTAGGCTCAGTATTCCAACTTAATACGAACGAAACATATTAATTAACATATCGGTCGTAGCCAGGTCGTAGCCAAGTCGTAGTCAGGTCGTAGCAGTACCATTCGTATTATAAAAAAACGGAATGGTAGTTTTCCAAGCTGTGCTAGTGAGTTAGATTTTTAAGACTATCGTTCGTCTCGTCTCATCGTCGTCTTGGTTGCAAGCGCGGCTGCTGAGCTTAAGGTCCTGAGTTCGATTCCAGGGTAGGGAAAAGTGTTTTGGCGTTTTTGTGGTAGGAAGTTTTCAATAGCAGCACGGTTTTTGAAATTGTGCCCTGTTGATGGTAATAGGCTCACCACATTATGTTAGATTCCATTCGTGACGTCACTGGCGTAGTTTTTCGAAGTTAAATCGAGTGCTAGATTTTGTCCTGTATCGAAACGAACGGTACCAGTACATACCGTACGTCCGGTATCTAACTGATCTAAAACAAAAAAAAAATTTAACCTTTCAAAGAATTATTTCTTTATTGTTACAATATTAAATGGAAAAAGAATACGGTCGCGAACAGGATTCGAACCTGCGCCTCCCGGATAGATACTCCAGGCGCTCTGACCACTAAGCCATCTCGACCTCTGCTCACCACCGCGAATATTTCTTTATTGTTTTATTTATTTGAGAAGTAAAATGAAAAAATATTTGCTTAAAATGTGGATTAAATGAAGTTTGTACAATAATTTGTTTCTTTATTTATACATTTTATTATATGTATTGATTAAACCATGGTGTAGACAGCATCAAAATCCGTTCCAAGTTTAGGAGGAGTTAGCGGACTAATAGACAAACATCCGGAAAGCGACTTTGTTTTATACTATGTAGAGATGCTATAGGATTTATTCATCTACTCCTAGTGAGATTATATTGTCATGATAATTGCTTAATTTACTTACAATATTATTTTGACATAAGAAGGGAGTGTGCCTAGCCAAATTCCGAGAAGAAAAAGTTAACTTATTACTATGTAGGTGACATAGTCAATTATATGCATCATCCCTGGAAAGTTTAGGTACGAAATTTTTTATATATGCTGTAGCAATGAACCCTATAAATTGTCTTTTAATAATAAGTGAAGAACTTTGTCGATCTCAACAGCTATGATTTAACAATCTTTCACAGAACTTGGCATCCGTTTAGATCTCAATTCTGTTATCGGCAAAGTCAGCAATGCATTTAGCTTTGCACCAAACTTGGCTCCTTTTTCAAATTCATATTTGTGATTCATATTACGTGTTTTTTAGGAAACAGGTGGCATTGACTGGGTTTAAAAATACAGATTTATATAACTATTTATTAGTAATGCTACGCTCTAACTTATAGGGTAATTATCGGCCTTATAAAATATTTTATACTTTCATTTCGTAAGTAGGTACTTATTTATAAACATAATATAACATAACGTAGCATCACGCCTGTATTCCCTGAAGGGGTAGGCAGAGGTTTACACAGTCGTCGTACACACATCTTTCACCAATGCTGTTATTAAGTCCCATGTAATAGGTGGTGAGCCTATTGCCATCTACCGGGCACAATTCCAAAGTCCGGGCTACTACTGAGAATTTTCTAATAGAAAACTTCGATAACACTTTGCCCGACCCGGGAATCGAACCCGGGACCTCATGCTCAGCAGTCGCGCTTGGGACCACTAGACCGACGAGGCAGTTACAAACAACTAGGTAATATTTGTTAAATTAATTTTATTTACCTAACTATTATAAACTGTTTGAAGATAAATAAAAATTTGGTTACAATGGGACTGACATACCTTTAAATATATAAAAACCTCAATTACCTAATATAAAAAAATGTATATGTTACTGTAAAAGCTCGTATATTGGCTTACCTTAGGTTTTACCAGTAAATGTTAGGATTTATCGACATGAGTTGGTAAATGTAAGGATTTATAAAAAAAAGTCAAATTTCTCGGGGTTTTAGCATAAGAATTTAGTACATGCTAAGTTTAACGTAACATAATTGTTAATAATAAAACAACTTTTAACCGGATTAATCGCGACCACGAACACTGCAAAGTGTTCGAAACGTCAGGAAAAACAAAAAACCACACGCGATTAATCCGGTTAAAAGTTGTTTTATTATAATGTGTAGTGATCGCGCAAACCTAAGATATTACTATGTAATTGTTAATTTTGGGAATCAAACAATGAGCACTGAACATCAATAATAGGCATGTGAGCGAGCGTAACGAGCGAACTGCTCACGTCATTCCCTTCGCGTTTACATTTTTTCGACCTTACAGACGCGGAAAGAGGAGCCCGACGAAGCGGGGCTCTGCCAAACTAGCCAAAGTAGTACCTAGTTTGTAGTAGTAATTTGTAATTGACATTGTTCAACCTTGTAGAACGTTCATACTATTTGAATGACGATACGCCAAACACGTCATGACATGCTTTTTCAACATTTACCATGTCTTATCAGTTGTGGGACTGTAGGAGACAGAGTAATCGCCAAATTATCCAAAGATTCCAGAACAAAGTGCTAAGAGACATTGTAAATGCACCCTGGTATATTAGAAATTGCGACCTCCACGCGGGACCTGAATATAGAGTTCGTTGTATTCAATAATTAAGAAATATGTAGAAGCACATCAGATAAGGCATCTTCATCACGTGAATGTCCAGACTATTCAGCTCCTTGTTAATACGGATCTAGTGAGAAGACTAAAAAGGACCAAACCTTTTGAGAGAGTTTAGTGAACAGTGAGTGAGAAAAAGTGTTGAGTAATTCAATTAAAAACACATGAATAAAAAGTGTCTTCCCCTTAACAAACACTAAGAACAGTTATTTGACTAATTCTTAGAAATATTATTATTTTTTATTACCGTATATATATAAGTTAAAATTAAATTACATAATAGTCATTAGGCTAGATTTTTATATAAATAAAGTAACTTATTAGGCAATTTATAACAGGTAAAAAAAACATCCTTTGAGGTAAATCCGAAGATTTACCAAGTTTATGGTGGTAAATTTTCGGAATGATCGGATGATCACAGAACTGTTCGAACTTTTACCATTATCTCTTTTGATCGAAGAAGTAAAAAATGTTACTTTATAACAAATCAAAAGTATTGTCTCTGGTAATTAATGAGCCAACAGATTACGAGTTAGTAAATCTAAGGCTTTACTGGAAAATATTAGGATTTACCGTAGTTTGGGATTTTACAGTAACATTATATACCTATAATTGAATTGAGGAATTCATACAGCATTAATGAAGACATTGTTATAAGTGTTTTTTATTTAAAATGCTTGGATTTTTAGATCTACGATTTTTATAGAAATTGACTTACCTACATATGTCGGTGTTTTCTAAAAGAATGCTGAAACGATTTTGTTGGCATTCTGTACAACTCATTACTGACTAGGGTGTACAAATGACACATTATGTGAGTGTAACCTTGTTAGTAATCGTTTGAAATGGTCGTTTGAGGAAATAACTATAGCAGCTTTGGGCTGATCGGTTTGTTACTTCTCAGAAGACGGTGATGATCTATGCTGGACATAAGCAACGCTATTGATGCGACGATTGAGATATCCATTATGTAGGTATGTATGATATGATGTATAATATGATATATAGTTTACTAACTATAACTACAATGTATAGTTTCTTCTGTTATTCACGTTTTTCGATAGCAGCCCGCTGGTAAAGCATTGGTAGGTCTTTTATTTTCTTTAGGATGATTGAACCATCGGCTTTCCTACCTTCAAGTTAATCTAACCTATCCCTGGACGTGGTCTACGGTATTTCATAAAACATCGCCAGTTAGGTAGTACTCAACACTAGAGGGATTGTGTTTTTTATTTTGTATAATGGTTAGATAAATAAAGCTCTCTATTATGAAATAACAGATTGTCAATCCATTAAGTAACTATAAGCTGACTTACAAAGTTAACTTTTTTCTCTGAAACGGCTTAACCTAATTATAATTTATCATAAATTATGTTTCGAAGACACCTTTAGAAGTTATTTTCATTACCAAGATTGCGCCGGTATTTCTTATTCGACTATCTCTGAGTCGAAAATTAATGCCGAAACAAACCCAGAGTAAGTTAGAATTGTGAAAATGATTGATTATTATTTATCCATGTTTGTTTGATAGATATTGATAACTTCGCTTACCTACTCCAAATTAGGGAGACCTGGAAGTCTTATTAATCCCGTATTAAAATGATTATCGACTAAACATTATAAACGAGGCTTATATGATTATTAAATCGCATGGCATTTAATCTATGTTAATGGAAGTTTAATCAATACGCTTGCACTTGATGAAAGTAATTACTTCAAAATATATAACATAACATAACATAGCATCACACCTCTATTCCGCGAAGGGGTAGGCAGATATGTACACAATTGTACACCCATCATACTATATATATATCGTACATTTCACCAATGCTGTTATAAATGTCGTTTAAATTTATATGTGGTGGTGATTTCAGATTTGACAGCAGGGCAGCCACCTCAACCATTGTAGCTACAAGAAAAGTTCTTAAAAGACATAACAACATAACATAGCATCATGCCTGTATTCCCCGAAGGGGTAGGCAGAGGTGAACTTAGTTGTACACCCACATTTCACCAATACTGTTATTAAGTCCCATGTAATAGGTGGTGAGCCTATTTCCATCTACTGGGCATAATTCCAAACTCCGGGCTGCTATCAAGAATTTCCTAATAGAAAATATCAATAACACTTTGCCCGACCCGGGAATCGAACCCAGGACCTCATACTCAGCAGTCGCGCTTGGGACCACTGGACCAACGAGTGAAAGACAGCACCTAAATATTGGAGTTAATACAATTTACATTTACAGATTTTGAAATAAATTGCACCTTCAGATCTTCTTGTTTATTTGACACCCATCAAACTGAACAATTAAAACATAAATCAAACCTTGAAAATGGAAAATGTAGTGTATTTTGATTATATAAGTACTTTGAAAACAAATGTAATAATTATTTAGTCCAAGTAATTTATGAGTAGGCGAACATGAATGTTATAAACAACAGTGTGTACAAGTCTCCGACCACCGCGACGTACCCACAGCGTCTCCACACAGAGGCCGTTCTTCAAACAAAGCTTCACATGTTTGCTCTCACCCTGCTTTGTTTGCCCTTTGACAGCAGTCTCACAGGTCGTTAACACGTCACGCCTAACTGCACCGAACATAGACCTGTAAGTAATCATGTATTGAATCATCACAAACGTCACTAAACCATACAAACAAAATACCTATCATGTACCGGAAATAGTTGAAGAACATACATCAATGCGTGTCCGCCGAAATGTAGACTCATAAATTAGTAACAACCTTGACGCAAAAATTACAAACCTCACAACTTGTTTTTGTTTTAATAGTTGAGGATCAACGATTGAAATGATTTCCTTGTAATTCTATTTGCTTCATAATAGAAATATACCAAATAAAGGCGTGAATAACACGTAAGTAGATAAATAATCAGTTGTTATCGTGTGCATTACATTTAACTAGGTGGGTTTAATCCTGTTGATTTGATATCTTGATAAAGTCTGGATTATCGGCGAACATGAAAGCGCCTAAATTAATTTTTAATCCAGCTTTCCCTCCGTGACTTGGTCATATCTTGTCTACGTAGGCACACAAGTCGTTGATACGAACCGTGCGATATCAAGAGTACCGCCGTGCGGTGCCCTGCGCCCGCGCCGCTCCGCACAACGGCCATAAACTACACTCAAGACATGTTCATTAATTAAAACCTAACACAATTTTATGGCATCTATACGTATTTATTAATTATTAGACATACCGTGTTTTGTTAAAGTGAAAATTACATAAGAACAATTAAATTCGGAACAAAGGATAGAATATAACTTAATTCGTAATGGGTTAAAACTATTGGGATAGTTGATATGATTTACCAGGAAAGATTTTCACTAAATTGTTATTTTAATAATTGCTTGTATATAACGATGCGATTTGGCGTCTCAAATACAAAAGGCATGTAGGCATGAGTACGTATTAAAACATCAAAACCCAATTGATCCAAGCTTCTTGGGCGATGTGAAAAACATAATAATATTAGTAATTTCACAGTGTAGTAGGTTAAAAGTTAACACACGTTAAAAGTAACCAAGTACTTAAATTAATTTACGTTTCGTTTTTCTTACTGCCTGCGTCTTCGCCTGCGTGATTTCAGAATTGTGTTCTACCGTGATTAAAAGTATCCTATGTGTTAATCCAGGTTATAAACTATATATGTGCCAAATTTCATCTAAACTCTTTCAGAAGTTATCGTGTGAAAGAGTAAGAAACAACCATCCATTCTTACTAACTTTCGCATTTATAATATTAGTAGGATTGTTCCTTTGCCTCTCATAAATGCACGCAATATTAACGACGAAAATATCATATGAAGTTTGTATCAGTACCGTTTTGATTAGATATTCTACAAATTCCATGATATTTGCACCTTTGCAATTTTTAACTGTGCCTTATATACACCATAGGAAAGACCATTGCAGAAAATATATATAGGTACCTTTGCATTGTTAATTCCTATTTAATTCTATTTATTCTTCTTTCTGTGTTTATATAAAGTTTTTAATAAATAAATAAATAGTAATAAGTAAGTATGATGAATAAAATGATAAATTGAAAATAGGTTTATTTAATAATTTAGTACTTATTATAGTGTTGTATTATATTATCCATATTTATATAAATCAACATGTATAAATTATAGTACTAATGTACCAACATTAAAATTATAAATTTTTACGTTTTTTTTTACAGAAAATATACATAACAATAGATACATTTTAAGAAAAATGTATGAACTTATATGTTTTAAGTGTAACCATGCACTTACCTACATATATTTCTTGCTGACTTGTTTCATAGAATTTAAGTGCAACATAAATGGTGTAAACCATGGTTTCTCAAAGTGGGGTATGCGAACCCTTAGGAGTTCGCCATGTGATGGTAGGGGTTCATGGAGCTATGAGTTTGAGAGTGTAAACAAATAAAAAGATTTGTTATATTATATCCTTACAAAATATGCTATATATATAAAATCTGATAAGTTTACAGGTCCAAAGCCCATTCGATCCTAATGTCACCTTTGTGGCTTTGATTACGTCGTAATTACAAGTTGCCAAACAATAGATTATCTTCTTTGTTGACGTTATCTACTATCACGCATTATTTTATTGTTCTAAAAAGATACAAGCTTATACCTTAGGGTTAAATGTCTTAGATACGATAAAACAGCTATAATAGACAGTGAGCACTAAATAATACCGTATTTTGTTCGTGAGTCACATTTATCAAGATATTTAATTAAATAATCCTTACGTCCGTCGTCGTACCCGAGATAGTTGAAAAAAATTATGAAACTGATGTTGAAATGAACGGAGTAATATATTAAGTATTTTTCAGGATTTATTATTAAGGTAAGTAAGCAATCTGTGTCAACCGAAAGTCCATTTTAGGTTTCATGCACTAACAGATTTAGGGAACTTCACTCTCTGATTTTAGACAATTTTTGTCGGTCGAAAATATTCATCATCATATCAGCTGGTCGACGATGTTTCTACTGTACGCCTCTAACATGACTATACCTATACACTATCGAGTACGTATACTACGAAAAATCAATAGTTTAGAACTTATGACCTTTGACTTGGTACTGGCTAGTGGTATGAATCACTAGCTTATAGGTACGCATTATGGAATGTATTTCCAAAATGGTGTACTCTTCATTCTCACAGTCCACTAGGTATTTTTTCAAATTAAAGATGAGTTCATGCGTTAGAGAGTTTGAAAGATTTTTCTGTATTAAAATTTGCAATTCATAGAAAAATCTTTAAAAATATTGGTTGCATTAACAAGAGCGTTCAAGCTCAATTAAAAATGAACTCTAAATAATTTTAAAACACAACCGTCGTCGGTTCTTTTGAAACAGAATACATAATATTATTCGTCGGATTTGCTACTTTCGCCCAACAACTTACCTACCTTGAGAAGTTGAGACATCTGCAATTCACACTGAATTTTAAATGAGGTTCTCTGTAGGCAGCTTTGCATTGTAATATCCATAAAATTGAAAATGTATTAAGCATAGCCTCGTAAAATTAAACTATGTTATTTCCAACTTAAAGTTTTTTGAAACCAAAATTATAAGCAGAAAAGAATATCTACTTAGTTTAAATATTTTCTGTATTCTTTCTTTCTTTATTTAACTAACTTTTAAGTTAATTGGTAAACATTCCTTTTTATTTCTAGTTTTCTAGGTAGGGAAATCTTGACTACATTTTTTTATTAGTTTTCAAAGGTCTTGTATAAACTTATAATCTTAGTAGTTATTAATGCGTAGTATAAACTATTAGTGTGTATGTATACGGCACAATATAGATACAATTAAATAAAAACGTTAAATATAATCGAACAAACTGCTTTCGTTTATTAACATACACCGTCCGGGTTATACCATCAAGATCAGATTTTATTTGAGGTACACCTACCTAAAACGGGTCACTTTGGAAGTGGCATCGGTCATTTAGGTTTTTAATAACACGAGGCATGAATATGTGATGCGATTTGACGCGGACCAAGATTTATATTTATAGCACTTTTAATTTATGACCCGCTATAAAATACGTCGAAACTCCGTCGATCGATAGTCGTGTAGGTGCCTACCTGACGATGGCGTCGTTATATCAAATATACAGGTACCTAATACAGGTTCAAATGTATTCCTTTTATATATTTTTTAATACGTTTTAATCTCGTTTGGGGATCAATATTATACTTATTATTATTTGTGGAGAAACTTATTATGGAAAGCTTTTTTGGGCAATATTTTCCTACATTGCAAGGAGTTGGGAGTACCTTACGAGGTAACTGCCTCATTAGTCTAGTGGTCGCAAGGTTGACTGCCGAGCGGGCTCGATGACTGGATCGGGCAGATTTTTCTGTGAGAAAATTCTCAGTAGCAGCTCGGAGTTTTGAATTGTGCCCGTTGATGGCAATAGCCAACCTCTTCTTATTCTGTCTTTCTGATGACTTCCATTAGAAACTTTTGTACGTTATTAAGCAAATATGTATCAATGGAACATCGCCCACACCTGTAATACGTAACTGCATATAAAAACAATAAAATAAAGCGACTGACAAGTAAATGGAAGATAATAACAATTACACTTTATAGTTATTGTTCCAAGAATAATAGTATATCTGTATATAATAGTAGCATATAGATAACATTTTTATGTTTATGTAACATAATGATGTTCGTAGGTCATTCGTAATAGAATTTCCTAGTACTGAAACAGTAACTGGAAGGTCTTGGCCTCACTCTTGAGATGAGGCGAGGCAATTGTTGAACTGACTTGCAATGACAACAATATATTTCCATTGCTATTGAAACCTAGTTCGGTAAATATCCCACGGATCTTGCATTTTCGAATTTCTTTCAAAAAACCTATAACCAGTAAACTAGACTAGCTAGATCATAACAAGGATTATTTCGGAGGTGCAGATTCTAATCCAATCCTGCTCAGGACCTTATTTTTAACCGACTTCCAAAAAGGAGGAGGTTATCAATTCGGTTGTATTTTTTTTTTATGTTTGTTACCTCACAACTCCGTCATTTATGAACCGATTTCGAAAAATATTTTTTTATTTGAAAGGATTTACTTTCAGATTGGTCCCATTTAAATTTTATGAAAATTGGTTTGGTAGTTTGGTATTTAAATCAAAATAACTTAAAAATAATACGTCGTCCAAGTAAACGAAATGGTGTATTTTGCTTTCTTGTGACTTTCCGGTGGTGTTTACGGTCTCTAGAATAGTTCTAATGAACTGCCTATTTTCCAGCTTCATCATCAGATGATGATGATGATGATGATGAAACCGGAAGATAAGCACCGGAAATCCGTCATATTTTTTTGCTATTTAATACTTTTTAGTGTAAGACCGCATTCTCAAACATCTCTTTTTACACGAGTGCCCAAAAACGGAGTGTATATAAGTATGTATGTATGTAAGTATGTTTGTGAGTTTCTTTACCTATTCCACCATAACTTCTAAATACCTGAACTGATTTCGATTTATGGGGTATCGTTAGAATCCTTACACTGTCCCGTGAGTAACATACGCTAGTCAGATTTTAATTTAATTTTTAATTTATTTCATCTTGTTTTACGCAGTTCATTACCTACTCTCTTTTGAAATAGTCTCAGATCTAGATTTCCTACTTTGATATAGGTGTTTCTCCCCTTCTTTGCTCTTCTCAATTAAATGGCCCCTACCCATATGGACAGCGCGTTGAGTAGGTTTACCTATATTCACTTCCGATAAATCAGTTATGGAACGCAAGATTCACTAAAAAGTAAGAAATAAAATAATTTTTAACAAAAAATAGAACCGACTCCAAAAATAATATACAATTATTATTATTTTTGGAGTCGGTGCCCGTAATGGATAATAAACGTGTAAGTACATTCATGAAGTAGCGTATTACGTTCGCTTTAGGCAGTTCTTATGTTCATTTGTAAATAGGTGCAATTAGGTATAATACATTATCGTAATAATAATGATGGTTAATGTACCTTTAAATATACTTTGCAAATTTAGGAAACTTCCTAAATATTTTTAAAGTTTGTCTGGCACCGACTCCAAAAATAATAATAATTGTATATTATTGTCCTAATAAATTGATATTATTCAGAATCCTCTAAAATTAAAAAAATATTTTTATATAGGTACATTGTAGTAAGTAAATAATGCAATTATTTAATAACTTTTTAGTGCAATTTTACATAACAGAAAGATTTTTGGAGTCCGTTCTATTTTTTATTAAAAAATATTTTATTTTCTATCTACACTAATAATACTATGAAGAGGAAGATTTGTATTTTCGTATGTTTGTAACGAATAATCTCAAAAAAGCCCGATTTCAAAAATTCTTTGACCATTAGAATGCTACATTGTCCCTGAGTAAAAAAGGCTATATTTATTACTAGAAAATATTAGGGATCCCTACTAAAACTTCAATAATGTAACCCAAGGTGTAAAAAATTTAGCCATAAAAAGGCTTTCATCGCATGTGCTGCGGAAACTATTAATGATATAACAAAAAAATGTTCTACAATATTAAAGAATATATCTACAAAAAACTTTGCGATACTATATGCCCAACTATTGTTTTTATGTACCTAATCGTTTTTACATTTTAAAAGTTGATAGAAATGCCGACCAAAATCGGACCATGTTATCCATATCTACCGTTATATTAATCCATTTCGTATTCAAGACTGTTTCATTACCTGTAGATTATAAATGGCCCGTGCGAAGCCGGGGCGGGCCGCTAGTCTTACATATTTTCGTGCTATCAAAATTACCTACATATACCTAGTAGGTTTGGCAAGTAGTAGTTCCATGCAGGCTCCAATGAGTCTGACACTCTGCAGTTTATTTTCAATAAAAAAAAAATCGAAATGGTAAGTGACGGTGTGGCCGAAGACGTAGATCCAGAAGAAACATGTTCACTCCAGCCTCGAATATGCCTAGATTGTATTTCTCAGGAAACACGTAAGATTTTAGGTATACTTTAAGGAAAATATTATTACAATATTAAATGGAAAAAGAATACGGTCGTGAACAGGATTCGAACCTGCGCCTCCCGGATAGATACTCCAGGCGCTCTGACCAACTAAGCCATCTCGACCTCTGCTCACCACCGCGAATTCTTCTTCCATATTTTAACACGTCTTATGGCGACGTCATTGCAATCAATTCAGTACTTACAAGTGACCGAACCGACACGACTAACTTTGCAGTTAATACAATGTCGTAAAGAATGCAATTACCTTAATAATTCAAGATATGTCTTTGAAAAAGCATTAACGCATGCTTAGCGAACTCTAAAGTTACAATATTAAATGGAAAAAGACGTCGCCATAAGACGTGTTAAAATATGGAAGAAGAATTCGCGGTGGTGAGCAGAGGTCGAGATGGCTTAGTTGGTCAGAGCGCCTGGAGTATCTATCCGGGAGGCGCAGGTTCGAATCCTGTTCACGACCGTATTCTTTTTCCATTTAATATTGTAACTTTAGAGTTCGCTAAGCATGAGTTAATGCTTTTTCAAAGACATATCTTGAATTATTAAGGTAATTGCATTCTTTACGACATTGTATTAACTGCAAAGTTAGTCGTGTCGGTTCGGTCACTTGTAAGTACTGAATTGATTGCAATGACGTCGCCATAAGACGTGTTAAAATATGGAAGAAGAATTCGCGGTGGTGAGCAGAGGTCGAGATGGCTTAGTTGGTCAGAGCGCCTGGAGTATCTATCCGGGAGGCGCAGGTTCGAATCCTGTTCACGACCGTATTCTTTTTCCATTTAATATTGTAACTTTAGAGTTCGCTAAGCATGCGTTAATGCTTTTTCAAAGACATATCTTGAAAATATTATTCTTCAGTTGCTACACTGATTCAAATTTTCTATTGAAATTATCAGAATGCGTCGAAAATTCGCGTCGGCAAACGACTTGGATGGGTGATCACTAAAAACGTTAACGCCTAAGGCTTTTCGTACTCCAGAAGACATGTTAAGATTGTAATTTCTGGCTGTTATCACGTCGGCTATATCTGTGTTGTGGGTACCGCATATATCTGACGTAAAGTAGTTACTTAGAATTGAACAACACTGACGGACGATGACGGATGTTGGCTTCTAAAAGAACAAATTCTAACATAGCATCATATAGTATCCCGCCTGTAGTCCCGGTACACCCACATTTCCCGTATGCTGTTAAGTCCAGTGTAATAGGTGGCGAGCCTATTGCCATCTACCGGGCAAAATTACAAACTCCGGGTAGCTGCTTAGAATTTTCTTACAAAAAACTCAATAACACTTTGCCCGACCCGGGAATTGAACCCAGGACCTCATCGCATTGCTTGGGATCACTAGAATAATTAGGCAGAATAAATTCTAGAATAAATAATGTTCATCAACGCTATCAAGGCATTAAGGCAGCGCGGCGCTCATAACCCGTTGCAGATGTGGTTGGTAAGTCAGGACCTGATCAACTTTTGATAGTAAATTGGCTATTCATAAGAAATATTTTTTACTGATATAAGGCAAGCGTATACCGAAATATTTAACAGTTCATTTTAAACTGTTATTGTAATAAAGCTTAATGGTAAGACGCCAACGTAAACAATGTCGGTACGTAAAAAGAAAAACTCGGCCAAAAATAGGCGCAACATTAGCACGTGATCGTTTTGCAAAAACTTTGGAGGCGGGCGGCAACTCAAAGGAGTTTCATCGTCAAAGGGCGTCCGAGTCAAAATATGTACAAACGCAGACCGTAATGGCCTAAACAATAAAAAAGTGGATATCTTATTTAAGTATTAACAATAAGCGGACCCGCGTTTCGTGCGGAGCTGGCCAGGACAATGGTGAGTTTTACGAGGTTGTTAAAGCAGCGTCTTTGTCCACGATTCGGTCAATAAACGTAGCTGAGCGGAGCCGGCCTGCGTGCCTATAGAAAAATAATGGTTCAGTTGAATTTCAAATTGATCTCACGGAAAATTTTAGCTGCCTGTCTCTACTCTATATTATTTAAGCCATTATATGATTCAGGTTATTTATTGTACTTAACACATTCCCAAATGCGTAGAGGGTATTGGATATTGAATATTAAAATGTGTATAAAAATAAATTATTGTTGAAGCTAGAAGAAGGCAACAGTATTTTTTTTCAATAAATACCTGTCTTTTGATGTAAGAGCCCCACACTTATCTGAAATAACAAAGAATTAAAATAAATGTATTATATCACACAAAACCATAGAACACTTAGAGATAAAACGTAACAAACAACAAAAAAATCTAAGCTAAATATCATCAAAACATAACAATCAATACTTATTTTTAAGGCCGACAACATAGCCCTCTATGCAGTTATCTCTCAGTCGTCCTCTAATTGCTGTATATCCTGAGCGAAACGTATTTAGAACATGTTACCATGACTGATATTGTGAAAACAAAAAAGTAATGTACCTATTACAAAAACCCTATGGTGTGGTTTCCCTAATAAAATTAATTAAAACTCACACAGTATTAGATATGCTACGTTATGGATGTCATAACGTACTCAGTACGATGTTAATTTTGAAGACTCCACCACGTTGAATCTGGACTCATCAGCTTTTTGTCGAAATCTTGAGGGAACACAGAATACTATATATACCAGCACCAAATTAGAAGGCTTATGCGGTCTATACCTAAGAATAAATTTATGTTTTTAGCATGGAAAAACCACGAAATCCAGAATGCGTGATTTACGTAGAAGAATATCTAAATTCTTGGCAGTCGACGTTTAAGACAATGTTAGTCGGTAACGGAACAAAGGTTGCTACCTGCATTACCCGCTTCGCCGCCTAGATATTCCATACGCACCATTTGTGAAGTCAGAGTCAGTCCTATTGTTTGAAAGCTGCGAACTGCGGGAAAATCCCTTGCAATGATAAAAAAAACCATTGTACTAATTGGTCAAAGAAAGCCGACACAATGCAGTGCGGAGAGTCGAACCTTATCGACACTGGTACAGATAATTGACTTATTTGTTATGTATATTCAAGTGAAATAATCTTTTTAGTGAACATTCAAAGAAGGCGGAATTCGGCAAGGGTTACTTGTTTGTGTGAGCTTAATTGTCCGCAAACAAATGCTTACGGGATTAGCCAGAAGAGTTGAGCAATTGTTAGATGTTCTTAGGAATATGGTGTTTTGAATTATTCTAGAAACTTTGAGGTCCATTTTGAAACAAACCACTTTTATTGTGATCCTTAGTTATATTCCTTTTGCATGAAAATTTCGTAAGTATTTATTTCTAACTAAAGACAGAGCGCAACTTATCTTTAAGAAAATAGGGTTTCGAAGTTCACTTTTGAGGAAATTTTGACAAAACGGTAATGCTGACAAAACGCAGTGAACAAGCATAGTGCCAATGACTTGAACTTTGCACTGCAGTGGCAATATTACAAGCTGTACTTAATCATCCATGTTTCTGATAATGTGGCATTTTTATTTTGTGTAGGTGTTGATATTTTGTTCAACCCCTTTTATAGCCTTTAGATTACACGTTACTGCATGTGATAAAAAATACTTCATTTCTTCCTTGGCGCTACATTGATTTTGGCAATTTGACTCACTCATTATGAGTAGCCTGATATTTTCATAATGACAGTAAAGTACCTAAGGAGTTGCGGTATCCATTTACCTATATTTACAATCGAACGTACAGATTTTACAAGTACATAGTTACGTAAGGAAAGGAAACCACTTAAATTTTAATAAGAGCAGCGATTATGCGCCATAAAAAGCTGTAAATATGTAGTTAGCCAGGTTCCCTGACTGCGGGCAATTTGCAGCGGCCCGCCCCGCGTGCGTGAGCAACTACCAGTATCAATGCTTATAATTGCAAATCATAAGGAGCCCTTCCAATAAACGTATATGTAGATAGATTTATATAATTTAATAGCTAGCCACTATGAGGTAGATAATGTTTAATGATAAAAACATTTAATCTATGGCGTAATGGTATTTAACCTTTTTATATTTTTACTAGATGCAAGAGAATTAATTGATTTGTATGTGTCTATACATATGTCTACGTGAAGAGGCGAGGAAACGCGGCTCGTTCCCTTGAGCAGAAGATGTATCACTTGGACTAGAGCCGAAGGCGTCTCTTGGAGGCGAAAGACTGAAATCTATCCCTAAGTAATGTCTAAGATCAAAAATTCTCAAACGTCATGGCTGCCTAACATAAGTAGTACCTACTAAAACTTTTTTCTTTAATGTAGGTATATAAAACAATATTCAATTTTAAACTTTCAATATATAACGGATGTGCATTTGTCTTTAGTTTAAGTTTTATATTTTTAATTTATTTGTAATTATGTATTATTTCATATAAAAATATCCTGTTGCGTATATTTTTGTCGTAATGAAATCTCACTGATTTTGTTGCATTTCTGTTATATGATGTTGATTAACGTAATAGGAAGTGGAAACGTAATAGAAGTAGAAGATAACTAACTACTTTCTATCTTTCCGACCTTAATTAAATTTTTACAGTAGGAAACACTCTGAAAAGGAGTGATGTCGAGATAACTGTTGTCGATCAGTTGTTGGTGAACCGGCTACATAATCATCTACGTACAATTATCATGCAACATTGTATTGAATATATGCAACTGAGAATAATAATTATCTTCATAACAAGTAACACCTTTCAACTCCGTCAGGAAGTGATTAACACAAGTTCTTGAGACCTCTATAAGATCTGCGAACAGTTAAACATATGTATTTTGTGTTTTGAAGATGTCGGAACCTATAACTATATTTGGGATGTGATTTATGGGATAAACTGTCCTCCTAATATTCAGGAACTAAATCAGAAAACAAATAAAAAACTATATAACGCGCACATTATGCAAACAAGCATATTATAAATTAGGAGACTACATTGATGATATAAATGCTTGGAAACATGTCCAGACCAGTACAGCCCATCTGCTTACTAATCTATCTCAATTTTGTCAGGCATATAAGCAATACATATTATTGTTAAATATTATATATAAAAAAAGATAAACAACTCTTAAAATTGTTATTAGACTCTTATCTACTTTAATGTAAATGTCAGCATCATGCAGCCATTAACGTGACTTGAGGTCTGGTAGTTTGAGATGTCATACTCACATAAATGTCTTACTGTGGTGGCGTATGTGTTGGGTCATTCTGTTCCCTTAAATATGGTTGAGCTGAGCGATGCTAATATATGCGTGATACTAGTGAACGGGTGCCACAAGTTGGGACTGGTCAGCTCAAAACTACCAAGACTTGTAACTATTATTACAATTTTGTATCTTCTATAGTACCTACGTGTACAACTATATCTGCATCGTTATCACAATGTCTTTTTATCTTCATAAATATACCAAAATTATTGTAACACAACATTTTAAAAGAGTAACCATGGAGTTACTTGCCCGTTCTTCTCCATAGGAATCTACATTTTAAAAACTTACTTTTTAAAGTACCTTTATATGGTCTAATTGGAATAAATGATTTGACTTTGACTGGAATTCTTGACAAATTATTCAATATTATCCGCAGAGTCCTTCCTGTCAATTTTGTAAATATTTAGTCGAAGGTGTTATGATTGCTGATACAACAGATTAAATAACACCACTTTCTGGAAAAGGTAATATTTACCTATGAATCGGATACACTCCAAAACCGTAATTAATATCAACGTGGCCACTCGGGAAGGAGAGTGTAATACCTACTCAAAGATTATCGTTACATAAACACACACATAAACATGATATATCTACAATATCCACGTGAATGCTGATATATAGAGGGTAATTTTACAGCGAGCGGCCAACAAACAATAAGGTGTGATAAGGAGATTCGGCGGCGCTTTTCATGTGTCGCCTTTGTCCGAGTTTAATCCGCCGCCCGAGGCGCGCCGCCGCCCCGCGCTTGCGCGAGCGCACCGCGCTTTGCCCCGCCTACGCGCTACGCGACGACCCGTAGACCTTCTATAAGCACAAGATTTCATGTTATAAAATTCTTATACCTGATTTAACATTCTGTTGCCTGATTTAGATCAGAAGGGATTATTGGGTATGTGTTGGGTTATTACGTACTTTTAATGGCTTGCATAAAGAGATGTTCCCTTATAAGCAGCAATTTTTCCAGTCGAAAAGTAAGCGGTGTCAGTACTAAGATTCATTTGATGTATCTTTATTGGATGAAGGAAATACTAATAACCAAAATATAAACAAATCAAGATATTATTAAGTTGGTATTAGTAGCTACATATTAAATATCTAATATCTAAATTCTTGCTCTAATACGTACTATACGACCTAATGTCGCACGTCAAAGTTTTACTTTATTTTATTGCTACATTAATTTTGTAACTGCAACTCGTAAATGTACGTACTAAAGCCTTCATATATTTGGTGATTTTAATAAAGTTTTTATTGGTGTTTAATTAGCGTTGGTACGTGAATGCGCCGACATAGATACATCGAGAGTCATCTGTGTCAAGGCGAATATCTGTTTACGGTGTTTACCTCGGAGTTAATCGTGTTCAATATTGAGTCGCTAAATCCCAATAAAGTTGGTCATTCACCGATTTCACGGTTCGTAATTAGTTTAGACGCGCCGACTGATTGTTTTGAAACTAGACGAGTTTTACGTGAAACAATGATTGGTGCGTTTAGTGCGTACGGCAGTCCATAAACCGAGGTGACGCCGTTTTGTTCCAAGCTGGGTTTTTTATTGTGCACTGTATAAATTTATGGAATCATCATCGAGTTGTATGGACTCCTCTATGCGTTCGCAGCGTGGGTCCATAACCATTACGGATTGTATTTTATATACATTTATTTACACTTGTTAACGTGCCGTAGACACGAGATCTTTTCTTCGGAACTTGTTTTGATTGCTTCAGTTCATTCAACTTTATGAACTGATTCCAGTGGACTAATATAGCTGTGCCTACGATGAGATTAACGGATTGGACAATTTCCTCTATTTAATCCTCTTAGTAGAATTAAGTAAGGTTAAGTGTAACATGACATGGTAGTGACTGAGCTACAAATAAATCGTGTTAATTCTTACCTTAACAAACGACCTACATATATCACTTTCAAATTAGTACGTATGCACTGAAAGCTAAAGCAACATTTTGGTTTGATTTCATTAAAGAGATTGTATATAAAAATTATGTAGGTATCTACTTATTTACCTTTAAACCTTGTTGGTATAAATAAGGAAACGGTCACTAATGTCTCATGTTAAGCAGTAGGCAGTTACAAGTCCATATGAAAAGGGATTTTCCATTCCACGTACGAAATTGAAAAAAGTTAGGTAAGACTTCAGCTTACATTCATGATGTTACAATTTGATAAAGATAAATTTTTAATTAAATTTCTTTATTAATTAGATTGATTAAAAAATATTGATCATGAGATTACGAATAATCCTTACTCAGATTTTGTACTGGTTAATGCAAAGCCTATTGCTAAAATACCTATGTACTGAAGAGAGTGCACGTTTTCATCATCTTTGTTCTTGAACTTTTCGAATGGATTTTGAATGGTTCAAATCCTATCTAGAAAATAGAACACAATTTGTAGAAATAGAATTCCATAATAATAAAACTAACGATCTTCAAAATTACCGCTCTGACAGTAAAACAATAAACGCCTCAATACCACAAGGAAGTGTTATTGGGTGCCTCCTTTTTCTCCTTTACATAAACGACCTTCCAAAAATCATAGAAGGACCTGGTCTTTGTGTTTTATTCGCTGATGATATTTCGTTTATAACTCCCTGTCACGATATCACTAACATAAAATCTACACTTAATAATATCCTAACAAAAACAATAAACTGGATGAAAGCACACAATCTGGAAATCAATTTTGAAAAAACTAAAACAATAGCATTCCACACCCGTCAAAAAACGCCACTTTCTTTAAATTTCTCTTTTAACAACCATAAAATAGAACAAGTTAACGAATTTACATTACTAGGTGTAACAATAGACACAAACATAAATTGGAAATCACACATACTGAAAATAAAATCAAAACTATCAACATTTTTGTATGCTCTCCGGGAAGTTAAAAAGACTACGGACCAAAAAACCGCTCTAACCACCTACTACGCCTATGCGCATGCATGGCTGAACTACGGTGTAATAATGTGGGGAAATAGCACCGACGCACCAGCACTATTCACAACTCAAAAAAAGTTAATTCGCATCATAGTTAACATAGAACAGACGGACAGCTGCAAACCACACTTCATAAAATTAAACACTCTCACTCTACCCTCTCTATACATATTGGAAATTTATAAATTTGCACACACACACAAAGAATTCTACAGCACACGCGAAGACATACAGACAAGATACACACTTCGACTGAAAAAACGCCTAAACCTACCATCATCCCGATTACAAATACATGCATCTAGCCCACTAGTCATGTCAATCAAAATTTACAATAAACTACCTGAGACACTAAGAAATGAAAAAAAGATACATATATTTACAAACAAGTTAAAAAAACTCCTTTTACGCAAATGTTATTATAGCGTCAATGAGTACCTAGATGATAAAAATATAGTTTAATTCATATTACATCCCTAACTATTGTAAATTATATAAAAACGAAAAATTAATAAATAATTCTTTCCTATCTATTAAATACTAATTTATAATGTAAAATTTCTATTTTATCAATGTGTATTAACGATTATGTAATGCCTTTTTTTTTTGCTGTGCCCTAACAGGGTCCATAATTTGTACCTAGCTTTAAGCCTCTTCAACATCTTTTGTAACATTATGGAATGCAAATAAATATATGAATATGAATATGAATATGAATGTAACATATAAGCAACGAATTATTCGTAAATTATAGAAAATATGTTGAAACATTTGAATTATAGGCAAATGTTTCGATATTACATCCGATTTCGATGTCCTTAGTATAAACGCAGAAATACTCTTATAGTTAAATCTGATCTGTATTATTATTCATATTAAGATTTTTATACATATCTAAGTTTCCTTTGATTTCAACCAAATTTAGTAAAGTATAGGATTTCTTACGAATAAAACCAGTATTGTCAACAGTGTTATTACATAATGTAACTAAAAATTTTATTCCTAAATAGGAAGTAAGTATTTTTGAGAAATTAATATTTCCCTTTGACTATGCGAATGCGTGATCCAAACTGGACCACTGTTTGAGTTTTATTAGAAGTGATCCTAATTCCTTTTTAGTATAATTTTTGGTCAAGCAGTGGTTCTGGTTCGTTTTACATGCATCAGAGCCAGGTCTTCCAACTACCTGTTTTTCCATTAGAATCCTTGAAGATTGGTAACATTTCAACAATTCCTTGACATTGCAGATGTAAGCACTATAATAAATATTTAAAAAAGCACTCTGTACCAAACCATTTTAGACGTCTATGTATAATATATGAGTTCAATAATTAAATATTAAATATTTATTGCAAGATTATATACATATATAAAGAAAAACTTGTAGATTTTTTTTTATCGAATCCAAGGCACGCATCACTGACTTTTAGAATTGATTGTATTATAAATTACCTAATTATCACTTGCTTGAAACGGTGAAGTAAACCATCGTGAGGAAACCAGCAAATTTAGAAATATTCTCGATGGTGTGTTAAGCCATGTCAGTGACCTACGGGTGGTCTGAACTCTGAAACTAGGTTGTTCATCAACCATACGTTAAGAAGAAGAACCTAACCTTAATATTGAGGCATCAAATCCACAAAGTCTATGACAGCACCTTACCCTTTTTTTTTTTTTTGAGTGTGAAAAATCCATCATGGACGCTGTGCCGGACTCCTACCGACTAAAAACCACACGGTCCTACTCCCACCTTTACCGAGGACCCGGGTTCGTTGCAGCAATCACCGCGACCCCGGCAGGTTATGGTACACTCCAGGTTTGTGCAGGCCGGCCACAGTTAGCCTGAACACCTTCCTATGTCACGCGTGTGGCCGTCTCGGCCTGCTGCCTCGTGGCTGGACTGCTGATCAGGCGGCGAACCACCCATAGCCGCCGCCCTCAGTCCACGGCTCACGGTGGCCGGAGATCTTTGAGGCGATCTTTCCGGCGCCTGGCTCGCCTTCTGCGGCAGGGATGAGCGGGGTTTGCCTCTCTCTCCCTTAACGCCGCCTCCTTCGCGAACATCACCTCCTCGCAGAAGTTGGCGACGGCTCCCCATGCGCTCTCACTCCCGACCATGTGTCTAATCACGGACGGAAGCGAGAGATCACCCGCCCTTACTGCCCCGATGAGGTCGTGGCGCTGCTCAACCCAAGCTGGGCACACCTCCAGCGTGTGCTGCGCCGTGTCCTCGGGGCAGTTACCGCAATGGTGGCATCTCGGTGTCGGCTCCCGGCCTATGCGACGCAGATACTTCCCGAAGCACCCGTGGTCCGAGAGCATCTGCGTCATCCGGAAGCCGAGGGCGCCATGTCGCCTCTCCAGCCACTCTTCCATTACGGGTCTTACCGCCGCTCTTGCAGCGTGCCCTACAGCACCTTACCCTAGAAATATGAAGTAAAAAGAAAACAATGAAGTCCTCTCTAATTTGAAAATAAAACAACAAATTTACAATCACGGGCATAGGTTTTTTTTTCAGTTTTACTAAGAGAAGATGTTGTTAGTTTGCCATCCTAGTACATACACATGTAAGGCAAAAGTTGAGCTTTTTGCAATATTACTAAAGTACACGCACTTTAGTAATTTTGCTTAAAATGTGTAGTTGTACAAAGTGTGATTTTATATGGGTAAATTACTTAATTATTTTTAATGGAATGAACATTGTTATGGACATAGATGAAGTAAAAGAAGAAAGATGTGTCAGAATATCGTAGCAAATGAAAATCTATAGTTTCTACCTACCGTAATAAGTAACAGGCGTGATTGTTGTATGTATTCATGTTTTTGTTATATTCAGTGTTTGCTGACTAAAAATGTATCACTAAAATACTTCATAACACTAAAGTACAGCGAATCATTCAACATTATACATGTAGTGTCGCCATATTTTCCAGCAATGAGTTGGCTATTAATTAGGTAAATAAAGTAGAGACAGTTCAATTTTTTATAAATATTAAATTATGTACCGAAACATCAATTATGTCTCAATATAGATATGGTTTAATTAAACAGGATAGATTAATACAGAACGATAAAGTTTAACCCTTTAATTAAACCGTGTAAAATAGGATCTTAGTGCGCTTAATTGTTAAAAATAAATATTTTCGGAGAACAATAAACACGTTGGCACACAGCAGCTGTATATAAGAGGCATATGTGCGTATAAGTATAGCCGCAGGCGAGGGCTCGTTATTTTCTGGTCAATTGCTGCTTTACGGCGCCCGCGCATCCTCGCTTCCAATTACTGCCCAGCCGCCAACGCTATAAAATTAACATCCATACTAAGAGAGCGTAAACAACAAATTGTATCATACTATTTTCAACTTTAATCTCTTACAATTTGAACACAAATCTGAATAAGAGCACCGAACGATACCGTATAAGTAAACGCACCAGATGCAAATTATGCTTAGGTAAAACGTGTTTGTTGTCCGTCCCGAGTTTTATTTTTTATAATTATATCGGCTGGCTTACTTGGAAATGCATTCACGAGAAATCGGAGAGGGTTTCGTGATGTTTAATAGGCTTAGATTAGAAGTTAAAAGCCGGGCCGTGGGCCGAGGGACCATTAAATGGTTCTCAGGACACGGCTACATGACTTAGCTCTCATTAGGTGGATAGTCAGTCGGGAGCAAAAAATGCGCTCTCATATAATCTTTATATAATATATGACTACTTTATTTACAGTCAGAATCGTGGGCTATCTAAAATGGGTGTGTATTTAGAAATTGTCTTTTCGCCTATGTTGGGAACGTCAGACAGAGCGGCATGGATTTACAAATGTTTTTTAGGAATAACGAGTGGAAAGTAGTGATTTCTCGTAGCGAGTGTGACCTGCAGTTTTCCAAGTTATTTAAATAGATTATTTTACGAAATAATAGCAACTGATAATTACTGCTAAAAACAGTTTTACAGATTTTGAAAGTGCACGTATTTTGCTGATAACTCGACTCATTACCAGTAACGAACGTAGTCGTTTAGTAGTAGTTTTGCAAGAGTAATTAAGATGGAATGCCGACAAAGGGCTCCGGCGCTTTGAAGTTGCCGACGGCATGCAGCATCCGCTTTCTCCTGCAGATAAGACCGGATGTGACGTGGCCTTGCGCCTGCGCAGCGACGGGACACAGCTTTTCACGATTACTTGATACATTCCAATGTGAGGATAAAAAACGCCTCAGTTAAAAGTTTGTTTAAACAACAGACAAATAAGTGCATGAGTCATCTAATGAAAGTTATGGTCTGGTCACCTCCATACAAGGTTTATCTTTACACTTTGACTGTTTACTAGCGACGACACGATGATTACCAACATAAAATCTAATTAGCAGCAAATATAAGTGTTTTATTTATTTACCGTCTGATTCATACTTCTGAGCACATATTCCATGCTACTGAATTCGTACGCGATTTATGAGTCGGGTAGTTTGGATTCACTATCAGTTTTACGGTGCATTAAATTATGCAGTTTAAGCTATATGCACTTTTCGAGCAGAAGTTCGTCGTACAAGGAGGGAAGCCGTCCAAAGTGGGGGAGGCCGAAGGGCGGGAGTAGCGGGGGCGTTCAGAGCGGGCCAATAAAGGCGAGCAGTAAATCCACGTAATTTAGAGCGGTCGTAAATTAAAGTTCCGCTATAAAGTCGGGCCGGCCGCGTACCTGCCGCGCCCGCGCCGCGCCGCCGCCGCGTCACGCCACCGAGCCGCGCCGACTCCGACTCGTAAATCAGCCGCCGTGTGAACTCCGCACATGTCCGAGCCCCGAGTCCTTGCGTCTACAAATAAATTAACATTCTACTATAGTTACATAAAGACCTCGCTAGTACTATTACCTCGGCGTATTGCGTATTTTAATCACTGACAAAATGGAGCCGTTTATGGCGACGAAGTCCAATGTTCGTTTGTACACGTGTTTATAGTGAATCACTATATCTACTTACATATGTATATTACTATCCTAAAGATTAATAATTAATTAAAATGTTAGGTGCATCTGCTCTTATTACCTGAAAGAGGGATTTTCAATAACACTCATAATAATTAATTAGTTTCAGTTTTAAGCTTTTGATTGAATTATAGTTTCAATTATGTTCTCTTCTATTCAATTCCTATTATTAAGCTACTCTTCTAGAAGGAAGGCACATGGAATTAGGGAAAGGGCATCATCGCAAGTTAGTCTAATGGGCTTGTTTGTTGCTAAGCGTCTTGAGACTAATTTCCAGGACACACAGTGTTATTGGGTTTTCCTGTTATGAAATTCTCAATAGCAGCACAGAGTTTGGAATTGTACCCAGTTGAAGGTCCATCACCTATTACATGGGAGTTAATAACGGTAATGTGGATGTACTAGGTAGGTACCTCTTTGCCCTACCCTTCGAGGAATACAGACACGATGTAATGACGTAGGTAGTTTTTAATATCATTTGTGGAAGTCATCTATGGCTCTGTGCAGACCTCCTACCAACTAAAACGATACGAGCTTCGGGATCGCAGGGGCATCTGCTGCAACTTCGGCAGGGGGTAGTAGGTACGTACCGGTAGTTCCTAAGGAAGCATTTCGAACAAACCTTAAAACATGAACAAACTTCGGGTCAAAATTTAAGTGTCTATGTGATTTAAAATGAATGCCCATATTTTAATTGGAGCCGCTATTAATTGTAATGTCTAATCATAAAGTACAGTTTTTATATTTTTGTCAGTTTGTCTGAAAATTTATCTCCAATAGGCTCCGAAACGGCTTAACGGATCATAATAAAATTTTGGAATTTGAAACTTAAATTATGACGATATGAATACCAAATTATATTTGTTCAAGTCTCATGCGAACGAAGTCGAAGGGCACACCTAGTTTACCGAATAAGATAACTGAATCAAGCTACAGTAACAATTTCTGAGAACGTTGTTGCGTTGTAACACGGGACCAAGAAATATCTAATTAGTCTCTTGAAGATTTCAGATGAAATTATGTTATTCACATAATTGAAAGCACAGGAATTTTCTTCTTCCTTGCTATTATGTAAAACGGTGGCTACCTAACCCTTAATTGAATACAGCCGTGATGCTCTATTATTTTGTAGAACGATGCACTCCGTTAACGCAATTTTACCACCAAGTACACCTCTGCATACCCCATGCAAACACAGTTTTACACTCATATTTCACCAATGCCAAGGCTGTTATTAAGTCACATGTAATAGGGCTATCGTGCGCAATACCGAATTCCGGTACTGAGAATAAACAAAAAAAACTCAATAACACATTGCCCGATCTGGGAATTGAACCGAATACCGCGTGCTCAGCAGTCGCGCTTGGGATCACTAGATCAACGAGGCAGCCTATAACACCATTAGCCAAGCAATTTTTTTTTTCGTTCATCTAAACAGGTTACTAGGCAGATAGAAAAACTTAAACCACATATTTGCAAATACTGTTTTAATAATATTCATCCAAATCGCATAGGAAAGCTTTTGCTTCCTAAATGTCTGCTTGCTATAGCCATTTCTAGAAGTTTTTATTTATCAATGGACGTTAAAACGAGATTCAATGATGGTTATATGAATTTTAAACACCATCCAACTAATTTGAATGATAATCATGCCCTGTAACCTGAAACATTTTAGGCAAAAACGAAAAATTCTGCCCATAGCATGAATTGAAATTGTTTTAACATGATTATAGACTATAAAGATGTAAATAAAAATCTCTATATACTTTGTAAATCAAATTTTATTATTAAATTACAAAAAAACACTAGAAATATTTTTTTTTTAACAGATTGCGCATTGTTTGCAATAAATAGTTCTACGTTCTACGCCTTGTAGGTTTATCATAATGTATGTAACTTTTTGTGGATCATTCTTTACATTTAGAATTCCAGAATACTATTAGGCGTTAATTATACCATGAATTAATTACCTAAAATAAGAAATTGTATTTACTCTACCTTAGCCATAATTGCTACGAAAATAAGTTGCTACGATTTGTATCAAATTGTAGCAGGAGTAGCAGATATTAATAAATTGAAAAACTGGGAAATCTCTAAAATCATATTTAACATCATGTATATTTAAGCGATTATTTTTGAACAAATTTTTCAGTTTTTGACAGCTTGTAAATTCTAGATAAATTTTATGGCACTGCCATTTGCTTTTCAATAAACACCGGGCTTGACAGCAAAGTTTTAAGTTTACTCGCTCTGTAATTACGTAAGGACTATTATTTATCAAAAATGAAGACTTATAATAGGTAGGATACATATTTATGTTAATAGTTACCTAAGTTCGTATAATAATAGATATATGCATACATACCCATATACATTATACCTATAGGTAAGTGCGCGCAAGTATAAATCCACATAGTTATCTTTGTTATCAATGATCTACGTATGAGTTAAGCGTTTTATTATCTTGATAAAGACATTCTTTACGATTATCTGTCAAAGCTATAAACGTTAGGAAAACTTTAATAAATGAATGTACCTATATCTACGTGGCGTGATCTATACGGATTTAGTGAGTCGTTTCAATACCCTTATTGGTATAAACCCCATGAGGCCGCGACGGGGCGGACATCACTTTACGATTACTCACATAAAGGATCACATTATCTGTTTTATCTTACCTAAAACTCCCCAACAAAGAGATAAAGGTCCTAAGTTTACCCGTTGTGTGTAAATAAATTATCCAAAGTATTGTGCAGGGCGCGCTCGGATTGTCTAAAGTAAACTTGGGATATATTGTGGTCCCGATTGTCGCAGTAAATCACTCACGTCTACATCACGTGTTACGTAAAAGGGTTTTATAGTGGGCCTTGCATCCATGACGAGATAACACATTCAAATGTCACTAGGTAATCATTATATGGAACCGTTCCGTACAAAGTAAATAAACTGAGCTATTGTAAACAAAAGCGTGATCTAATTGCGATTTTTGATGTTTACTAGCGTTATGTTCAGATAATTTTATTGCATATTACTGTACACAATGTAAATAACGGAAGAGATTACTCGAATTAGTGTTATTAGTGCTATGATTAGTGTTTTCCTTTGCAAAAAATCCTTAATCTATTAAGATTTTCATTCTGTAGTGTCGAATGATCATGGTTTTATATCTGTTGTAAAATTATTTAGATAAATAGATCGCTCATAGATACATGAACACATAGGGGTATCGGGTGCAGGTAAGGCGTATGCGGGTGCGTCACGTTCGCGGCAGGCGCGGGAGACGCCGGGCGCGCGGGCGGTCGGTGCAGCCCGTGTACCACGTTCGTGCGGAGCTTTGTTATCTGGCATCAGGCCCCGCCCTGGCGGCGCGCTGAGCCTAGCGCGGACAACATGGCGGCCGGCGCGCCGCGGCCCGCACTCCGCACCGGGCACGCCGGACTGCCGCCACTCGCATTTATGGTCCTAATGAAAACCACTTTAATTAATTCACAGCAATCACATGCGCCGTGCACGCCGCAGCTTTTATGTTTATTGTTTCCATATCATTTTAAAGCACCACATTTTGATTTCTCAAGAGTGTCACCGTCATAATGTTTTGTTTGCTGAATGACTGCTGTGTTTATTAACAGTGTAAGTATTATTACGATTGTTCAATTGTTATTAGGTACACAAGTTTTCACTTAATGTTATTAGAATCGTGTTAATATTTTGGCTATTTTCATCATAACTTTTAAATGCGAAACAAAGCAAGGCCCACCTACTTTTGATGGTTCTACGTAGGCGTAGGCGTGCGTTATAGTTACGTAGATAGGATCTCGTCATCACGTAACGCAGTATCATACTTACATAAAAATAATTAAGTGCAATAATTCTTTGATTATATACCTGTTTAATTATATCAATCATCGTGCTATGTCGCCATGACACGGCACTTGAGTTGTGATGATTCTACCTAAGATCTATGCTAGTCTTTACGGGCAGTCAGATGCCTGAAAGTCTGAAAAAGTCTGTAAACGGAAACTCTTGTTGAGTTTAGATAGGCAGTTGCTCCATGTGATGCTTAGACTGGAAGGCTCTTACGGGCTAATGCCATCGTAGTTCTCTATGTAGTAGGTATCTGGTTAGCTGTAGAATTTAAATCCTTGTGCATTTTCTTCGTCTATAGATACGATGTGATGCCGGGGCATTACGAGCATGTTCGTTGTTTGAAAAGTAATAAAAACCTTACTTCAAGATATGTCTTTGAAAAAAGCATTAACGCATGTTTAGCGAACTCTAATGGCTTAAGGGTCAGAGCGCCTGGAGTATCTATCCGGGAGGCGCAGGTTCGAATCCTGTTCGCGACCGTATTCTTTTTCCATTTAATATTGTAACTTTAAAAACCTTACTTTTGCAACAAACTATTGCATTCATAAATATCTACCGCTTCCAGCTGTCATGGGTATTGAGCATTACTATCAATGTGGAGGGCTGTAAAAGGATATGTAGTCAATGGTAAAAGTGGATTATTTTTATTTATTTATTATTTTTATTTTCCATTATCGTGATATCGCTAGGAAGACGTGAACACTGAGAATAACTTGAGAGCTATCAAAGTTTGAGGGATCAAAAAAAATATTTCTTTTTTTTCTGACGTCATATAAGTCAGGGTATAGACAGACTGATGGAGTCTGGTGATGATGATGTGCCGCTATTTAGATTTCGAATCTTGTCTCCTAAATTTAAATCGAATTAATGTGTCTTGTATTTCTGAAAAGTCGGTAGGTCGAAGATACCTAAGTGTTTAATGGAAATAATAAAAAAACATTTATAAAGTCTTTAACTTTTTACTCTACGCTACTACGGTATTTATTATCTAGCCCATGGACTAATTATAAAGAGGACATGGCCTAAGCGACTGTGCACCGTGATTTTAAGTGAGTCCTGACGTCAAACAACTGTGTGTGTGGCCCGGTCAAGCCACGCCCACTCGTGCTCAGTCTGCCAGCAGTCATCCTGTGCATACGACGATCGCGATCGATTAGTATTTTTTTATATACTTCGATATTATTATGAAAAATAAAGAACTGTTGTATTTTATCCTGCAAGAATTACTCGGATAAACGTTCTGATGCCATGATAGGCATCACATTTCATTCGTAAGTAATTTTAGACGCAATTTATTAGGCAAGTTCCAGAAAAATCTATGAAACGTCATATTAGTTCTATAGTTTTTCTACTCGCCGCCAGACGTCGAAACCTTTAAATATCACTTATATAGCTAAAAATGTCATAGAAAAATACTTTTCAGTTGATAATTAAACGTACGAAAGTAGATTTAACACTATACGAAGCAAATTTTGCCAAAAAAATATCGTATTAAAATTTATCATTATTTCAAATTTTCTAATGATAGAATATTCAATAACCGCCATCTACAGTGCAGAAAAGGCAATCCTTGAATGGCCGAGTCGTACTGTTAATTACGATGTTTTGATAATGATATTTCATAAAATTTAATACATATGTCATTTTATTAACTATTTTCAATACTATCACGACAAAAATATAACTCTTTTTTAGCGGTGTGAACACTTATTTCTTAAAAAAGTTTAAAGACACTAGAGACATCTAGCGTAATTTAGCTGAATTACGTAAGAATGAATTGAATATTGTAACTTTCAGTTTTCCCTATTCACCGCTAGGGTGGGGAATGAAGAAGTGGGCGGTGTTTTCGGCGTTTGACAGCCCCCCTCACCCCGCAAATCGTCACGCGGTGTTTCTTTAGAACAGGCCCTTACAACATCTCCTCTTTATAATTGCTTCATGATCTAGCCACACGAATATTTTATATTTAGTTATTCGTGATTAATTAGACTGAATCGTGAGTGTTCGTGAGCTGACTAACTTTTTTTTCGGTAAAAACATAATTTTGATTATTAGGTAGAGATTACCTACGCTTGATTACGTTTATTGAAAGTGTTATGAAGGCAGGGTCTTTCAGGTATTAGGTATGTCAGTTCAATTTAAGTAAATATTTTTTTATTGCCCAAATTGCTCTTTTTAAATGTTATATTTATGTGTGATGTTAGGATTAGCATTGAGGAAATATAATTATACAAACGGCAGCCGAATCAAATTTCAAATTGCTATCAAAACGAGTCGCATTCATATCTGGTAGGGTGGCCATGTTCATATTTCGCTCCAACAAATTCTGTTCATCTTTTAAATTATTCTCTACAACTCTAATAAGTAGACAATTTAGTGTGCAGTGAAACTGATAGCGTTATGATTTATTTTGTTCGTATTGGTCAAATTACTATAATGGTATAAAGTAGGTAAGTGTTACTGGGCATGATTTTAAATGTCAAAAATATTGATCCATGAGCGAGCGAAGCGAGCTCGGGAGTTTCGTGTATCCCGACACGGACTGTTTTTAACTTTTTAGTACATACATTGCAGGCGTGCTTTTAATTTTTTTTATTTGATAACTTTTTGTGTGTCTACTAAAGCCGCTATATTAAGCATAGATATTAAGTCTATAATTATTATTTTTTCTTAATGTTACCAATCTATGTTATCCGGAAAAATAGAAAGACGAACGATACCTCATACCTACATCTAAATGGTTTCAGGTGTTTAGAAGTAATGGTGGAATAAAGAAACACCAATATTCATACATACATGAACCTTGAAATCATAACACTCGTTTATTGGGCAGTCGTGTAAAAATTTGGATGAAATTACGAAATTAACCCTAAGTATACGAAAGTTATCTTTGCAACTGCACTTTTATCTCAATGCGAAATATCTCCGATAAAAAGGGAACAAATCATGGTGATCATACCCAGAGCTGTAATGGTGTGCGGGTTGCGAGACAAGACATCTCCCTGGCGGCCATTTGTCGCGGGCGACAGCGCGGCAGCTCTCCCCCAGGGCTCGTTAGCTGCCGCGCGTCAACGCGACTTAGCTGATTTATTCGCGTATATTCGCGTTTTCTCGCCTTTATTCACATTTATTCGCGCCGCACACCCGTGCTGCCACAACTGACACATAAATGTCGCTTTTGTTTCTCTTTACGAAACGATTTAGATGCTCTGTGCGCTCGGGGACGATTCACTGCGTAAACCTTGAACCTTTAGCGCAATGTGGGAATAATATGTCAAGTAGCTGGCTTGACTACAAGGATTTGTTAAAATGTAGGTAAGTATGTATTTATTCATAAAATGGTACACCTACATACTCATATATCTCAACATTAAAAAACATCAACATCATTTGGGATTTAAAGTTTGTATAAGCCTAGGTATAGGTATCACTTGGGTTTATCACTAGTTTGATGCAAGTTCATAGCGTAAGCGTTCAGCGTGACGTTGCCATGCACAATCAACAACATTCCCATACAGTGTTCGATAAAGAAGTTATAAGACTTGTTGATTTTAAATTATGTAAATATGACCTTTCAGTGGACTCTGTTCTTATACAAAAGTAGGTAGGTACTTACCTGAATAATCAAATGTTTTTATGGCGCAATAAGGTACCTTATTAAAACACCACCTCAGCACTCACTCTTTACCAATCGACCTGGTTAAATTTTTCATCAGGTGCATGAAGGTCCATCGCTCAGTTGGAGCAGTCTGTGCTGGTATTTAACAATGTGATTTCTTGCACAAACGCAAGAAATCACGGGTTGCCATCCGTCCGGGTTTACCCGGATTTTTCCTAGTTTAGAGGGCGTCCGGGGAGCGTCCGGGGAGCATCCGGGCGGGGTTTCAATTTTAGTCCGGGTTTTATCCATTTTTAGTCCCGGAAAAGTACATCTCTAGTCCAGGGGCCAAAAAGACGTAAATCCAGGCGTTAAGAGAAGGT
The DNA here is from genome assembly GCA_935421205.1 of Xylocampa areola. Classification (NCBI taxonomy): domain Eukaryota; kingdom Metazoa; phylum Arthropoda; class Insecta; order Lepidoptera; family Noctuidae; genus Xylocampa; species Xylocampa areola. The sequence continues at coordinate 9,507,518 of OW285204.1, forward strand.
GTGGTTGAGCGAATCAGGATCTTAAAGTTATTTTCGAATGGAGCGATGATACTCTGCCCGAACTAGGTTAATGGTTTCAAGCCATCACTTAACTACGCTATTTTTAGTGGCAACAACACATATAAGCAAAACTAGTACAAAAAATATGTCTAAAAACTATGAGAACAAGCATTAAGGTAGGTATTTAATATAATCAATAACTAGAATAAACAAACATGTTTATAAAACGAATACTTAATAATTAAATTCATTCCAAAATTTCTGTCTGTGTAGTCGAGATTCACTAAATATTCAGATTTTCATTGTTGCACATTTTTATAACTTACACTATATATATTGAATAACTTATTTAGCCTATACAAAAAAGGCCCTAAAAAGAAATAAAATCTATTTGCAAAAGCATGTCTTGATTGAACCTTTTTGTAAACCAAATCCTTCCTTCTCCTGTCTGAAGGAACTGGGTTAAAAGGAAGATCAATGTGCCGGAGTAATACTATATTCATAATAAATAGTTGTCTGATTGTTAGAACCTTACATGACATGTACACCTGGTGGAAAACCTAAAAGGACGAAATGTAGCTACCTTCAGAATTCCTCTTTGAGTCCGTTCTAAAGGGAGTAAAATTGTTTTTGCAGCGACTCCCCAGGAACTTATGCAATAGGTGAGAATTGATTGACACAAAGCTAAGTAAACTTGTTTAATTAATTTATGCTATGCTATGCTACGTAAATTCTTAAAAACATATATTAATTTCCGCACTCTAGTGCATAGTGCATCAATATGTTTACGGAAATTTAAATTTGTGTCAATCGTGACACCTAGATACTTTATATGCTCTACTTTAGCTAATTTGGGACAAACACATTCAGTGTCAGCATTTATACTACAATTATTATGAAAGTGAATGTTTATATTTTTATTTAGATGGGTATCGTTAGAATCCTTACACTTTTCGGGTCACATAAGCTATTATGATTTTAAAACTACGTAGGTAAACAAAAAGGCATGAATGAAATTTAAATAAAAACTTAATTCAAAATTTAAAACCACGCCTAATAACTGTAAAGTGGAAATGTTTCACGCGTCGGTTTGAGAACCTTCTCCTTTTTGCGTCGGTTAAAAAACGAGGTAGGTGGAGAATTTTCATCGCTGTCAGACTGCGATGAAAATTGTTTAGTACCTACCTACCTTGTTTTTCACTTTTTAGTTCAAACATAGCAGGCGTGCTTTTTAATTCAGTTTTTTTTTGCTGCTCATATAGACTGTTTGTTAATTCTTTTTGTAAATATAATTTTAAAATTTACATACATTCATACATAAACTCACGCCTTTCTCCCATGGGGGTAGGCAGAAACTACAGAATGCCACCTGCTACGATCCTTACATATGCCTTTTGCTTCATCCACGTTCATACATCTGGTCATACATGCGCGGCGGTTGCGAAAACTACGCACCTTACCTTTTTGGAGGATAGCACTAATAAGGTCACTGTATATCCTTCTAGGGCGTCCCCTTCCGGCATTTTCACTTATACCTGCCTTGTTAGATACCTTTTGTTAACCGTCTTTCATTCATTCTCTCAATGTGACCAAACCATCTTAGCATACTCTTTTCAATTTTCGTCACTACGTCTTCTTTTATACCGCAACGTTGTCGTATCACATCATTCCTCAATTTATCATTCATAGTTACACCACACATACTTCGCAAGGAACGCATTTCTACAGCATTTATTCTACTTTCATGTCTCTTTTGCCACACCCAGCATTCACTTCCATACATAAGCGTAGGTATCAGCACACCATTGTGGACAGCCAGTCGAGCCTCTTTGGACATCGATTGATTGGCCACCACCGCATGTATAGCACCATTCACTTTATTTCCCGCATTTACTCTCTTTTCCACATCTGCATAAATTTTTCCATCTCTTGTGAACATACTTCCCAAATATACAAATTGCACTCACTTCGTTCACTTGTTCCACATTTTCATCATCTATTTTTACATCACATACAGATACCTCCTCTTCTCTTTCAATCACCAGAACCTTCGTCTTGTTTACATTTATATTCATCCCCTTCACCTTATATGCTGCATTCATCACAGTTACCATGTCTTGCAACTGTTCCGCTGACGATGCAAGTAGAACTTGATCATCTGCGTAAAGAAGACATTTGACAGGCAACTCATTCATCATCAATCCATACTCACTTTCTTTTAAATCTGTCAGACAACTATCCATATATAAGTTGAACAGCCATGGTGACGCTACACAGCCCTGTCTAACACCCCTTGAGATGCTAAATGAAAATAAATAACAAGTTGATTTATACATCTGCCTGCTGTTTTCGTTCTTTTTTCCTCGGTTGAAAAGCTATTATTATTTAATTAACTGGGTAACTTTAAAAATAAACTGCGCAGTCGGCGAGACCGGCAGCTGCGTCGCTTGTCGCAGGTTCGATTCCTGCACGGAGCAAATATTTGTATGATCTTTATATATTATCTACAGATAATGAATTGTTTCGGGTCTGGGTGTGTGTGTGCATGTGAGATTATATGTTTGCAAACGCACCCACGATACAAAATGAAATTCCTAGTGTGGGGCAACGTTTTTTATAAAAGAAAGAAAAAAAAAAATGCAATAAAGTTACAATATTAAATGGAAAAAGAATACGGTCGCGAACAGGATTCGAACCTGCGCGTCCCGGATAAATACTCCAGGCGCTCTGACCACTAAGCCATCTCGACCTCTCGATGGCTTAAAGCATGCGTTAATGCTTTTCAAAGATTTATCTTGAAAAAATGCAATGTCCGGGCTTATATAAAAATTATATCAATTATATCAAAATCCGAGGTTTTCACACGGGGTTTTTGTCCGGGTTGGCAGATTTTAGAGATGGCAACCCTAACATGGACCATATCACAGTATTGTCAATAGATTTATAACAACAACGACTTTATGACGGTACTTAAACATATGATTGTGAGCCTCAATTTATAAAAATCCTTTGGAAGTAGGTAACTAAGTTCGATAATTATGCCCTGTAGACAATACCAAACTACAATAACAAAAACAAAATATTTGTTTCGTTCATACCAAACACATCTTAATGCTTCACATTAGTTGATCTCGTAATGACCTGTAACTACGTCTACTGATAATAAACAGATAAAGCAGTTGTCCAAAGCTTGTTGTGACGCTTGTACGTAAATACTTTGGAATGGCGTCTCCAACTTTGCCAATAAGTATTCCTGAAGTGAACTCATTAAGTGATGAACAGTTTGAGTTAGTATTTGGAAATGTCATAGAACTTTGCAAGGATGCAGCCGTACAGGTCAAGAGAAAGAGACCTTTTCAAAGTCTGGCAAGTCTTTGTGACGCATTCCAAACTTATTTAGAAGAACTCGCATCGGAAGGTAAGGATAAATTGAATACTTAACCAAGGACCGATTTTGTAGAACTGCTTTTTACTATTAAAGTAGTCCGACCTGCAATATGAAAATATAGCAGGTTTGCCTAAAAGGATGGAGTTACTGCTCAAAGGTAAATTTTTTCGAGATTAGGGCCTTCGATATTGGTGAGTTATTTGGGAATACATAAGTAGTTATGGTTCTAAGTTTACCTACTTACTTATAGGTAGATTGAAATTCTGTTTTTGTTCTCAAGAACTTGGGAGTTTTTTCTTTTTTATAGATACTTATAGCAAATAAACAGCGTGTACACTTTGTGTCATGAAAAGAAAGAGGGCAAGGAAGGCATTTCAACTCAAATATGCCTCTCTCTCAAACAGGTTCCATCGCTTAGGGTTCATAACATGTAAACTGTCATTGTTATTGTTACCTGACTTAGCTCGCAAGTAATTGTTACTGGTATTTCCTTCCCCTTCCAACGCATCCCTTTGTGTATACCTTTAGTTTCTTACCACTGAAATCATGTGGCAATTACCTTTATAATCATTGTGTGTGTAGTTAGAGATATAATTCGATGTTTAATAGGTTGGTAACTACAATCATTGGTTTCAAGCTCGAGTCTTCACAATCGTCAATTAGTCGTTCAGTGTACGATATAACTCACGACTTATTGGTATACAAATATATAATATGTGGTAGGTAACTACACCTATTTATGATAAGACTCATGCCTTACAGCCATTTTCGACGACATCAACAGGCTGCTTCAGGCCCCAAATTATTTTTCAGTGGTTTTTTTTAGCCTTTCAATGACTAATTTAAAATAAAGAATAAAGTAATTACCTACTAATTAACTTAAAGTTTACAATGAACACTATTGCTTTGGACTTGTTAGATAGCGATCGCATGCAGTGCACTATTGTTCATGTAGTTACAACTACACGGAACCACAAAATAGATAATAGAGTAGTTATAGGTATCGGAACGTTTACATATTGTATTTGCTATGAAAGCATATGCAACAGTCCCATAAACAGGTGTCTTTTTTCAAAAAAATCTATGATATCCGGATATAGAAACCGGAGCTAAAAGGCCCATTGGCGACGAGGCGCTGGTGAGTAGACACAGCCTAATTTATCAGCGAAACGTTGCTTGCCTGTCAGTCTTCCACAGCTCGGGCTTGCGCGAGTGTGCGCAGTCGCTGCATAATTTGATTCCGCCATCGCCATTTTACTAGGAAACTTCGAGACGCACAGGATATCAACTGCACTTGGTTGATATTCCCTTATGTCTTACCTACCTATTCAGCGCTTCGCCTTAACCTTCATAATGCGCACTGCCAAAGTGTGAAATTCCTTGCCAGTGTTTGTTCCCTGCTACTTAAACCCAAAAACCTTCAAAATAAGAGTTAATAGGCATCTTCTGGGTAAACTAAAAGGGTGTTTGTGGCTAAAAAATAGCCACGGGGATCGCATCATTCGATCCTCGAGGTTATACTGCTATTACTTCAGCGTACCTATTGGCTGTCTCGGTTACCAACCATATTGATAGACACTTTGTAGTAGGTACATTGCGTCGTAAGTTATTTATATTTTTGCTCATCATAGACGAGCTGTAACACAGATTTAAGATTGTTTGTTAACCTAAAACCAATGATTTTAGATAAACTAGTAATTCTCAAGCTGCATCCTGACCTTGCGGGACGATTGGCGGCACGAGGCGAGCTGACTCCGGAGTCTGCTGGAGAACAGCGGGCGGCAGGGTTAGAGGGACTCACGACAGAACAGAGGAAAGTTATGGACGAGAGTAACCAACGGTACTATATGATTATATCGGACCCTAACGTCCGTCTCCTGTCCAATTCTAAACACTCTCCACATAGACTAGGATATTAGATTATAAATTGAATTCAAAACCTATTAAGGACGATTGTCTGGGTATAATACAGTATTTCCTTACGATCGTTCTTTGCGAAACGTCGTCGTATGGTGTCCTATCCTGACAAAAGCCTCGCTTTTTACGACGGTAGGGCCCGATCTTAATAAATATTTGGAATCACTTCACTGTTAATCCATGGGAAGGGAAGAAATCCTTAGAACAACAGCAGTCCTTATTCTAAGCAGTATTAATAATGTACTCTGTGATTTGACAGATAACTTTATGACTCGCCCGGACTTAGTGTAAGCAGCTAGGTGGACTGCTGTTGTTCTAAACAGCAGTCCTTATTCTAAGCAGTATTAATAATGTACTCTGTGATTTGACAGATAACTTTATGACTCGCCCGGACTTAGTGTAAATAGCTAGGTGGACTGCTGTTGTTCTAAACAGCAGTCCTTATTCTAAGCAGTATTAATAATGTACTCTGTGATTCTAAGCAGCCCCGGATCTACGATTTTTTCGAACCGGGGCATAAACTTGATTGTGGCGCCCCCTCAAGTCTCACCAGCGTTTGAGATAAATTACATAAAAAAGCGTCGCAAATATATAATGGTTGGCATTTTTCGTGAACAGGATAATAACATTTGCACTCTTTATTATCTATGCCAGCTTCATCAAATACTTATTCACTGATGTTGCCAACAATCTGCTGCAGCTGCTCGCAGCGCATTTTAGAATGAGCCCTTAGGATGTGTTCAAAAAATAACTGGGCGTTAAAATGAAATTATTAATTTATAGAACAACGTGCAGTGCCTTTTTATTTTCATCCATATTATATTATGAATCGCGGGCGCCCAGGCCTGCCCTAGTTTGCACCCCCCGCCCCAGATCCGGGGCTGATTCTAAGAAAGGAACGAGTGACGCCCACGACATCTATTGGTCACATTTCGAACAACTTGTTGGAACATAGTGACAACGTAGTGGAGTTTCTGCAATTCCCCACTAGAGCGCAGGGGTATCGATACAACTTGGCTTCGATACGGTTTAAGAATTCAGACTCAGAATACTGGAATACTGAACTGAACTCTCTGGTCAGGGCTTGTATGACTACGTTGTACTACTACTGGTTCGACGTCATAATTTCATTTTAATATACGCAAATTACCATTCAGGGCATCATACACAAATTCTCTACCAAAATATAATTCCTACCAGGGGCCGTATTATGAACTCTTATTTCCAGGCAGTACTCGCCGTGAATTGAACTGCCTTGCAAATTCGTATTATGAACTTCATTTCCAGCCAGTCAGAGGTCACGTGACACTACAAGCCGGCAACTGCCCGGATTTTAGTTGACTGGCTGGCGTTAGACGTATTATGAACTTCGGTTTGACATTAACTTTCCCGTTTTGGCTGGCAAAACGTGACGTTTTTAACCATTCAATTTAGGCAGCTCCATTGTTACTTAAACTGAATTGTCTAAGATTTATTTCGGTGTTTTATAGTATTGTATGGGGTAGTAAGTAGTACATAATATTTACCTTAGCAAAGTATTATTACAGATTTACAGAATTGGAGGTGTTCGAAGTTCTGGAGAGCAACGACGAGAATCAAAGTAGTCAAAATAATAAAATAAGAAAAATTAAGAAAAATAAAATTAAGATTAAATTATTTTATTACATAAGAATGTTAATATAGTCATATGATTTTGTTTAATTTCTTTTATACATTATTTGGTGTACATTCTTATATATTTAATTTATTTGTAAGTATGTAGATTCACACAATCATACACTGAACCATACCTTCGAACTACTTAGTGAACTTTGACCTTGCGAATATAAGAATGCGATGACACGTTCCCACATCCGCCTTGATTATTCCCGTGCATGTGTGGTTTTATTGTATCCCTTGGGGATTTAGGAACTCCTACACCTCCAACTGGTTAAAAGTTTATTTGTTCTATCGCTCTCAATGAATAATAATTAATTATATTTTGTTTGTAGTTTTTGAACATCAGATGGAAAATATATAGATCTTGAAATCCATATTTACACATTAAACCGAACTAAAACACTTACTCCATGATTCATTTCATATTAATTAACTTTGGTATTGTTGATTTAGTTACTAGGAAATTATGTATTGCGATTGTATTGAAATTCCCGCTGAATCAGCAAAGTTTTATACGGGGGACATTCGAAAACTAAATTTCCATAACGTGATTGAAATAGAATTGTGAAAATATTACTTACTTAGGGTTGTATTATTTGACTAAAATATGTTTTTTTGTTATAAAATCAATGGTCTTATGTAATTAAGTGTTTAAGAAATCAATATTGTTATTATTTTAATTCAAACGAAATTACCAAAATAAACCGTAACTTACCAATAAAGAAAAAAATCAGTTTCGGAACGTCGCTGTCGAAAAATCCAAGACAGCCATAGACAACTAATCCATTCAAGAGTCGGCCAGTTACTTGCATGTCATAATACTAAATTTAGCGAGGCAGTTTAGGACCGCGAACTGAATTGCCTGGAACTTGCATGATATTTTAAAAGTTCATAATACGGCCCCACAGTTATGATTTTTTGTAGATAGAATAGCATGTAATTACAAAATATATTTTTTGTTTCAGATACAAGACCAAATTTGGCTTCCCCTTCATAATTTGCGCGAGAGAGAACAAAGTGCAGTCGATAATAGACGGCTTGCAACATAGATATAATAATTCATACGAACAAGAAATAAAAACTGGTATTAACGAGGTGAAGAAAATATGCAGACTCAGAATACTTGACATTGTAAAGAATTGATCAATTTTACTTTTATTACATATGTATAACCAGAATAAGCACTAAGAATAATTTATAGACTTGTTGTATTCAACTATCAGAAGGCTTCTAGAATAGTGTATATTTACTTAGAAAACCTTTTTCTATCTATATTATAAAGTAGTATTTGTCTAATAAGCGAATGCCTGTATAAAATAACTCTTTTCTTGCAATAAACAAACTACAATAAATATTAGTATAACTTTTTATTACAAAATCAGTAGTACATTATAAGAAAAACTAAACTAGCTCACAGTATGCCCAGTGACCGCTCAACCACTGCATGTGGTTGGCCGGCAACTTCACACAGCTCTGGAGTATTCAGAATATCTTCGAACCCAATATCCAGGTGCTTTCCAGTCAGTACATCATGTTGGAAGTTGGACCTCTGAAGGAAAGGAAGGTGACCAATCTGTAACAGAATTTGTTTAAGTTGTATAACAGTGTGATTATGAATGGCTCATGGCTAAATAACAGCCGCACAGATCGATCGATCGAGGTTAAGCTGCGCTTGCCACTGTCGGTCTGTGGATGGGTGACCATAATTTCATACCGAGACCCCTCCGTGCCTCGGAGAGCACGACTAACAGTTGGTCCCGGTTGTTAAATTAAGATCTATGACAGCCGTTACGGTTAGTCAGAGGCCCGAAAGTCTGACAACCAGTTATACCACGAGATATTGTGTTACCTAGTAAATGGGTTGTGGAGGTCAGATAGGCCGACTGCCTCCTGTAAAATACTGGTATTAAGCTGCATCCAATTTGACTGGAAGCTGACCCCAACGTAATTGTGAAAAGGCTAGGCAGATGGATAACAGTTTGATAATGTTTGTAAGTCAGGTTGAATACCTATGGGCTACTTCAGTAATTCTGACACCGGTAGATTCACAGACAATAATAGAGTTGAATAAATATAAAACCATTTCAATGAGATTTATAAACAACACAAGAGGATTCTTCCAAATGAGAGTCATTTTCTGACTTAGGCTGTAAGTGAAGTAATATTTGGTTGCCAATAGTTAGAATAAACTCTTAGGTGTGCTGGTTTCATCATGATGTTTTCCTCTACCTTCAGTATGTATGAGCTGCACATTTTTGGTATACAATCATCAATTGGTATACAATCAAATAACATTAAGTGTATACCTTGCTAGTGAACTTCATTTCCATGGTGAGTTTGAGAGGTGCATGCAATCCTTGGATATTGCGGAGCATGGCCATATTCATTTTCTCTTGATTTAAGTGATACTGAAAATAAAGTTGTGTTTACCTATAATTCTATATATAAATTATAATAATTGTGCAAAACAAAATTATAGGAGATTAATGTAACATGAAGTATCGGTAAGAGTGCAGATCTGTAAAGATAGAAGATTTAATTCTGGATATCTTTCTTAATTGTAACATGTTAATGGAAAGGCTTGTCACCAAACTGAATTTGAGTCCATCTCTCGTAATTATAATTAATTTATTGATTCCATTAATTTCATGACCCTATAAAAGATTACAATGTTATGATCGGAACTAAATAGAAATTTTAATAATGAATAAAAAAAAAGAGAATTTTTGTTTGATCATCGCTATCAACTCTACTGTGTAGGGTTCCGATGGCCAATCTCGGAAAACAATGGGATAACTATGTTCTATGATTATCTAAGAAATTTAAACGAAAGTATTTATGAACAGGTTTCGTCTAATCATGGTTTTTCATGATAACATAGTCAACTTTGTTATATATTTTTGAGGTGTGCAAAACCTTTCTGGAGGGTAGAACTATCTGGGACATTCAGAATTCTCCCACTGATAATCGACTCCAAGAACGTTCTATAAATCTCAAACTTTATTACTTACGCTTCTTTCAGATACTTCTATTGGGTGTGACATGCCAAGTTTAGACTTGGTGGCAGCCAGACCCGCCACAAGCGGGTTCGGCACACCGAACGGACCTTCTTGTGGCTTGATATTACTGACATGTTCAGGCTTTACCTTCAGTGCAGGCAGACCGAAACTCTGAAATAATGAAAGATGATAGTGCTGTTTTAGATTTCACTAAAATTATAACCCTAAAGTTAGAAATAGCTTTACTCACCATTTTGCTTTAGTGAGATGTACAATTTTAATAATATATATAGAATTAAACAGTTCCTTTCGATTTAACGCTGTAATTAAGCCGTTTTGAAAATATCAAGCCAAATATGCCGTACAGTAATGAATAATGTGTCAAACTGTTCTGTCAAAATCCTTGTCAAAAACTGTTAAATCACGTCCACAGATAAAAATATGCAAATTCACTTCACAGTCACACATGTTAAAATGGTTTATATCAAGAAATACTAGTAATAATTGATTATTAAGTTTACATTATTTTATTTGTAGTCTATCTACTCAAATATTGGCGGTACACCCTAAATCTTTAGTTTGAAAAATTACGCGGCGTTGTCATGTCATGAGGGAAAGTTCTTTGAACTCGATTGAAACAATCGATGCATTTATCATCTCTAAAAAATAAGTTATAGTCTGAGGTTATAGGTATGGTTAATATTTCTCATTTTAATTTAATTATTAGTTATATTAATTTTAAGTAACTAATTAGGTCTTTAGATTTGCTTAATGTATGAATTTATTTACTCGTTGTCTACATTTCTTGTTTTATATTTTCCTCTCGCCTCTACCTGGAGAGATACCTACTGGAAGAGATTACATAAATAAATTAGCAGTACTTTCGTACCTACATATCCTAAATACCTACCTATCCTTTTACTTCTTGTGTGACAGCAGACTGGTAGCAGCGCACAACCCAGCGTAATGGCACCTCAGAACACCACAGAGTACTTTTTTATTTAAAGGATACACCTATACCTATTCACCATAGAATGTATGGACTGTCGGCACTTTGGATCTATAATTAAAATTCACAACATTATTCAAATAAAATCCTCTTAAAAAGGAGGCAAGACGGGCGCCTTGACTAAGCCTACGTTATTAAACCTCAATTACCCAAGAGCCCTGCGAAATTGTATAGTTGTATAGTGTGTAATGGATGCCAATGAGCAATAGGCTATTTGGCATAAACTTAGAATATTTTAGATTTTTGCTACCACGGCCGAGTACCACGGGCTATTTGTACTTTTGTCTATGGTTAGGTCATCTGTGGACCTGTACGTTTTTGGTTTAAAACTAAGGTTTATACAGAGCGTTTATATACTCTTTGAGTGGGCCCATTGACGGATAGCTCATACTCAATTTTGCAATATTGATAAAATATTGTATAAATCTATATATGTGCTATATTAATGCTTAAAAAAAATCGTTGATGTTGGGCGCTGTATTATGGGAATATGCGTGACGTCTAAATAGGTACGTGGTTATTATGCGCGTACATTTTTTACCGGATTCTCGAACTGAGTTCGCTATGAATGCAGCTATTAATTTAACACAGCCGGTCATAAGGAGCTGTTAGACTATGTAGTGCCAGCCACTCTGTGGTTAGTGGTAGGTGATGACTACCACTTACCCTTGCTGGTGTGGAATTTGCTCGGTATTGAAATAATTATTTACATCCATTGTGATGGTCATAATGGACATCTGCTAGATGATATCTGTTTGTATTACCTAAGTGCATTAATGTCCTTTTATTTGCTTTATATCGTTATCGCTATAATGAACTACCCTCAGACAAAGAGATTTAATTAGTGAAGTTGTGTGAATGTGTTTTTCATAAGATATTACCATAGTTGCCATTAGGACATCCTATGCTGAAAATATGCCCCCCTCATTGATTCGTTAGAAGTGGACGTGATCAGAACTGGAGAACTTTGTAAGTTGTCGGTCCTGCCGTTAGGGACAAAAATTAAACACAATCTTTGGCGATATGAATTGAATAAAGGAAGGTGGTTCGTTCCTTTGGAATATCTGCAATTTGCATACTGGAAGTAAACCTGACGACCGGCTTTACGACATCATCAACTTTTTCATTAAAATCTTATAGTTAATAATGCACCATCAAGAACTATTTCAAAAAGGAACTACTCTGTGACAAGAATATAAGCCGATTGGACGGTTCAGTGATGTTAAGGAGCGCCCTCTAAAGGTTCAAACTTAATGATCCTGTCTTAGGCACCCCAACGTCCCCAAACTCAACACAGCTCAAACAGCCTAGCTTGTAATTCATATATGTTGAAACAGATGGCGCTGAGAATTTTTTGTCATACTTCAATCAGGTACAATGATTTCCGAAATTAGGAGCGGTTACTCACACTCTAATTTTATTTAGCTATGAAATTAAGCGGTTGCCTCAGTCATTAGCAGACACAATAGATTTTTATTGTTACAACGTACAGATCTGTACGTTACTGAGCCGAAATGGGGAACCAATAGGGGAAAAAGTATAAGTCAGTAGTTAGCTAAAGCTAGAGCAAAAAAGATAAAGAAACTACCTACGCTTGATTACGCCAACTCTGGCTACTAGCATACAAAGTTCTAGTAGCAAGCATGCTTAAGCTCAAGCCTAGCGCGTAACAGTTTGAAACATACTGGTAATAATAGCATCTTAGCGTAGCTAATAGACAACTCTCAACTCAGGGCGCCAGTAAAGTGAATTTATTGGGGTAAGATTAAAACCTATTTGAGTGGGGACAAAGTGTCAACTGCCACTTTCTGTGTGTGACATAAATTTTAAAAATTCGTAGTGACATTGACTCGAGACGACAATTTTGTACATTTCTACTTTAGATTCTACACAATTAATTAATAATATTTATTTATAGTTTTCGTACATTTATATCTTAAAAAATTTGTTAAAATGGCATCTTCTATACGTCAAGCGACAAGTAAAAAAGAACTGGTTAGATCCAACTTCCTATTATATTGTTTTTTAGTGTACCTAAACGTTCGTGAGTATGATATTTTCCTTTATCAATCGTTGCGTTATGTCCCTGCTGAGGATCACGACACCGATGTAATATGCCAACTATCTGCGCCAACTGTATGCGTCCATCTGTTGCAATCGGTGGCTTGATGGGCTGCAGTGCTGAGCATTACATTCAGTTGGTCCGATAGTTGATACGTAAAAGGCCTTTGATTCCTTCCTCTAGGTCTTTCCTTCAAGTTTTCCTATCACTAGTCGCTCCAGGTTATCGGGAGCTTCTCTGAACCAACCATACTGTAACCAAAATAATAATTGCTGATTTAGTCTCATCTCCGTCCATCCGTTAAGGAAAACTGACGTCTTTCCAAGTCAACCAAAAACTATGAACGGATTTTGATGAAACTTTACAGTATTGTAGTTAAACCAAAATAAGATAAAGACTATATTTAATTGCGATTACCGAAATCCAACAAGCAGTTTGTTTTTGTAGGATCCTGAAGTGATAATGAGACGTAAGTTCCACGCCAAGTGCCGGTTTCGAGCACTGGGGCGCATGGTGATGGCCAACACTTACTGGCTGATCGAGGCAGCTGAGCAGTATGAGGGCGTTGAAGATGTCAAAAGGAGAGTAGCGCAAGCTGTGCGCGGGAAGGCGAAAAAGAAACGATTGCTGACCATAACTGTAAAACAATTCTTTAATTACGAACATCATAAACATTAACACTTAACGCAATGATATGGTCAATTTCTATATTGTTTCTATATCTATATCGTTTTCCAAATAGAAATAAGTCATCGAACGTCTGTTCACAGCAAAATTATCTAATTGTTCCACATAATTCATCTAGTTAGTAGTTTTGAATAAACCTGTCGAATGCGGTCTGATTTCTCCAAAAGGCTTCTACTTACTACACTTACGGTTGACTTAATTCACCTAGGTTCTTCCAGATCCCAGGTGATTTAAGTTTAGTAGTGATGTAAGCGGAACAATAAAATCTATCAATTCCCAGATCTTTACCGTTTAGATAGTATACCTAGTGTAAACACCTTTAATTTTTCGGAACACTGCAGAGGATTTAAAGAATTAAGCTCTATAGACTTAAGCATAGGACTTGATAGAGAAGGTAATAATTATCTTATTAGGAGCCAAGTGCTGCCCGTCATTTTGACAAATATCTTTTATTTAACTTTACGATTTGTATGAGCAAGTAAATGATAGGAAGTATATTTTTTCTTTGCTAACATATTACAATTACAATTAAAAAAGATATTAAGAAATTTCAGACGCCTTTACTAAAATTCATAGAAGCTGTCCCTGTTAAGTTCTTATATATCTACGTTCATTTTCTTTACACATTTTTTTTTAGGATAAAGCGCTTCTGAACAAAAAAGCTTCTGAAAGGACAGACACGGAGAAAAAATATATTTACCGCATCATTGGAGGACTGAAATGTTTCAAGCGATACCCCAATGTAAGAGTGGCTTTCCAATTTCCATCAAAGATGTGCGAGGATTTAGAGCGGTATGAGGATGTGTAGTGCAGCTGAGAAACGGACTGTTGGACTCATGTCTATATGTTTATATTTCAGTATACACGTCTACCGTCTTCTTACTGTCGTCTAGCACCTCGCTTAGCTACATCGCTTCTGAAACATATCTTGCATGCGTACCTCCCTCAATCGCTTTCCTCACACATTAATAGCTGGCATTCTATGTACAACGACCTTGCTCTATTCTTCTTTCTCTTTAATATAAGTTCTTTTCCATCAGAGCTGCATTGTTTGAGTTTAGGATAGTGAGGCAATCCTATTGCTGGATTTCTTCCCACCGTACCGCTCCGTTTCCTATCACAGCTTTGATGGACAGTTAACCTATGACCGTTAGAAAAGCATGCATGAGTGTTTTTTTAAAGTACTTAACTAAAATGACTATGCTTATTTTGAGTTGCATTGAAAAAGAGCACATGCAATTGATCATTTCGATTAACCGAGTTGACGCAAGAAATCCTAATCTCTCTGAGCAGCATGTAAAGAAGAAGTTGGCAGCCGTGACGTACTTCAAGTACTACAGTCCCAACCGGGTGATAGTTCGTCAGCATCATGAGGCGCATGCGTTATACTTCATAGTGACCGGTGACGTCATCGTCAGCCAGATGATCTTCGATGAGTTGCTGCAGCAGAATGTTTCCGTGGACATTGGTATCATGCACCCGGGCGATATGTTCGGCGAAGTATCTCTACTGCACAATATTCCAAGGACAGCCACTTGCACAACCGCTGGTTAGAGCTTATTATTTTTTCAGTGCACTCTCACTCATCGTACGTATTTAATTTTTCCATGATTGGTACAATACTTTATTAATTTAATGTGCATGTAATATTATGAAAGTAAAAAAAACAATGCAAGTATTAACTATTGACAAATAAATTCGTATGAAGCGACGATGAAACAGCTCTCTACGATTCTGATCGACCAAACTGTGCAACTTAGTTACCTTCGAAATTTCGTTTACACCGTAACCACACCATAGTCTGGGTGGAGTCTGTCTGAATATTTATATATTACCACTAGGTCACTGCGAACTACTGGCACTAATGCAGGAAGACTTCAAAAACGTACTCCAGGCTTCTGTGCAAAAGCAGTGGGATGAAGTGCGTTGTGCTATGTCTGCGTTTTCTTACTTCGATGCACTTGATGAGGTAAAGTGAAAAATAATTTAGACAAAATAATAATTACAATAATCATGTGTGTAGTTATCAATTTGCTTTATTTCCTGCTACAGGTGGCTCGCCGCGAGGGTTGTATAGTGGCGAAAATGAAAGCGTACCATGTAAATGATATTATTTTGGGAGATGGAGTTGGCATACCCAATTTCGTCTACTTTATTTTGTCCGGCCGCTGTCAGATGATTGAGACCCTCCAAGTGTCCGTCACGCATCGATTGGGACATACTTCCTACGCACTCTACGACCCATATGTACGGTGATATTTAAAACCCTTTGAATCGTCGGTATAATTAGGTTCGTCTTTTGTGAGACACATTCCATGCTGACAGGAATCTTGCCAACAATCATATTACTAATAATATACTATTAATTAAGCTAGTCCGTCCGTCCGTCCATCTATCACAGGTCCAAAATGTAATTAATAACTTTGGTGATACGGAACTTTTAGTGTGCAAGTCCGATTCGCATATTTGGTCGTTTGCTATTATAAGGAAGGATATGTATAACCTAGTGTTTATACTGTTGTTTTTATAATTTGGACTGTATTATTTAAGGTTCAAAAAGAAGAAAGTGAGCAAGACCTCGATACGAAATATTTTGGCGCATACAAAGATCGTGAAATGGATAAAAGTAAAGTATCTCAGACTACGACTGAGAACGTCGCTGTCGAGGCTACGGCTACTCGTTCAGGTTCTAAACGATTGGAAAGTATATTGAGGTATTCCGATACAAGGGCCAGATCCAGTAGCATCAAACGAGATAGCGTACAAATAAAACCAGAAGAAAAAACTGAAACGCCAGCCAAAGCAACGAGTGCAGCCACAACAACTAGTGCAGCCACAGCAAAAAGTTCAGTTGCAGCTGAAACCATACCTGAGGTTGAACCTGAACCCCCATCTGATCCGTCAGCTCGCAGGACATCAGTGAAGTCAGAAGTGTTATTACAACCTTCTGAGCAGCATCGAGAATCCGTGAGGTAAGTTATATGACAATGTCGCTATTATAATGTAGGTACAATTTTCCTTAAGTTACGTATAATTTTCCAGCACATCGTTAATAAGCTAATTTTCTTTATTAATATTTACAGGTTTAGCCTTCAACATCCATTACTACCAAATATTAGAACTTATTTCATGCAGGTACGCGTTTTAATTAATAATTAACGACTAGATAAAAATATTATGATTGATCAGATTAATGACATACAAATGTGATGAAAATTTTAATGAGGTTGTTTATAGTGACCATGTCTATTCGGTTTGTGTGACGACTCCACGTTGTATGAGTGATTTTAACCGCCCTTTAGGTAACTATTTATTTGTTTAATGTAACTGCTTGATTTCCATCGTAGAATCTGTAGATGGTTTGATGGATAGTGTACCTGCTATTTCTTAAGAACTAGACAAAGGGTTTACAAAAACCCCCAATTGTTTTCAAATTTACGAGATATTGTGCAGTACATGCAGTTAAGAGTTAAGTTAAGAGCTCAGGTTTACCTACATCACTCACATAAATAAAGGAAATTTGGACATAACGATCTAAAATTGCCAATGCGTAGTGGACTGGTAATCACTTAATCAGTCGTGTCCTAGAATATGAAGTTCATGCATTAACAGTATAGAAAAATAAAGGCTTAAGCTGTGCGCTAAAATAATCATGCTATTTTTATATATGTAAGGGAGGATTGTCTCTATGCAGGCAATTCAAAAACTGTGCTGCTGTAAAATTTTGAATGATAGGAATTTCATTCTTATGTTACCCTCAAGTTTTTTCCAAAATAGATAGACCATTTTATCCCGCCTCATACAGGCACTTTGAGATGGTATATTTAAAGTCAAGCGGATGACGCATAACATTGATTGATTGATCGATATTGAAATTTTATAATTCAATTTTATGTACAGGTGTGTCGGTACTACCCAGGCTCAACATTTGGTTTCGGTGAGAACATGCGAGACCGACGGATTATTGCGTTGACTCCAGTTGACTGCATGCTGATGCCCAAAATATGGCTGCTGCAACGTAACACCGCCAATATTTGGTCACGTATACAGCATTTCTTGGAAAAGAAGGTGAACAAAATTATAGAGTAAACTTGCATAAAAGGATGTTGATGTGAATTACATCTCAAGAGAAATCTGAATCTTTGAAATGACGTCTGATTCGCAGATTCTGAATGTAGAAGTGTATTCAGAGTTTTATGTTTACAAAACTTTTATTTGTAATCCAGGATTCTTTATTGAATCTGGCTAATGGTGATAGGTCCTTATGATATGAAACCAAATACTGTTATGGTGCAAATCCAGCGAATTTAGGTAGATACATGCTAATATTTATTCTGTACTGACATTCCCTTATCTGTTATGCCTATTCTCCGCAGAGACAGCAGGCATTGTACTTGCAGTGCATAAATATGCTTATAAGACGCATAGACATATCTATCACTGTGTATAATTTTGGACTACTTTTATGCAAAATTGTCACTCTACGTTGCTATGTTTTGATGGAACGGCAATGGGTATCAACGGTGATGCAGCGTACACAGATCTCGGACCCTAAGTTTTGGGTGTAACATAGTGGTTTTAGTACCGGGTAAAACATCGTGAAATACTAAAAAACATTATTAATTACCTACTACCGGACTTAAAAAACGGCTATTCTATTTTAATCGTAAACTGAAATAAAGGTGGAGGCTATAAAACGCAGTCTCCACTTTCAATTCAGTATATACCAAGGACACAAGACTAAATTAAACTTTAATTTTGTTTTCCAGATACCTTCAAAGAAGCAACTATTTCAAGAATTCGTCGCCGAGCGTCGCTGGCAGGAATTCCGCGAGCAGCTGGTGGGAGACGTAGTGGCCCGTTCGAACACCGTCAATTGGACTTCCTTGCACGACGTACCATATTCTATACGTATGGAAGAGATGCTTGATATTTAGAGGTTGTAAGATCATTGTTGATATCTAAAATACATTATTGAATTTTAAATACTTTGTTTTTTATTTAAAATTGGTAAGTTGTCTTTGGGGAGAAAAATAATGATACAGAGACTATCATGGATGCAAATAAATACAATATCTAGCTACTTCCACAAAATTGAGGGTAGTCATGCATTACCTGTGCACCGCCCGCCCGCCCGCAAATATATGCACATACGCAAGCGGTGAAAATTCCGACTACCACCAACTACTCTACACGTGTTTCGCCCCTCCACGGGGCATCATCAGGAGCTGTTAGACCGTGCAGTGTCCGCCACCGAGTGAGCCAAAACCGCACCCTACCCCTCTATTTATGCCTTCTCCCCCCCACATGTTGTAACGGAAAACTACGGAAAGTGTTTTTAAACTTGATTCAGTTTATTGACAATTTTATCTGTAATAAATTATTTTATAAAGAAAAATGGATGTAAAGAAATATGTAATGAATTAATTAAGAATAATAATTATGGTATTTAAGAGATAATAATAATTTTATTTAATTGGTTGTTGTTGTAAAAATACGCAACAGTGGGGAGGAGGAAACATTAAGCTGCTCATTTAGTATGGTCCCATCAACGCTATGTTTGATAATTTTTGATAAGTTGATGGGACCATACTAAATGAGCAGCTTAATGTTTCCTCCTCCCCACTGTTGCGTATTTTTACATCAACAACCAATT
Organism: Xylocampa areola; assembly: GCA_935421205.1. Classification (NCBI taxonomy): domain Eukaryota; kingdom Metazoa; phylum Arthropoda; class Insecta; order Lepidoptera; family Noctuidae; genus Xylocampa; species Xylocampa areola. Next base: position 9,526,895 of record OW285204.1, read on the forward strand.
AAATAAAATTATTATTATCTCTTAAATACCATAATTATTATTCTTAATTAATTCATTACATATTTCTTTACATCCATTTTTCTTTATAAAATAATTTATTACAGATAAAATTGTCAATAAACTGAATCAAGTTTAAAAACACTTTCCGTAGTTTTCCGTTACAACATGTGGGGGGGAGAAGGCATAAATAGAGGGGTAGGGTGCGGTTTTGGCTCACTCGGTGGCGGACACTGCACGGTCTAACAGCTCCTGATGATGCCCCGTGGAGGGGCGAAACACGTGTAGAGTAGTTGGTGGTAGTCGGAATTTTCACCGCTTGCGTATGTGCATATATTTGCGGGCGGGCGGGCGGTGCACAGGTAATGCATGACTACCCTCAATTTTGTGGAAGTAGCTAGATATTGTATTTATTTGCATCCATTGTAATGGACTTCCGCAAAGTAACGCCTGAATCTATTCAATACTTACAGAGACTATCAATTTCCACTTGCTACGATTCTGTCACACTTCTTTCGCTTCATCTATGTTACTAACCTCTTCATTACAAATACCTACTGATAACTTCAATACTGATAGAACAAAATATTTTTCATCGTCTATTATTCCTCTTGAGTTTTGATCCATGAAGTAAAGAAGGGTACCTAATAAAATCCTTAAGAAGTCGGTTACTATTTTAGCATAGCACCCATATGGATTTAGTACGGGGGCGGAGGCCCCGTTGATCAACATGTTTCAATTTCCATAAATGTAAGTGGTTGAAGGAAATGTTATAGATTTGTGATTGATGTGTTCGTCATTTGGTGTAAAACAATATGGTCAAAATACAAGTACCAATCCAAAGACCAATTGCATAATATTAGTTATTATTCTGAGCTTAATGGTCAGAGTATAAATCTGCATAGACTTAGAATATGTTTGCTACTACGTTTATGGGTCAGAGCGCCTGAAGTATTCATCGGGAGATACAGGTTTGAATCCTGTTCACCATCGTATTTTTCTTTCCAGAAAAAAAAACTTTAAATACAGAAAATGTAGACATAATTTGATAAATGTTGTGATAAAAAGGCAAGTGACACGTTGGTACGTGTGGATTTAAAGTTTTTTTTTGTTCTAGTAAACTACCCACTAACTTCATCTAAGTTGAAAACAGTCAAATCAAAACGCCACAAAATTCAGATTTTGTTTGAAGCGACCGGTCCTTACTACCCGTTATTACTCTGTATCAAGAACTTAAGACAATTTGAATTATAACCAAATCCATGTCGCTGCCGGTGCTGGTGGTTTGCAGTCTTCGTGGGAGGTACAGGAGGGTATTGAAGTTTCCAGAACGGTCATAAAATTCATGTATGATTGCCACAGATTATTTAAACTGATGAATCCAATTTCTGCGGCCGCTTGATTATGATCTTATTGGGTGTTATCTTTGAGGGTGTCACACATTATTCACTACACAATTGTCAATTGTCGCATAAAGACAATTAAGTTCTGAATTGGCTCTGTTTGACGGCGCCGCCGCCGGGCCACTCCTCAAAGTTTTAGTTTTCGATCAAAAGCTCTTTTATCCGTACGTTAGTGAAGCTGCTACAGTGCTGCTATAGGCGAGCTTAGTGTAACCTAAGTAAAATTAAATATTTACGGGAGTAATGTTTTTGCTCAAAATTATTTAGAAAAATATTATGGCTGAAAACGAAAGCTATTAAACTTTAGAATAAGAACTAAAAGAGTATTATACTCTTTAATACTACATTCGTTATGCGCATGCGTGTGTCGGGATGCCATGATGGCGTCTTGTAACCAAGGCAACCGGTTTTGGCGGGAAGCACCCACGCTCGCGGGTGCTCGCGGCTATGGCAGCTAATCCAGCGGAGACATACATCAAACGGCTTACTGCGATAACTAAACACATTCGACCGCAGTGCACCGCGACGAGCGACCGCCGCGCTATACGACGACAGCCCCGGCTGATCGAAAATTCGCGACTGTTAACAGACGTCTAACGTAAATAGTTAAACTAGCCTAGTATTTATTACGAACATAAACACATAACGATTAGAATAACCGCGTCAACTTATAACCGAAGTGTCACCCGACTCGATTTATAAGTACTTGTTGAAACCAGAGCAGTGTTAGCAGGTGAGTCAACTCTTAATATAAATATTATTGGTACACTTAGCTATAAAGGTTTTGAATCGTTATACATAGGTAAGCAATACATATGGACCTACATACATAATAACCAATTATAGGTATTTTAGTAAGCAGTAATTTTTTAACTTTCTTCATTTTAACATTTATTTATACATTTATGTACACTACATAAAGAGGACGTTTATTTTAATTTCCAAAATATAATATACTCAGAAACAAATAAGTTCTTAACGAATCTTTACTTGACTTCTGGAGATGTTTAAATATTGTATATATTTCCGCTATCTCCACCTCACCACAATAAAAAAAATATTAATGGTATAGTCCAGAAATAGTACCTACCTATCACAAGACCCGACTAACAGCATTCTTTATGCTAATATCAAGTATAACCACTGCGACTCGGTGATCAATCCTCTTCACAAGCCGGCACGATAGATAAAATAGGATTTCCCCTTTAGAAAGGGGAGATACATGGTCAAAATTAAATGTTTGGGTACATATAGGATTAAAAAGAATTATTGAATATACAGCATGTTTAGAAGAAGATTGGGGTAGTCATTGGCTCGTCAATACCCATACCTACATTAGATACTTGGGTCATCTATGACCCTGACTCTTGGATCACAGATGACCCAAGAGTTACGTTTCGTATTGGAGATTTTGATGAATGCTTATTGAACGATTTCTATTAAAAGTAACATGGCGTAGGTATAAACTATTTCGTGTTACAACAACTACCAAAATTGTCGCTATGACTTAAAGGCGCATTAATTTTGAGTAATAAAAAACATGTCTCCATTACCGTGACACTTGGGACACGGTGCCTATGGGCAATACCAACCCAACGATCACCTCCATCCTTCAGACAAATATGGCGGTTCTTATAAACAGCCTGTATATGAAATGCCATGAACAGATTCATGTACGTAAATATGAAATTATAGATTAAGTACTTACCCTTAAAGCGTAGATTTTTATAGACCAAGGAAAAATTACCCATTTCGCTTATTTTACAAAACAAAAAAAACTTTTATTTCTGCCTAGAGGTATAATTAACCACTCTCTGCATCTGTGAGTTCCAATTAAAAAATGTCATAAGGGAACGTGTAGTTCTTTTTATTACTCTTATATAGGGTTGATATCTCTCAACTCTTATAAATTTTAAATTAAATTTAGTAATGTTTGATATTAGTCAGAGAAGCACTTTATGAAGATGACAGTAATACTTTTAGTTATATTTTACGGTGACGTCAGCTAAGCTAGTCATATAAGGCAGCAAATTTTTGTCCTGAAATGTTTGCAAAACTGTATGTTAACTCAATCTCCACACACTTAACTCAATTGTCAGTCAGTTGTTTTAATAGAATAATCTTCCTATTGTGCTTCAAGGCTGTACGGCGTCGGCGTGCAAAACATTTTTATGCCCACTTTTGTAAATAATGTTGGGTATTGTTGCTATTGCTGAAACAATATTAACTTTTGTGACACATCAGTGTTCTAGTAATTGGTAGAACAATAATAATAGCCGGTCAAGTGCGACTCGAATTCGCGCACCCCCATGACTGTTTTTTTTTTTAATTCAATTATTATTTATGGAGGCCGTAATACCACATGATCAAAGGGAGATTCGAACTAGCTAACGGATAGTTTTTACGGTTCAAAAGATATATTCCTATGACCGGTAAGACATCTTAGGCTCTGTAATGGATAAATAGTTCAACAATGCAAGGGTAGAATTGCAATGTTAAAAAAAAAATTATGAAAGTTAGCGTTGCGGAGACTAGGGCAGGGACACGGCGCAAACGACTGATGCTAAATAATTTACATTTATTTATTTATTACTATGCTCATATTTATTTAATAAATTATTGTTAAATTTTTTCATTACATTTGACCATGTAATAGTTTAATTATATGTATTTATCAAAAAATTTCACCTTTTGCATGTTTGCGTACGCCGTGGTTGCCCGTGATTTCACTGTCAATATTCGGTCCTATCCGAAAACCAGCGCTGCTTCATTTCGATGGAGTAGCTTATGCTGAGATAGGGGCCTTTTTTGGTCTCGTGCAGGTCCTTTAGTATTCTTATTTTTTTTTATGATTTGTGTATTTTCTGTATGTTTAACCTGCTTACGAGGTCAAAATAAATAATTTCTTTCTTTCTTTCTTTCAATGTTATGAATTAACTGAAAATTTGCGGGTTTAATTTGTCAACTCCTGTATTGGCTGATTGTAATGTATTTAACATCTTCGCAAAATGAAGTTACAACAGTTTTTCAAAGGAGGATAGATATTGGTTTATTTAGATAGGTAGGTACCTCATCGAATGGAATACTAACTCCATGATGGAACATCTAGGCATAATAAAAGTTACTTAGTCATCAAAGCTAAATGATACTTACTAGTTTAAAAGCGAGAAATATGACAAGAGTTACTTAAGTAAGATCTATACTCGTAGATTACCGATAGGTGCAGCGAAGTGTTACATTCTAACACTATAAACGATAAGTAACAAGGATTCTCTTATGTTACATACAATAACATGATCGTATCTCGTCCTTACGATGTTGAACACTCCTAGTATTTGCATACGTATGCCAATCAGTTCACGAGTATTGCTAGTTATTTGTTTGTCAATCAATTACCACGTATTATCAGTGATCTAAGAACGTAACGTGACAAAAACCTCTTCCGATTGGCTCACAAATATAACTAGAACCTATACAACATAATTTATTTATCTATTGATTAGCAAGAGACTATGTTGTTGTCGGCATCGGCATGCGAAATGATCCAATATTCATATAAATACTCAAAGGAACCGTGTTTACCATCATAGGCTTGATTGTAATAACGACCTTAACATTTCGACCTCACAGCAAAATGTTTCCTGATGATGTTGTAATGAAATGCATGCGCTCGTCGAGAACGAAATGGTCGATGACGACATGCTCGGCCCCAGCGTCTACCGGACAGGTTATCGGCAAATGAGCTCAATTGAGACAACACTTGTTCTGATAAAAGGCTTTTATTGGTTAGCTAAAGCTAGACCACTGTAACATGTTTGACCTTCAATGTCAAATTAATTAAGACTATTTATTAAATTAGCGTCTATAGATGAAATGTATAACGTCAAACTATAACATTATTGAAAGTTATTTTCTATACAAGGACGGCTAATAATGCTATATACTTACAAAAGAAAGTTGTACAATACAAGGACAAAAAAATGGCACAAAAATAAAGAATAATAAATACAGCTTGTTATTATGACAGAAATAGCATTCATGTAAAAGTTTGATTATTCGCGAAGGCTCCAGGGCGCAGCGAATGGCCCAAATACGATTTTATTCATTTTTCACGACGACAGTGACTCGTACGAGCTGGCACTGAATTAACTTTTCTTTCAGCCAGTGACGAGTTCAATATACTAACGTTTTTATATGTAGTTCTTATTGTTGCATGTATGTTAAGATGCATAATTATGTATTAGGTTACTTTTATAAATAACAGCTATCTACGTTTAGTTACTAATCACAGACAAGTAAGCCTTGAGATTGATTCGTCGTTCAATAAAAAACGGAATGTTCATAGATTCGTATTTATGTATAACCTACACACTGTTTTTTTTGTGGTAGGTAGGTGAGTTGTACAGGAAATAAGGAAGTATAAATTACTTGCAGGAAAGTATTGTTAATTATAATGCAACTGTTGTGATTATGTAAAGAAGTTGTGTAGTTACCCCTACAAGACCTCGACTGCTTATGTGCCATACCATTAAGTAGTAGATATTAAACGTTTCATAAAACTTACGAAAGAATTATAGGTAGACCCACGGTTAAATTAAGTAGGTAGGTACTTGAGTAGTTGAAGCAGTTTTCATCTTGAAATGTTATTATGTTAATCTGCTTTTGTTTTTAATCTTATGATTTGATTTAAATATTAATTTGCAAACGAATGATTTACAGGCCAAGTTTAAAAAATTAAGCTTGTCCTATAACGTGTTTGATCTACGTATGACGATATTAATTTATATAGAATTAAGAATAAAGAAATCTTATTCTAAGCAACTATTTACTAAACATACTTTGCCTACGGTATGCGACTTTAATATGAGGAAAGATATGTACCCATTATAAAATGAGTGTTTCCTATTATGCTACGTAGGAACAAAATAAATCAGTACCTCACAAACCTGTCACTCAGGCTTTAGGGATGTGGGCGAAGCATGGAGGCGTTCAATGAGTAACCTAACTAGTTTTACCTTATACATAGTACATGATGGGGATTGATTGAGCGATAACTTGAATATCATCGCTATTGTTTACTAAAATCAAGTCGATCCTGCCTCCAAGATCATACATTCTGCAATGAGGTAATCCTGGTTATTCGGTATATCATCCATAAACAAAAACTCATCAAGGTGTTACGTAACAACTTTCAAGTTTTGTTTTGTACATACAACGCTTTCTCGAATTTCGATTATTGACCACACATTATTATTTATTAAATACGGTGATACCGTGAAATTCAGATACTTAATTTTATACGTTAACAGAGAATCATATTTGATTTCATATGGTGTTCGTTCTATGAAAGTATGAATTCATAAACCTATCCAACAGAATACTTGCATGGTTTTTGCTAGTGATTTACTTGTATATCAAAAGTTCACTTCCTACCGAAAGGAATAGGTTCCTATAGTAAGCAAAGGACAAGCCGTTCCGTGATTCAGTAAAAGATCCGGTTGTTAAATATGTAGGTTCGACACGCATTCTAACTTATGTCACGTAAGCCGTAAAAGGAGTTACAACTTTCTACGATACCTAGATTTTTGCGAAACGACAGAATCCAATACATATAAAGCTACGAATATGTAGCACAAACTTTTTTATTTTCAAAGTCTTTATTTAATTTCGTTTTCCCTGTGTGGCTGTGTTTGTAACTAAGTGCGTGTATTTTGGTACATTGATATGGAAGCTAATTTTCGTGCAGAATTTATAACGACGTTTTAATTGCCTGGATATTTCAGGGTTGATGGGTTTCTTCGGGACTTCCAAGCTATAATGTTAATTTAACTTATTAAATGCCACATACTTCCGGCATTAGAACACGCCAACCTCTTTGGAATCACAAGTTTCGTTAGATGCTTATTTTATTTTTTTGTTTTACGAGTCTCACATGTGTATTAAAAATGATCGAAGGCATCACGAGTATTTTATAAAAATATAGGTATGTACATAAAATATAACTAGAAATAGTCTCCCCAATCTTAATTATTACTTGTAATACTAGAATAAATAGCATCATCATGTCTGTATCCCCTGAAAGGGTAGGCAGAGGTGTACACTCACATTTCACCAATGCTGTTATTAAATTCGATGTACTAGAATACATCTGTTTCTATAAATTATCTTATTGAACCAGGAGTGTAGGTACGTGGCGTGGCGATATCATTGTTTTTAAGTTTGCTGATAATATAAATGAACAAATCACTAAAATAGGTGCATGACGCCATCTTGACACGTGAGTTGATTTGTGTTACCAAGTGAATAAATGAAAATTAAGAGACAGCCAGGTTTTATTTACAGTCGCTTCGGGTAATTTCTAAACCGCGGTCTTTGAAGTCTTATAATTAATTATAGGTACCTACGGTAAATATAATTCTATGGATGCTATTTTGAAACCCAATAAATATTGAGTTTAATTGCTAAAATGTAATATAGTTCTTAACGCGTAAATTAGAACACCAGAAGAAATTATCTGACTATTAGGATACAAATAATTTCACACTTTTCTTTACTTGGGTTTTTTAGTGTGTTTGCGATTTTATATAAGTAAGGCCATAGGTAGACCAATGGGCGCCACTGTTCATTATCGTAGTAATAATAAATAATTTTGATTTAATATGGTATTTCCGCTATGCACACAATTCACCCCACGTTAGGACATCTATCATGACCACAAGCAATACGACTTTAAATTAAGGAATCGTCGTATAATCTATTATCTTAGTCTAAGTCGCAAATACAAAAAAAAAAACAATTTTCCAAAATTCAATATAACGTGATCAATTTTATTTATGATGATTATAATATAGTTATATAAATAAGTGATTTAATCCAACTGCCTTGTTGGTCTAGTGGTCCCAAGCGCGACTGCTGAGCATGAGGTCTCGGGTTCGATTCCCGGGTCGAAGTGTTATTGAGTTTTTCTGTTAGAAAATTCTCAGCAGCAGCCCGGAGCTGGAATTGTGCCCGGTAGATGGCAATAGGCTCACCACCTATTACATGGGACTTAATAACAGCATTGGTGAAATGTGGGTGTACGACTATGTACATCTCTGCCTACCCCTTCGGGGAATAAAGGCATGATGCTATGTTATGATTTAGTTCACTGATCAATAAATAAATTACTGTACGTCACCTAAAAATACTGTAGGTACGAAATATAGTGTTTCAAGTTAAATAAATCTAAGATTTTAATCGTTACTTAATAATAATAAGTAAAATATTTATTCGTTCATAAGAACTCACAACATACAGAAACTAATGTTAAGTACTATATAAGCGTAGGTATAATGTCCAAATATAATTATCTAGCTTTGGGGTCTGTACTAGTATAAACTGTATCATAGACCGCAAAGCCTTTCACAAATTGTTAAAAATATAATTAAATAAATAATTAATGTTGATATGATGCAATTTTAAAAATGAATTGGTGTGAGTATATATGGATTGGTGTTAGTTTAAATGGCTAACTATATGAATATACGTTCTTATAGTAGATCTAAAAGGTTTATATTCAAGTGGAATAAGATTTTATATTTATGTTTATTTCTTTTGTACTATATACAAGATATTTAAAAATATAACCTCATTAGTGTTAGCAAGTCTAGATAAAAGAACGAAACAAATCAGGCCGTTTGTCAAAATTTTGACACATTTTATACCGATTAATTTATGATTTTTATTGAGAATTGATTAATCTGATTTTTGTATCTATTTATAATATGACTTGTGTTAAATAAATCTAAATCAAAGTTTCGTACACGTATTTAAGATATTAATTTATTATTTTTTAATGTATGTTGTTGCGGTACAGTTGTTATAAGAAATGAGTAAATTATCGAATGTAATAAATCCGCCGAACCCGGCGAACCCGGCAGGCGTCATGACTACCGCAAGATCGGTAATCATTTTAAAGTCATACTTTTATATACTCGTTCATGTGTCTCCCCTTCATTGATATAAAACAGAAAGAAGTGAATCGTATGGTGTTTTCATTTAAGATAACATATAAGAAGTGTATATAGTAACTATAGTATAGAACATCTGCTTCATTTGTCTAGTGGTCGCAAGCGCGGCTGCTGATCGTGAGGTACACTTGAATAAGTAACTACTAATAAAGGTAGAAAGCTGTAGAACCTCACAAATGTTACATGATATACGAACGCTAATTATGTTATGGTACCTCAAATCTGTGTTAGAATCCGGATAGATCAGATCATTTATATTTATTAGACAATCGACTTCCGAAAATCTCATCGTTGATTTTGTAGAAAAAATGGAAGACGAAGAAGTTCCTAGTAGTCTAGAGCAGATTAATTTATATAATTGAAGTGAGATGCTTTATAAAGAACGTAATGTCTTTGTAACCATGATGCTATAATAATTAATAATGTAATAATATCATAATCTTTATTTTCTCTTTTAACACGTTCCAAGGTTACAGATTAATAGCATTAAAAAAGAGACTAGTGTCTGATGTAGGTGAGACCTGTATTTCAGATCACCAGGCTACCGACTCAAGAAACTACACATTAACCTTACTATTATAACGATCGATTCGATAACGACGTTATAAAAAACCTGGGCAATCCAATTCTAAAGACGTTTTTATAGTCTACGTAATTATGAAATATATTTTAGGGTCGTTCAAAACGCACATCGTCATCGTTGCCGAAGGGTATTTACCCGTGCGAGAGTCCGATGGGCGTTCGGCAGAACCCGTGGACTCCGACAACGCGCCGAGGACCTATCGCTGCAGAGGCTTCCAGTCCTGGACCAGCAGTCGTATCACTCCCCTCACTCATAGGTAACATCAATTGCCCTCTTCATTTTGTAGTATTAGTCACAGTTTGTATTGTAGTTTTTATGTATCAATACGCTTAGAATATTATTTGACTATAAGTTCAATAGTATCTACAAAACAAGTTATAAATACTAAAATCAGCAAAGTGGTTATTTATATTTCATATTATCAATAAAATTAACTATTCAAAATATAGAATCTAAGATACCACGTGAATTCATATAACAGATTAGGTAATATGTTCAACAAAATATGGAATAATCACACATATACCTATAGATATAGCAACAAGGTACCAGTTGGTGCAAATATGTATCAAATGAATAAGTAAGTAGTGGAAAATCCAGTCCAGTATTTTCTTATGTAAAACTAGAATTGTTTAAAATGTAACACGAAATACTATGGTAATGGAGTTTAAATATAATGTTTGCGTGGCAGTGTACATAACGTCGCGTCTGTCGGTATGGTCATTTCTTTCGTCGCGTTATTTGGACCGGTATTGTTCACGTCCTCTCGTGCGCTCGCGCTTACGTCACCCATCCCACTCCACTAGAGGTTGTGTTTTGAGTTGTGAGATTATCGCTTGCGCACAGCAAGCACCGGCCTTGCTCGTCCGCTGTGTTGATATACAAAGTGAGATCATACTTATAATGTTATTCGCCAAATAACTTTGCACATTTAATTATACTTTTGTTAGTAATAAAACTAGATTTGTCGAATTTGTGTTTCGCACGTGATTAAAAACTTCGGCTTAAAAAAATATGTGAGTATATTTAAGTGGTTCGATATACACAAACATGTTTAGACGCACTTCATAACGCACTTATAGCTATTATAACTTGATTCTCAGTCCCCTTCTTGTAAACAGCTTTGAAAGCATTTCTAGGAAATCACATTGCCTATAGGAAATAATTGCCATTGGTAACGAAACGTGGGCGAAAACATTGACCCTGTCCAAGGTGAGCTCTATCTGCGTCTGATACACAATATGGTTTGACATTGACTAAACTTCTCCAAGTAGCTACCTACTTTTTATGTTATGTAGTGTGTATCCGCCAATATGAAGTGTCAATATTTTTACAAAACAAAGCGATTGTAGTTGAAGTTCTTGAAAATAATGAAGATGTAATGAGTAAAGATAAGAAAAGGTAAAATAAACATAAGATAAACTCAGGGCAGATAATGGTCTGACGCATTACCTGACAATGTTCTAATAAAACATTTACATATTATATATATAAATTTGATATTATATTTTTTAATACTATATGAAGTATCTATAATTATAATGTGTAATCACAAAACCCAATAAAGAGTGTACGCGTTTATAAAAATGCTGAGATGTTAATAAATGAGTTGAGACTTAATCAGAAATCCTCTATACCTACATCATTATTTTAGAATTTATATAAAGGGCTTAGTACCGGTTTGGCAGGCAATTAAAACATCAAAACCTGCCTGCAGAATTACATTAGAATAAGATCACTGATATAATATAATTTAATAGTGTTTACCGACTAGATAGCCCTACCCACATTGACCTGCTGCTTGAAGGGGCTGCAAAGTGGGTTAACGAAACATAAGATGATAAGGTGTTTCTTTGCTTAACTGAAACTAAAGAACGTGCGGTTCTTGCCAGTTAGTAATAAGGACGAAGATTCCATTTAATTTATTTAGCAAAATGGAGCTTACTCGTGTATAATGTATTTATAAATTTTAAATATATTGTTTTGGTACAAATAGTGGCTTCTAAGTCATCATATTATAATCATGTGCGTAAAGAGTAAAGGTAAGAGTGACGGCTGACAGGGACGAATGGAAGAGAAAAATGTACTGCGCCGAACCCAAATAACTTGCGATCTTGGGGCAGGCAGAAGAGTAAAGGTTATTAACCTTGTTGTACCTTTATGCAGGTAAACCTCCTCAAGAATCGCGCAGACCGCGAGCTCCCGCTTTCACGTTCGGACACAAGCTTGATCCACCCGGCACCAACGCCAGGGCTGGACCTGGACCTGCTACATACAACACAGAAGGAATGACAGCTAAAGGTGAGTTATTACAGGAGATGTTCTCATTTAATGCCACACGGAGGGGAAGTAATTTAAATCGTGAAAATAGCATATTTTACCAAAGTTAAGTTAAATAAGGTAATTTTAATTTTGAAAACGACAACTTTATTAAATCTGTTAATGCAGAAGATCAGCTTTATATTAAGTTTGCTATTTTTTAGATACTTTCGTGGAAACGTAATTGTACACCCGGTATAAACCTTAAATATGCTGTGTATCTTTTTCTTCCACAAAAGTACAAAAGTACAAAAGAGAAATCTGTTGACACAATTGTGCCGGTTTAAGTGAATCGATGGTATCAAAACCATAAATGAGTTGCGTGTTCCGTGGAAATTTTGCCGAAACTACTTACCAAATCGCCTGCCTACGATAGTCACATGATTTGGGCGTCAAAGCGATCGTTTTCGGAGGCTATAAAGGCTCTCTAATATAGTTTTGGATAGCTATTAAAACTAAACATAACTATTGCCAAGTAATAATAACGGTAGTACCACCTTAATGTTGTTTGTTATAAAATGTCTAAGTCACTTGACCGCCTAAGGCAAAATTTTACCAACATCATGATAACGCTAGCCTAATATAGATAAATTTCGAGTACAGAAAAGTTCTTAAAAAAAATATCCCTTGGTGAGCACCAAGGGATACATTAAAAAAAAACATCTAATGAGTGTAAAAACGTAATTAAATTATTAAAATTTATAGCCTCGCCCACCTGACTGATAGGCGGGATGTGCTCTAGTAGCTACAAGGTGCTACTAGAGCACATCCCGCCTGACGACTGTAACGTATGGAACAATCAAATTAACTTATTCTCAGCTCGTATAATACAATCGTGGGTAGCCGGCCGCAATTGTCGTTTACTGGATAATTGCTTGGGTTGTCTTAGTTCGAGCAAAACCGTTTATCTTTCTATAGGCAATTATACAGTCTGCCGCCCACGAATTATGCGCAGTATTGAGTCTGTTTGTCTTAACTAGATCATTTGCAATCTTGTGTCATATATTTTGACTATATGAATATTTCACGTGTATGTTTTCATAGTCCACTGTTTTTTATATTACCGCAAAATATTATGGGCGAATCATTGAAAAAAAAAAAAACAAAGCTAAGTACGTGTACGCGCCATGTAGGTTCCAATATACATATATATAGGACTCAGAAGGGGGTTATCTGTTTGATACTCTGAGCATATTAATTGAGTTCACGGTTTAATGGCCAACAACTTTCATCTAAGTAATTTTCGTATGTTAGAAGTTATTCTATGAGTGATTATTCTTCATTTCAATAGCAATAATGCGAAAAAAGATGTTTTGATTCCACTTCAGTGGAACTCACCTTTGAGGGCCGATTTCAGCGAATAAATAATACCCTAATAGGTAGCACTTTTTTGCATTGGTATGAAAACTAAGAGACTTGCAAAATTTTTAAGATTACCCAGGCACTACGGCGTATTTATTTAAAAAAAAAATTACATTGACGATCAACTCTGAATAGCCTGATCATTTTTCACTTTGGATCAAAATTTGGGTAAATTGCATTAACGTTAGAAAGCTGATTAATTTTTATGTGTGGAAAGTACAATTCATAAGGATTATGTTACTAAAAAAAAGTATTTTTAATTCTTTTTTTGAACCCTTAATCTGGTAGAATTTTCTCAAAACTCATAAAAAAAAATCATATCTCGAAAATAATAAAAAATCGGGGAACATACATGGGGGTTTTATCGATAGGTATTAGTGTTCCCTGTCCAGATGTTCACTGGTACAGCCTCTCTGGGATACCCTGTATTTTACATACTTATTCAAAAAACCACTTTAAAGCTTCATATTTCGCAAATATCCCTGACTCAAAAAAATATTTTCATACACACGCCATATTTTTAAATGACCTATCCAATGACACATGGGATAGACGAGAAAAATAATCATCCCCACTTTACGTGTAGTAGAGGTACCGTAAAAAATATTTTTCCATGATTTTATTTCACCCCCTTTGTCGGTGTAATTAATATAAACCAATGCCAAATTACAGCTTTCTAGTACTAAGCGTCTCTGAGCTAAGCCGCAGAAAGACGGACAGACGGACATGGCGAAACTATAAAAGTTCATTGTTGATTATGGAACCCTAAATAGAAACCAAAAAAAAATTTTTTTTTTCCCTTCATTTCCTAAACTTATTGGCGCAGTAAACTTCCTTGGTAATACTTGGGATAGTGATAGTTCTCTAATACAAGGCAAATCTAGCACAAATGGTGCAGTTCTTTAGTGATATGTAAATTTTAAAGGAACAGCAAAAGAATTTAAAAGCGAGTAACTTCGTCAAACATAATCAAATCATTTTAATTAAAATTTTGCAAGTAGGTACTAATTATGTGAATTTTGCTTCTTTAAATTGTCCTGTTCATGGACGGTGAAGCAATTTCTCCCAGAATGTTTTATAAACAGGACGAATTTTTGATTATAAGTTGTTTCATACTGCGACATAATTTGTAAGTGGGTCATGACTGCATTCTGATTTGCATAAGCGATGTCGTCTGCAGTGTTATTTCGTACCTGTTTACTTAGGCATTTAAAATATTTTAAGTAGTTACGTGACTCTACTTGATATTCCTCGATAGGCTCTAGAAATATACCTATTTGCAAATCTAATTTAATTTTTTCTTGGCCTATATGGCTATTATATTGACTTATAAAATATCCTAACTCATACTTTTTTGAAGTGCACTCATGCCGAAGAGAAAGTTAGTTTTTTTTTATTTAGATAGAGAAATACACCCCTTTGATTGTTACGTACCTATCTGCTAGTAGGTGCTTTACCAACTAAGTTATCGCGACCTCTACTCGCTAAGTCGAATAATTATCCTCCTCCTTTAACACGTCTTATAGTGACGTCACCATCGATTCAGTTATACTACAAAGTAAAATGGTTTCTAAACACACGCATTCGAATGCCAAAGCTATAATGTGAAAAGTACTCAACTAACTTCATTGAGCATTTGCTTTGTTGGGCTACAATCATGTTGGGTTCAATCCTTCACAAAATATAACTCTACTTTGGTATCTATTTGCAAAACTCAGTTGATATTTATATTGCAACTGGTTTTAAAATTCAATTTGTAGGTTTATAATAAATTCAATGGCTTTATATTCATAATTCTTATCTACGAGTATCACCTGTTCATGTTAATAATGGATGGGGCACGTGGAAGTGCACGATTAGTTTTCCTCAAACGAACGCCAATTAAATCGACCGTTTACAATTTCGTTAACTAGGTATATATAGTCTTATTTGTAACACAACAAATTTAATCACCAACAGTCATAGACTAAATAAAAACAGCATTTATCGAATGAGCCGATTGTACCATATGTAGATATATCTCAGCCGTGTATATTCATGTTCTTAATTGGACAATTACTGTGGCATTGGATGATCGAACAGTCACTAAGTTTCTCCGGCTGCGACTGCATTTGGTCGATGTCTCCAAATAAGTCCGTATGTGCGAAGGTGATCGGGAGGCGGTGAGTCAGCAGCCGTAGGTGCCCGGACCCTGCCAGTCTCGGGGCCTTACAAGCTCAGTCGCGCATCCACCTCGCTTCACTCACCACTCTACCGTACCTAGAGCTTGTGCAAACAAGTTGTGTTTAGGCTAAAGTGCTAGAGGGATTTCGTGTGCAGTGTTTCAGTTAGGAATTGATCTTGTGGATTTAATTGGTAAATAATTCATGATTTTTTTACACCATTATTCTAAGGTTATGGCCACTCTATCAGCAGCCTGTGACATATTATATAATAACCCTTTACTATATAGGTAAAGGCTGAATTTCCATATTGTTCAGATGTAGAAACTTTGTTGCGTTTGTTACTTTTATGGATCTGCTATTCAGAACAACTAACCTTACGATAAAATATCGTAGATATTTAAAAAAAAAAACTAATATTTATTTCGTTTGATTTTACTGACAACCTAATTAAAAATATTCAATAATTTGTTAAAATGCAATCCATTTGGCATAACCGAAGTTTCGAGAAAAAAGATTATGATATGGTAACCGTTTACAGCCAATAAAATAGGTACAGCATTGGTGTTATAGAGCAGAATTTCGTATAACTACCTATGTAATAAGTATTGTTTGTGTGTCCTTTAATAATTGCAACACTAAAAGTCTCATTAAAACCAGTATAAATGTTTTATGTACGAGCTGGTACTTGCATGGAACTTTTAATTAATTAATGTCAGTGGAGCATTAAAGTGAACTGACAAAATTCTATATTACTTTTCTAGAGTAAGAATGCTGGCCTTTTAAACTGTGTATGAAAAACGTATCTAAACTCATTAATCATCAGTAATAGTATACGCCATCGTTATGTCTGGTACTTACAATATCCCGCTTGACCGACCAAGCAGGGCGGTCCGGCGCACCAGCGGCGTCGCTGCACGGTCGCTGGCCACCGCCACGCGTGGCGCCGACTCCTGCTCCATGCGACTACGAGCCCATCAAAGCAGTCCGAGCGGTGTATGACCATGCTCCGGCCTTCTCTATAGGACTGCGCGTGGCCCCTCCAGCGCCCGGTGGCAAAACGCCAGGTGTCGACTGTCGTCCTTGCAACATTTTTGTAGCATGTGGTTGTTGAATGTCACCTAGCTGTGGTCTTGAAATTCAATGTTATCAGGCTTTGGTTTTAGTAGACTGTGCCGTATGTTGATACAGCTTTACTTAGCATCGATTTCATTGATCAGTAGTATTTCATCTATAGACTCTATAGTTGAGAATAGCTTTAAGTTTTTGTAACTTCTACAGATGTAAATTATTCAATCCGCTAAAGATATTATTAGAAGTAACTATCGTATACTTTAAAAAAAAATGCACTGTTTATGACCTTAGTAAATCTACCTTATATGTCTATGTCTATTATGATCTGGAGATTAAGGATCATGGTTTAGTATCGTAAATAATAAAATATGGCAGTATTTTGTGCAAAGATAACTTAATTTGTACCTACTGTATTCATTATGTCACGTTTGTTTTGAACCTTACGAGTTTCTTTGTTTTCTATTGATTTCTTACGTCATCATTATTTTTTAGTGGCTGCTGCGATACAAGGACATTTAGCTTTCCTGCGAATCATTTAGCTACGTCGTTTAAGTTTGATGCCTGATGTCATTTTTATTTTTCATTCATTTGTTGTTTTCGTGACACATTGTTTTGCACCACTATGATTTATTACTTTGCTTGGTAATGTTAGTATTAATCACGCGATATGTGGTAAAGTACATTAGAGTCGTAGTTAGTTTCAAAACTGGCAGCACTAGTGATTGCCTCACGTTTTTCGGTCTAATTATAAACTTGTGATCGCATTATTTTCAGCGCCCAACACATATTCCATGCCCCCTGTGCTTGGCGAAGCTAAGGAGGGTGGTAAACGCGCAGCACCGGCTTTCAGCATCACCGGACGCGGTAAGACGTCAGAGTCGAAGATCCCCCTGCCGGGACCGGGCACATACACCACCGACAAAGCGTCCACAGTGCTCACTAAGCGTCCTCCAGCATACACTATTGCACCGAGAAGAGAACTGAGGCAACCTACAGCTACTGTACCCGGACCAGGAGTCTACTGCCCTGAAAAGGTAAATAAATTAATAACATTTTGTAGACATTTCACAAATAACAAATTACCAATGATGTCATCAATTCACCTCTTATTTATCATCCTAGGATATTTTATATATTATTGACGACTATAATCGCATGACTATTAAAAATAAAATAACCATCTGACTAGTAAATATGAAGATATTTGATGTTGTCCCGTCTTGATTTTACTGCTTTAAATTAATCATTGTCTGTGTACATATGTGAAATAGTCCGAGTCGAGGCGAGGCGAATGATGTCAGCGCGCTCGTGAATTTTGTGAATATATTAACGTCGGAATTGAGTGCTTCCTAAACTCACTCCACGCGGAAGCTCACTTCAGTGCCGGTTACGCCCGCACTGGGGTTGGATTGTTAAGTGGGCGCAAATTGCAACTAACAATTGGACAGCATCAGCCTTCCGCCTACTAATATCGACTTTGACTTATGCTTTAAACAAGCGATTTATCATTATATTCAGTAGGGTATTTAAACTAAAGATAGTGTCAATCAATGAATTTTTATAAACTTACCAAAGGAGTTCCGAAATACACTTATTACAATAGCAATTAAAATAGCAATAGCTTATTAAAATATCATTGAACTGACAGATTTCACTAGGAATGATTGCATTGGATTGTCTAGTTTAAATGCTCTAAACTGTGGCTTACATCATGACATGTACTAACATTGGGGTGGGTACAGGTCTGCGTGAACCTGCCGTGGGCGCCGGCGCACACGTTCGGCATTCGGCACTCGCAGTACGCGGGGCAAGCCAGTCTTCATCCTGCGCCAGAAGAAATCGCCGCCATCTAATCGACATCTATTGTAACAAGATCCACTCATCCAACCCCATCATTCACCGTCATGCTTTGTGGGAGCTAAGAACTTTGCCTTGTTCTAGTGTATTTATTTATTTTGTGATGTATATAAAATTTATTATTAAAATATTCTTTTAAAAAATCAGTTACCAAAATTATGTATTACCTATACGAAAACTTAACCTTTAACATAACCTTTATCTAATGCATCATGCCAAGGTAACGGGAAAAATGTATATTTGCATGTTGTCGCCACTTCTGACTCTGCTATTGACAGGTACTTATTGTTTCAACTATAAATATATTCCTTTCTCATAATATAAGTTATTAATAAATGTTGCATATAAATATATATATATATTTCTTTGTAATTCCAGGGTAAAAAAACTGTACGCGAGAAAATCATAAGAAACACGTTTTCTAGAAAAATGAAACTCGAAAAATCCGAACAGGTTCCTGCACCTAACGCTTATTCCCCTGAAAAGGCAGATAGAATGCTAAGAGAAAAATCACCGGCATACTCTTTTGGAACTAAAACTGAAATTATTAGGATACATAACGCACCAGCTCCTAACATTTATTCACCAGAAAAATCTGTGAATTCGCTTAAAAACGGGCCTAAATACACCTTGGCTGGCAAAGGTGTAGCTGAGAAGCACGAGGTGACTCCAGGCCCAAACTACTATAGCCCTCAAAAGGCTGATAAAATACTGCATGAAAGTTCCCCCGCGTATACAATGCGTTCTAAGGAAGTAGTTGAGAAATTTGAACAAACTCCGGCTCCGAACGTTTACTCTCCTGAAAAGTCTATGCATATGTTGAATGGTGGACCTAAGTATACTATGTCAGGTAAAGGAGTATGTTCAAAGTTAGCAGAAACTCCAGCACCTAATAGCTACAGCCCTGAGAAGGCTGACAAGGTCCTTCACGAGAGCTCTCCTGCTTATTCTTTCAGGATTAAAGAACAACACTTTCTGAGGAGTGAATCACCAGCACCTAATGTGTATGCCCCTGAAAAATCTATTCACATGTTGGATGGAACTCCTAAATTTACTATTAGCGGTAAAGGGCACAGTGATAAAATAGAAAATACTCCAGCTCCCAATGCTTATTGTCCAAATAAGGCAGACAAAATCTTGCACGAGTCATCTCCAGCTTATACGTTCAGGATAAAAGATCAAATTACGAAAACTGATTACACGCCGGCACCTAACGTGTATGCTCCAGAAAATTCTGTTCAAATGTATCATAGTTCACCGAAGTTTAGTATGGCGGGTAAGGGGCATATAGCGAAAACTGATTACGTACCAGCACCCAATTCATACACTTTAGATAGGTCTGATAAACTACTTCACGAGTCATCACCTTCGTACAGTTTCAGACCAAAAACGGCTACGGATAAACCCAGTGATACACCAGCACCCAATAATTATGATCCGCGCTTATTAGATAGCACGCCTAAATTTAGTATGTATGGAAGAGGCCATGATGCCAAACCCTCGGACACACCTGGGCCAAACGTTTATGATCCACATTTAGCCGACGGAACCCCAAAATTTAGTATGACAGGAAGAGTTCCTACGATGAAATCATCTGACGTGCCAGCTCCTAATGCATATGATCCTCACCTACCTGATGATGCTCCTAAATACTCTTTTACAGGTAGAGGTCATGAAGGAAAGCCATCTGACACCCCTGGTCCGAATTGCTATGACCCTCATTTGCCTGATGATGCTCCAAAATACACTTTTACCGGTAGAGGACACGATGGAAAGCAATCTGACACCCCAGGCCCAAGTAGCTATAACCCGCATATACCTGATAATTCTCCGAGGTACACAATTTCTGGTAAAGGTACAGAAGGAAAACCTTCAAATGTCCCTGCTCCTAACTCGTATGATCCGCGTTTACCTGACGGCACTCCCAAGTATACTATTTCCGGAAAAGGCCCTTGTGGCAAGCCTTCCGATACTCCCGGTCCAAATGTGTACGATCCTCACCTACCCTCAAATACCCCAAAATTTACGATATCAGGTAAAGGAGCAGATGCTAAGATTTTTGATGTTCCTGCACCTAACATATACGATCCTCATATGCCAAATGGTGCCCCTAAGTTTACTATGGCTGGTAAAGGACAGCCTGGAAAGAGCTATAACTATCCTGCTCCAAATGCGTATAGCCCGGAGAAAGGAGACAAATTATTGCTGGAGAGTTCACCAGCATATTCATTTAGAATCAGACACCCATTCCATAAACCAGGAGACACTCCCGGCCCCAATGCATACGATCCTAGTAAGTATGACTACATGTTAGATGGCACGCCTAAATATAGTTTCGGTACCAAGGGTCCAGCTGATAAACCATTGAACAATCCCGCTCCTAACGCTTATAATCCGGATAAAGCTGACGGAGTTCTGTATGAACATACGCCATCGTATACGTTCCGGTCAAAAATGGACCCTGATAAAATATTTAACACACCTGCTCCTAATGCTTATCACCCAGAAAGAGCTGATAACGTTACTCATGAGCATTCGCCTGCCCACTACTTATCTCCAAGAGGTAAAGAGGATAAAATAAACGATACGCCTGCTCCTAACGTTTACAGTCCTGAGAAAGCTGATAGGATTCTGTTAGATAGCGCACCTCGATACTCGTTCAGAATAAAGACCAACCCTCACAAGCCGGATGATGTTCCTGCACCAAACAGCTACAATCCTGACAAAGCTGATAAAGTGTTGCTGCATTCTGCTCCGCAATATACGTTCAGGATTAAAACTGACAACGTGAAACCCGCCGAAACACCAGGTAAATATATATTTTTTTAACTCTTGTAGTATGTTTTACTTTTATGATTATTTTATTCCGTCATAAAATATATATTCTAGCACCAAATTCATACAACATTCCAACGCCTGTCGAAACCCCGTTATACACGATTTCGGGTAGACATAAGGAACCAATAGACGAGCGCTTGAAGGTGCCTGCTCCGGGGACTTACAACCCTGAGAAGGGCTACAAGTTCATGTTGACTTATTCTCCACAGCATACTTTTGGTATTAAAATACAAACAAACAAATTCGCTGAAACCCCTGGTGAGTTATAGTTTCAAAGGCAGTAGTGGTTTACTAATTACAGTAATAAAGCACGGCGGATTACGAACTAATAAATAACAAAATAAAACGACATACTGTTTTATTATAATAAAACGACATATTTTGTCGATTAACTAAATTAAACAGCGGGTTTAATTAACACTTAATACAACAGAGCTAGCAAAGAAGGTTAAAGATTAATCATAACATGATCTGTTAATAATTAAGATAATTAATGGCTTTTTTAATAATTTTCAGCACCGAATTCGTACCGCATCCCGTCGGTGTTGGACACTCCGGTGTACACGATGTCGGGACGCCACAAGGTGCCTGTGGACGATCGCACGCGAGTGCCCGCGCCTGGCACCTACTCACCCGAAAAGGTAAATGATTTATTTGAGTTTAGCTTTGCTGCTCTAGATACGCAAGTGAATGAGATCAATATCTGGGTCCACTCGGTACGTCTCAGGTTTAATTCTTTGTAGGAATAGAGTTAGTAAATCAAACAGTGATCGATCTGTGTCTCTAAAAATTATCGTATCCACAATTTTTTATGTTTCCTTGTAAATAATGATAAGCTAGTTTTACAGTTGATCAAAAGTTGGAATTGGTGAATGCATACAGTAAACTAAATCTTTCTACGTTAGGAGTGTAAAGAATGTGATATGTTTCGTTTTATGACTATTATAATGTTGATGTTACATTCTGTGATTACAGGTGCAGATCAACAAAACACCGCAAATTACTTTCGGTATCAAACACTCGCCTTTGTTAGGACAGCTGAGACCATTACAGCCACATCGTACAATTGAGCGGCAGACCACGCAGACCACCGATAAATCCAGAGAAGTCACTCAAGTCCAAAAAACTATTGTCAAAGAAAATAGGGACCAAGTAGAAGATAATAGGAATGTTAATTACCAGAATACTGTAGATTCAAACGAGACTAATGAAATCTACAACACACGTGCGCATGTTACTCAAGTCAGACACGATAGTGAAGTCAGAAGCACAACAGTATCTCCCGAACCAGTCCAGCATCAAGAAACCTTAACGCAAGATATTGTGTGGGTTCCTGAAAAACCGATTCGTCGTGGTTCGTACACTATCGATACAAACGAAGGAAACGGATATTCTGAGCACTACCATAACAGTGAAGTCATTCCCGTTGAGAATGGAGTGATTAGGACTGCAGAGGAGGGCGAAAGGGGCGGTAGGTGCACTGAGGAGAGCAGCAATGAAGTAATTAGGAGGGAAGGTTTTGAACAGAATGTTCAAAGAAATGTCAAGAATGCGAGTGCTCATGAAAAGAAGCAAGCAGCTACTGAGGAAGTGCGCACTGACACTGACGTCCAAAAACTTGCCAATGGTGGTATTTCTAAGACAACGACTACTACTACTATTAGGAAGGTGGGAACCGCAGCAAAGACCGCCAACGAATCCACTGCGGTAACTCGTACCGCCACTGTGGTTACGTCACGGGATATTGGCGTCAAGTAACTCGGGTACAAGCCACTAAACTGGCGCTTTTAGCTGTAGTGGTGATCCTACCAACATAATCTAACCACCAACTTACAATAATTTAGAGTGATTAACTTCTGTAATTTGCCTTTAAAGTTTTATGATTATGAAAGCTTTATTTTTCTCTTAATGCCAAGCTATATTTATTAATTTATTTACAATGTTTCTGATTCGTCTTTCTATAAACATATAGGTATAGAAAGACGAGATCTCTAGATTTATAATCATATTACCCTTTCTATATAATGCAATTGAAATTAGATTATAAGCAAAATGTTTTTTGACATTAACATTAAATACTAATATTGTTATATCATGAAAATTTTATTAATAAAGTTTTTATTACTTAATTTGTTTTTTCTTCGTTGTATTCTCGTGAAGGATGTGGCTATTGTATGTCGGTTGAGCCACCAATTTTTACTAGGCCATATTTATACAATTCCATAAACACAATTGTTGTAACTACTTACTGTATTTAGACGGGGATTATATCAAACAGAAATCCAGCATATTCACATTTGAATGTTTGTTACAACACGGGACTAAAATATCTCTGTATACAGTTTAGTGTTTACCTAAATGTGTGAACAGCATACGTAAACTTTCTGCAGCTGATACGCGTATATTCGTGTAATGACCTAAGAATGTGGATAGACACCACTTGCTAAGTAACCATTAGTTAATGTTGCACAATGTTTAAATTCATCGTAATGATTCTGAAAAAGATAATTTATGCACAAAGTACAATCATTCTTACAATAGGCAATACGACAAAACAATGTATTTTTTTCCTTTTTTCTTATCGTTCAAAAATGTTTACAATGTACAAAGTATTTTTTTTTATCTGACGTACATTCTCATATAATCATGGCGGATGTGTGCAGTGATGGATAAGTGGACAGTGAACCATACTCTGCGCCCACGCTTCCCTCCACGACAATAGCGACACAATGATGCCTAGATAAATAGAAATGGGTTAAAAATACAGAAATGTCAATCATTGCGATAAATTCGTTAAACAAAAATATTTTGAAATCATTAAGAGCTAAGAAATCACAAGCTTAATTGTGTTCTAAAAAATCGGGTCGGTCGGGTATTGTTGAGATATATACATGGCACCATTGTACCTAAAGGATAAAAATGATTAATTGTAACGTTTTCTATCGGAGCTACAATGGCTTCAGGGTTAAAAACTCCAATCACAATTAGCACGATACATTAATAATCAGGTACCTATTAACCTTGACCTTTCGTGAACAGTATTTTTATCGCTACTGCTTAAATTACTAGCAACCTTTCTGCATCCAGATTCGAGTATTGGATGGATATCATTCATAAATAATAAAGACAAAAATAAATATTAAAAGATACCATTCTAGTCTCCATTTTGTAAAACTCTTTATTTATTTAGGTATGTATATACCTACGCACGAAATATGTATAAAAGATAGACACAAAACTAAGATAATAAATTATACTGCTTATTCCTGTCTTCAAACAGACCAGAGGAGAATTTTAAACAAGAGTTATAGACGAAGTGTGTAAGAAAAGTAAATATATACAAATACAAAGTGTGAGCAAAATATATGCAATATCTACTTAGATACCTAAATTATATACATAATAAATTATTTTGGGATGGGAATTTGAAGCGGATTCGCAGAAATGATTTGCAGGGCGACCAAGGTGAACAAGTATTCCCTATGAGAAAAGCGTTTCCTATGCATTTACTATGTGAAGTTTCAAGAAAAGGTAATTATTATTGAAACAGTAGAAAAATAAATGCGGATGCGTAGAAAGCATTTGCACAGTAACTCTCAACTGGCAAAGACGGCAAATAAGTTTAGGTAGTAGCCTAATTAAGTATCAAAATTTATTGAAGAGAATTTATTTTACCACAAGTAACCATAGGGGAAAAAAACTTCTTTTACACGTTTTCTTTGTTCTGCTAGCTTAGGACCGGATTTCTTTCGGCAGGCGTTGTGTAGGCGTTTCACACTGATTAAAAATAACTCTGTTATGCCAGCCGAGTCTGTTTTCGTAAAAAAAGAAATGTTAATTATTCTTGAGGCATGTCATTTTATATCTCTTAACAAACACGAATGTATAATTTTCTACTCTTGGAAATGTCAATGACATGCGCATATGATATTAAAATAGAGTCTTTGAATCTATTCATAAGAGTATGTTTTCATGTTTTTAACAAACGGGTTATTTAGTGCCGTTGTTATGTTTGAGATTCTTTTGACACAAATCCAGCAGTTTGTTTTGACGTATTTAGCCTTTGTTTGATTCGTTGACGCATCGTGGAAATACTATTAAAGATATGGTTTGTTGAACAGGATACACGAGATATACCATGATGTGAATATATTTATCATATTTTTTAAGCGTGACCAAAAACTGATTTAGGTCATTTCATAATCGTTCATAGTTCAATGAAAGGCCACAAGGGACGATTATAATACTGTAGGTATACTAGGCACGTATCTCATAAATGAGTACAATGTATCATACTTATAATTATTACAAATGATAAACTTTGTATTTATAAATAAATGTTTGGATTTTAGTTATACAATCACGCAAAAATACCTGAACAGATTTAGATGAATGATATAGAGATAGATTGGACATCTCTCGCGCAGATGAATTTGCGAGCACCAGCTAAGTAGTATTGATAAAAACCCTCAAGATTTGAAAGCAGTTTTATGCCGCTGCTCATTTAGCTCATGGAATTTTCAAGTCTCCGTTTTTGACACCTCAGGATTTTTTATCTGATCATATTTCTGCCAGTATTATCAAGAGTGTATCTATGTATTTTCCTAAGTCCATATTTCCATGATATTCCCCTACTATTGAATAATTATAACAACGGCATTCTCTGGTTAACACAGTAAAGCTATATATTAAAATGTTTCTTTATCTTAAAATAATCTACAGTTTCATAAATATATATTTTAGCATTTTCTTTAAAAAGATGAATATCAAGTTAAAGAATAGGGAAAATATTAGACGGCTTTATTTTCCCGCAACGATACTCTATTATAATACCTACGTCTTTGTAACAAGAATGAAATGGCTAATTTCTCGTTACCTTGACTTCTATTGAAGACTTTACACAATCCATTTAATAAACCACCCCTTTGACGCAACAAACAGAAACGCGATTTACGTAATTACTTAATCGATTATTATCGTTAGCGTAATTTTAACACGTCAGAGATAGTAAAGTTTTCATTGCTGTTGAATACTGAAGTGTAAATAATATTGTGTTTGACGTAGGTGTTCTCCAGAACAGTATGTGTAACATTAAATAATTAAACACTAATATTTTCGTTACCTAAATAGGTTTGTACTATGGTGTGTTTCCAGTCATTATTGTCCTTTGTTCGTTGGTGATATTTAACCTTGTTATTTGCTGCACGTGTTGCACTAAAGTTATCCGTCTCAAATATAATATCAGATGAGTACCGCTGAAGAATCAACCGAAACATTCCGATGCCTTCTTGTTTTATTTCAGATAGAAAAAGTTGTTGGTACTTAAAATTAACGTTAATAATACACACATACATACGTCATACAAAATATTAAGTATACAGTGTTGAGATAAAAACAACAGAGGTTTTTATCTCAATATTTATTAACGCTGTTTTTTTTTTCTCACAGCACTTATTATTATTTTACCCTATCTTTACAAAAACAATGGCCATACTACCATACATCAAATGCGAACACAGGAAACGCTCCTAACTTGATTGTGGGTCGTTCGATTTTAATTGGTACGTACCTACATTTTTACTTAAGGTTATGGTTAGTTTAATTTCAACAACAGCAATTGTTGTTTATTTTTTGATCGAACTATTAGTTAGAGAAAATATTATGTATCTGAATTCTCTTATTAGAATTATTACGTTGCTTTCGCAATATTTTATTCCAGAGGCGTCTCATGTAGTAAATTTGAGCATTGATTTATTATTATCTATTAGAATTATTAATAGAATAGTAACTACTAATTAGAATTTTAATTTTAAGTTTCTATTTTTAGGAGGACCAATAAAAGTGTGCCTACTAGAAATGATCAGAGTTTGATGTGCCTAAATTCAGATTAGGCTTCTCTCTATTCGTCCCGTCTTACTCATATAGTAGATGTTGTAAAATACAGCAATAAATTGAAAGTGCTCCATCAGAATTGACGCCTTTATTAATAATGCATGTATTGTTATATCAATTTCTATTTAATTTATTATTTATTCAATAACGTTCAGACCACTGCTGCTTAACCGATAGGTACTATTATCTGACCACACTTTGTAACTTTATACACGGCGTCTGTCATGCGTATTTAAATACAGAATGCATACGACTCTGAAGCCTGGAAGTTAACAGCCAGACATCTACCCCTTTCTTTTTTGGAGTGTAGAAATCCTTCCGCCGAGGGACTAAAACCCCACAGTCCTCCACTAACCTTTACGGTGGTTACTACATCATAATACCATAAGTGTCATCATGATTAATCGTGCTACGCGTAACTCGTAACTCGTAGCTCCACCAAAACTCAATTTTGAAATTGAGTATTGTACCTACTGTGGGGTTACTCTTGAAATTAATACCAATCCCAATCCAATTCCAACATTAAATAGACGCCTTAAAACAATGCGTAATATTAAAATAAATTTATCGAAATTGCAGTTGCCGTAATTTTAAAGCAGATTGCCTTAAAAGTATCCCGATTATATAATTATTTTTTAGATATTTTTGCATTTAAAATGTCAATGGAGCGTAATTATTTTGAGGTGTAAGCCTATTGATCTGGTTATAGTTGATGGGTTATCTTTTCGTATTCGTCTTTTTGTAGAATTCCGTTCCAAAATGGTAAAAAATAGGTACCTACCTTTATGATGCGCCATTGTTTGTCATAGTAGTTTAATTCAGCAGCTACCTAAAGCTATAGATTTATTTAGATAGGTAGTTTTCATTAATATCAATGTAAAAATATCTTCTTCTTATCGTGTGGTTGATGAAGAACCTAGTTTCAGAGTTTAAACCACCTGTAGGTCTCTGAAATGGCTTTACACACCATTGAGAACATCTCTCAGGTGTCCTGGTTTCCTCACGATTTTTTCCTTCATCGTTTTATGGAAGTGATAATTATTTATAATACGCACATGACTTCGAAAAGACAGTGGTGGACGACCTTTGACTTGTCAGTCCAGCGGTGATACCACTAGGCTATCTAAAACATATAATACAAGTATACAACATTCAAGACAGTATGTGCAATATCATAAAAATTGTTATTGCTTTGATTGTAAGTACATATGATATCCCAGATTGGACTGAAAATTTAACTAAATGAATAAGACTAATAAGTTGGGAGCTAAGTTGCCCGCGATCGTAGGAGTGCACCCTTAAAATGGAATCCCTACACGTGGTCCCTGGGTTCAAAACAGGCAACAGAAATCTGGTGGGAAGCTTCGGCCGCGGCTGGTTCGTGAAGCGACCTATTCGTGTTTTGGGATGTTGCCCGGTGTAACCATTGTGGGAGACGGGTCTGGGCAGTTGCATCAACTCCCCAACTATCGTTCTCCAAAAATCTATCCACTCTACTTAAGTGTGAATAGATTTATTATGGATATACGTGCTCCATCCTTGGCCTCCCCGTCGTTTACCATCAGGTGAGTTGGTGGCCAAACGTAGATCAACTCATTATAAAAAAAAACTAAACTCTAAAACAAAAATTTGCAATTAAGTACGTCCAAATAAAAATGAAAGCGCGAAAATCTTTCATTACTCGCTATCGTTGTCCAAGGTATGAAATCCTTAGTGGGCGAGTCCAACTTGCACTTAGCTTTTTCTGATCACCGGGAAAAGTGAATAATAATATAATGCACTGTTTGCGGGACAGCCAGTAAGTGTGGAGCTAATGAAGTAGGTACAATCACGCGACACACAGCCGGCTGATTGACGTAATAGTACAACACCCCCCGCGTCCCTGTGCGCCCCTAGCCTCTGCCACCCCACAATAAACCAAATTAATGTTTGTCGCCGATAAGCATGTGTAGGTCCGACCCGCACACTATCAAGTTTACCACTGAATCTTAGTTATTGCATTTACATTTCGACTACTACTACCAAATAAAAACCTAAAATTTTAATTTAAGTTTAACATCTACTGTTTATTGTTTTTTGTCATAAAGTTCGTATTAGTTAACAAGTTCCTCCATTCACTGTTAAACTTATGCCTCTATCAAAAATGCAGAGTATGTAATATAAAGTGGTGTCCCCCACAAGGTTGACTCGATTGAATATACATACATACATCATACATCACGCCTGTATTCCGCGAGGGGGAATGCAGAGGTGTACACAATTGTAAACCCACATTTCACCAATGCTGTTATTACGTCCCATGTAATAGATGGTGAGCCTATTGCCATCAACCGGGCACAATTCCAAACTCCGGGCTGCTACTGGGAATTTCGTAACAGAAAAACTCAATAACACTTTGCCCGACCTGGGAATCGAACTCGAAATCTCATGCTCAGCAGTCGCGCTTGAGAGCACCGGATCAATGAGGCAGTCGATTGAATATGACCAGGCGGAAAGTCTTAACGTCAAATTTTCTTTGTTAATTGTCAATATGTATAAACTCAAGAGTTAGACTGGACCATCAGTGGAGTCGCTCTATCCACAAATGACTTTAGATCTTGTATGTGAACGTTCTCTTGCTGCGTTATCCATGCCAGGGAGGGCTATTAATTCTATATAGTAAAAACTATATTTTAAAATGAATATGACGACAAATTTTATTATTTTACTTACTACAATTTTTTTATAAGGAATTTGGAACGGAAACCTACCAAACCTACATAAAACATAATTTCCGTTATTTCTCTGATTTAAAACATTTCATTGTCTGTACTATAATATAAAGTGTTTGCCCTTTTCAAGCATGATCGTGTAATTGTTGAATGTTGACATCACCATCTCCTACCTTAGTGTGCTATGCATGAATGCAAATATATGATAAAGAATCCAATTTATTGTAATTATTTTGCTGCGTCAAAGTACGAGTTTAAGTGCTGCTATTAAAGAAGTAACCAGTAACATATGTATATTATTATATACTTTACTGGTCCAGCAAATACATACGACATTTGTACCAACACAGCCAGTGTACATACAACACGTTATATTTGCTTATGTATTAATGTCTTGACAAAGTGGACAAAGCTTATTATTAAGGTGGATTGGTCGATATGTGTTGACAAGAATAATATAGATAAACCTCAGTATAATATTATTTACTTAAAATATGTGTATAGAACATAAAAGTAAACTGCATTTATATTTATAAATATTTAAAATATATCTATACAATGTAATAAATATTGCTTAACGCAATACGTTAATTCTGTAATACAAACGCGAGCGAGTAAGCAAAGTGCCTCGTTGGTCTAGTGGTCCCAACCGTGACTGCTAAGCATGAGGTCTTGGGTTCGATTCCCAGGTCGGGCAAAGTGTTATTGGTTTTTTTTCAATCAGGAAATTCTCAGTAGCAGCCCGGAGCTTGGAATTGTGCACAGGAGATGGTAATACGCTCACCACCTACGTTATTTATTTTATGGCGAAATTTGGGTGTACAACTGTGTACTTACACCTCTGCCTATCCCTTCGGAAACTACAGGCGTTAAGATGCTAAACGCGAGCGCCCTAAAGTAAATTGCTGTTGAAAACACAAGGTTAACATTGTGTTCTGTTGCGTACAATTAATATTATAATGTTTGTACATTTGGGTGACGTGTAGATTTAACTGAAAAACGCTAGTGGCAAGTTTCCAGGCGGCATTTGAGTTGGCACGCGACAGGTCAAGGTTACGGGTTACTAGCAGGGTCGGCGGCGACGCGGAGGTCCCCTACAATATTGTCATTTAGACCAATTTGTGGAAGTAATGACCGATTATGTTATTGCTGTACATATATGATTTAATTAGTGTGATGCTTCCTAAATATTTTACGTATGTACGTAAATATTTAGAACGATTTCTACGTACAATAGCTAGCGATGATAGTGTTTATATAGGTACATTCATTTTACAAGTAGGAGATTAATTGAACGTTGAATACGTGTTGATGTAATTATTGAATACACTCGTGCAGAATACGATTTAATAAGAATAGAAGGGAAGGACGAAGAAAACTGCATCTGCTGTGCTAGTTTCGTGCCGTTTTTATATATAAATGTAGTTATATTATATAAAAGATCAACATCTCAAAACCCGTGGGCATCGTAAACCTGATACTAAGCTATAAGAAATGGCACCAAAAAATATCGTATTCTAAGTTATTACGGTACACATTCATAAGTTAGAGTAGTAAAGAACTTCTTTAAATGTTTTACGGGAGAAGAGTGTTTTTTTTATGTAGGACCAAGTAACGAGATACACTAAAAGTAATTACAAATCCCAACCATTATCAGTTATCGTTATCATTATCGTAACGTAAACACAATGCAGAGATAGTATTTTGCGAGATGTCATATCATGTGGACTCCACAAAGTATATTTATATCTGATTGCACTATCTAACAACGATAAGTTTGAATAACTACAACCAAAGTATGTACCTACATGTTTTACACCATGGTTTTATTTACAGACTAGCTTTACCAGCGATTGTGTCCGCGTTAGTGATGAGTAACTCAGAAAAATTCCTTGCATCAGCTCAGTAACTCTAGCGCAGCTCACTGCGCCGGCTCTTTGAGTTAACACCAAATTGCGCCATAGCGCAGTTAAGCAAAACGCACCGCGCGCCTACTGCGCCTCACGCTCGTAGGCATCAAACAACGTACGTACTACGTTACCGCAGCGATTAAGAGAGAATGAACGAGAGATGTCAGCTCACTGTTGTGTTGACCACAGAGTACGTTATATATACACGTATAGAGTCATCAGCATCTATCTCATTGATGCGCTGTGCGCCACCACTTTTCCAACAAGGAAGTCAACTCAACCGGCGCAGTGAACTGAGTTAGCGTAATTACGCGGCGCAGCGCTGTGTGACCCATCTCCAATCCACGTGGAAGCCAGAAAATTACTATGAGTCGTATATGAACACCGTGTCATAATAACACAAATATCTTCTACTTAGCGTGTCGACGACAATTTAAATCGAGTCTGCCCAAAATTTGGCGACGAGTTACACAAACATAAGACGTTGCATTCATAATTAAGATGACAAAACGGCCATTGGGCATTGTGATGTCGGATACGCTAGAGTCCACAGAAATAAGAAAGATATTTTTTTCTAATATCTTTGCTTCTAAAAATCCACATTCTGGTTAAAGAATATGTTTCAATGCTAAGCGTTCACGCTATCCCTTCTATAAGAGATAGCGTGATATGATATTTATTATGTTTACTAAATAACTATACTATGCTTCAGTGGGAATTCCATCAAAATCGGGCCATTGTTTCTTAAGATAGATAAAAAACGTTACCAAAAGTTATTGGTTAGGCTTCTGTATTTATAGTATTAAAAACCAAATAAGATAATCAATATACAGATATATTACCTCTACAGTTTTATTATAGTATAGTATAGATGGTTCTGGATTGATAAGTTATCGTTTTGGTAAACGGTGACAGCTGGTTAGTTGATCGGAAGCGAGGACCATAGCAACCCATTGGCCCTGATTGCCTTTTTCAAATAGCGAGGGGAGATATCAGCTGATATTTTTGTTTCCCTTTAAGTGAAGCTATCTAAATTATAGTAACTTGAAACTGTCTTAAATTAATTTATTCATACATTTAATTTATCATTTGGTAATAATTCAATAACATATGTAATACACTGATAGGATAGTAACTACTAACAATATTAAAGATGAGAGCAGATATAAATGACGTGCCACTCCGGACTTAAAAATGAACGACTTCGATAAAACTTAAATAATGCTTGCGTAATAAAATATCAGTTGCTATCAGATATATCCAAATAATATCCGAAAGGTTCTAAAGTATGGGAAAGCTTGATATAATAGCATTCAAGAGGAAAGCATTTGTAACATATTCTTCCAACATCAAAGCTGCATAACCTACCAACTTTACACACGCAATAAAAAATAAAAGCATGTTTCTCCGGCAGATAAATTTGCATAAATTGAATATCTACATAAAATACGTATAAACCCCTTCAATATTATATCTAGTGTATAAGTATGAATTATTTATGTTTATTCAATTAACTTGCTTTTTAACATACCAATATAAATGTTAAAATGGCTGAACTAGTTAATAAATTAAAGTTTAAGTAGTTACGAGTATAATATCTATCCATCTAGACTGAATAGCAATTTTGTTTAGTTTTTTTTTTGGGTTTGATCGAAGCAATTAAGACTAAGTATGAAACGAATTTAGGATTGCTAGGTACGACCTTGATATTTTATGAGTTTTCTAGCTAAATTTAATATTACCTCCTTTTTCTGATCACCGGGATAAGTGAAGAATAATATAATGCACTGTTTGCGGGACAGCCAGTAAGTGTGAGCTAATGAAGTAGGTACAATCACGCGACACACAGCCGGCTGATTGACGTAATAGTACAACACCCCCCGCGTCCCTGTGCGCCCCTAGCCTCTGCCACCCCACAATAAACCAAATTAATGTTTGTCGCCGATAAGCATGTGTAGGTCCGACCCGCACACTATCAAGTTTACCACTGAATCTTAGTTATTGCATTTACATTTCGACTACTACTACCAAATAAAAACCTAAAATTTTAATTTAAGTTTAACATCTACTGTTTATTGCTTTTTGTCATAAAGTTCGTATTAGTTAACAAGTTCCTCCATTCACTGTTAAACTTATGCCTCTATCAAAAATGCAGAGTATGTAATATAAAGTGGTGTCCCCCACAAGGTTGACTCGATTGAATATACATACATACATCATACATCACGCCTGTATTCCGCGAGGGGGAATGCAGAGGTGTACACAATTGTAAACCCACATTTCACCAATGCTGTTATTACGTCCCATGTAATAGATGGTGAGCCTATTGCCATCAACCGGGCACAATTCCAAACTCCGGGCTGCTACTGGGAATTTCGTAACAGAAAAACTCAATAACACTTTGCCCGACCTGGGAATCGAACCCGAAATCTCATGCTCAGCAGACGCGCTCGAGAGCACCGGATCAATGAGGCAGTCGATTGAATATGACCAGGCGGAAAGTCTTAACGTCAAATTTTCTTTGTTAATTGTCAATATGTATAAACTCTGGAGTTAGACTGGACAGTGGAGTCGCTCTATCCACAAATGACTTTAGATCTTGTATGTGAACGTTCTCTTGCTGCGTTATCCATGCCAGGGAGGGCTATTAATTCTATATAGTAAAAACTATATTTTAAAATGAATATGACGACAAATTTTATTATTTTACTTACTACAATTTTTTTATAAGGAATTTGGAACGGAAACCTACCAAACCTACTTATAACATAATTTCCGTTATTTCTCTGATTTAAAACATTTCATTGTCTGTACTATAATATAAAGTGTTTGCCCTTTTCAAGCATGATCGTGTAATTGTTGAATGTTGACATCACCATCTCCTACCTTAGTGTGCTATGCATGAATGCAAATATATGATAAAGAATCCAATTTATTGTAATTATTTTGCTGCGTCAAAGTACGAGTTTAAGTGCTGCTATTAAAGAAGTAACCAGTAACATATGTATATTATTATATACTTTACTGGTCCAGCAAATACATACGACATTTGTACCAACACAGCCAGTGTACATACAACACGTTATATTTGCTTATGTATTAATGTCTTGACAAAGTGGACAAAGCTTATTATTAAGGTGGATTGGTCGATATGTGTTGACAAGAATAATATAGATAAACCTCAGTATAATATTATTTACTTAAAATATGTGTATAGAACATAAAAGTAAACTGCATTTATATTTATAAATATTTAAAATATATCTATACAATGTAATAAATATTGCTTAACGCAATACGTTAATTCTGTAATACAAACGCGAGCGAGTAAGCAAAGTGCCTCGTTGGTCTAGTGGTCCCAACCGTGACTGCTAAGCATGAGGTCTTGGGTTCGATTCCCAGGTCGGGCAAAGTGTTATTGGTTTTTTTTCAATCAGGAAATTCTCAGTAGCAGCCCGGAGCTTGGAATTGTGCACAGGAGATGGTAATACGCTCACCACCTACGTTATTTATTTTATGGCGAAATTTGGGTGTACAACTGTGTACTTACACCTCTGCCTATCCCTTCGGAAACTACAGGCGTTAAGATGCTAAACGCGAGCGCCCTAAAGTAAATTGCTGTTGAAAACACAAGGTTAACATTGTGTTCTGTTGCGTACAATTAATATTATAATGTTTGTACATTTGGGTGACGTGTAGATTTAACTGAAAAACGCTAGTGGCAAGTTTCCAGGCGGCATTTGAGTTGGCACGCGACAGGTCAAGGTTACGGGTTACTAGCAGGGTCGGCGGCGACGCGGAGGTCCCCTACAATATTGTCATTTAGACCAATTTGTGGAAGTAATGACCGATTATGTTATTGCTGTACATATATGATTTAATTAGTGTGATGCTTCCTAAATATTTTACGTATGTACGTAAATATTTAGAACGATTTCTACGTACAATAGCTAGCGATGATAGTGTTTATATAGGTACATTCATTTTACAAGTAGGAGATTAATTGAACGTTGAATACGTGTTGATGTAATTATTGAATACACTCGTGCAGAATACGATTTAATAAGAATAGAAGGGAAGGACGAAGAAAACTGCATCTGCTGTGCTAGTTTCGTGCCGTTTTTATATATAAATGTAGTTATATTATATAAAAGATCAACATCTCAAAACCCGTGGGCATCGTAAACCTGATACTAAGCTATAAGAAATGGCACCAAA
The DNA here is from genome assembly GCA_935421205.1 of Xylocampa areola. Taxonomy (NCBI): domain Eukaryota; kingdom Metazoa; phylum Arthropoda; class Insecta; order Lepidoptera; family Noctuidae; genus Xylocampa; species Xylocampa areola. The sequence continues at coordinate 9,563,230 of OW285204.1, forward strand.
AAATATCGTATTCTAAGTTATTACGGTACACATTCATAAGTTAGAGTAGTAAAGAACTTCTTTAAATGTTTTACGGGAGAAGAGTGTTTTTTTTATGTAGGACCAAGTAACGAGATACACTAAAAGTAATTACAAATCCCAACCATTATCAGTTATCGTTATCATTATCGTAACGTAAACACAATGCAGAGATAGTATTTTGCGAGATGTCATATCATGTGGACTCCACAAAGTATATTTATATCTGATTGCACTATCTAACAACGATAAGTTTGAATAACTACAACCAAAGTATGTACCTACATGTTTTACACCATGGTTTTATTTACAGACTAGCTTTACCAGCGATTGTGTCCGCGTTAGTGATGAGTAACTCAGAAAAATTCCTTGCATCAGCTCAGTAACTCTAGCGCAGCTCACTGCGCCGGCTCTTTGAGTTAACACCAAATTGCGCCATAGCGCAGTTAAGCAAAACGCACCGCGCGCCTACTGCGCCTCACGCTCGTAGGCATCAAACAACGTACGTACTACGTTACCGCAGCGATTAAGAGAGAATGAACGAGAGATGTCAGCTCACTGTTGTGTTGACCACAGAGTACGTTATATATACACGTATAGAGTCATCAGCATCTATCTCATTGATGCGCTGTGCGCCACCACTTTTCCAACAAGGAAGTCAACTCAACCGGCGCAGTGAACTGAGTTAGCGTAATTACGCGGCGCAGCGCTGTGTGACCCATCTCCAATCCACGTGGAAGCCAGAAAATTACTATGAGTCGTATATGAACACCGTGTCATAATAACACAAATATCTTCTACTTAGCGTGTCGACGACAATTTAAATCGAGTCTGCCCAAAATTTGGCGACGAGTTACACAAACATAAGACGTTGCATTCATAATTAAGATGACAAAACGGCCATTGGGCATTGTGATGTCGGATACGCTAGAGTCCACAGAAATAAGAAAGATATTTTTTTCTAATATCTTTGCTTCTAAAAATCCACATTCTGGTTAAAGAATATGTTTCAATGCTAAGCGTTCACGCTATCCCTTCTATAAGAGATAGCGTGATATGATATTTATTATGTTTACTAAATAACTATACTATGCTTCAGTGGGAATTCCATCAAAATCGGGCCATTGTTTCTTAAGATAGATAAAAAACGTTACCAAAAGTTATTGGTTAGGCTTCTGTATTTATAGTATTAAAAACCAAATAAGATAATCAATATACAGATATATTACCTCTACAGTTTTATTATAGTATAGTATAGATGGTTCTGGATTGATAAGTTATCGTTTTGGTAAACGGTGACAGCTGGTTAGTTGATCGGAAGCGAGGACCATAGCAACCCATTGGCCCTGATTGCCTTTTTCAAATAGCGAGGGGAGATATCAGCTGATATTTTTGTTTCCCTTTAAGTGAAGCTATCTAAATTATAGTAACTTGAAACTGTCTTAAATTAATTTATTCATACATTTAATTTATCATTTGGTAATAATTCAATAACATATGTAATACACTGATAGGATAGTAACTACTAACAATATTAAAGATGAGAGCAGATATAAATGACGTGCCACTCCGGACTTAAAAATGAACGACTTCGATAAAACTTAAATAATGCTTGCGTAATAAAATATCAGTTGCTATCAGATATATCCAAATAATATCCGAAAGGTTCTAAAGTATGGGAAAGCTTGATATAATAGCATTCAAGAGGAAAGCATTTGTAACATATTCTTCCAACATCAAAGCTGCATAACCTACCAACTTTACACACGCAATAAAAAATAAAAGCATGTTTCTCCGGCAGATAAATTTGCATAAATTGAATATCTACATAAAATACGTATAAACCCCTTCAATATTATATCTAGTGTATAAGTATGAATTATTTATGTTTATTCAATTAACTTGCTTTTTAACATACCAATATAAATGTTAAAATGGCTGAACTAGTTAATAAATTAAAGTTTAAGTAGTTACGAGTATAATATCTATCCATCTAGACTGAATAGCAATTTTGTTTAGTTTTTTTTTTGGGTTTGATCGAAGCAATTAAGACTAAGTATGAAACGAATTTAGGATTGCTAGGTACGACCTTGATATTTTATGAGTTTTCTAGCTAAATTTAATATTACCTCCAAAAGCAGGTTTTACTATGCGCCACCGTGGCGTGGTCTGTGTTGTGCGTGCCAGAGCTTGTCATAAATTAATGTGGAGTTCTGCAAATATTGGGAATATTTGCAGAACTCCACATTGGATTTACTCCACACTGGATTTAACACTTGATTTGTCTACCTAACAAATAATTTGTAAACATACTTTATAATCGGTTACGGCGAATACAAAATTTGTAAGTCGTACTCATTATTCATTAAACGTGATAATGATAATTGCGATAGTTATGTAGGTCCTTATGAAACGTACTTATCTAAGCTTAATTTTTTTTAAACGTTCCTCCACTCTTGGAATTTCTCCCTGTATCGTTGGTGCGTTTACAAACACACACACACACGCCCAGACCCGGAACAATTATCTGTATATTCTGTAGATCACACAAATATTTGCTCCGTGCAGGAATTGAACCTGCGAGACGCAGCACAACAGCCGGTCTCTCGACCACTGCGCCAACCGAACCGACAATGTAGTGTTTCTAATATAAAATAATGAATATTAATTTGATGTTCAGTTAGGAGTAGTTATTTATTAGTTGGTTAGGTTAGTTAAGGGAGCGTCTGTATTATTTAATCTTCTTCTTATCGTTTGGCTGGTTAACAACCTAGTATCAGAGTTTAAACCGCCAGTAGGCCTCTGACATGGTGTTACACACCATCGACAACATCTCTCAGGTGTGTTGATTTCCTCACGATGTTTTCCTTCACCGTGTTTAGCAGCAAGTGATCATTAAATTCAAATACAAAATTGACTTCGAGAAGTCAGTAGTGCGTGCGTTCGATTCGAACCTCTTAGTAGTCTGTGATTCGAACTTGCAACCTTTGACTTGCCAGTCCAACGGTCATACCACTATTTGATGACAGATAAAATTACTGTTTTCTGTTCTAAATTAATATAGTTTAGTTTATTGACCGCTTCTGCGATGTTTATTTATTTAATTAACATTATTTTATCAAATCAAAAGCATAAACTATTTAGTATGATTTTACTAAAAGGTGAATTCTGAACAACACCGTATAGTCCGTACACTTGCCTCTAATAACTAATTATTTCTGCCTCAACAATACTAAACATGCAGTGTTTATGATTTATCGGTAATTTAACTGCACTTACGCCGTACACACGTTGTCTGATAACGTCATTTCTAGCAAATGGTGATTCATTACGATTTGTAGATATGGAATTCAGTGAAATATAATTATATTTGATTAATACATACACTAAACACCACTAAAAATAAAGAAAGATACATCCATGTAAAATAAATAAGTTTAATACCTACTTATACATATAATATTAAATTAAAATATATTTCTTACACATTATATATTACAGTATATATATTTACTTACTACATAGAAATATGAAAATAAGATTTTAGACTTATATTAAAGTTATTACTGCTTAGCCCTCTTCCTCTCTCCTAAGTTTTTGCTCCGCCCGACAGGGTCCATAATGCTTCTGTATTTTTATATTTTAAGACCATTTATGTACATTATGGAACGCAATAAATGATTGATTGATTGATTAATATATCCTCCAAAGTCCTCCAAATAAGGTTAATAGGTCCTGGTTACTGGTTTGGTGTATTTGATATTTGATAATAACACATAGTTTAACAACTACCAATTTATTAAGGTTAAGCAAATGTATTTAAGTGAATAGATTACAGGTAAACGTAGGTAACAATTGAAAAACCGTCCTTATTGTTACGACATGAAGAAGTTGTCTATGTCAAATTATTACCATGGACGTGCGGTTGCCTTTACTTACTAAATTTAATATAATTAGTGAATAATTTTAAAGTTAACAGTTCGGTGTTTTCTAAACAAATAGAAATCAAGTAAAAAAGTTTAGAATGGTGCTCATGACCCCTTTTAATTAAATCAATGTTCTTTGATTCCAGGAACGATACAAAACTTAAATAAAATACGATTTACAAAATAATACTTTTACCGGTTCTAGAGGAAAACAACATGTTAAATATTTAAAATACTTAATGTCACTTAGCAGGTTCATTGAATACCTCTGGTCTCATGGTCATGTTTAAAAATATACTTAATTTTTTTTTATTGACGTCATGAAAGTGCCGTATAATTGCGAGATGGAATTTAGGTACGTACTGTGAGTCACGTTAAACTTTTCCATAACATATAAAGAATACATTTTATACTTACAAAGAACAGTAGGGTTACTCTTGAAACTAATACCAATTCCAATCCAATTCCAATATTATATAGACGCCTTAAAACAATGCGTAATATTAAATAAATTTACCTACAATACAGTTGCCTCAATTTTAAAGGATTTGGTCTTCATATTATAATCCCGAATCTATAATTATTTTTTAGACATTTTGGCATTTAACCGTGCGAACTGACATATTTCCAATGTCAATCGAGCGGAATTATTTTCAAGAGTTAGCCCACTTATGTGCAAAACGAACAAAATTTTAGTTGTAATTTTGGTTAGGTTCGAAAACCTGTTCTTTTTCTTAATAATACTTTTCCGAAAAACATGCACATTCATGTCATACCAACAGTTTCAAGATTTATGGTAACTCCAAAATTAAAATACCAAATATTTATTTAATTCACAAATACCTAGAAGGAGCACGCGGCTAAATAACTATCACACGCCATGTACCATTGAGGTTCAGCTGGGCTTGCCGCGGCTCATCTATGGATGGCTGACCAATATTTCATATTGAGACCCTTCACTACCTCTTAGAACACGGTGTCCTGCCCGTCTGAGATCCAGTCATACTACGAGATACAACGTAAAATTTCAGAGTAGCATCGCCTCATGTGAAACACTGTTATGATTCTGGTTAGGCTGGAAGTCCCATTGTAATGGGAAAAAAGTCCAGCCCTTTTTTTCACAAACCCTAACTACTTAATCGTATATACCAAACTACTACCAGTAACTCATATAATACAAAAAGAAAAACAAATTAGGTATCTTTTCCTTTTAGAGAGTGCTAAAACGAATCTACTTATTATGACCATAAAAATAAATGTCGACTGAGGGCGGGTGCTCTTAGCGTTACACGCATTTTGTTTGCTTCACCACAGCAAGTATAACAAAGTATCCTATTGTGTTGTATTGTCGAACCAATGATTCAATAACCGTCGTATTATGTAGTCTCATATTTCCTGGCAGTTGAGAAAAGACATTCAATCAAATTGAGAACATAAAATAACATAATTCTCCGAAGAATTAGGCTAAATTACACTAATGCAAAGGTCGCAGGTTCGAATCCAAGGCAACTGCACTACTGACTTTTGGAGTCATGTGCGTATTAGTAATTTACTATTACTTGCTTAAAATAGTGGAGGTAAACATCGTGAGAAAACCAGCACACCTGAGAGATGTTGTCGATGCCATGTCAGAGGCCTAAGGGTGGTTTAAGTTCGGATACTAGGTTGTTCCTCAACCACACGATAAAGAAGAAAACCGATGCCGTTATCAAGTCACATGTAATAGATAACGAGAGGAGATATTTACAGGCACATTTCCGAAACTCTGGTCTGCTATTGAGAATTTCATAACAGAAAAACCCAGTACCTGTATGGCCGAACCAAAAATCAAGCCTATGCTTAGCAGCTGCCTTTACGTGTACCTACTCCAATGAAGCAGTTCTACCACTTCCATAATTTAGTTTCTGTCTGCATGTTTACTATTATGCATACTAACAAAGTAATAACTGTACAATGCACCTGAGTTGCCTATAATTCACACACCATGGGGGTTTCAGCATTCTCCCGATGCCTCGTAAATTAATTAGATTGCAACACTATAATAAATTGAAAATATTTTCCCGTTTATTCCTATTAGATATGCTGTAGAGTGTAGATGTTTTAGTTTTATTTATTATCTTGCTTCTATTTGCGGGTTATCTTTGAACGGTCTAAAAGGTTTGTTTAAACTGAAGTGTTGAAGAATTTTATAGGCTGACTAACAGGAATGTAAAATATTGACGTTTGGTTGTGAATCCAAATTTAGGTGGACTTTGTGGAAGTTCGTAGTCTTCTCGTTATCATTCAAACTCAAATGTTTTATCTCAAATTAGCTGACACGAGAGATGTTGGTTTACCAAAATCCTATAGAAAAATAAACATATAAGTATCTTCAGGTCTTCTTTCCATTAAAAATCTTGTTGGAATAAGTATATTCGATTAAATTTAACAATTAATAAACTAAACCGGTCCAGTCGATTCTAACCCTTTCTAACCTGTTTGTAGTTGTATAAGTTAAATATAAGTAATTTGTAATTGGTTATTTTATAAAAACATATTTTGCTGTGCCCTACAGGGTCCATAATTGTACTTTAGCTAATAAGCCATGTTTACCACCTTACTGACATTGTGGAATGCAAATAAATAATATGAATATGGATATGAACCTTTTAAGCATTTCATTTGATAGTATAGAAGGAACCTATTCATGAAATTTCAAAGCTAGATGCATGATTCCTCTTCAGGTACCAAGTTGGTAAGCTGTTTTTATAAGATTCTCATTTCAGTTTGCGTTCCTTGATCTTTTGGTGGACATTGATTATACACTGGCATATTACAGTGATAATTAAAACAAATACTATTAAAAAGTAAATTTACCTATATAAAATCTATCAACTGGGGTAAGTGGAAGTATACGATTTGGAAAATCCTATTATTGTTTTCAGAAACTATTATAGGATTATGAATAAATAATAATGTACCTAATACGAGGTTGTAAAAGACAATGGGGTGAATCGCCTGGAAGGTTAACGGCACTGCTTATTTAAATATCAAATTATGCTAAGTGACTATGAATAAACGTAAAGTTCTATATTGTCATGAAATTGCATGTATCCCGAGTGCTCCGAATGAAGCAAATTTCCGTGGCATTTATATTAACAAATACGTATAGCGACTACTTTTAATCAACGTAAAATGTCAGAGTAATTCTGAATTTAATTATTTTTTTAAGTGTAGGTTTATTCATATAGTGGCTGTTGTAGAAACTGTTTAGGATAAACAAAGTTTAGCTATTGATTAATATTAAATAATAATAAAAAAGAAATAATATAATGTTTGACATATTTTATGTGCTATATTGATAAGGACAGAAATAAAAGAATTAAAGATATGTCTTTGAAAAAGCATTAACGCATGCTTAGCGAACTCTAAAGTTACAATATCTATCCGGGAGGCGCAGGTTCGAATCCTGTTCGCGACCGTATTCTTTTTCCATTTAATACTGTCCTGTTGGTCTAGTGGTTAGTAGCCCTGACTGCTAGGCCGGAGGTCGTGGGTTCGATTCCCACCCAGGACAAATGTTTGTGTGATGAGCACGATCATTTGTTCTGTGTCTGGGTGTAATTTATCTATAATATGTATGCATTTAGAAATATATAAGTATGTTTATCAGTTGTCTAGTACTCATAACACAAGCTCTGCTTAACTTGAGACTAGACGGCGTTGTGTGATAGTTGTGGAATATTTATTTATTTATTTATTTATAATATTGTAACAATAAAAGAATTATTTTATTAATTCCATTATTCTAGCGAATGAAGTAACATTTTATTATCACACTTGAAAAATGGCCTTTCCTAATACGGTTGTGCCCGTCTATTCGTCTTCTCAAAGGCGTTGTGCTTGTCGCTGGAGAATGGGAGTCGGGCCTTTGGATGCATTATTTATTATGTGTATAGTGTGTAGTTAGTAAATAAGTTTATTTAATAGGTTAGTTAGTAGATAAAATATCTTAAGATCTTGAATAATATCTTACCATGGGGCTTTTGTTTCGAAAAAATGTGTTTAAAATAATTGTATTATTAGATAGATTTAAAAACACGGATTGAATAGATGTAGGTATATACTATATTATTTCAATAGCTTTTAAATGTAATTTTTTTTTCTCGATTCTGGTAGTTAGAAATAACATTCTAAATAAAGGTCAAAAATATTGATGTGACTATTATATGTATCTGTTAGGTACATAAGGAAATTTGTTATTGCCGTGCTCGCTGGCGTCGGTTTAACAGACAACAAACAGTCGTTTGCAGCGAATTAGTGATCTAGACATCAAACATGTATACTGCTACACACACGAGTGTTTAATAACAGTCTATCAACCATTTACAAACTAGATAATGAATAAAGATTTCTTTAATTTTAATTTTCAGATTAGTTATTCACTATGAATTGTTAATCCATAGTAGTACTGGGACATGGTGTTAGGTGTAGCTGTAATTTTACGAACGTTGCGGCTATGTGGGTCTCATTCCCTCATGGTGTTTATCTTGTTCGACTGCGCGAGGCCGGAGCGAGCACGCGAGCGCGCTAGTCGCGCGCCTGATTTGTATGACATTCCGTCGGAGTTGATGGCGCGAATCGGCCGCGTCATATACCGTACCTTATAACGTTTCACGTAATACAAATAGTTTGTTAACTTTCATTCTAACCTTACCGTGCCTCTGATGCATTGTCCAAGAAGGAAGTTCGCGTAGCAACAGTGACCACAAAGTTTCACCATGTGACAACGATGCAAATGGCTAATTCTGCACAAAATTACAATGCGCACTTATGCTACAAATCAAAATGACTCAGTGTTTTAAAAAATTAAAGTGTTTACTACCATAGTGTTCCAGACTGTTAAACAGTGGAATGTGCTTTTAGCTCTGCTCAAACTGGATACGGGAGCATAAAAATAGAACAATTTTGATACTCAATGTCGATGATCAGATAAGTCTCTGTTATGGGAGAAACTGATTGTGCCTATTTGTTATAAGTTACAGTGTAAAGAATCGTGGGAAATATGACGAATAACTGGAGATGTTGGCTGTGCCCAGCCATGGTCACTGTCATGTACATGATCTCGAGCATGAATGCTGACATCGATTGTCCAGGTTTGATATTTTTTATCTATGGACACCAAGTGGATTTTCTTTCTGGCACACAAACAGCTGTTAATGAGACTGATAATTAACTACCTAGTTATGTTAAATATGCAGAATTCACGTTGACTCTGGTCACGTTTGTAACTTGCGAGTTAACTCATTTCATACTTAATAAAACTGAAGATTGTGCGCATGATATTCTACGAATGGATATTAAAATTACTATTTAATACACAAATATTCTTCTGCACCGTTTCCTTATCTCAGTGAATAAAGCCTATTCCAACTAGTGGGTCCCAAAGTATTTGAAGGTCTGTAAGGAAGGAAGACTATAATTCTTATCAATGATGATTCACAAATAAAATAATAACAAATCAAAAACAACACTTACCCTTTTTTGGGTAAAAATTAAGTCAATTTCGTCGGTTATAGTTAATTAAGTTAATAATGATAATACAATGGTTATAGTTGTATACAATAGATGGGTTTGACATATTTAATGAAATAAGAACACGAATTAAGTGTAACAATGGAAGTTGGAATAGACGGCTACGTCACTGACATAAATAGAAAGCTAATGAATGTACGATGAACCTAACAGCATTGTGTAACTTTGACACTTTTCCGCGTACCTAATACTGGCATTTTGACTTTGTTTTATGATTATGGTCACTAATTTGTAACTAAAGCTTGCTACTGACATAAAACAGCACCGGCTGAGGAACGCTGGACTTGTATGTATAGAAGAAAGCTTTGTAAGGGTATGTATACAAATGTATGGAGCTTCATGGATGCCGTGTGGATGACGGTAGTGCTAACAAAACGCGCACTGTTATTAAACTTGATGTTATTAAACCAGTCACTAATACCGAAACCATACACCCGAGGCTATTTAGAATCGGCTTCTTATTTAATGGCACTACAGCGTTGAAACAATATTGCAGCAATGGAAAGGGTTACTTCGCTTAAAATCACTTAGTTAATGGAAAGCGTTTTATTGTGAACGTTTAGTTTAAGGCATCGGTCTTTCAACCGTGGAAGAATGTTTGGTTTGACTTCACAGACTATTTTGACGCGTCGACTGTTATAAATCTTACCGCTTGTTTGACGGGTCTGGATAACGACTTTATGTTTGGCAGTGTAGACATAACATTATTATTTGATATTTTTAGTTTTATCTATTATTAATATCAGCAACAACGCGATGGAAAACGTTTTGATGGTGTAAGTGGAAAATATAAAACAGGTATGAACTGTTGAACAAGCAACGAGTACCTAATTATTTTATCGGACATAGGTAGCGGAATAAATTGTATGTGACAGATGACATATTTAATGCCCTGTGGCCCTATTGTCTAAACCTTGCAAAATGCAAATACGATTGTTTTTTACTATACAAAATTAAGTTAACATAGGAGATCCAGTAGATACACAGTAGAACACATTTTCTTTCTTCTTTCTTTCTTTCTTTCTTTCTATATATGCCAAACTTGCTATTTAAATAGATATTTAAGTATTTTGTGGCACTTTATTGACACTGGCACACAAATTATGAAATTACATCGATCGTCAATTTGACGGCCTTGACAGACAGTTGCACGAGTTCAATACTTTAAAAGTTTATTTGTTTATTATCATAATTTGTCAAATCACCATCAGTAGGAATTTCAGTTTATAGGTAACTAAATTAAAACTAGTCAATTGGCTACGGATGTATTGCCCCACGTTATTCGGTGAATCAATTACTAAATAGACTTCATAATGGTGTTTATCATTAGCGGTTGAAGTTCATGTTGATACGGAAATGATTGGCAAACGCACGAGGCAGTGACCTGCCACAACCTTTGTACTAAATGGTGTTAGTCGTGGCGCGGTATATTGGGCTGGTACAAGCGGCGCTTTATACGCACCCGCTGATACTACAGATAATTTGGCTTCATGCCAAGTATTAAACCGGATCAGTCCTAATTGTTACAATATTATCATATCATAACTGGCAGACTTGTACATTGATTTCCAAAGCATTTGGTAGAAAGTAACTATAATTATATGTAATAGGCACATCCCCCGTAGATGAATCGTGGATCATTATCAGATTGTAACCATATGTTAGGTTTTATGTCTTGTCCTATCTCGAAGATTGCTAGTATGAGGGAATACATGGCTAATTATTATTAACTACTTTGATATTTTCAGTAATAATTCTTTGGTGATGTTGCCTACTTAGCCAATTAGAGGAAGGTTATAGTTCCATAGCAACAATTTATATTTTATAGCCTCTAAAAGAATCTGAGTAGTTTATAATTTTATTTTTGTTTTAACAGTTGGAATCTACTTGACTCTGTCTATGAAGGATATCATACATTGAGACCTAATCCTTGTATCTGTTTTATTCAATGCGGGCGTTATCTCCCACGTATAGGTATCTGGTGTGTAAAATCGTTTTCTGTTAAAGTTATAAATAAACCAACTCATCTGCACCTGACGAGGTTTATATAGAAATCCTTGATGGGGAACACAGAGCAGATCAGGTGGCGATAATAGTAACAGACGGTTCAATATAATGCTTTAAGAAAGAGAAGAAGAAAACACCAGAAAATATTAATAGTTACATGCAATAATCGGCTAAGTATACCTTACCTTATTAAGTTATACATTTTTGTGGAAGATGCATATGGTCATCAGCCAACTTATCGGTCAGAGCGCCTGCAGTATTTATCCAGGAGGCGCAGGTTCGAATCCTACTCACGAAAGTATTCCTTTTTCACAAAAAATTATAACTTTAGGGTTCGTTTAGCATGCGTTAATGCTTATCAAAGATTTTTCTACTTAGTTATTTTAATGAAAGACTTCATACTTACAATGAGTTATATCAGGTGGAGTACCTAAATGAACGCATTTGGTTCTACATGAAACACATGTGTGCATGTTTTGTTTTATTTCGGGGTACTTAAATACCGAATCTACAATTTTATCTTAGAGCAACTGTACTCATGAGTCATAAGCGTATGGAACATTGTGCAATCAGTAATTTAATGAAAAATATAATATAATCTATACTTATAATAAAATCGTAACTCGAAAGCCCGAAAATTTCAAATTCACTTTTTGGATTTTTTTTCTTTCGTATTGTGTTGTTCAAACGATTCTACTGCCAAATCTGTTGTATATAATAAAGTTTAATTTTTAACCGGACAACTTACTATTAGCGAAAGTGTGCAGACTCTGTAAGCCAGAAATTTCACAAAATCCTTTCTGTATACCACCTATACTAAAATATGTGTATCTATTTATTTAATATGACTTTGCTTACGGTTAAGATAAACATTTAAGTAAATAAAACAACGTGGCTGAGTCAGACTTAGACGCTGTACCGTATTGTATCTTGTCAGCGAATAACTTAGTTTGTCTGGAAGGGTGCTAGAGTAGGGTTACCGCGTTTTGCAAAATAGAAGCTCCAAAAAATATATCCGTCGTATACCTAATATGACAACCTCATTATATTTCTACTTCTGAGGCTAACTTAATTAGTTAGAAAATATGAATTTTGTTTTTAAAGTTCCCTTCCATTTTCCAGATGACGTGTAAATATAAAATGCAAGAATTAAAATGCTAATTTAAAATACAATTATTTTGATAATATTAATGAATAATTAACTGAAAATAGGTGTAGAAGTAATGTTCTTCTCTAATTTGACATGCAAAAATTTAATATTCATATTTTCTTTATTGATCTCGTTCGATATTGGAGGTTGGACTTTATTGGGGGCGCTCTTAATGTTTGACGTTCAAAAAGCACTACTTTTTAGCCTAATTTGATAAAGAAATTTTGATTTTGATACATGTGAAGCAGCTCCGCATTAACGCGTGCGGAGCAAACTCCAAAGTAATTATTTTTTTGTGGAAAGGAAAAAAACGTGTGCAGCATTTGATCCCGCGCCTCCCGGATAAATACTCCAGGAGGCGCAGGTTTTAATCCTGCTCACGACCGATTTGATAATATTTAGCCAACCAATATTCGTGAATAATAATTTAAACGTTATTTATAAAGGGGCTTAGTATAGCAGTACATACGGCACTCCCTACTTACCTAGTATACAATATATAATTACTATAATAGTTTTCCGTAATTACCACGTTACAATACCGGTATCTTGCACTACTAGTTTCATCATACTTCTCCCATATGGGGCAGCCTTACTTAGCGGTCATGACTCAGTAAGTCATCAATGGCGTCTCGGATGAATTCACGATATTTTACGAGAACCGGGTGCAGTGACTCATTCTCAGTCTGTACCTACCGATGTTAATCATACTATAGATATTTCATCTTAATTTTTTCTTATTAAATTAAGATTTCACGGTATTTTACATTTCATTACAAAACAATTGAGCATATTTACAATGTTATTTAAAAAATAAACATTTGGTCAAGTGCTAGAGGACTCGCCCTCTGAAGGTTCCGTATAAAATATAGTTTTTATGGGTTATAACTGAAGTTAACCGTTGTGCTGTGAGTCCTTATTTCTTGGCAAATTTCATGATTATCAATGTCAACGGGGAGTACCATTTAGGTTTTGATTTTTTGGTCAAGTGCGGTATAAATGACCGAAATTTTTATTTTTTCACCTCCTGGGGATCGTGTACCTAAGTAGGTATATGGTATTAATTTCAACTTGATACCTCTACGCATTCCAGACAAAAGGGTCTTGATAGACAGACTGGTAACGATCGGGTTTTATAAGGGTTCACATTTTCATTTTAAGGTGAATCTAAAAACAGACATGGAAGTATTTTTTTACAGATTTTTCGATTACATAATTATAACTGCTTATTATGGATCCCAGTATGTCTAGATGTAAAATTATGTTTTTGTATAGAAAACAATTAAAATGCAGTAGAGGACGTGCCCTTAGCACTGGACAAACAATCAAGTTATTTGTCTCGGTTTCTGCGCGGGATGCCGATCATTTTATAGTTTATTATAATTTACCGTGGACGAGTCGGAGGTCACGTCTCGTATCATTGTTATCAAGAATAGCACATATGAATACAATATTATAGCTAAGTACCCATTGGATAGAAGTGTTATTGGGTTTTTCTGTTAGGAAATTCTCAGTAGCAGCCCGGAGTTTGGAATTGTGCCCCGTTGATGGCAATAAACTCACTACCAGATATGAAACTTAGTAACAACATTGGTGAAATGTACATTTGTGTACACCTGTGTATCTATTCATTCCGGGAATACAGGCGTGATGATACAAATTATGTATGTTATGGATAGAATTTTAGGAAGACTTTTAATGGATATATCAATCTGCCTAGCCTTTTCCCAATTACATTGGGGTCGGCTTCCAGTCAAACCGGATGCACCCATCCACAGACCGACCGCGGCAAGCTCAGCTTAACCTCGATCGATCGATCTGTGCAGCTGTTACTTAGCCACGAGCCCCTGTTATAATGGATATATCACTACTAGATAATATAAATAACATTTTTGAATCGATGAATAGACTTCATCAATGAAATATAAAAATAATACAAACGACTATAACAGGTTGGTCTAACTTGACATAATGTTTATAAATGTCTACAAATGGACTGCGAGACTGCGAAATGGATTAGAGAATTGATACAAACACTCAACGTTTGACATAATAATATATGCAAAAATAAGCATTTAAATAATAGTTATATTTTTTTTTATGTATAAACAAAAAGGAACGTAAAAATGACAATGACAAACATATCACACTTTACAACAATGTTTGATAAGATAAAGTCTAAAACATACCTATACATACGTGAATTATATCTATACCTACATTTCGGAATGACAACATAATCAGAATCACACTTAATAATAGACATTTGTAATAACTTCGGTTTAAGTTTATCCTGATTCAATTATACCTAACGTTAATATGTATTACACGACAAACACTAAACAAATCTACCAACAAAATGAAAATATTTAAAAAATTAAAAAGCCCGTTGCCATGTGTTTTGTTTTTTTGATTTCACTACTTTTTGTATACTATTGCCACTATATTAAAAAAAAAAAATCTGAGTAGCCTTTGTTTTCCAGGATAATTTAAGGATTCTAACGATACCCCATACATCTAAATAGGTTCAGGCGTTTTGAAGATATGATGGGATAACGATACCCAGAAACATGACATACATACATACATGAACCCTAAAAATATAACACTACTTTTTTGGGACAGTCGTGTAAAAAATAAGCATAGGGATTCACCGTCCTTGGCAATGCTAACAACTTATTCTTGAGCCGTTCGGGGTATATTCTAAAACACCCGCAAATGTTTCAAATTGAAAATTTGCCCATTCAATAACTAGGTATAAATTTTTTAAAGTAATTTTACATGATCAAGCATATTTTTCGCACGGATACGGAGGCATCATTATTCCGCTTATTAAATTATCGTATATTTCATTCAGATTTTCCATGGCATTTGATTTTTAACTTAGCTTCACAATTGACGCTCTGCCTTATATTAATACCAGGTGTGTCAACATCAGTCAAACCGGTTCAGATATCAACGCGATTGTAATTTAGTATGTTGTGGTTTAAGGGAGTAGGCAGACGTGTATACTTGTACACCCACATTGCACCAACGCTGTTATTACGTTCCATTAGGTGCTGAGCTTATTGTCATCGATCGGACACAATTCTAAACTCCAGGCTGCTACTGAGAATTACCAAACAGAAGAATAACAGATTGCCCGACCTAGGAATCGAGACCAGGACCTTGAGGTTCAGTAGTCGCGCATGGAACCACTAGATCACTATTGGAGTTTATTCACACAAAAAAAGATTTTTAAAGTAACTGTAGTGCAATATTGTCAGCTGTAGTTAGTAAAAAGCAAGAATATATAAATAGAAGTGTCACGTGATAAGTATCTGAATATTTGAATTAATTGCGTTGCGTTCAATACGTCGCTTGTAATTTTTACCATGTGGCCTCAAATGTCCACCAAGGTCGTCTCGACTTTTTCTATATTTAGCTATAGTAGACAAAGTCTAATGATGCATATAGTAGGTACTAGATAATTTAAATTATGAATTCCAGTCTTATTGTACCCAAATGTGATGATGATGACGTCATTAGACGCACTCCTACTCCTACACTACAAGTCATTAAAAGACGAAATATTTTTGTGATGATAAACAAAGAATGTCATTAATAGAAAGTACAATATTAGTTGTAATAATTACTATTCGTTGTAACTTCACTAATTAGATTCGGTGTAAGGATAACAAGACAAGGATTTTTAAACGGAAGTATGTAGGTACTACAGATAAATTCTATTATATTTCAGTCAAATGGTCCTTGACTAAAATAAAGATAGTATTTTTTAAACTTTCGCGATTCGAACACATAATTATTGAATTCAAACGGGACTTAATCGCGCTAAAAGGATAATTTATTTACCTCGACGTTTTGATCACCGTGGGAGAGCCATGCTTCGGCACGAATGGGCCGGCTCGACCGGATTGATACCACGGCCTCACAGAAAACCGGCGTGTAACAACGCTTGCGTTGTGTTTCGCCGAGTGAGTGAGGGTACCGGAGGCCCAAACCCTTTAAAAGGCCGGCAAAGCACTTGCGACTCCTCTAGGATTGCGGGTGTCCAAGGGTGGCGGTAATCGCTTACCATCAGGCGAGCCGTCTGCTCGGTTGCCCGCTATTCCATAAAAAAAAAAGTTCAAGTTGCATTGATCGTGGTCACGAGTAGACTAAAGTCTCGATTATGTCCCGTTTGAATTCAATAATTCAAATAAAAATGTTTAATTTTTTCACAATCTTTGAAAAGCATTAACGCATGCTTAGCTAACCTTAAAGTTATAAATTTTTGTGGAAAAAGAATACGGTCGCGAGCAGGATTCGAACCTGTGCTTTCCGGATATATACTTCAGGCCCTGGCCACTAGTCGAGATGGCTTAGTAGTCAGAGCGCCTGGAGAATTCATTCGGGAGGCGCAGGTTGGAAGTAGACTGCATAATCGCGTGCCTTAATGTTTATTGTATTTCCTGGCGACTCCTGCCATTTATAAAGTAAAAGAAGAAAAAAATCGTATGTTTCTTTGGCTGAGATCTTTTGATTGCTCAATGCGGTTTGATCGGTGGCAGCGCGGAATCGTCGGCGCGCTGAGGCAACGCACGGCCATGCTTCGGCCGGCTCTACCGGAGTGATACCACGAACTCACAGAAAACCGGCGTGAAACAACGTTTGCGTTGGGTTTCGCTAAGTGAGTGAGGGTACCGGAGGCCCAGCTCTTTAAAAGGCCGGCAACGCACCTGCGACTCCGCTGGGGTTACGGGTGTCCATGGGTGGTGGTAATCGCTTACCAGGCAATCCGTCTGCTAGACTGTCCACCATACCATAAAAAAAACGTTTGTACATGTGGATTTTTATAGGAAAAAAAAATTACATTCTATTACGAGTGGACTTTGTAGGCAATGTGAGTATTATTTTGGTATTGTAAATATAAATCATGATCGTTAGTGAAAAATTATAAAGAGGCTATATTGATCAGAAATAACCATAGACTTCTAAAATCTACGGTACGGTACGAAATTTATAAAATGTCCAAGCTCTATGACTATCCCAATCTGACTGGATTTGCTATGACATTTGAATCTGGTCATCCAATAGACAAAAAATGCAATTACTTCAGATCCCACTAATTGGCACTAACGCCGGTGCAGGTTTGGCGGTTTCCGTCACTGACATCACGTGTGATTAAAATTAAAAAATGCGACTGCCTAGCTTGGGATCCCACTCTTTATTAATATTATACCAGACATAGCCAGTATCCATACATTATAATCACCGTGTGTCTTATTTTATCGCACACATATTTAAGATTGTGTCTAAATGTCCTATCTTAGATTTTAGAGCCTTCAGTCTACGAGATATGACAAAAATAGAATTATGCAAATCATGCAAGATAGCATAAAAAGTTAGCAGACATTATAAAAAATACAATTCGAACTCTTGACAAGTACGACCTAGGTATAGATAATATTATATTGATACTTGGAACTATAGAAACAATTAATTTGGAAGAATTCGCAGAAAACTCTGACTCCACTTGAGTGTTATTGGGAGTATGAAAAACTTCCACTTTCTAATAATTTACGTGAGGCCAAATTTGTTTTTTATGGTAATTATTAGTTCAAGGTACTTTTTATGTTATTTAATGATACAAAATGAGGCATCTTTCCGTGGACCAGTGAATTTGCATAGTGCATCCTAATTTAAACATATGTTGATGCAGTAACATAATAAATTATTTATAAAGAAACTAGCGATCCTCCCTGACTTTGAACGGATGCAATTTATCAAAAATACCATCCAATATCGTTATTGGTGATTGTCTATAACGTTATACGTAGGTTTAGCTATACGGTTACTAGATTTTATTTTACCTTATTATATAATTCAAATGCAATTTCCGATATCACAGTTTAGTTCAACTCTGACGATAGGTACCTTTATCCATGATATATTTATTTTTATTAAAAAAAATCTTGGCTTGGGCACCTCATTAAATGTGGCGAATTTGTAAAATCTTTCACTGTTATTTTACGCTCGGTTTCATTGTTTAAAGTACTTAAGTATTATCGTATTTAGTCGACGACGTAGCTAACTGCATAATTTGAGCCAAGGTTGACTCACACAACTTAGTAAACATGAATTGTGCCTTGTCGTAAATGCAGTTCGCGTAAAATGTTAGCAAAGTTTATAGATTCCAGGACTAATGGGAATCTTTGCGTCATACAGCTATAGTCAACGTAGGTGTGACAATTTATATTAATAATTTGATGTAATAAATTACATTATTAGGGCAGTGTGGGTAGGGAGTAGATAACCTAGTAAATATGTATGACGATAAAAGCGGCTACTTTATATAAATGCTTTTTACAATGAATGATGTCCAACAACGATAACAGTATTTTATTTTTACATACGTAAGACCTGCACAGATGTAAAATGAAAGCCGTTTAGGTATTATACCGTTCTTGGCATTGTAGGGATTAGATCCAATATTCAATAGGCTAGTAAAAAGTAGTCTTACTTATTAAATTCACGAAATACATAACAATAACAAGTGTTCATTGTTTTTTTTAATAATAATATATATTTCGATTTTATTTGTAGGTTTAAATTAATACTCTATACACAAATAAACCCAAATATAATGACTACTTAATTGTGTATGAGAAAAAGATAATATAAATAAAATATATATTCATTAATTTGATATATATTCATTAATTTGTATGATTTTATGAAAATTATTTTGATATAAGAATTTTAATACACAAAAAGTCACCTGAATCAGTATTGCAATAAAGATTGGTAGTGAACAAGTATTAATCATTAGCACACGCAACTTTAATACATTAATAATGCTACAAATTGCTAGAATTCGTAATAAAACAACCTCTGGGAAGGGAATATAAACCTTCCCCCGTAGGCCGTGGATAATAAAATTGCGTTCACTAATGGCTAATAAAGTTGATCGTCGACAATTTTATTACACAAATCAATGGACAAATTCTGCAGAAGTCGTAAATTGACACATAACAAGCGTATTATATAAAATATTATTACTTAATGGGTTAATTTTTATTAAGATAGTATCACCACATAATAAAACAGAGACGCTATAATTTGTCTATTTATTTTAGCTAAAATTATAAAAATTGGTAATAAAAGTAAACGGGAAACTATTTCAGCATTAGGTATCTAATTAAATATGTTTTTGTATCGAGCTAGTGTTTCGGCTCATTCATATAATTAGGTATCAGAATGTCACACATTTGGCAAAAACATACAAACCTACGTAGGTACGTAACTCCCTACAAACTTGTATCCTGTTAGCCCATGTGTACCGCATATGGGTATTTTTATCGTAACCAACATACTAATATTGTGTTCCGTGGCATCCCTGCTAATTCGTTATTCGTTATATCCATACTTCTATACTAATATTATAAATGCGAGAGTAACTCTGTTTGTTTGTTATCTTTTCAAGACTTAACGGCTTAACAGATCGTAATAAAATTTGGCAAGGAGATAGATTGTATCTTGGGAAAGAACATAAGCTACCTTTAGTCGCACAGCCGAAGTCGAAGGCCCCAGCTGGTTAGTTATAAAATAAATAAATAAGAAAACTTGACAATACGATGTAAAAGTGGTTGTGTGTAACGTATTATAACTATTCAAGATGCAGATTTGAGATAGGTCACCAAGAGCAACTAAACCATGGTAGCCCCACGAAGATGTTCTTGGGAGTCTACCCCTAGTTTTTGAAGTTATTTCTATCTAAGCAGATCTTTTTTAGAAAATAGTACAATCAGCTATGTAAACATCAATTTCCACGATTATTTTTTATGATGCCAATCGATTATTTTGTAGAAGTTTTAAAATACTATTCTATTTACTTTATTGTACTTACTTTAGTTGCTACAATAGTATTTTAACCTACCTATAGTTATACTAGAAGAGTCACAAATAATACTTATAAAAAAACCTCTACGTGTACGTCAATTTTTTACGGAAAATTGAGCCAATATTTATATTATGTCAAATCTACTTATAATGATGAAATTTAATGAAGGTTCTAAATTACGATACTTAGTATATCATAATTTATTAAGATATAAAAAAAAAAAAATCTTTATTGTAGTATTTTTTATAATATCTAAATGTAATAGCACTAAAAGTTAGAGATAAAAATTATATAAATAGCACTAAAAGTTAGAGATGGTGGTGTACAAAATGTTTTCCAGTAGCTGCAACGGTTGAAGTAACAGTCCTTACTGATTCATCTCAAATGACTCCTATAGTAGTGCCCTAACTTTCGAACAAATTAAGGATTATTGTTTTGAAATAATAAGGAGCCTAAATTCAAACTTTGACTTTGGCTCTCATAAATGATTTTTAAACATTAAAAATAATACAAGATAAATCTTTGAAAAGCATTAACGCATGCTTAGCGATTAAAAATAATATTATTTAAAAATAAATATATTTTCTAAACATTTGTTCTAAGTATACAAACTGACATTCCAATTTATTTAACTGGCCATTTTACCTCTATAATATGCCATATATGTTTATATATCTTTTTTTACTCCCTGTTCTCATACGGTCCTGATGGCCTGCATAGTTTTATTCAGTGTATACCTAACCTTCTAAATTTGTATTGGTATTACCTAAATTGAAACAAACACATATTTTTACATTCATCAATCATCATAGATCATTACGCTTGTATTACTCGAAGGATTTCACAGAGGCGTATTGCGTAATACCGTTTTTCTGCAATAAGTCTTGTTATCGCAATTCCTTGAATACATTCTTTAATCTTAATTGGGCAAAATAATAGCCTACTTATTTGATAAAACTTATATATAAAAAAAAAACTCCGCGCTACATTGGCCATTGAGTGACGTAGCTACTACATCATAATATATACTTCTATATTTGTTTGTGATAAGCAAAAACATTTTGTTGTTTATGCACATTCCTTGTAAGAAATTTAAATTACATATAAATAATCAGTCTAAAATTACGGTTCAAGATCATTATTTTCTCAAAAATAATTACAAATCCACTTACAGCGAAAACATAATCTAATGTAGTAATATGAGCGATTGAGCGTAGCTTAAAATAAAGAATGTGTTTAGTTGACTTAAGAAACATAATTACTTTTAATTATAATAAAACAACTTTTAACCGGATTAATCGCGTGTATTATTGGTTTTTTTGTTTTTCCTGACGTTTCGAACACTTTGCAGCGTTCGTGGTCGCAGGAGGACTGAACGAACGCTGCAAAGTGTTCGAAACGTCAGGAAAAACAAAAAACCAATAATACACGCGATTAATCCGGTTAAAAGTTGTTTTATTATAATGTGTAGTGATCGCGCAAACCTAAGATATTACTACTTTACATTAATTTACATGAATTATAATTTTGGCCTGACAAAAACAAAAGCAGGTAGTTGTATGCAAGGAACGAGCCACGGCGTAAGCGGCGCGGGTAATGTGGATTGCAATAGATGCAGCGTCTTTACTAAGGCCTACACTATAGTGCATCATGAATAAAATTACTAAAGTTAGCAGTGTAATAAATAAAGGTTTTCTTAGTTTCTTACTAGAACATATCTATAATGAAGCAGTGATAGCCTTGGGGTATGACCGTTGGACTGACAAGTCAAAGGTCGCAAGGTCGAATCCAAGGCACGCACCACTGTCTTTTCGAAGTCATGTGCGTATTATAAACAAATTATCACTTGCTTATGAGGGTGAAGGAAAACATCGTGAGGAAACCAGCACACGCCTGAGAGATGGTGTGTAAAGCCATCTCAGAGAACTACGGGTGGTTTAAACTCTGACACTATGTTGTTCACACGATAAGAAAGAAAAACTAGAACATGAATTTGTACTACGCAATATTACTTCTCATCTTGTTTAGAACATAGAAATAATATATATAATACTGCTATATAAGAGTAAAGTCTGTTTGAATAAAATATTATGTATTTTTGTCGTAAGCTCTTGGTGTTGGTGCCATAAGCTCGTTAAAACGTAACAGTCTTTTCATAAATTATAATAATAATCACATTAGAGATTCCAGTAGGTACATAGGTAATGGTTCATTTCAACCACGTTTTGCATAAATTCGTATCATCAGTAACTATAACTATGCAAATATCGTAACTACTTTATTTATTATGTTTATCAATATAGTAAATTGAGTTGATTGAATAAAAATCACGCCGGTCATGTGAATTATATTTTTTATTTTAAACCTTTTTATGTACCTTGCACTACATTACTATTTTTTTTTAATCTTACTAGCCTATATTACTCGGAATAATGTAAGGATTCTATCGATAGCCCATACATCTAAATTGGTTCAGGCGTTTACAAGTTATGGCGGAATAAAGAAACTCACAAACATACATATATACATTCATGAACTCTAAAAGCATAACACTCCTTTTTTGGGCAATCGTGTAAAAATCTGAGTTCAGCAGCAGTAGGTACAACAAACCAATCGTTTTCTAGAGTTATGTTATAAGAGATTTGATCGAGTTATAGTAATTCTTTAAGATAGATCATGATAAGGTATTGTACGTAGCACTTATGAGATGCAAGTAGTCGTATCACGTTTTAGGTAGGTACACCAGAACACCCTCTCATCCTATAGCTATACTTCGTTACATTGTGGAGTTGGTTTAATTTCTCGTGATAATAATGGAATTATGTTAATATTCGTTTAAACAATACCTCCTTTAATCGGTATCCATAAATCGTGAACATACCGGGATCGATGGTTTAGTAGAGATCGTAACTTTACATGTTGTGAATGGTGAACCGCTTTACCTAATTTTAAATCGAATCGCGTGACTAGATAATATTGATTTTCGTTATTAGTAAACAAACAACATATTAGGTTAACCAATTCCACAAACCTGATAACCGTTGGTTTGTACTTTAACCTATATATATATATAAAAAAACAGCCCATAACTGTCCCACTGCCGGGCAAGGGCATCTTCTCATATAAAGAAGGCACGAGCTTGATCACCAAGCTAGCTCGCTGTGGGTTGGCGATTTCAGACTAACAAGTCCAGGTTTCCTCACGATATTTCCCTTCACCGTATGTCTGTGATGTCTTAGATTAACCAAGAAAATACATATGACATTGAAAAAGTCACATTGGTACCATGCCAGGTTTGAACCCACAACCTACGGCTCAGGAGGCGGGCCCGTAACCACTCGGCCACCACGATATTTATTATATTTATTTATATTTATAAAGTACTTGTTTACTTGTTGTCCTCACGTACATTGTGTTTAATTTCCAAAAACGTCTACGGCGCTCAAACAGTTTACCCATTATGGAACAGAAGGAAATATCTTGTTTTACAATAATGTTAGCGGATGCACATTCTGATATCTTAACACAGACTTCCTGCGCCAGTTTATTGTACGTATACTGTTATACCGGACGTGTCAACTGTTGTGGACGTAATTAATTTATATTTATTAAATCAACATTATTAGAACAACTGAAGCAACAATTGATTGAAGTTATTTATAAACGTATGCCGATGACCTGTGTTATGTCAACTGAGTAAAAAAATTTAAAAGAGATCTTTGCGGTCTTAGTTTAACAACTATAATTTATGTCATACGTTTAAGTCCGTATCTCAATGTGTGATGCAACAGGAGATAAAAAATATCCTTTATGCATTATCTAAACAAACAGCAAATATATTTATATAGTTAAAAAACATTATTCCCCGAAGAGGCTGGCAGAGGTGTACAGAACTGTACACCCACATTTCACCTATGCTATTATTGAATTCCATGTAATAGGTGGTTAGCCTATTGTCATCTAACGGGCACAATTTAAAACTCTGGGTTGCTACCGAGAATTTTCTAATGGAATAACCTAATAAAACTTCCCCCGACCCGGGAATCGAACTGAGGACATCATGCTCAGCCATCTCGCTTGGGACCACTAAACTAACGAGGCAGTTAAAATAATTTACGACTAGGTATACTGAGTCTGAGAGCCATCTACATACATCGATTGTGTCACTAAACAACACAATTTCAGTTGTATCATTATTCTTATATATATATGTGTAAAACACAAAATTTGCTTCCAGCTATGTCCGTCATAGACTTTGAAACCATCCAACCGATAAAAAAAAACGTATCAGCACACACCGGGTATCCGCGGGTAATATCATAAGAATCCAGATAAAAAAATAATATTATATAATACTGATTTTATCTAAAAGCATTAATTGTTTCGTACGAGTAATTATTGAGAGGTATACCTGTCTAGCCAAAAGTTGCAAAATTAACAGGTTTGTAATGGTCCCTTTATGTTCTTGGTTCCAAAATGAATTAAGCTATCCTTTTCACCACCTGTCACTGTCACTGTGTGCCTGTTTCACTTGTCCACTACAACACAAACATCTTATTCAATTATGGCTTCGATATCGATACGTGCTAGAGAAATATTATAAAAAACCTACTATGTATATGACCCATACGAGTCGGACCGAATATACTACCCTGTGGAACTCTGATTTTTGGGGGCACACGCCATTGAAGTGTCCTGTTCAACCCTACATGTATTTAAATTACGTGTATTGATAATACTTCGTAAAATAGCGAGGGGCATGCATATTTGCATTCTTAATATCATATTAATATCATGCAACGTAGTATAGTTTAAAAGTTGGTATTGAAACAAATGTGCAACTAATAAACGTTTTTGAGGAAGTGAGTTAACTGCCAAACTCCAGGGAAATTGTTATAAATCCTTAGGTTTATTATTACTGAATATTTTACCAAATCCCTATAGTTATTTAACATTTCTTGTACACAAAATATACTCGAGTCTCGGAAACATTTATACTATTAATTTATATTTTTACTGGCTGACTCACCCACACGGGACGGTAATAAGTACCTACGTAGGCAAGTTTTCCAAAGAACAACTAGTAGATATATCATATAAGCTGTAGAAAAGTCGTCACCACTTGCACTTAGCGTGATGAGATGACAATTAATTTGTTGATAAGTAGAGCTGCGGGGTCCTAATCACTTAATTGGTCACCGTTTCCAGGGTTTAATACGATCAATTGTTATCAGCGAGGGACATGACGTTGCGGTTCATTTGCTATCCTATTGGTAGGATTAATTTTCCGAATGTTGACCGCACCTGTGTCACGCCCTGGACACGAACACTGCTAATTAATAGTGTTTTCGATAGGTGTGCAGTGCGACGCGCGCCGCCGCCGTCGCGGCTCACGTTACAAGCGCCATTAGTATGATGATAAGCTCGTCAAGTTGCTACAGCTCGGCTGTCGTCACTCAGTTACCTACTTGATGATATATTACCGTTCGATTAGCGAGTTGAAACACTATACTCACTCTTGTAAGGCCATCCATATTTGCTTATGCATCAAGACTAATAATAAGTCATATATACTTCGATGATGATAAATTGACAAGGAAACCTTTCAACTCACAGGAAATTCAGTCAGTATATAGCCTACTTTAAATTAAACTTTAGATAATGCTGTTAAATTTAGATTCTTAGGGGCACACGTACTTAGGCGGTCAAAGTTATGACAATATTAACACGTATAATTTAAATAAATGGTTAAATAATCGTTAAAACGTTGCTCCCATTGTCGCTTTCAGATAATCCACGATTGAATGGACCGATAATTAGTCCATGTCGAAGCGAAATAATATTGCAGATGGGTCAAAACTATACACTTACATGTAAAGGAAAAACCAAAATAAAATTCGAGCAACAAGAAGTACCCGAAGAAATAATCGGACCATTTTATACAGAACAGAGATATACTGAACTGGTTGGCGAGTACAAGTTTGAAACAGTCCTCGACTTATACAATGTTGACCAGTTCGCAATTGGCTATTACGCGTGTTTTGACGACACGGTGAACGGTGGCGAAATACTTAAAAATCTCATTGAAGAACCAAATAATACAGAGCATATGGCCTTTATATATATTTATGTCGCTGGTGAGATTGGCTTTGTACTCAAATAATAATTTGTTCAACATCTGTTTCTGTAATTCATGATACAATATATATTTTAGGCTCGGATAGCTTGTTTGCGCCCATGAGGGAGGTTATAATACCTAAAAAGCAATGTAAAGTTGTCATTGAATGTAGACCGACGACACCAGACATTGAAGTTATCCTGACGTCGGTACGTATGCATAAAAAATGAATGTAAACGATATCGTTCCATAATTGCGTATTTGACTATTATAATCAAATACGTTGGTTTAACGTAGTAAAAAATATGTATATGAGAAATCTAAAAATAATCACAAGTACATAAAAAAATATTAATCTCTACATCAACCGCTTATTGCAACTGCATGATATTAATCTACATAAATAACAAATATTATGTTATTGTGGCCTAATGAAGCAAAATTAATTTTCTTGGCTACTTTATCCATAGCATCGACTGTTGTAGGTACAATGTAGAATTGTAAAAACATAATAAAAATATCACAAATTTAATACATTGTCATACTTGAGGCTTTTAAAAGACTAACGCTTATTGCTAAAGACAGAGCCGATACTAAAGCATGGCAGTTTTATTAAAGTTATTTCCAATCGATTCATAATAACATTCTTAATATACAGATTCAGGAAATTGCAGACCCAATATATCAGCAATATAGTCCCAAAATCGGGTTCGTCATCGATAGCGACATGCTTTCGGATCCTCTCGGATCGAGTTCGATGTATCGCACAATCATCTGTGAGTTTCAGAAACAAGACAGTCGGATAGAAAAAGGAGTTGTTTTCCAACGTAGGTGAATAGCAGATGTGTGCGTTTTAACATTTTTACTATATTTTATACCACATTCACGAGAAAGGGCGTGTCGTAAGCTCACTCATTGTGACGAAAAAATTTTGCTGACACGACAACAGTCGAAATTAACTATTACTTTTTCTGAATGTGGCCTGTTGTGTTTTTCAATTTTATCAGACATAATTATTATGACGTACCTAATTAACAATAATGCACACTTTTTAAATAATATATACCTATTTAAAATTGAAAAACATAACTATTTTATCCAATATCCATACCTACTAACCTATAATTTATATTTGGAAATACTACAATAATCGCAGAGTAACAAGACACCAGAAACAATAAAGTATTCTCCAAAGATTGGGTTTTTAATGAGAACGTGTAGTAGGTCTGCTTACAAATGCCAAGGACAGCTCGGAACTCAAATCGAATGGAAACATATACGTAGTAAGTAGTGCTACACTCTTGATGTCACCTAACAAGGTAGCGTGGTGTGATGGTTTCATTCACTAGAACCAGTATCTTAATACTCAGTGTTCTACTAGATGACTTCTAACTTGATGTTTCGTGTTACTTAGCTTGACGCTTAATACTCTTACTTCCATTTCTACTACTTTGGTGTGTTGCTCTGCGTAATTTCTGTATGCATGTACACATTTTATATAACTTACTAACACTATGTTGTTAATTAATACTAAGGTATTGGATGCCATATGATTTTTCCTAATGGTTTTACGGTGGATTGATAAAAATGACATATTTTTCTGTTTTTCTTTTATTATTTTGTTATGAACCATTTTATGCCTGCTATGAAGAGTTTGATTTGCGTTAGCACATAACTTAGTTTATTAAATAATACTTAATATTTCAAGTAAATGAATGCTGCTTGATATGTTAGTGAATGAATATTGCATAAATAACGTATGATTTTACCCAGATCCAGTTTAAAATAATGAAATAATTTAACGGTTAGAACACAAATTTTAAATTTGCTCGAGTTTATTAGCTTCATTTGATATTTTAAATTAGTTTTTAATAAAGCAGCACATTTGGATATGATTACGATTTAGTTGAGATTGTTGTTTTGAGTAGAATTTATGTAGCTCTTATTAGTTAATATTATGCTCACATATAAAGAGTTTTGTTTATTTCAGCAAGCAAATCTCACAGACACTATTAAATGCACTGAATATCCAAATGAAATTAGTATTAAATAAATTTAATTTATTATCTTTTTCAGATATTAGGGTACCACCAGAACCAAAAATAATTGCCAGTCCAAGAAATTTCTTGAAAGGAGAAACATTTACAATAAATTGTACTGTTGAATTTAAACCTGAAACTGTGGTAAACCTATTTTGGAAGTATCCTCCGGGTGTTATGAATGTGAGACTGATTTTTGTTTTTGTTATACTTGAACGGACTATCTATCGATGGTTATCGGATTGCTTCAGAATTAATTTTATCGAAGAACATTTTATAAAAGGGCCCATTCCTATGCGCATCTACCCTTTTGTCAGTTGTTTTGTTTTAGTCTGTGACTATTTTCAAATTAATACTTGATTATTTTTAGGATTCAATAATTGAAAAGTCGAACGAATATGAAATAAAAACTAATATGTTGTATCGCAGTATAACTGTGATAAATGCGACCAGGGCACATGAAGGCAGATACGTGTGTGTTTCCAAAAATAACTGTGGCGAGAAAGAAAAGTTTTTGAAAAAGCAATATTTAGGTAATTATACTACAACATACCTACATATTGACAGTGCACCCATCAATAATGATATCTTGATAAAAAAATATCTTCATCATCAGACTTACATTGAAAAATATATATTTAGATTTTTTTTAACGTACAGATAGGAGATTTATCAAAAATATAATTCTTATATTTACAATAAACCAGACGCATTCATTGCACTACGCAATGGTACCTGGTAAAAACAATACCTGAACTTTATTATACTTTATTTCCCAAAATCATACAGTGAAATCTGCTGTTTAGATTCAGCCAGTATAGAAATTAACTTCTTGTATTTTTCAAATGTATAGATAAACCGAAGCTCAACTTGATAACGGTGAGTAAGAAGAATGTGATAGAAACGAAACAGAAGACGGTAAAGTTGTCCATTGAGATAGAAGATTACCCGTCTGCTACCTTTAAATTGTGAGTATTCAATTGTGCCGCCAATGTAGCTTACTTCTTGAGACACAATTTTAGTTTAAAGTTATAGCAGTGATTGCGTAGTGGTATGACCGTTGGACTGACAAGTCAAAAGTCGCAATTCGAATCCAAAGCCAGAGCAATCTCTTTTCAAACTTGTGTTTATTATAAATTAATTATCACTTGCATAAAAACGGTGAAGGAAAACATCGTGAAGAAACCAGCACATCTGAGAGATGTTCTCGATGGTGTGTAAAGGCACGTCAGAGACCTACGGGTGGCTTAAACTCTGACAGTAGGTTGTTCATCAACCACATGATAAGAAGTAGAAGAAGTTTAAAGTTAAGCCACTTTTGCGCTCACAGCCTCGTAATATGAAATCGATTTTAGATAGAATAATTAAATGTAATGTATTTACATTACATTTAATTATTCTATCTAACGAATTCTCTGACCCATTTGGGTCAAATGAGAATTCGTTAACTATTATATAAGAGCAACGGAAAAATAATGCAATTCATGCTGTGATTTCCTGAATTAAGACTAAAGGAAAAATGCGTTCAACGATTTTCCATATGAATACTCTCCAAGTTCTTTAAATTAAATCTTTATTAAATAAGATCTCAACATCTATTGTATTTAATTAAGTATATATTTAGTTGATGACGACTAGGAGTAAATTCTGCGAAAAACATTGGTAAATTTTGAGTTTAAGTTCTTTATACCACTCTATGTAGACCTGCTTAACTAAAGAAGGTACAATTTTCAGCTTACGCAACAATTTATCTTTGCCTGAGAATTCCTCAAAATACGAAGTAACAAGAAATACGTCTCAGACAGGGGACGCCATTTTAAGCATTTACGGTACTACAGTGTTTGACAGCGCAAATTATACGTTGGTTGCGACCAATGGGTATTTGACTAAAAGTTTCACGTACGATCTGCGAATCAAAGGTGAGATGTCGATGATTTAATTTTAATTATTTCTAAATTTATATTATTATATTAACAATTAAAAAAAATGTTTTGAAATTCATAACGTCGATTCTATATATATATTTTTTTTTTGTTATAGTTAAGCTAGATTAGGTACTATAAAAAGCTATTTATTTAGATTAGGTATAATTATTGTAATAAATAATCAAATACATGTTACAGTTATAGTCATAAATAAGTTTATCGAAAGGCATAGTATAAATAACATTTAAATAGGTATTAAACACCATGCAATACATATTATGTATGTAACTTAACTAGTAAATGGTCAATAAATCTTAATTTTGAGAATTAACTTCACGTAATTCATCCAATTTATTGTCCTATTAATTTTACAGTGGCTCCAACTGTTGACTTTGGACCCGAAGTCGATAAGAAATACATGGAGAATACAAAAGCGTCCCTTAAATGTGAGGTGATCGGGTATCCTCTGCCAGACATAACCTGGACATTCTCAAACGGACAGGAACACACATTGGTAATATATTACATGATTTCTTCAAAATCGTAAAATGCAAATAATAGTGGAAAGGAACGTAGATATATGGGAATGATTAGGGCAGCTACTAAAAGCAAAAAAAGAAAATTTATTGTTGCAGCAATTGAATTTCCTTGAATGACACGAAATAGAACTGGTGAAGGTTAGGTAGGAAGGAAAGACGATAGGAATAGGAAGGTATTTGGGATTGATTAACAACACAGCCATGAAACGATAAAAATATTGTCGCAATATTAGAATTTCTTGGAATAACGCTAAGCGTATTGTAGAAATTTAAAAAAGTCATTTGTGATGTTTTCAGACGAGTTCATATGTGAAAGTGGAGTCAGTGTATAAAGCGACAGCGTATTTAGACATACCAGTCCACGCTTCTGGAAACATATCTTGTAAAGCATTGAACAATCAGGGCCTTGCTGTACAGACTAGAAGACTTCTCGTTTACGAGATGCCCGGTGGTTTTGGCATTAGAAATGCAAAGAACACATGGTTTTCGCAAAACCAGGATGTCACCATCACATGTATCGCTTCCAAGTACGATTTTTATAGTGTCACTTGGATGGGATCAGAAGATGAGGACTTAAATGGAACAGGTTAGTAACACGGGATAAGTTACGTTAAATAAATTTTGTGAAGAACAAATATTTACGGATTCTTGTCAAAGTGATATGTTTTAACGTCACATGTACTTTCTTGATGTTTCTCGGCATCGGACTAGGGCAGTAAAAAGCTTCGAGCCCTGGGTTATGTTATCTGGGTCGACGTGATATGTATCCTTCTTCCGATGTCACTGGACATAAAATGTAAGAAAACTTTGAGGCGAAACCTGAACTTCTTGAACTAAAAGCGCTAACCCGCAGTAAGCTAGCGTGGTCGCTTCCTCTCTAGGCCGTTGCCTAGCAGTGGGAAGCTACAGCTGTTTATTTTCTGTTGTATTATATATATCGTCCCGTTCTTTACCTGTAATTCGTGTGGTTTCCACAAAAAGTGCGACCATTGTCGCAAACAGTGGTTATAGGCTAAGGTCAATCAAGCGGATGTAAAAATTTTTGCTCATCTCGTAAAGTGAGATTTAAAATTCGCTTGCCAGGCATGTTTGCCCTATAACAATTTATTCTAATGTTCGCTGGGAAGTCTTTGTATGGTTACTATCGATATGATAAAAAAATATGTTCTCATATCGATGTGGTATACATATATGATAGGTAGGTATTAATTTAAAGATGAAATTTCGTATTTAAGATCCAGTCACTTTATTTATTTATATGTTTTCTTATTTCAACAGCTACAGTGGAAATTACGAAGAATCCGTTCTCACTTATTGCCAAACTGAAATTTCCCCGCATTTCTATGAACCAAAGTGGACCTTATAGTTGTCAAGGAAGAAGATTAAATGGCAGCTATGAAACTGAATACATCAACATTTCTGTCGCGGGTAAGTTAGCTTATGGCTTTAGTAGTCATACTACTTTTACCATCGGCGATCAGTGATTTAGATGTTTTTCAAAACCCTGATATAATGACTGAACTCGAAGGACGGCAGACGCCAAAATGCTAAATCGAAATAAACACAAAAACAAACTTGCAAAGGCGGCGAACACTATAATAAAGTAAATTATCATCCACTAAGACTTTATTTACACACTGTTTTGTGTATGTCAATGATATTTTGTATCACAAAGTAGAAAATTGTACGGTCGTTTAATGTGTCCATAAGTTCAGGAATAAATATTATGTCATACCTTTACATAACTTTATATAAAATAATTAGAGAACTCCACCTGCTACGAAATATTACAACTTTAGCTCTCATATTGGGAAAGATCTTCACATCGTGCTTTTGATAACGGTCGACAGAAAGGCTGATTCTGTATTTTCAATATCTTTCTTCGGTATCAGTCGGTTTCTGCAATCAGCACAACAAAAGCCGCGTGACGGTTTCATAAATCAACGATCACTAACAAGGCTGATTCAACTATTATAAGTATTATGTGCAATAATTATACGAAAAGCGCAAAAAGTAATACTTCTGGAAGTTTGAACCATTTTAAGTTTTAAAGAGTTTTATGATCAGAGTCCCTTAAAACACTGTTTATCAGCCTTTCTGGCAGAAAAGATAGAGCAGTGATAGCCTAGTGGTATGACCGCTGGACTGACAAGTCTAAGGTCGCAAATTCTAATCCAAGGCACGCACCCCTGACTTTTCGAAGTCATGTGCGTATTATAAACTAATTATCACTTGCTTAACAAAATATCAACGGTGAAGGAAAACATCGTGAGGAAACCAGTACACCTGAGAGATTTTCTCGATAGTGTGTAAAAACATGTCAGAGACCTACGGGTGGTTTAAACTCTGACACTAGGTTGATCATCAACCACACGATAAGAAGAAGAAGTAGCCTTTCTGGCTATAGTTACAAAAACACGACTATCTCATTGATGTACTTTCAAGACGCTTTGGAAAGTTTATACACTGGGACAGCTTTCAGCATAAATCTTATGCTTTGATTCTCTCCGATACTGTTTGTTCCATTACCTTTGAAATATATCTTTCAATCGTTTTCAAAATATATTATTTCCCCAAATTGATCAGAATGTTTTCTAATATTAATATATTATTAATTACAGCTCTCCAACAGCCTGTGATAAAACAGCCTATTGAAGATCAGAAAGTAGAAGTGGTTCTGTTTCAACCAGTACATCTTACTTGTGAGGCGGAGGGAGTGCCCCCACCCAAACTAGAGTGGTACAAGGTAAGGATTGACGTAACACTGGTCACGTTTACTCACACTTTTTTAATAAGAAAAGCTTCGACCATTATTTTATATATAATTTGTATATTATTTTATGCAGTCTTTTTTATATTTTTGTTATGATTATGATTGGGTCTAGAAAATCAATGATAATGGTAATATTTATGTTTAAACAAGAATTAAATCATTCAACAAATTGTTAACAAGTTGAACCATAGTTAAGATGTTAGATATTTACATTAAACTAATTGTATTCTATTGAATATATTTAAGAAGCATCACTTTTGCGTTTGTGTTTTATAATTCACATTTCCTTTCACGATATCATTTCATTTCTTTTAGTCATGCTCATTTTAAAATTAATTGTATTTGTTAGGATGACGTATTGATGGAAAATGACACGAACGCAATAATTTACATGAATATTATCAATCGCACTGCCGTCAATTCGACGATAGAAATACATCAGATGGTGGATGAAAACAAGGGTACCTACGAATGCATAGCCAACAGTGATGGACAGAGCGCGAGACGAGTTTATACTCTAGTATTAAAAGGTAAGTGTACAAGTTGCTGTCAACCATATTCATTAAAAGATTAAGTGAACAGACCCCACATAAATTGACATTGAGATAAATTAATTATAAATTAAAAACGTATCCTGCTAGCTTCCTAAAGGTTACTAAAGATATTAAGTAATTTCATGCAACTTGCTAACCAACTGCTCGGTTAACAAAATAAAGGAAACAATACCAGTATAAAAATATTTTTATCAACAGAAGCAGCATATGCAACATATTTGAGCGTGATCATAGTGATCATCTTCATTCTAATTCTCGTGGTGTTGTACCTGACGTGGAAGGTTCGGAAGGAGAAGCAGTTCAGGCGAGAACTGGCGGCCGCTGGCCTTCTGTACTTCAAGGAAGGTGTCACCAAGTCTCTCAACCCAGACCTGGGCATTGATGAACAAGCTGAGTTGCTACCATACGATGAGAAGTTTGAATTTCCAGCAGATAAACTTATTCTAGGTAATAATTATGGGTTAAACGAGTTATTTTTCCCTTTGGTTTACGAAGAATTTTTGCAGATTTCGGAAGTATACTTTGAAAATATTCGAGTTAAAGTGTATTAGGCATCTGCACTTCATAGAAAATCATTGTAAACATCCTTTTAAGGGAGTAAGTAGTAAAAACAAATATAAAATTCTAAATTATGATATTATACAAGGAAGTTTCAGTTTACCTCTAAACTTGAGCATTATGAATGGTTTTGCGGTAAACCTATCATTACGCCTGTATGAAGGGGAATTTCACTAATGCTGTTATTAAGTCCCATGTAATAGGTTGTGAGCCGATTGCTATCTATCGAGCACAATTCCAAACTCCGAGCTGCTACTGAGATGATGAATGATTTCCTAACTGAAAACCCCAATATCACTTTGCCGGACCTGGGAATCGTGCTCAGTACCTCAATCTCAGTAGTCGCACTTGTGACCACTAGATTTAAGAAGCTGTTTTGCGCTAAAGTTGCATGAAAACCATGCTTCTGGTTACAGTAGTTCTAATAAAAAAGATGCACTATTTTATCGATCATATTGCCTTGATAATACGATTCAAAATTAAATCTATAAATCCACGAAACAATAAAAACTATTTTTGATTATATAAATACAAATTATATGTTTATAGGCAAACAGCTTGGTGCAGGTGCATTTGGCGTAGTTTACAAGGCAGAAGCACGGGGCATCATAAACGCCGAAGAAACAACCGAGGTGGCCGTGAAAATGGTGAAGAAAACGGCAGACAATATGTATATCAAAGCGTTGGCCTCAGAACTAAAAATAATGGTGCACTTGGGGAAACACATAAACATCGTGAACCTGCTCGGAGCATGCACGAAGAATGTTGGGAAACGTAAGACGATGTTATTTGGAAAATATTATTCTAGAATTTCTCTTTATATAGTGCATAAAGTATTACGTTTTTATAATATAAAGATGGAAGGACTTGAAATCTATTATTGGTAACGTTTCTCTTGTACAGTCAAACTTGATAAATGCTTTTACGTCGTTGTCTCATAAAATTGTGGCTGTTGATACTAAAAGTAAAAGGAGACAACTATTTTAATGTCGCATTCTAACGGTTTATATGCTACACAACAAACTCGAAAGGTTTTGCAAATAATTTGGAAATTATAATTAAATAAAAGAGGCACAGATTTTGACCAGAAACTCCATCCGCAAGAGATTACAATACTCTACGCAAGTTTGGTTTAGTTATACTAGTCAGAAATAATTGTATTTATTGCACTAATATTATTTTAAAATAACATCATTAGTAATAAAGTAATATAAATATCTAATAATCTTCAATGTCCTTACTTGAATGCCTTTTGCTGAGTCATACATAATTAACTTGTTTGGCTCTATCACGATTTTTTTCTTACAATGTTGCTTATAATCACGTGATGTTATCACAATTGAGTATTCAATCACAGAAGTTAATGTTCTTATTTGAAGTTTTTTGTGATTTCCAGGCGAATTGAATGTCATTGTGGAATATTGTAAGTTTGGTAATATCCATAACTATATGCAGAGGCATCGTGAGGTCTTCATTGATCAGCTCACTGATAATAAGGAGAAAAACTTCGGTCGAGTTAACAGAGGATTCTCTTGTAGCAGTGGCAGTACGGGGTAAGACCTTTTTTGTATTTCTCGTGTACTTATTGCTATTATAACGACTATAGCTGCTACTATTAAGCTGTTGCCTCGCTCATTAGCAGACGCAATAGATTTTTATTGTTACAACGTATAATTCTGTACGTTGCTGAGCCAAAAGGATTAACACACGGGACCGATCGACTGATTTATCGCTGACAGTTTGAATCTTTCAAAACATAAACGCGTTAGCCAGACAATACGCTGTTAAAAACCGAACAAGCGCGAGTTGAACTCGCGCAGGAGAACTATTATACTTTATCTTGCTTTTATTATTTTCAATCAAAATTGACGGTTGCGTGCATAATCTGTTGAGATTTCTTATATTTATGAAGATATGTTGGCAAACTTTTCTTCGTTTTATTTGCCACAATAGATGCCACATACTGTGTAGGTGTAAACATTTTGACTGACTTGCTATAAGTTTAAAAAAAGACAACCCCGTGACAGACGCACCGCTGGAAAGACAGAGACACAGACAGTGTAATATGTATAATAAAAAAACATATTTCGTCATCAATGCTCGTAGCTGCTCTATATGAGAAGAGACCCTGTACTTACAAGCAGGTTATATTTTAACTGTCGCGAAGTCTAAGCACACCTCGCCATCGAACAAGTGGGCATTGATTAAGTACCGGCAGGTGGGCTGATAGCCGTTATAATTACCAGTATTATCTAAAGAAGTTATCAATCAAAAATCTGAACATAAGTTAGTAGGAATTTCATATTTTTAATTTATATATTGCATTTGCTATTGATGTGAGACATGAAATTTGCCTAAATTTGTGCGTCTCTAGTGATGGTGGCAAAAATTGTAGCGACTTCTGTAGGTATCTTTAAAA
This sequence comes from Xylocampa areola, assembly GCA_935421205.1. NCBI lineage: Eukaryota > Metazoa > Arthropoda > Insecta > Lepidoptera > Noctuidae > Xylocampa > Xylocampa areola. The sequence continues at coordinate 9,600,712 of OW285204.1, forward strand.
AAATACGGCTCATTTAACAAATACCCCGTTATTAACAATCTCATAATCTTAAGAAGATCTTAGTAGCAGTTGGAGTTAATCATTGTGCCGGGTTGATGGCAATAGGGGCACTTAACTAAGTCAGTGAAATGTGGGTGCACTACTCATATTTTTTATCCATATAAATGTCATTCATAATCGTGCAACAATTTCTTTTTTTACTATAATAGCCTTTTAAATTTGTGATGGTTTCCATTAACAATAAGTAGGTAAATAATCGTTTTGGAAACGTCAGTTTCCATTTACGACCCTAATGGTTTGATACTAGCTGTGAACTTAGTCAGTGCCTAAACTCTACATGTAGTGATTGCTTAGTGGTATGACCCTTGGACCGGCAAGTCAATGATCGCTGTCTTTTCGAGTCATGTGCGTATTAGAAGTTAATTATCACTTGCATAATACTTTTAAGAAAAACATCGTGAGGAAACCAGCACACCTGAGAGATGTTCTTGATGGGGGGTAAAGCCATGTTAGATGTCTATGGGTGGTTTAAACTGACACTAGGTTGTACATCAACCACAAGATGAGAGAGAGAATAGGGTATATGCATGTGTTTTTTTATATTTTTATTCGATTGTATACGTTTAATATTTAATAGTTAAAACACGATTAATGAAAAAAGTAATTGAATAGGTGTCATTCTACAGCAATAAAGATGACGAATAAAAATATTTGACAAAAATTTTAATCACATGCACATTCCCCATTGTACATTCAATTTATAAAATATTGTGTTATCTTAGGGATTCGCGATCACTACACATTATAATAAAACAACTTTTACCCGGATTTATCCCGTGTATTATTGGTTTTGTTTTACCTGACGTTTTTCCTCCTGCTACCACGAACGCTGCAAAGTTTTCGAAACGTCATGAAAAACAAAAACCAATAATACACGCGATTAATCCGATTAAAAGTTGTTTTATTATAAAATATTATTCTAAAGGATCTGTTCTTTGTTTTTCCAGTGCACATTCAGACTATTTCGGCTCAAGTACTCAAGATACTGACCACACCTTCGTGAACACAGCCAACACTAATAGATCTGGCAGAAAAGGTAATTGCTACTTATACTTGTTGGGTACTTATTTGCACTTCAAAGATAATATTACCGGAAAATAATCGCTAATACGAAGTATAATTTAGTATATATAATATTATTTTAAACTATATACTATACTAAAATTAAAATAATTCTGCAATTCGACTGACCGACAGTCAATTTATATTATATATATAAGGCTTAGCAGACATGCTATTTTTAAGATCAGCAATTAGCGATTTAGTCGCATTTCGTTGCCAACTAATGCAGCATTGTTGGAAAAGGCGCAATTTTGATGCCACGGTGAAACACAGCGAGTCCCCGAATCGCAACACTGCTACTTCAAAGCAATCGAAAAATCGTACCGCGGCTGAACGCAAAAATTTACTTGCAAATTGTTGGCGATTTTTTGTAACACATCTGCTAAAGTCTTAAGAGCATTCCCATGAACTAATGCAACATTAAGGACAAATTACACAAAATAATATTGGAATTAATACCTTAATTACGTGTAGGTATTGTGCAATTGCGCGAAACAAAATCCCAAAATCCAGGTAGCTAGGTTTAATTGGTTTACTTTGTTATGTTTTTGTGGAAACTTTTCCTTTTAAAATCAGGTACATAATATTTTTGAATTAAACATTTATCGTCATTCGTTTCTTGTAATTAATCTTAATATTTGCCAGATAACTCTAATCACCAAGTGGAGTTCGTAAAAGGTAAATTGGACATATATTTTGCTGATTTATTGCACTGAGTTTAGTCACTTTGTTGCTTTGTTGTGTTTAGATACAATCCTGTATTGTGCACCGTTTGCGTTCTTTATAATAGTTAAGTACCAATACCTTGCACTTTCTTGCTGTTTTTTTTTTTGTATTCTATTTCACGTAGATACCATACAGGAATACCACAAAACATATAGTGTACTTATAATAAAAACTAGTTAGAACGGTAGGGCTACTCTTGATTATGAATCTGCGCGATTGGCATTGGAAATATCTAATACAGAGAATTTTTTCAAACACATTAACGTACACAAAAATTATGTGAATTCGAACTTTTAAATGTTAAATGTATAAAATAAATAAAATAATTAGTTTACCAATAAACCAAAATGCTATAAAATTAAGGTAGCCTACTTATGATGTATGTAATTTTTATTTTAACATTACGCATTATATTAAGGCTTCAATTTAAAATTGAAATTGGAAATCGGTTACCTAATACCCAGTTTCAATTAATGATAAATAACTTCATTAAAATATAAAAGTTTAATAACCGTATTTGGCTTATCATTAAACCGCAGTCATTCTAGACCTATATTCATATAAGTATATTTCGAATCATGTCACTTTTCCTTAACAACTTGCACAGTATAGATACATGTAGGTACATAATGTGTTATTATCTATTTGTGTAGCGGGGAGCATGTCTATCATACAAATAACATAATCCGCAGGTTTATGAGATAAGCACAATGTAAAATATAATGTTTACGGCATGGTATTAACATTTCTATTAGGTAATTATTGTTCACTGGTACCTAATTTTATTACAAACGTGGATAAAAAAAAAGTTTGTAAAGAGTAAACTATGTGAGTTAAATGAGCGAACGGTGGTGTCCAAGATTTGGCATAGTTAAAGTTTATATGGAGAAGGCGAGCAGAAAGCTACAACTTTGATAAAAATACCAACCGAATTAAGAACCTCATCCTTTTTTAAGTTGGTTAAAAATACGGTCGAATTTCAGACATCCGGCGAGAGCTAGAATAAATAAATGTCACACTTATGAAGAGTAGAGCATAATTTTAATTTTAATGTACCTACAGATACACTCTTTTTAACTACTAGCTATATTTTAAAAATATTGTAGGTTGTAACCGTAGGTATAAACAGTTGTACTGCAACACCGATCTTTATTCGGGATCAGGGTGTTCTCAAGTTCAAACTAATGAGCTATTTATTCACAAACCTCTTTCATAGACAGCTCTAACCTATGTACATAACTACTTTCAGTGTAATATCCGTAATCTAATCTGTTCCATGCAATCAGTATATTGAATGACTTGAGGATAACGTAAATGCGACTGCAATATTTGCATTAGCATGTACCTACATGCTAATGCACATACGTAACGTGTAACATTTTTTTTTATGTAGTTTCGGTTATCATCATCATTCGCAGCTTTTAATCACCCACTGCGTGCTATAAGATTAACTTTTACGTCTACTTCCATGTTTTGGGCCAGTCTTCTCTACGGCCTTGTGTATATCGTCGACCCATCTTGCCATTGGTTTTCCAACACTCGGTGTGCTCACGGCCGCCATTCGGTCAGGGATCTACTTCACCTACCAGCACCACATCTTGCCAAGTGTCCTGGCCAACGCCATTTATGATACTTCCATCTTATCACTATTCAATTTTTTTTATTGATTTTAAGCTCATTATTTTTTGAATATCCAACTGTACAAATCATGTATCAAACAATACAACTTTAATTTTTAATCCCTTTCAGTATCAGAAGGCTACGTGCAACCGGAGTGGCGTACTAACTACGAGAGCGACTACAGCTTCGACGGTCGCAATCCGCGCCCGCTGACGTCACGTGACTTACTCGTGTGGGCCTTCCAGATCGCGAGAGGCATGGAATATCTTGCTAGTAGGAAGGTTAGTACAGTTGCTAATGACCTGGATGTAGAATATTCAAAAAAGTATAAGTTAGCCCCGAGATTTAGGTTAGAGACCTCGAGACTTTCGAAGAAAGTAAAACAGGTGGTTAATGTAAAGATGATTATGATAATATTCCTGAAGAAGTCGAAGCAACTGGGGTGTCTCAAAGTTTAGCATTCTTAAAATTGTACTGCATACTTGGCATCGCAGTAGGTTGTAAAATTTTTGTACCCTGAAGATAGTCGAAGATGTATACGATTTATTACATTATTTAGTTGTGAAAAAATCAAGACCTTTTGCGTTTATGTGTTACGCAAAAACCTTGCACTCCTACACGTAACATAAACACATTTTATTACGATGCATTTACGAATTCATCTGGTTCAGCGCCCTGATGTGTTTTGCGATACGAGAATTACCCATGGGCACGATCTTGCGCAATTTCTCAGAGCATAGCATAGGCATGTAATAGGTGGTGCGCCTATTGGCATATATGGGGCTCAATTCCAAATTTCGGGTTGCTACTGAGAAATTCTTAACAGAGCAAGCCAATTTTACTTTTCCCGGGAATTGAAAGATCCACAAGACCAATGAGGCAGTTGGCGTGATTTTTCGCCAACTTATTAAGATGGTTACAATAATATGCAATTTATACAATTTCAGGTTCTTCACGGAGATTTAGCAGCGAGAAACGTATTGTTAGCCGAAGACAATATAGTCAAGATATGCGACTTCGGCCTCGCTAGGAGTATTTACAAAAATGATGAATATCAAAAGAAAGAAAACGTATGTATTAACATGTTTATCTACGATAACCTCTACGTGCATCCATGAAGGTCACTTTGAAAGTAAAAAAATATCTATTGAAGTAGAAGGAACATTAACATGTTTCAGTTGAACGTAAATATTATATTTGTAACAAAAGCGTGACGTGGATGAAAGCAAAGAGATTAAACGGTTTGAATACTGTATGTGATTTGTTTATTTATAAGTTTCACTTTTCACAAGATAGTTATGATAATTCCTATTAATATTTTTGTTTTTTCATTTTCTCTTCGACTGGTGTAATAGTTATCTATATTCTTATATCTCATATTAGGCTAAATAAAATCGAAGGCTTCACCACTAGTGACACTATCTTCATCCATATCGAACCGAAGTTAAAATTTAAATTAGTATTGTATTAAGATAATTTTGCCTTATTTATTTTTTCATCTCGTTGCGTTCTTGTTTGTGTTACTAAACTCTATTTAACTCAAACAATCAGTTGTACTTCATTGCATTAGACAAGGAAAACCTTTCTGTTGGTCTTTTCCAACCTCGACATCTCAGCAAGCTGGGTGATTCACAAAAAAAAATCTCTGACTCGTTAAAAGTGAATTAAATAAGCTCAGGATCAGTACCCGGGAAGTGACGATACTAAACACGAATCAAACCATTTTTTATTAGTGATATGTTTTTGTAAACAAACAAATTCGCTTGTGAACTGCGCGTGACAACAACCGACCCGTGCAAAACAACAAATAAAATAGATATAGGATATAGGAATTCGGACGGCTCTAACAATACATATTTGCTATTGTTAACAATGCCAACAATTTATTCTTAGAGCTGTTCGGGGCTTATTCTGAAAACCTTGCTAATGTTTCGAAGTGAAACTTGGTTATTTAAGAACCATAGAATTATTAAAATAATTTTACGTGATAAGCATATTTTTAACATGTTTTTTATAAATATGGCACGGGTACAGGGGCCTAATTCTGCTAATTTACCAATGCTTCAGTTGAGTGTCGATAGTGTGTCGATGGAATGATTTTAGTTAATTGGTAGTCTGCTAGCTTAATAAGACTACCGGTCTAACTAAAATCATTCCATCGACACACTATCGACACTCAACTGAAGCATTGGTAAATTAGCAGAATTAGGCCCCAGATCAACAGTTTGTTTATAGCAAAGTAGAACAGTTTGTTTATACTATGGGCTCGCTCCTTAACACACAAGTCCCTAATAGCGTTATCGTCAAACTCGATGTACATACACGCTAGTTTATACTACCGGGAATTAGCGACGTGGCTTCCCTCTGCTGGACAAACTTCATAGAAAGTAGCTATTGCATCCGATCCATAAAATAAACTCTGCTTGTTCAAACTTTTTGGTTTTAAATTTCAAAAATCTTGTGTCTAACTCTAAAGTTATATATTTTTGCTTAACTCTAAAGTTATATATTTTTGCTTAACTCTAAAGTTATAATTTTTCATGGAACTAGTGTTCCTCTTCTAGTCGAAATAGTTAAGTTCGCAGAGAGCCTGGAGTATTTATCCGGGTGGCGCAGGTTCAAATCCTGCTCATGACCGAATTTTTCTTTACACAAAAATTTTATATTTCAAAAGTGAGGTAGTCATCATAAAATGTGTGTTCCTGTCTCAAAAATGTAACTTTAAAGTTTGTTTCGCTTCTTTAGAAAAATATATTAATATCTACCCATTAGCATTAATTTTCTTTTTGGACATTCCAGAGCCTTTTGCCCGTCAAATGGCTGGCGATCGAGTGCATGACGGACCGAATATTCTCGACGCAGTCGGACGTGTGGTCGTTTGGTATTGTGTTATGGGAGTTGTTCTCTCTTGCCAAGACACCTTACCCCAACATCAGTCCTGCTAGTCTATTGCAGTGGCTGTCTGAAGGGTAACAATTTTTTTTTATTATTGATACTGTTTATACACATATTAAATGTCAGCGTGTAACAAAAGCACCAATATTGAAGCCTTAAGGCGTACGTGAACAAGTTATACCCTAAAATTGTTTTATGCACATGAGAGACAGAATAAGGCGTAAGTGAAGATGTATGATGAAACCGATTTCTTGTCGCCCTTCTGATACCTGGTTTAGCTCTAACCACATAAGTATATAGAGACCAAATCAACTTATAAATCTTCTCCGCAAGCTATAGTGTCCACAATACAATCCACAGGAAGCGTCTAGCCAAACCAAATTACGCAGACGACCGTCTGTATGACGTGATGCTGCGCTGTTGGGAACAGAAGCCCACCAGCAGGCCCACCTTCAGCCAGCTACAGGAGATACTAGGAGGCTTCCTTGAAGACAACGTGAGGAATGTAAGTGGAAGTCTTTGCATATTATCTAGTATGTTGTAATCTTTGATCGGTGACTGATTATTGAAGTAAGCATCGTTTAGCGCGTATGCTTTTTAGATGGGTTACTGCTTAGAAACGTTTTCATCTGAGCGTTGCCGTGCATTTGATTTTTTCGACGTTCAACCGTTAATTTGTAGTCATTTAGCCAAGTTAGCGAATGGTTTGAACTAGTTTAATTCAAGGTTGGCGTTTAACTAGGTACACAAAGAAGATAACTAATGGATTCCTGCTTGTTATTTAAGACTTAATTACTTCATCTGATGGCAATTTCTAGAAGTTGATCGAGACAGACTACTTCTTTGTTTTCCGTTTAGCGTTAAATTGTATTCTTTACGAGCTCACGCGAAAAGCTAAATTACAATACTTTATCAGGCGAGTCGTACACGGCACTCGTGTAGATCGCACGTACGCGGCTACTGATATTGACGTTACGATAGAAATTTCTATTTACCTACTTATATTGTCGATCTTATTTATAATGCAAGATCATACCAATAATGGCTACGGGTGAGTGTGACCAAAATAAATCAAGCATTGATCAGATCGAAACGGGTGAAGTGACTGAGTTAGTTGGATGGATATCACCAGTTATGGAGGAGGGTGGAGAGAATAAAAGTGAGTCGTTAGAAAATATAAACAAACCCGACTGTTTTGAAGTAGAAAGTATGGAAGAAGATGTGGTAAGAAGATCAACTAAAAGAATAAGAGAAGATGAAGAGTTGGGATGGACTACAGTGGAGAACAGAGGCAAGAAACTGAAACAAATTAAAAGAGAAGTATTTATTTTGAGCAAAGAGAAATTACCTAAACAATTCGCTATCGCAAAATTATTTACTAGTTTGGGTATGTCTAATATTAACCAAATAAAGTATATTAATCCATACAAATTGAAAATAGAAGTGTCAAATGAGGAGTGTGTAGGCAGGTTGTTGGATTGTCAGGAGTTCCAAGCCAGAGAGTGGAGAGTATATAGTGCAATGGATGTTAACGTGTCCTATGGAATCATACGTGATGTAAATCTTGAGCTGTCAGACGAGGAGGCAAAAAAGGCTATTAGGTGTCTTAACGATGTTGCCATTATATCATTAAAAAGACTTCAGCGTCGAGACGAAGAAGGCAGATGGGTGCCTAGTGAGGTAGCTCAGGTCGCCTTCAGTGGCTCATACTTACCGAGTTTTGTATATATAGACTAAGGTCTACGAACTAAGGTAGAACCCTTTGTCTTTCCGGTGACACAGTGTTCAAACTGTTGGAAATTTGGACATACAAAAGCCAGGTGTACCTCAAAAAAAATTATATGCCCTAAGTGTACAGAAGCTCACGATAACTGTGAAGCTACTACATTTAAATGCGTGAACTGTCGAGGAGATCACATGGCGTTAAATAGAATTTGTCCAGTCTATGCGAGAGAGAAACGCTTAAGGGAACTTATGGCAGAGTACAACTGTACATATCGTGTTGCTTGCAATATGTATGTTAAACCAAAATCAAAAATAGATGTCAGTGTAATAAAGGAAGACGAAAAACCGAATATTGACATTAACAACAGCTTTTCTGGTTTACTATCGGAAGAAGCAGAAAACTCGCATAAATACACATTGAGTCAATCAGAATTCCCACCGTTGTTTACACAGAAGCGACCAAAATCACCGCAAGGAGCAAATATTAAAAATAAGCAATCGTATTATGCAGGTAAATCGGAGTGGGGACGTCATGAGTCACCGGTCCGTATTTCAAAGCAGCCGATTACCGAGAACGTTAGCGACGACGTAAACAACAAGCGACAGATACATTTTAATGAGTTGTTATCCAGATTGAAACATATTATTTTTATGAGTCATCTAAGTATAAAGGAGAGGTTTAATGATGCTACTAAAAATTGTATAGAATGGTTAGTATTAGTTGTGGTAGATAATATGAAGGAGTGGCCTATTTTGAATAAGATTTTAGAATTGTTTTTCGGATTTAGCAATGGATCCTAAAAACAGAGTAGTTAAGCTAAAGTTATTACAATGGAACGCACTAAGTTTAAGGCCGAAAGTTAAGGTGTTTGAAAACATGTTATTGTTAGAAAAGATTCATATATGCATCATCTCGGAGACATGGCTTGAGCCAGATAGTTGTTTAAAAATTAGTTGTTATGACATATTTAGACAAGACAGGGATGATTCATACGGTGGGATTGCTATTGCAGTTCATAAATCTATTAAAGCGCAAGTTAGCAATTTTAGATTACGCAATCGAAATATTCAAATACTCCATATTAAAATAATGAACTGCTGTTATCTAGAAAATATCGTTGCGGTATATTGTCCTCCTAATGTTCATACTACAGATGAAGATTGGAATATGTTATTTAGTAGATGGTCTAACAAAACATTAATAGGTGGAGATTTTAACGGCCACCATACAAATTGGTCATATAAAAATGATCATAGAGGTATACAAATTAACAATGCATGTGATGATTGGCATTATGTATCGCTTAATACTGGAGATCCTACTAGAATTAAGTTAGTATTAAATCAGTGTCAAAGAAGTTCTCCTGACGTTACGTTCGCGTCATCAGATGTTGCAATTCGTTTCAACTGGAGTGTTTTAAACGAAAATCTAAACAGCGATCATTTAATGGTTCTTATTACTACAGAGATAATATGTAACAATTCAATAAATAAGAAACGTAATTATAAAAAAGCAAATTGGCAGAAGTACAAGGAAACTATATTAAATAAAATTGGAATTAGTCAGCTGGTAGGTAACGCACAAGAAATGTATGACGTTGTTATAGGTTTTATTAATTCGGGGGCTAAATCATCAATACCAGACATTAAGATTTGTGAAGATCCCACTAGTAAATTTATTCCAAAATCTTACTGGTCCCCAGAGTTGTCAAGGGTGGTTGCTGAGCGTGGATTGGCATTAGCTCGGTTCAGGAAGAACCCGACACCCACAAACTTAATGAATTATAAGGGTAAAGTTGCTACAGCACAAAGACTTACTCGTAAAGCTAGTGCGGAATCTTTTCGTCATAGTGATACTGTGATAGTATGGGTGAGGTGGTTTCTAACGGTGAGTTGTGGAATAAAATGCGATGGCTCAAGGGATATCGTGGCAGTAAAGTTTGTTTGGATGCAGAAAGGGCTAATGAGTTTTTAAGACAGCTGACGCCAGATTACGTTTTATCTCCATCTCCTGTTTTTATTTCAAGTAATTTACAGATGGAGGCCCGGATTTCGGTACAGGAATTCTATAATACACTGAAAATGAAAGATACCGCTCCCAGAGAGGACGAAATTTCTTACTCTATGATTTCCCATTTTCCTAATAAACAGTTATTGGTTGACTTGTTTAACAGATGTCTGTCTAAAGCTGAGGTACCAAGTCAATGGAGAAATATTAAAATTGTACCTGTACCGAAACCTGGGCGTGATACGAGTAACATTTCATCGTTGAGACCTATCTCACTCATATCTTGTCTGTGTAAAGCCTTACATAACATAATTACGAGGCGTCTTGAGTGGTATTTCGAAAGTCAGTTCTCACCGTGGGAGAGCCACGCTTCGGCACGAATGGGCCGGCTCGACCGGATTGATACCACGGCCTCACAGAAAACCGGCGTGAAACAACGCTTGCGTTGTGTTTCGCCGAGTGAGTGAGGGTACCGGAGGCCCAAACCCTTTAAAAGGCAGGCAACGCACTCGCGACTCCTCTGGGGTTGCGGGTGTCCATGGGCGGCGGTAATCGCTTACCATCAGGCGAGCCGTCTGCTCGGTTGCCCCCAATTCCATAAAAAAAAAAAAAAAAAAAAGTCTTGGTCTATTTTCTCAAAATACTATAGGATTTAGAAGGTCCCAATCATGTTTGGATAATCTTGTACGACTGGTTTCGCAAATTCAAATAGGATTCACGACTAATCAAAAAACCGTAGGGTGTTTCGTGGACATAGATAACGCGTATAACAATGTCGATATTTTGAAGGTTGTCTCGAAACTAGACGAGATGGGAGTTGGGGCTTCTATATGTAGATATGTATGGGAATTCTTAAGGGAGAGACACTTAACAGTATCACAATCGGGAAGTACTATTTCGATTACAAGATGGACATGCAAAGGATTAGCCCAAGGCGACCCTATGTCCCCAATTTTGTTTAACATAGTTACTAGTAACATATGTAAAGAGATTTTGAATGTTTATGTATCCCAATACGCTGATGATTTTGTTCTTTATATATCTGGACAAGATATGAGATATATGACTATAACTCTTCAGGAAGCCATAAACAGTTTATCAAAGTTGTTAGGAATCTTAGGTCTAGAACTCTCACCTACAAATAGCAAACTATGTCTATTTTCTAGGGGCAGAACGTTACAGCAAGGTGCAATATTAATAAATAATATCTGTCTCGAAAATGTTCCCGTTGTAAAATATTTAGGTATTTGGCTGGATTTGTCACTAAAATGGGGTAAACACATCAGAGAAACTAGTGAACGAAGCATGAAATTTTTAAATACTTTTAAGGTGTTAGCCGGTTCTTCTTGGGGAGTACATGCTCAACATTTAAGACGGCTATACATAGCAATTATTCGCAGTCGATTCGATTTTGCAAGTTTTTTATTTGATAATAGCGCTAAAACTAACGTTTCGAAATTGGACAAAATTCAAAATCAAGCTATGAGAATAATTGGTGGATTTATAAAGAGTTGCCCAATCCATGCAATGGAATCTGAATTGTGTTTACCACCATTATTTGTTAGACGGAAGTATTTAGCAGCGAAATTTTGTTTAAAGGCTAGATCTATTATTGATGGTGAGACTATCTTAAGTGTTTCAAAATTAACATCGCTATGTGAGCAGTCATCATATTGGCATAATAAGAAAAAACCGTTGCTGACCATAGTCTACAGTGAGTTATCTAATCAAGCTATACATCGCTCTAAAACACTTGAGATGTTCTCACTATCAACATGGATGACAAATATTGATATAAAACAGCATATTAACTTAAGCATAAATAATATGATAGGACCTAAAAGGTCTCATACTTCTTGTACTCTCTTAGGGAATTCTGTACAAACTTTACAACAAAATTATGATGGATTCTATCAGATTTACAGTGACGGGTCCAAAGACGATAGTGGGACTGGAGCAGCTTTCTTTGATCCTCAATGTAACACTACAGCCGGTTTTAAATTGAACTGCAAAATGTCGATAATGACGGCGGAATTATGTGCGCTCTCGGAGTGTATGGCGTACATCATGTCGTGTAAATATACAAAATATGTAATACTTTGTGATTCGAAAAGTGCTTTGCAGCATCTAGCTCGGTGCACCTCGGGTATACGAGGTCTGCCCGTAGCTTATTGCATTTTAGAGTTATATTTGAGATTGAAAGAAAGTGGTAAAGTCATCAAATTCCAATGGATTCCATCACACGTAGGTCTGATGGGTAACGAAAAAGTGGATATGTTGGCAAAATCAGGAATTAATGAAGGTATATTAGTGAACCATTTACCCTTCTTTACAGAGATATTAAGAGAAGTTAAAATAGTGTGTTCGATCGCGTGGAAAGAATATTTTGACAGAAGATCTCAAGAGAAGGGTATATGGTACAAGACAATTCAGTCTGAACCACCAAGGATCCCCTGGTTTTCAGACATTAAGATGAACAGACAACTGTTGGTAACAAGTATGCGACTATGATCCGGGCACCTTCCATTGAATGCGTTCGGTTACTTGATGAAGGTTGTCGATTCGCCAAACTGTTTGATATGTAATGTGAGGGAGGACACCTACCATGCTTTGGTGGAATGTGCCCGAATCGGGACAGAACGCAAAGCTTTGAAATTAGATGGAAATAAGTTATCGGACGTTGGTATTTGTAATCTGATATTTTGTCTAACCCCACGTCCGAATTGGCTGTTAAATTATATTACTTGATTATAAAATTAATTAAATTAAGATAGATATATTTTGTATCAACTATGAGGCTGGCATAATCGCCCAGCGATTAAAGCCTTTTCAAAATAAAGATTAAAAAAAAAAAAAAAAAACTTTATCAGGTTTTAGGTTAAGAAACACAATATTTCAAAACATCAAGTAACAGTAGCTATCAATTAGATAAGAAACATTTTTTTTCCAAGTTGATTTGAGCAGTATCACAATGTTTGCACGACAACAATTTTGATTCCCTATCTACGCAATGGTGCAGTCGAGTAACAAAACTTGCAAAGCGTTGGACCACGCCTGTTTGTAGTACGCGGCTAGTATGACAGATGGCGCTCAGCTTACGTACTTTGATTCGTTCTTTTTTTTGTCGGGTTATACCGCAAATATTAAAACGTATATTTGCGGTATAACCCGACCAAAAAAGTATATAAGCTGAGCGCCATCTGTCATACTAGCCGCGTACTACAAACTGTTTGTTTTTTTGATAAATGTGTCCTGTTAGGTACCGTTTAAGGGTATTGGGACAAATTAATTACTCAGATACTCTAACAAATGTATCGTTGCTTTCCGTCGTCAGGGTCAGTGCAATTTGATGATACACTATGAACCGTCTGATTGGTATTTATGATGATATTTAAAAAAAAAAACGGTTTATGGTTATCCTACTCTTATGAATGCCTCGTTGGTCCAGTGGTCTTAAGCGCCATGGCTAAGCATGATGTCCTGGGTTCAATTCCCGGGTCGGGCAAAGTATTATTGGGTTTTTCTATTAGGAAATACTGAATAGCAGCCCGGAGTTTATAGTTGTGCCTGGTAAATGGCAAAAGGCTCACCACCTTTTACTTACATAGGACTAATAACAGCATTGGTGAAATTTGGGGTACCTACTTACAACTGTGTAAAACTCTGCCTACCCATACATATTTTCCGACAGGCGTGATATAAGTATGTTTTGTTTTACTCTTATATTTCTTGACGACTGCAGTAATGTTTGCGTTACAGCCCAATGCATTGCTTTGAATGGCTGGCTCTGACCTGGTTAAGTTACATCTAAGCCAGTTATAAACACATTTATTTTGTTAGTTATGTACCATCCCGTGCGTCGTGTATTTATTTTATTGGTTATTTCAAAGCCGTCTTTTGATGCTTTAAGAATTTTCTAACAGGTCAATCTTGGGGTGATACAAAGACAGGCCCCAGATTATAATTTTTACCATGATTTCCTATTTTCCATAGCACTATGTGGACCTAAACTCGACGTACATGCACATGAATGTGTCATCGGGTGCTCAGGAGGACTACCTGGCGATGGTGTGCGCGCCCGACTACAACAACCTCGTCACGCCCAGCCCGCATCACTACGTGAACGACAGGAGCTTCTTCCCCAATACGCCCACGCAGATAGGTAAGGATATCTTCAGTATTTCGTCATTCCTATTAGGAATATAAGCTCCTCTTAGTCCATTGCAATTTATGGCCGAAAATCGAAATACGATTGTTAAACAACAGTTTGCTTTGTGGTGGGGAGCGCTTAAAGTAGGTAATAAACCGTCGGAATCGGAAACTCAATTTGGACTACAGCTAAGGTCACCGCATCTCTACGTCAAGGCCAATAGCTTCTTAACAATAGGCAGTCGCGAATTAAGCATTTCAGTACCTGGATGACCGAGCTTGGCTCGTTTTTTTCGTTGGAGCCGCTTCCGAGATTCAGATTATATATAAACAAGAATTGCTCGGTTAAAGGTATTAGATATAAATGTTAAATTTCCTTTTAAGTAGGAAAGTCATTGCAAATGACACACGGATTACAGGAAATTAAAAAAAATATATAGTTTTTGTTTTGTGGGGCTAGCTGCAGATATAAATAAGACAACTTGGTTATTTGCGACAGTGACACAGTGTCTTCTATATAGCCTCGTTAATCTTCTAAATTCTAAAGTTTTGCACAATTTATCGATTTTACGTGATATTTAATGAATTTTTATGTTTGTAGCAATTAGAGCCATATAGACAGGCATAAAACTACTATTTCAAATTTCCCCCTGCGACCTTGCAATTTTTCATTAAAAGCTGATCAAGAAATCACAATAATAGGTGCATTACATAACCTCATATAAATTAAGATCTCATCATAGCATATCATTTTAAGAACCAATAATATAGGTGAGGGTCATAATAACATTGTATGTTAGAGTCATCAGTATAACGTAAGTATCATCTTAGAACGAGCGTCTAAAATAAAGCTTTGTCAAAGATGATAGCTGTATTAAATTTTAGTCATAATATAATGTCAGATTCATTAAGTAATATTTTTAAATTATATTAATTTGAGATGGATGCCACCCATCATTAGCGACTATTTTGCAATTAGTACTGTATACTTAGTAACTAGATAGAATTAATGTTGCACTGACAATATTTATTTATGTTTTCAAAGCAGCTGAAGTAAAGAAAGGTAAAATATGTTGAATCCAAAAAAGAACTCCATTGAACATCATCAGGATCTTTGTTTTAACACTTACGACCATTTCCAAAACCACGCCAACTTTAAATAACTAAGTAAAATCTATTTATTGTTATTATTACAACAACTTATTTGTATTTGTCCTTTTATCAGACGGAACGGATAACACTACATTCTGATTACACAAAATTCTACAAACGGTAAATCAACGCATGTCCTCGTTGTAACTAACAATGGAAAGTGTGTTGGTACTGATCATAGCACTTATACACACACAAAACACTTTTAAACTAAAACGATTATAACACAATAAATTTGGGTTGATTTGGTTGACTTTCTATCAACTTCTTGGTGTGGCATGATTTGGTATATTTTGTCTCAAATATCATTTTACTAAACTGTATTCAAAATTACAGACGAGGAAGGCTATCTCCAGATGAGTCCGGCATCAAGACAAAACATATTCAGTCCACGATCTCAGGACACTAAATTTGATTTCGACGCTCGGAAATTCAATCCGAGGGTGTCTGAAGCAAGCAGCTGCGGTTCAGAATTGACGCCAATGCTTACTCTGAACAACTTGCCAGCCAGAAGTGGATCTGAATCCGACCACGAAGGCAATGTATCGCCATATCTTAATATGTGTCCCAGAATAGAAGAAGAAACAGATGACGTATTCGAAACAAACCAAAACAATGCAAAGAACGCCCAAAACACGGCTGTCACAAACCCAACGTACATAACATTAGATGTCGACATCGAGAAGAAGCCGAAAGATATTATTAACTCGTATATTAACGTACCGAACGGTCTAGTCAAATAATTTCATCTTATGTAACTTAATAAGCTTATCTCATTACTTATGTAGTAATCTACTATATATATTATCATTATCTGCATGAATGTCAAATTTTATTGCTGTTATTTTTGATCTCTGTACCTTTCCTGTTGAAAACTTTTATACCTTCAATTTCTAATCTTTGTTTTATGTGAGTCTTTTCTTTCCCTACCTTGCATGAATCATAGTTATTGTGTGCTAATGGTTTCTATAATTTTGTTGTGCTATTCTTAGTTGTATCTTCATTCATGTTGATAGGTTCGTATCCTAGGTGTATTGTATGTACAGAAAAGTTTTTTTTATGTAGACTGAATGGCGCGGGAGGCGACTGTGTTGTTGACTCCTGGGTGGATATTTGATACTCGCCATGTAATGGGTTGCCAGATTTTCGTTTAATATATTGTCGTATTTTCATATTTGACGGTACCGTTAATTACAATTACGTATTACATTACGTAGTATATAATCATTTTTGTAAAAAATACTTAAAAAATACTGACAACATGATGACGGCGGTATGGGGAAGGTGATGATCTGGCAACACCGAGCACATGCCAATGTGTCAGTGTGAAGGCATGTGTTGGATGATGTGATATTTTGCTATAGGACATTGTAATAAATTGGACTCGATAGTATGAATGTAGTCAGTATTTACTATTTACGTTCTGTAAAACCCACCAGTATACTAATTGTGAATATGTTTTAAATATTCGTATTTCTACCGAAAGACATTCCTATATTGTGTTTTATTTTCGAATAGATACTGTCATAAGAATAAATTTTTCTTACATTATGTTAATTTATGTGCGTTGTAAATGATATTGAAATAAATCTTCGACTAAAATTTAAAAACATTACGTGTGAGTTAAGAATACTTTATGACTGTCATTTTGATTGACTTATTAAGAAGTTGACATTTATTATTTTGCCTCGATTTAATTACATATTAAATCCGGGAGTATTTAAGAAATCTATTGTGACTTTTCAAGTTAAAGCTACTTTGCCTATTACGTATATTTGAAAATAACACAAGCCGACCTTATGATAGTCAATATATTTTAGAATCTGTAAAAGGTATGTTTAACTTCAAATATATTATGTTTCATTTTTATTTTCAAAAGTGAACACTTTGGAAAAAAATATTTTTAGTAATACTATATACTTAAATGTATAAATCGACTCTACCAAATATATTACTGCAATATCATAACTAGCAAAGTTGTATTGTTATATGCTAATAATTTTCCCTGTGTATGCCTTTTTAAATTAAGTAGGATGCTGTTGTTTTTGATCAAAGTATATTTTTGTTGTACAAATTAGGAAGATGCCATATATTAGTAAACTCTGTACAAGAAAATGAAAATATATCAATGTGATATTAAAATATAATTTTATTAAGACTTTTATTTATTCTTGGAACGAAATGTTCGAAGATTGCATCCTTATAAGAATATCCTACTTCAGTTTCGCCTCTGTCTAAATATTGTATGGTTCGTGCGTTGTGGTTACTGAGCTCACCCTGGGTTCTATTTCCGGGTCCAGCAAAGTTTTATAAGAATTTTCTGTTTCAAAATTCTCAGTAGCAGCCCGGAGTTTACAATTGTGCCCAGTAAATGGCAATAAGGTCACCACCTATTACATGGAACTTAATAATAATAGCGACGAAATGTGGGTTTAATCAATACTTCTTTGCTTAACTCTTCAGGGCATACAACCTTGATGCTATGTACCTATTTCAAAATGTCAGATTAGTCTCAGTAGTTCAATTGTTTTGTCCGGTTTTTAGCCCACCAGTCATAGAACCAGGTTGCTCCCCTAGAGGTATGACAGTCCCAGTCCAATCCGCAGTGAAAAAACTACGTAACACTAGCACCACTGCACAATTATGTAAAAGTTCTATCAGGTTAGAGAAATTTGGAAGTGAAACTTGAATATTTATTCACCTTAATTGTGAGCACACAATGCTACGTGCCATATTATACGAATGCAGTTAGAATTCGTGGCAGGTAGAGGTGGATTTTGCAGGAAGCTTCGGTCGCGATGCGGATATGTAGGCAAACTGGCTTCTTGGTTTGAAATTTAGAAGAAGAAAAAAACACAACGCAACGATATTGTTCTTCTGTGGTACATAATGGCGTTTACAGAACGCCGGATATCTTTAGACACTGTGATATTAATGCTTCAGCAAAAAAAAAAGTTTTTTAGAATTCAGTAATTGGTATTTCATGGTACAGTCACGCCTCTTTTCCCCGTTGAATTAGGTGGAGGTAAAAAAAAGTATTTATTGACTTTATATAAATCATTACACAACAGAAGACTTACAACTTATCATGTTAATATTAGTCGTGATACATAAAAGGAAGCATCTGCAGTCGCACTAGGTCGAAACCTGTGTCTTGGATTGGATGGATTTGGTACTTAGGATTTGGTTAGGTGGTATTTGGGAGCTCACCGAACACTTGTATGAATATTTATTAGCCATAATAACCATACAATTAGATAAATAACAAAATTTGACAAATATAAAAGTTATAAGAGAAAAAAAAAAAACTATTTAAAATGTATAAGTATATAGTTAATAAAAGTATTTGTATATGCGTGTGTGTGCGAGCGTGTGGTCGTGTGTGTGGCATGTGCGGTGTCAGAGTGTTTGGAGAGGTGTACAGATGAGCTTTTGTTAGCTCTATAGCCAAATCAAGTATGACTGAGTATAACTAACTGTGTACTGTATTAAAAGTTTCACCAATGTATTGTATTGGTAGGCGGACGAAAAAATTTATAGAAAGTAATAAAACTTAAAGGAGATTAAATGCAAATTACCATTCTCAAAAAGTTTAATTTCAATTTCGTATGAGCACAGATCATTGAATACTAAGTTATTTGCACGGAACGAAAAGTCGCGGTCGCGGCGTGATGGCGGGCGTGGCGTCAGGAGCGCGACGACGTCGGCTCAGGCGCGCCTTTAGCAGGTAGATAAGCTAACAATACAGGCGCTACAAGAAGACGAATACAATCTGAAGATTATTAATAATTGAAGCATAATATTAATTTTTAGAGGAAAATTAAATTATTATATATCTAAAAATAGTTGCGATTTGGAATAAAAACATTTTACTTACATACATTAACCTTAAAATAAAGCATTTGTTTCATTGTGCGATATTCGGTAAAAATCAGTATATACCTACCTAAAAGTACATTATTTTCTGAATAAATACCTGAACTGGATATCGTGAAAATGGTATTTTTTCTACTTTCTTTAATCTGTATTATGGATAAAAGCAATCTAAAGGGTAGCAAATACTTTTATAAGGTGGTGCGGAAATTAAGGAAAAATATCGTAAGAATTCAATGTATCGGCTGCTTACCTAACCGCAGAAGTTATCAGAAATCAATACAGGAAAAATAGCTACCATAATATTCGGTACTTAATTGTGGTGCGTAGATTTGTTCAAACTTCCGCAGAAGAAAGGGCGAGAGACTTACCCCTATAGGTAAGTCATACAAAGTGGGTACCGAACATAAATATAATAAAGGAACTGAAATTATTAGTTTCAAACGTCAATATCTAAAGGTCTATTAAACCATTTTGCTTGTGAAAATGGGTTGCAAAAAAAGGTTCGAACTAAAGCCTGAACATACTCTACAACTAGAAATCGTTTATGGTATCTATCTAGAAAATGTGAATTGAAAGGAACTACCTAGTGTCTCAAAATTAATATTATATCCTCTTAAATTCTTCTTTAATTGAAATACCTTCGTAGGTAGGTACGTATTTTTATAGATTAAATTATGAAGAGCCCTTCATTTCGCTACAGCTATGAAAACGTATTCAAACTGAAGAGGTAAATAAAAACAGCGGTACTTTGTCACACGACCCTTATTTTCGAAACGGTAAATACATGTTTTCTTAGAAAAATATATATACAAAATACACCTTTACAGGGAGCATCAATTTTACACATTACTTATTGACAATGTATCAGCGTTAACATTTTACAAAGCTCTCACACCAGGTGGCTTCATTTTTTATATGGCCGTTTGCAGACTGTGAGGTGGGTAACTTTCTGTCATCCAGCCATTGACCTCAAATTCCACGGTTACATATATCCTTATTAGCTATGTCAATGCTAGAACTAATCCTCTTCGATCCATGCGTGTTATGCCTACTTAGCACTGCACTCATATCTACTTTGTTCTCCGGCATATTTAGGCCACATTTACATGTTGTGAAAGCGTACGAAATATTCTAAGTAATGAGATGGAAACGTGTGTCGGGCTTCAAAGGCTAAATAATTATTGTTTATGTTTAAACAAAAACAGCGTGTTGTATCTAATAGACACAAGGTCATGCCTAAAGTCATAATAGTGGACACTGTTCAATTCCAGGCTTCTTTTAAACATTTTAGTTGGTTTCTAGAAATGTCTGAATACTTATACACGTTTTCGGAGAAAAAAAACTTAAAACACCAAAAAATTAATATGGGAGATCAATAAATCACGCTCTTTTTCTCCAAAAATAGGTTGCAGACCGAAAACTAAGCTATGCCGAAGCTAAGCTAAGCCAGCTAAACTATGCTAAGCTAAACTAAGAATATGCCCCGTGCACACCAAGAACTAAGCGAAAGCTCAGTCAGTTTTATGAAGTTCAATTTGACGGACGTATGAATATAATCGATGAAGAAAGTTCCGATGATGAATACGCTACGCATAGGAAAAGAAGATTAATACTGACTTATATATATCTAATTTCCTCTACTATTCTTTTCCATACAACATCTTTTTATGTAAGTTGTGACAGTCCTTTAACTCCTTGTTACACAGTACAGGAAATTGTTTAAAAATTTCAATAAATTGCTCCATATTCTAGGTACAGAACGACCGTGTACACGACACAAGACACTAGACAGCACTGGTGAAAGAAGTGCAGAGGGTAGGTGCGAGTGGGAAGGAGGTTATTAGCAGCTCGTGTAGCTGCGCATCGGCATACACAACTAACTTAGCTTCGCGTATTTTAGTTAGCTCACATAGCTTTGTTTGCATAGTTTGCGTCTGCACACAAGTACGAAAAACTACGTCAGCTATGCGAGCTAAGCTAAACTAAGTTAGCTTAGCTTTCGATCTGCAACCCAAATAAAGGACACACGAGAACTCGACACGAAGACACGGGAATCACATGTAGCCCAATGAGTCGAGGATATAATAAACTACCTATCTATCTGCCTGCCATAATGTGCACTTTGAAAATACTTTGATATATATTTATCTACGAATGTTTCGTGCTTGCAACTTGCAAAACTCCTTACGTGTTTATATTGAACCAGCAAATACCACCGACCCGTGTCTACTTAGACAAATACGGCAACGTACTAGTTGCCCAGCTTAAAATCGATGCAATCTCAATTTGAACATTCTGTATAAAGTTGGAACAAAACATTGCCGATACTCCAAAACTAAACGACAAACTTTTCGTATAATCCAACGG
Organism: Xylocampa areola; assembly: GCA_935421205.1. Taxonomy (NCBI): domain Eukaryota; kingdom Metazoa; phylum Arthropoda; class Insecta; order Lepidoptera; family Noctuidae; genus Xylocampa; species Xylocampa areola. Next base: position 9,622,352 of record OW285204.1, read on the forward strand.
AGTGAGTTATCTTCTAGCATTGTTTTTTAATAATATAGCATTTAATATGATGAGGTGGTTATACCTAACGTAACCATTCTGTAACTGTTTTAATTGCAGGGCAAGAGCCTCTTCAGCAAGGCCATAATGTTCAGGAATTTATTTAGGGGTGGAGAGGGGGTTGGGTGATTCTACCTATTTTTACACGACTGCCTAACAAAGGGAGTGCTATGTTTTAGGGTTCATCAGTTCATTTACCTACGTAATTAAAGAAACTGATATACAGCATGTACATATGTAAGTTTCTTTATTCACGTATGAAACCATATATTAAACCTTATTTCACTTTTTGTCTTTTGGACCCCCAAAGGTACGAGCATTGATTGCGATTTCAGATTATTAAGTCGAATTTTACTCGTAATTTTTGCCGACTGCAATGATGATTGCTTAGCCTTAGATTGCTGCCAACTATAAGTGTGGACGCCCACCAAAAAGAAGAAGAACCTGGAATGGGACATAAGATATTTTTTATCTCGGGAAATACGAGTTTCTGCAAGAAAACGGAAGTTCCGAAAGTAAAACTGTAAACTATAAAAACTAGTCGAATACCATAAAGAAGAAAATCCTCTTCTGTCGCATTAATACGTTCTAGGTGAAATAAAACAACACTTGAATTTACTATATTTTATTTTTTCAATGAAACAATCCTTGAATGAATGATCCCAACAAGTTTTCCACAGCGTGGGCACCCTGTAAACAAACAGTAAAGTTGTTATAAATTTTATTTTATATGTTTTATTAATTTGCTTTTATTTAATACTGGCTGTGCCCCGCAAACGTTGTTCTGCGTATACATTTTCTGGATAGGGGATATATATTGGGTGATAAGGGCCACCCTTATCACCTAGGGGTATAAAAAATAGCCTACGAACTATTCTCAGACCTATCAAATATACACAAAAAAAATCATAAAAATCGGTCAAGCCGTTTGGCGGAGTTTGATATCAAACAGATAATGTATTCTGGTAACAAAGATTCATATATTTTTAACCACCGGTGCAAAAAGACGCCGTATAAGTTGAACGAGTGTATCTATCTGTGGCATCGTAGCTCCCAAACGGATGGACCGATATTGATTTGTTTTTTTTTTTAGTCACTTGATCTAGATATAGTTCTTGGCTATAATTTAAGAAATTCTGTTCATCCGTTTGAAAATCATTGCTTATTTTCTTTGATCAACGAATTTGTACCGAAGCTTTTAAATAGGTAATAAAAACTGTGAACTGAAAACGAACTAAAATTTTATCTTTTGCTTGTCAAGGTACATTTTTTTTTATATTGTCTTCACAAATTAAGTAAAATATAGCTTTGTAACATCTATAAACATATATTTCTTTCCGCAGAATTCAGACCTTCACCGCCACCAAATACAAAAACCACTGCATCAATCGAGGCTGTGTTGTCCATAAACCTTTCCTTGTAGTAGTGTATAGGGCAGCCAATACATAATACAGTCGTATAGTTATTATAGCATCACGCCTGTATTCCCTAAAGAGTTAGGTAGAGTTGTATACGTACTTTTTATACCCACATTTCACCAATGCAGTTATTAGGTCCCATGTAATATTTAAGGAGTTTATATGATAGTATCCACTATATTATCATCATCATCATCCCCCTGCCTTTATCCCAATTAATTTGGGGTCAGCGTAGCATGTGTTTTTCTTCCTTACATCTCTATCGGCATTCATCTCGGTTGTCACTTCCGTATAATATCAATATATCATATATATATAGATTAAAAAAAAAGCTTACAAATAACTTACGTCTGCCCAGGCATGCACCACTGTCAATGGTAAACCCGTTATAATTGTTGCAAGGTTATGAAAAGCCTGAAAAATAAAAAAACAAAGTCAAAATATAACAAGGAAAGACGTTGCGTTTTAAGGTATTTTCTATGTATATATAAGGTGCGTTTATCTACCGATTCATATAAAAATCAATTGCCGTGCATTATAATGGCTCGACTGATTTTAACGAAATTTCTGTGTGTTTTTAAGTGGATCCTTAGGTATTCTAGATTCACGTTTGGACCCGGTAGGTAACACTGCAATTTTATATCTTCTATTAGTTTAGCTACATCCGAATCAACACCATAACCTTAAATTTTTGACTGTGTAAACAATTTATAATTCAGATAAAACGATACGTATATATATGGAGTATAAAAATAATTGTATATAACACCAGCGACCTGCCCGGCTTCACACAGGTAGTACTATTATTATTACTGATATAAATATAATTCAAGATATGTCTTTGAAAAAGCATTAACGCATGCTTAGCGAACTCTAAAGTTACAATATTAAATGGAAAAAGAATACGGTCGCGAACAGGATTCGAACCTGCGCCTCCCGGATGAATACTCCAGGCGCTCTGACCGCTAAGCCATCTCGACCTCTGCTCACCACCGCGAATTCTTCTTCCATATTTTAACACGTCTTATGGCGACGTTATTGCAATCAATTCAGTACCTATACAGGAGACTGAACCGACACGACCAACTTTGCAGCTAATACAATGTCGTAAAGAATGCAATTACCTTAATAATTCAAGATATGTCTTTGAAAAAGCATTAACGCATGCTTAGCGAACTCTAAAGTTACAATATTAAATGGAAAAAGAATACGGTCGCGAACAGGATTCGAACCTGCGCCTCAGTAACAACTATATTTATATCATTAAATGGAAAAAGAATACGGTCGCGAACAGGATTCGAACCTGCGCCTCCCGGATGAATACTCCAGGCGCTCTGACCGCTAAGCCATCTCGACCTCAGTACATAGGTACTGAATTGATTGCTACTGAATCAATTCAGTACATAGGTACTGAATTGATTGCAATAACGTCGCCATAAGACGTGTTAAAATATGGAAGAAGAATTCGCGGTGGTGAGCAGAGGTCGAGATGGCTTAGTGGTCAGAGCGCTTGGAGTATTCATCCGGGAGGCGCAGGTTCGAATCCTGTTCGCGACCGTATTCTTTTTCCATTTAATGATATAAATATAGCTGTTACTGGCGGATAAAGTAGCTCTCTAACAGTGACAGAGTTAATAAAACCAGTTCAGTAGTTCCAGAGTTTATCATTACAAGCAAACAAACTCATATTTCCTTTTTATAACTGTAGTGGGGTATTTAGAAAAATGTAAGTAACTCAAATATTTATATATTAAAAAAATCGTCGTAAAATAACCTAGATTTGACATATGCTTCAGAAACACATACTACATATTTCTCAACACAACGTATAAATCCAAATTTCTTTGTTACCCGAGGTTCGGTAAGATCATCAATTGTTAATAAAACGGCCATCTGAGAAAGAGCGAATCCAAATCCTTAACTTATTATGTAAAGTGTTTATCTTAGGAAAATAAACACTACAGTACTTACATTTTGTGGTGTAAGAGCGGTAGCAGGAGTTGTGGTAGTTGTCGTTGCTGCAGCTGCCGCTGTGGTTGCCGTGGTATCTCCTGCAGCGGCAGTGGTAGCGTCATCACAGAACGCCACCCCCACCAGTAACGATAACACAACAAACAGTTTCATGTATGCCACTGCCATTATTGTTCACAACTGTTCACCGACATCATGCCACATAAACTTATATACCTACTATAGCTACTTCAGTTGACAACCGAAACCGAGTCTTTGTAGTACAGCATGACGCATCAACGGAGACAAATATTGAGAACAACATGAATCTGAAATTTTTCATGGTATTTTGTTAGCTGGAGGCCAGTGAATTTTACTCTTATGAATATTCAATACATCTTAAGTGGTTTGAGACACATAGGTAATGTTATATGCAATGCAATCACCATATAAAATATAAATAACAGCTTTTATGGACATGTTCACAATGAATGAGACTTAGAAGCTCGTTGAGAAACGGGACAGTATCACTTACAAACGTTTTTTATATAATGAAACATGAGGTAATTCGAGAAAATTAATTAATTTTGCATAGCATCATGCCTGTATTTCTCCATTGGGTAGGCAGAAGTATACACAGTTGTAAATACACTCACGTTTTACCTATGCTGTTAATAAGTCCCGTCTACATAACGCTATCAAACGGGCTTAATACCAAACTTCGGGCTGCTACTGAGTCTTTTCTTACAAAAAACCCAATAACACTACCCGATTTGGGAATCGAACCCAGGAGCTCACACTCAGCAGTCGCCCTTACGACCATTATACCAAAGAGACATGGCTGTCCAAACAGTATCGCTACGTTAATAACTCCAAATATGACAACAGTTATTATTGCTATTCCACTTGCCGTGCATGCGTAGGTAAATCCATGAGTAAGGTATGGTAGAATACAAGAATAGAGTTAAAAAGAAATTGTTTCGCGTATGGCTATCACTAAACTAAGAATAGAAAAGGAAGTCTCTAAGATAGATGACTGATGGTGATGATCACTTAGCACCTGTTACATGGGAATTAATAACAGCATTGGTCAAATGTGGGTGTAAAGTTACTGCTCCTACTCCTTCGGGGAATACAGGCGTGATGCTATGTAATGTATGTATGTAAGATAGTAATAATTGAATAAAACATAAGATATGAAACTTTAAATGAAAATGAGTATGCCATAGACTATTTAACACAATAACCCATAGAAACAAAGCAAAAACCAGAGCCATACAAGTTGTAGTTCCATGCACTACTAATATAAAGAGTGCACTAATTAGGGTCGAGCAGTGTGTTTATGAATAACACGGCTATGAATTTCTCAGAAAGTTAATTGCTGTGAAGCAGATTCCTGAAACTACTTCAAAATTAAACTTGGCATGCATACGAAACATATTCGCTTTCTGTATTCGCGGAAATTTTTATAATTATGTATTTGCTATGAGATATGTAGTTTTTTATATGTCAATTATTTATAAATGGTCTAATTACAGACATATATGCACTAGCGGACTCGGCAGGTAGACATTGTCTTACAACGTAAAAAAACCTAAATCTCAATAACAGCGCCACCTACCGGGTCCAGCTAAGAGGCATCCAGAAGAAGTGAATAATTACGAGCACACGCTAAAGATATAAGATTGTTATTATTATGGGTTTAATATACTAAGTATACAATGAAGATAAAAGATTTCTCAAAATATACAACATAATGATACATTTTCTACTAGCGATACATACACATCGATGATTTAATGTGGTTGAATCATCGTGACGGGTCGCCATAATTTTGTTAATTATCAAAAAACTACGATATGAACAGTTACTAATTCTTTCTTTTCATAATTATTATGAGCAGCCTTGTTTCGACAATTGCTGGCTATTCCTTTATCCCTGGTCTTCATCCCTTCTGCACCATGTTTTCCTCATCTATAAATCACATCTAATACAGAGGTCTTAGTAACAATTTTTGGTCAAGTCATCCGACCGACGACTTGCTTTGCTGTCTCCCAGCAACTACTCAGTTAGAGTACCTTTAATCCGTGGTACGTACGTTCTAAGACATCTTAGTCTTGAGTCCTACGTTGGATATGTTAACGCATGGTGAAGTGCAGGTGAAGTTTCAAGTGAAGAGGCTGCACGCACATCGTGCGCTATTTCCACTTTACACGTCTACATTTACAGTACATGAATGACTGTTCTTATTTTTTTCTTTTTAATGAAACATGTTTTTACAATAGTAGCTGTTTATTGTTTTGTAATATAATAGTGTAATTGGATCACATGTACCGTTCTATTTAAATTAACAAATTAAAGTGAAATCTTTCTTTGGACCTATAAAAAAATGACATACATTTTTTTTTTATATATAAACTAGCTGTGCCCCGCAAACGTTGTTCTGCCATGTAAATTTTCTGGATAGTAAAAAATTGCCTACAATCTATTCTCAGGCCTACCAAATACACAAATAACCTATACACAAAAACGTACGAATTCGATAACAAACACTGTGACACGAGATTTTTATATATTAGAAGGTTATACCTATTAGATTAGATAATCATAAACTTTCTGTGGTTAAATAAAAAAAAAAAACGAAATTAAACTAGGTAATACAAAAATAGGTAATATGTAGCCTTTATTCACCCGTCCAGTGAGATAATGCAGGGCTAAGAAACTCAATGTTCGGGGAGATACTTAGAAAAACTGGCTTTCAATTTACCTAAACCATCAAAACGGATGTCTAACCGATCACTGCAACCGTTCACAACCCTGAAAAACCTCGCGTAGGGAGAATTTGCGCCCAGAACTGTTCTTCTCCGCGGAGCGCAGAGTGGCGTTATAGGACTGCGAGGAATTCTCGAGGGGGCACGGTAATATTTGCGGGCAGTCGATTTTATGGGCCATAACTTTGCACACAAACATCGGGACATTCAGACGTCGACGCTTGTCCAGAGAAACCATATTAAAATGTTTGAGCCATCACTATATGAACGTATTTTCCTGGCCAAACCGCTAGCATAGATCAGGTGCCCCAGAATACGTTTTTGTACCCTTACAAGCCGCAATGAGTGAGTAGCATAGTGTGGTTGCCAGACCACACTACAATACTCTAATATGCTTCGAATTAAACAATTATAAAGGATAATTTTTGTTCAGGCGCTTTTAAATTGTTTTGTGTTTCTGATAACAAAACCCAGCACTTTAGAAGACCTTTTCACAATATTGTCTATGTGAGGAATACAAGTTAATTTCCGATCAAACATAACACCAAGGTCTTTTATTGTGTCTAATTCCATTATTTTTAAATTTTTCTTTTTTAATTTGAATAAGTTAGAAATATGAGATTACTTTTACTAACAATAAGTGAAACCTGTACATAATTTGTAATGATAATGTCATCCAGGTTAATTTCGACTACGGCGATACTGTTTTCCCTATTTAGATGTACTTGAATTTGGTCTGCTCTCAAAATATAGAAATAATATTTAATAACCAGCCCATAACTGTCCCACTACAGGGCATCGGCCTCTTCTCATACAGGGAAGGCAGGAGCTTAATCACCACGCTAGCTCACTGCGGGTTGGTGATTTCACACTACTAAGTCCAGGTTTCCTCACGATGTTTTCCTTCACCGTATGTTAGTGATGTCTTCGATGATAAGACATCACTGAAAGTACATATGACATTGAAAAAGTCACATTGGTACATGCCAGGTTTGAACCCACAACCTGTGGCTCAGGAGGCGGGTTCGTAACCACTCGGCCACCACGACACTCCCAAAATATAAGTACTATGCAAAATAATGATGTGTTTCACGAAAGTTATTATACAAAAATAATGATAACTCCAAAACGCACTGCTGGGAAGGAAAGTCTTGAAGTAAAATACGAGTTTGTAATAATACTAGTTACTGCCTGCGATTTCGTCTGCGTGGACTTCAGAACTGGATCCATCCGGGATAAAACATTCCCATACGTTGTTTTTTTTTTAAAACATTGTTCCACACTAGGAATTTTTTCCTGTATCGTGGCTGCGTTTACAGACATATAATCTCACATGCACACACACACCCAGACCCGGAGCAATTATCTATAGATTGTACAAATATTTGCTCCGTGCAGGAATCGAACCTGCGACACGCAGCGCAGCAGTCGGTCTCTCGACCACTGCGCCAACCGCGCTGTCAATCCAAGTTAATCAAAATTTCGCGTAATATTAGTAGTATAAGTATAATACATCTCCATCATAGGATAGGTTCTACTATACATTCATAATTTTCACATTAAATTACTCAAATCAAAACAGCTCCACCTCTAACACCTTGCTTTTTACAACAAAAAAGACATGTTTTAATTTAAGTTGCGTCCTTTTTAATTTAGTTGTAAATGAGTGTCGTTTCATAAAAACATGTTGTTCGTGTGAAAATAAAATTTTGGATGTATTCATAAAATTAAATCTGGTGTTTAAATACGTGCTGCAGAGCTGTGCAATATCTAATAGCTTTGTTAATACTAACAGTTGTAGAGTGAAGTGATAGAAAATCTTCGTTCTTTTGAATAATCCTATAATAATTATCAAAATCATTCATCAAGGTCATTCCATACGATCCCTGCATGGTTACACTCACATAGTTATGTACTTATTATGTCTGGACTTTAAAAGAGACCTTGGCCTCTGAGTTTGTTTCGGCGTATCTAGTTTATAAAAATAACTTGTAAAAGTGTCTTTATAAGATTTTATTACAGAAATAATATCTATATTTATCACCTGTCCAGACTTTTCTCAAAGATATTAGGGCCGCCTTTCAGTTCAACCAGATAAATCAACATAATAATATTTTACATAGAGTGTCAGTCGCTCTTAATCTTAATTAGACCGCAACGTAATCAGGTATACCAATACTCTAAGTTTAGATTACCTGTCAGATTTTAGAAGCTTTAAGCTAGCTGTAACGATTGTCAAAGATATTTGTATGAAAACTGCTTCAGGATGATTTATGATAGACCGAGCCGTGTCCGAGTCCTGCCAATAACGCACGGCTGAGCCTCGGATGCAACGTGAATTGCTTCATATAAAATGTTTGTACTGATTTGCACCCTTGCTTACTCCATGTCCCGAATGTGGCAAAGCCCAGACTAGGCTCGGACCTATCTCCGTCTGCTATAAATCAACCCCCGAGAAGAGCGCACTCTTCTAGAGGGTACTATAAAAAGTTCTCAGATACTAAAGAGTAGGTATCTACTTGACATTATAAGCTTTGTCTGACTATCAACGCTCTTTGAACCAAGCCCACAAAATGTGAATGTGGGCTTCAATTACACCTACGAGTTTTTCAAAAGGGTTTAAGGACCATGAATTAAGTTATCTCTTTTGTAATTATACACTAGTTATTACATATCCCTCAGTAAATAGAACAATGACGTAATTTCAAAAATGACGAAATTGACTTTTTAATATCACGAAAGGGTATTTAATCTATGAAAAAAATATCTTCAGAATTTCTTCCAGTAATTGTAATTGAGTGGGTGAATATCATTAGAGAAATGGTTAAGTTCTTTGATATGCTGTTCCTGAAAAATTATCTCCAGATCGGTTGTCAGACTCGCTCTTAACCTTTCGGCTCAGTAACATACAGATCTGTACGTTGTAACAATAAAAATCTATTGTGTCTGCTAATGACTGACGCAACAGCTTAATAGTTGTTATGGTCATTATTTTACTATTAGAAAATAACAGTAAAATAAAACAGCATGTTACTCGGATTTATTTATTTTTATTTAAAAAGGTTCCCAGTTGGAAGGAATGCTCTGAATAAGCTTTCCACGGCTCTCGAAGTCTGTAAAAACATTATGGTATACATTAATTATGTTTATAAAGAAAAATGTCTAATGTGCAGGTTTGGACTTTCCAGTTCTCTCTTATGGGAAGGGCCCATAAGAGAGAACTGGAAAGTCCAAACCTGAATAGGATGGAAATAATGATACTTCAAATATTTAGCAATTGTTGGGGTGCACAAGTACACGAGTATCTTTATTATACAGAACAGTATCGTATGTGGTGTAAGAGCTTGGCGGCGCTTGTACTTATTCTGGTAGAAATCTGGGAAAATCAACAGAAAATACAACACGATTCTATGACGGATTAACATAGCCTCACACAGGCGTGAGGCTATGTTAATCCGTCCCAGAAGCGTTAGGCAGGGCTTTACATAGTTATACACCCACATTTTACAAATGCTGTTATCAAATTCCATGCAATAGGTGATGAGCATGCTGCCATCTACGAGGCACAATTCCAAACTCCGGAGAACTACTGAGAATTTCCTAACAGAAAATCTCAATAACACTTTGCCTAACCCGGGAATCGAACCTGTGACATGCTAAGCATTCGCGTTTAGAACCACTAGACCAACGAGGCAATTCGACGAGGAATTAATATATAAGGTCCTAATTTATTAGGTAATTTTCTTTGAAAGGGGTAATACATAAGTCAATTACATTCACATAAGCTAAGAATTAAATGGATATAACAAATTATTTGTAATTAACATAGTACTAGCAAGACGAAAACTGCTCCTTGAACGGCGAACATTCAGAAAAAAATAAAATTGTAATAAAAATTTGAATTATGGTTTAAATGAATCCTTATCACTTACACATTTACCCCTTAAAAGCAAATTACCTAATAAATTAGGACCTTATATAGGAAATTTAAATAGTCGACTTATTGTTAGTCAGATGATGATGTTTGATGGCTATAAGAGTAGAGGAAGACCGAGGAAGCGATGGATGGATTGTGTTAAAGATGATATGACTAGAAAAGGGGTGACTGACGATATGACAGCTAATAAAGATGTATGGAACAAGAATACATGCTGCGCCGACCCCAAATAAATTGGGATAAGGGCAGGGGGATGATGATGATGTTAGTCACAGATATAGCTCATAGTTTTTCTTCGTTTTCGTTTTTTTTTGTCTGGTTAGGAACGTATCTGTTACAGTTGTATAAGCAACCCTTCAACTTCTGTATTGGCTTAGCGACGCAAATTTGATTCACAACAGGCAAGATCGACACGGCTACGTGCCCTCCGAGCACAGAGACGCCCTGATGAAAATGAAAATGCTCTTAACGTCATCTATACGATGGTGTGGCCGAGGATGGAGCACGTAGATCCAGAATAAACCTATTCACTCGTTAAGTAGAGTGGATAGTTTTGTGGAGAACGATAGTTGGGGAGTTGATGCAACTGCCCAGACCCCTCTCGCACAATGGTTGCACCGGACTACATCCCGAAACACGACTAGGTCGCTTCACGGCATAGCTTCGTCCGGTGGGTGGTAACCAGCCGTGGCCGAAACTTCCCACCAAAGTTTTGTTGCCTGTTTTGCACCAGTCAGGGGCCACGTGTAGGTATTCCATTTTAAGGGTGCACACTCCTACGGACGCGGGCAACTCAGCCTCCAAAAGTGATATGGATAATGCATTTATGTCGGAGCAATAAGGACGGTTTTCGCAGTTCAAGTATTACCACTGACGTGGGGTTGACCGTCCAGGTGGACCAGGTCAAGCACCTAAGTGACAATAATGTTTCCTATAATTATTGGTGAACACTATAGGCATAATTATTAATTACTTTGTAGGTCTGTCCCGCTTAAGCATGGCTGTTCGTAGTTGGATAGGGTGATTCGATATGGATATTTTTTCAGTACGCTGTCGAGACAATACTTACATATTTACAGGCTTGAAAAACACCAAGTGGAACCGCAACTAATGATGACGCGACGTTTGATAAAAACTGCAAAGAAAATCATTAGTAGCTTTTAAATCAGAAGAAAATATTGTTAAAGCATATACGATAACATTAATTAACCAACGGTTACAAAACAATTCAAATAACATTATCATTTCAAAAATTTGACTAATAAATGACAACCGATTTGGATTAAATTTGCTACAAATACACACAGATTATATGCTGGAGGACAACATTTTTTATCTCATTAATTACACATGATGGTTTTTGTATCCTTTTTTAAAACTTTGCTCCACAAGCGACTACATTTACAACTACAAATCACAAATGCACATAGGCTCAGAACCGAATATTATTGTAAAGTATGTGTGCTGTATTCCATGCGCCCGCAACTTGCGGCGCTCTGGCCAGTCATAAAGCTATTATGTCCAGACTTCGTACCATGTCATCACTTCGTCACTATAATATAAAACTAACACGTGACTTACTGAGTTTGAAGGGGTTGCAGTAGGGGTAGGAGTGGTGGCGGCTGCAGGCGCTACAGTAGTGGCTGGCGCTGCAACAGTGGTAGCATTATCCTGGCAGAAACCAACCCCTACCAGAAATGCCACCACAAAGAACAATCTCATGTATGTTGGAGCCATTATCGTTTGCAACTGTACACTCAAATTACACCACATTACCTTATATACGGTACCGTTGACGTTGACAGCCGAGACCGATCATATGTAGAGATAATATCTGTGTGGCATAATGTAAAAAATTTCATGGTACCATATTGCACCGAGGCCACTTTGAATTTTACTTAATGAATATTCAGTAAGTTTTAAGTAGTCCAAGACAAAAGTCTAGGGCATGCACGTATGAATTGCTCAAACTTCTTTGCTTGTATAAAGAATGAACGAACTCTGTAATATACGAAAGGGTTTCTCGGAGTGGCTTAAACCCTAGAGATACTCATAAGGTTGTACCCTTCTTGGTTGTGCCATTAGCTAGAGGAATATTTGAATCACCATTCAAAAAAGTATTTTTTTTATGAATTATTGATATAAGCATAGGTAAATAAGTAGATGGATTAATCTATAAGACGAAATTGGTCGTTTTTCGGTTAAATAACTAAACAAATGATGAAAATAAAAAAGAATTCTTTTGTGGTTTGTATCGGTACAACCAAAACATATTGTTAAAATTTTTGTTTGACACAAATTGTTGACAATAAAATAACAGCTATTCATATTTTACTGCATATAAAGCCCAGAATATCTTGTAAACATAAAATGGTATGAATCCGGCACTACGCATGTTTATTCCTTATACATAGCGCTTCTAAATCTATGGATCGTAATAACATTTTGTACCCGGAACTAGCTGGTAGGACAGAATAAAATTATTGGAGAAAAAGACCTGTATGCACTGTCTTAACAAATATACCTTGCGGTACGACTCTTCTATTCGTTCTCCACTAAGTTATTTCCAAACCTTATGAAATGTAATACATATAAAATGGTAAAATTTTATCTAACTCTTCTGTCAGATGATAGCATACTATAGAAATTTACCTTAGTCGATGCCTTTCACTTCCATTCATAATACAAATAAGAGAAAAGTATACATTAAATACATCATCCAATCTTATTAATATGAACAATTATTATTTATAATAAACTCACTTATAATACAGGCAAAAAAAAAATTAGAATACAGTGCTTCGTGCAATATATATATTGCGACTGAAATGGCAGATGCATGCTTACAAAATGCAGGTAGCGTTAACACAAAAGAACATTGTGCGTCCCACCTCGTCGTTATAATGCTGACTCTACAGTTGTACATGTAAAAACTACACTACATCCCTTCAGGCTAGACATACATGATTCAAAACACTTGCATCGTGTTTGCTAACATTTCAAATATATGGCATACACTAGAATACAATGCTCTACCTAATAATGAAAATTACGATTGGCATTTTAAATGAGAACACAACAACATTCACTGAAATGTTATGCAACTTGCTTTTTGAATTCTCTGCAAATATTATTGTTTGTTGTCTTATTTGTTAAGTGGCTGTAACCGTGTTGAACATTCGACTTCCAAGTCGTGTGTTTTTTATTAGAAAATGACTATTATCAGATAATCTTACTCGGTTATGCGAACCTTCCTATATATCATAAGTACCTTATACCAGTGATGGTCTAGTGGTATGATGACCGTTGGATCGGCCTGTCAAAGGAAGCTTGAATCCAAGGCACGCACTACTGACTTTTCAAGTCATGTGCGTATTAGAAATTATTATTACTTGCTTAAAATGGTAAAAAAAAAACATCGTAAGTAAACCAGCACGCCTGAGAGATGTTCTCGATGGTGTGTAAAGTCATCTTAGAGCGGTTTAATCTTTGTCACTATGTTGTTCATCAATCATACGATGAGAGAACGAGTACTAGGTAGATATCCCTTCGTTAATAAAATTATTTTTGAACTGAAAATTAAAACCGCCTACCAAAATCTACCTAAACACTAAAAAGTGCAAAATAATATCAAAATTTGCTTTCTATCAAATAAATTTAAAAGAACAATATATAATAATAATCTGTTATTTTTGGAGTCGGTGCTTGTACTGGGAGAGGGTTATGTTTTCGCCTTGTTTGTCAACCGGCGTTTACTTTTTACCTTACGGGTTTTTTTTTTATTCAGTGAGAGTACCTCCTCGAATCTACATAGTTATAAAGCCAAAATACATCAGAGATTATGTAAACAATTACAAGGATTGTAAATGTTTACATGACTTGTATTTATATAGGATATTGTAATTGTTCTACTGAGTTTATGAGAAGACATGAGATTACAGCAATTGCGAGTGATTTGCTGTAATTAATAAGTTCCATTGTATATCTTCGAAGGTCTTCATCAGATCTTCACCAAATTTAAATGGGACCACCTCTGGAGACTACTCTTTCAAACGAAAAAAGATTCAGTAAAATCGGTTCAGAACTGGCGAAGATATCTACCGACACATACAAAAAACAACAACAAAGACATCCTTTTGGAAGTCGGTTAAAAATTGAAACGTGTAGTAATATATATTGTCTTTAATAGCTTAATGCTTTGTAATTTAGCATAACCGAGACAGCTACATATTATAACAAAAAAATCGAGTCCCGTGCACAGTAATCCACTTGATTAAGCTTGTTCAATCGCTGAAATTGAAACCGGCGTATTGAAAATAATTGAAATAATGTTTATTGTTACTCCCTGACGTGTTTACACAACAGGAATTTGTAAACTTAATGGATAAACGGACGGTTAAAGGCGAATTGTCGTCGACCATAATTAGCTGGAAAGGATTTCACAGTGTCGCTTCTAACTATTAGATCGGTATGATTAGCCTGTGAGAAAAACAGTCTGATAATACATATAAAGTGATATTAGCTGTTAAAATGGATTTGTGAATGTAATTCAAAAAGGATATGTTTCAAAAAAGATTTTAAATAACATTAAGGATTGTTATGAGCCATTAAGAAAAAGTTTTTATTTCTGCGCGCCAATAAACGCACACGACATAAAATCACTTATTAACAACAGCTAAAACAGCTAACATTTACATGATATACATTATGTTCTTTCTTATTTTGTATAAACTAGTTGTAAGTGTAACCAGCGTAGTAATACAAGTAATAGCTATATCTTATCATTACTACTACTAAAAACAATTAGTAACAGATCTACTCAAAACAGTAATTACTATATAGGTATAAAATGAGTGACTTTAAAGGGTTTGTGTAAAATTTAATCGATAAACGGAAACGGTTCAGCTCTTGAACTGAGGACCTACTCAAGTAGCCATTGACCTTTTTTTAGCCTGAATTGACGGCACTTTACAACATACATTATGTGGGTATGTCTATTGAAATCAGTACCTACCATCGCCAGCGCCTCTATTACCTTAATTTGAAAGCCACAATAAGGTTCTTCTATTTTTTTAATAACGTAAGTCCACTGTGTTTATAAATTTCTAAAGTTGTCCAATTTCTAAATTGTTGTCATTCAGTAAACAATCTACCAGTTTTGTATGAAGTATTTCGTTTACAATTATCTCTATATTTTTACACTGAAGGTTGTCACGAGGAAAACTACATTTTATTGAATAATAAACTGTAACGAATTTTGTGGGTAGAGAGTGTTCTTGACACTTCGGACAAAAACAATTCGTAGAACGGGAGTACACAAAGAATAAAGAATTCCGAAAACTAGTGCGATATAGAAACCACATTTAACTAGTCACATAGTCCGTTCAAACAAGTGCTTTTGTGCTTATCAAATAGTTCCCTGAACGTTCATTAATTGATTAAGATCGAACCAAGCCATATTACAAGCCAGCTGTCATTTGCTATTGTAGGTACATATTTAATTATTGAAGCAAATTTATTCTTTAATCTATATTGTACACAAATCCTATAATACAATTAAAATACAACGGCGAGCTTAACCTAGAATGAGTTTTTTTCCAGAAAATCTTTTGCGTAGTAGGAGAAGTTAGTAAGAAGACTGGTAAAGATTAGAGTGCGAAAGTCAAGTGTATGTACAATATAATGATATATATGGAAATAATTTAGTTATTACCTATATAAATAAATATAAAAAGAAACCCAGCCCATAACTGTCCCACTGCAGGGCAAGGGCCTCTTCTCATACAGAGAAGGCACGAGCTTTGTAGGGTCAGCAGCAAAAGTCTCAAAGAGATTATCATTTTGTATTTTTGTAATACATTTTTACAAGAGCGTATTTTTACTCAAAATTTATTATAGTATCATACTAACGGTAATCTCTATTCTGTCAAATATTGATTGCTCATGAAAACAAATTAACCTTTCGGCTCAGTAACGTACAGATCTGTACGTTGTAACAATAAAAATCTATTGTGTCTGCTAATGACTGACGCAACAGCTTAAAGGATGTTTTCATTCTTAAACTACATCCAAAACTATTTTAATGTTAATCTTATTATTTTGCTGGTTGTACCTATAGTAGTCGGGTAAATTTGCGTGCTCTCTTCGATGCTAGTAAGCTAAACATAACATAACATAGCATCACGCCTGTGTTCCCCGAAGGGGTAGGCAGAGGTGTACACAGCTGTACACCCACATTTCACTAATGCTGTTATTAAGTCCCATGTAATTGGTGGTGACCCTATTGCCATCTACCAGGAACAATTCCAAACTCCGGGCTGCTACTGAGAGTTTCCTAACAGAAAACCCAATAACACTTTGCCCGACCAGGGAATCGAACCCAAGACCTCATGCTCAGCAGTCGCGCTTGGGACCACTAGATCAACGAGGTAGTTAGCTAATAAGCTAATACACCAATATTCAGTAATGCATGCTCGCTGAAGATAAAACGTACCTCTCACTGTTTTGATTCGCTTAATTCCGAAGAAGAATATGCAAATGGAGGCATGCGGTCGTATGATTGTGTATTTTTCCTGCTTTTACTAGCTGGGAAATTGAATTGGTCATATTTTTGTCTGACTGCCTATAGGTTTCATGATTGCTAGTGTGGCTACTGAGTACATAAAGTCCTGGATTCCAGGATTGGTCAGTACTATTGGCTTTATCTGTTAAGAAAGTCTCCGTAGAGGCCTAGAGTTTGAAAATGTGCCCAGTTGATGACAATAGGCTCACAACCTATTAAGTAGGACTCATTAACGGAACTGAATAATGTAGGTGTATTACCTACGGTTTAGCTCTGCCGAAACCTTTGGGGAGTACAGGCGGAATGTTTGTAAAGATAATCAACCTATTAATATTGTAGTTTAAGTAACCTTTTTTCTTGTACAGGTCAAAAAACTTTTATCACTAAATTATAAGGTTAAAGTTATTATATTAAATGGAAAAAGAACACGGTCGCGAACAGGATTCAAACCTGCGCCTCCCGGACAAAGGAGTTTTTTTTTTTAAACGTTGCCCCACAATAAGAATTTCTTCCTGTATCGTAAGTGCGTTTACAGACATAATCACACAAGCACACACACACCCAGACCCGGAGCAATTATGTATAAATCGTACAAATATTTGCTCCGTGCAGGAATCGAACCTGCGACGCGCAGCACGGCAGTCGGTCTCCCGACCACTGCGCCAACCGCGCTGTCAATTTAACGCAAGTATTTAACTGAATAGAAAAGTGGTATTAAACTGGTCTGAATTGATAGCAATGACGTCGCCATAAGATGTATTGTTTTTTTTTCTAAATAAACAATTATTATAATATATATTTCAGTAATATCTTAGGTTTTCCCGATCGCTACACATTATCTGGTCGTCGTGGTCGCAGGAGGACGAACGCTGCAAAGTGTTCGAAACGTTAGTAAAAACAAAACCAATAATACACGCGATTAATCCGGTTAAAAGTTGTTTTATTATAATATATCTTTTTACTAATAAAAGATATATTATAATAAAACAACTAAACAAAACAAACTAAACTAACAATCCACGAAGTAATGGATAAAAAAAAAATCCTATTTTAAGTCATCATCTGTTAGGTGGTTTTCAACTATGTTAAGATCGCCTTTCAGTCATCTAACCAGATGAGACTAGATATCAGTATTCTACGGAACGATAGTGCCTTTGACCTCGACAACTCAATTAGCTACTGAAAAGCTTGAAAGGTCTTAAATATATTGGTTTGAAATCCAGGACTGCGGGTTCAATGTAAAGTAGGCGGCAAATCGGTGGTAAAAAAGCGGTATAAGTTAGCATCGCATACTATTGACAGAGATACTCCGATAAGCCAACTCAAGGTCAAAGTGTTATCATGGACGTCCAGAATACTGTACTGATGTACATGGACACCCATCCACGGACTAGCCGTAGCTGGCATCGCAGGTCGATTGATAGTCGCTCATCCTTTGTACATAATATGAAGTAAGTGAAAAAAATTATCAATTTTAGCCTTAGAAATTGTCCTTGCAATCTCCGCACAGTTCGTCCAGTTCCATTTATAATCACACTCGAGGTCTTTTTATTTCTCGGAAGAGCATTCAATACACAAAGTAAACCGACAAACAACATTAAAACTTCACTTCATAACTAAAGATAGTACTTTATAATTTCACCTCACAGCACTCTCTCGGATAGCACTGAAATAGAATTATCAACCGTTTCGGCGAAAAACTGCAGCGGAATGGCTTTTAACTTTTTTTTTCTGTTTCGTGGAGTCAAAAGTTAAACCACGATATTGAAATTTTATTGTACCCCTTCACTGGCTGTTGAAAACCTGATAAGTAGTTGGTTATACTTCCAGCATTAAGACGATAAGAGTCCATTTAAAAAGGTTACCAATTGAAGTTCTGTAAAGAAAATAACGACTAGAACTGCTTTATGCGAGTATTTTCTTGAATTTCTATAAGATATAGAATGAGATCTTGCGCAAGGAAGGACCACTGTAGTTCAAGAGTATAAACGACACACAAGCACACTCCGACGAGCTCGACCGCCTTGTTATAGACCTCACCGGCGAGGTCCCCGTCCGTCGCGAAATATCTCATCATGTCCGCCCCGACCCTTGCTCGAGCCGGCCCGCGCCGAGCTAGTAGCTTTAAATTCGACTCTTAATAATAAGGAAACTGATCTGATCCAGCTAGTCCCTAGTTTTCCCCTCAGCAACGCCCTTAGCCGAGGCTCGTGTCCCGCAGGGGACGCCCTTAGTGCTGTGTTGCTTAGTTTGTAGTAATATAAAATATGCTCTGGCTGGAGGCATCAAATTGTCTCGCCATAGCTATTTTTCGGTTACGCAGATCAAACCCCTATGGGTTAACTGCAAGAGGCCACGTATAAAAAAAAAAAATTGCGCAAGGAACTTTATGATATTTTTTATTTAAGTTTTATCAGTAGCAGATAACTAATGTACGTATTGTTTGTATTGACGCAGGCACAGAGTCACGGAGGCTTACTCACTTAACTAAAACATGTTTGCGAAGATCTACGCAATTTAAATACGGAAATGTGGTGGGTGTATTCCGGCGAGGCTGCTCAAGTCGTATCCGGCTTCAGAAACCGGAGTGCAAGTTAAGCTTGCTCATACTTACACGGGAATTATCTTATTGCCAAGAGTACACGCGCTGTTGATGTAATGGAGTCTTTCAGTTTCTTTGAATTTGTGAACGTAATAAAAGCAGCCAACGATAAAGTATACTTACCGCGGTCAGTGAATGCACTGGCCGAATTATTGGCCATACCCACAACGATAAGGTGTTTCACAGATTTTCACTTTAAACTAGTGTATATACCTACCGAGTCTCAGGTCTAATCAACAATGAAGCGAACATTTCAATATCAAAATAAACGAATGTTTTAGTTCACCATGGAAACCTGACTCTTTATTGTATACTTGCAAAGTAATTTTATCTAAACAAATCGGAAAGTATAAAATAACATTCATTAACCGTACAACAATCGGAACTTGAAATCGATACTCGAACTTTTTATAGACGTTTTATCGACGACCTCGGAGCGATCCAAATTGAATTGAATACAACCAGAATACAACAAATGCTTGTCATGCTTACCGTGTGGCCCGAGCCTATTTAAGACGAGTCGTAACACAGTTGAAGCAGTCCAGGATGCTCCAGGAAATTCTACTTGCCTTATCCGTTCACGTAGAAAATTAAATGTCTCGCGGTAATATCCGCGGGCCTGACTCTGGTTTTGGCAGTTGATCTACTTGGGTGTCGTACCTGCTAGCGGTCGCCTTAAATGCTTTATAAATAAATTGTTTTTGCTCTATACTAGGAATGGTATTCCAAGATCGATACCTGTTTCGGTATTAAGTGTGTATAGCAGTGTTGGGTCTAATTTTCAAATGCGGCTTCAGCTCTCGTGTGAGAATACCGTTGCTTTAGCGTAGCCTCGTGATTATGTTCGATAGATAACTTTAACGGGAAAAGCTATTCACCGCCTCGAAGCGGGCATACAAAGGCTTTCCACAAGCTATAAAGTACAACGATATTAAAAATGTATTTCTACTTTCCTTGGAGAGTTGATAGCGTTCACTTCTAATTGGCTTTCAAATAAAAGCCGTTAGCATAAATCTGGGTGAAGTAATAACATAAATGGTTTAAAATACTTGATATTGGATAATAGGATTATGTCGTCTTAGCGGATAAATTGCCTTAGGAGGTGAATTCACCTAATGATAACATCTGCAGTACCGGATGATCTGCCAACAGTTAAGATAAGATTATGTATATATCTTATCAGTGGATAAGATATAATGGATGTATTATAACCCGCGGGGTAATTGCGGAACTGACTTTCAATTGCAATTGCTACCATTTTGACAGTTTGACAATATACGTTGCGTCGATCTTAGTAGTCGAGGAGGTATTATAGTATTTTTTTACTTTCTAGAGCATACGGCGCAATGCATTTCAAATTGAAATGTCGCTGGCTGA
Organism: Xylocampa areola; assembly: GCA_935421205.1. NCBI lineage: Eukaryota > Metazoa > Arthropoda > Insecta > Lepidoptera > Noctuidae > Xylocampa > Xylocampa areola. The sequence continues at coordinate 9,643,008 of OW285204.1, forward strand.
ATTCAATAGTGGCACAAGACAAATTATTAATGTGTGTTTTCTCTAATTGTATACTTTTGTCTTGTATCACTATTGAATTCAGCCAGCGATGTATTGTCATTGCAAGTTAAATGCACAAAGCGCAAATGGCCCCGTTGATCATAACTTGTTATCACATTGGCCAGAAGGCTGAAATCATAAGCCTCATAAATCATCACTTCAATGAAAGAATATTAAATAGAATAACTACACGAGTATAATAATAGTTACACATATTATTTTTGTATCCATTTGTGGACGTGTCAGTCGTGTAGTAACCTAATTTGTTCTACTTTCAGAAGACATTACTGGGCACTAAATTGTATAATATCACTTATACTGAGTTTCTTATAATAAGTTGTTCTATGACCGCTATGCCGATATTACAGAAATAATGAAATGACATGAATGTAAGAAAATGTATTAACTTTTTTTTTAGAACTACCTGATTGTTTTGCAATAGATCTCATTGCAGGAAATGGTGGTACTTCTTATATCCCCACTTGGATGCACAGAGGAGGGGCTCTGGCACCCATCAAGGGACCTCAGAGAATATGTAGGGACAGTTGTCACGTGCTGCTAAGCGCAACGAAGCTCAGGGGAGACCCCGTTGCACAGCGGGAGTACCGAAGCTGGTCTCTTAAGAGGTCTCAGGGCCTTCTTCATGTGGTGATGGTGACCACTGGGGTAGTTGTAGATAGGTAAGAATTCCGCACTCCTCGGTCTTAGCCCCGAATATCAGATGCGTTTTTGACAGTTTCCCCCTTAGAACAAAAAAGTTACATTGTGGTGTTTTCTTGACAGTTTTTTCTGCGTGTTAGGTTAGGTATCTTGCTATTTGATGTATTGGCAGACTTACTAAAATATCCTGGCCTTGTACCCAATTTGCTTTGAAAAATCAAACAGCTATGAATTTCCCAATAACGTCGTTAAAGAAATAATTAAAATAAAAGTTGTTTTCAAATGAACTTTTAACAAGGTTATATTTTATTCTAAAAAGCGAGAAAAAACATACAAAACAGAGCTTATCATTCTAGCCAGCGACTGTTTATTGCGCAGTCGCTGAACTCGTAAATTCTGTTTAAAATGAGTCTAATTTAATTACTCAAGGTCTGATGGTTTAATTCGTGATCTCTTTAGATCTAAATCTACCCAAGCGTACTGTAGCATTTGATGAATAATAATAAGAAGGGCAGCTTATTGTAGGAAACATGACAATTTAAATATGCTCTGAACTACGCAGATAATTTTATGTCGTCTCCTACACACACAATTCAATCTGTGTTTTGAAATCATGCTGATCCTTAACATTCATGATTTTATGTAGTTCAAAGTTTATGACAATCCGATATAGGTACGAAGAAGAAGAGGTTTTAGACAATTCAAGATATGTCTCTGAAAAAGCATTAACGCATGCTTAGCGAACTCTAAAGTTACAATATTAAATGGAAGAAGAATTCGCGGTGGTGAGCAGAGGTCGAGATGGCTTAGTGGTCAGAGCGCTTGGAGTATCTATCCGGGAGGCGCAGGTTCGAATCCTGTTCGCGACCGTATTCTTTTTCCATTTAATATTGTAACTTTAGAGTTCGCTAAGCATGCGTTAATGCTTTTTCAGAGACATATCTTGAATTATTAAGGTAATTGCATTCTTTACGACATTGTACTAACTGCAAAGTTAGTCGTGTCGGTTCAGTCACTTGTATAGGTACTGAATTGATTGCAATGACGTCGCCATAAGACGTGTTAAAATATGGAAGAAGAATTCGCGGTGGTGAGCAGAGGTCGAGATGGCTTAGTGGTCAGAGCGCTTGGAGTATCTATCCGGGAGGCGCAGGTTCGAATCCTGTTCGCGACCGTATTCTTTTTCCATTTAATATTGTAACTTTAGAGTTCGCTAAGCATGCGTTAATGCTTTTTCAGAGACATATCTTGAATTATTAAGGTAATTGCATTCTTTACGACATTGTATTAACTGCAAAGTTAGTCGTGTCGGTTCAGTCACTTGTATAGGTACTGAATTGATTGCAATGACGTCGCCATAAGACGTGTTAAAATATGGAAGAAGAATTCGCGGTGGTGAGCAGAGGTCGAGATGGCTTAGTGGTCAGAGCGCTTGGAGTATCTATCCGGGAGGCGCAGGTTCGAATCCTGTTCGCGACCGTATTCTTTTTCCATTTAATATTGTAACTTTAGAGTTCGCTAAGCATGCGTTAATGCTTTTTCAGAGACATATCTTGAATTATTAAGGTAATTGCATTCTTTACGACATTGTATTAACTGCAAAGTTAGTCGTGTCGGTTCAGTCACTTGTATAGGTACTGAATTGATTGCAATGACGTCGCCATAAGACGTGTTAAAATATGGAAGAAGAATTCGCGGTGATGAGCAGAGGTCGAGATGGCTTAGTGGTCAGAGCGCTTGGAGTATCTATCCGGGAGGCGCAGGTTCGAATCCTGTTCGCGACCGTATTCTTTTTCCATTTAATATTGTAACTTTAGGTTTTAGACATTTTTTATGTGTGCTTTTTCGTATTAATCATGTATAAATGTATCTATATAGATACACTAAGTTTAGTCGACCCCAAAGCAGCCTTTTCTATGTAATGAGTACTTTAACGAAGACTTTTTGCGTTATAAAGGTTTCTTACAACAATAGGGTTCTTACCACAAATTATTTACGGTGCGTTTATCAAGCCAATGTATTGTATTTTGTTTTATTTGCCAAATATAAAATTGGGTAGCAACTATAGTGTAAATAACATGAACCATATAAAGCCACCAACATTGTAGTAAAGGAAGTTGGTATATTAATCATATTTTCTCTTAAAAAGCTATTTAACCAAATATAACGAATGTAGGAAAACGTAATCTCATTTAGTTCGTCGCTTTCTCGTCTGTATTCCTACCGTAACATAATAAAAAAGAAAAAGGAAAATTTGTTACATAATGCTACGTATTTTTCCAGTATTTAATACCGATGTTCCTTATTTACGCAATGATCAATACACAGGGTGGAATCTAAAGGAGTAGAAACATTTTAGGGTTGATTCTACCAACAAAACTGAACGACTATGCCTAAGAAACAAGGGTCTTCCTTCATCCAAAAATACAATAACCGTGCCGCAAGTAAATTTTTTTGGAAGGGAAGTGATTTGAGTTTTTGGTTTTATTTGTCTGATTACCCATGTTTCTTAGCCTTTTGTTTTGCTTCATTGAAACAACATATCATAAAAAATGTTAATTTTGTCTACTCTTTTTAAATCAACTTAGGCGTGATGCTGTATCACGCCTTTATTCCCCGAAGGGGTAGGCAGAGGTGTACACGGCTGTACACCCACATTTCACCAAGGCCGTTATTAATTTTATTCCATGTAATACGAGGTGAGCCTATTGCCATCCACTGGTGACAATACCAAACTCCAGGCTGCTACTAAGAATTTCCTAACAGAAAAACTCAATAACACTTTGACAGTCCCGGGCTCGAATCCAGAAGCTCATGCTCAGTCGCGTTAGGTACCACTACACACACCAACGAGGCAGTCAAAAAGTCAGTTTTAAATTCAACCCTGTATATAAGCCACTACCAACGATATAAAAGAAGATTTTTTCTCATGATGGTCGCTATTTGAAGTCACGTCAAAGTCACTGAGATCAAAGAGGTAATTCTGGAATGAACACAGACATCTTTTGTTTGAGTCCTAATGTTATTTGCAGCTTTGAAACTGTCTGTTGTAATCGTTCAGTACCTTTAAATTAATTTTACTCCACAGACGTTTGGATGGCGGTTGAAATTCATTAAAAGTATGCTTCAAAGATTATAATTTTACTCGTCGTCTCGGAGGGTGTTATATTGTTACTTCGTTTAATTGTGAATATTATAGATTCTCTGAGACTTTTGCTTGATGTTGATTATGTATATCCAGTGTCACTTGTAAGGTTTCTTTAACAGTGGCTAAAGGCTTGTACAAATGGATTGGCAATAATTCTTAGCGGTGTTCTAATGGTACGCAGCGATCACTAATCCGCTTGCCGAGCTTGGGGATCGTAACAATACCTCTCAGGACAGCTTATGCGGCAGTCTTCGAGAACGACACATGTTTTAGTGTCGAGAAAGTTTACAGTGTGTTTGTTATACACTACAGTACTTGCTACACTCTTAAACGTTGTATGCATACTTTAGCAGTAAATTTTAACAACTAACTACGGCTCTACATTCACAGTTTGTAGTATTACATTCATATGTGCTGCATACACGGCTGACAACTGCATTCCGTATATCATGGTTTCTATTAAATACATAAATCACGCGCACAACATACTCGAAACAAATATCTGTAAGTCATAAAATTTGTCTCGATACGAGAATCAAACGCGGGACATAAAGCATATACAGTGGACAATGAACTGCTACGGCTATTTGGTTGTAAATTTGGTAACATTTTCAAAAGCTGCTGGAACGGTGCTGCCAATAAAATATAAATGACCAGTTATTAATATAAAAGTTTATAGTTATCCATATCAGGTAGTTAAGTGCTACCTTCACGGCACATCATAGTACATATCTTCGTAAAGGTGTAATGGACAACGAGTTTTTCCTGTTGTTTGTTTTTCTTGCTCACTTCGCTCGGTATATGATGCAGTGCGGATGTTGCATTTGAATAAAAGCGTCCATTATCCACAGCTTCAAACAAATAAAAAATCAATATCCGCCAGTGCACGCGTTTGTATACACTACAGTAAATATAATACGTTTTCAATTCCTGATATCAAAAATGTTCTTTTATTTGTGTAAACATTGAATATAATTGTAATAAATGTATTTAAATTTGATGTGATCTCAAATATAATGGATTTTGTGAATATTATATTTTATTTAACCAAATGTATGCATAATTTCAAATACAAAATACTTATGACGCAGTTTAAATAACTCTACATTAGGCTCTATAATAAAAGTAAAGGCAAGTATCAAAAACATAGTAAATTTAAAGTGAATATGAAATGGTTGGAGCAAACTGATCGGGTTACTTAAACCCTCTATTGATATGACGCAGCTCCAAATGCACCGGCTATAGATTGCAAAATGAGCCATTTTCAAGCGCCTAAATTTTCCATGACAAATCACTCGACCACATTTACGCGTCGGGCTGTAGGTACGTACATTTATATAAAATTAGTGAGTTGTAAGAGCGGGTGGGGCGGCAGCACCTGTTTCCGGCCACCGACGGGGCACTAACTCAGCGATCCCGGATCCGACCGACGCTACATTTAATTCTTTGTTATGAGCCATGAAATAGGCGGGACGGGACCGAGAAATTGTGAGAATGAATTGGGTTCTTTGGTTTTATTCACGATTCAAGGGATGTGTCGCGAGATGAAGCTGTTTAGGTTTATTGGTTACGATTTTTCTGTGAGTGGCTGAATCAATTTCGGGGAATTGTCTGTTCATACGTTTTTGTAAGACTTGCTTTTATATAAGTAAGTGAAGGGCGTGTTTTCTTCTTATTCACGTTATTGATAAAATGAATAACCGTGATATCAAGATTATTTTGGAAGATATTTCATTTGGTAGGAGCAAGGAATTTGCCTTTACAATATTTTTAGATATACTCAAAGCTCACTCATAGATCAAAATTCTTTACTAACAAATAAAATTTGATTGTGTACTAAGATTTTGCTCGGTACAAATCGTAAAGTCGTATCGTCGACAGATATATTTTTGGTCTACAGGAATATAAACGGAGAACTTGATACATATATATATATATATATATATATACTAATATAATAAAGCTGAAGAGTTTTTGATTGTTTGTTTAAAACGCACTAATCTCTGGAACTACCTGTCGGAGTCGATTTTTTTTTATATATTATTGACAGACCCTTAGGAGCCAAGCAAAAAGAAAAAAAGCTGGTAAAACCGCGGGGAACAGCTAGTTTAATATAAGTTATACCACAACAACCTGACTCAGATTAATTGCTCGATAATCGAAAATTTACTTAAGTCAACATTTGTAGCTTTATAAACCGTTTTGTAATTAATAGTCAAAAATCGTAGTTATTTTATATATAACGGTAAAATGTGGGTGCACTATTTACCTCTGCCTAACCCTACGGACAATATAGGTCTGATGGTAGGTATATTATGACATTAAAAATGAACCTAACTTATAAAATAATAATACACAGTAGGTACGATAAAATGATTCGCTTCTTGGGTTATTTATACCTAGGGTTATTAAATCCTTAACTAAACCCTGCTAGATCCAGGTTTCTGGTTTAAATGGTCGCTTATTTCATAGCCAACCCCTACACTGCTGCGGTTTCTGCTTCCGCCTGCTGCTGCTGACTATTAACTTAATTTCAATTCAACTTTTTTCTTTCGTTAACGCCGTTATTGTTATAGTGAATGTTTTACAGTGTTTTTTTCTCTCTCAATAACAAATTAAGCTCGTGAATTGATGAGTAAATTTATACGAAGCGATATTAACCATGATTCTGTCTCATATAACTAAACTGAACTGAACAACATTTTAAGTGTTGTCTGTGTATATTCCAAAAAAACAAACAGTTTAAAAAACGATCGTCAACAGGATTTGACCTACTCTCCCGTTGGTCTAGTGGTCCCAACGCGACTGCTGAGTATGAGGTCTCGAGTTCGATTCTCGGATCGGGCATAGTGTTCTTGAGTTTATCTGTTAGGAAATTTTCAGTAGCAGCCCGGAGTTCGGAATTTTGCCCTGTAGATGGCAATAGGCTCACCACATATTATATGGGACTTAATAACAGTATTGGTGAAATATGGGTGTACAACTGTGTACCTACACCTCTGCCTACCCCTTCACGGAATACAAGCATGATGCGATTTCCCCCCGGATGAATATTCAATCCCTGTATAGAGACTGACGATGACATGACCATTAGACGTATCTATTAATATGAAAAGAGAATAGTGAACAGAGGTCGGGATAGCTTAATTGGCAGCGCTTCAAGTATTTACCGGGTAGCACAAATCCTGTTCAGGACCTTATTTTTCTTTATTTATTTATTTACTTAAGGTTTATGTACACACAGACAGAAGAATAAATACATTAGAATAGGAGAACGAATACAAAGGTGCTGCTTATTTCTTAAGAAATCTCTTCCAGCAGACCTGCGAGAGGAGAGATGAGATGTAGACAAAACTGTGTAAAGAGGTAATTCAAAGAGACAGATAAATAAAAATATTGAGATCTTATTATATACATAAGGAAATATTAAATAAAAATGTACATATATACGGGTTCAGAGACAAAGATATATACTTATATAAATATATACACAAATAATACATACTTTATAAGTAAATGTTAATAAATTACATACTTAGACGCAACTATGCTACTAAAGAAAGATAGTGATCATTCACACGTTTTTTGAAAGAATTCACAGTTTTACAGCTTCGTATATCAGGTGGGAGCGAATTCCATAACCGCTGTTCTTTCCACAAAAAGAAACGAAATTTAGAATTCGCTTGGCTGCGTTTTAAATATATATGCATATAATATCAGCATTATTAATTACCTTATCGGCTGCTACGATTTTGAGCCGTTTGGGGTCGAAACGCTCGGGCCATGGGGTCCCAGTGCACTCCAACTTGTCATAGAAATTTATTGCAGACTGATCGACACTTCGCGGGACCATAGGGCTAGCCTGTTTCTTGATCAAAGAATTGGCATTGCCATTTAACGTGGCAATGCTGTCAGTCTTCTAGGCACTTTACCGGATGAAAGCGATGCGGAGGAATACTTCGACGCCTAAACCATATTTGTTTTTTGTTATATATTTTATCTTGTACATAATTAAGAAGTCATTCTATTTAGGTTTATTTATGCATATATATTGTATTAATTTAAACCATATTGATATATTAATAATATAAATAATAATAATATTCCACAACTATCACACAACGCCGTCTAGTCTCAAGCTAAGCAGAGCTTGTGTTATGAGTACTAGACGACTGATAAACATACTTATATATTTCTAAATGCATACATATTATAGATAAATTACACCCAGACACAGAACAAATGATTGTGCTCATCATACAAACATTTGTCCTGGGTGGGAATCGAACCCACGACCTCCGGCATAGCAGTCAGGGCTACTAACCACTAGACCAATAGGACAGCCATTATATTGTCAGTAGTTTTGATGACATAAAAAGTTAATGATATAAAAACAATAAAAATGAAGGGCACGGATAAGATTGCGGCCAATAAGAATTAAGAGTTGGGTGTGGGTCCGCATCCGCTGAGGCAGTGCGGACCGCGACCTGACTCCAGGTGGCCGCAGGAAGACTTTTACATTGTACTACTTACTTTTGTTTCAAAAATATATCAGACATAAACATAACATAATATAACATCGTGCCTGTGTTCCCCGAGAGGATAAGCAGAGGTGTACACACCAGTAGTTGTATACACACATCTCACCAATGGTGTTATGACGTCCCGCATAATATATGGTGAGCATATTGCCACCAACCAACGTACAATCCGGGCTGCTACTGAGAATTCCCTAACAGAAAAACTTCAAAACTTTTCCCCATGCTAAACCTAATCCTAACTAATATTATTAATGCGAAAGTAAGTTTGTTTGAAGATAAATCTTTGAAAAGCATTAACGCATGCTTAGCGAACTCTAAAGTTACAATATTAAATGGAAAAAGAATACGGTCGCGAACAGGATTCGAACCTGCGCCTCCCGGATAAATACTCCAGGCGCTCTGACCACTAAGCCATCTCGACCTCTTAGTGGTCAGAGCGCCTGGAGTATTTATCCGGGTCGTAGAGGAGTAGGGTGGAGAGTATTTATTTTCTGGTCGTTTCGGTACTTGTGTGTACCAATAAGAAACATACTGTGACCTGTTTTGTATCTGGGTTACAATAACATTTCCTACCCGCTCTAGGTGTATTTCTTGTAATTCTGATCATGTTTTTGCTTTATTCAGTTCTAAGCGGGGCCTGAAACTTTGTTTTAAGGTTAAAACTAACCAATAATTTGTCTATGGTGAGTAGATGTTTTAAAGATATAAACTAGCTAACAAGAAACATTTTAAGTGTGTTTTACATAATTTTAAAACATGAAATGTCATTGAGAATCCTGTTCGCGACCGTATTCTTTTTCCATTTAATATTATAAGTTTGTTTGCTAACTTTTCACTCCTAAACCACTGAACCGATCATCCTGAAGTTTTACTTATCCGTTTTCAGGTGTGCAGAAACGGACAGAGGGTACTTTTCATCTCAAATTGTTCCCGAGGAAAACAACAATAATGTTCTTATGATAATAGATGGCGCCACATGTCTTTCGAATCATAATTGAATTTTAAGTACCTAATACAAGTTTATGAGTCTAGAGTGTCGGTACACCAGCTTCTCCTACCAATTAACGCGAGCGAAGCCGCAGGCAAAAGCTAGTATCGTTATATAATAAAGCAAACAGGAATAAAATCCTATATCTAAATCATTAGCTGTTATCAGGACACGCTGTTTTGGGTGCAAAGTTAGTAAGAAAGTTATCTATAACATGTTGTTTGTTTTATAGAAAACGTGAATATTTCTAGGAGAAGCATAGGTGCTGTTGAAGAAAATTCAGTAGGTAGGTAAATGTTTTTTTTTTAGGAATTCTCATAATCCCGCATAGAGCAGGATAGTTTTCCATGCCAACAGGCATGGAAAACTATCCTGCAATTTCTCAATGACATTTCATGTTTTAAAATTATGTAAAACACACTTAAAATGTTTCTTGTTAGCTAGTTTATATCATTAAAACATCTACTCACCATAGACAAATTATTGGTTAGTTTTAACCTTAAAACAAAGTTTCAGGCCCCGCTTAGAACTGAATAAAGCAAATAGATGATCAGAATTAGAAAAAATACACCTAGAGTGGGTAGAAAATGTTATTGTAACCCAGATACAAAACAGGTCACAGTATGTATCTTATTGGTACACACAAGTACCGAAACGACCAGTATGCCCGTTCACCCCAGTCGAGTCATACAGTCTGCGTTGTATTGTGAGTATAAAAATAAAAAATAGCAGAAATACACTCCCATGGGACGCTATGGAACGGACACTGCGACTGCAATACCAGCACAGGTTTTTGAACTAATTTAATTATTTTTTTGTACAGGCACACGCGAACACAGAGAAATTAAACCTAATTGTTTGCGTGTATTTATGTATTTTTCCCATTCACCTGTACGCAACTGACGGTTACATGGATAGTAATGAATTAAGTGTAATTGGATTCTTCGTTATCCGTCGGCTCTAACAAAAAAAAAATTAAGTTACTTACGAAATCGCTTCACATGAACTTCGACTTTTTTATGGGCTAGTGGACAAACGAGCAGACGCATATCCTGATCATCCTGATGGTAAGCGATTACCGCCGCCCATGGACACCCGCAACCCCAAAGGAGTTGCCGGCCTTTTAAAGGGTTTGGGCCTCCAGTACCCTCACTCACTTGGCGAAACACAACGCAAGCGTTGTTTCACGCCGGTTTTCTGTGAGGCCGTGGTATTACTCCGGTCGAGCCGGCCCAGTCGTGCCGAAGCATGGCTCCCACGATTAAAACTATTAGACTTAGGTACTGATGGCGCTTAATGACATAATATTTGCAGATGTTTATTTGATGATGTAATCAAGAAAATCATGAACTAAGTAGTATGGTGGCATAGCTGTTAATAAAAAACTAAATATAATATTCATCCCAATGGGAATACGACTTACGTTGCGTTGAATAATAAAGGATCATCCGTGGAGGGAATAAATTCTGGAAAAACCTAAATTATCACAACGCTTCAGCATTTTTTTATTTTCTTGAGTACTCAAACTAACTTCAACAAGAATTGTTCTATAAAAATGTTCTGTAGATAACACTATCAAAATCGGTGAACATAAAAGTCACTTTCTTCTAAAGGTAACCGTCGCCCGTTGTTCAATCACATACCTTATTGTATTTTTATTTTGTCTCGTCTTGGATTTACTTCAAAGGACAAAACATGTTACTTCGGGCTATTTATTACGACTCTATTAAGTATTTACTTTTCTTTTCGAACAAGAATCAGAAAGCTGGTTACATATGACGTAATGCTCTTAACCAAGATAAGAATTGTGAGTTGGATTTTCCTTCGTTTAAAAATTCAGGAAAACCACAGTTGAGACATTTTTCCAAAGTTGACCTTGAAATATATTGATGAACTTTGATATATATGGCACATATAGGTACACATTTTCTTGACGAGTTCCTAAGCTTTACCAGTTCTCAACATTTTGGTCCCACGTACAAAGTTGCGGTTACACAACGCCAACTATAAAAATCATTAATAAAATTTGCTTCGTTAATCATATATCTATATCTGCCTAGCCTTTTCCCAATAGCATTGGGGTCGGCTTCCAGTCAAACCAGATGCAGCTTAATATCAGTATTTTACATGGAGCGACTGCCTATCTGACCTCCACAACCCAGTAACTGGGTAACAAGATATCTCGTAGTATGACTGGACGTCAGACTTTCAGGCCTCTGACTACCCGTAACGGCTGTCATGGATCTTAATTTGACAACCGGGACCGACGGCTTAACGTGCTCTCCGAGGCACGGAGGGGTGTCGGTATGAAATGATGGTCACCCATTCACAGACCGACCGCGGCAAGCGCAGCTTAACCTCGACCGATCTATCTGTGCGGCTGTTACTTAGCCACAAGCCCCTTCGTTAATCATATATATATATCTAATTATTTCGTACACACCATAAAATATTCTGAAAAATAACTTTCAGAATATCAAATTTAATCAAGACATTATTTATGTCAGTGAAATGTGGGTATACATTTGTGTACACCTCTGGCCAATCTTTCGGAGAATATAGGCGTAATGCTATATTTTATTTACATTGCTAATGCAATACCATAATTAAAACTACTGAGACGTTAATATTCGTAGAAATCCAGTTCATTATTTAAATATGAAGTAATCCGGTAGAGTAGTTAGTATTTTGTGTTAGTGTGCACTTAGGGCATTACGTGATTCGAACTGCGCGAACCAATTAGCTAATAAGAAAATAATTGAAAATTCTTCGGTATTGGCGCGGTCCATGAAATTAATGTAGGTATGCTTGGTATTTTTCAGTTTCATGAAACTTGTACTAAAATAAAGACAATGATTTTTAGGAATTCGATTAAAATCAAAAGCTTTGTCTTCTTAATTTCTCCGCGCTTAAGGCGCCTGAAATATTTTATACTTGAAAATTAGGCGCGGGTATTATAGCTTTACTAAAAATCTGGTCGTTTCTTGAAAAAGTCTTATTTGACCCGTTAGTTGCTGGAATGTTTCCGGTAAAATTTTAGCCTTACTGCTGACACAATAATGAACTAAACTTCCAAAGTCGTATGTCAACATACGTCTCGATTCTAACTTTGACCAATTGAAAATTAATGCTACCCTTTACTAACAGTAACTATAAGAGTGAGATCCGACGAATTAAGAGACGTCAAATACGAATTTAGACACATCAAACTAAAATATGTCTAAATGCTTAAAGAAGTGTTTAATAAAACTAAAATTTGTCGTTCTCTACTTAGTAATGCAGCCACTAAAACTAGAAACGCCATATGCAAACTTTAAGAAAATAATAGTTTGACACTCCACGTCTACATTTACATATTTATGAAAATTAGATTTTTATTTTTATCAGCTATTAACTATATAACCCCGCGAGGTCTAAAGTTCTCAATAAGATGAATGAAATAAACCATCTCGACTTGTTTCCTCGAATGTCTTTCATCTCGATTATCAGATTAACTCCATGTTTCCATTAGAAGTAGTGTCATAAAAACATATGTATTTAAAGTTCCAACAGTATCGGTTTATAAGTGAAAATTTTATTATTTCCTATTATCCACCCTCAGCGATGGACTTTTCCCAAATTTATATGGGACCAACTTTGAAATATCCTCTATTCAAAAGATCATCAACATCTGACAACTCGGTACAAAGTTGTGCGTAAGTAAAAAAATATATACATGTCGACTTCAGAACCTCTTCCTTTTTTCGTCGGTTCAAAAGATAGCAATGCTGTGTTGTGGAATATTTATTTATTTATTTATAATGTTTCCTTAGCCTGTTGGACACTATTGCTGTAAAATTGACTTAAGTCTGCCAACGAAATATGCAAATTTACAAATTCACTCCTCTAATCTATACTTATCTTCTTCTTCTACCTCGATACTTTAGACCTAACTATAGTATATTTGCGTTGGTATGGCCTAAACATAATGAAACTATAAACGAGGTCCTACCTAGGTATAGCAGTATTTCGGCCTGGTGTCCTTTTTCATATCTATGAATGTATCAATCCATCCCTACACTAAAATACACAGCACTCTGAATAATTAGTCCAAGGCTGAAAATAATATATATAAAACTAACAGATTTATATGAAAGTCCCATTATGTTAATGTGTACTAATTACCAGATGTATTGTGCCGCGTTAATAAGTGGATGTGTTCATATTAAACTGCCTGAGGCCAAACCTTGTTGATACTGACAGTGCCCGCAGTCACCGCTTTTTAATACACTTTGTTTGGTGCATGAAATTATTGTTTCTTTTTGTCAAAAACTTACCGGCGGTGCGACCATGGTTCTTTTTGTCGATACATTTGTCGATTTTAAACGTCAAATTTGACATAAATTGATGATAAAACGATAAAATTCAATACATGTTCATTTTTAACGACTCGACAAGTTTGTCGACAAAGAACAGTCCTCGGACGCCTTGTTTTTGGCATATAAAATACTGTTAAAATAAATTTATCATTTTGGATTTATGCAAAACTTATAAATCAAAGCAATTATTACAATAGGATATTGAATATCATGTCCTTCGTGCTCTGAAAGCTGCGTATTAGAAGATTTAATAGACCCTAATCTACTGAAAATGCGATATACATAGCTAGTTCTAGTCACAATTAATTGCCATCGACACACTAAGCAGAATTTTAGTAGTAAGTGCTGTAAGAGGTAGGTGTACTCCTATTTAAAAGAAGCCTAATGATGTCAAACAAAATATGACGAAAAGCTTATCATCATCCTCGTTACACAACAAATATAAATTGATATAACATTCATGTATTTTATGTACAAGCAAGAGTAAGAAAATAAAACATTACTAGGTCCTTGTTTCTAAGCTAAATCAACAAAAACATGCATTATAATTAAAAACAGCAGCAAATGAACCACACACATCAAACATAAGTCAAAGTAATTAGCTTTATGTTTAGAGAAGCAATTTAGCAAATGTAAAAAACTTGTAAAACAATCCTCATAATGTGGGTTCGGCGAGTGTTTCCTTTGAGGTGTAAGACAAAGTTTTGGGTCAGGTACAACATGAACGACACTATCACATTAACGAGTCACTTTGTTTCTCAACTAGCTTCCAATTTAATTAACCTTCCACTCTTTGTAGAGCCCGATGAAATCGAACAGGAACATCGCATAATATATATCATTACCGTTTCTTCACTTTTACACTAAGTCCGCAAATAATTTTCCATCAGTATATCGCATTCGTGCCTACACCCTTGTTGTTTTGTATTCTAGGAAATTTAATCGCTCTCAATATAATTATTTATGATACCGTTTTTCTGTTAAATGAAGATCAGTCACTAACCTCAAATGAAGCAAGATTTGATGAACTGTTATATTCCTTTGTAGGTACGTAACGTGTAGTGAGTGTTCCGGGCTGTCGGACGCTAAAAGCCACACCCTAACTATTAAGATAAATTTATTGTCCTTTGCCGCTCGGTTGGCGGTAGTGGCGGTGTAGCTGTTACTTGGGTCCCAACGGCTATACAAACGGCAGTAGCGATCGTGCAGACGTATTATAGTAATGTTTATTGGCGGCGTAGTACGTCCAATGGCTCCGTTAATCAAAGGCGGCGGCGTGGCGGCGCCGGCGATGCTGTGGTGGCCGGCAGTGAGCCGCGGGCGCCACGCGTCGTCAAGTCGACATAAATCCTCGCACAATTACTGAGATCCAGGTCAGACTGAACGTTGCTTTGTAATATACACCAATGTGAATCATGCAGATTACCATATGTAAATTCCTAGACTGAAACATCAACATTTTTGTGTATGGATAGCTGAAAAGTGAGTGGAGTTCTAATGCCTGTATGTATGTAAATAAGTTGAATATAATATTAATAAACTTATCAGAACAAAAGTACATATAGATACCAGATTATTTGTTGCATCCAAATGGCTCCATAACTTTTCTGAAATCTGATACAGACATTGTTCATGACCCAGCTTAATACGTAGTACAGACCCGCTTTTATTTGGAAAAATGCGCGGCCAAAGCTATGGATTGAATTTGTATAACAATACGAACATTAGCCATTTATATTCGCGACGACAGTGGTCATAGTGAAAATATCATGTTTCTGCGCCTTTGTCAAGCCATTATGTTTTATGTAATCGCAACCTGGAGGTACAAATATTGTATTTTGTTATGTTATGACATTTATTGATATAAACAATTAGGTTAATGTAGTTAGTAGGTAACTAGCTATAACATAATTATTAATAACGTTATACCTATTTGTATAAATAGGTTTAAAATATTGTTCTCGTGAATGAATTATTACTTATACCTAGGTACTGTTAATTTTATCTCGTCACGATAAATCCACAATTAGGTATTTTATATATAACAGTAATTACAATACATTTTGTTGGTTTTAAATACGGATCTTTTTAAGAAAGCTAAACCCAAACCAAAGAATATACCTATATAATAACTAGCTAAATCTTAAGTTGGTAATATTTAAAGGGCACCGCAAAATTTTAATGTACGTATTCAAAAGATACGTGCAATATTCAGAGTTAACACGTCAATGAAAAAAGTGGTAGATACTTTTATGATCGCAGGTCGTGTAACCATTTTCGATATACGATATTTTACGTAAAAGGGATCGGGTATGCTAAGTGGTCGACAGGGCAGGACAGGACCGCGACACGCGACATGCGACATGTTTGCGGCTGCCGTGCGGTCGCGCGCGCCCTGTTCCCCACACTACACTATCGTATAACACACGCAAAACCTATCTACAATACTCGCTACGTATTTCAATACTAAGCTCAGTGCCAAATTGTTACGCTCCGCGTTTATAATTGACCGCGAACATAAACGGATTGTGGACGAGTTACTGTTATCTCATGGTTCATCACTAATTGTGCTTTTTTTTGCTGTGACGAATCCTTAGTTATAAAACACAATATTTTTTGTTATGCTACCATGAATCTTCTTATTATCCTCCCAAGATGTTGACAATTTAAACAGCCCGTAATTTAAGTACAACTAAATTTTATTTCTACACTTTTATTTTCAGTTTTTTGAGAATGGAAATTACATTATGGAAGGGGAAACATTACGAACCACTTTACAGACTCATAATTCGTAATAAGTGTCAGAATAAAAAAAACTTTATGACAAGTTTATTCCATCACCTACACTTACCATGTATTAGGACCGTTTTTCCCAGATTTTTATTCACATGCTCGTTTTTGTATCAAAGTTATGGCATATGAAATTACGGACAAACACTTGGCCTTAATGAGATATTACCTTAAAGCAAAGGCCGTATTTACTACGCCCAGATATTTATAATTCTTGTGAACCCTGATTCAATCTTCAGTATTCTTAAGATCAATAGGAAAACATGTCAATATTTCTATGTCATATAGCTCGCTATTAATAATATCTGCAATGAGCACGCACAGGAAATTAGTTTTTTCTCAATACGGTATGGTTAGTGTGTGAGGAGAAAGTAACATCCTGTTAGGAACAGACAAGAAGCCGTGATCCCCACATTACATTAACTTGTCTGTAAAACATGTCGAACAGATTTTATCCCGTTCCGATCAATCGTTCAATCGCTCCCGTATCGGTTTCCCATAATAATAAAATAACGGTGAAATGAGAACAGCTATTAATTTGTTAAAATTTATGGACTAATGTAAAAATATTTTATACGATCGCTTACCATCACCGCAATGACACAGTTTACTGTTTACGTTAAATTTTCACAACTTGTAAACGATATAGCTGAAGCCATATTAACTGTTTTTGTTTTTCCAGTTCATCCTTAGTCACTACCATCGTGTTAAAATAAAATTTCATATTTGCAAGTATGCAGTTATTTATCTAAAATATAATAAAATGAAAATCGCCTCATTCGCTTGCGGGCAAGCGTGACTGCAGGAGGTTTAGTTTCTAAATTACCTACTCCACCATATTGGTGGATGGTTATCAAGTAGGACTTACCTATAATATCCTAACAAAGAAACTCTATAACACTAAGCGCCCATCCAGGAATAGAATCCAATAGTAAATGTAATGTTAAAGTCTAAAGGGCAACGACGGAAACTATTTCAAGTAATTAATTTCAATATAATTACGTACTCATAAAAGAAAAATACAACAAAACTTCACTAACTGAACCTATAAACATTTTGCAGAATTATAAATTGAATATCAGGTAAATAATGGCTAATATTCGTTTTGAGCTGACATGCGGTAGTTGGTAACGCGGGTACGCGGGTAATGTCGGCGTCGGCCGGGTGTCGGTCGAGCGTCGGACGGGCTGCGGACGACAGGCGCGGCCGCTCCATTAGCCACTACACACGTGTTGCTATTTGTGTGGAAACCTCGTTATCGCGCCCGATGCGCCACTCACACAATTCTTTTACTATATGAAAAGAAAGAAAAGCTATCAATTTTCCCGCGTGTTCACACGCTTGAAAAATATACCCATTGTTAGCGTATTTTCGAGATACATGTTGATAATACCTACATAATATAATGTTTACGCGCTAAACTTCAAAAGCACTTATTATTTCACGAACATACAAATAAATACACCCAATACATGTATAACGATAACTTTGTATTACAAAACAAGAATAAAATACTTGCACGCGAAACATTTTAAATCTATATATATATATTATTTACTTTGTCGACTATTGACGTCTAAGTTGTCCTTCCACAAACCCAGTAAGAAAACTAAGTTAGTACCTTGTCTGTTAGATAGACTAACTTTACTTCTAGTCATGGGTACAAACACTAGTTTGGCTGATTTGATAACAGTTCCATACTCCTAATACTCAGACTACAAATGAGTACTCACTACTATAATTATAAAAATACATTATTTCGATTTTTAATAGACAAATGTTATTATAGTTTAAAAGATTATCTTAATGATATTATATAGAATTAATTCCTGAATCCTGACATCTGACCTGAGTCTTTTGAATTTATAATTGATTGTGACTTTATATTTTTATACCCACTGTTTTATAGTGTTACGTAAAAACTATTGTATGCCAGCCATCATGGCGGGTCATAGCTGTGTACTATTTCGAAAACATGTAGCATCTTAATAATTACCTATGTATTATACAATATACACAACTTAATCTTTATTCGCCAGAGACTAATAAATATAATAGCTTATATAGTTCCTAAATTTAACTATAAAGTACTCTACTATGCACGTCATACAAGTACCTTATAAGTACCTACTTACTTAACTTGCACAAGAAATACCATGTTGTCTTGAATATTTTAATGGACCTTTGATATTCAGAAATGTTTGCTCAACTGCTCTACAGCATTTAAAAGCATAAGATCAGCTAACTTTGTTACTTTAACTGTGAAAATAAAAGATTGCTTACCTACTACAGTGTTAGTATGTGTTTCTAGTAGGTACATAAGCATTGACGATCGGTTCTGTGCCAAATGGCTTCAGCATCTAGCAAAGATCAGTCAATCTTAATCAGTATGGGTTACCGACGTATACACAGCGAGACATATGTAGGTATGGTAGGCTATTCATCATCAGCCAACTACCCATAATTACCTACTATTATGGGTATAAGTCAACTCAATATACCACATCACATATTTCAGACAACACATCAGATAGAACAGATAAATATCTTTTCGTGGAACCCGTTCTCCTTGCCTTTCGTTAATTCCATGCAATGTACCGGTTAATGTAAAATAACCTGTAAACCTTACGATTTCTCAAACCCTTGATAGGTATAGGTAGCTTTTAAGGTTACAGTTTGCTGGACAGATACAAGTCACAGCATGTCAGTAACAATCTGCAGCTGAATATAAGTTAAATCCGTGACGGGGAAAAACTGTTATGAATAAATAACATATCATGTTGATTATTTTCACATTAAAACGCACTCAATATTAAATCAAGTTTAAAGATACCTACAAGTCTTGGATGTAAGAAAAATCTTATTTTTTCTCTCACCTCAATGACTTGAATATAAGTAGGTAGTAGAAATTTGTTCAGTCTCGATTTTTTTTTCTATTCCTTGGTTCTGTAAATACTCATTCACGTCGACAGCTTGACATCTATCGCTCCATCGGTACGCAAAATTTACACAATTTACTAATATTGCCGGCTGCTTGCCTGAGGGTACCATTATACCCCATTCCCCCAGTGCCTTACAATTTGCGTGGGATCAAGACCACCTGATAAACTTTGTTTTTTTTTTTAGATTGCCATTATAATTATTTATTATTATAAACATGTACAATTTCAAAGAAATTCTTCATTCTGTAAATGGTTAGCACGCTAGTCTTTTAACTTAAAGATTTGAACAATTGTTTGAATGGTAAATTGATAAAATGGTATCGAAAAACCATCAGGACTCAGTAGAACCTACCTTATGTAGCATACCAATCAGGTACTCTCGTATAGGTTTAGTCAGCAATCAACAAAATTTCAGATTTGCGTCTGTACATACGACAAAAGTAACATTTTAAACTCTGTGCTAAAATTAGGTTAAAGTAATTCCGAAATATATAAATCTTTTCCAGAGTCCTTGTTAAATTATTAAATACGTGTTCAGAATATATTAACACAACTTATTATAGGAAAATAACGAAGTCGTACCTACTTATTAGGGAGGCGACCCCGTGACTTCCTTATATACTTAAATATTATACGAATAAATTGTTCAATAGCGTTCGAATAATCGTGACACAAATTGTGTATTTATATTTTGCCACGGTTACCCATCATGACACTATTAAGTACTGGCAAAACACAAATTAAACGTAACAAAGTATTTTGATTAGCCAGTCTTTTGTCTAAAAATATAATTATTGTGGAATGACAAAAAGGGGGAGCTTTAGAGGGAGCTTGATTGAAGTATTGGCGCTCGTTACGACTGCCAAGCTACTTGCACTGGTGGATCTGGTGATATCACTTTGGCGTAGAAGTACATAAAACATAGCTTCACGCCCGTATTCCCCGATGGGGTAGGCAGAAATGTACACAGTACACCCACATTTCACCAATGCAGTTATTAAGTCCCGTGTAATAGGTGGTGAGCCTATTGCCATCTACCGGGTTCAATTCCAAACTCCGGGCTGCTACTGATAATTTTCTATATGATAATTAACAGAAAAACTCAATAACACTTGCCCGACCCGGGTATCGAACCCGAAACCTCATGCTCAGCAGTCGCGCTTGGGACCACTAGACCAACGAGGCAGTTAGTAGAAGTGCATACCTACACAAGTACATTGTTTCTAAAAAATATTCATATAGGATATTGCATAGCACAATGAATATAATTATTTTAAGTACCTATAGCGCCTATTATCACGCCTGTATAAGAGGAGCATACAGAGGAGTACACCGATGCAGATATAAAGTAGTAAGGTGGTACCCAAAGAGTGGTACCTAAGCCTATCGAAATAATTTCCGTTGGGAAGGTACCTTAGTCCCCAGTATAACTTAGTGAAGCACTATGTGGTTTTCGTCGGGTAATAGTCTGGTACAACATGGATTGGACACAGATGGATAAAAAAAATAAAAAAAATATATATAATTTATTAAAAGAGTTAAAAATAAAGACTTCCTTGTTGGTTTAGTGGTCCGTAGCGCGACTGCTGAGCAGGAGGTATCGGGTTCGATTCCCGGGTCGGGCAAAGTGTTATTGAGTTTTTCTGTTAGGAAATTCTCAGTAGCAGCCCGGAGTTTGGAAATGTGCCCGGTCCGGTTGATGGGAATAGGCTCACCACCTATTACATGGGACTTAATAACAGCATTGGTGAAATGTGGGTGTACACAATTGTGTACACCTCTGCCTACCCCTTCGGGGAATACAGGCGTGATGCTATGTTATTTTTTTATGTTATGTTATGTTAAAAATAAGAACTGACTGATTGAATTTTTGAATTAAGATCTGACCTAAAAAGTATCTTTGATGCACAGCAGTAAGTATTTTCACTGCCACAAACAAAGGATGAATTAATTTTCAAAATATAAATTTATGTACATAACAATTTGTATTACTTAAAGCATCATTATTTCAGTATGAGAAGACATGGGTAGTATCTATTCAGGCTAATAATCGTATTAAAAGGAGATTACCAGGAACACGCTCCATATCAATGAACGACTTCCAAGAATCTAGAAGAAAATTGTATTATATTTAGTAATATCTTAGGTTTGCGCGATCACTACACATTATAATAAAACAACTTTTAACCGGATTAATCGCGTGTATTATTGTTTTTTTCGTTTTTCCTGACGTTTAGAAACACTTTGCAGCGTTCGTGGTCGCAGGAGGACTGCGACCACGAACGCTTATAAAGTATTATATTTATAAAGCTATATGAGGTTACACTTTTATTAATAACCCAAATGAAGACGTACACTGGATTCTATGCTTAAATTTTATGTTAATTGTCAGAAATGGGCGGAGTTAATGAGCAGTACGACAACTTGCATCAACTTTCCGCTTAGCCGTGTCACTCTCTCGTAAATTTTGTGACACCTAAGTTACTCGGAGAAATCACACAGCAATTTGCATAACGAGGTGCATACAGGTACTCTCGGCTCTTTGACGAGCTAATTTAACGCAACTGCAAATGAGCAATGCTTATCCTTCATTAAATCAAGAGTGCAGTCTCTGCATGGCACAAATAACTGCATTATATTACTCAAATGAGGACTCTACATACAATCACACTGCCTTGCATTATTTACGTAGCCTAATATTGAATGGAACAAAGAAAAGAATTGCCGAGTTTAATGTAAGATATCAGACATAATACTTATACATAAATAATACATTTACCTTTGATCTTCAAAAGGACACAGCAATTTAATACTGACGAGATTCTCAAAACATCTACCTAATCAGGTCGTTTAATGTAGATTATTAAAATCAGCCGCGGAGTTCACAAAAATCTGTAATAACGTACAAAGAACGTGCCGGATTGGAACATTTTCCAGAATTTGTACTTAAAAAGCCGCGCTTCATTTTAGCGAGGCGTCGAAATCTGTTATGTAAATATGAGACCGTGGAACCGGAAAATAAGTTTGGTGTTGTGCCCTTTTGATTTGCAGCAACAGTCGACCAGCATGGAGGCTGGGACCCGGGCGACACCCGCGCCGTGCGCCTTATGCGCCCCGTGCGATGTTGGGACCCGTAACAATTTTGTTTGCGCACAACTCGCCACTTTATGAATAGTAATCAAACCACCATTCCTCCATTCATTTATCTCG
Organism: Xylocampa areola; assembly: GCA_935421205.1. NCBI lineage: Eukaryota > Metazoa > Arthropoda > Insecta > Lepidoptera > Noctuidae > Xylocampa > Xylocampa areola. Next base: position 9,665,684 of record OW285204.1, read on the forward strand.
CCAGCGACCAACGATGAAATGTAGATGAGGCCTTTCTGATAAGCTCCAAGTATTTTGTACATTTACTTTGTAATTATATACTGTGGGGGCTAAACGATCGGCTTAATTTATCACAGGCCGTATCTGATAATATTCACCGGGTTGATTCATTTGGTAATAATATTCAAATATCAATGACGAATGATTTATATAAAAGCGATGCGATGATGAAAATCTGAAAGAAAATTGATAGGTAAGTTCGGAAAATAAAATTACATTTCCTCTAGACGTGGAATTACTGGAAAATCGAATAAAAGCTGGAGGAATTTCAACCTGAAAATGATAAATTATTCTCATAAAGATTTCACTTTAATCAATAGTCTATGTCTGGCTATGACACGGAAGAAACACTCTAGGTTGAGTTGTTTCCAACGCTGTATTACGTTGTAGCAGTACCTATATTATATTCTATACTTGTTGAATTGAATACTTCTAGTAATTCAGAGGGCACTTAATTATATTAACTCCCTTATATCGTCTTCATGCTATATTTTTTTACAAAATTCTTCATTTATATCACATAATCTATAGATAGTATTGAACAATATTTTCCTACGCTGTTTTACCGGTTCACCTTAGAGAGATCGAACAGGTAAATTCCTTAAGTTCATAACTAAATTCCGCGAGTGTGGGGCCACGCTCCGGGAATACCCTATTGTGACAAAATAGTGTGAGTACTCCAACATAAACATTTTTATAGTTGTTGAATAAAAAAGTTGAAATAGTGCAAAGTTTTGGAGGAAAAGTGCTCACAAAGAAATATTTAGATACTCTTTATTTTCCGCTAGCAACGTCGTGATATGTGGCACAACTCCACAACCAGGTTATTTTTCTTATTATTTGGAATATTTTTACTTATGTGTGATCTTATTACACATTTCTATGGTAATACATAAAGAAAATCATATTTGTTGATATGAGAAAACTGCTACCACCACTTCTTTGTGGGATTTCATGTAGCCAGAATTTCTTTGACGGTGTGATAAGTTCTTATTGACACTTTCGGCTTTTAGAATAAATCTTACGTTCTTTTATAAGGCTTAATAATATAAACATATGAGTAAATTGTGAGAGATGAGTGCTTGATTGGCATATTTTTCTTAGTACTGTTAAACTTGTTTACCTGTATTATCTTAATTGACAAATTAATTGTTCACTAGCTAAAACTATTATCAAATCAAGTAATGAGTTTCGTATTTCAATATAATGCAACAAATTTATTGACTTATACTTGACTTACGAGTAACTGATAGATACATCTGCTTTAATTATAAAATCCATCATCACAGGATTATAAAAATGGCTTTACAATCAGCTAAAAGCTACGTAAGTAATAGCTGGTCCGAGACACATGTCAATCTGATTCGTTGATGTGACATTGGACGTCTGTCAGGTTTCTTGTTATCGCGACCCTCATCTTTGAAGAAATTACGTTCGTGCATCCATGTCGCTGCCAGCCGTGACACGCCCCCGCGAATTCGATCGTTGGCCACATTAATGTGCCCACATCGCCCTCACAGTTAACATGCCCGACATACGCCATTTGCACGTTACAGTTTGATGGTTATATACGATCTTATTGACCTTTGATTCTGCAATATGTAATATTAATAAACGACGACTTAATATTTAGCTCACGGATCGCGCATAGGTAGAGAAATAGAACGAAATAATCTCATACCAAAGATAGCGCTGTAATATTTTTCTCTTGTGTCATTTATTTCTATTATCCAACTCAATATACCACACTATAGCCACTTCTTAGAAGTCACAATGTAAAATAGAATTTATTTGAATTTTAATAACTGAATAAATAAACATCCCGCGAAATGAACTCTATAGAGGCAAAATATGAAGACGAAAACATTCAAGAAGCGTCCACAGTTGAAAAATATAGCTCATTAAGGAATGTTTAGCCAAGCTAATTTAACTAGGGGCCTTAGACATCTCTGGGGAAATTACGAGCTTTGTGCGTATGTACTTTCAAAACTTTTAGGACGTCTTTGTTTAGAGTTTTGATGATCAAGAATTTCATTAGTAAATTAAACTATCTATAAAAGTATTCACAAGATTAGTTCAAGTACTTATGTTATGATCGTGCAATATAAAGTCGAACAATACAAAACAATAATTGTGTGCGAGAGGCAGATAAAGGTAAATCGGTTAGGTATTTGAACGAATGAGACCGGTTCCCGGTAATTGTACCTGTCGCGTGGACAAATGTGCTGTCCAACGTGTGCCAGATAGTCAGTCTAACTGCCGCCATTAGCCCGAGAGATAATCTTAAATTACTATCCGCACACTCAATTGTTGCGTCACGCCGAAATGTGCACTGGACTGAAATATTTACGTTAAATAACAGCGCGTGGGTTGAACGCTAATTGACATCCACGAATACATGATTCATTAAAGCATAATGTAACTTATTACAATTACTGGCGTGTCAATCTTGATTGATAACAAACTAACGCGACTGTAATTAAGTGTGTAGGGAGTACGAATACTGGCGCGATATAATTGTTAACTCGAAGGACACTCACGTTCTTGTCTTCCTTATGGCTTGCAACTAAGAGCGGATTTCTCTTGACAAGGAGGCGCACGAGATATAGATACAACCTGTTATCTTCACACGTATCCCCGTTATTTAGTGCCAAAGTACACTACTTAGAACAAAGCAAAGCGTAACTTAATATAAAGCATGTTGGGATGTCCACAAACTTAGGGCAAGTTTCAAAGACGATCCCTTGAGTCTCCTTTATGCAAATCTCGGGTAATTTCTTTGGTGAGAGTCACACGGGACCCTTTGCCGAGATTGCGTTGACTTTTCAACCGTACGATACCTACGTCTTGTTTTATATTAGTTTACATAGGCGCGTTACGTCAAAACTAGAAACAGCCCGATCCGCACGTAGAACCAAATCCTTCAAATCGATTTCTGATCATAGCAATTACCTACCTACCAAAGTTTTACTGACTATGACTAGGACTACTGAAGTTACTAGAAAAATTAAAAACGCCAATTTACTGAGGTTTGATGAAAAAAACTGATAAATTGAATAATTGATATATGTACCTTATCTAACATGATATTTTTTTATATAACAACAAAACATAGCATCACGCCTGTACCCCCAAAAGACTAGATAGAGGGATACTGTTGTTCACCCACATTTTACCGATGCAGTTATCAAGTCCCATATTATATATAATATGCCTATTGTCATCAAGTGGGCACAATTCCCAAACTGTGGGCTACTACTGAGGATTTCTTGACCGAAAAAAACAATAAAAAAACGAATCTAGGACCCCAGCAGTCTCTCTTGCAACCGCTAAGCCAACGAGGCAGTTAATAATACAACCCACCTTATTAACATACTTATTTGTATCTATATCAAGTATTAAAAAAAACCGTCTTTAGCAAAAGTTACAAAATTGTAAGTACTTGTAACTGAGTACCTCATTATAGGGGAGAACTTTATCGACAAATGATTACGATGTTACGGAAAGTTAGCGTACCTTGCTAAATAAATAAACATTTTCATTACAATTAAAGCGAATGAACACCTCAAGTTGAAGTTACGTGTAGTAGAGAGATAAGTAATTAGGTTTAAAGTAGCTAAGTAATGCTTGAAAACTTATATTGTGTGCGTCATAATTAAATATTCACAATGTGTCAAACACCTTGGTCTAACTTTTTGACTAAACAACCAGTGAAATCTCATTGTCATTTCGCCGTACTTTGCTTTAATTTGTATAAATAAAAAAATAGTCTTAGGTTTGCGCGATCACTACACATAAAACAACTTTTAACCAGATTAAACGCGTGTATTATTGGTTTTTTGTTTTTCCTGACGTTTCGAACACTTTGCAGCGTTCGTGGTCGCAGGAGGACTGTCCTCCTGCGACCACGAACGCTGCAAAGTGTAAGACACGCGATTAATCCGGTTAAAAGTTGTTTTATTATAAAAAAAATTGTCTTTATAAAAACAAAAAGCGACCTAAGATACCTATTGAATTCTTTAACACGTATACCGGAACTCTGTATGGGAAAAGTATATGTAATGTGCCTTTTTTTTCGGAAGAACCTTCTTAATGACGCCCAGCCTTTGGGAATACGACCTTAACACCACCTTGGTGTCACCATGAGCACTTGAAGCACTGGGTCTTTCTAAAAGACCAGTTCCAAAACCTCCGCTGTGCAATGGATATTATGGCACATCCCTGGGAAACTGTAAATAGGTCTCCCCTGTACTTGGTGTGGAGCTGGCCACCTAGTGTACCTACAATACTGACTTTATAAAATTACGACATAAGAATCAATAAAATGGCATCACGCCTATATTCCCCGAAGGGTTAGGCAGAGTTGTACACAATACTACAACTGTACACCCACATTTCACCACTGCTGTTATTAAGTCCTATGTAATCAGTAGAATCAATAACGCTTTATGTTAATCTATACCTTTAAACGAGCAATTCTTGTTTATATATATATATATATAATCTGAATCACGGAAACGGCTCCAACGACTTTCATGAAATTTAGTATGCGGGGGTTTCAGGGGCGATCAATCGATCTAGCTAGGTTTCATATTTAGAATAAGTTTTTTACCAAAAAAAAGAGCACAGCTCGGTCATCGAGGTACTACAAATAATACGTCATACTCCACTTTTCACGTGGAGCGAACCTACATAGGTTGGTAGGACCCAACTACAGCTAAGATTAATTGTTCATAGCACTCATATGCATTTGGCTTGGCTTATGATATGTTATGAAAACACTTTTGTTTTTTTTCTGCCAACCCTCCTCTCTTTAGACATAGTAAGAAGTGTACTGTTTTACACCCACATTTCACCAATGTCGTTATTAAGTCCTATGTTAATACTTGGTGAGCCTATTGCCATCAACTAGGCATAATGCCAGTCTCCGGACTGCTACGTCGAATTTCTTCTTAAAATTATCATATTATTATCACCTTATTCGAACCGAGATTCGAACCCAGGACCTCACGCTCAGCAGGCATGCGAACACTAATCCAAAGAGGCACTCTTTCCATAACTATGCTCCGTATGCACCCTTAAAGGTGGTGCGGAAACTAATTTAATAGTGTTAACACTACGTACACACTTAAACTGACATGATAACCTGTCGCCGACAACGTGACACGCTAAGTGCGCCTTCAATTAGTACAGATGAACATTAAACTGTTGTTAGAGTTTAACTGCCGGATAAACTGGCCGTAAGGTCGCTGGGAGTCAGTAGCTGAAATGATAAAGTTAACCCTGCATTAATACAAAAAAAAACAATTAAATTGTGGATGTTCTCAAAAAGAGCAACCTAACTTACGAGCATGCATGAAGAGGTTAATGAACATAAATTAAGCGAAAGAAGTGTTTCAGTATCGTAGCAAGTGGAAATCTATAGTCTCTGAATACCCCAATGGAAAACAGGCGTGATTTTATGTATGTGTATATGTACCGTTGAATCGCTTGACATTTGCAGGTTGCAATAATCGTGGTCACAAGCAGACTGAGTTGAGTATTGCTCGAAATTAATTCCTGTTAGTTTATAGTGATATCATGCAACGCGATAGTTTAAGAGTTAGTAGAAGTATGTTAGAAGAACTATAGCGTTATGTCCAGAAGACATCGTTGAGTTGCTATAAAACCTCCACTCTTACATACCTTTAAATGAAGTAAGCGTTTCTTACAAATTTGTATTGTTGGTGCACATTAAATAGGATTTATGTTAAGTCATGGATGTAATTCCAGCTTGCGACTTAATACTAATTCAATCATCCAAAATAGCCCTTTCTCTCGAAGAGCTTTGAATCTAACCATTTGTGGCCGAATTTCTATTCTTCCCATAAATAATTTATGACAAACGTGAGCGACAGGTAAAGTGCTTTATCTCATTATTTTAAAATGGTCACCTATCCACGGACTGACCTCAGAAAGTGCGGCTCTCTCAGAAAGCTATCGTTTTTATTATTTAGAATCTATACGTAGCTCAGACATTTGGAAACATAAAACATATTTTGTCTATTGTTTTTGACAATAGCATTTAAATTGGTAAGGCAAAAGCTAAACGAAACAATGAAACATTATTTGATCAGCAAAGTTATATTTTCCTATATAAAAGAGAAATGCAAAGTAACATATACATAATAAGCAGTCCTATGTACACTGCTAATATCGTTCTGCAAACAAAGGCAGACGACAGTTCCGCGTAACATTACACAAATTATCTTCATTGGCGAACAATATGACGCATAACATTGTCAAATTAATATATTACACGAACCAAAATAATATGTAGCATAAGGTACATTTATGTTCAACAAGACTCACTCACATTCAAATATTACGTTTCAAATGGAATGTTGTTCAATTAAAACATAAATTATTCGTGATGTACATTGTTATGGCTTCGTAAGTAATTTTCTTTGTCTCTTTCATAAACCGAGCTCTAATATAGGCACATATACTTTACAGCTACAGTAGACTACTGCACCCAAAGTGCTATCATATAATATGCTTTATATTACCCCCCTTTATGTATTATACCGTATTATTCATGACACATAAACGCACTGAACTCGACTACACACCACGCCAATTCCGGAGACAGTAAAAATTACGCCACAATATTCTTTTATGTCATTACTTTCATCTTTTATTATATTTTAACTAAATAGATAACTTCACGAATTTTAGATGTAGTCTAAAACCAATCCTCGGAACTTCTCAAGAACGCGAGACCAAATTAGAGCGCTTTATGACAATAATACCCAGATAAGCAGGAACTTTTTTAGAATTTTAATTAGCTTTCGGCACTAAAACATGTACACATTCATAATTAAGCAAATATTCTGTAGAATATATAAGCATGTTCTACACTAATTGCCTAACTTATAATTGTTCCATTCTCCATTTTGAATTTTCTGTTTCCTTACGAAAGCTAACATTACAGTCACAACACATGTAATTCTAACTCACGGCGTACGACAGCGACTCAATTACACGACAAAAAAAATGAGGGTACACAACATAAATATTTTAATATTTTATTCGGATTCTGTTATATAAGTCCAGAGTTTGCGTCTTCAGAAAGTGTTTGGCATTCAAAATCACTCATGCTTCTATTAGAGATAGGGTGAGGTTTCAGCTGCACCGTTAACGATTCTGGAACCTACTGCGAATCGCAACAATAAATATTGCAAATGGTGCGCTAGCACTACAAAGTAATCCTAAAACATGTGTTGGCAATCCATCACTACAAGGTAATCAATCTCACTCATTTGACTTTTACGCAGGAATAAGTAGCAAGCATTTTAATCTAGCTCTATAGTCATAAATAGTAGTGGCTTGGTTTGGTATCACCGTAGCGACACGCAGATCGAGTTGACCAATGATCATTCATGTTTCACCGGCCGGCTGGTCATGCATCAATGAGGAAGCGATAAGGTACATTGAGCCACAGAGATAGCTGAAGGAACATATTGCACATGCAATTCAGTGCCTGTCCGACAGTGCCTAGCAACAACACTCGCATGTACTTACACAAACGTTACCTACGTAGTATTCACTCTATTCGTTTGAATGTTGGCACAGATTGTCCATTTTGATACGGTGTAAAAGGTTTTTGTCACTACAAGTACTAACGTCACTAACGATTGTTGATTGTACTGGTCGAAAACCTTTGTCTTATTGATAATAATCATATCATATTATAGCGTATAAACACGTTAGAGCGTGGAAGTATAAATATTAACAAATTATGCTAAATGAAACATGTTTGGAATTTAAACGTAACACAGATATTGTCTTTCTGTTTTGCCGTTACACCAACTTTGTACTTCGAATTATTAATGGCAAATGTGACGGTGATATCGTCGAAAGTTAAATAATAACATTTTAGAAATTTAATCTCGAGGGCCAATCTAAATAGCGTAGTTCCTATTTTGTTAATTATATGAAACTAGTTTAGGAAGATGCCTATCACGAACAGTATAAGATCTCATAGTGAAGCACTTCTAAAGTTTCCAAATTAAGATCGTAGTGGCCAAGGGCGCATACAGCTTTAGTTTATAGGGAGAAGCCTTAGAACGACTTTCAACTTCAAAGGCCCAAACTTCTGTGAAAAGTTTTTGTGTAATATTTAGTAAAAGCCTAAAAATCCCGCGGGGCCCATAGTTCCTAGAACCCGGCTAACAACGTCCTCGCTAGCTGATATTAAGCTTTAAAACATCATTTTGTATAAAACAAAAAAGATTCGGCGTAAAAGGCTGTCTCGTTTTATTTTTGGCACAACACTCCGATATAATTGGATTTATTTTTTCAACTTACAAATGAATAACAATCAATTTAAAAGGTCGTACGGTATGCAGCGGGCCACGAAATTAATTTGTTACGTCCTAGAGTTGTTGTTACTATATATGGCATTAATTGAGTGAATATCTCTCTATACAGTACAACTTGTCATATAAAATCTATATAAATAAGCTTATTAATCAAAAATATTAAACATGTTCTTTTTATCATATTCAGAAACGACAAAAGTTGGTGAGGTGAAAGTTAACGGCACTACTAGAATTGTCGTATTTTTGGAAACTTTTATAATTAGTTTTTATGATCTAGCCTAACTTGCACTGAAAGAATAGGTCATTAGTGTTTTCTATTTTACACTTATCAAGCACAGTCTCTTCCATAATTAACCTAAAACTATACTGCTGCTGTTTTGAAATTATTTATTTTTGAAAAGAATCATCGTTAATATAATCCACTAGTTTTAGTTGATTCCCCAAACGCGCAAAACATTTTGTTTATCAAATTTCAACACAAGTTATTTAACACATCATGATAATTGTATGAAACTTCATTATTTATCGAATATAAGCCTGCATTGGTCCAATGATACGGCAATGATGCGTGCCGAATCTTCACGGTTGACGTCCGGCGTCCGGTCCGGTGCTGGACGAGCGATGACGATAATCTCTGCCCGCGGGACTGCCTCGATGATCACTCACTTGTCATTCACAGCTTATTCCATATTGTGAATAAAGAATTCCCAATCTCCCGATGAGAAATGTGTGGGCAGGTGGTCCTCGCTCTGTTATCTATACCGTAATTTATCTCAAGATATATATCTTTGGTTATATTTAAATGGATGTTATATGTAACCAAAAAATCACTATACGGGTTAAATTATGAGCCATTTATAAATATTGCTCGAAATCATCGCTTAATAAGCTTTACACAATGAGTTAAATTTACATAGATTTTTAGATGGCAGAAAATATTGTTTTGATGGTGTCCATAGATTTCAAGGGAATACAGTTTGTAACTTTGCATACAATGTATATTAACGCTACTATTAATGTTAGTTTGAACAACAGTTATGACTTATAACAAGGGCTCGACCATAAGGCTGAAAATTTTCCTTCTAATGATTTCATTGGGATGTAGGATAGTGAGACCCCAAACTTAATAACGGTACGGGTCGGATGACAACCTTATGCTTGTTGAGTAGGTACTCTTCATATAAGTACAGTCTACAACAAAATCGAAATAAATATAACTACAAACTTTATTGGCTCAACAACAAACGCTTATTCATATGCAGCATAAATATGGAAACGTCACGTGCAATATTTCCTGCAAACTTTATTAAATGTGAAAGTGTGAAATTTTACAGAGCTCACTTGTGTTGTTGAATATACCAACAATAATGCGCAAAGTTTTGCTTTAGTGGGTCAGGGGGCTTCTTGAGAGCTCGGCAACACGAATATACCTCCTGCGTGTGTATGGAATAATTTTGAGATGTACACAACAGGAAATTACCTCTATGTAAACGAGAAACTTTTGTGTGTGGCTTTAACATTATCCCTAAAACACCTCCGGCATTTCTTTAGGTTAATAAACAGTTCAACTAAAACCAGTCCTCCACATCTAGATGAAGAGAAGTAGCTGAGTCAACACACCGGTAGCTACTTAAACAAGAGTAATTTCGCTAAACGAAATTACAGCGAACATAAATTTCACGATTTTAAGAAAAATTTGGTATCGCACCTGTGCCACGTAGAAACGAAAATGAACGCCATTATCCCACACCATAATCTTAAATCACTTCGGCTTAGTGTTTCGATTACAGACAAAGGTTCGAAGGAAACCCACATTATGATGGTAGTTGAATAATTGTATAGATAAGTAGAATTGATGGGTTTTGCTTTTGTTCCTCGCTAACCCTAAGGGATTTTAAAAATATTATTGAATACTGACCCTAAACACTTTAAAATTGCTTCGAAATTCATAATTCAACTATCATGTACATGACACTGAGTCATAAAGTACAATAATTTAAGTCTTACAACGTCGATAGAATATTAACGACTGATAAAAACTATATTTTATACGTGCCGAACTATCTTAATTACACATCGAGAGCGTGTATCTAATGGCTGATTTGATTGGCTTAAATACTACATTGTACACTTAAATTAATATCTATTAGAATAAGGATTTGCTAAGAAGACAACACAGCACCCTGTGTGCTAATTGCAACATAAAATCATTAATCTGACTGCCAAGCGTGGTGAATATGGCATATATATTAAGCTCATACATTATATAGGAATTATTGGGAAATTGAAGTCCCGTGCATAGCAGTAAAAGATTAGAGCTGAAATAATTATAATAGGCATGTGTTTTTGTCGTCGAAAAATGGTGTATATAAAAATGTGTCTAAGGGCACATAACGTATGTGCATTCTTTTCGTATTGCGATGCTGTTGCCTGCAAGCCGTTGCAGCTGACCAGCCCGCAGCATGCGAAATTCCTTTTCATACTTAATTTGTATACGGTCGCCTGGATAGCTAACTGCAATGCGAGTAACCATATAGTACTTATTGCTTATATACTCTAAAATATGAAATGTTTTAAAATAGATTTACTGATTTTAATGATCACTCAAATCACATAGCGTTGAGAACAATGTTACCCACTATAATCTGGTTTATAAATTAATTCGTGGCAATGTAACCACATGGCACACATTCGTTGGCTGGAGGGAGTGCAGTACACAATGTGAGGAAGTGAAGGCGGGCGAGGCCACCGACCGCGTGCAAGCAAACAGCTCTGCCCGATAACCCTCTAGCTTACCCTACTCCACTATTTGCCATTCTCTCCACAGGTATCCTGTTTGCCCTCAGTTTCATTATAATGGTGATTACGTGCTGAAAATATAGAATATCAAATATTTGGTGTTGATAATCAATATTTCCTATAATTTATTTAACGAGCCTTAAAGAAAGGATACTCTAACAAAATATTTCTTATTCTTACGTAGTAGGTAAACTTGGTTGTGCTAACAAACAGATTTATTGTTCCAACTTGAACCACTTCATAATATAATGCAAAGGAACGATAGCAAAGGATATTCCTGCTGAGAGACAGATGTTTACAAGCAATAAAAATTGTTGGATGGTTATTGAGCAATAAATAATAATAGAATCTGAGAGTCGGACCGGGCGGCGGTGGCGGCGGCGACTACGGTGCGAACGCACACAACTTTTCTCGTTATGTCCTTTGGAGATGTTTTGAGATTTGCAGGAGCTTGGTAGTGCATCGGGTACAATGGCCCCTTTCTTATCCTCTTTGCGGGGACACATCGATTCGGACTTTTTGTTGAGGCTGTAGAACAGTTGGTCGCGGGGCACGTACGCTCGCTCGTCGGAGACGCGCTTAGAATTCAATATCCCTATTTCACGTTACCGTCTTTTGCACATACATAAAACAGCCAGCGATAGGTACTTACTTGGGCTTTGTTTATCCCATTTGTTGATGTTCCAACTAAACTGATATTACATACACATGTGTTGAACAAACTTTGGCTCTTTGACTACTCGCAATTGTATGTTATTTATGGCAGTAGGCAGCTTCCCGGGCCGCAAGTTCGGTGTGACAACTGTCACGGATAAATTGTTTGATGATCTAATAAACGTAAAAGCTCCTCAGACTCCATCTATAATTTATAAGTATGGAGGGATAGACGGGTGTATGATTGACAATGATAAACGGCTTTTAAAACTTTTTGTTCATAATAATTCGAAGTTGAAACAAACTTTTGATATAATTAAAGGCGACGGGCTTTTGCAATTCAGATTTAGAATTAAAATAAACACTCAAACCATGTATGCAAAAGTAATATCATTAAAACTTCATAGCACGATGCTTTTTATACCTCTTAATATGCAGCTATGAAGCTCTAACTTTGCAATTTAATTACACTATTCCAGTAATTGTATTCAGTCCGGTCACGGCGCGGCGGCTCGTTCACAGATCGCTACTCGCAGCCGCCGCATCATGTTAATATGCCTCCCGAGGTAGATTATCAAAGTATTATCACCCATACTAGAGATGTTAACTACCACGAAGGTGCTACATACTCGTAGATACTGAACAGTAGGCTACAATACATTTTTATCATAGGCCGAGAAATAAACGAGGCAGTGTTTTATTTTTGTTATTGTTAAAACATTTTGAAGCTAGAAAGCAAGACACTGTTTTCATGAAATCTTATTTCGTTAAAATGGTAATAAAGGAATGTAAAAAGGTAAGGAAAGAATAATATTTTGAAAAATGAAATCGTAAATCGAATCGTTCATAATAATCAATTAAATATTTACTCAAACAATATACGAGTATGTGTCGTAATTGTTTGTTCAGAAGCGATTTTTATTTCAGGCAATTCGTGTGCTTCGAAGGCGTGAATCGCAGTTTTCACAAGAAATAGTTAATGAACAGACCGTATTGATATTTAAGCAACTCACGTCTAGTGCTCCTCGTAAAACGTTTATACGCTTACATAAAATACGAGTTACTAAAATTAAAGACTCTGTTTAATACCCCCATTCAGAACATAAACTAAGACGTAAGTAGGTTTATCTCGTTCGTAGAGATACTTTACCGGCTAATTAATTTTTAAATTTAACACGTTTCTACAACTATGAAACACGAGAGATTTAAACTAAAAATAAAAATATAATGCCGGTTCTTACAAGAAGAACAATTGAAGAAAAGAAACTCTTATGTAATAGTAATTAGTTGTGATGTTAGTTTAAGAATTACGTGAAGGAGTGAGTATTTTGCCAAAAAGACGAGGTCAGGTGAAGTTATGGCTCGGCCAGGCTGAGCCGGGTCCGGGGCGTGTGGAGCGGGGGCGGGGGTGAGCACAATACATGTGGGCCTGCAAGCTCCTGCTTCATCGCAACTTCCCACAATACGACTTTCCAAACCTTTCTCATTTCGTTTTTGTTTCGCTTCGCGTCGTTGTTGTCGCGGCCGCAGATGTTCCTACGAAACCGACGGCTCATCTACGGATTAGTACCCGTTAGGTTTTCGTATTATGTGCCCTACATTACAAATGGAAGCCGTTGGAAACATTCATAAGGATATAGTTTAAGTATCGTTATAATTTCATTAGATTCAAAACATGTTTACCTCCTTGGCTTCTTTAAAACGTATTTTTTTTCAGATTCTACAATTAAAGTCCCCGTTAACAAGGGTTTAGGTTAATTGTACCGGCAAAGGTTGACTTTTTAATTTGTGACCGTTTAAACTGAATCAGCATTTGTAAATTTGCGTTGTCCTTCAAAAATTGAAGAGCTCAGGTAAGTATTAATGAGAGGCCACTCGTGTTACAAAGTCTGGCCGGCGCACTCCCACCGAGAAAATTACGCGAAAATTTACATAATAGAGAATCCGTGGCTGCCCTAGTCCTTTGAAAGTCGGAGCTGCGGGTCCGCTTCGAGTGACACCGTCGTACATTAAATTAACATCTCTCTCACTTTGTTTGCGAAGGCTACACCGACGGAACCTAATTTGTGATGATAAAAAGCTCGCACTAGCCTCTACGTGTCGCTGCATATTATAGTTATGGAAACTCAAAGGGTCATCAATACTATTGACTTTGAAGAAGAAAATTTATTCTGAATTAAAAGTTTCATTACATCAGGAAGTTCTTCACACACGACAACTTCTGACATTATTATTTGTACAACAATACGGTGTCAACATTTCTATTAGTCGCCGCCAATCCACGAGGTTCAACAAATGTGCTCAGTAAATTATCGAGCAAAGCGTCTGAATCAGCGGAACTAAAAACGTAAATGCAGCCGTAGTCGCTGTAATTGGGTAACCACTGCGCATCATTAGGTAATTGCAGCTGCGGCCCACAGAACCCGCCCCGGCGCCGGCGCTACGCTTTTTGTTTTCAGATTCCCTTATTCGAAGCCGAAACATGGGTCACATACGATATGTCTGCTTGATTAGTTGTAGTTATTAGACCAATAAATGTTTGCTCTCATAACATTGTATTTGTTTCGACTCTTCGGAGAGCCTGTCCATAATAAAGAAAGAATAATAAATAAAGTATAATAATTAATTTGGTTGCAGCGAGACATCCTATACAATCGTTAATAAATAATTAAGGCAGTAACAACGCTGCAAATTTCATTGATTACGTCACTTATTTTTTCAATAACTATAACTTATAAATAATGTATGAAGTAACAATAATTTCGGCAATTTGATTTAATAATGACTTTGCACAATACTAATAACTTGATACGTACTCAAAGGTTAAGTTCATTTTTTACATGTAAGTAATGAAGTTTATATTCCTTTGTAAGTAACTTCCAATGACAGATTTATTGCTAAATAAATGTTTAATATAAAAGCAGTACATTAGCTCCCACATTAGTATGTTCGGGATCGAGTACTGAGCCGGGGAGCCAGGCAACATGTCCGGCGTGACGTCACCCAGGCCGCTCACGCCGCGCAAACGTTGCACCGCGCCGTGCACCGACACTACAATTAGATAACCATTTGTACACTGACTGCGTACCTAATTTATCTTATTCGCGTTTCTTTCTCTCGAATTAAAAGAGTTAATTATTAATTTGTACAGAATTACCTAGGTATTCGCTATTATAAAGGATTAACTAAATTAATTCTAGGTCGGACTAGCAGTAGGCCGTTCTAATACAAAGTGGATATTGACTTTGTACTCAATTTTGTTATGTTCTATAAATTCTTGACATCAGGATTTTCGATAGCCTAGTTATATGGTACGAAATGAGCAAAATGGGATATTAAATTAAGTATTACCACCTGTTATTTTGTTGATGGAAAACTAACGATTAACTAACCCTTACAAATACAGTAAAATTGTGATATTTTATTATTCAACGGTCAGCAAATTAAGCGGTTTTTTTTTATTGAATTTGAAATTTGAGCAGGTCATTATAGGTTCATTAACACAAATGAACAAGGGTTTCTTTTGTACGCCAAGTTAAAGTAGAGCACTGACTCCTAAGTCACAGGGTCCCCCTAGTTTAGGAGACAGGGTTTATCACTATTTGTGTAGCCTTTTTCCCAAAATCTAGTGTACCTATATGAAATGTATTTGTCATGTATACAAAGGTTTTTGTGTCAATAAACTTTTTTTTTATTATTATTGAATCCTAAATTACTAGGATTACAGTATACATATATAATAATCACATTAACTAGTCAAAACATTTTTGACATTGCCTTTATGTCCAGCACTTTAATCAAAGTAAACTTTGACTAATACCTGCAGTAAAAAAAATACTTTTGTTCGGTTAGTAGTTCAGACTATCTTAAAAAAAGTTATAACGTTAGCGAAAAGCATCTATGAAGCGTCTTAAATTATCTATAACATTTGAGTACGCTTATCATGCAAATATTCACTTATGAATGTTATTAATGGTTGATGTTTTTACACAAATATTGCGTTAGATAAATACAAAAGCACCATTACTATAGTGTCAGACACAAGATAACTTATTAACCATTACTTACATATATTTCAGTGATAGTTTGGCTCTCTCAATAATTCAGAAGAGATCCGATAACTCTAGTATCACTTTAACAGACAATAAATATTGGCACTACACTAAAACTATTCATAATTAATCGATTTCTGGGAACGTATCAACAATTAGTGATGTAACTCAAAACTAATTACAATTAGTTACGATTATTAAGTTAATAATGCGATATATGTGAATGATATAATGACGCTATTATCAGGTCTATTCTTGGCTCACGACGAAGTTACATTAAGTTTGCTGTTCAGCTTAAGTTAGCTGGTTGGGCAGCCTTCCTAGCCTTCCTATTACCCGACTCCGACCACTGTTATATACAGCGTGTACGTAGACGCGATCTCCGTTTGCTTGTAGATTAGTTCAAATTGCCTTGTTCAGTTCAATGCTTCGAGTAATACGTATTGCAAACAGCTCCTTTTAGTCCACGATGTCAAATGGTGTTCTCTACTGAAAAGCTTAAGCCATTTATTAACGCTGAGTGCAGGCGTGCGTTTATAGTTCGATTTAATATTATCTACGGATTATCGCTATCGTGTTTTTACAATTTAATTAGTACCGGGCCTCGTGCGTGTGAGTAGTTATTCTTTCTCTTTAAGTATTTATAGAGTATTTGGACAAATTTCTAATGATACAGTGTAAGCGGATAAATAGATATCGAAATATTAATAATATTTCGATGTTTGTTATATATACCCAAGTTAAATATATAATAGCACTGAAATACAAACAACGCTGAACTTTAGGAGTTCAAGTGTTAACCTATGGCATTTAAATACCGGGAGAGTAAAAAGGGGTTATTTGTATCGCACTTATAGCGGTAGAGTTCTAGCAACTTGCCACTTATAAAGATAATTAACTGTACCTATTTTGCTCAACACAGAAATAAAGCCAAACAGGCGTACACGATACAATAAAAATCAATAGAACTGGTACCTAACAGCAGTCATAAACCGTTCGAGTGTAATTGGGAATCAAACAACACCTGTAGATGATTCGTCCTACAGGACACATGATACGCGACGCTTTACGACGCGGGTGCGACGCCCGGCAGCGCAACACTAGAACAAAAACGAGCGGTTTAACATACAATTTATAGCGGCTCTTATGAACTCACAAAACACTTGTGATCGAGCGACAAACAATAAAATTTGGTGATTATTCACCCCCCTAAAATTGATCCAAATCAATTTATATTATTTACACGCGTTACACGGATATAAATTGAGTTTTTGTGTTTTATGTTTTCCAATTACCCGCTCGACCCTTTTCACATTGAAAGTGTCCCTGTGTTTTATTTTGAATGTTTGTCGCTATGAGTAGGTAGTGGATCAAATGGGGTCTCTTATTTAGGTAACTTGTAATAAATAACATGACAGAAAAGTCACGTACCCTTGTTAATGGATTTTAATAATAGTCCAAGTAATTTATTGTGAGTTAATCGAGTTACGTTTTTGGGTAAAATCTTTTTTAGTTTTTCGATGCTGAAAGAGTATTACGAGCTCAAGAAGTATTCGTTTATAATATTTTCTGATGCCAGCATGAAATACTTTTCACAAGAGTATTTTAAATGGAACGTGAATGTTTTTAAAGCAAGTTTTGTTAAAGTATTTTGAACCGTCTCCTGCTATTAGTTATGATTGTCATGTGAACTCGGTTGGTTTGTTTTATATCAATTTGTGTTTAAGTTCCGTAGTTGGCCTCAGTGTGCACGTCTAGAACTCGTTTAATTAAAAGGGAATCTACTCGTCTGGTGCAGTTAAGCCCGTGTTTGCTCTCCATCTGTGTTCCCTCGCCACACTTGCCGGCCGAGTAAACTAATACATTATGTACTTACATTACATAATGCATGTACTTTCATATAATAACTTTGTCAGCGTTTCATTATTTTTGTCCTTTGAGTTATGATTAGCTGATAAAACGTTGTGTTAAAAGGCAAGGCGCTGTTAATTTGATAGAGTTTTTAATTAATTTTCTCTTCATTTCGGTATTTTCAGTGGTAATTTTGTGGTTTAGTTTCTTACAAAGAGTAGGTAGGTTTAAAATCGAGAAAGGCTGGTATTTAATTATGGTAAGGCTATTGCCATTTACCGGACCTCGATTCCAATCTCGGGATTGCTTTTGAATATCCTAAAAAAAACCTGAAACGTTTATACGACCTGGTAATCGAACCTAAGAAGACACGCTTCACCTAGGTGAAGCGTGTCTTCTTCCACTATACCAGTCACACCACTCTTACCCTGGTAACATCTACATAAGGCAAGGATAGCCTAGTGGTATGACCGTTGGACTGACACGTCAAAGGTCGCAAGTTCGAATCCAAGGCACGCACCACTGTCTTTTCGAAGTCATGTGCGTATTATAAATTAATTATCACTTGCTTAAAATGGTGAAGGTTTTCCTTCACCGTTTTAAGCAAGTTGATGTTTTGATCGTGAGGAAACCAGGCACACCTGAGAGATATTCTCGATGTTGTGTAAAGCCATGTCAGAGACCTACGGGTGGTTTAAACTCTGACACTAGGTTGTTCATCAACCACACGATAAGAAGAAGATTTACATAACAAAATAAGATGACCTGCTTTTAGCTTAAGATGACGTCACAGTGGTTACCGCTCATCTAGCCGTAGGAGTATATATCTCTTTGTGAAATGGTTTGTATGACGTCATAGTTACTCCTACCGTTAATGTCGAGTCTAACACACGAATTGTTAGACAAATATTATATTAAGTTCCTTGGCTTGTAACACCAGTAACCGATATAAAGGGACACCCAGTTTATATTACAGGTATATATATGGTTAGTAGGTACGTAGTCTATTTTTATCATTGAGAGATCTATTTTTACATATAGTCTTTCATATCTTGTGAGCAGTTGATTTATTAGAATTTGTTTATTTGAATTCAACACAGGACATCAATATTTTGTTATTTTTATATTTAGATCAATGATATTTTAGTGTGAGCATATTGTCATAAACTCCGAATTTAAGGGTGGGTTTTTCTGTGAGATTTCTCACAGAAAAACCTACTAACATTACTTTTGCCTTACCCGGAAATCGAACCCATGACCTTACGCTCTGCATCCACGCTTTTGGACAAGTAGACCAACGAGACGGTATTATATTTTTTTTAATTTTACAAATATAAAACATTGCACCATCAGCATCAGCCTGTATTCACCGAAGCTGTCCATCTATGATAGGTCTATCTCTGATAAGTTAGTTATCTGATCTACTATTGTGCAACCACATTATACCATCCCAAGTCCCATATGTGGTTCTGAGCCAAGGTGCTTCTGAGAATTATGTCACAGGAAAACCCATTAGAACAGTCGAGTCGACGCATTCATATTACAATACAACATTTTGTGTTATCACTTTTATCGCCTTCGTGTGTCATGACTAATTGTGCCCATTGTCAGTTTTATTTCCTACGAATAGTGAGAACAATACATTTGTCGTATCGAAATAAATCTCGCTGTTATGTAAAACGGTTAACAGTTCCAACAATAAATCCAGCTCCAATTGATTGAACAAACACCGACTAAAACTATCATTATCGAGTCACATTCTTAAATTGAATTCCTAGGGCTGTCCATTATTTACATATTTTAAGTAAAATAATATATATATTAATACGTGAAGAAAAAACTTTGTACGGCTTTATACGAAAATTACGCGGAGGGGTATGAAATTTGGCACAGTTAAAATTTATATGGAGAAGGAGTGCAGAAAGTTTATATTCATTTTATATAATATAGGTAAAATACAAATATACCAAATTAATAAAAAAATGATTACACACACTACTATGCATTTCACACACACACACACATATATATTTGACAATTGAAATCTTTGACAATAGAACCCTAGTAACGTTCAATTTTAAATTTAAATAAAGTCTGCGACCACTATAGTACTATAATTGAGTGAACACCAAATTAAATCGGTCTATTTTATTGAAATGAAATGAGACATTTTCATGAAAGTTTTTATCACCAATTTTTTTACTTATTTTTTTGGCACAAGTCTTACAGTGAAAAATATAGTGACAATATACCTTCAGAAGTGTATCCTTTGTTTACTACAATAAACTTAATTAAAATATGAATATTAAATGTTGAAAACTTTATTCAAGTGCCTTGAGTTTACGTGTTCATTGTCACAAGCTTTAAAATTTAAATGGGACTGTGTGAGAAGAAGATTTAATATGCGCGTAAAGTCCCAGAGGATAAAACAGTTTAGTAAGTGGCAAAGCTTCCAACCCTAGAAACGTTTGCTACGGCGGCTACTACGATGTCGTAGTGTCGTAGCATCGTAGCGTCGCAGCGCAGACGAGGGCATCCAGCAAATGAAAATATAGATAAAATCGAGCCCTGGCTCCCGTGTGACGTGCTCACGTAAATACTTGTAAAAGCGCTTCAAACACAATCTCACACTGCAAGACCAAGTGAAAGGTTATAACATATTATTGTTATAGTTTGAAATACACACACGTATTACGTTTAATAAACTAAAAACATTTAAACAGAACATAAGTAATGATGTGTTATGCCCATTACTAATATTCCTGTTAACTTGGCCAATTACGCTAAGTGTGCTTATGTTTGGAGTGGTTTCACCACTGTTAATACTTTAATAGTATAGGTTTTCAACTACGAGCATTAAATTAGCGGTTAGTGTATTGAGGTTATCGTTTGTAATATTAATTAGATAATAAAGAACGATTTAATCATTTCTTATCTACATATATGCTCAAATATGTTTCGTATGATACGGTTTCCAAATTCAGTTCACGGGCCGTTATTATAATTCATAACTTACAAAAATACACAAAACATAAATCAAACATCAGATCGGGAACAAATGGGCATAAACAACGTTTATATTTCACAATTCACAAGCGTTGGCTGAAAATGCTATCGTTTCGTCATAGGCTTTTCCAAACTATAATTTTTCAGCCTAACAGAATGAGATTTTAAAACACGATGTTTTAAAAAGAATTAATGCTGAATCTGACGCATACAGCTCAACAAATATGTATATTCAGTAGCTTTAATTAGCAGATTGCCGTCATTCAACTAAGTATATCATAATTGAGAATCAATAGGTGATTGCAGTTTAAGTAGGCGAGGTGTCAACGAGCGAGGAAGCGACATGGCGAGCGCGTCAGCAAACACCGCTCGAGCGCCCCGTGGCTCAAGTGTCGAGCCGAGCCCCACCGTGTGTACATTATTAATCATAATAATGGCACCTACTCCTCAACGGGCGGCTTAATTTAATTAATTAAGCAGTACTAAATATTGTAGACGTACAGCTAACCGAGGACGATGAAATGTTAACAATGTTATTGTTCTAGTGGATTAAATCCAACAGTAGCGGATGGCTCTAATATTAATTTGAATGTTTGGGTAAAATCCTCAGACAAGGTCGTTCGCGTTACGATGTATTAATTTAACGGAGCGCAAAGTTTATCCAGAGTGAGACCATGAAATTTGATTTGATGTATTCTCTAGACGGATTAATTTAAAAGTTTTGTAACCAATTTTATATCTAACTTCTCATCTCTTAATTATTAACAGTTGAAAAACTTTTGACTTGGGTATTTTTCTAGCTGATGAAAACTTGGATGTATAACATGAAGATTATTGATCAATTTGAAGTATTGTGGGAGTTAAATACTAAGTTTTACAACAAAACTGGGTATAATCAGCTAAAGACTCGAGGTACGTTCCTCGCTGAACATTTCAAGATATAAGTCTGAGACGTTAACTTTGCTCTTTAACCTTAATATTCCTACTTTTGTTTTATTAAAGGTTCCTAGAGCGTAATGTGATTTATTTGAATAATAAATTATGATGCATGTGATTTGAATAACTTGAAAACAATAAATATACATAAAGTTATAATGTTTTGTGGATGAAGAATACGGTCGTGAGCAGGATTTGAACCTGCGCCTCCCGGATAAGCTCCTGGATTATTTATCTGGGAGCCGCAGGTTCGAATCCTGCTCACGACCGTACTCTTTTTCCAAAATAAATAATAACTTTAGATTTCGCTAAGCATGCGTTAATGCTTTTTAAAGATTTATCTGTATTAATAAATATACATTAAATGTTCTACACCCGTTCTGAAAGCTATTTTATTGTCCATATTTATGGGAATTCACATTTTTCTTGCTCCTGAAATGTTAAATCAACGCCGTAAAACAATACGTAATGTTAAAATATATTTACCTATATGATAGTTATCTCAGTTTTAAAGCATTTTGGCTTATTCGGATCCAATGTCAGTCGCGCGGAATTATTTTCAAGAGTAAGCCTACTGTTTTATATGTCAACTACTGACAAATTGAACAGTAATTTTTACATATTGACCAAATGTATTATTTGTGTTAAATATCGTAACGTTCTATAAGTTTATAAGCACATTTCCGAGGTAAATAAAGGTACGGAAGTGAGCTTGAGTCGGTGCCGTGAATGCGTGACACCCCATTTATAGCGTGTATATAATTTATTAATGTGACAGATTTTTACTGTTTACGAAAAATAATACGTGTAGAATTTCCGTAACTATGAAATATTAACACGTATGCGTCATTCAATTTAAAACATCAATACGATGAATATAAATATTAAATTATGAACACCTAATTACTACAAATATATGTATAATTGATCTATGTAGTAGTGTTAATGAATAAAAAATAAAAATTGTTACTTACCAATGCTATAAGTACCCAACGTTTTTCCTCTCTCCTAATTATTGCGTGCCCAACAGGGTCCACGATGTACTATATTAGTTTACCTATCATTTATGAATACCATTAGGGATAGCAAGTAAAAGTTTGAGTTTGAATTAAAGGCTAAACTACATTGATTTAAGCGAACTATATATATTTAATACTGATAACTATATATAATAACTCTTCGATAAATCTAAGATCTTGTATATGATTCAAAGCCACACCACACTCCGAATCAAAAGTGAATAATAATTCTAAAGTTATTCACTGGTGTGACTTAAACTCGCCCTCGTAATTTTTTACAGGTATTGTTTCGAATTTTATGTTCTTCAAATCCATAGGAAGTACATAAATTCTCTTTCAAAATCGTATCTCCTTCCTAGCCAAATTGCATCTAGATCGTCGTTTGGTACAGATGTGAACAGGTTCTAAACAGAGAGACAAGCAGAGGTACTTTCTTATTTTATTTATTACGGGGACCTGCCCCGGCTTTGCACGTGTGCAATTTATACAAAAATACTATACAAATTTCCGAACTATCTTTTATAAAAATTAAAATTTCTTTCATACAAATCTTGTTCTGACAACTCCGAACACAACAAAAACACTGCCGAACTGGTCGAGCCGAGTGATGATCTTTCATACATGCGGCAAATGAATTGTATTTATGTAGGTAATGTGTATTTAGCTAAAAATCGACGAATTTGATATCAATGAACCTAGTTAATGAAGCAAGAAATTACAATATAATATATATATTTAACATGATCTAATGGGGTCAATGCGCGTTTGTTGAGATCGGTGGTTCGAGTTATGATCTCTTAGGGGACGAGCGGCAGCAAACAGCACAGATTGGCGCACATCCCACTTGCAATCTAACTACAATCAACATGGACGATATTACGCAGTAATGCATGATATACGATTTCCCACTTTCACCGTTAATTAATGTAGCGTTAAGATAAGTGATATCCAACCCTTACGAGCCACTAACGGTATTAAGTGCTCCGTGCTCATAGTTAATTTAATTCGCTAGAATAATTATTTAAATCAATGCTTAGTTACCGCGCTTTTTCGTGGTTCGAATTTAAATACAGGATTATTATTATGAATTCAACAATATTTAAATGTAAGTACCGGTACTGAAATATCCTAGTTAAATATATAGGTTACTACTAGAGACCATTTCGATCACTTCATAGCATTTGACAACGACATCTTCTATAAATCTTTTTGTTCGCTACCAAACGCGTCTACCTCAGTGATAAATTTGCAAAACGGAGTAATAAGAATCATCTTACTAATGAAAACACGTGTTACAGAGTACTGTGCGGGAGCTAAACGTCATCTTTAAACAGTGGCGTGTGTTTGCGTGTTCACAGAATAGCTTTATGTAGGATGGGCATGTTAGATAACACAAATTTGTTGTTGTGTAAACACGGTGGCGGTGAAGACGAGGCGGTGTTTCGTATGCGAGGTGCGAGACTCGTTACCGGGATGTGCGCCCGCGGGGCATTGCGACGTCTCAATTATCTCTAACTTCATTGCTCAGATTCCGTCATGAGCATAAGCTCTAACTTGTCACGAAGTATATGTGTTGCGTACAAGTCTGTTTGTGTAATTAATTTGGTTTCCCCAATGGTTGTAATTCCGCCGCTCGACATAACGCAATTTTGTTCTTCTGTAATCTAAACATTGTTCAATTAGAGCGGCTGTCGACAAATATATTAAGATTAGTGCTGCTTCCGTGAAACTACGGCGGAATACGAGTAAGTGGAATGGAAAATAACAAACATAAATAAATCGTTTTAGGAATTCGTATCTTTAAATTTATTACATACCTATAAAGGTAGTTCGTCAGATTATTGTTGTCACTCCGTCCGTCTATCTATGTGTCACAATCGAGACATATTTTCAGTTATTTTGTTAATTCACCTTCTGAATGAGTATACTTTTTATGATCAATGAGCACAAATAATGCTCTCTGTATTTAAACAATACATACATTTCGTTTGTTAATTTCCTGCTTATACGCGGTTGTTTGTCGCGTGTCAGTTGAAATACTAACAATTAATTCTTACTGCTCTTTTATTTCAAAATGCAAATAAATATCCCAAAAGATTTTAACTAGAAAGAACAAAACGTCAAATTACGTGGATAAATGAGAGCTTGGGTGGCTGAATTGAAATAATATGTTTCTCCGATACCATTTCCCGAGAACACATTGTCTTCCATTCTAATTCAGTGTTTGGTTTTACTCGTTTCATAATTCAAAGTATGAATAATTGAACCTGTTGTTTCCAAGTCTATTTCAAGCGCCTGAAATTAGCTAAAACCACTAGAATTTTAATTAGATGTAGTCTACACTGTTCCTATATTTTACATTTCTTGGGTTAAATTTACGAAAAATTATAAATAGTTACAAAAACAACAAATCATTAAACCATAAGTTATGTTGTTACTATAACTTTCAACTCAACTTAGTCCGGAGCATGTTTAGCCTGATTGGAAAGTCGAGTTGATGCGATTAAAAGTTTATTGAATAACGTAGCTAACAACGTTTCCACCAGCTGCAACGACGCGGTTTCGCTAGAACTTGGACTTACAGTTTGACCTTATATCAATTACCCAGTAATGGCGAGAGCCGTTAACATTCTTATCAAGAACCAAGTATTTCTTATGTCGGTAACAGCATATCACAACTTTTAACCACCAAGTTTTGTAAGGAAACTTTACATAATAGGTACAGAGTGTTGTTTATTTTGCATAACCGATTTCAACGTTGCACTCATAAACACAGCACATGTACTACATCAAAACAAAAACATTCAATCAGGGCGCGGTGCGATGTGTTCATTCGGAAACGCTCGGCTAACGAGCGTGGGACGCGTGCGTACTCCTACAATAATGAAGCAGAAGTAATTTCTTAATAATTGTTGGTGAGAAAGAGCCGAGGAAGTTGTCGGAAGCGAGACTTCAAAGAAATTAATGAGTGTTAGGAACTCGCGACGTGCTACCGCCGACTTGATCAGTTTGGACGCCAGCCGGAACAAAGTTGCCGCAAGAGCCTTAAGAAATTTCCTGCTAATTGCAGACGGACCTCAATAGCTATTTCAAATGCCTTATCAAACGATTCAAATTTTATTCAAAACACCGAATAAATTTTCCCGTCACTTGGGGCTTTACTATCTGAACTTATGAATTATTTAACACAATTATTGTGACTGGGACTTCGTTTTAAGTAAATTTCATAAAGCCACAAACAATAAGGTTATTTAGTAAATAAACAGACAGACGTATATCTTGGTTTTTGCTGTACACGTCATGTAATTAATACAATACAACTTTTTTTCAATATATATACATTATGATTGTATTATCAAAGTACATGTTGTCTAATATATAAAAATCTCGTGTTTTGTTATCGAACTCCTCCGAAACGGCTTGATCGACTTTTATGTTCTTTTTTGTGTATATTTGGTAGGTCTAAGAATAGGTCGTAGGCTATTTTATACCCCTAGGTGATAAGGGTGAACCTATCCAGAAGATGTATACGGCAGAACAACGTTTGCGTGAGTGAGGTGCTATCCTCTGCGCTAGGTTGCAGAGCAACCTGTATTTGTTTCAGATTAAAATCATCATCACTTTATATACATGCGTGAGTGGGCATCCTTAGAATTCCTTACCTGTAATGATAACATTAACATAGCATCACGACTGAATCCCCGAAAGGTTAGACATATGAATACTGTTGTTACATACGTACACCGATACTTCACTGATCCAGTTATTAAGTCCCATGTAAATATGCAGTTAGCATATTCGCAACACCCGAGCATAATTCAAAGCTCCGGGCTGATACTGAGATTTTTCTAACAGAAAAACCAAATAACACTTTTCCAGATCCGGGAATGGATCCTAGGGTCTCTTGTTCAACAGTCACGCTTGCGACTAGCAAATGGCAATGAGGCAGTTAAGTAGAATTACCAATAAAATCTCCCTTTTTCAAAATACTAAGTACCTAAACTGGCACTTGTTTCATACTTCTTGATTAATATCTATTTACTTTTTATTCTTGTTCCAAGCTGAGACTTGAAACGATTATTATACGCCTACATCAATAAATGATATTAGCTGTTGCCTCAGTCATTAGCAGACACAATAGATTTTTATTGTTATAACGTACAGATATGTACGTTGCTGAGCCGAAAGGTTTGAAAATAAAGGTTATTAATTTTCCTTCACAATAATTCTCAAATATAAAAATTCTCTTCATTAAGCAAGAACGGAACTGACTTACAAATTCTGTATGTAACGTTGGCGCCGGATCAAAAGCCATTATACAATAATATTTCAAGTTACATTATCTAAATTGATCGTGTTGTACAACATTGTTTACATTAAAACAATTTAAGTAGTTCTTGTGAATGCAAAGTCCACTTTTCTCGATATCCAGTTTATTTATTTATTATACATATCTAATAATATTATTTATTTATCCATTTGTCTCATTCGCTAGATTTATGTATTTTTTAAGGTTAGATTTGGTTGCTATCGATTATTCTGACACTGTTATTTTTGTCGTTTATTATTAAATAACTTTGATTTATTCCGTATTGCGGCAACACCGACGGTTTTACCCGTGTAGCGCCCGATTATATTTATTAATTACACACCAAATATTATTATAACATGGCGGACGGAGGGTGTTTTATATTACATTAATAAACATAAAACTGGTTTTTAAACACACTTCCTAAATATAAATAATGTAAAGTTATTATATTTAATGGAAAAAAACCTATCACCTGTAAAGGGACTGAATAGATAGCAATGACGTCGCCGAAAGACGTGTTAAAATATGGATGAATAATTCGCGATGATGAGCAGAGATCGAGAGATTAGTGGTCAGAGCGCCTGGAGTATATATCCGGGTGGCGCAGGTTCGAATCCTGCTCGCGACCGAATTCTTTTTCCATTTAATATATTAACTTTAGATTACGTTAAGCATGCGTTAATGCTTTTCAAAGATTTATCTTGAATTATGAATAATGTCCTAAAAACGCTCTTCCTTTTTTGTTTTAGTATTCTTGCACAAAAACAAAGAGCCTTGCGTACTTCCTGTTGCTTGCGGAATAAGCTGATTCCTCTTGCATTATAACTTTTGCAACTACGTCGGGTTTAGTTACTCATGTAAACCGAATTCATAGTTTCGTTTTAAAATACGAGCTACGGAAAATGTTTAAGTTAAAAATATGTAAACTAGTTTCGTGTAAATAACACATGCATTAATGTATGGAGTACAAAATAATGCGTTTTAGTGTTTAAGAATAATGTAATCCAGATAGATACGTTGAAAACGTACTTGTGAAACTGAATATTTAATAAAAACAATCGACAACTTAAATAAAACACGTTGTTACCGATTTCTACGAAAGCATACAATTTTATTGTTGCATAAATTTCTGTTCTTCGATTTTAATAGACATAGGTACAGTTGATTCTTGATTATTTTAAAGTACGTATGTTGTTACATGAATATAAATGCGAACAATTCTAGAACAATGGCGGCTGTCTTTTTGTCTTGACATCAGTCCCACCTTTACAAAGCACATGGCAACAGAGATCCTATTAAAAGGATTTTATTCTATTGTTGCGTAGTCCATCCCCTCGTTGTTATTACTCTGAAATTATTTGTTCGTAAACAAGCTCAGTGTTCAAATATTTATACAAATATCTTCTACAATAATTTACTGTTTGAGATTTTATGTGTATTGTATTGTCTTACATTGTTTCTGTCTATTTCTTGAAAGCACAGTGGTCTACTAGATTTACCTACTTTTCATAAAAAGTTCTAAGTCTAGTTACGCATGAAAATAGATGTATAATTAGGGGCCACCGCAGAGGCTATTTCGTACAGAGAAAGGGCGAGAATTATTCACTACTCTTGTTCGCTGCGTGTACTAGTGTAGGTAGTTTCAGATTGTCGAATCTAAGTATACTTAGGATTTTCTAACAAAGTCATTTCGCGCTTCTAGTAATATAAAAAGTCATGACCAAAGAAATACTGATCTATTTTTCATTCGAATTAATGAATGCGTAGCGAAGTCTAAAGATATATTTTTTCCGTGGACGGGACTTGAACTGGCACTTACGGGATTGTAGCAATTTAATTTTTTTATCCCCAAAAACAAAAATAGAACTTAAAACGTTAATACTCACTTAACAATTACTTTTGAACTCGCAATCAGATGGGGCTCTGTTACTTTGGAGGTATACCTACGAATCACCAGGACCGTAAAAACTTGATATTCGCCACGAATTCAATCCAAAGAAGCGGGTCAGGATAAAAGTAGTTTTCCACATTCCAATAGCTCTTGATACGTCAGCATCTCTACGATGCATACAGCTATAAGGTATTGGATCTATATATTGCAGTAGTGTATGAATAGACAGGATCGGCTGCACCAAAAACATTGGCTTGAAACTATTGTTTTAAAATTATTAAACCTAAATAAGCTCTAAGATCCGTAAAAAACTTGTATTCATTTGTTTTCCCTTTGTAGCCATCTTAATTAAACAAAACCTACCTTGAGAATCAAATTGATACCGAGAGAACGCACTAAAGTTAATTAATTACCATCGGCTTACGAGAACGTAGTGACCTCAGTAAAATCCATTTTAAGCTGTAACAAGAACGCGCATAAAACTTTCAATCACGCATGAGCAGAGCATGTGAGGGAGTGGCTACAGTGTGCAGGTCCATTAAGGCAGCATACAAACTGCCCTCGGCGGGGCAATGCTGTGATTAACGTAATGCGATTGCGGCCGGCCCGGCTGTGCCGCTTCAGGCCGCTATGATTTCAAGCACGTGCTATTGATTATTGTCGCTACAACAGAAACAAACGTAATGCCTAATTGGTGGATGTGGCTTTGTTGATCATTTTAGATGTAATTAGTCATACCTACATACTAACTATAGGATGTAAGCGATAATAATAATACAAATAGACAGAAATAATGCTACGGTAGCCGAAAGTTGATTGTAGAGGGTGAAATACACATTGCAACATATACACAAAATGAACATTGATAATATAATTATTCCGTTAGCGAAGCAGACACAAGTACAAAATAGTACTATCGCGTCGTATCAAAATAAATAAAAAATATTATAGAGTATCATGACAATACTTTATTTAATTACAATCTAGCCTAAACTAGGCTAATGAGTAATATAATTTAAACCTAAATTGCGACGTTATCATAATAGGTATTAAGAATACGTCCAATAACTATTCTTAGTTTCTAATATTATAATTACGAAAAAAAAACATGTGTTCTTAGTCAGCACTTATCTTATATCTTATATTTTTTGACTGTCACAATTCACTACACTAATTCATGTGATTTGGTCCGTTTGAGTCTTCTTACTATGTCCGTGTGGTCGAGGAGCTGAATGGCCTCAACATTCACGTGCTGGTGAAGTCTTTGTTCGTGAGCTTCTGCGTATTTCTTAATAATTGTGGCTACGCCGTCCAGGGAGCGTTGAGAATACCCTGAGTACTTTGTTTTGAAATCGCTGGATGATTTCTGTATTGGTTGTTTAGTACAGCCAGAGTATCATAATTGATTCACAGGACAATAAAATGCTTAATATTTCACATAACGTCTATAATAAAAGGTGATTCAGATCGCCATCACTTGGCTTGGCATAAAATTTAACTGTGTTGTACTTAAGTTAACAAAGATATGTTTGTTCATAATTTACCTACAAAATACCGTTTATAATGAAGCGATATGATTCACGGCGTCATATAAATACGAACATTACGAGAAATTGAGATATTAAGCTACATTCCAATATTCCGCGTGATTTATATTTCTAATAAATAAAATTACGGCCTCGTTGTTCTAGTGATCGTAAGCGCGGCTGCTGAGCGTGAGGTCCTGCTTTTGATTCCCACGTCGGGCAAAGTGTTATCGGTTTCTTTTTTTAATAACTAAAATAATTAAATTTGTTATGAAATAAATACCAATGTTCATTACCTGGTTTCAAATAATCCTTTAATCAGCTCTTACAACACTTACGGGAGAGATGTGGGCGTCATAATCTTAACGACACCGCATGATAGGCCTAATAAGAATTTCATTACAGTCACGTCCTTGCAATACCTCTGAATCTCTTTCCTATACAAACAAACTGACTTTATACATTCATAGTTAATAATAATCATAATTTGTTCTCGCTAAACTGTTATAATTCTAAAATGTATTAAGTCGTTTACAACTCAGATAAATAAGTTACTGTTGTACATAACTCTGATCTAAAGTTATCATTACCTATACGAGTATAATAAGAACCATGTCACAATAAATTGGCCGGCGTTTAGATTTTACGAGTACTTCACTCGAATTATACTGGACACAATTTGTTAAAGCTTTCAAAACACAACGTTCAATTTAGAATTTATGAAATCCTATTACGCGAGTCGATAAATGCTTTTCATGCTTGCATTCAGTGCTGTTTCATGTACCCACTATAGATCTTTAAATTTTGTTATAAAGCAATATTGTCTCGAGTAACTCG
Source organism: Xylocampa areola (assembly GCA_935421205.1). Taxonomy (NCBI): domain Eukaryota; kingdom Metazoa; phylum Arthropoda; class Insecta; order Lepidoptera; family Noctuidae; genus Xylocampa; species Xylocampa areola. The sequence goes on from OW285204.1 coordinate 9,696,969, forward strand.
ACCACGCGCTAACACGTCTTTCCGATAGTAAATGGAATAAGTAAGCACACGAGCGAGATTTCCCCGTCTCAGAAACTAAAGCAAAACTTAATGCTGCAAGCTAAAACTGCAGACGGAAATGCACTCGCAGCCAACTCCAAACAAGAATGTTATTAACAAATTAATAATGAGACTTGCGCACAAATTTTGCGTGTCAGCATACTAAATGTCTACTTGTACATAGTTAGTGAGACCTGAAATGTTGCTCTAAATGTTACTTAATAATTACTTCGCTTTCCCCGGACTTTGCTAACGAACCCTCGTGAAATGGGGAAAAAGGTTTTCATTTCTTTTTGCTCTGGCCATCATGGAGTTGATGGCGTGTCTATGATTGATTTAGGTATGATAGCTTCTATACACACGTTAGATATTCTTCGTCCACGACCCATCCAAGTAATTAATAATGCATCAGAGGGTAACCAATATCGGTCACTTTGTACAGAACCGTATTTAAATTCTGTTAAAAATCCCTGGTACCTACGCTTTGAACTCGTTTTTAGACATAAACTCATATTAGGCGCCTTTAATAATAGGAGCAGTATGAGTTACTATTAGGGAATTAAATGCTTTACTTACATGAAATATGAATTCAAAGTCAAATGTTTCGCTTGGCAAAATCCCAATGAAATTTGAAAATTTTACGGTGTGTGTGTCGCAGGTACGACTTTCTAATGAAACAAAATAAATAATATTTATTTTATCTACAGATAATTATTCTGGGTCTAGGTGGGTAAGCATCAAAAAACTTATGTTTTTATTGCGTTGACTTACGAACCTGATTACTTGAGCTCCAAGGGATCGTAGTCCATATCGTATCCTACGTATTTGATATTAAATTCATCTTGATACTTTCACGCGTTCCTGAGAAAATGTGTCTTGACAGACTAACAGATGGCTTTTTTTCTTTTTTTAAGGAACGAAACCCTAAAATGTAAAATAAAGTATTATTAAATAAAAAATCAAAAAACACGCCTGCCATGTGTGTTTCTTTTTTCACCTCTTTTTTCTACCAATGCCTGATGACCTTAATCTTATTTTTTAATCTTACTAACCTCTGTTACTCGGATTAATGTAAGGATTCTATCGATACTCCATACATCTAAATCCGTATAGGAGTTTAGAAGTTACGGTATAATAAAAAAAACTTACAAACATACACGAACCTTAAAAACATCACACTACTTTTCGGACAGTCGTGTAAAAAAAACATATTGTATGTATACGTACCTTTTTGACAGGATTTAGCACATAGGAAAAAAAACTAGTTGAAGTTAAAAATATTAACGAGACCAGCCACAGGGCGTTCTATAATAACAAGACCTTTCATTACTTTCTTTATAACATTAGGTAAATGCTCGTAATTGCTACATTCTTAAGACTAATAATACAACGGTAAGTATTGTTATTAGTTCCAAAATCTTTTGTGTCTATGTTCATAATTCACGTTCCAGAAACCTTATTATATTAACATTACACAGCCTTTAGGTGATCTTCTTTGTAATTATAAACTGGTTAGTGTAATGAACAGAAACTCGAACGCCGTAACAAGGAAATAGAATTTCGTCAAAGAAACGTCCGAAGTCTCTACCAGACCTCTAGGAAAATTAATGATTATTGGTTGGAGGAGAGAAAAGCGGCGGTGGCGGTCGTGCACGAGCCTGGACTTGAGCAAACGTCCGCTGCCAGGCAGCGGACTGGCCAGCTAGGATATCAGACAGCTTTTTTATAAATGTCATAAAGTTTCTTGACAAATGTTGCCTAAGGCCGTTATTCCACTATCATATTTATACGATACTTCTATGGTTCAAAGAAATGTGACAAATATAGGACAGTATATGCGATTCATATTTTCGATGATCCTATCCTGATCTATGATCCTTTTTGATATCATGCCTGTTACATAAGTTGATATCAAGTTCTAAAATCAAAAGGCGAAATTTTAAACTTTATCTTGCAATATGTTTGATATGGTTTTCTAGTTTCCATTCATAATTCAATGGAATAATTTGTATGAATGGAATGCCATTCATACAAATTATTCCATTTAACGACGTGTTCTCGTTAAATGGAATAATTTGTATCATCGTGCTTTCCACCCAAACACGTCATTATTTTTTCTATTATTTTTTAATGCTTGATGTTCTATTTTGATAATACTATGTTATTAATTTTGCGGGTATATGAATAGAATACACAAGCATGTCGTTCTCCATTTCGAAGGTTTTATAATACAGGGCATATGATAACAGATATGTCATTATGTCCCTGATAAAAATATCATAGTGAAATAGTGACCTAAGAGATATAAATGTGATGCAGAGGTAACCGGCTTTACTAAATGCTTATTAGCCATAAAGATACCCTATATGTAGATTAAAAGCAAAGACAGTTAAAAAAGTATACGATGACAGTGACGTGCTAGAATACTTTGAAAATTATTGTTTTTAATTACATACCTTTTCCTATAAAGAACACTCAGGAACATTAATACTAACAAGAATACAGCTGCTTATTTGGTTTTTCTCAGTTCTCAAAATAAATTTATTCCAAAACTATCAAGAAAATCATTTGAAATCTCCGACGTAGTATAGTAAAATACAAAATTATCAAGCTACTGTTAAGAGCTTTTTGACAATTTTTGTCCAATCTTTTTGTCCAAGCTTCGCTCAAAAGCTATAGGACAGGAATTTTAATAAGACTAATTGCTACAGTGCTTAAAAGCTTCAAAACTAAATGGAATATAATATTTAAATATAAGCTTGTTATTTCGGTAGAAGACTGAACAATAAACATTTGCATTCATCTCGAATTCCTAACCAGGATGATGCCACTGAGCTGGTTCCGCTATGACGTGTTGTCATTTTTTCTATAGATTTGATGAATTGTGCCGACGTTATACCGTTGACATCAGACGTCAAACCTTTAGAAACCGATACCGAAACCGCATTGTAGCGTAAATAAAAATTGTCCGTGTAATACAACTAGCTCAAAAATTTAAATACTGTTTTTTAGGTATAGGTCTCGTGCAAATAATTGTATGACCTCAAAAAAATAACTATTATTTTGACATTACAAAAATGCACTTCAATTTTATTTATTTGTATTGATTACTCTTTATTACGAAAGACTTTCATAGAAGATATTTAAATTAAACTGGTTTGCGTCCTTAGCTGTTAGTATTTCAATTGTGTACTGCTGGCCAGTTCTCTACTAACCCGCCAGTTCGTTACCTAACCCTCTTTTACCTAGTCAACACATTATGATCATCTTTTACGTTTCAGATGTCTTTAGATTACGCTGACCACTTCCCATCTGGTAGATTCATGTGATAAATGCACAAAAACTATAAAAACACGCTTAGTTTCCTATAACTGTCTCCCAGCTTCATCATCAGGTGAAATGAACAGCATTTGTTAAGACAATTTAAATGAGCCCATCCTCGGTGGTTTTACTATTCCAATGGTGGTTCACTGTTCCAGGGTTGTTATCGATTATTTAAATATTAGCAAAGTTTTAAATAGATACGACTAAAACATAAAAAAATATTAATTAATAAATTAAAACAATCGCCTGTGTTTTTTTTTCATACCATTTTGTAACGTAGCTACTATATTGCTATATTTATGTTACTAGTTTTAGCTTATGTTACTCGGGAAAGTGTAAGGACGACCCCCATACCTCTAGAGCGGTTCAGACGTTTAGAAGTTATGGTGAAATAAAGAAACACAAACATACATACTTTTAACAAACCCACACCATATTAACTTAAGCAGAAATCAGGCAGAAAAAAAAACACAGGTACACGTTTTTTGTTCTATAAATATATATGTTTTTTGTTCTTCCACGCTTTAGCGTCGTGTCGGCCTACTGCCAAGTATCTCCTCTGTCTGTTTTAAAACTTTGTTCGTTCATTAGCTATCGTACAGCCTCCTTCATTCGTATCGTATAGCAAGTTTCCGATTCAATCGATCGATTGTCGGGAGCTCTTTCTGTTAGCAAACCAAGATGTTGCTTTTCAACTAACTGAAATAATCTCTTAGTGGACTCTCGCGATGCCCCAGAGATTATACTGAGTTACCTATTCTTAGCTCAAAAAAATTCGCGTATAATATTTTTCTACAATAAATTGTACCTGACTCAATGGATGAATTGAATTGTAACCAGGGGGCTAGTCTTGAAATTAATACCAATTCCAATCCAATTCCAATATTAAATCAGGGCCATATTTTTTTTTATGTTATAATATATTTACCTACATCATATTTATCTTAGTTTTAAAGCGTGTCGGCTTATTTGATTACCGATTCTGTAATTATTTCTAAGACTTTTTGCATTTTAAAGTATGAACTGACATAATTATTTCCAATGTCAATTGAACTTATTTTTTAAGAGTAAGCCTACAGGAAGCTTTTATTCAGTGTTATAAGAGTGATTAATAAAAGGTCTGATATCTTTTATTAAAATTTAATGAAACGAAGAAACGTGACAGTCATCTTAAGAATAGTTTTAGATTTTGGATACTATGCCAATTAGATACCTTCTCATTAATTTTGTATTTGATTCCTATTATAATCTATAAAAATCCGCCTAATCACCTTTAATCCGGCCGTATTCCACGAAAGCATTTTAATCAAAACATTTTAATAATTAGCTATAAGTCAAATCATGTTAAGGGCGATTTTGTTCTCACTCTAAAAGAACTACTTAGCAATGTAACGTTTTACCTTTACTCAGTGATTTTACACAAAATTAAAATTATCATATGCCTTTTATGCAAAGCGCAATCGCATTCATGTAAAACGTTTATGTGTTACAGCACGACTTCATACAATATAACCTATCAAAATCCACTACCAAAATACATATTTTGGTATTCAAAATGTCCACCAAATCACCCATAAATCAGGTTCATACTATAGTTAAAAGTTCCGTTAACATTTCTGTATGCCATTCCGTGTATTTTATACGGAGTGTAATATCGCTATGAGTCTAAGCATGTTCACAATTCATTACATTGTTCACGCCGCGCCGCTCGGCAGTAGGTACCGGCGGCGGCGAGCTATTCCGCTGAGCCGAGCTGTTTCCCCACCCCGCCCGCTTAATTGGGAACGCTTTACAACTCCTATCCAATGCCCTGGGTTAGCTTTCAATTTAGATGTTCACTTGTAAACGCCACTTCACTTTAATACTTGATGGTAATGTTAATTTACGGTTTAATTACCGTGTATTCAAGGGAACTTCATCGTGATTAATCAAATTGTGTCATTTTATAGGTGCTTTTATGGGACTTTTATATATATGAAAAGCAACTATTTGTCAAACTCATGTGTGTGTCAATGGATATGTTATCCAAAATTGACTACATTAGCCATCTCAGAACATGCCAACGTCAAATATCTTATAAGCAGAATTTAAATCGCTGTAGCTTTGTAGCTGATAGCAGCTTAGATCATCATTTATGTAGCATAGTTGCTTAATGCTAGTTTATCTTATGCTATGTGTTTTTATTTTGTCGGTAGGTTATTATAAACCATATTATGTTCCAACACATCATTAACAACTTGACATGTTTATTTTGTAAAAGGATTATGATATTATTTTACTTTTCGATTATTTAATAAACAGGTTCCTTAGTTCATAATAACAAAAGAGCAGTGATTACCTAACCGACTTATTTTACGATAGAGCTCAAACTCGCCCACACACTTTTTAACCCCAGATCCTTTGATCTCTCGCTCGGCTCGTACTGTTTTAAGATTATAAACACTATACTCACAATTTAAATATATAAAATGTTTACTTTATTTTCTATGGTTAATAATTTCCATGTGAAACACAAGACGTCTATGACGATTGTAAAATTATTGTGGGTCTCGTGATTGCCTATTATATTACTGCCCCTCATATTATTGTAATTTATCTAAGAAATTTAAACATTTTAAAGGTCACCTATCTCCAGCTTAATTGTGGCAATGTAGCTTAATATTATCGCGTAAGTAAACGATCACGAATAGGTAACATAGTATATCAAATAAATATTGCTCCATTCATTCTTTAAAAGAGACAACGTTTAATTAAAATATATCGTACTAATAAATAATAAAACGTGAGCTTGTTTAGCTTTTGAGAGCACAGAACAACCTGAACAGTTTGCTTAACTTATTTGATCTGCAGAGGTCTGAACTGCAAACACATGTTTTGCAATTTCTGGCTTTGGGACATTTTCATGTGAATTCAACGTTTCGTTTATAATATATATACGTAAAATTTCTCTCATAAATTGTATCTGCTTGTAAAATATTTACGTTGCGTCAATAAATGCTGATGTTTCATGTTAAAGTAAATATAATTTTATATTTATTTTGTGCGTTATCAAGTTTGGTAAACTTGATTGTTATTGCACTAGTGCTTATTAACTTTTACGAACCAAACATTCACATTATCAAAAAGATAAAAATATTTTTAATTAATATTGTCAATCCATAAAACATTTACTTATTTATTTCAAATATCATAATAATACTACTCCCGACCGTATTTCGGCCACGGCGGCCTATTTCACACGGAGATTAGCCAAGTACGTAGGAGATATTATAGTGCACAAGTGTATGCGCAAACACAGGTTCACCCCCTCTTCCTTCACTCTCATATTCCGATGGGACGGCAATCCGACACGACCGGAGAGAGATCAGGCGCTGGACCGACGGCTTTACGTGCTCTCGGAGGCACGGGGGTATCACACCACCAACTTCCTGACTCCGGGCTGCTACTGAGAATTTCCTAACAGAAACAGATTCCAATAACTCTTTGCCCGACCTGGGAATCGAACCCAGGACCTCAAGCCCAGCAGCCGCGCTTGCGACCGCTAGACCAACGAGGCAGTCTAAATATCATAAATACCCAAGCGAAACTGTTTACATATTTAATTAATTATGACGCGTGAATCAACAAAAGCGTACGCAAAACTAATTTCTCAATTAATTTCCCTTTTATTTGTAATTAGGTCACGCGAAACCACGCAAATATGTTTCAAAACGTATAAAAGCATACATGCCAGTAAAATTATTCAGGTAATTACATTTTTTAAAGTACAACTTTAACCGGTGAAAAAACTAATTGCAAGCGTCCGTTACTTGAAATGCTACGAGCGACATTTTGAATGGGAGCCGCTAAAACAATCTGCAATAAGCGGTCGTTGTGGTTTGCTGTGGTCGACAAAACAAAGCATTGTTTTGTTGCCGTGTCGCATTGTCGCCCGCGACACTCACGTGGTCACCACAAAATGCCACTTAATGTAAAGAACCCTTTATTGTCACATTTATTTTGATTCTACTGTAGTAGACAGATGTCGCCTGCAAGATGTTTATTTTGGACCTAGATTATACGATGTTATATTAATGCCTTTATTATACTAACACTAGGTTCTATCCAGCACTTCAGCAGTACTATTTATGCCTCAACACTTGGGTTGCTGCCGGTATTATTTTTGTTTCAGCCAAATTTAACTCATTCTCTTTTTGGTATTGTATACATTGAATATACCTGTATATGAGTTCCGCAACACAATAACGGTTCCCTCAAAAATCCGCCACGGGAAAAATATAGCAACGAAGTATCTCCAACATTCATATAATTACATTTTGAGATAAAATATTTGTACCCTCTGACTCACCCACGTACAAATACGTAGTTCATAACAATAAAAATCTATTGTGTCTGCTAATGATCGAGCTAATGAGTTAAATATTTGTGTCTGTTTAACTTTAATATTATATTAGACGTGTTGTCTTTTGATTCGAAATTCAATAAATTCATAAGAAAATGTTTTGATTTAATACACTAATGCTACGGTAATTAAAGTTAAGATCAAAAATAATTATTGGCCCAAATATATTTCATATTGGTTCCCAGTTAAAGCTTAAGTATACATAGGTATGTTTTATTTTTACCTTAAGAAAGAAAGAAAGAAAGAAAAAGCTTTTATTCCCCTCAAATGGGTACACAGTAAAGAAGAAATAGATTAAGAATTATAGACATTACATATAAAATTTTCAACCTGTAGAAACAGTATTTTTGATAAATTATAAATATAAGATAAACAATAACAATTGTGATGCACTTAGAGCAGGACAAAACACAAATAGATAACTAGTTTAAAATTAAAATATTTAAAACAGAAAATGCTTTAATAAGTCTATGTCTACAAAATTGAAAGCTGGCAACTTTTTTGCAAGCGGCCAACTGCCAACCTAACAACAAAAAGCAAAAAACAGGAAGGAAAATATACAGCAGAGGTGACAACTTCAAGAATTTAACTTGGAAGATGGAAATATTGGAAATAAAGTTTTAATGCTCTCAGCTCAGTTAATTATAAATAATTTATGATACTCAAGACTAATATTACAAATATAAGTGTGTCCCATTCAAGTGGGAAGCGCTCAGCATAATGCTGCAGATTCCCACAGAAACCTACAGCGCTGATTTTCAGCGCTAACCTTTGTGACGCAATGGCGCCTATCACAGGCAAAGGAAAAACAAAGTTAAATAAAAATGAAACAAGACAACTGCCACAGTGGTGCGTATTTACTGTTTTATGTGTAATTGGTGTATATATATGTAATAAGGAAAGACTATGTGTAGTAGCTTTATTCTATGATAATATCCAGCTTATCTATTTATATGTTAGGATTATTGGGAACCTTCTAAAATAAACCCGATTTCGGAGGGATGATTTAGACAGTAATAATACTATAAAATAGCAGGAACATTATTGTAACAAAATAATTGAAAATGCAGGTATAAAGCCAACACAGGTGATAAAATGATAAGGGAGATTCCAAGTAAAGACGAAGCCACTCCTGGCTAGAAGCTGGTCAGAGGGTCTTAGGGCTAGAAATCCTGTAATACTGCGATGAGGACTACATGCATATAGAGGGAGCACATGCACTAGCCGCTGTTTGCTAATACAAGCTGTTGGAGATCTACATCTCATGCTCACCGGCCATAACCTCGTTGTTGTCGATGTTATTTATATTTATAACATTTATTAATATATCAGTTTAGTTTTGACTATGAGAGGAAATAATAAAATAAAATAAAATATAAGTATAATAAAAACATATTATAATCGTATTACGTAATAGATAGTTGAGCTTTAATGTAGTATTTTTTTAGATGAGTTAAAAAACTTTTCTTTGATTTTAGGCTGTGGATTGGTGGTGGCAGATCATTCCAACAGTGCGTTGCGGCATATTTGAAGCTCCCTCTGAATGCTGCAGTCCTGTGTTTGGGCATAGCTAGAGAATTTGTCATGGATCTTATGCAGTACTTGGATTGATTTTGTCTCCATACCAGTTTTTCATAGAGGTATTTAGGTTTATTGGTTGTTACTATCCCGAATAATAAACCAGCTAAGTGTAGCCGCCTCCTTGCAGCCATTTTCAATATGTTTAGTTGATTCAAATACGGTGTGACATGGTTCCTTCTTGGGATATTGATGCAGAATCGTCCGCAGGCATTTTGAATCCGCTGGATCAGTTTTTCAGTTCTTGATAACAAGTATGGACCATAAACTGTATCACAGTAGTTCAGTTTGGACAGGATTAGACTGTCCATTAGCTGTTTTCTCAGTGGTATGCTAAGATGGTCTCGTATCACATATAAGACTTTCAGCCTGTAGAAACAGTTTCTGAGTGCTTGGTTAATATGAGCTTCAAAACGTAGTTCAGGATCCATGGTCAGACCCAGATTGCAGGCTTGTTCAACCCTATCTATTTTACTATCACCAATCATTAACTCGGGATTATATGACAGTATGGTACTGATTTGATTTTTGCTTCCCAACACCATAAACTTAGATTTAAGTGGGTTTAATACAAGAGAGTTGTTCTCAGACCATCTGACCACTCTTTGGAGGTCTACATTGAACTTTTGCACTGCAGACAGAGTATCATTTGTTGGGAATGACATGTACATCTGAATATCATCTGCGTACATATGAAATTTACAATTAATGAAAGACTTAGTGATGTCTGCACTGTAAAGGATGTACAGAAGAGGTCCAAGAATCGATCCCTGAGGTATGCCTCTTACCATGGCCTGGGGAGAGGAAAATTTGGAAGAACCGTCATCTCTACGTATTTCCACTTGTTGTGATCTATGAGATAGGTAGCTATAAAACCACTGTATTGTTTCTGTAGTGAAACCATAGTACGCTAACTTAGAGAGAAGTAAGGTGGAATCTATTGAATCGAAGGCCCTAGAGTAATCGAGCAAGGCCAGGATCGTACCCTCTCCTCTGTCACGCGCTTCCAGAATATTCCCTACAACATCGGAGAGTGCTGTAGCTGTACCCCGTCCCTTCCTAAAACCATGAAAATATCAATGGGGTGACCTTAATTATAACAGCATATTTTTTGTATGTTTTTATCGGGTTTTGATATCTGGACAATTGATGATTGTCATCCAGCAGGTATAGTTTGAACATTTTATTAGTCTAATAAAATAAATACTAAAACTTATATTAGGTTAAGCATAGCTACTCAACATTTTACGAAACATTAAAAACACATACAAGTAATCTAAATAAGAATACTTCAACAAAATTTACCTAAAAGGCGAGCTTCTAAAACAAGTAATTTAATCTCCGTATGAAGTAGAGTATCCACTGAAACGCCTTTTTGAATGTGTAAACATTTACACAAATTGGTGATCTAATGGAATTTCAGATTGATTGGGTGGAATATTTTATGTAACTGCTGCGAGTAGATCAGGATACCTTTTCATTCCAAAACACACCTTAGAATTTGGATTTAATTATGTATGAGTGCGACTGGTGTACTACGACTTCCCAATGGCAGAAATTAACCTACTTTCTTTCATTAGTCGCAACTTATTAGGTCGCAGAGAAACCTGTCAACCGAAAGGCTCAAGGAAACCTATTAAAAGATTTTCGATACAAAATAACGTTCTTGAAAAACTGAAATGTGAATATTATTTATCTTATAAGTGATTTCTATTGGTCGCCTAGTTCAACAGTACAGTTAAAGCGGTTTAATATTAAGATTCCAAGGCAATTTCAAGTTTAAACATAATATAACATAACATAGAATCACGCCTGTATTCCTCGAAGGGGTAGGCAGAGGTGTACACAGTTGTACACCCACATTTCTCCAATGCTGTTATTAAGTCCCACGTAATAGGTGGTGAGCCTATTGCCATCTACCGGGAACAATTCCAAACTCCGGGCTGCTACTAAGAATTTTCTAATAGAAAATCTCATTAACACTTTGCCTGACCCGGACTGGAACCCTCGACCTCATGCTCAGCAGACGCGCTTGGGACCACTAGAACAACGAGGCAGTCTTAATTTCAAGTTTAATTTTTGAAATATATCAACATGAATGATTTGGAAACCTCTACCTATAGGTACCTGTTTAAAAAACTGTTTGAAACGATGACTTTCCTCAATAATTCCTTATGCCAAAAGAGGCTCGGGTACGTGCTATAAGGTTTGAATTACCCCATTGATATTTTCAATGGGAAATAACCTAGTTTCGGGAATAACAGGCACATAACAATGTCTTATATTGATGGGGTGCAATATGGTAGCAAAGTATTTTCCCTAAAGCTTTAACAGGCTATGTGCGATGGCCGGTGAAAAGAATGTTTTATTACCTCCACTCATAGGTAAGTAAATATGTGCTCAAAGTATTAAGAGAGAACTTGAGTGAAACTTTTTTAATTCAAGCGAAGACAATAAACCTACGAAGTTGGCCGTAGCTTGCTCGGAATCAGTGCTGCACGCCGCTCTTCAAAACATTATTTAAAAACTACTGCAATTTCATAATAATTGCGTTTCTCTGAAATATATTTCTTTCCCCTATTTTTTTAATTGAATGATAATAATAATGTAAAAACTAAACAAAAAATCTAAAAAATGGTTTATTTGTATAGTAACTTTATTTGTATGCAAGATAGTAATAACCATTGAACAATTAATTAATAGGGATTATTAAACCCACTAAAGCCCTATTATAATTTGATAAATACTTAATTAAGACATCAATTCGAAACATTGACCCGTTGTGCCCTTTATTTTTGGACAAATTACTAGTAGGTAGAACATCCATCACAAAACAGATTCTTATATATTAGTAATCGGAAACAAGAACCAGCGGCCGATAAACAAAAAATACGGATTAGTTGAGATTAGTCGTAGTCTGATTTAGTGCTAAACTTTGACAACAGTAAAAGCCAATGGACAAAGTTTCCGTCTCAACTGATCGTTCGCGCCTGATACTGTAACCTACATAAAGGAGTAAAAATAGAGAATTCGAAGCCATGACGTACAAATTGTATTAAAGTTTCTTGAAATAAAACATTAACTTAGTAGTTGGTTTCCCGTTTCCATTATTCTTATCACTCCGTTACTGTGAGAAAGAACAGCGAAGGTGCGTGCCCAACTTCCCCCGTGGAGACCCAACTCTGCCCCGCTGCCCAAACGACTACTAAACTTAATAACATAGCGAGTAGAAAGAGTATATTTTAGTAATTCCGGGTTTACTCTGCAGGATCTAATAGCCACCGAAGGCAATGTTTAAACGGGCTCCTTAGTTCCGTTTCTTTTGTGTAATTACTGTGTGTGCGGGGTTCATATACGTAACAGAAGTAACTGGTAGTGCTATCTGGGTGTAAGGCTACGGGCGTAGAATTTAAGTGATCTTATTTGGTGGCCGGCGAGCCGATTCAGGAGCGCCCGTGCGCCCTGCGCGTGTTGCGAATCGACAATTTCCTACCTACCTGCCCGATCTTTTTGCCTAATTATTACTTGGAAGTCTATATTCAGCTCTATTTAATTCTCCAAGTCGTACGTTGAGGAAATTTTAATTATTTGTTTTCTTTAATTGTATGCTGCTGTTTTGTTCATTTCTAAATAGCGTTGGAATTGGTTTCTGCTGTTTGTTTCAATTTTCTTATAAGACCAATTAAAGGGGTATTTGTTTGTCTTAGGCATAACCGTCTCATGATTATAATACTGACGTGTTGAATGCCTGAGGGGTATTGGGAAACGATGTTGTGAAAAAAGTTTCGTACTCACAGATGTCAGACGAACGAACCAGATTATAAAGGTAACGTATACATGGTGATGGCAGGTAAAAATCTGTACCACCTACAACTTGCTTAGGTACAAAGTCAGCAATCATATTCTAAACATTCCCAGTAGAGGGAAATCTATATAATTTCGTACATCACATATAAAAATATGTACTACTTACTTATATACTTATCTGCATATGTGAAAAAACAAAACTAGATGTCTTTATTAGGCAAAGCTTTATAAAATTATGACTGAATATGTTTACTTACTTAAAACAATTTATTATAGTTACTTAAAATATACATCTTATATCATATAAAATTAACTATCTAATTGTTTTCACTCCCTGCGTGTTTCAAAGAAACTTAATACCAATTAGAGTCTTCAAAATGGTACTCAGTGAGGTAATAAGATTTACTGTGAACGCGCTAACGACTTGAAACATTTCAGCGCTAGATAAGATTTCAATATTATAATATTCAACAGTTACCAAACTACCTTATTTTGTATTGTTAGCTAACTTGTAACGAGGCTAATGGAATTGTGAAAACCTCTCTCAAAGAAACTACGTATATAATTCTTAAAGGAAATAGCTACACAATCAGGTAAAAAACATTATTGATATAGAACGTCGGCGGGAACTCGACCCGGACAGTAGTCGGTCGTCAAGTCAGTTGATTTTATTTTGCCACCGGCCGAGTTCGCGGGTAAACGTCGTTACCCGGGAAAAGTTTAGCTATCGGGATCTTCCATTATTAAAGTTTTATCCAACTGGGCCACACGAGAACACCGATATCCATGCGAATTTTGAAGCCGATTCCAGTTCCATTTTCGTTGTATAGAGCCGTCTTCGTACTAGCGCGTTACCGCGTCATTGTTTGATCGTTAAGCTTACAAAAACTACATTCTTGTGTACAAAAAGTTTATTTTGCGGAGTTGTTAGTAGCTATAAGTATTTTTGTAAGACTAAGTACTGTCTCAAAGCCCCGCATTGGTACCTACGATTGTGTTAATTACTCATAGACTATCAGTAACCGTAATGTAACCGCAAGCGTTCAAAGCAATCAGCATTATTACAGTTGTACCTACGTGTACAGAATTAATTGTATAATGTATAATTAATTTCAGAATTGAATTAATGTTAAATGCATAGTTGGATAATTACGTTATAATTTATATCTATATAAATGTTCACCTAGTATCTAGTACTAGGTGAATATTTATCATCATTTGTTTATGAAAATTTCATTTCATATTAATTTATTTATTTCATAAAGGTTCACCCACAGCATATATATACATATTGATACAGTATGTTCAAACGTATTATTCTAATATATATGCCAATTACGGGCGGACACAGCATTGACAAAATTAGACGATAGATTACTGATTAGTTGCTAATTTAAATATAGATTACAATTAAGTGAACTTACATTTTCAAATATACTCATATTGTTTTAAAATTATTGAATTATGATTATAAATGTGATTTAATTTCACGAAATTAACTAAAGATCACAATAATGATAAGCACCGAATGTAGATGGAGGGGAAGAGAGAGACCAAACAAATTTTGGAAGGATTTTGTGAGGGATGATATTAATTAAAGGGATAACGATAACCCGACGATTGATAGAGGAGAAAAGAAAAACATATAGCGCTGACACCAAATGACTTGGGACCAGGGTACGAAGAACAAAAAGAGAAGTACCGTATCTATTGCATCAAATACATATAAGGAAGCAGCAACAGTCTCTACACTCCAACGGAATTCCAGGAACATACCAAATGAATCACGATAGGTCTAATGGACACTTCAAGGGAAAGTGAGATTAACGAAATAAATACTAACATTTGTTAGGTACGTAAATAAAAATAAGATCGGTTACTATTTCCGGCATTTATTTCCACTAGTGCGCCGCCAATCCGCCTTGACTACGCGTGAACACTTATCTATAAAAATATATTTTTATATAACAGTTACTACATTTTATCTGACATAGCATCACGCATGTATTTCCCGAAGGGAAAGCAGACGTGTACAACCACATTACACGAATGCTGTTATTAACTTCTTCATTAGTCACAAGCGGGACTGAACGTGTGGTGCCAGGTTCGATTCATAGATCCGATAAAGTATTATTTCATTTTTTTGTTATCTCAGTAGCATCCCGGACTTTATGATGTCATTGGGCTCAGCAAGGGATTATTTTATCTTGCATAATAAAATTAATCTAACTCTACAGTAAACCAAAACGATAATTTTAAACAAAACCATGTGTTCCTAATACAAATAAACATACAGCGATGTGTAAAGTCAACAGTTATAATGAATTATTATCACAACAAAGATAGTTCAACAATTATGAGTCCTGTGGGGTATGTAAACAAGTATCAAACCACATTTGCAAATAATGACATTGGTCTAATATTCGCAAACGCTGCTGTTGAGGGTGAACTCCTGGTTTCGATTCCAGAGTCAATCTAAGTGTAGCAGGCCGATGTTCAAAATTGTTAATAGTTTCGGTTGTTGGCAGTTGGCTCACCACTTATTATGATATAGGTCTTAATAGCCGCATCAGTGGAATGTTATCAACATCAAAATGAAAATAGCTATGGAACTTTGAAGAATACAGCCATGATATGTTATTTGAAGTTCAATTTTTAATATAATCTCATGCTATTCTTAAGTAAGAACAATCTTTCTACAAAAATATCCCTAATAGGTACGCTTTAAAGTTATACATTTACGTGGAAAGAAAAAAAAACGGTTGTGAGCAGGATTCGAACTTGCGCTTCCTGGAAATAGGCTCCAGGCGCTCTGACCAATAAGCCACCTCGACCTCAGCTCATTACCCCGAATTCTTCTTCCACATTTTAATACATGGTGACGTCATTGCTATCTATTCAGTCTCTATACATGTGACTAAAACGACACGACCAAATTTGCAATTAATACAATGTAGTACAGATGTAATTACATTAACTAATATTTCAAACACATTAACGCATGCGTGGCGAAACTTTAAAGAAACTCTTTATGGCTTAAAATTCTAAATAGTACACTATGCACGACCAGCACTGCATAACGTAGGTTCTTTTACGTAATGAACAAAACGCTAAAGGATTTTGTCGAGATTATGAGCACTAGCATATGATATTCTGTGAAATATAACATAGTGCGATCCAAGATCCATCTGTCAAACACGACACGGGATTAAAAGTCTCGTATTCAGATATGGACCTCTTCAGGCTGATGGTGGTATTTCCATTCACGGGACATATCATTAGCGGGAAAAGAGCGCATAAAAATATTTAAAAAAAAAATGTTTCCAATCGCGATTCCGTTCGTGCATTCCTAAATCGTTTTAAATTTAAACCAATGTTAAAAAAGCCATAACATAATAATAATAATACACCTCCCGACCGTAATTCGGTACGGCGGCCCATCTCCACGGAAATTAGCCAGGTACGCAGGAGATATTATAGTGCAGAAGTGTATGCGTAAACACAGGTGCACTTCCTCTTCCTTCACTCTCATATTACGATGGGATGGCAATTTGACACGACAGGACAGAGATCAGGCGCAAGACCGACGGCTTTACTGACCCTCCGAAGCACGGGGGTTTCACACCACCAATTTCCTGACTCCTGGCTGCTAATGAGAATTTCCTAACAGAAAAATACCAATAACACTGCCCGATCTGGGAATCTTACCCAGGACCTCACGCTGGGCAGCCCGTTTGCGACCACTAGACCAACGAGGCAGCCATAACATACCAAATTTATAACAATACCATATATATACTTAATTACTTACATTATAATACACGATTTTATATAGCTTTCTCAGAGATATTTTGCGGGTTCATAAATTCTAATTTTATATTCCGTTTCAGAAGTGACACTAGAGTCTCATCAAAATCTGTTCAGTAGTTTTTGCATGATTGAGTTGGAAAAAACATCCATCCATTTATACAATACCTATACCATATTTACGCATTTATAATATTAAGTAGTATGATACTAAGCGGAAGCAACAAGGATAACCGTAGTGGAAAATTACGCAATTCCCATATAAATCTAACTTGGCTTATATTAGATTGTTAACTGGCTATTCGTTACCAAGGTAACGAAATTATACAAGAATACCGTAATAAAATAATGACCTAATAAATTATGATAATCTTCAAATTTGGCACTAAATACATGGCGCTATTTCGTGATTAAAATACTCGCGATTAAAATTAAAATAATCTTTATCTTCTTATTGTATGGCTGATAAACAACCTAGTATCAGAGTTTAAGCCCACCTTAGGTTTCTGGAATGCTTTAGGTATAATCTACACACCATTGATACTATCTCTCACGTATGCTTCTTCTATCCTCGAAGTGTTTCTTTCTCCTTTAAATAAAGTGACAATTAATTTATAATATGCACATGATTTCGAAAACTCAGTACTTAGTGCACGGCTTAGATTCAAACTTGAGACCTTTGTATTACCAGTCCAATGTCATAGTTACTAATAGGCTATCGCTGCTTACAAATAAAATAATATCATATTATTAATCTATAAAAACGCTGTATTCATTTTACACAAGACACTTGATAACATTCGTGTCTATAAAATATTGAAAACGCCTTATAAATAGCGTAATTCGATCAGTATTGATTCACTGATCACATGGTCTTCTCTTGTAGCTCCGTGCTTCAGTACAGCGCATTACATGTAAGTAGTGTGCGAGCACAGGATAAACTCATTGTGTAGAATAGGATCACGTGCGGTGAGTGTGGGATAACGACGCCGCCTTATTATTGGACTTGTTCCGCCATCTTCACTACAACACATGTTTTCTCACAGAATCTAATGTCTTTATAAACGTTTGAAAAGTATTCTTCAACTGATCTTTTATAATCCATAACATTGTATCATCTTTTCACACATACCAATTAAATACAGAAGAAACCTTTCGTTTGCCTACTGGTGAGCGTTAAGTACACTACCCCCCACCGAAGAATTTACCGACTTCTTGCAGAGAAAATGAGAAAGACAAGCACGGCATTCTTTGAGATACTCGGAGCTAATTAAAAATTAATATAATAGTTACCAAAGCGCCCGTTCTTAAAATACTAAAACTACACGGTGCTAGAGCGAATTATTATCGAAGTAGGTAGGTGCAAAAGTTCCCGAGATACTAATGTGTAGCGTGGTATTATCCGGGAGGGTCCTAGTGTTGTGTCTAAGTGTTTAATTACTCTGCCTTTGTTGTTATAAACAGTGCCACAAGCCGGCGAGGCGCTAGGCCACCGACCACATCTGTGGCGGCACGCGGACATAAATTGCTGACCGGGCCGCCTAAGCAAATTCACCCGACCCCCTCTAATCTGACACTTTTAAATGGATTACTTCCAAACTTGCAACGAACACAAACATTTAGCGATATAGTTTGGCGCCGAGATTTCGAGATGGTCCCAACTCGTCACTTTATAATGTTGAAGTACACGAAGGCGGGAGAGACGTTAAGTTTGTCTATCACGTGTGTAACCAACAACTGTTCCGACTAAACTTTATATTCGACAAATAACTGTTACTTACGAACTACTCTCTTGAGAATATCTACTTTTATACATGTCTGCCTATATGCCCACTTTATATTACTTACATATATTCACGCCTTCAAATCATGGGTAAGACATAAACAGCACACACTGCAGATTCAACATTTAGGTACTACACAATTTTATCATATTAATTATAATCGTGAACCCAGGCAAAAGACTTTATAAATATCTTCCAATGCAGTTATTCTCTAAAATCAATGACATTTATGTACTTAGAATAAATTTCCAATTTGTCCACACTGACCCATCTGGCCATCTCATTGAATCATGTCATTTACTGTTTATTCACAAAATATTTTAGTAGCCGCTCAAATAACATTTTCAAAATTAAAGATTTTTCTCTATCTACTAACTACTATTATAGGGCTTAGTAACATTTAATAAGTTGATTATAGGATATTTATAAAAATAAACGCTCCTATAACTGCGCCCAAATCCATCTTTGTAGCATGCTACAACTGTCTTATAAGTGAAAATAAAAGTAGTCTTGAGATTGTTTTTAGTACTGATTTTGCTAGTGGGGTAAGGTATACAGGTCTTCCGACTAAAATGTAATACCGCATTGATATGGCATGATGACTATGTAGGAAAAAATTAATTTATCACAGTTACCAAGTTTGGGATATACATATATAGGGTTGCCATAATAGTTCGGCGCTGATACGGGACCAATTTGTTAAAATTAAATAAAAATCTGAATTACTTACTAATAATGGTTTATTATCATAAAATAATCAAAAGTTGTAATAATCAAGTGTAACCAATAATATAGCTGATACTCCAAACAAGTTAAATGAACTAGACTACTCATGAAGAAGAACCAGGAAGAGGTTGATCTTTTTTCGCCCAGTCATATTTGGAAGTAGATTTTACTTTCTTAATGATTTCGTTTTCATTTTTGATATAATCATAAAATTGAGCACATGTCATTTTAAAATTATAATGACAAATTAAAATAGCTTCAACTGTATCTATTGACAACCTATTTCTTTCGTCCGACCATTGTGTTGTCATTAGGGAAAATATTCTCTCCACATTTGCGTTGTGGGCAGGAATCGCAAATACGTATTCACATAGCTTTAACAAACATGACTTCTGATCTAAATGTCTGTATCTGCAAAAAAACATTGCCATTTCTCTTCCATAGTTGTCTTTACTGTTATGCCAACTTGTTTATTTAAATAATCTTTAAGGTAAACAAACTGGTTAAACAAAGCCTCTGTGTTGCCAATGTCTATGTTTTTCCCTTGTAAATACGTTACAGTGAGTTCAACTTCTTCCCATTCAGGAACTCTGTTGAGACACATCCAGTCGAAGGCATCGAATTTTTGGAGTGATTGTGACCATTTTGCAATGTATTCTACAGTAGTATTGAAGAAATCAATAGCTTGTTTTTCAAAAGTTTCCACTTTGTTGCTGTTTTCAGAATCAAGCTTTAAGCGATTCAAAATTTGTTTTGTCGCAATACCAATAAAATTTGATGTTTTTCTCTCCATCATAATTTGTTTCGTCTCTTGCAATACTAACTTTACTTCAAGAACCGTTATGTTAGATTTTTCAATTCTTTTTATTTGAGTTTCAAACGTATTGAGCTGTGAATGCAAGAAGCAAAAATAAACTTCACTGATTGGATCATCGACAAAGTCTTTTATAGCTTTTGGTGGTCTCTCTTCGTTAGCGAAAAAGTCTTTTAATGGCTGCCACAGTTTCAATATTCGCTCAACTGCTGGTAATAGTGATAACCACCTTGTGCCAACATAGGATAATAAAGTTTTGTAAGCAATACCAGCATATTCACAAAACTCTTTGAGTTTTTCGGTCCTCACGGTGTAAACACAAAAGTATTTGAATATTTTGACAACTATCGATTCAACATCGACATTCAAAGCATCAGCGGCTGTTGATAAAGTGTTGTGCAAAACATGTGCGGGACATCCTATGCCTTCAATATCTCTGCCTAATTCGGAGTTAAGTTTAAAAAACACATTATTCCTTCCTGCTCTATGGAGACCCCCGAAGTTAGTGTTCGTGTTATCGCCGCAAAAAGCAATAAGCTTATCTAGAGGAATATTTAGATTTTTGAGAGATGTCTTGCAATACTCGGTGATTGTTTCAGAACGTTCATTATTTAATGAGCCTAATTTTAATAGCTTCGATTGCTGGCCTTGTTTTTCGTCAAAGAATTGGATTACCAAGGGGAAAATCTTCTCAGCATTATGGTTGCTAGCATCTGTAGCTATTCCAAAAAACGACGTCTCATTTAATTTTTGAACACATTGTTGCACGCTGTGAGGAGCGAGTATGTTCTTTACAATTGCCGTAGCCTTAGTTCTAGCTATAGTTTGCTTCGTAGCAATTTTTGAGTCTGCATACATCAGTGCATTCAATTTGGTAGTACAATCCAACGAGGCAAAGGACTGGTGGTGATGTACTACTTTATACGCCGTAGTCAACTCAGCGGCTGCTATTAAAATTTCTTCTTCCGAATCTTTTTTTATCATAAAGCTAGAAATATCCTTAGAAGATGAAGCGGTTCTGATGTGAGTTTTATGAAGATTTGTGGCAATGTGCTGATGGATGTCAGACTTACCACCATGGTTTATGGAAATATGTGAATTACAAATCGAACAAAATGCTTCAAATTCCGTTCTACCTTTCTTTATAAATGACCATTCTTTGGTATATTCATCTTTAAAATGACACTTTCTCTTTGGCATGTTAAATATTAATTAATAAAAATTGCTTTAAAACAACTTGAACGTGCGAAAGCGTTCGAGAGCACACCGGCGAGCAATCACACACGCACGAAACAGATTAGCGTTCAGAGAGCACTGATTGACGCGACGCGACGCGATGATGCCAAATGGCCACACCCCCCCCCTCTCATACCCCCGCGTTTTCCCTGTGCAGTATTTCTTCCTCCCGCACCGCCCGACGCGCTCGGCGCAGAGATATCACGCGTATTTTTAAGGAAAACGGGACAAAAACGGGACAAGTAACAATACGGGACACATCATGTAAATAGGGTGACAGTCCCGTATATACGGGACGTATGGCAACCCTATACATATATGCCCGTTTTAACTTTAAACCCTATATGCGTATTAACCCTATATATATGTCGCCGATGGTTTGTAGAATCTACTAAACTTTTCTCTATCTACTAAACTAGGATTTACATGCATAGTCGACAATAGCAATTTGAGGATTCAGAAGGATTCCCTGTAATAATCAGGTCTATTTAATTAAAACCCCGAATGTAAAATTCATAGTGAAAGACTGAATTCGTAGTTAATGATTTTGACGGCGCGGTTGGCGCAGTGGTCGAGAGATTCCTGCACGGAGTAAATATTTGTATGATCTACAGATAATTGTTCCGGGTCTGGGTGTGTGTATATGTGAGATTATATGTCTGTAAACGCACCCACGATACAGGAAGTAATTCCTAGTGTGGGGCAACGTTTTTATAAATAAGGAAAAATAAAAAAATAAAGATTTTCTGAAACACGTTGAATTAACTATTTTTAACTGAGAAACGTGGAATGCAGTCAGAAATATCAGTTGAAATAGTTTCTAGCTTAGCTTTGTATTTTAGAATAAGTAGATACTATACATAGATTTGTTATCCTTTCCATTTGGAAATATCACATTGATATATTTATTGAGACAGATTCAGCTTGCTTTGAATTCCTGGAACAAAACCTTTGAGTAATCAGGAATGGAATCTGGATCTTGAATATACAAACTTAAATTATACTTGAGTATTTTGAAATTCTCAATATAACTAGAAAATACAATGCTGGATTATAAATATAAAGTTTTTACGCCACTATGTTACAAGGGTTAGTTTCAGTCAAAGAAATGAATGGACTTTAATCCAAAACATAGACGAAATAATCCTTAAAAGCTACAAATCTGTGTTAGTGTGTGTGCGTAAAAAATGTTGAGTGACACAGCGGTATTGCGAGCCTGCCGGGATCAGCGAGTGACTGCCGACTAACGGGACTCAACGAGATAATCCCCTGATTAGAAAGGTCGGCGCTGCTTCGCTCTCACTCGTTAAAAACATTCATAGATGTATACATTATTCTTTATAATAATACCTAATTTTCACTGTTCGATAAGAATCAGTTTTTACCAGTCATTATTTTCGATTTTTTATCCTAATGTCGCAGACCGGACAATACATGGGATAAGAGTATCCTAAAGTGGAGACCTAGGACTGGCCGTAGAAGTGTAGGCAGGCCACCCGTGAAGTGGACTGACGACCTGGTCAAGGTAACCGAAAGAAGCTGGATGAGGAAAGCCCAAGAACGCAAAAAGAGGCGTTACGATCAAATGAAATCATTTATTTTAATTAGATCATTATTTTGTAGGCAGTTTTGAATTGTTAGAAGCTAGTTGCCACGTTCCAAAGTGTAAATTCGTATGGAGAGAGATCGGGTAAAAAACATCATGGTTATATGGAAGAGATCTTCACCAACATTGGATGGACACTGATTATAAACAGATTTATCCTAATCATCAACACGTATAATGCAAAGGCAAATGCCTAATTTTTCGTAAAACGTGCTAAAGGAAAAACCATTTCGAGTTTTTTTTTTTATTAAATGCTATATTTTATTAATTTCCACTCATAAAAGTAAGAGATTACAAAATAATGGCAATAATAAGTAATAACCTTTATTTGACCTGACGCCACCTGAAGTGACGCCACAAATTTACATTTTATTTATTTGTGACGAAAGTATGATAGAAGAGGATAGAAGAACTTTGACAATTTTACTGATGCCAGACTTCGTAAAAGGAAATATTTTCTATCTTATTTATATTGACGTTATTTTAAGTAAATTCGCATTTTATGATACGAATGTATTTTATTTTTTGTACTAAGATTACTACACAGATTTGGCAACACTTCTCGGTTTGAGGTTTGTACGCCGCAGTTACATGAACTGCATGTAACATTACTAACTGACAGTTGATTGTTTTAAGTTCGTTTAGAAAAAAGTAATGTTAAAAATTTGTGAACATGAGACGACATTAAGGGTTTTTTTTTTTTGAATAATGTCCTAATATTAGATTTTCATTAAACTAAATATTCGAAAATATATATAAAAAAACCTTATATTTGTATGCATGCCAATTGCAAGTTATTACCTCTGTATGGGCTGATTCATATTCGGCTTAACCACCAAACCTTTAGACCAGTTGGAGATCGCATTGTTGTTCTAATGAGAACAGACGACCTTTTGATAAGATGCCGCCATTTAAGATACCAAAGGGAAGAGAAGACTTATGTTATATTTCTACACATCCGCGCCTTACATATTATATTACACTCAACATTTTTGAATAACATCAATGTATATATGTACTCCTAGAAGTTCAGAAATAAAATTATCGTTTTAAATGGAGTGCATTATGAGCTTAAAAAATATTAGTCAATGTTCGTCCGGACCATTTAATAAATTTTGTTTGTATCGCAATTAGTTTTAGGCTCCAGTCACATTGCGTTTGCCTAAATTTTAGAATATAGATGTAATTCCATGAAATATTTTTTGTAACATCCTTGGTATGTAATCGGAATTAAAGTATTATTGTATTGATAAATGTGTATATTGCCTATATGCCTGGACACTAATACATACACACAATACTAAGACATAATTTGTAATACATAAAAATTAAAGTCGAATTTACATAAACATAGGCTTCATAAACATTTCATTCACAATATCTTTACTACCATCGTACCTCGTCTATTTCAAGAGTTCTTCCTCCAAGAAGATGGCTCTATGTAGTACGACATCAGACCTTCTTAGAGTTTCACAACTATAGTATACTTAGGTGTCACGCCCATTGTCCCACTTCAACGATTTGAGGCTTTAAATGGCCACTTTAAAGTAAGTTTCCAATGTCAACAAGTTTGTTATTGTAGTAAATGTAAACATTAGGAACCCTGGCCTTATAGGACAGTTAGCACCTTGCCCTTTATAGCTTTTTGCTGTATACCTATGTCTACTTGTTTAAGTTAACTTCTTTTACTACGCCTGAATAGTATTCGTGAAGTACGAAGATTCAAGATGAACAGCAGTATATAATATATAGATCACCCATTTAGTTCGGTTAATTAATTTTTTAAAGGTTGATGTAAAGTGTCTCACACTTCTATTGATTCTTTAGGTCTCTCTGGTCCAAACAAATAGCCACTTAAATCTTTGAACAGTTAATGTAAATATTTAATCATATAAGTAATTAGATCCTCAGATTGAAGCAAGAAAACGATAGCATCGCTCTCTCTTCAATAATTTAATTTGTTAGCGCTTAAGATTACCAGCAAGGTTGGTGATCTATTCGTAAGCGAGACCAGTCCGCCAATAGAATTACGTTTAAGCGACGATGAGAATTCTTCTTTAACTTTTTATCTTTTATCTGCACGGATCTAAATAAAACCATTCTACATTGAAATGTGTTAAAGCTTGGGAAAGCAGTCGAAGTAATGACCAATAAACGCCAATTTTGGAATATTTTCGAAAGTCTAACTCTAACTGCAGTATTACGATAAGACAATGCGGTGGAGTTTTATCAACAATCTCCAAGTCGTTAAAACAACCGTAAAATAAAGTTAAATTTGAATCGTAACGTTTGACCGTAATTCTTTATTAAAATCACGAAAATCGTTAAGGAAAATCAATAAGTTTCTTAAAAATCATCCCTTTGATACTTTTCTTCATAATAAAGCTTTTATCGTCTATGTATATTATGTACATTACCTACCTATTATGAGTTAGCGAGTTTAGCGACAAAGATTGTGATATTGTATACAATTAGGTACCTACGTAATCAAATAGTAAAACTAGGTAGGTATATTCAAGATAAATCTTTGAAAAGCATTAACGCATGCTTAGCGTATTCTTTTTCCATTTAATATGATAACTTTAGGTAGGTATATATATAATAAAACTCCATAATATCTGAGATACATTATAATAGTATGAATAGGCTACATAACTCTGCCTATAACTATATATCCAACTTTTTATGTTATTGAATTTGTAGTGATATTTTTAAGTACATAATTATCTAAGTAGATATATAGTAAGTTATGAAAATCGTTTTAGGTATAAGTAATGTTTATTAATAAAAATGTTATCAAAGTAGTATTATGTTTAACCACGCAAATAAAAATTGAACCTAATTCTCTCGAATTTTTAAATTTTTTTTTTTTTTTTTCAAGAATTTTCACGATATCATATTTAGTATGGAAAACTTGTTACTAACAGAATAAATGTATTGCCTGAATCTATCAGGCGTTACTTTGCGGAAGTCCTGTAGTCTGTCCAGTATCTACTTCCACAATATTGAGGGTAGTCATGCATTACCTGTGCACCGCCCGTCCGCCCGCAAATATATGCACATACGCAAGTAATAATGCCGACTACTTTCGACAACCACCAACTACTCTACACGTATTACGCAGAGAATGAAATATACAGAATACAATATACTGCAATTAAAACAATCAGGGCTACAAAAGTACTAACACAGTACCCAGGACCATTCCTAGTAGCCTTTGTAGAAATTAACTTATTCTACTTTCTACATATTTTCAGAATTAATTAGGGTAAGTTTTCGCTAATGCTCTTTATCACCTGGGAGCCCTAAATTCTTATTACCGTTTTAGACCATCAGGCCGCCTAAATAGAAATTCTAAATTAGCTTTTTTAATACCAGTTGGAGTACAGAACTGAAATAAAGCCTCAATTTTATTGAACCTGGCTCGAGTTGACTCCGAAAGCTCCGAACGAAAGAGTAAAGGCATCATGCACCTTGGTTTAAGAAGTGATTCATGTGCACCTTACTTTTAATACCTATAAGGTACAGAATATTTTTAAAGCCTGTTTTTTCAAATCTAGGAAAGTATAAATAACAAAAGAACTACCAATTTATAACAAAGAAACCGCTTGGATAAAATGCATGCATATTTTTTTATTCTTGCCTGTCGGTACGTACCCGTCGCATTCATCGAGCTTGTTTGGGACGTCACGACGCCGGCCGCAGACGAACGACGGAGTGACTGTGCACCGATCGAACCATTCATTGGCTCCCTTGTTTCACTTTTCGACCGACGGCGATCTAAATCTGCAAAAGCTTTGATTGGCTCCCACCAGAACGGGAATAAATCGGCTAGCACCGCTACACCGCACCGGCTTCAAAGGCTCGACCAAGCTACGGTTAAAATTGGACATTCAAGAGAATTTCATTCTTTCGTGTTTCATTGTACCTAAAACGGAGCAATTTGGGCAATATCAAACCGTCTAAAGCGACGAATCCTTGTTGAAATTTTAACACAATATAACAGTTCCAAAACTGAAAGCAAAGTTGAACAAAAAAGTTTATTTCGTTTTATATTGACAATAAAATTGAATTAGCCGACACGCGCAGGCTTTCTAGGTCTGTCGGTAATCCTATTTGCGGTGCGGACTCGCGCCAGTTGCTCCTAAAAGTTGGGTGCGCGTTACCAACAAAACGCTGCTAACGCCTCGAGAGATCGAGACTGGCTGTGGGACTTTATTTATATACATATGGAACCTACTTATCTCATGAATTCGTTTTATTCCGCAAAAAAGTTTACTGAGAAAATAAAAAAACTCAAACTCAAACTCAAAATTTTTATTTCAAATAGGGGCCTATTTATTACAGGCACTATTACACAATTAAGAAAAGTCAAAGCTAGGTGCACGGTTCCAAGAAGTTGGTCTTATGGAGAAGAGCCGGCAAGAAACTCCATAGACACTCTTTTAAAATTATGTGTTCTTTACAATTAAAAGTTATTAATGTGAGAATAATGCAGGTTAATGATGAAGAAAAGGCAGAATTTTAATTATATAAAAAGCCAAAATTATAACCAGAGCTATTACGAGCTGACCAGTCCCAACAGACAGCACCCGTTCACGAGTATGACGTGCACATCAGCATCGCTAAACTCAACCATTTTGAAGGGAACTCAACGACCCAATACACAACGCCACCATCAGCAAGACATTTTAGTGAGCATGACAAACTTATAATACACCGGGTATTATAAGTTTGTATATTGTATAGGCGAGTGCATATGAGAGTACTTCTTTAATGTAAAGATTAACATTAATGTCCACATAATGCTCACATTTTACAGAACAGTAGTGAAGCTATAAGACATAATACAATATTTATTAAGAAAATTACAATAAGTAACTATTAAAAAAAAGAAACAGTTAAGTCAAATAACAATACAGCAAACCAAATTTTTCGCAAATTTAAACTAGTAGCAGAAGGTACTAGATTAGAATAATTGTCATGTGATTATGTAAGATTTCCATAAATATCAAGAAAAAAATCTAATATATATAAGTATATATAATATATATATCTAGTTGTCAAAATAAAGTATAATAAACTTAATTACACATAAGTAATAAACATCTGCCTAACATAGATTTATTTAAACCATAAGATACCCATCGACAAAGTCTTAAGCAGCCTTAAACTTAGACGAAAATCTGGAACACGCGCCTACCGTATTATCTACGCTTATCAGAAATTAGTTTTCTTCCGATATCTTTTATTAGTAATTCGCTTCTCCGCGTTCCAAAACACGATAGAATCCCTAAAGGGGGTACCTACCGAATGCTGCAGCGTCACTTCGTCTCGCATTATAAAATATGCAGATAAGTTACGGGAATTGATTCAAGGCACAAAGGAGGCAAGCGAACTGTCTATAGGCGGGCGCCGAGATTTCGGCAGTAATTTCCCGTGAGGGTACACTCTTATCTCATGACACTGAAAATATTTTGAATAACACACGTTTAACCACAACATTTCCTCTAAACGATAGGCCGTAACTAAAGAATAGAATAATTGGTCACTCGTATAGGGACTGAATTGATAGCAATAACGTCAACATATGACGTGTCAAAATATGGAAGAAGAATTCGCGGTGGTGAGCAGAGATCGAGATGGCTTAGTGGTCAGAGCGCCTGGAGTATTCATCCGGGAGGCGCAGGTTCGGATCCTGTTCGCGACCGTATTCTTTTTCCATTTAATATAATAACTTTAGATTTCACTAAGCATGCGTTCGTGCTTTTCAAAGATTTATCTTGTAGAATAATTGATATTAGACTAAATTTTATGCTATTTGTTTTATATTTGCAAAGTTAAAGATGTGTTTATCTGAGTTACCGCGTTTAACCGGCATTTTTCATGCTTGTAAGTAGCTCAACAACAAGAACCTCTTTCTGAACCATTTTACAATCGTACAACAGAAGTTGTTGCGGTGTATTGCTTGATCCACATTCTCGTTATTAAACCATTAAAAGTTAGGAAGTAGGAGTTGCTTGCGCAATCCTAGCCATTAGTTAAGAAGTTATGTTTCGAGGAATATTATCTTAATAGTTTTAAACGTGATGGGATTAAGCTGTGGTTACCATTCCCTAGCAGTGAACTTTAAATCATTAGCAAACTCAACAGTACGAACAACTGCACTGAAGTAGAATCAAGTGAAATTAGAATTCAATTTATTAAGAATATGGTGTGTACATACAGAATACTCTCTTGTCCTGTAAAAAATTGCCACTACATAATGGATGTTTCATTTGCAAGATTATTTAACCTAATTAAGTGACAGGCACGACCTGCGAAAAGGATACAAGTGGGGTTACTATTGAAATTAATACCAAACCCAATCCAATTCCAATATTAAATAAACGCCATAAAACAATGCGTGATATTAAGAACGAAGAAAGAAAGAAAGAAAAAAGAATTTTCATTTTCTTTCTTTCTTCTTCTTTCAGCATTTCAAGCACTGCGCCAACCGCACCGTCCTTTATTTGATTTACTTAACAGTAATACTTATCTACTCAATCAATTGTGCATAATTCTTTTTTTTTACTCAATCTTATTCGATTCCCATATAATATGTGTTGTTCCAAATAAAATAAATAAATATCAGAAAAAATACCTACATAAACATATTCTCAAAAAAAATATTTTCTTCGAAATAATAATAGACGAACTATAGCAAAGTTGACGGAAATAATAAAACACGAAGCCTGAAAACACCATAAAACTTCCACTACAATCAGGTAAAGTAAATAACAGTGAAGATATAAAAGTACACCATATCCGTTTTTCCATTATGACGCAGTGCTCATTTCGCAACGCGATCGCTTTATTGATACAGTTTTGTTGTGCCTCTCGGATTGCGAGCTAATCCTGCTTTCGTGAATCTACTAACGAACTACGAACAATAAGCATCGTTAGTAAGTAATACGTGAACAATTACAGTTTGCAGTAAAGATCGATGTTAACAAACCCACTGAATTCTTTTCTAGGAAATGTTGTTATGATTTTCTATACAAAATTGCGTGAAATATTTTATATATTAATAAATGCCGTGTCCACCGTACTTTATCTTTTCGTGTGCTAATGATGCTGAGCGTTCATTCTTCACACTATTGTGACTTTCTATTGAACATAACGAAGTCAACTTCGTAATAACAAAATTAACCATCTGTGCGCGAGTTCGTTGATTTGAGATGCAATTTAAGTTGGGATTTGTTAACAGTCGTTGTTGGTGACAGTTCAACTAAGTCTTTTTCTCTTCGGCTCTATAATTCTTTTTCACAAATAACACGCTTATTTCATTAAACGCTAAGTTGCTTTTTAATCCTTTTCATTTCCTTTAAATAATCAACTTTACGAAATAGCTTTTAAACAACTTTGATCCCATGCCCTTTCGATGGGCTATTTGTGTCACGAATTTTCGTTAACAATGGAAATTAAATTCGTTTAACATATTATTTTCGGTCACCGACCACTGATGGATGAATTAACAGATTATAATTCATGTACAATCTATAAGAAAATACTACATATTTATCATATTTTTTACTTTTAGTGAATAACCGAAATATCTCTAAACAGAAAAGCAACAGCGTTTCGTCAGTTATTTACAACAAAAACGACATGTTTCGACCGAGTTTCTCAAAATATTCAAATAGGTACGAACAATGTTTGCGTTGAAGCCCACGTAGAGATAATACACTGACTGAACTATGTGTTTGCAACACCTAGGACGATATTATTCTACCCTTAAAAGTTCTCGCAAGTAATTTGCATGGTATAGGTGTCAATCAGGTGCTTGTTTATTCGGAGGTGAGGGGTGAAACGGATCGTGTGCGGGGCGCAGGGGGAGGCGGAGGTATTCGTTTGCCGAAACAAGGCCGAAACCGGAGAGTGCTCACGGAACTCAAACACGGCGCACTATAATGAATTAAGTTAGAAACTCTCTTGGAGGTGAACCTTCCTCGCGTCACACTTACGTGAAACGCCTTCTAGCTGTGTACATTAACCTGCATTAACTTAATTTTCATCGACATCGAATTTATTAAATTTCACTACACATAGTATAATCAATAATTAAGTTCTGTCTTTCAGCAAAATCACGGATTTTGGGTACACCCACGAATTTGTGTTGCGAAATCTGTTTAAATTCCCATCGGTTCGTCATTATCCGCATAAAAGGTTGAATGATAACAAAAATCAACGGCAATCACTAACGAGTCGCGTAATGCGATAACCATCAATTATGGACATGTTGATTGAATGATTGGTCCGAATGCGAAGCTGATTGAGACTCTGCCAAACGTGAAATTAAATAACTGCTGAAAACATTTACTGAGGATGTCTCTTATTTGGAGGTTATCTTTTTTATTCAAAACATAGCACCACGGTTGTATTTCCCGAAGGGGTAGACAGAGGTGTGAACATATCACCAAAGTTGTAATTAAGTCCCTTAAGGTGGTGAGCCTATTGCCATCTACCAGGCACATTTCCAAACTCCGAGCTACGACGGAGAAATCCTCACAGAAAAACCTATTAACACTAATTTGATAATTATTAATTGATTGTGAGTTTTTTATTCCACCATAACTTTTAAATGTCTGAACCGATATCGATGTATCGTTAGAATCCTTACAGTGTCCCGAGTAACATAGACAAGTAAGTTTACAAAATGGCAGGCGTGTTTTTAAATTAATTCATCTTGTTTATTCAGGTATTACAGATGCCATATAGATATTAAAATTTGTGTATAATAAGTTACAAACAAATGGATGCAAAATGCAATGGTTTCAATCAATGAAAACATCTCAACATAAATTATACTCCAAAATAAAAGAGTAGGAAATGACAAATGATAAAAATCTAGTAGGAAACAGGACTATAAATTAGTTAGATTACATAAACATAAACGGATGTATTTTACCTCATCGCCTGCGCTCGCAGTGGTAAAATTATTCAAACCACAGTTTGGACGTTGGTACCATACAAACAACGTGTAAAACATGGACAATTTGACAGCGAGACAGGACGAGGCGCGGCTGGCGAGGCTCAGATGCAGACAAACGTGATTGCTGCAGCTATGCGCAACCACTTCATGACGGAAAACCAAGCGGAATTCAAACACCTGATTTTGAATCCGGACTCAAAACTGACACTGAGTATTTATTATGTCATTTGATACAATTTTTAGTACGTAAATCAAATTAATTACACAAATAAAAATAATACCTCATCGTATCCATAGTTTTAAATCTCACCACAACTTATCAGTATCATTGGTCAATTAGAAATTAATAATTCATACAACCAACCTCTACTTGATAACAACCTGTGTCTCGAACGAAATTTATTTCACAGGTCAGGGGAAAAACATTGCCTTTTTGGGAGAAGATAACTCAAAATATAACGGATTTGCGTAAAATATGTGAAACCTTTTGTATGCTAATACGATCCCATTGTTCGGAGATTGAATTTTCGGGTTATCATGCTTAAGAATTATTCATGACAGATGGGTTGCGATTGTTATGATTTTTCACGGTATCAGTGTTATACAGAATAATAATAGTTAAACTCACATAATAGTCATGTAGGTATTCATTGTAATGACTGTATCAAATAACAAGCGTGCGAGAACAACTCTTACTAAGATGGAACGTATAGAAAGCACACATTTCTACTGCACATTTATATTTTGTAAGCTTTTCATTGCAAAAAGATGCATTTTTCTTTGTAAAAAATCAAATGTGGTGCAAAAATGAACTAGGCGAGTGGATTCTGAAACTCTGAAATGGAAATATGCGCTGTCTGATGTTGAATATGCTGTACGGAATATTTCACTCGAAAAAAATGTGTAAGCTCCACTTCTGTAAATTTAATACTGAATACGCATTAATGAACCGATCAAAGTGTAGAATAGAGTGCGAGGGGGACAGATCAGAAAGGGCATTCATTTCGGAAGGCATCGCACGTCTCGCGGACGGCGGGAAATTGAAACTTTATATTTGAGCGCACTTTATCTGACCGACGAACCTGGAACCTCTCTGGCGGAAAATCCTTAGTCGAAATAAAATAAAACTCCAGCGAATTTCCTCAATACTTTGTACGACTGGAACATGCTTCACGGTTTTCACAGCGATTTGTGCAATGTATTTATTTTCTTTTATTATTCTGTGACACTTAGCGGCCGCCATTGCCGCTGTTAACTGGAACCATTTACATTAATGTTACTTTTTATTACAAACAAATTCGGTATCAGATTAAAAAAGCAACTTAAAAGGCTTTGCTCTTTTATTTTTAAACATTTACAGAATAGGTAAATAGATATAAGAGATTCCAATAGCAAACAAAACAATTGATTGCGAAATATTCCTGTTTACAATTCTTCGAACATGGTGCTACTAATGAAAATATGGCGTCGGAACTCACAATATTGTGATTATTTGACGTTATTCTGACGCGAAATGTTGCAATCGAAATATTGTTTATCATTGCGGAAACAGACAAAACTCCGGAACAGTTTTAATTTCGCTTCTGAAGCTGTTTTGACTGTTGAGCGTGGCAGTTGTATTCTATATAATATGTTTATATGAAATGAATATTCACAGAAATGTGTAGGTAGGTAGAGAAGAAACTTAAGCAGTAAACTGATTGAAACGAGATATGAAGATATCAAAATCCATATTTAGAAATGTTACTTAAATACCTTCACTTAAAACTGCATTTTTTAAATTTTTACCCTATCCATATTATGGAGGTGTCTTTGTTTACTGCAATCAAGTGGGCGAGCACCATAAGAAATTGTACGCGTTCATAATAAAGTGTAACGTGTCCATATATATGGGCTCTCAGGTTGGCCATAAACGACGCCATAACAGTCCTGAAACAATTCATCATCATTAGATGCTCGATTAAGTGCCTCTGCTTACCCAGAAAGGGAATATATGTGGGTGATGATAGATATATGTTAGATATAGATAATTATATGTTAGATGTATATAGCTATAGGGGAGAGTAACCTATATCGGACCACTTTTGACATAATGGCAGATATAATCGAATGTTTTCTAGCTATGAGAATGAGACATGGCTCAAAATATAGCTTGATTATGTAACTAAATAGTATCCATCTGTTGTTATCGAAGCATGGTCGCAACTAATAAAAAGTAATTATTTATTCAAGGTTGGCGTTCAGTCCAATATACGCAACCGGTATCTTAAATTGGACCACCAGGATCCTAAATTGTACCGAATCTAAACAACACATCATTAATAAAAAAATAACACAGTTTAGTATCGTAATGATACATATTTATTCTTTAAACGTAAAATTTATTCAAAAAGGATAAATTTTACTTAAGAAAGTCTTTGGATATCTTAAAATTAATAAAAATTATAAACTCAAAAGTACCAAATAATCAACAAGAATGCTTCTACTAAATATGATAATAATATTATTAATTCAAGCAATCATCACATATGTCAGGGTTTGTGGTGCAGGTTTCATGTAGCCATCTCTTGCACCTCACGCATAGCAGCCACTCTACCTGGGGCTACTTTTGTCAAAATAGTGCTTACCGCACGAAGCACCTGATACTGTTTAGAAATGGCATTAATACCCATTTAATTGTTCTTATATACAATGGTGAGCAGAGGTCGAGATGGCTTAGTGGTCAGAGCGCCTGGGGTATTAATCCGGGAGGCGCAGGTTCGAATCCTGTTCGCGACCGTATTCTTTTTCCATTTAATATAATAACTTTAGAGTTCGCTAAGCATGCATTAATGCTTTTCAAAGATTTATCTTGAAATAGAGGAGGGCCTAAGATTGAACCTTGGGGTACCCCGGATGTGACATGTTTGGATGTGGATTCAAAGCCTTTGATGACTACTTTCTGAGTTCTATTAGTGACGTATGATGCAAACCAGCGTAATAAATCACCTCGTATACCATTGAAAGCAATTTTTGTCAGAAGCAGTTCGTGATCCACCTTGTCAAAAGCTTTCTGGAAATTTGTGTAAACAGCATCTACTTGCAATTGATGGTCCATATTATTGAACAAAAAATCTGTGAATACCAATAGATTTGTGAATGTGGACCTTTTTTGAAGAAATCCAAGCTGATGCTTAATTATTGAGTTGTATAAAATAGGATAGAGCTCGTCGTGAACCAGTCACTTAAAAAGCTTTGCCAAGGTGGACAAAATAGAGATGGGGTGGTAGTTCTCAATACTTTGTTTTGAACTTGATTGAAGAACGGGCGTTATGTTGGCACTATTCCATATTTCAGGAAAGGAACCCTCTGAAATACATTTATTGTATATGATATATAGGGGTGTACATATAATATCTGCAATTTTTTTAAGATAAAGTGGTGGTTTACCATCGGGTCCCGGACCTTATGTAGTATCAAGTGATTTTAATGTTTTGAGATTATTTTCATAACTAAAAGTAACTTTATTGATAATATTACTATTTTCATTGTACTGTAGGGGTATGATGAAATGAAGGTCCATTTGGGATATATAATAACTTTACTGGTACCAGTTAAATGTACAGATATAAAATATAGAATATACTAAACTACGACCTAACTCAGTGGTTGCGGGGAGACGACTGCTGCGCCGCGCTAATGCAATGCGCATCGGTATATAAAACTAATGCGTCAGCAGTGTCCCTACAATACTCCCCCCTTTACAAAAAAAAATGTGTCTAGAACCTGTTAACAAAATTTCTATTTAAAATATAATGATAATATAATTGAATCATACATGATTGAATCACAATGAACTGGTAAGTAGTTACTAATAATAAACATAGCTATCGTGTTACTTGAGCGCCTTAGTGCTAAGTCAACAGAAATTTTATAAACGGTATGTGTACCTGAACAACGAACTAAATTATAATTATGAATAAATACATTCTAATGACTAACACAATAACGAATAATAAAAACAAGATGAGCACACAACAATAAGTTAATACTAAATGAGTACCATCAAGCATATCGTTCAGAAAATGATGTTGCTCTTCATAAGACGCTTTTGAAGCTGAACGTACGAAGCAGCAAATTTGTGTCTGCGACGTCCACCATGCCGTAGCCATGTGATGACAGGTTGCGCCATCCAACACTGGTGCGGTATCAATCCTCGCCCCCAAGTGTGATACGCCAATACGACGCGCGCACTGTGCCGTAGAGTGCCGCCGCCGTGTGCCATGTCATCCATTGTCCTCGGGTATGCTGCGCTATCCTCGTCTTGGCGCGGAATCGGGCCTCGCCGCCAAGGTTGATACGCCTTACGCCTCTCGCCCCGGAAACTCCTGTGCTGTATTTCATGGTGGTCGCTATACTTGGCAATCCGTGTTGTGTGTCCGTGAATTGGTCTGGAGTTAGGTCTGCAGCCCTTTTGCTCCCCCAGCAAAAAGGGCGAGTCGCCTCCCATATTGCGTGTTCAGGTTACCTCCATGCACGTCCTCTGCTGCCACGCTGCACATGCGCGTATTTAGTTGCCACGCTGTCCATGTGCACGTGCGTCGATGCCACGTAGTTTCCGTGCGCGTGCTCCGTTTTCACGACGTCCTCAGCGAAAGTTGCGTGTTCAATCACGTCGGGTCACCAATGTAGGGGTATGATGAAATGAAGGTCCATTTGGGATATATAATAACTTTACTGGTACCAGTTAAATGTACAGATATAAAATATAGAATATACTAAACTACGACCTAACTCAGTGGTTGCGGGGAGACGACTGCTGCGCCGCGCTAATGCAATGCGCATCGGTATATAAAACTAATGCGTCAGCAGTGTCCCTACAGTACTCTTGCGGAGGTACCCACTTATTTATATCAAAGTTAGAATATTCGTAAACAGAATGGAAGAATTGTGAGAACAAATTACAAACCACATTCGAGTTACTCGAGCTACGATTTTTATAAGTCATTGTACAATAATATTTTTGGGTTTGTTATTGTCCTGATGGGCGTGCAGGACGCGATGTATGGCAATTATATCTTTATGAGACAGTTAATAACTTATTTTGGAACCGATATTCTCCATTAGCGCAATTAAACTTTCATTGCGCTTTTCGAATACTAGATTACAACATCTCGCCTGTTGCTCCAACGAATTATATTTGATTGTTAAGCTGTTAATGTACTGTTTATATCAGCTTGCACTGTTTGTGTGCGAATAGAAGCAATTTCACTTTTCAACACTGCTTAATCGTCTGCAGCATGCTGTACTGAAGCTTTTAATTGATATATTGTAACCCTATGGATAGCATCCAAATCAGATACTCGCTTCTCCAAAGTTGTGTGATCAGATCGGAGAGAATTAAGCTCGGTTTTTATTTCTGATGTCAATAGAGCTATGGCAGCAAGGTCACATTGAATTTTAATGACGGTGGCAGATATTGTATTTATGGCCCCATCATGAATAATGAAAATATGGCCTCATTATGAATATAAAATGAAACAATTCATGTGCCTGTGACTACCTCGCTGGTCACAAGCGTAGCTGCTAAACGTGAGGTCCTGGTTTCGATGCCTGGGTCGTGCAAGTTGTTATTATTTTTCGGTTAAGCAATTCCCGGTAGCAGCCCCGGATTTGAAATTGTGACTGCAGTACATCTTTGCTTACGTGGACTAAAATAACTAATATTAATTAATTCTTTATTGTACACAGATCAAGTAACATACATAGCTACAATAATACTGAAAATAAAGGACATCATTATTACATATATTATACATAACATATTTTACATGGTGCATGGGTAGGTACTTTTGTTTTGCGATGCGCCCGCGTCAGAGGCCAGATCTACCGAGGTATGTGTATAGTAGCATTTAATCGTTAAATTTTTAATATAGTGATTTCACGCATTATGGCCGTAGTTGGGTTTATTATAAGGCATGTTTTATTATATTGCTAGCAGATTGCATAAACCCAATCCAAAAATAAAATGCTTAACGTTATATAAAAGGACTTCAGCTTTCGAAACGTGACCCTATTTTAAAAGCTTGAAACACAATTCTGCCCTGCCCTAAACAAAATAAAACAACGATATAAACAGCTTAAATTAATACCGGCCGTATATATAACATAACTCTAATGAAATACTAAATAAATAATTTGTGAATGATTAAAGAACATAGTAATTTTATTGTTCAACGGTTATTTATACTCACGGTCAAACTCAGTTTGACTAGCGACATCGCCGCGAACTCAGCTCATGATTAAGGGCTTCGTTCGAGTTCGAACCTAGTCGGGCAATCCCGAAGAATGCAAGTGAGTAATAACCGTTGAACAATAACCTATCTAAATAAACCTAAAGAACATTGTGGCCCGCACGTGCGGCGAGTGTATCTGCTATATGTTTGGCTTGGCACCTACTTCAAACCTATCAGTAGGTACATACGAATAATAATATTTTATTAATATTATAGGTAAAATAAGTTTGGGCAAGAAGTGTTTTGGTTTAAATCTTTTTTAAGTTATATATTGCTTTTTACTTATTTTTTATTTCATATATTTTGTGGAGATATTGAAGTAGTTTTTTTTAAAAACGTAGTTAGTGTACGTAATGAAAAATAATCCAAAAAATACATTCTAGCAACTTTCAACCGAATTATTTGTACAATATTACTATTCCGCTACCGAGAAAACATATCCATTTTAGTCGAGAAGAACTCTCCCAATAATTTGGAATGTCAGAATAGATTTAGGTGCTTGTAGAAGATAGAACATACATTTTCTATATAACTCGTGACATTTCAAATAGGAATATCTAATTTAAGACTTCGTTTGCGTACACTCTTATGAAACTTTACCTACCTACTCGTGGTTGTACAGAAAAATATTGTGGCGTTTACTGATCCATCCGAGTTTCAGATTTAATAACTAACATAAAGGTAAACGTAAATCAAAGAAGCAAAAATATAACAAAACAGAGCTAAATACCTCCGCACATTATTCGAATAATGAAGTTAGGAAAAACGCTTGTAATACAATGAAAAATTAAGCACACGGTATACATTATTGACACAAAAATTGGTCTCGCTCATACTCGTGACGTGCATCGCGATACGCCATAAATATTTACGCGAAATTTACCATTG
The DNA here is from genome assembly GCA_935421205.1 of Xylocampa areola. Taxonomy (NCBI): domain Eukaryota; kingdom Metazoa; phylum Arthropoda; class Insecta; order Lepidoptera; family Noctuidae; genus Xylocampa; species Xylocampa areola. Next base: position 9,736,229 of record OW285204.1, read on the forward strand.
TGGGCTACAGGCGAACAACTTTTGTGACCACAAATAATTATATATTTCGGCCGCGATCCCGCGAACGCATTGGGCGTCTACATACTAGATTCGCTCGATTTTTAATATAAATAATTCTTTGGAGACTCTACTGTTATAATTTACGCGAAATTTATGAAGCTCAAAATATTGTATCAATATCGATAATTGAGCTCACTGAAAGATACTTTTTACTTTGATAATGATCAGTAACAGGTCGTCTTTTATACGCGCGCCGCGGTAAGATCTTTAAATTATGAGTGTCGTGGGAATTTGCGATAGGTCTATAGATACTAAAGTTGTTGTGAGGTAAGAAACAACATACTCGTAGCTTAAAATATTTCTCCACCCATACTCGTATTTTATAGAGGATAAGGAATAAACCCTCACTTCTTCTGACAAGTAAACGCTGATCAAGCAATCATTCGATACTTGTGATTTGACCCATTTCCTGTATAAAATGGCATTGTATGGTTGTTGAGTCCAGACGGATATTTCATTAGCTGGGCGGCGCGCGGTGTGTAGCCGACGGACGTAGCTCGCCGTGACCCGGAGCGAACTTCACAAACATCAGACAGAAACTCGTTAGCCATCCCCCTCCACACCTTGCCGCACCTCGCCCCCCGTTACCAAATAAATGTCTCACTCCTATTCCGCAGATTGGAACAAGTTTATATGACGAAACAGCAATTTCTCATTTATAAAAATTCCGACAAAAGATTTACTTTCAATTATTTGATTTACAAACTCGTACAGCTAAAAGGAAAAACTGAGATTTTCCCTATGTTTCACCCTCATCAATATTGAATTTTTCATGAACTGAAAACGAAAAATCCCATTTTGTTTATAAGGTTATGAAAAATGGTTATTTGATGAGTGAACTCATCAAATAACCAACTTTTGTTAGACCACTTGAAATTGCACTGTCTATGTCTGTCTTATTTTTTATCACTATTATTACACCACACCTACTAGATAATAACTCACGAAAATGAACAATAGCTAACATCAGGAGGACTAAACTCAGAGATGAGTGTTTACAGGCTAAAGAAGCAGAAAAAAAAATTATATTCATTATAATAATTTTAGATACCTTACCTACTCGTATATAGTTTCTGTACCTCAGGTTGGTATGTAGGTACCTATATGGGATTCAAAGCTGCGAGAGAATTGAGTCTGGAGACTGCGTAGGTCCTAAATATTCGGCCACAGCGTCAGGAAAATGATGCGTGGTGGGCAAACGAGGATCCATTTTTGACAAAACAATAAATAAATATAGCACGTGACAAAAAATGTATGCGAAGTAAAAAAACACAACGTGCATTGTCACTGATTCTACCTACATCAGGTTTTTTTTATTAAAATCGTTTATCGTACTGTGTAACCAAATTATGGCATCAGAAACGTGTGATACCTATCATAATTAGTACTTCATTATTTGAGGCTTACAGTAAAACTAGACAATGTCATTAATTCTACCATACCTTATACCAACTTCCATACATTACGCCGAGGCAAGTAAAACTGAACATCAGTTCGTACATAATACTTGTATCTATAAATATAAATCTCCAATAAAACGGTTTCACTCCATTAAGTAAATTGAAAAACTTTTCGATGATCCGTATTCTTTAACCACATCTAAATTATTATTTAATTATCTTAGGCAGTTATTCTGTATTACAAATCAAATTACTAAATGCTTTGTTTAAAACAGGGAAAGCTGAATATCCTTTTAGAATAGATAAGCCATAGAAAGTTCATAAAATCGTCGAAGTTTTGAGCCTTTTACCCTTAATCCTTGCCAATGTCGCTTTGAGTTTTCAAATTTCCTTTATAAATACAAAAAAATATATAAAATCTTCGTGAATCGTTTTATTTTTGAATCTCTCATAATCTCTCATTTAGTCCAACTACCTAAACCTACATAAATAAATACAAGCGTTCGAATAAAAATACATAATAAGTCAAGAAAAATCTTTGAAAAGCATTAACGCATGCTTAGCGAACTCTAAAGTTACAATATTAAATGGAAAAAGAATACGGTCGCGAACAGGATTCGAACCTGCGCCTCCCGGATAAACACTCCAGGTCGAGATGGCTTAGTGGTCAGAGCGCCTGGAGTATATATGCGGGAGGCGCAGATTTGAATCCTGTTCGCGACCGTATTCTTTTTCCATTTAATATTGTAACTTTACATAATAATTATCACAATAGCAAGTAATATAACAAGCACACAACAGCCCTGTTAGAAATTGCTTGAATTGCACTGTAGCCGTATTTTACGGAAATAGAAAATAGGACCCAGTTAGTTATTCTAGCATCAGACTGTTCCTCAAAGAACGAACGGTTGTTAAATTGATCCGTAGCTAACAACAATTTCACCGAAGAAAATACATGGCAACAAATCTTCTTCGCCGGAAAAGGTTCCACTAACCGAATCCAGATTCCAGGTGTCGGCGGAACAATGCAATTCCCGAACAAATCGCGTCGGGGACGCGGCGGGAGCGCGCCGAGGTATCTCACTACCGTGCCGCCGTCGCCCCGCAGTCGTCACGATGTCGCCCCGCCGCCGCACTGCCGTTGGCTGCCTACACGTCCTCTGTTCTTGTTCTTCGAGTGACAGCTAACTAATATCTGTCTAGTGAGCTATGAATCGAATATGTGGGGTAATATACAGACTGCTAAACCTCTGAGTCAGTACATATATCAATGTTATGGGACTATATTCTTATTCGCTCAAATATTTTATTACTTACGATTAATAAATATGTACCAGTTAATACAATGATAATAAAAAGTTTTTAAAAGCTAAGGACGTTATCAGCATATTCTGTATCAATCAATCGTTGTTGAGAATAGATTGAATTGCACAAGAGACAAAGATAAACACTCATTCCTCACTTGGCGTCACTTCGATATTTATTTCCCTAGATAACAATGTCCAATAATAAATCTATTTCATCGATAGCAATAAATTTGCCAATATTCTCATGTTAGCATTACATAATATAATGTTATCTTATAACTATTAAATTCCTAAACCTCATATCTCCTACGATATGGATACTAAGATAAACAGTATAAGCTTAGAATGTTTCATAATGTGGCGTCACAGTACATGTATATGTAAATATAAGTACTCACAAGCGTACGTCCATCCAGTGGCTGAGTAACTTTGTTGAAAAGAAAACCGGTGCAAAAGGGAAAAAGAAATAAAACTGTTGGCTGACGAATTCGACAGAGATTTATCACCTCCGCGAGGTTTTAGCGGTTCCTAATTTACCTACCGGGGAGACGGCTGAAGGACGATAATTCATTTTTATACATATTCGTTTATTTATACCACGTTATTCTCTAAAGGGCAAATATTGGAGACTATATAATTAAAAATAATACTTGCGCAGTAACATTTAAAATTGAGATAGTTCATTTCGATTTATTTTCATGATTTGAAATAAAAATATTAAAGAGCTCGTTTGCCCTAATGATTTTTGTAACTACTTTCTTAAAATAATGTTTAGGGATGCGATTCTTTTAAGGATTTAGCATCAACATTTTTTATAAATTTTTCTGTTCATGCAGTATAAATGATAACTAGGTAGGTATATTTTCATTTCGTCTCATATTTCCCAATAAAATAAACATTAAAATAAATGCTTGATTATTCCAACAACCCACTGGGCACGTTGTTTATTGTCGGTAGATAATCAATATTTCCCATTTCACAATACCACGATTTCAATCTTTGGGAAATCAACAAAAATTTGCATACAAAAAGCGCTATCTCTTTTGCATAAATCGATTTACCTATCCTCTTTCGGAAAGCTTTTTCCTTCCCAATTTCAACGGCAAGTTTATTTGTAAACAAAGTAGGAATTGCTCTAGGGTATTACCAAATAAAAGTTTGGAATGTAGCAGAAAATTATTCGAAATTTAAGTTTTTTATGGGCGGTGATAAATATAAGCGCGACGGTAACACGTCATTTGGTTATATTCAAGAAGTTTCCAAGTAACACACAACTGTCTAGATGAGGAATATACAATTTTTATGTAAAAAATTTATTATACTGTAATAAGTTCTGAAGTAAGAATATTCATTGTAGAAAATAATTATTATTCATATAATGTTTGTGAACTTATTATATGTACAAATTTCAGGCTCAGTTAATAGATTTAGGGATTTGTTGATATCGTCGCTCAGTAAGTTATTAAAAAATAGAATGTCCAAACTACGTTTCATTTCGACTTTTCTCGTGCCAGAATGAAAATAATATAGATCCTGCCAAAGGTTGGATATCCAAATGAACATGCGAGCGCCAATGAAATTGTAAAGTTCAGTAAATGGTGAGAGTGTAACAGAGATGAATGTTGAAAGACACGAAACAGTCACGAACACGTCGTATGAACGAATTAAGAACATTTTAGGGTTCTTTATTTTCACAATGGGAAGACGGAACCCATAAAAGGTCGTGAAAGAAGGAGAACACAATATTTTTTTGGAGTTTTATTGAAATGAAAATCAAATTCAGGTGAAGATCCCATAAGCCCGTAAAAATAAATCTTCTCCGAACTCAATAAAACAAAAACATAGCTTTAAATATATATGACGCAAAGTATCTACTTGCCATTATAAAATTAGGTGCGAGGAAAGGTCTCAAACCCAAAGTATGTAGACACATAGATTATTTCCTTTAATATTCTAAAAACCATTCAGTTCTGATTTCGAGAATATTCATAGTACACAAAAGCTTAGGTATATACCTACATATATGTGGTTAGCATAGAGTGGTTAGTAAAATGTCCCCGTATTGCTAAGGTTAATTCCCAAATATCGCAATGATGCTCTTATTACGATATGGAACTTCGGGTGAGTTGTGAAAACTGAAACTACGGAACATTCCGGTGAGTCGTGAATGCTCGCATTGTAATCAAATGCTAATTAGGTTTCTTTTTATAACTTATTGATTCGTAAATCACAACAAAGAAACCTTATCTAATATGCAAAGAATTTAATGAATAAATTCATAAATGTTATAATATATTTATATTTATATTGACCCTTCAATTTGCATGTTTTTCATCACAACAAAATTTAAAAGACAAAGGGAGTACACCTTTTTATGATTACCGGATTAGAAGTCGCGTCATCGCATTTCATTCCGGTGCCCCTCGCGACGGCTCTGTCCCCGCTCCCAGATGCCACAGGGGAATATGTAATCCTGAATAGGATCATACTTAAATGTCAGGTGCGAAACCTCCTCGGTAGAACAAATTCGCGACTGGCCGCTTTTTTGTCTCTTTGCTAACGAATCACCAAGCTCATGGGGCTTTCAGCGCGCCGCTCGTAACGGCTATTGTTTCGTGCCAGTTAGTTTTTTTTACTCTCTTTGCCCGTTTCGTTCTTTTATTCTAACAACTATCGATCTTCTGAATATCGGATATCGAATGACACTTCTCAGTTCTACGTATTCTTCTTTGCCTTGTTTGTGAAATATGAGAGACGTTCAATTAACTAAAGTGTAATTTTATTCTTTGTTTATAATTGTTGGTGGACACACTGGGTGTTTTTATTGATGATAACTTGAATCGATTTGACCTCAATACCAATCATATATTACTCGTGTGCATCAACTAGTATGTACACGCGTGGTTTATACGTGCGATATAGGTAAAATCTTTTTCAACACTCTTGCTCGTAAAGTGGCTCTTATTGCATGACTTTTAGGTTCATAATGAGGCTTATTAATCACGCGTGCGTTTTCTTCACGTTACCCGGTCTATGGCGGTAATCTAAAAAAAAACATAGTGACACCTTTATATTTACTTTTCAACCTCAGTAAAGAGCTAATTTAAATAATAGATACAAAAAAACATTACGATTTTTCATAAATGATTATGTAACATTAAATATACCATAAATTATAATTAAATATTGTGTACCAACAAATTAAATATTGAAATCATTAAAAGGGAAATCTGTGTGACGACAAAAATAAAACGTGAACTACTCACACTTGATATTAATTATTGTTCAACGGTTATTACTCACTTGCATTTTTCGGGATTGCCCGACTAGTTTCGAACTCGAACGGAGCCCTTAGTCATGAGCTGAGGCCGCGGCGATGTCGCGAGTCAAAACTCGCCGCGGCCTCAGCTCATGACTAAGGGCTCCGTTCGAGTTCGAAACTAGTCGGGCAATCCCGAAAAATGCAAGTGAGTAATAACCGTTGAACAATAATTAATATGAATGTGTCTCACGAAAGTTATTATACTCACACTTGACTTACTACTTTTGTATTCCCATCTTACTGAAAGTTTGATTACCACAACTCATGTATTCAAACTTTGCTTGTATTAATTTATTATATGTAATTGGACGCATATTTAACACCATACTTACATTCGTAGTACAAAAACAGTTTGTAATTGTTTAATAAACGTCATCGATTTCATGGTGTAAGCAATTGCTTATAACTACTATGTACCAATTATTTTTCCGGTAGCCTTTATAGTAGCAGCTATAAAGTACATGTATAGATATAATAAAAACTTGGGAAGTTAACTTATTTTATTCTAAGAATTCTCAATCCATAAAATTGTGTCGCTAGGCGTGGTGCCGATTGGTATATTAAATACCTCTTCAGCGACATTCTTGATGTTACTAAGTAATTTCTTATAAAATATTTTCTAAAATATATTTTTTACACAGCTTTAAAAATAAATTGAAAACAATTCTAAAGTTTCATTTTAAGTACCAAAATAATTCTAAATGAAAACTATGTCTTCTGTAAGATATTCCAAATGCTCATAAAAAGTAATTGTACAATCGTGCTAATTCGATTAAAAACTCAAATGAAAATTGTAATAAAAATCTGGGCTCTGAAAATTACTTGAGTGAGTGAAATGTTAGCATCCGAGACTGATGTTGATTGTTCTCATTTCGTTGCAGACATTATTACGATTTTGTGATATGATACGTAGTAAGGTTTCAAAAATGAAATTGTTTTTTCACTATGATGCGTGCTTGAAAAAAAAAATGTAAAGCTAGGTAGGTAGGTATCCCTAATTATAATAAAACAACTTTTAACCGGATTAATCGCATGTATTGGTTTTTGTTTTTCCTAACGTTTCGAACACTTTGCAGCGTTCGTTACCTTTATCTTGATATATTTGAATTAATTTAATTTAATTATCTTGATTTTGACATAATAAGCGAAAAAGCTAACAAGCTGACCTAGGTTAGGTTAAACAAAACTTAAGCAGGCACAACAAAACCCTACTTATTATCAAATGTGAGTAATTATGTTTAAAAATCACTAAATCGTTGTCAACACATCGTCGGCTCCCATTAACTCGAGCAAATCGCTTTATGATGGGTACACAAAGAACGTAGCGTCGTCTTCAATCCCAGATAAGCATGGTAACAGCAGATTACCCTAAAATATAACAGAATAAAAATAATATTACAATACATTCTTTGTTTTTCCACCATTCGTATCTTATTTTGTACGTTTCATAAAAGGGTTATGACACTTATGAGAACCAATTTCGCAACAGAGTTGGGTACGAGAATATTGTACGTACATTGGTTTTAATTTATACCAAAATATTTTGGAAACTTTTATTGAAAATCTTGTTATGCTCGTATTGAGAACGGTTTCAGAGGATGGTGCATTTGGATATTGAAAAAGAAAAAATATTTTAAAGCTCCTCGTAGGATAAAATTTAATATAAAAATTTGTTTTGCTCGTTTGCATTAATATAATTGACGCGGCACCACTTTGTGTCTCACATTAATATCACATCAATTATGTTTCCGAAGTTAATTGGTAATGCATCCATCTCGTAATTACCTTCACTGAAAAATTACTCATTCAGATATTTCCTTATTGATTGTAACATGACAAAAGGCTTTGGCTGAAAAGCATATTTATAAAAAGAATACGAGGAAAGAACGGGCAAAGTGAAAATATTAAGTGGATGTGTTCGTAGCTTATCAATATTAATACGGTAGTTGATAGGGGCACGGCTTTTAAATCAGTGTGCCAGTATGTCCAGTCAAAATACAAGGCAAGAAGAAGATAATTGTTATATTATGTGCATCAAATTATTTAATAAGATTCCCAATTCCATAAAGTCACTCCCGTTTCCTAAATTTAAGCGTACCATAACAAAATTATTATCAGATAGATGTTTTTATAGTTTAAACGAATTTTTATATTATAAGTTTTAAATTCCTAATAGGACTGGTATTAATTGAATTGTTTACCTTCAAAACTACTAGATTTAATATGAGGTTTATTTATTTCTTGCCTATTTTTTCTTTTCTTTAATATGTTTAGTTTAAATTATAGTCTACATTAGCTCAATAGCTGTAAGAAAATTTGCACGCTGAAATAAGTGGCAGAATAAGAGATACCTACCATTGTTTTGTAAACACCTATTATGTACCTTATTCAAGCAAATAAATGATTTATGATTTATGATTTAAGAAAAAGACAAAATTGAAAATTGTATGAAATTAAACATATCTACATTATTATATAAGTACCTATACTTTAGTAGAACATATCTACACAAGTAATTTGGTAAAATATTTATAAAACCAGTCTAAATGTATGATAAGGATCTATATAATTTCGTCAAGTGAAAACGTACAGCAATCAATGTGAAGCACCCCAAAATGCCATGAGTAATGTTCACAATTTTGTCACCCTCATTGCCACCCGGGACGCTCACTTTTTATTTCAATAAATGCCAAATGCCTGTCACCTAAATATATATATCGTGATTATACTCTTTATATTTTAATGAAGTGTTTTTTTATATTACCTTGTCCAATTTCGTATCAATTTAACTGAATGTTTGCATAAATCGCATGGAAATAAAAGACGATTAGATTACAGTATCCAATATTATAGATATCTATCCTATCTACTCACCTAAACCGTCGAATTGTACTGTTAATAAATTACGAAATAAACGTGCAAATAAATGACCATATAAATGCACCTAATCACTGTGTTATTATCTTGATTACAGTCCAAAAGTTTTCAGTAGTTTTCCTACTTCCATAGGCTTATGGCATTTCCAATATTACGAATGGCTGACCTGCGTACGTTAATGAGTAAATTACGTTCAAGTTTGTCAACAATATGTATTACTTATATAGTTAAAGCAATTAAAATAAATCTAGTATCATCATTAATTTGGTTCATTCCACTTGTCGACTGCAGGCTTTCGGAATGAAGAGCCATCGGACCTTCAACGTACTCGCTCCCTACAGATAATTCAATTTGCCGGGGTGACTCAACCAATTATTATATCAGCACCAACTCATTTTAAAGGCTACTCAGTTCTAATTTACAGTAATTTCATTCGGGACTCCTGACGTTTTATTCTTTGCATTAGTATTTGAGGTATAAACATGGAGTCTGATTATGTGATTACGTTTTCTGATGTTTAAGCAATTTTTTCTGATACCTTTATAATGAGCTTTACTGAGAATGAAGTAAATATTGAGTATTGAAAAGATAGTTACTGACTGTTCGTCAAATGTTACATGTAGAACTAATAACATATTACTTCTGAATTGTAATCTTATTATAAGAACGCGTCCAGAATAAAAATAATTATAATAATAATCATTATATATTCATTCAGATTACTTTAAAAATATCTATCTATTTGTTCGAAACATTTTTATTTATTGAAGCAAACGCATTCACCCTGTTTAACAAGTGTATTGTTTAAATTTAAATTTTCCTGACATTCGAGCACTTTACAGGGCTCGTCGCTCCGGGTAGACAACCCGTGACCACGGACGAAGCGACCGCCCGTAACCGCGAACGGCTCAATATTTCACAAAATTTAAATATACACAGTAACCAGGAAAAGTATCCGTCAATTTGGCTTAATTTAAACAAAATTTATTGTTTACTCCTCATGTCATTCGTAGCGTGGAAAGCTAAATTACAAATCTTTTATCACGACTATAATTACTCATTTTCAATGCCAAAACGGTGAAAGGTACCCGAGACTATGTAAGCTGAAGTTTTAGGACGTAAATCCCTGCTGAACGAATAGGTAAATTTCGTCTAATAGATTAAGTTATCACTACAGATTATTATACATTTTAGATACTAATATTATCGGATAACAGAACAGAAATATAATCGACCATAATATGTCGTCCTGATTTTATTTAAATAAACAAGTAGCACTAGATGCTAATGCATAATCAAAAATATAGTAAACGCAATAGGTACCTACATATTTGTATGTGCTATAGAAGACATTACCAATATTGAAAGTTGAGTATACAACATGCAAACTATATAAAAACCTAGCGAAAAAGCCTTTTTTTCTGTTGCACTAAAACAAGCATACATGCCATGTACACACTGATGCCAAAGTTAGTGTAGTACTTTCCCTGTCATAAAGTCCAGTGTACAGTCTCCTGCGAGATAGCAAAGATACTTTGCGGAGTGTCAGTGATGAATGCTTTTCACTCCACGTTGCATTTAATGGGTACGTAGTTACGGGCGCTATATGATCAGATATCAAAAACAAAAATATGTAAGAATAATTCCCTCGTTTCGTAGTTCTATATTTATAAATAGAGCCTGTAGGTAGCTAATAATAGGAATAAAATATTTAACAATAAGAAATTAATTTAAAAAAAAAAGCACGCCTATACGTTTGAATTTCATTTTTTATTTCACAATTTTTGTGTAACGTGCATTACTATGTTTTTGAAATCTTACTAGTCTATGTTACCCGGGATAATATAAGGAAACCCATGGGTACATCTTAATCGGTTCAGGCGTTTAGAAGTTATGATGAATAAAAAAACTCACAAACATGAACCCTAAAAACATAGAAAGAAAGAAAGAAAGAAAGAAAGAAAGAAAATATTTATTCTGGGCTCTTGCAGGTTATACATGACCGACAAAGAACAAATAAAAATAAAAAATATAAAAGTATAAAAAATCAAAAAACAAACAGAATAATTAAAACCTGCACGAGACCAAAAAAGGCTCCTATCTCAGCATAAGCTGCTCCACCAAAATGTAGCAGCGCTGGTTTTCAGATAGGACCGGTATAGTGATATCACGGGCAACCACGGTGTACGCAAACATGCAATATCAAGAATATATAGTAAATAATTAATAAATTGTGATAAATACATATAATTAAATAGATTGGAATTCCTTAATAAATTATTTATGTAACTTATTTATTTACTCATTCGTGTATATCACGTTCGCGCATCCATCCTGCCTTAGTCTCAGCATCACTAATTTGTCTATGGTAAGACAAATTAAGGGAGACCATAGCAACACTGAAGGCGACGCGCAAACGCATGAGCATGAGCTGTCAACGTCAGTCATCAATTAATAAAATAAGTTTTGTTGTTTTTCGAGATGTAAATAGAGGAAATGTATATTAATTAAGTTGTTTTTATGTGTTAATACTTTTTCAAACATACCTACAAAAAATAAATATAAAATAGATACAGTTTGTTCAAAATCCTTGTTGTGTGTGCATTATGTGAGATCCGGTGTCAATGTTAATTGGTGTGTGTGGCCTAACAAAGGCTGAAAACCCCTATGAGCAATCAGTTCTCCAGGCAAGCCTGCTGCCAAACTCGCCTTTTCCATCCAATAGCCATAGCCTCCTTTTTCGGCAGTTTTGTTAATAATAATTAAACTTAATAGTGTCAAAAGTTGCTCAAACCACTCGTAAGCCTTTGAGATAACTTAGCGATAACTATTCATTATAATTATTAACAATAACTAATTAACAATAAATTCAAAGTGTGCATACTCAGATGAAACTGCTCCTAACTGTAACTTATCTACACTGACCGCACCAATCTCTGCTTAACCCCAACAGTTTTAACCTCAGGCAGCAACGGGGTATGAACGTCTCTAACGGGCTAATACTATTATTATTTATTTTATTATATTATACTAAGTACATCTTTTTTTCGTTTTTTTATTGAATTTATTTCATTTACAATAACAGTGTTTGTACCATTTGTGTTTGTAAACGCGCCCACCATAAACAAGTAATTCAAGTTGGAGGCCACAATAAAATGAATTCTTTTGGTTAAGTTATTCAAAGATAAAAGTATGAATAAATCATTGACCAAAAAAAAACATAGAATAAACTTAGTTTTATTACAGCTATCCATTTCAACGCGGAGATGCAAGATCGCAGTCTAGCTACATTAAACTAAGATATCTTTGGAACTTCGCAGTAAGCTCCATGAATAGAAACAGAATCGGAAGTCGTTTTGCCCTCTTCTCACGAAACTCTTGGTTCGTTTTACATCTGTAAAAATAGACATTTATACTTATCATTAGCAACTTTGGCCAAAGTAAAAACTTCCTCCCTTTCGTTTTACCCTTCTCAACATGGATTTATTGTTTGAAGGTCAGTTTAATCCTTATCGTATCTTGTAATCGATCCCCTTGGATTTTACCACTTACACTTCCACTAAGTTAACCACTCATCCATACATTTTTTTTGTGTAGATCATAGAAATTGATCTTAGATGTGATAGATCTGAATATCGTGCTATAGTTTCTGGGACTTATGGTAGCTATTCAATAGCCTTCAGTAGCTACTAGCTATTCAGTAGTATTGCAATTCAATAGCATTTCAAATTTTAAGTGCCACAGTCAAACCTCTAGAACAACAGATATTGAGACGTCTTGAATAATCTCTGAATTCGAATTCAAGACTTTGAAGTATAGTTGAGAACTGGTAGTAAAGACACGAATTACCCCAAGCTTACATAAAAAGATTCATTAAAATGAACATGCAACACATATTGCATGGATATCGTAGTTTTTAAACACACGCTCGTCAGTTAAAACTTTGAACAAAAGGTGATCGGAGTATCCTATCTAGGGTAGCGTAGTTTTTGTATCGTTCGATTTCCTATGAAATACGTGAGGCGAGATAACTTTAGAGGAAAAACCGGCATGAGGGCGATACCATGGAACGTTGAATAAAGCAAATCCTAGATCCCTACCTCCTCCACCCTGTTTTCAGTTTAACCGACTTAGTGTGAGAGCATGTCTAGTTAATATAGGATCATTAGTTTGTTTAAATGATTCTATGTCAATATCAACTAGAAAACATGACAAAGAATCTTAGCAGGCGGAAATTGATAGTCTCTGCTTACCCAAATTGTAATTGTATGTATCTGTATAAATAAAAAGTAAAGTTTGTATTTTGTATAATAACTTTCGTGAGACATATTCATATCAATTATTGTTCACCGGTTACTACTCACGTGCATTTTTCGATGTCGCGAGTCAAAACTTTTAGTTTGACTCGCGACATCGCCGCGGGCTCAGCTCATGACTAAGGGCTCCGTTCGAGTTCGAAACTAGTCGAGCAATTCCCGAAAAATGCAGTAGTAACCGGTGAACAATAATTGGTTTGTATAAATTGCTCGAATTCTATCGACCATTCAATTTAAACGACCTAGATATCCCAGAACGAACTGTTCATAAACCAATCTCAGTAGGTATATTCTAGTCACTTCTGCACAATACGCCTTGAAATGTTTAGTTAAAGAGGTTCCATATCTCTGTGGCAATAAATTGAGGATCTTCTCTTAGAACGATGACAAAAGATATAAAATAAGGTTATGTCACAATGTAAAGTCATAAATTCTCCCCATATCTCACAGGTATGTTGCCGTCAATCGTTGCTTTATAGGAAACTGCACTAAGTTATGAAACATACGTACCTGTCTCCATAACCTTATTTCTGTATGTTATATATTATTTGTACGTTGGTGTAAATTTTAAACAAATGCTTTAGACTTCTGATATTACTACTATCAAAACATATTGGATATTGGTCATTATTAAAAACTAGAGTCCTGTGTTGTTTATAAAATCTGGCAGTTTCATAAGTATTTAGACTCCGTTTGCTTGTATTTATCCTTCGTAATTATTTCCACGCTACATCAAAATTCATAAACCTAAACTCATTTGCAACAAAAGATGTACCTAACCGCTCCGAGGCATGGCATATTTTTAAGTTTATCTTCTTTGTTATATACTAGTTGTATTCTATTCAGCACATAATCATACCGCACGTTTTCAATATTAGTAGTAAGTTACTTTTATATTTCCTAATAAGGTCATCTTGTTCCGAAAATTTTCCAGAAAATAAGTAAATGAAATATTGAGCTACTTTTCTACGCAGATATAAAATCATCGCAGTAATATTTTCTTTTATTCAGTCCCTTTTTACGTTTGTAGCCGTCAGGTGCAGGTAGAACCGCGGGTCATTAGGACGACTCGTAGCCCGGCTACAGCGCTACGGCGCTACGTCGTAGCATGAGCCCAAATCACACCGACCCTCAATCTACACCAATATTGTCAAGACTTGTATGACATGAAAAGTGAAAATATATTTGTAAAGATGGAGTGAGTTCAATATAAACGATGGAAGAAGTTATACATCTTCGTATTACCTATTCCAACTAAAACATTGCATTGCGTGAAATTCTACAATACCGTGTATTACTAACAAAAGATGGAGGAAACTTTGCTCTTCCTTTCGTCATTCACAATTGTATTACAGACAGGATTCAGCGAAATGGGATGGAAAATCGCTTTGATGCGTAAATAATTGAAAGTTAGATGTAAAATTGGAGAAGCACATTGTTGGTTTGGAATATGCCCAAAAGCTTAGATTCGTAACAACCATATCGAATCATGGGCAGTGAGAAGTGCTGTAAATTGTGGCATGGGGAGTCGTATGTAGCGATTGGGCGATCGATAACGCACTAATGAGCTGTGACATGGTGTCGACAATCGACATGTGTGTGTGGAATGCGTGGTGCCCGTCGGCGCCGGTCCGTAGCCGCGTCGTCCGCCGGTCCAACCCGGAGCGCGCCTGCTCTGCAGTCACTCACTCGAATACCAATTAGCTCCCTCACGCAAAAATTAAACCACTACCCATTTTGATGCATGTCTAACCGGTTAACGTTTCGACCGTTATGTTGGTTTACCGATACATGCCAGTTCTGTTTTGGGTTTCATGTAAGCGTTCAGTGTTGGAAATCATTTTTTCGAATTCTAAAACAAGTTCATATTTAAAATATAAACATAAACATAGCATCACGCCTGTATTCCCCGAAGGGGATGGCAGAGGTGTACACAGTTGTACACCCACATTTCATCAACGCTGTTATTAGGTCCCATGTCATAGGTGGTGAGCCTATTGCCATCTACAGGACACAATTCAAATGTCCGGTCTGCTACTGAGATTTTTTTAACAGGAAAACTCAATAATGTTTTGCCCGACTGGGGAATCAAACCCGAGACCTCAAGTTGAGCAGTCGCGCTTGGGACCACTAGACCAACGAGGCAGTTCATATTAAGATAGCATTCATAATATTCGGATTGCAGAAAAAATATTAAATGGTACTTACTTTATTATTTTAATTATCATTTCTTGATGTTGTGATTCATAAACCAAATTTTATGTTTTAAGTATTTCACACTGACAACAATATAAGCAGTTCACATTTCAGTAGTTAAGAACAAATGATATTAGTATGTCTACGAGGCGGACAGCGGTCGCCACCGCGCACCGCTCCCACCCGGCGAACATTACTCAACCGCTATCTGATGTCGTCTGCTAATTGACTAGAAATACAGATAAACGCTATTTTTACTCCACCATAAATCTTCAAATACCTTTTCTGATTTACAGATCTATCATCCTCGAGTTTCCTGCTCAGAGAAGGAAAGTTTTTTTGTTACTTATATAATGTAGGATATCGTTATGGTATGTTTAATGAGAATAATAAAAGCCGGGATTTCCAAAGGCAAATTTTATTCATGGTCCAACGTATACACAATGAACGGACCCTTTCAATGTAAAATTTCGCATTATTATGTTCACTCGCATATATTACAATATTTACAAATGGATACATCTCACTTAACTGAACACCGAGGGCGGTTAACTACTCGCGAGAAAAACGAGAGTGGCGGCGGTGAGTGCCAGACGCGGGCTGGACAGCGCATCGCGAGGCCGGGCGCCGGCTCCGGCTGCACGAGCGCGCGCGCTCCCTCCCGCCTCGCCACGACACCCTGCGCCACCTGCGCCGACACTGCCCAAGCTGCGCCCCCTAACTTTTAACGGTGATATACAAAAATTCTCCTCCGCGAAGTCTTGCGTCAAGGCCAACGGGTTGGCAAGAGGGTCCCGACCACACTCACACGGCACGTGATTCCCGCGTATCACTATATTCTCAACTTCTAGAAGTACCGCCTCTGGCGTCTCCAGCATGTGGTTTCCAGTTAATTTAAACGTGGTGACACTGTTGTTTTGTATCAAAGAGAGTTCTTCAATACCGTCGATTTTATTATTACATATCTCCAATGTATCGACGCGTTGTAGACCGTCGAATGCGCCGACCCGCACTATGCCTAGATCAGATTCCCTTAGAGCCAGCCGACCGACACGCACCAGTCCACGAAAAGTATCAGGCAGCACCGCTGGTAGATCCATGTACGCGAGTTCGAGTACTCCAACCCCTTCAAGCCCCGCAAAAGCTTGGGGCTCGATAGATCTTATCCCTGAAGGAAGTTCGATTTGCGCTACGTCATTAAGCCCAGAGAAGGCATGCGCTAATATACGTTTAATGGGATTATTCCGCAGGGAGATGAGCTTTATGAAATTGGTTCCTGCGAAAGCGTATCCCTCAATTTGAGCGATCCTGTTGTGTGTTAGGACGATAGAAGTGATGTTTTGAAGGGCGGCAAACGCGAATGCATCGACAGTCGCGAGCGGCGTGTGCTGGATGTAGAGCTCACGGAGACGCGGCAGGCCCCGGAAGGCGAAGGGGCGGATGCGCGTGAGGTTGCAGGCATCGAGCGCGAGCCGCCGCAGCTGCCGCAAGTGCGCGAACGCATCGGAGCGCAGCACGCGAAGGTCGGCGCGAGACAGCGACAGCTGCGTTACGCTCGCGCTCAGCGCCGACGGCACGCCACGCAGCGTTGCGCTATTGCACACCACCTGCGACAAACAATACCAGTAAAATAAACATTTCACTTTGTAATCAACGCTATATCCTCTCCAAATATTTTGCCAGCACCGCGTTCATGACAAACAACAATCCTACAAAAATGATTGAATTATGAGTTTCGCCGTGTCACGACCTAAGCGTTATTTCCACTGTTTGCTGGGTCAATAAAATTAATCCTTTCCGAAATATTGTCATCGACGTTCACGGACCGAAACCCATATTTTGATTGAATTGTTCCAAACTTAAGCTTCGCACATAATCGACCAAAACAAATATCAATTTAATTCGACGCTGTAGATACAATAATATAAAGCATCGATGATGTCAAAGCTTCAATTCAATTTAGTAGGTGTGTACCAATTCAATATACGTATATTAATAGTCCGTTTGTCCATTTAATCTATTAATATAAATACGAAACACTTCTAGTAAAACGTGATTTATTACTCAAAAGAGAGTTAATATATAAGGTACTCGTATATAAGAGATATTAACACATTATACAAAAAGGTTGTATTCTACTGATATACTACATAATTTTAAAGTTAAAAATATGCTTGTCACGTTGTATGAAAGTCGAAGTCAGGTGAAGGAAAGAATAATATAAAATAAATGACAGCGCGGTTGGCGCAGTGGTCGAGAGACCGACTGCTGCGCTACGTGTCGCAGGTTCGATTCCTGCACGGAGCAAACATTTGTACGATCTATAGGTAATTGCTCCGGGTCTGGGTGTGTGTGTGCTTGTGAGATTATATGTCTGTAAACACACCCACGATACAGGAAGAAATTCCTAGTGAGGGGCAACGTTTTTATAGAAAAAAAAAATAGAGAACAGTTGCGATTGCTTCATAAACCTGAAGGACATCCAAGAGTTCTCAAATTAAAAAATTATAAGAGGTATTTTCCTACTTTATTTGAATGCTGTAGGCATTCAAATAAAGTAGTATTGACAGGTTTAAAAAACCGGATTTGCGTCCGTAAAATCAGCATGATAATAATTTATCTGCCTGAAAAGCTGGCATAAGGACTGACTACAATGGTAAAGATTACAGTCACTAATTTCATTTGAATCCAATAATTCAGGATTCCTTTACGTACGGCTATGAACCCTAAAATAGTATTAAATTCTGACAAAATCGTTTATAATGCGATTTGAAATTGTTGTAAGATTTAGGTTCATTCCATAGCAAACGGAATGAGCGTCTCTTACAAAATAACAAATTATATTATACCTTATCATAATAAAAAATACAGGTTCATTGAACTCAAATAGGCAATTAAGTTTACTAGATTTTATAGTTTTCCTTTGCTTAAAACTTTTCTGAGTAAATGAAGTTGTCCATCCAAATGAAAATTAATATTCTCATTTGGATTATCATGAGCGACTGCGAGTAGCAGATGTTCGAAGTTGGAAGTAAATCATTTGAGGACAATTGGTCTAAATGCAAGCAAATATGGCGAATTCAGAATTAAGATTTATCAGCATACAAATTACGAAGTGTATTATTGGTGCTAGTGAAGTTGTCCAACTATATAACACGTTTGAGTCGATTTCAGACCCATACTATATTACCTAAGTCAATCTGTTTAGTTACTTCCTATTCCAATATTCTGAATGAGACATGATTAATTTAAATAGCCATAAATGTGAGATTTATGGCTATTTAAATTAATCATGTTAAGATGTTCTGCAATGCACTTGTCTACTGCAGGGTCCAATGCAAACAAAATGTTCACTAATAACATTAACAATCTTAGTGAATAAATGATATGAAAAAGTATTGAAATACCAAGAAAGATAAGAGAGAACGAGAAAAATAAGCCTTAGCAGATCTAAGAGCCTGGTGAAATATAAGTTGTGAAATATAATATAATTTACCTGCGATTGTGACAGACAGATGCAGTGCGTCGGGCAGGGCGGCGTGAGCGCAGGTGTGAGCGAGGGCGAGTGCGCACGCCCGCCGCCGCACAGCGCGCCCCACGCCGTCGCCATCACCAACCAACGCAACAACCATCTGAAGACAAACAATATATTAGTCAAGAAACAAGATCAATATGCAAATTTTTGTATAATAACTTTCGTGAGACACATTCATATTAATTATTGTTCAACTGTTATTTTGTTATTGTTCCCGAAGAATGCAAGTGAGTAATAACCGTTGAACAATAATTAATTTGCTAATTGATATCACCAAGCGTGTCGGGCTCGTGAGAGCACGTTAAACCGTCGATCCCGGTTTTCAAATGAAGATCTATGACAGCCGTTACGGGTAGTCAGAGGCCTGCCAGTCTGACAACTAGTTTTACCACGAGATATCGTATTATCCAATAACTGGGTTGTGGAGGTCAGATAGGCAGTCGCTCCATGTAAAATAATTGTATTGTACTGAATCCGGTTTGACTGGAAGCCGACCCCAACGTATTTGGGAAAAGACTAAGCAGATTGATATATCACCAGGCGTCTCCTTAAGACGAAACGAGGGAACTTAAAATTTATTAGATGTGAACAAGCGACACGATAGCTCTGTTGGGGGAAAAATGTCACGGCACGACAAGGGTCGCAGATTCGACTCGTGTTTGTATCTAATAAAAATATCGAAAACTTTGCGAATATTGGTTTACCAACGAATTATAGCTACATTCTACCAAGAAGTGCTTAGTTTATAGAAAATAAACATACAAAGAGAAAAGTCCATTAAGGTCTGCTATTTGAAAATGAATAAGGCTCGAAAAAAATTACAATCACAACAAACATTCAAAATAAATCGTTTGAGATCATTGTCCTCTAGAAAATCATCATCTTTGGCTAGTTGTACAATTTGTCGAAAATATGAATGTCTAACTCATGATTGGACTCACTATCCACAGCTCAGCGTTGGCCCAAATGGGCGAAATATTAAAAATCGAAGTTCCTCTTGGAACAATACGGAACAGACATTAAATCTTTTGATATTCCTTTGAGATCAAAATTCACCGTTTCGATTTACCGATAAAGTATTTAAATTCAGATTATCGACAGTTGAGCACCTCTCAGCTGTCACGATTATTTGCTGAAATCGCAATGCAGCCCACATTCAGTGAAATATTCTTTACCACCATTGTAGGTTACAGGCTTGTGTTTGTTTTACTTGGTGTATTAAATTTATTAGAACTATTAATTTATATGGACCTATGTATAGAAAATAAATATATATCTGCCTAGCCTTTTCCCAATTACATTGGGGTCGGCTTCCAGCCAAACCGGATGCAGCTTAATACCAGTGTTTTACATGGAGCGACTGCCTATCTGACCTCCACAACCCAGTAACTGGGTAAGACGTGGTATGACTGGTTGTCAGATTTTCAGGCCTCTGACTACCTGTAACGGCTGTCATGGATCTTAATTTGACAACCGGGACCGACGGCTTAACGTGCTCTCCGAGGCACGGAGGGGTCTCGGTATGAAATGATGGTCACCCATCCACAGACCGACCGCGGCAAGCGCAGCTTAACCTCGATCGATCGATCTGTGCGGCTGTTACTTAGCCACGAGCCCCTCTATGTATAGAAAATAAAATGCGTGAAATTGGATTCATAGTTATTTTACAGAGAACTGATTTTTAGAGTACTATCTCAAGTTGGCAGAGGCATATCTATTTATTTATTATTGTTGCAACAATGTTATGTCCTACATAGCTACATACGTGTTCCAAGCACAGTATTATGACGTAAGGGTGTTTTTAACTGTACTAAGATTTCTATAAGAGAATCTCTATCACCAAAAGATATACTTACAAAAACCACGACACTTAAGCCGCCACACATCCTTTGATTTCCTGTCAACGGTATCGCGGAATTATCCGACGATCCAAATTGCATAGATACGTACATATGCACACGACCCACATGCACATTGCACACATACAAGGAGTAATTGAAGTGACGATTCGTGACGATAGATTGGAAAGTGTTTGCGGGCTTAAAGCCACGTAGCAAAACGTGCGGGGTCAAAGGTTACTTATCTAAGTTATATCAAGTCGCCTACCGTAACCGAACAAGATCAAAGATCCACCATATGTCAACAAAATGTGACCTCAAACTATTTGTCAAATGCGTAGTTTGTGGGGAGATTTACCAGTACTCTCCTGTATGTAGATGTACTGTTTCTGAGAAAAGCCAGTTTATAAAGTTATAATTTTAAATGGAAAAATAATACGGTCGTGAGCAGGAATCGAACCTGTGCCTCCCGGATAAATACTCGGTTGGTGACGTTATTGCTATCTATTAAGTCCCAGCCATTATTCTTTTTCCATTTAAAATTATAACTTTAGAGTTTGCTAGTGGGTTCGGTCACATTTCATTTTTATTTGCTTAAATCATATTTTTTACCGTGTCAAGTAAAATGGTTTATTTAAATCTATTCAACAGTTTCCCATATATCCCGGATATATTTCCAGAAATTAAGTGCCACACACAGAACACAAAGAATAATTAATCTTGTTTAAGCCAGTTAATAGCGCCATATTCAATTAATATTGCGTCAGGGTTATGAAAACCTAAGTTGTTTAAAAAACATATTAATATTTTCGTGTAACTTTTATACCAATTACTTTTCTAAAAATATGTAATAATAAAGTCAAGTTTTCTTATCTTCAAAACTAAGTATAAATGTCGAATAAGTGTAGGGGAGTTTTAGTGCCATACATACATATTATTTTAAGAAACCTGTAAAATAATGAGTCTCTTTCAATTGTCGAAAAAGGAAATAAGAAAAACAAATTATAACAGCAAAACAGCCATTTAAATCTACCGTTTGTTATCACGTTTTTAGATTATCCTTATTCTGTTAATGTATATTACATCTTACAGATTTCCAAGAGCTTGTACTTTGTTGTCCTAACAAACTATGAAATACGAAATTTACAAGCTTGTTGCCAGTTCAATGTATTTGGCTTAAGATAATGAATCTTAACGCAATAGTTTGAGGCAACTTTCCGATTAGGAGGTCCAAAGTTTAAGATCTAGTAGCTAGTTAGAGTAACTCAGCAGTTAGTGTTAGTTATCTGTTTTAATTGCTGTAGTTATCTGAAAAATATTGTGAACTATTGAGGGAACTATAGCTTTGAATATAAATTCAATCACCAATGTGCCGCCGAAGCGAGATAATTATGGTAATGCCCATTTAGAGCTGCTCGGCGAGACAAACTATGGGAGAGGATTATGATCAATAGTTGGATATTTACCGGTTGACGTAATCTATAGAATTAGTAGGCATATAGGTAGCAATATTGTTTGTGTGTTTATGCATTGAGATTAATACGGATACGTTGTCATCATGGAGTAGAGAATTGGCCCAAGAAACGCTGGTTAAATTATGTTCGGCTTATATGGCTGTCATTTAGTGAATGATAAAGATTCAAAGGAAGACGAATGGTGATAACTGTAGAATAAAGCAGTGATAGCCTAGTGGTATGACCGATGGAATGACAAGTAAAATTCGCAAGCTCGAGTCCAAGGAAAGAAAAATCCACTTGCTTATAACGGTGAAGGAAAACATCGTAAAAAAACCGGCACACCTGAGAGATGTTCTCGATGGTGTGTAAAGCCATGTTCCGCCTACGGGCGGTTTAAATTCTTACATCAGTTTTTGCATCAACTACACCATGGGAGAAACCCTAGATTTTATTAAATATATTAATTTATTCTTCATGTAGGTATACACGAAGATGGAACACTAGGTGGACTTAATGCCATGAAGATTCTCTACCTGTCAACCTTTGGGTTAAATAGAGAGGTTGTGATGAATGCAGCTGCGATCCCAGGACCTCAGTAAATGTTAGAAGATGACCGTGTGATTTTAGATGTCAGGAGGCCAACACAGCGTCTATAATTGATTCGCGCTACATAAAAAAAAACTTTAAATAGAGAGGCAAATAAATCAGGTACAAAACAAATAAAATAAAATCTATCTGACTATTCCAGATACCCAGATGGTTACGGTAACATGGCCTTGTACGATGACATCATAAGAGACCTTAACGTGTATGTTTCGACGTTTCTTCTGAAAGGTAGCCAGATAATGCATGCTCACATGAAGCAAGCATTATCATAGCATTATTATCTATTTACATGATAAATGATTCCATTTCATTTTATCATCATCATTTAATCAACTGGAAAAACATTGCAAAGTTTTTACCGAATTTGAAAGGCCCGTTAAAAGCTCGACCATGTTTGTTATAAATATCAAATGTAAAAAATACGTGGGCAATTCGACATAACAGAATAAATACGGATATAGATATTAGAATAAATACTTCAAACATTTCCAGGTGTTATTGTTAGAATGGCTAACTTCGTTCGTAAATGTTAATCGAATGAAAACAACTTGGTACTGAATTGGTATCCGGATCCGGCACAAAGGTAGACTGTCAACAGCTTTGATGTGACAAAGTAGGCGACTACCCCGAATTTACTTGTTATAAAAACATTGGCGTCTTCCATTAAGACCGAGTAATACAACCCGTAGTTCGATTTCTAATTAATTAGGACAATTATCGTCCAAAGGTTCTTTTTTACTTCAAGAAGGGATCTGCAGGTAATGTGAGTAGCGCAAAAATGAAGCGATCCAATTTTAGTTCTGAATTTTAGCAATCTAATAGCTAAAATATTGTAGTTAATTACATAACGAATGCAGCGCAACACTGAAAATAAATCTAAAGAATACGCCTACAAAAAAAAAAACTGTTCCAAATTCAAAAAAAAAACTTAAAGTCTTTAATTTAACCAAATTATCAGATTTAACAAAGTGTGATTCTTACCTGAGTCTGAGAGCAGGGGCCATGGGCGGACGCAGGCGGCTCGCCCCGCCCGCCGCGCGCCCTCACCGGAGCCCCGCCATCACTCTACAAAGGCCTGTCAACAAATAATTAAACAGTTACTTCATTTACTTCCGTGTACGCACTAATCGCATTACTACGTCCGCAAATTAATCTGATACAATCCTACTTGGCCTTTCTGTCATGGAAGTTTCAATTTGGAATGTGATTATTTTTTTGTAAGGTCGGGCAGTTTTAATTCATAAGAAGACCTTCAAATTTTTGTTATGACAGTATTCCGAGTTTGTGAACCTTCCCTTCTTATATTAACATACCTACGCTTCTTTTACTTATCTGATGGTGGATGAAATAATCTCTACGACCTTTACGCCATCCCAAATAGATATCCATTCTAAGCCGAAAAACACATACCATAAATAATGATATCACAAATGTGTCCCTAAAAGGGTGAGCAGTTGTCTAAAATGTACAAACACAAAATCCGTTGTTTGTGCTTAAAACCGCAGCTTAGCAATAACAAGTTGGATTAAATATTGCCTTAGTACACAATTAGTAGCAACTTGTTTACCCTTTCTTTTGCGCAGTTTGTAAACAGTTTCCCCTAGTTAACTATCACAAGTTTCAACGAATAATACGCCTCTAATGACTACGGTTTTATTTCATTCGTTTATTATGCATATTTGTATAGCAAAATATTATCTTTCGATACTAACAAATAAAAAAGAAACCATAAAACCTATATACAATATAGTATAACTATAACCATCAGGAATTGACGCACAAACAGACTCTAGTATGAAAGACAGAAAACACTACTAAAATCAACATATTAATAATTATCTTTGAGATGAAAATTCCAACACAGACCAAACTATAGATCACTCTCGTGGAGGTTTTTCGGTACCATTGAGTTACAACCAGTTTTTTTATATTTTGACTGCTCATACTTTGTTAGAACGGTCACTACAGCATTCTTGTTACATGCTTTATTCATGCACGCACCGTAATGTCTCATATTTTTATGAGATATTATAACAACTATTAAATTATATCAAGATATAATAAGTAGCAAATAAAAGCACATGCAATTTCATAAAATATATCTCCCGATCTTTTACCTAGTGAAAGAAAAACGGGCATATTCAAAATTCAATTATACTTAAACGGAAATTGAAAATGTCGAGAAGATAGGGCTGCTGTCGCCTCGCGAATCTATTCCTCTCTAAAAGAAGTTTTTGAGTTCTAAGTGTCTGATAATGTCGTGACAGGTTGTACGACAACTACTTATTAAATAATAGAGGTACCTTTATATCAACGTTCCAACGAGATGCGGTGGTTTCGAATTGCTTCGAGTTCGCGTGTTCTTATTAATCGCGGTCATGAATCAATATACAACGTAGTATTAAAACCTAATACACATGTGGTCGTAAGTCTGTCTATATTATATACACTGTTATACACAACACGGCAGCTTTATTTTTTCAGGAGCATAACGAACTGTATTAAATTGCTTTGACTACAATTCCGGCTAAAGCCAGACAGTCCGCTACGCCTAGTTTGCCTTTTGTCACATTTTCACTTTTAAAACTAAAATGTTACCGAAAGACAAAAAAACCATACATACAGCTCTATACCTAGGCTTTATATGAATATGAAAAATATTCTATGTTATGAACGGCTCGCAGCAAATACATAAAATTCAGATCTGCTAAATACAAAATAACTGCTAACGAAATACTCCTAAATGAAATAAGACCATACGTTCGCCAAGACTCGTACAACACACAGTGAAACTTCCACGAAGCAAGTCGAAAATAAAGCGGTGGGAACATTGAAAGACCTACGATAAAGGCTTGCTAGTGATGACACACGTCTGAAGAGTTTCCTTGTAATACAAAGCGCTTTGAATAATGTACATGTTGCATGCCAAAAACTTAAAATTGTACGAATATGTTTTGCGCTTCGCGTAGAGATTTCCTGCAAAGAATAGTCCCCCGGAGCGCCATTACCCCGCCCACAGAAGACGCATACGCTTTTAAACTAAACCACGCTTAAATTGCTCGCAAAACAAATTATACTTTTTGTTGAATACACCAGAGAGTAGAACATCGCCACTAATCATGTAGCGGAAAGCAATTCAAGACATAAAATGTAAAGTTATGTAGGCACCTATAATTTAAGAGCCATATTAAAATATGTTTGAAAAATTACTGCAAAAAGACTTTACAAAATATGTTACTCTTAAAATATGCGCCATTTGTAACTTCAATAAAAATTTTGCTGTATGGATAGTAACAAGTTTTCTTAAGCATATTTTTTTTATAGCTCTAAAGATTTTAAACCTTTATGTTTCACCAGAAGTTCTAAGAAATACATTGATATCCCTTTTTTCGTGAATGCGACAATGCTAGTTTAACATTAACATAAATCACAAAAGGCATTATCCCTTCCCAGACCATGTTTTTACTTGACCGTCACCTGAACACCAAAACAATGATTTCTTTTTCCTTTATTTTATCGGTTTGTCGACCCAACCAAAATCTTATTTTCCTAACAAAAATATTTTATCTCTAAAACTACTTTTATATAGCTACCTTTATTTGTGATTAAATGACAAGTATTTTATTATTTGCAATACAGTTTTGCAGTCTTGTATATTTTAATATTTTTGTTTGGATTATAGAAATATTTCATATTTATTTATTTACTCTTATTGTGTGTAGTACATAAACTATTAAATAAATAAATAGGCGTCACACACAGACTACTACTGATTTAAAAGACTACACAGTCCTCCTCTACTTCGGTATGTACCGGGATCGCAGCTGCATTCTCCGCAATCCTGGCAAGTTAATGTAAGATGTGACGGATGTCAAGCCCAGTCTATTATATATATACTTCATGTAATTTTTTAGACTTTGAATATAACATGGAAGGGTTCACATTTACAGATTCCAAAAATAGCAAAGTACCTCCTTATTATTTACTTGTGGTAAAATCGAACTGCTCTTTATCACTACCATAAGGTCTCCAGATAAAAGTACTATAAACTTAACCTTCTCTCCATCTTGAAGGGATTTTAGGAACTAAAATTCCTATTCATAGTCGTATTTATCCTGTTTATTGCATGATAACGAGTTCATAGGAGTTTAAAATGTCCATAAAATAGCACGAAGAATCATAACATTTTCCGGAGGTAACGTAATTCTGATATTAGATAGAATGATTAGATATTTGCTGTATTGAAAATGGTTTAAAAATTTTCACTTAATATGATATTCAGTGTTTAAAATGAGCCTTCCTGGAACATAAGCAAATTTTGCAATATTATTGACTTTTGGCATGAGGACCTTATAACTAGGTTTGTGGTTTGTTAAACAAACTACAACCTGTCAAACCCATGTTCGATTAATTCTGAATACAATTTGCCTTCAAAAGTTGAGCAAATGTTTGATGTTCGATATATCTTACTAAATTTTATGTGTGCTAGTGTAGTGGACAAGTTTAATTGGTTCCCGGCAGTGAACGATCAATCATCGCAGTGGTGGGACATGTCGTCGCACCAAGAGCCGTCTCCAGCTTCCATGATATGTGGACGTTTGTAGGCTATATTGCTCAACATTTTCACCAACAAACATTGCCGGCGCTTTGAGTCCAAAAAATGAAATACGAGTTTTTAACCGACCACGGAATATTCGTCGAAGATTTCACAAACAAACTTTGAACTCTAGTATAACTGAATAAATAGCTGTGTTTATGACAAGCGAAAATATTCGTAAAAAAGGACTTCAAAGTAGATATAACGTTATCAAAGAAAATATTAAAGGATACAACGTTAAACGTAAATAAACATAATAAAGGTTTTTTGACCCGGTCTCAGCTTTGTAAACAAAGCAAAGGGAACATTCGTACAATGATGTCGCTATACATTAGACAAAACCCCGCTTTACTTACAATATTAAGTCCGTATTAAGCACAAAATGAATTACCATGAATGTAATCTTCTTATTACCCGTGATTTTAATATTTCGATAAATATTGCAATATTTTCTGTCCCAGTTCTTAATTAAGCTAATTTATGAACCAAAGTATATTTGAATATGATCAATCAGTGACCGTTGGACTGATAAGTCAAAGGTCGTAAGTTCGAATCTAAGTCATGCGCCACTGACTTTTCGAAGTCATGTGCGTATTATAAATTAAATTATTACTTACTTAAAACGGTGAAAAAAAACATCGTGTGGAAACCAGCACACCTGAGAGATGTTCTCGATGGTGTGTAAAACCATGTCCGAGACCTTAAATTCGGACACTAGGTTGTTCATTAACTATACGAAGAATTTATGAGCACATAATTATTTTACATGAAGTAACTGCCCTCTAGTGGCCGCCTCCAAACTAATAATCGATTTGGAATTTATGACACGGATTTTTCTAAATTCTGTATACTAGTCACAGCTTTCATACCTATTCAACCACAGCTGAAAGTGCTCTCTAACCATAAACTTAAATATTGTAAGGAATGGCCCGATTTATATCTAAGACTCGAGCGCGGAAATATTGTTGTTCCTGGAAGGCCGATTATGATCTGCATAGTAGATGTCCATTTACGTTCAACCTCTGCAAAAAATAGTTATTACATAAACAACCATGCTTCAAAAAGGTTTTTATATAATAAAATCGGAGGAAGAAGTCGAAAAATCTGTACATTTATTTTTTTTCGCGAAAATCTGATACTAGTAGCCAGAAAGCAGCTATAGCCTATTTGTTACCTAATAACGTGAAAACGGCTGAACGGACTTAAATGAAATTTTACAGTTGAGTAGGGTTACTTAACTTTACATATGGCGTATGTTTTATCAAACTTCGTCAAGTAAATCACGAGAGACAGCTTGTCTTCTCTATTGTATGCAGCCTCGTACATCATAAAGGTCATGATTAATATTAGTCAATGGGAAATGGTTTAGTTTTTTGCTTCTAGATGATTATAGGTTTTATCAATTAGAGGTACTACATTAGGTTAGGCTATTTATTTAATTGATTTTATTGCTGCTTTATTGATGGTGGTGGTATACAGGGAGGAAACTATAATTATGATAGAGTTTATTCCTTTAATTATGATAGGGTATTCAACTGACGAAAGACGGAGGAGGTTCTCAGGTCGACACGTATATTTTTTTATGGAATACCTCGCATTACTTTTTACGGAGTAGTTAGATTTGATGTTTTTTTTTATTAGATAGTGTCTAAGTTGGTCCCATATAAATTGGAAAAAAAACCACTATATAAGGACGATTAAGAGGAAAACTA
Source organism: Xylocampa areola (assembly GCA_935421205.1). NCBI lineage: Eukaryota > Metazoa > Arthropoda > Insecta > Lepidoptera > Noctuidae > Xylocampa > Xylocampa areola. The sequence continues at coordinate 9,765,452 of OW285204.1, forward strand.
GAGAATTATTGATTTTTCACCTGTTTATATTCTGTTGAAGCTTTGCATACATATGTAAAAAAACACGTATAAGCAGTGCAAGCACGGTTCTTTGATCGATAAGTTTGTCGAGACGATATAATTTTAAACATATCGAATTTTATTGAGGTTCGGTAGCACGGAACTTGCCTCGATAGCTTTATCGACCCTTGTCGAGGGCTATGTCTTGTCGACAGCTTATCGACTTTATAAATGGCAACACATGATTTAAAAAAATCAATCGTTCATCATTCACTCATCTGCGTTTTATTAAAATCACAAAATATTTATTTCGCGTTTATGAAAAATAATTGCGTTTTATTCTTTTTTGAAATATAGTTTAAAAAATCATAATATTTAATTGGTTTCTAGTTAAATACATAAAATAAAAAAAAAATAGGATATCAAGGAGGATGTTTGTCGACTTTCTCTCGATCTGACTTAACTGTCACTGTCAATCGTTGTCGAAAATATGAAATTTAATTTTGGTTATTTTATAAAATAAAGCTATAGAAACAATAAAAAAGGAAATTATCTTAAAATAAACGTGATTTAGTCGTCAAAGTATTCCTCCGTATCACTGTCATCTTGTAAAGTGCCTAAAAAACTTTATTACAATCGTAATAATGTCGACGGCAGGGATATGATTATTCAATTGATTATACCTGCTGTTGGTGGTTTATAAACGGAGCGGAAGAAGACGCCTACCCCTAGAGCCGTAAAGTAGACTTATTGGAAGATAAGAGAAGCCGATCTCGACCTAACTGCAACCAACGCCACACCACTAATATGCCAGCAAAAATGTTAAAGCTACAGCGCCCCTTATGCGCCATCACATTGGGAGACAGGCTTCCTGAGTACCTACCGACTTCATTTATTAATTATTAATAGTGAACGTCAAGTCGATGTTGAAGGACGAATGGAATCGAGAAGTCATATCTATGTGATGCACAAGTCTGTTTTTCTCAGTGCTGACTATCGACCAGCAACTGTTAGTGTACAGATAGAACACCGTGGAAGCACCACCGAAACTTCCAAGTTCCAGTGTCCGAATTTAGTTTAAGTATTAATATATGTATGATAATACATAAGTTAATTATGTGAGTTTTTGAAATATATTTATGAATAAAGAAATGTGTAAGTGTTTTAAGCACATGCATGCCTTGAGTCCATGATTCACTGGCTTAGGACACCTCCTTCACCATACATAAGGCCTACTATCCCAGTGCAATATTGTAGTTCAGACCACACACCTTCGGGTCCTTCGGTGTGTTATTAGTAGGTACAAAAGATATAAAACTGTAGTGCAGTCAAAGGAGACTATGATTATCATGTATAGGCTATGAGCGGATAGATAAATATTTAGCATAACACAAAGAAGATCAATTTATTTTATGACACTAAATACTGGGAAATCATTACTCTGTTATATTGAGAAGTACAAAATTGTACTTCAATCATAACAATAAAAATCTATTGTGTCTGGTAATTAATGAGCCAACAGATAACATCACCCTTAACACTATAACTAAGGGTATGGGTTATTTTCTTGCTCAACTCATTCTACAATATATCCTAAAATTCTTCCTCCAAATTAAGCAGATTGGCCTGTGGATCCTTTCAACATTCATCCATATGGATTCTAATGTGATTATTTCTACAAAAACCATTTTAGTTTTACAAAAAAGCTTCAGAGAATCTTTATCTACCAACTTTCAAATGACGATAAAATTTAGACAAAATTCGGCAAATTTACCAATAAGAAACCATGCTACCATGAACCATGCTAGCTATGTCGACTTAATCGATAAGATATGTCGAATTTATCGAGGGGTCGATATACCACGAACCGTGCTACCGTTATCGTTTTATCAACACGTTATGTCAAATTTGACATTTAAAATCGACAAATGACTCGATAAAAAGAACCGTGCTCGCACCGAAGGGCCGGTTAATAGGAAAACTAGGGAATTATTGATTTTTCACCTACAACTCGATTCTGTTGAAACTTTACATACATAAGTTGTTTTGATAATACTATCCCTTAATAGAAATCTAGTAAAACTGATGATGGATACTGAAAACAGTCGAGGGAACACCTCAACGGCTTACAGCAGCTACCTCGTCTTTGGGCTTAGCTCATTCATCTTGATGAACACTTTAAACCATAAACGTAGGATAGAAAGACCTACAAAGCCTACTATGGGAATGGAATCTCTAACGGAAATATCACATGTTAGAAAGAGAAAGTATATTTAGGTTCAGTCAGCACTATTAGCAGATGTTGTTTTCTCCAGTGTCACTGTCAAAAATCATGCTAACTTATATTTGCTGTATTGTCAGTGAATCCTGTATATTTTAAACAGTTTTAAAATTTATAAGCAATGCCTACGTGTTGTGTTGGTGACTGCGATGTTTCTTATAAAAATAATCCAGAAAAGGATTCATTTCACAGGTAAATTGTCAACAACAGCATATATTTTCATGGCCATATTTTGGAAAAATCTGTCTTTAGAAAATTGATTTTGAAAACCAAATCCTATCAAGAAAATAGTGAATTTTCTCTATAGTAAAAAACAATGGTCATAATCGCAATATTGAGTACGTTGTTCTACTATAAATGAAAATTTATAGTAGAACAACGTACTCAATATATATATTCATGTATACAAAATAGTGACTTGTCAGTGTCGATTATTGTGTCGATGAAATTTTAGAACAAAAAGTTCCTATATCAGAATTTATTATTAGTGTCTCTACCAACTATCTTTGCACATTAATATTTTTTCAAAAAATTTTTTGGGCTACCTAATACGATGACACCAAAATGTTTGAAAAACGTTTCTGTCTGTTTGTCGGTGTGTCTGTCCGAACGTTTATAACATATAAGAAGCTTAGCGTAGCTTAGTGGCCCAGGTTACGTAATAAATATATTTCATCACGCTATTACAGTAGTCCCCAATTGCGGTTCGAATCTGGACTGCCAACCTACTTTGTGCGGATCTTAGTTTAATAATAATCTAATGAACTGCGCTACTAATATTAATTTTAAAAACAGACCCCGAATGAAACTAGTTGGTGATTCCTGCGCTTTCACCTTTAGGCGGTGAGCACTGAGCCTATATGTGATAGCGTAATGAATATGTTTTTTACATATTTTTTACTACAAATTCAAGAGAGTATCACAATTTTATGAAATATTTTTTTATACTAAAAGGTTTCCTGCCGATGCTAAGGAAAAAGAAAAATGGATCAGACTAATTGATAAAGAAAAGAATAAAGATAAAGAAGAAAAATTATAAAGAAAAAGAAGAAATAAGTAAAGATAATAGGATATACCTTTTTTTTTTCGGGGGAAACTTTCAAAAACGCGCCCGGCCTTTATGGATAAGACCGTAGTGTGTGAGATTCTTACCTCACTCAAACCACCTCGGTGGTCACCATCAGCATATGGAGGGAGGCACTTAATAGACCAGCTCCAGCACCCTCGCTATACAGCGCCTATTAAGACACATCCCTGGACAGACTGTAAAGGGGTCTCCCCTAAGCCTCGCTGTGCACGATAGCACGTGACCACTATGCCACCGTCTTCCCTGGTATCACGATGGGTAAATAGAGTACCCTCTCTAAGCACCCGTGACCCCAAAGGACCGCCTGTCTTAAATCATACGGGCGGGGTTTCGGGTGTTAGGCGCCGAGGTGGTTGCCTCCTAGACGCCTTCTTCTCCGAGAAGGATCGGCCCTTTCACAGTCCCGTTCAGCGGCCTGTTTCTGGACGACAGCAGTATCACAAAAGGAAGCCATTTCTCTCCAGTTCCCTAAATCTGCCAGCGTAGACCTCACTACTGCCGGCAGAAATAGATCTCGCCCTATACTGGCTCTTAGTATCCGCCGCTCTACGGTCTAGGCAGGGCACACCTCTGGCGTGTGCTGCGCTGAGTCCAGACCACCTCCGCAATGGTATTAGGATAGGTAGGTAAAAATCATTCAGTCAATCTTCATCTCAATCAGACATACTCTATACACTACTCAGGGTCCTTAAAAGCTGCTTTCTTAACAAAGTACCTATTACCAATGAAATATAATTATAGTATGAGCCCATGAAATGTTTTTATTATAATAATGTAATTAATTAATGAAGTGCATTAAATAATACCTACGCTTATGATTTTAGTTTTATTTACATAATTTGATTGAAAATATTTTCATTTTGTATACCAAGTCTTTACATCTGAAATACTGTTTATCGATAATCGATATGTGTCAATATTTCCACTTTGTACATCACTATTGCACGCACACATTGACAATTCAAAAACGGTTGTACTTTTTTGAGCTCTATGTCCTTCTATGGGGTAGCAAAAATATTCTAATTCTATGCTTTAAACCTAGCTGCGCTTTATAGATTATACCCACAAAAAAAAAACTTTTTCAAAAAACATCAATCCGACCATAATGGACACTGAAAAGTGAAGAATAAAATTGTATCTTAGTTATAATAATAAGTCCTGAATCGGCGCCAAACAACCAACGATGGCCATTAAATGATTTAAAAGAAATAATCAGAACTAAGTAACATAAAAATGCAACATGGAATTGGCGCCGACCAAACTGCGCACATACAAGAAATGAAGATACTGTAAGCGACTACTGCGTGCATCGGAACACCTTTAATTAATCATTCAAAGTGAATGTTACTTAACTCTAAATTTAAAAGTACTGTGGCCTCTGAATTTATTTCCGTATTTCTTCTCATGGATTGTCTTAGAAAATACCGTCACGATCTAGTTTAAAAAAGCCAATAATTGTATCAATAATACAATATGTAGGTACGGTAAACTGAAATAATTTATAATAAACCGTTATAACGCCATCGTCCTCCTGCGACCACGAACGCTGCAAAAAAATTCGTCAAAACGTCAAAATCAAATTCAAATATTTTTATTTCAAGTAAACCATATTACAGATACTTATGAAAAGTCAAAATTAGGTGCACGGTTCCAAGGCGTTGATCTTATGGAGAAGAGCCGGCAAGAAACTCCATAGACACTCTTTTTAAAATAAATTGGTTTAACAATAAATAAGGTAATGTGAGAATAATGCAGGTTAATGAGCAATATAATAAAGGAAAGCGCTAGAAACAATAACTTAAATAGCCTTTTAAAATGATTGCCAAGGCAGTTAAGAGCCGACCAGTCCCGACAGACAGCACCCGTTCACGAGCATGACGTGCACATCAGCCTCGCTTAGCTCAACCATTTTGTAGGGAACTCGGCGACCCGATTTATGCTTGACAAACTCGTAATGCCTGACAATAGGCAGTATGTATGTAATATGAGATTAAAACTAACATTAATGTCCACATGATGCTCATTTTTTACAAAGGTATATGTTAAGGAAAATTTCATAAATAAATAATAAAGTAAATTTAAAACTAGTAGGTTCGATACTAGCAGTTATATAATCGATATGTAAATTTACATACCCAAGTGTCAAACAAAATAATAATACAATTGGATTAATTGTACGTCAATAAATTGTATAAAATAAAAACAATAAATCCAAAAATGTCAAATTAAAGGAAAAAAAGGATAGAAATATTTGAACTGAAAGCAAATAAAATGTCGCAATAATCAAGTAGGCAAGGTGCCAGTGGATCGCAGTGTGCAGGAAAAAATGGTGAGCCAGGCATCCCTATCTTCCATATAATGGTTAGTACTATAGTACGCTTTGGACATTCATATGCGTTAAATAACAATCTTAAACTTGAAAACTGGCAGTTCAGTTATATTAGAGGGGATCTTATTGTGGAACCTAACACAGTTACCCATAAATGACTTGCTTGTCTTTCTAAGCCGAAAGCCAGGTATTATAAGCATGTGCTTAATACAAGTATTTAAATTGTGGTAATCGCTCTTTTTATTAAATTCGACCATATTTTTACGAATATACATTATGTTACTAAATATGTACAAGAATGGTAAGGTGAGTATATTTATTGTCTTGAATAATTCACGGACTGACTCACGGCAGCTAAGGTTATAAATAGCTCGGACTGCTCTTTTTTGTAATATAAAAATGGTCTCGATATCAGCAGCTGATCCCCAGAGTAGAATGCCGTAAGACATAATACTATGGAAGTATGCAAAATAGACCAGCCTAGCCGTAGACACATCAGTCATCTGTCTTATTTTCCTAACAGCAAACGCAGCAGTGCTCTGTTTTCCTGCAAGTGCCTCAATATGAGGTCCCCACTGGAGTTTAGAGTCTACTGTGACGACTAGGAATAGAGTTGAAGGAACCAGATCTACTACTTTACCATCAAGTTTTACGTTAGAATCTACATTGGGCACGTTAGGTATAGAGAACCTAATACATTTCGTCTATTTGGCGTTCAATAGAAGGTTATTGGCAGAAAACCAATTAGACAAAGTTATTATATTAAATGGAAAAAGAATACGGTCCCGAACAGGATTCGAACCTGCGCCTCCCGGATGAATACTCCAGGCGCTCTGACCACTAAGCCGTCTCGACCTCTGCTCACCACCGTGAATTCTTCTTCCATATTTTAAGACGTCTTATGGCGACCTTATTGCTATCAATTCAGTCCCTATACCGACCGACGTAGACGCGACCGTATTCTTCTTCCATATTTTAAGACGTCTTATGGCGACCTTATTGCTATCAATTCAGTCCCTATACCGACCGACGTAGACGCGACCGTATTCTTTTTCCATTTAATATAATAACTTTAGAGTTCGCTAAGCATGCGTTAATGCTTTTCAAAGATTTATCTTGAACCAATTAGATATTTTATTAAGTGTATTATTAGGTTCTACCAGATCCTTGTCCTTTCTATTTACTTTGAATATAAGTGAGGTGTCATCCGCAAAAAGAACTATGTTTGACATTGTGTCCTTTATGATAATATGGAAGGTCATTAATATAAACAAGGAACAAAAATGGGCCTAAAATCGATCCATGTGGCACTCCCATTTTAACAAGTGAGCCTGAAGAAGTTACCCTATGTTCCCGATTTATCAAATAAGAACACACAAGATCAATCGATTTTCCTCGAATTCCGTAGTGTTTTAATTTTGGAATGAGCGTTTGGTGATCCACGCAGTTAAAGGCCTTAGAGAGGTCACAAAATACTCCTATAGCATCCCCCGCATCTTACCAGGCCCTTAGTACTGTTTTGATTAGGGTGGATCCAGCGTCCTCTATAGACCGGCCCTTTATAAATCCTATCTGTTTAGAGTGTAGTATACTGTTTTCATTGAAATATTCCAACATTTGATTTAACATTCTTCATTCTCTTTCATCCAAAAAGTTTGCTGGAAGAAAACTCATTCTGAGTTAAGCTCGCCTTTGTACATTTTTATCATAATTGTTTCTGTGTATGTTCCTTGATTTGTGTGCAATAAAAGAAACAATACTTATTTTTTCAAAATTTTTACTTAAAGCGGGTAATATAGATATGGGCCTATAATTAGATGCATCGCTCGAGCAACCTGCCTTAAAAATGGGTACAATTCTACTCGATTTCATAAGATCAGGAAATACGCCGTTTGTGACGCAAGTATTAAATATTGATGCTAACATAGGTGCGATCTTAGTTAATATTGATTCGATAGCTTTTATAGACAATCCCCAAAAATCCTCGGTATTTTTAGCAGTTAAAGTTTTAAATGTTTTAAATATATCATATTGTGAAACGAAACTGAAATAAAAATTAGTGATACAGGAACTAGTATTTTCCTTAAAGAGAGACTCAGCCTTTAATGCAGACGATGCAAGACATTTAGTAATCTGTAAAGGTATATTATAAAAACTGGTCAAAGAAATTAGCGACAACATTTTTATCTGTAACTAGCTTGTCTTCTATTTTAAAATTAATTCAACTGTCCTTATATCTACTATTACCAGTTTTTTATGATTAATAAGGTTAAAAGTTGTTTAAGATATCTATAGATTAACTTAATTTTTGAGATTGAAAATCCTAATTATTATTACAAAAACTTTCACTTAGTGAAAACTTAAGAAAAGTTAATGATGATATTACTGTAAATTAATTTCGAACACTAATTAACGCATTCAGAACTTTTTACATTATATCATTATAACTTAGTCTTTTGTTTATTGTAAAGTAAATTTTCATTATTTCGGGTCACAAAATGTATTTAACGTCTAGTTGTCGTAAACGCAGCTCGACTTCGACTCCCAAGTCGGGCAATGTGTTATTGGGTTTTTCTGTAAGGATTTTGCCCAGTAGATGCAGATTACAGGGGACTTAATAACAGCATTTTTTAAATATAGGTGTACAGACGTGATGCTATGTAAAGTGTATTTTAATAAAAGCATTTTTAGAACAAGTTATTACTTTAACTGCCTCGATGGTCTTTTCTTTTTTATGTGGCGAAATGCCCTCGCATACCGCTCTAGCACGGGCGGACAGAGCGGTTATGTGGGACTCGAACCCACTAAAACTCCACAGTGTACCTCCACAGCAGCTTGGGGGCGGGACGCGGGAACGCTCTCGCAAACAACCGCGAACCCGCCCGCGGCTGTCCGTTGCCGGACTCCCTCACGGGGTTGGTTATTACACCCCCCGCGCTACGGCACACCAGACACATGGCATGCCGCAACCACCTCGCAGACCATGTGCAATGGGCGCCAGACGACCCCGTGTCTGGACGCCCTAGGTCCCCTGCGACGGGTCAGGTCTGTGGCCCCGCCGCCTGCCACTACGGCCGCAGAGGATAGGGAGAGCGGCGCCTCGCAATACCGGTAATCACTCCTCCTCCCCTGCGGCCCCACCGCGTCCACCATCTAAAGGTGGCGGCCCCGTCAAGGCCGCGGAAGGTAGGGAGAGTTGCGCATCGACATACCGGCACTCCTCTCCCGCCGCGGCCCCCATCCTTCAGCTGCGGTGCCGCCCATAAGACACCGCAGCCCACCTCAGTTGCGACACCCCCCATAAGGGCCGCAACCTACGCCAGCGCCGCTCCAACATAGGCTTGAAGGCAAAGCCCAGAGGAGCGGCCCTCCTCGGGTTCCGTTAGCTTCGGGTGACCACGCCACGGCTACTAGAGCCCCCCCACCACGACAAGGTGGAACCCCTGGGGGGGGCCTCGTTGTTCTAGTGGTCCCAAGCGCGACTGTTGAGCATGAGGTCCTGGATTCAGTTTCCCAGGTCGGACAAAGTGTTATTGAGTTTTTCTGTTAGGAAAGTCTCAGTAGCAGGCCGGAATTTGGAATTGTGCCCGGTAGATGCCAACAGACTCACCACATATTTCAAGGGACTCAATAACAGCATTACTGAAATATGGGTGTACAACTGTGTACACCTTTGCCTACCCCTTCGGAAAAACAGGCGTGATGCTGTTTTAACTTAATATAAATCTTTTATGTTTGGTAAAGATCTCGGATAAGATATCGGTACCGCACGCAGACACAGAATTTGTGAACTTGACAAACTTTGGTTGTGGTGAGCCCACTTTGTAATTTACGAGTTTAGTATAACGACATTGTCTCAAATTGCTTCGTAATTTGTAATCATCTCAGTGTTGTGGGTACGTACTATATTCGGACTAGTTACCTCAGTGCAATTTAGGTTCTAATATTTAGTTTTACATACAACATAATTATATGAATATACAAAAAAAAAAAAAAAAACATAATTATAACATAAAATAGCCTATATTTCCCGAAGTGGTAAGCAAAGGTGCACCTGTGTACACCGACTGTAAAGCTATTTGTATACCCCCACACATTTCACCAATATCTTTATAATAGGTAACGAGCATACCGGAGAGAATTCTCACAGAAAAATCCAATGACTCAGAGCCCATCCCGGGAATCGGACCCTGGACCTTACGACCAGTAGGCGCACTTGCGATCATGTCACTACAAATGTCCAGAGGTTTATCCGTCACAAGATATACCTAGACAGAGCTCATATCTGCTACTCTCATATTTTTATGCTGTCAGAACTACACTCACAGTACGTTCTGTTGCACAGAAAGAGGAAACAAAAAAGATAATTAAGTAACTTGAGGCCCAAATACTTGGACATCCTAGATTCGATCCATACAGATGAAGCGATAAAATTATCTATAGAAAATCCGCTTAATTGAGTCCTCGCCTGCGGGGTATAGGGGCGCGGGGGTAGGATGAGAACGGGGACCAGGAGAGGTGCAGGCGGCGGGCGCTTGTAGCGTTATACACAAGAGGCGAAATGTGCACTGGACAGTTCTTGAGATATGTGACGTCACAGTGGTTAACAGAGAACAGGTGGTGATTTTTTATTAGAAAATTAATTGGTGACTTTACATCATTACTTGATTTCAATTGAGTCGATACTTTTTTGTGCTAACTGTCCTTTAATATCACCCCAGACCAACTCAATTGGGTTCAGGTCTGGGTGGTATAGCAGCAAACGCAACACTTCATGTCCATTTCTTTTCAATAACTCGTCAATTTTGTGAATATCGTGAAATGGCTTTTCATTAATTTAACCCTTTGGCTCAGCCACGTACATCATAACAATAAAAATCTATTGTGTCTACTAATTAGCGAGCCAACAGATGTAATAAGTCAACCTTTCTAAGTTTATCATCAAAAGGCACGTCATAGAGAGATTCGACACGATGAAACACTACATAATTCACACCTTCACTTCATTGCAGAATCTACATAGAAAACAGTTATAGTTATATCCATCAATACCATTACTTTTAGTATAATTATGCACTCTAATAGAGTAATCATCTGTTGGAAAAAGTAATTATCACAAAACGTATGACAGAAACAATTTACACGTTAAACAATATAACGTTCAAATAAATGTTAGGAAAGGTAAAATTGGGGCAAAATTGTTTTCGTTAACTGGTGTCGTGAACCGTGGAATGTTTTCCATTATCCCAAGATAAACGAGGTGGTGTATGTTGACACGTATAATCTTATACAAGACGAGTATGAGATTACATGTGTCAGCTAATAATTCGCCTGCCCTTCCGGGACACAACGTTGCCAAAATTTTGCTAAAAATAAACAAAACCAAGTCACACCTATGCTTTACATCAAACAAAATACACTATAAAAAAGCAGATAGACCTAGAGATGCTCGCGACTTTGTCTGCTCGACAACAAGGTACAATCTACCATTATACCAAATTTCATCCAAATCCGTTTAGCCGTTTTAGCGTAATTGAGTAACGTATAAACTTTCAAGTTTATATTATTATTAAGATAAATACCTACAATTATATTCAACAGTTTACTTAAATTACTATTTTATTATAGTGAAATAATAAACAAAGAATAGGTTGTAATTTTTTGTTTATCATTGTTCGATCCTATTAATACCATACAAGAAACAAAATACCTATACATTTATAGGTATTATCAAAATTCACTTTTTCCCAAGATAGGCTTACTTTATAGAATAGCTACCAACGTTCAAAAATATAACATAGGTAAAGCCTACATTGGCACTTAAAAAAAAAGTTGCGGCGGTATAAAAATATTTTTCATAAAACGTTGCGAAACTTGACACTTTACGCCTCCCTATATATATAGAACCCGTGTTTCATCCTGTGTGTGTGTGTTGGTGTGTGTGCGTGCGTAAAACTTACGTATGAGGAACAGCGGCGTATGGCGTGGCGACGGCGGGCGCGAGTTTACGACGTATTGTCGCGAACACAACACAAATCTTCCCCAGGGCGTAGTGTTTCCCACCTCGGGCTGGCGCCTCGCACACCGACCGGCTCCCCATTATCATTCAGCCCCGAAAAGCTTTTAAAACATTCTTAATTTTATTGGAGTTCAGAAATTTTGAATATCTATTTTCAGAAGATCTGATGCTATATAACAGCAGAACAATTCGACGAAAATACATATATATATATGTTTTCAAATCCATACTCAAAAGAAGAGTATTGCAAACTGTTGCTCGTCTGCTGTGGTAACTAACTTAGTTGTCCAAGTCCACAAAGTAGAATTTCCTGTTAGTAACTGTTATTTTAACTCTTAAGTGGGTTAGATGTAGCCAGTCCATTTCATCACGAATACTCGAAAATTAAATTGGAATAGAACGTGACTGTGAACGGCGGCCACTTCATATCTAGTTGTATTTACAATGAGATATAGGTATAGTAAAGGCAATGGGATCAGGCGTCAGAATGCTAAAAGAGTTTCGACAGGGACATAGTTATGACACGAATAACTGATGGACGTCGTCCTCTCTCATCTCACTTGATTAACATTCACAGTAGCTCGCGATTCGCAGCTTGGCATTCTTGTAACAATACCCGAGCACAAAATAAAAGCTTTGCACGTTCACTCGCTGAAAGGCGGACTTCCCCAACTTACGTCATTCCAGTTTCCCGTAGTTGTAGAACTTTATCGAAAACAAAACACCGGTACCCATTGTCAATTGTAAAGACTCTCATATATACTTTTCAATCGTTTTAGCGGTAGATCAAGTTATTTATCAGATGTTAGAACGAAGTTGAAGAAAAATCGGATTTATTGCACGGAAGCACCGTCCTTGTGGAAAGTCGTGGCGTCAGCGTTGGAGACGCATCAAGTTGTTTCAAGACACTAAGTTATCTTGCATTCTGAAGGAAAATACGAGGCGGAAAACGGAATGTCGCTCGGCTAAACATAGGTAAGAAAAAGATTTCTTTTTTTAATACAGCCCCAGAGGTGATAATAAAAAATTTGTTTAAAGTACCTAAAGTGGACTGTGTAGCCACAAGAATGGCGAGATTCCCTCGCGGTCGTTAATTTTAGTTCGTTATTTAATTTGTACTGTACATTTTGTCCCAAGCATTTAACCTATGACGTAGAATCATAAAATTCGTTATTGCCTATTCCCTTCCCTTTATTGTTCGCGCGTTTAGAGTTGCCATTGTCACCGAAAGCTTATTAGTCGCCATTACTTTCCTCTGTCGAGGCATTTATATTTTAATTAAAAGGACGTTCGCCAAAAAATGGGCAGTAAAATGTATATTTACAGTAGTTTTATTCGGTTTGTGTATAGTATATAGACAAAAAACACTATTAATTTATTTTCTATGACTGAAATTATATAAGGAAGTCTTGAAAACCTTGAATACATTCCTTAGATATTGAAATCTTATAACAACTTAGACCTTACTGGGGACTTGAATCAGAAACATACTTTATGCTTTAATAAATATTCATTGGAGTGACTTCTAAAAAACTAAACTGACAAAACTATGCATCGTGGATCCTTTAAAATCAGTAGCTTTATTTTATTCCCAAAATCGATAACAAGTTTCCTAATTTAAAAGAATTATATGAATCTTCTGCTAAGCACTCAATTCCTGAAAATTAATTCCAGAAAGAAGTTGTTAAGAAATATATTTGCAACATAAACACAGTCAGACAAACAGACTGTTAACTTGAAGCACGCCATCAAGGATTTCCCCGTATTTTTTATTACGGAACCCTACACCTACAAATACAACAGTCGTTTAGAAGGCACCTATCTGAAATAAAAATGCAAATTAGAGTAAGACGAATTGGGTTAGCTAAGCCGTTTTATATTTCTTTTTCCTTGTAAATTAAAATAATGTGAGGTACAGAGACGCTTCCCTACACGTCGAGAACACAATGGCTGTTCTTGTTGTAATATTTAGTGCTAGACTGGCTACAATTCCCAGAAGTCTAGCTTAATCTGGTGTATTCTTGATATCTTACACACGTGTTCTTTGTTTCACGCTGAGTTATAAATTCTCCTGTTTATTTGAACTGCCTCGTTGCTAAGCGTGAGGTCCTGGGTTCGATTCCCAGGTCGGGAAAAGTGTTATTGAGTTTGGCTGTGAGGAAATTCTCAGTAGCAACTCGGAGTTTGGAATTGTGCCCGATAGGTAGCAATAGGCTCACCTCCTACATGGGACTTAATAACAACATCGGTGAAATGTGGACGCGCAAGTGTGTACACCTCTGCCTACCCCTTAGGGGAGTACAGGGGTTGTGCTATGTTATGTTATTTTATTTAAACCTGTTTCAAGTGATGGTTGAAGAAGCATGCAGAAAAATATTAATGTCTTCGGGTAATACATTAATATTTTTTGTGATCTATACATTTAATAAAACAGTAAAAAAACTGTGTATATACATTGAATATATATAAAAAAACAATTGAGGGGGGTTTAGAAACAATAATAGAGCACAAATCCAAAAAAAAAATTCTGTCTGTTTGTCTGTGTGTCTGTTTGTCTGTCTGTCTAATCTTCGGAACTACTGGACGGATCTAAATGTTTTTATTTTGTTGTATAGATATTAAGTCTGGGCACATATAGGCTATAATTTATTTTGGAAACTTGAATACCTGATGCAGTACCGCAAAAGACCAGCTAAACTATAAGAGATACAAAAATGGTACAATGCCAAAAATTGTTCCACGTGATAAGCATTTTCTGCTGAGAGAATAAATTTGAAGATCTGGAACACCTGATGTGGAACTCCAAGAGCCCAGCTACATTATAACATATATAGGAATGACGTTTTAGCAAAAGTTGTTCAATCTGAATTAAAAATTTAAAATTATTATAAAAATCGAAGATCTGGAACACCTGTTGTGGAACTCCAAGAGCCCAACTACACCATAACACATATAGGAATGATTTTCCTGTCCCCGGGCTCTTAGTATTCGACATCAGACGTTTCAGATCTTCGATTTTGACGACCCCGTTCGCTGGCATAAGCAACAGGATCCGCGTACGAAGTCGCGGGCAGAAGCTAGTTCGCTAATATATCTGATAAGTGTGGTCATGGCACCATAGCATAATTTGTTAATAGGATTTTAAATATCTGTTAATTGAAACAGTGATTACAAGACTTATGTTAATTATTTCATCATCTTAAATTAAATTTTATACTTTCGCGGGTATACCTATATACTCGCGAAAGTACAAAATTTTATGTCTACTAATAATATTACTATAAGTAGTATCTGGTATAGGCAAGTCAACAGGTTAAAAGAGGATTTTTTTTAAACGTAAAATTATATTCTTTTCAAATAACAATTTTGACATATAAACGGTGTAAGTAAGTAAAGTTAGTTGCATGACCGTTGGACTGGCCACTCAAAGGTTCGAATCTAAGGTACACACACACTACTGACGTGAAGAAACATTATACAATACAAATATTCTTCTTTTATTTTTTACTATCTTTAATTTTTAAGGTAATTGCATCTTTGCGACATTGTATTAACTGCAAAGTTAGTCGTGTCGGTTCGGTCACCTGTATAGGGACGGAATGGATAGCAACGACGTCGCCAAAAGACGTATTAAAACATGGATGAAGAATTCGCGGTGATGAGCAGAGGTCGAGACGGCTTAGTGGTCAGAGCGCCTGGAGTATTTATCCGGGAGGCGCAGGTTCAAATCCTGCTCACGACCGTATTGTTTTTCCATTTATATTTGGATATTTCAAAATAAATATAAATACCTGTATTTTGTTATGTCGTGACTATATTAATACATACTAAAGTGCAATTTAGGCACTATCTATTTACACAGAAAGGCGTTTTTCCTCGTATTTCATTTAGAATTGCCTGTGATAGTGACATGTAGCCGTGACACTGGTTCGTACATGACTGACTGCAAGTCGGGCAATTGCCCTACTTTTTTATCGCCATTTTTGAGCGCGGGTGACGCATCTAAAGTTTATAATGTCATTGATCGCGAGGGTATTTGTATATATATATATTGCCGTATTGCCTAAATTCACTGAGAAGAGTTACCGAAACAAACTAAGACCTAAGGTCATTTTATTTTTTATAAAACTTATGAACAAATGGTGTTCCGATGCACGCAATAATCACTCAAGGTATCTTGAGCTTTCGTATGATGCGCAGTTTGGGACTTGATGATTTTGAGTAAGGGGTTCCAAATAGGTGGTACTTGCCAACCATCTTCTCTATTAAAATTAGGATATTATGGAATTTTAATAGGACATATTCTATAGCGAGGATTTGTGGTTCATCGAAACGATGACAATGGTTAGGTTTATCTAGAATAACACTGCAGATTTTGTTGAGCGTTTAAGAATCGAACTTCTTCTATCAATTGACTTTCTTCCATTGTTAAACGTAGTCTTTATTGGACAACAAAAACGTACGATGTTGGCATGCGTATACGTAGGCGCGTTTGCAATGTTGCTGCCCTGCCTAACAACCTGATATAATGCAGTAGTTACCACTAACAACACCCAAAGGAAAACAAAGGTATATTCTGACCACCTTTATAACTATAAGTAGTTTAATGTACTTTTATTATAATCCCCCTTACTTTGTCTCCACTCTTATACAATAGACTTTGGGATTGACAAAAGACAAATGTGTCTTTGGAGCTTATTGAAAGTACCTACACGTTAATGTACGTATTACTTATCAGTATTACATATTGTAGAAAACCTCAGGTTTTGTTATTGTTGTCCATACTAAAAAGCTAATACTTAGATTAGGCCACTATCAAATGGTTAAGTAAAAAAATACTCATTTAGGTTAAATACAAATACTTTTGTTTGCCAAACAATAGGTGTGGAAACAAAAGGTGTTCTTCTATACATGCATACTTGGAGAAGTTAGTTGGGGAGCGCTTTCAAAAGTGGAAATTCTTAGTAGGTATACGTATTTGAAGACGGTCGTCAAAGTTAAGCATAAATAAAACTCGTTAAAGGAACACTGTAGCCCCGTACCCGGTTCAAACGCGTCTTTACTCTTCGACATATAACTTTACTACACACATATAGTTACGCTTTCAGAATTAGAGGAAAGCGTTAGAGCGCTTGTTTTAATTAGCAGCCGCTCTGCACTCTCAAGTATGTGCATAGCAACTCTGTACATAAATGTATGGAAGGTTTCAATTTGTGGCACGTTAGAGCTGACCACTATTATTCGGTATGCATCCAGGAATTTGTTGTGCAAACATCCACAACGAAGGTTATGGAGAATGTTGGTGTTGTGTAAAGCGTTGTAAGCAAGAATCACTTTTCTGTAAATGTTTTAAAATCATTTACGTTAACTAATACAGATATATCTTTGAAGCGCTTTAACGCTTACGTAGCAAACTCTAGTGTTATATATTTATGGAAATAAAAATAGGGTCGTGAACAGGATTTGAACCTGCGCCTCACGGATAAATACTCCAGCCCTCGCGCTCAGCCAACTGAGCTACACCGATACCTGCTCACTATACCGAATGTTTCTTCCGCATTTATAATACGCCTTATGTCGATGTCATCACTATCTATTCAATCCCCACGGTGACTGAATTATAAGGAAGCGCAGGTTCAAATCCTGCTCATGATCATATTTATTTTCCATAATAAATTATTACTTTAAGGTAACTTACTTATATTAAAGACACTTAGAAATAGGTACCTTTATACATGAAAACAAATATCTAATTACCTTTGCCACAATTACTATGATATAGCGTGTTTCTCGTTTACCGCAACGTGACGGCTTGCCGAAACAAAACCATGTAACCAAAATAAAACAGTATCGAACAACATTTTACTGACAGAAATGTAAATCAGCTTTTTCGTTCATAATCTATGTGTAAAGTTGTACGTGAAAATCTGAATCCTCTGAGGTGAAATAAAACCCTTATCAGATGAAAACTTGTAAAATAAGTGGTAATAACAGTATTTATATGAAAACATAGTTGTGTTAATTTTTTACAGCAAATATTATTGACTAAGCGAAATATTTATTATGGCCGATAAATATATTATATATATTTATTTGACTACAAAATGTAAAAATATGATAAATCCTAGTGGTGACAAGTATATACGTAGTATCTACAGGTTTAATTCGGCAAAGATGAACACACAATCAGACAAACTAAAATCAGAAATTTCATATAATTTATAAGTTGCACCGTAATTCTATAACAAATACCAATAAATCTTTCAAACGCAATAACGCATGTGTAGCGAACTCTAAAGTTATAAAGACCTCATAAATAGCCATGCAATCCAATATAACACAACATTAGCAATACATCTGTGTTCCGCTCTCCGAGATCAAAGGTGGGGCAGTTATGTATTAATTATATAATATAAATCAACACGCTTCCACAAACACGGAAGCAGTCAGTGAAACATTTTATATGTTGCAGCATTTCCTTTACGCAGGAAAAACAAACGCGAGCGATAATTTCACCTTTGTCTACGGAATATATGAAGCACATAGTTAAATGGCTATAAAAAATTCGCATAGATCATCCACGAGTGACCGCTCTCCCCTTCCCCCTCCCTCTTTCTCCCGCATCCGGTGACAAGGGAGGGCCCTCCAAATCTCATTACCGACGTAACCGCATACCAAATGCAATGTGGATATCTATCCTATCGACTCATGTGTTTTAAGCAATTTAATTACTTAATTAGCATATTTTTTGGAGACAGGTTTAGATTATACATTTTACTTTTATGAATGTAGGTTAATAAAGATAGATGTTGATGTTAATTTATAAACAGTCAGAGTAAATTATATTAATCCTTTCCCTGGCCCATGAATTCACTTAACTCGCACAGTGAATTGTTTTAGTATTGTTGTTAACAGTTTAATTATTTGAACTACTAAGAATCCTATCTCATGCTCGAATTTTATACCTACTTTCGATTTATATACCTAACAGATGTGCTATAGTTAAAAAACTTAATATATTTGTGAGTGCCTAGTTACAAATATATTAAGAACCTTTTTCCACTTCAATTATATTCTGTTCAGCTGCAAAAAAGCTTCACGCGTTCAATTCCAAATGGCTAAGGCAATAACTGAAATATAAAATGTACAAGTTCTGTAAGGATATTTGAGAGGAACCGTACAATAGAGAATAGATGTACCGACGGATTGCGAGGATTATCTTCACAAAGCTGTGCACGAATATTAAACTTTCAACAGTTTGGGGGACGTCTCTTAACGACGTTAATAGATAATGGAAACTGGCGTACTACCACTTGTACGAATCTACATAAAAATAAATGTATTTATCCATCCCTGCCAGAAATAAAACACATACCGGTTCTATTCAGAGCTACAGCCAGGTTAAATTCAACGCTATAAAGGTTAGCCCGTGGATTTTCGCAATTATGGAAGAACGAATTTTTTTACTGTCCTACGTAATGAGAGCGGTGCAAAAACTCTGACACCGTTTTTGTGCTACACATCTATTAAGATGAGAGTACTAATAGTGAATGCTCCTCTTGGGGCACAGTACACGATTAATGTGTGTCGCCCACATGTAAATCTCTGCAAGCACACCAAATAAATGTTTTGTAAAATGTTTGCCCCCGACGGAATACAACACCTGATAAATGATAGCTACGGGCGTTTTATGAATATATGAAACGATATAAAATGTTGCCTACGTCACTTGCCGAGACAGGTTTTGCTGAAAATACGAGTCGACTATATCACCTGCAAATCTTGCTGCTAGCTTGTGATTATTCCGTATCAAAACCTATTAAACTCAACTCAAACTGAATTTAAATTTAATCATTCTAAATTGTACGATTCACTAAACAAGTAGCACACTGTTTCGGAAATGAAAAAAAAAAAGCATGTAGTTTGCCAGTTCAATTCTCACGTATGTTGTAAAGGTCAATTAAAGTAAATAGGTCGCTTTGGCATTCATAGGTAACCCTAAACTTATCACTATTTACAGGCCACATGTATGTTCTCTATGAACGTGGTTTCATTAGCTATTTATCCATCTAGCGGTACTGATACATACATTAAAAAACTCACCCTAAAGGAGCTTTTTACGTTTTTATGTTTTCGCACTTTGCAGTGCGTCAGAGACAAGCACCCCGCTTATAAAAAAGGCAGGAAGAAGGTCACACTGGCAAAAAGTTTCCAAGCCCCTAATGTCGGCGTACAAAGACATATTTAATGAACGTGAGAATTTTAATTAAATCACAGTCAACACTGCCGCCGTCATTAGGGACATGTTTACTCAAGACATTAGATGCCTGTGTTAATGACAATTTGCTCTAATAGATGCTACAGATAAACAAAGTAGTAAAATTACACAATGTTTGTTCAAAGGATTCATTTAAATAACAGTATATAATACGCGTGAAATTGTGAGCTAGGGTATTTTGTTTACGGTTAATATATTTTACGTTGGGATAGGTAGGTAATTTATGAGTACTTAGATTCGAACTCAACAGCTGAAAGTCCGATAAATACCTCCATATAATTTTGTGTGTTTACTTGCTAGAAATAGGTAACACGACTTCCTGCCTCGTTAAGTACATTTATGCTTATTAAATAGCCCTATGCATTAGTACACAGTGGTATTAAAGAGCATTTTTTTAAGCTTCTAATATATATAATATAATAGTATAAATTCTAAAATAGTATTTAAGCAATATTTCATAAATATCTGCAAATCAATATTTTAAAATAATATCTTTTGATTTTCGCGGAATTTAAGTATCATATCTTTACACGTGACTGCAAATCACACAAAATCACCAGCGATCATACCGTTATACTTTTACAAAAATACGCTAGCATAAAAATGGCGTTGGGAATTTCAAAGATAACAACTGTACAACCTTTGTACAACTCTAAAATTTTCAGCAAGAATATTGTGCTAGACATTTTAAATTTGTTCGTGCAAGAAATTTAATGAAACAGTGAGAAATCAGATGGCTATCTCTCTTTGTTGTATTGTGAAAATAAAAATAGTAAGCATATTTCAACTAGTATTTGAAGTGCAAAGAACTAACAGAAGTCAACGTATCGTACCTAACCATTTTCTTATTCATAGTTTTTCTATTAATAGTATTTAAGAGTTATAAATATTTGTGGAAAGAAAAAGTACGAGTCTAAGTCTCTAAGTCGAGTTGGCTTAGTGGTCAGACCGCCTGGTGTATTTATCCGAGAGGCGCAGGTTCGAATCGTGCTCACGACTGTATTTTTCTTGCAACAAAAATGTATAACTTTTGAGTTCGCTATGTACCTATATGTTAATGCTTTTCAAAGAATACAGATAGATCATAAGAATTTAAGAGATTTTCGATATTTCTATAGTTTAAAATTTAAAATTTATGTGTTTTCGAACCCAATGTTTTCGCTTTTTCATCACTGACCTTTCCTAATCATGTGCATATTAGACATCAATTAACACTTGTTTACCATTAGTTAAGAAGAAGAAAAGTATTTGCTTACACAACAGGTTACAGAAACACTTTAAGGAAAACGCATTTCATAGCTTGTAACCAACAGCACGTGAGTTGAAGTATCACAGATATAGACAGGAGCACCGTAAGTGGTCACCCAGGATGTACTTTAAGTGTATTTGATAAATATTCTTTACTAGCGACGCGATAAATTAGAAAAATAGAGTGAAGTTACGTTTAGCCTACGTAAGCCACGTTAATTAATTTTTCGGTGACTTGGCTGCAAAATATGATATATTCTACTTGCAAAAAAACTTAATAAGCTTAATTATATAGTTACATAAACCATGTGTGAAAAATTATCTAAATGATTATAAAAACCGCATCAAAATCCGTTGCTTGGTTTAAGAGAAGTTAGCGGATAAACAGACAGACAGACGCGGAAAGCGACCGTTGTTTTATACTATTTAGAGATGCAGGAATTCAAATCGCATAAGTACCTATACTTAATTGTAACTAAGGATAAAAACTCGTGGTTATTTTGCATCCTCATCAGACGATCAAGGTGAAATATTACGTATCGGGAATGTAAGTATTATCGCAAACCCCTGAAAACTTAGCCTACACAGTCGGTATCCCAAGGGCGAATAAACAAATGTGTCTATAAGTAAACATACATAGATAATATACTATACTTCGAGTGAGCTTAATGTTTTGGCATGTGAAATTCCATTATGATCCATTACTTTAGTTGAAGCGAGCTTGAACAACAAACATATACACACTATCGGATTTCCATATAAGTTAGCGTGACTTGACTTTGTATGTTAATTCTTATCACCAAGTGTATTGAGATTGCACGTTGTGCATCGAATTAAACATTGGTATGCAGCAACCCCGTGGACACAGTATAGCACAGGCGGAAAATGTACCCTGGTTGGACCAACCAGCACCTTGATCTTCTCAGGGAGATAAGGGAGAGAGATCTCTCATACACACACACACCAAGGTTACGTTCCCGCCTTTTGCCTGAATGTGGTGACCACCACATTCAGGCGAAAGGCATGGTGGCAGAAATTAATTTAATAAAACTGATTTCTTTCTTTCTTTCTTTCTTTCAAATGGCAAGAGAAGCGAACCTCGTTCATCCGTGCCGCAAAATGAGCACCAGAATATCCGGATAATATCCATCCAGATAATCAATGGTCTACGGCCTGCGAGCGATGGATTTGAATAGTCCAAGGCCCGGGACCCCAGTATAGGTTAGTGAAGAACTGTGTGGTTTTAGTCGGTAGTAGGGACCTTTACCTAGCCCAGTACAACGTCCATGCTGGATTTGGACTTCGGAATTGATATGTAGATAACATAGATAAAATATACTAAATATATAGGTTATATTTTTCTAACTACGAATTACTTTGAAGGAAAACTTCGTGAGGTTAATGTTTCAAAACACTAACACGCACACTAAGACGCTCAATGCTCGTTATTATTTGGTATGAATGAATTCTGTATTTTCACAGTTCTTTATGATACTTGTGTAATCAATTTTTAGTTGTAACTAACCTGAATCAAGTTTCTGCGACCTTGAAATTACGATCACGCGATATTTCTCATGGAACATAAAACTAAAGTTCGTTTCCAAAGGAATGAAATAATTAAATTTGTGAAATATTTTAAATTCAAGTAAGCGTGAAGGTCGTTCGTAACCTTGAAAGACTTACCAGCAACGGTTTCACTCAGAAACCTTTTTAAAAGGTTAATAAATAAATTCCGGCCTTTACATTACTAAAGGTTTGTCCCGTCTAACTGAACAGTAAAAAATAAGGGCGTTAGATGTTAGTGAAAAATTTTTACATCAGCATAGTAGCGTACCTAAATCAGAGTAAATGGAAATAGTTATTTCAATACGCTTACGGTAAGAAGGTTTCTGAGAAGCCTACCGACCTTCTGTTTAGCCTAGTTACCTTCAATCCGTACTCAACTTCGTGTTTTACTATAACAGCACGTGCATCGTGCATTCATCGTTACCTACTTACATGCTAATTATACCACAGCAAAAACTAAAGTGAAATAAAATTTCGACCTACACCAGGAACGAAATGGCCAAGGCCAAAAATAAATTTAGCTAACAATTCAAGGCAATGAGTAGTGACAAGTCCAAGAAGGCGGCGAAAGGGCGGAGGACGCATAAGTCACTGTCACAACCCGCGACCACCGACACTTTTTTGTTCTCCGCGCGGTTTGTGCTGGCAACAATGATTAAATATGTGTACTAAGACTCACTTTGAGGCGTAATGACCAGCGGTTACACTAGAGACGCTGCGAGTTAAGAACTCAAGGATGCAGCCGCAAACTTTAAACCAACTTCTTGCGGTACTTCGACTGGCAATTACTTTCGGATTTGCGTGTTTCTCCCCTCTGATCTGGAAGCATACTTCGAAATAAGAGAATGTATCTACAGTTTATCATCCCACGAAAGTCGTAAAACTTGACTGAAAGGAGGTTACAGTTGTTCGAGTAGATTTACAGGCGAATCCTCGCACCCATACTGAAGTTTTATCATTTGTTTACTCACTTGATATGTTACTACAACATGAAATTTGGAAATCATATTTTTTGTAGTAAGTCTCTCTACATCACCTAACCGTTAATAATATGTGCTCTAAACAAATATTTATGGATGATGAAAGCGTATTGTTTTCTTGTTTTTTTTTTCATATGCTAGTATTAAAAAAATACAAGAAAACAATACCCTTCCACTTGCCTTAAACACATTAGTTTCCACACAAAATATGTAGGAATTATAAGAGCACGACAACGGTCATCGTAATTCATTCTGGTGCTAGATCCTTAAACAAAAACGGGTTTTGGCACTTGAGCCAAAATAACGCATTTAGCTTTTATTCCGTAGTCTGCTTTTATTCCACCTTAATATATGAGAATACCTGCAATGCGTGATGCATTACTAACATTCTTATTCACCCCACCGAATAAGTTTAATGAAGTTGCGTCCAACATCAGGCACATTACGGAAGATAATAATCCTTTCCATGTACTTTAAATAGTTTACGTTACTATACAAAATATGTTACTATGAAATATAACCCTTTAATTTAATGAGGTAGGTAAATTAATAAGGTAGGGTTTTAACTCTCCGCAATCCCGGTTCTCGCAGAGAACATAAGTAGAGATCGTTGGGTTTGGGAAATAAATTGATGCGCGCGCCAAAGGGAAAACGGCCAGTTTTGTCGCTTTACCAAGCGTTGTTGATGAACCTGATAAAATTTTCACATACCTATAAACAAAATATTACGTAATCTTTTTCCATTTAATATTGTAACTCAAAATATTACGTCTATGTACACGAGAGATTTCTATACTAAAAATAACGGGTGTTATTTACTTTGGCTGTAGTTCCCTCAATTGATGGTAAAAAAAAAAATATTTACGTTCACCACGACCCGCGGCTTTCTCACTGTGATCCTCTTTATATTTTCTGTCACTTTAAATCACTGGTGTGTTAGATTTAATTAGAAAGAAAGGAAATGATAGACGTTATATTCCAAGTTTTTCGCGTATATTTGTTTCTGTACACCCCGTGGACAATGTGTCTGAAATGTCCGTCCGTACCGTCACAATGGTCTTCTTCGCCATTGATAATTAATTTCTAATACGGACATGGTAGCGAAAAGTCAATGGGGCGTACCTTTGATTACCACCTTTAACTTTTATTAGGCTTTTACTACTGTTTATAAAAGTATGCTGCTAAACAGTTCCTTTTTAATTATTCAATAATAAAATGACTATAATAGCTATTATAGATCTCCGTCTCTATTTGTATGGGACTGAAAACCAACATTTAGATGCTAAAAATAAGCCACTCCGTGACGGTCACGGGCGTGACGATTAAGTGTGCATAATTCATGACATTGCATTGCATTAAATGTATAAATAGAAAGAGAGTTGAGTTAAGCTATATAGACTGATACTACTATGCAGATATATTGGATTGTAAGGGAAAGAAACGTCGAGCGGTCATCTTTTGGATCGGTTGCAAATACTTTACGCAAAATCATTTTCGTGAAGATACGAGAATTCAGTATATGATAGAGATCGGGCTCAGAAAAACTCGAACTCCTCTGGCTATCTCCACCTTACAGGAAATGTTGACCAAATAACACTATTCTCTTAAAGTGACGGTGCAGTGGTCGAAAGACCGGCTGCTGTGCCCCGTGTACTGCGTTTTAAATAAAGAAAGAAGTGTTGCGTTCTTAACGGTGAGAAAGGTCGGCAATATTCCTTGAGGAAGTGTTTTGCTTCCAAAAAGAACTATTTAGTTTTATTTAAAGCTGTCGGTCCTGCGCTTGATCTTTCTCCGGTCGTGTCATATTGTCGGAGAAGAAGGAGCGCACCTGTATTTGCGCATACTATTGTGTATAATATCTTTTGCGTACTTGGCTAATCTCCGTGGAGATAGGCCGCCGCCGCCGTGACCAAAAATCGGTCATGAGCATAATTATTACTGTCGCTACCTAATACCTAAACGCGTGGATGCCCGGGGCGCCTTAAATTTAATTAGTCCATAGTAGGTATATTCGTTTATCTTATAATAGGCAAGATTAGCCTTTCTTAGAATTGTAACCCCCAGTTACAATTCTCAGAAAGATAAACTTCTACTGTAAAGGTATAAACATTTTGATTCAAATTTCATTCCCCAATCACAGCCATTAAAATTTATATGGCCTTATTATGTACCTATAATTAATTGAATTATAATGAATGGTATTGATTTACTCGTAGATACGCATTGCTTGTTTGTAGTATTTATATAAATACGATAACATAGTATCATGCTTGTATTCCTGGAAGGGTAAGCAGAGTATACTGTTGTACACCCGCATTTCACCAATTGCGTTATTAAGTCATAGGTGGTGAGCCTATTTTTCTATCTACTGGGTATTCGTCTTGAATCTGGGTTACTACTAATAAATCAATTTTCTTTAAAGGGACTGAATACTCGTAGATGGCAATACCGTCACCAAAAGACGTATTAAAATGTGGAAAATGAATTCGTGGTAGCGAGCAGAGGTCGAGATGGGATAGCGGTCAGAGTGCCTGGAGTATTTATCTGGGAGGCGCAGGTTCGAATCCTGCTCAAATTTTTCTTTCCACAATAATTTTTAACTTTAGAGTACTCTATGCATGCGTTAATGCTTCTCAAAAATTTATCTGTGTTAATAATTTTTTAACACGTAAACCTAATTAATTTTTTCTCGACCCATCATTCCAACATGTATCCTACGCTCAGTAGCCGTGCTTGCTATCACTAAACCAGTCTCTATCCCAAATATAAAAGTTTACTTTTTATGGAATAATACTGAAAAAAATAGTAGCTATGAAAGCGTTTACACGAGTGGCAAAACCATTTCAGCCTCAGAATAATTGAATAGAAATCAGAAAATATCGAGTTGGCGGGATTTGATTTCACACTCAAGTAAGTGTGAAATTACACTATCTACTGGTCTAAACCAAAAAGGATGGAAACCATGAAAAGAGTTCTTTACCAAGCGTGATTCTAATAGTCACATTTTTTCATGCAATAAATCTATACCTGCCTCGTTGATCAAGTTGTCGCAAGCGGCTGCTGAGCGTGAGATCTTGAGTACGATTAGCGGGTTGGACAATTTTGTAATTCGATTTTCCTATTAGAAAATTTTCAGTAGCAGCCCAGAATTTGGAATTATGCCCGGTTGATGGAAATAGGCTCACCATCTATATGGACTTAATATCTACATCGGTCAAAGGTAGCTCTACAACAATATTCCTCTACCTACCCCTTTGGGAACACAGACGTGACGCTGTTTATGTTTTATTATAAATCTATGAAATATAGATATGTTTGAAGCAACTAAATCCTTTAACACATAAACTGTTGATTAGCAATGAAGATATTACTCATGTATCGAATGCATCAAACGATTAGATTTTTGCTAAACCATAAATAAAATTTAGTCAACACTGCTCTTCAGAGCCCTCGTACAAACACATTGACAAGGCCTATTCCAAAATGATGGTATTTCCCGCAGTCACCACGTCCCTAACCGAGCAAGCAAGGTTGGTAACCGCAAACCCAGCTCCCGCACCAGTGCGGCCGATACTCATTGTAAGCTATTTGAGCTGAAAAGGCTGGGCTTGGCTATCCTGTAGTTTGTTTGTCGTCCGAGCCTTGCCGATCAATGGTGGGGGCGTGAGATACCACAGAGTAGCTACCACCAGGTCATAGATAATATGACTGATATACCTACATACTAGACCGAGATTATGTGCTTTTAGTTGAAGGCGTAGATACGCTCACAAAATACCATGGTGACGGATCATCTTCTAATGAAACCATCCATTTAACCAAATAAAATCGTACCACACCTGAACTTTTTTGTCTGTGTATATGATTTTCCGTTATTCGCAGAAATAATACTGCCGGACAGCAAACCATCTGGCAACCAGTAGCGTGCATTGCATATAGGCAAATAGGCAGTATTTAGGTAATTTTTTAAGGTAGGCGTAAGCTGTCAAAAAGATTTGATAAGGATTCCTTGAAATAACGCTGGTAGAGAGTCAAATGCGTTGGAAAATACATACACATTGAACTGCTAAGTCAAACGTTGCAGGTTCGTTCCTAAGCCTTTTCGTTATAATGTGGTTATTAGAAATTAGTTATCACTTCATTAAAACGGTAAAGGAAGACACCATGAGGAAACTATAACACCAATAATATGATATTGACGGTGTAAAAATATCTCAGAGGCCTGCGGTCTAAATTCTAATACTGGGTGCATGCGAAAGGTCGAAGACCTAGTTTATAGTATTTACATTGCAATTTAGACTGCCGTAAATATGGTTGTTACGTTACTACTTGCTAGTTAATATTAACAATGAAGCTAGAACTACAAATCTAATTCAAAATAGTACGGAACCTGAATGCAACTTGCAGTTCTGTGTTGCAAAATAGTACCCAGGCTAGGTATACGAGGTATATCCAATGGTTAAAATAAAAATGTTGTTTCTCTCTTTATTTGTTTCTATACGAACCAAATTGGATCTAGCTAATGGTTATGAAGTTATGTTTCCAACGATCAATTAGCGAAGTCAGTAATCGTTAAGATCATCCTCTTAATCCACTTATAATTATTATTGATTACCTTGTTTTGTTCTTACTAAATATAGGTAATTTATCATGTTTTGCTTGCTTATGATCATATCTGGTAATTAAAAATCAATATACTAGGCAAACAATTACTTAATGAGGTTATCGTATATAATACTTTTATTTTCTAGCATTTATTAAGTGTGCTTTGCAAAGCCTTCACGAGATTAATAATGCAAATTTCCAACTTACAGATTTCCTGCAACACGTAATGTTTAAAATATGCTAAAATAATCTATGAAAATTATAAATAATATCACTAATTACAGAAGCACTAATACAAAAGGCAACAAATAAAAATAACTAATCATGTCACATCCACAAAATAAACTTCGTGTACTTTCTCAAACAGATCCACCGGAAAGAAACATCGCATCCATTACGTACAATAAGTTGACAAATAACAGTCATAGAGATACGAAAAGTTCAAATCCACGGGGACCAAAATTTCTATTAAAGAAAGTGCTGCCTTCCGAGCTACGCGAAACATACACAAATCTAATTCAACATAAGCAAAGTTCACCTGTTTTAATGTTAATATTAATCACTGGGGCTGTCACTGTTAAGTAGCAATAATCATGCAATCACGCGCGTGTGAACATTACGCGTTCGCGGTTCTCAGCTGAAGCCGACGGGACCGAGCCGACGACTGGGTCCGTAGCACGCGCCGTAGCTGCGGGAAGCCAACTGTCGTAGCTACGTGCTACGGGCTACGCGCTGCATTCCTCTACAGTTCGCGCAGTCGCAACTCTTGCAACTACTGCTTCGTCTGCTATTCATTTGAGAAAAATACAATTAATTGACAAAACTGCAATAATTGATACTCACGTCAAATTATTAATGTAACTTAGGAGTCCAAAATATTTTTCTACGCATAGAATCGTGTAGATTATAACAGAAATCTATATTAATGGTCAAAAATGGTTTAAAGAAAAAAAAAATGGATGATTAATCTTTCTTCGATGAAGTATGTGACAATTAATTTTTATTTACGTTGTATTTTTAAACAAATTATAATAAAGAACCTTTATAAAGTCATGACAAAATAACTTTTTCATTCTATTATCATAATAATGTAGGATATACATAAAGTTATTATGATTATCACTAATTTAACAATGGTATTATTCTATCCACTGTAGTGTAGTAGGTATTACCTACTTATGATTTTGTTGTTTACAAGAAATTCATTATACGTCGCGGTTGGCGCAGGAGTGGAGAGACGTGAGAAGCAGCAGCCACGTCGCGTGTCGTAGGTTCGATTCCTGCACGGAGCAAATATTTGTATGATCTACTATAGTTCCAAGTCTGGGTGTGAGATTATATCGCATACCTAGACCTAAACAGAGCTAACTGTATTTTTTTTTGGTTAAGTTTATTTTCAGTTACTACACACTTTGTAGTATCTGAAAATACGTTAACTAAAAAATGTTTTTTTTTTTTAGTTATCTCTGTTTAGATCTAGGTGTGCGATATGTCTGTAAACTTACGCACCCACGATACAGGAAGAAATTCCTAGTGTGGGACTACGTTTTTATTAAATCAATATAAAAAAAAAATACCCTTGATTTTTTATTTGAGTTATTTGATCTGTATCAACAGCTTGTATGGCTTCTATGGCTTGTAGGCTCGGCATGAAAAAAATGTGTGTCGGCGCCCACGGGACCGTACGCACTCCTACTTTTTTTTTTAGTTCGGAATATCTATCATGGACGTTATGCCTACTGACTAAAAACTATTGACTAAAAACCACACGTCCCCCACACGGACCCCGGTATAGGTTGGAGTAGGATCTCCAACCTCACCGAGGTGGCGGCGCGTAGTGTTCCACGCGCGCCCCTCTTGGACGTCACGGGGGGAACATTACCACCCTCCATTAATTAGATGGGTTTTATAAAAAGGGCCAGCACCAGTCAGGGGCTGCGGACGACGTATCCGCTCCCGGAGTCTCTGACCTAAGTGTGTGAGGGAATACCGGAGTGGTTTTAGTCAGTAAGAGTCTGACAGACCCCTCTGCCTTCCCCAAGGCAGAGGACATCCATGAGGATTTCCACAGCGGCAAAAAAAAAAGGATCTCCAACCTATACCGGGGTCCCGGGATCGCGACGCACAGGTACTCTGAATTCACACACTTCATTGGTTCTATATTTTACCAATTGAAAAACAATCATTGCGGTCCAGACAAGTTTAAAGAATGAAGGTAAGGTGAGCAGTAGCTACTCATTAGTATACCAGTACCATACTAAGAGAATAAAGCTAAACAGTTTTTTTTTTGTTTGAACGCACTGATGTCCAAAACTATCAACAGGACTGCAAAAAAAATTGTATAAGGTAGCCCAATTTTTAAGGAAGATCATAGGCTAACATCATGCTGCAACCGTTAGGAGACGAGCGAAAAGAAAAACGTGGATGAAACTGCGTGAGGGGAGGTAACTGCCTCATTGATCTAGTGGTCACAAACGCCACTGCAGAGAATGAGGTCCTGGGTTCGTTTCCCGTGTCGGGCAAAGTGATATTGGATTTTTCTGTTAGAAAATTCTCAGTAGCAGCTAGGAATTTGGAATAGTGCCCCATAGAAACCGCATAGATGACAATAGGCTCGCTACCTATTACAGGGGACTTAATAACAGTTTTGCTGAAATTTGTGTGCCCATCTCTGAACACCTACGGCTACCCCCTTCAGGATGACACCTAGTACTATAATAAAACTGTAGAGGTACGACTATTTCTCAACATTTAATATTTTCCAAAAACGATTTTAATAATATAATTAATAAAAAAAGTATTTATAGTTTATTTTTTGTATTCGGTATCTTCGGTCTAGTCACCTTTTTAAATATGTTACGAGTAAATATCAACAGCTTGTATATTAATTGGGGCGTAGGCATCTACTATACTGTCGATACAGAAGCCGAAACCACAATTTTTGTAATAGTTGTGTATATCTGTCTGTTTGTTCGAACGCTTAGGTATAACTTGAGAACCAGTGAACAGATTTTGATAGGGTTTCCACCACGCTATCACTTATAAGCGCTGCGTACACCATATCTTAGTGTATTTTAATGGTTAAAATATAGCTGAGGTTTCGACGATTCAGATAGGACTATCACTATAACAATACTTAGGGGTCAACTGGGCAGGGACTGGGCAGCGCTAAGTTTACATTTTCAACATTACCAATTATGCAAATATCAAGATGTGGTATGAAACAAAAAATTATAGTGTTTTTTGGATTCGAATAAGATGCCCTGTAGTAAGTATGATGACCTGTAGGTACCAGTCGAACCGCCGTGATTGACTAATAATAGTCCAGATATTTCTCTATATCATATATATTTTTTCAAGTTTCAGGTTTTACACAATTCAAGACAGCCTTGTAGTGTTTCATCTCGTAGTCCACAAAAACATTTTAAAAAAATTTGCTCTAATTGGCGTAATAATAAAGTTATAATTTTTTGTGGAAAATGAAATACGGTCGTGAGCGGGATTCGAACCTGCACCTTCCGGATAAATATTCCGGGCACACTGATCGCTAGCTAAGCCATCTCGACCTCTGCTCACAACCCCAAATTCTAAGCTGGAATTAGTTTTAGTGGTGCTTGACGAGAAATGCAAAGCTTTAAATAAATAAATCCTGAGTTTAAAAATTGTTTATTGGAAGGAAACAAACATGAATAAACACAAAGATAACAAATTATTAATAATGATAAACTAAGGTGCATTAATGTCTTAAAATTATTAAGTATTCAGAAATGATGTTTGCGGCTTTTTCTATGACTAAAATAAATAATTAAATGATAATAATTTAACGAATGAGCTAGGTACGAATGAGTTACGCACATTTTCAATTGAAATAATTCCGCAGATATAGGTACCTATGTTTTAATAATGTTTAACCTTGAAACACTAAAAGCATAAGCCGACGACAGTTGACAGGCGAAATGAAACATTTGAAATCCCTGATCGTAAATCGTATACACCACGATAATTATCAAGCAAGAGAGCGCGAGTGGCGCGACGTAAGTCTTATAATGCGTGGCGTAAGGGGAAAAATTAAAATAAACAGCACTATTTTTTATCAAAAATGGATCTACGTTTGGCTACCAACTCGCCTGATGGTAAGCGACGGTGTGGCACGTATATCCAGAATAAATCTATTCACTATTAAGTAGATTTTGGGAAAACGATAGTTGGGGAGTTGATGCAACTGCCCAGACGCGTCTCCCACACCGGTCGGTTGCACCGAACCACATCCCGAAACACGGTTAGGTCGCTTCACGGTAGGGCTTCGTCCGGTGGGTGGTAACCAGCCGAAGCAGCCGAAGCCTCCCACCAGAGTTGTGTTGTCTGTTTTGCACCACCCAGGGGTCCCGTGTAGGGATTCCATTTAAGGGTGCACTCATACGGACGCGAGCAACTCAGACCCCAAATTTTTTAATTAATTAGTACGTAGGTACCCAATATCTTTCTACAACAACAGTTGTTGCGCGAATGCGTGAGGCCTTTGCAAAAGCAAGGCCTCGGTGGTTGCCCTGCTCGCCACCCCCAAAGGCCGCCGCTGCATTGACTCCCTTTTTCATGTTTGGAAACTAATCATGGACGTTGTGCCGGACTCCTAACGACTCCAGAACCATACGGTCCGACTCTTACCTTTAGCGGAGTTCTGGGATCGTAATTGCTATAATGAAATAATAGAAAATCTATTGCTTGTAACGTCTGACTGGCGGTATAATGTTCCAAACGTTTCAAAATCGTCACGATTATTTCGTAGGTAGGGTAGGTCTCAAATTGATACAGGTTAATGGCCTGCACCGTCTCATGACTCTTGAAGGAATTAGTACTGGAGTAGTTTTAGCGGGCGTACCCCTCTCGCCCCTGGTATATGATTCCCAATCATATAAAGGTACCTTTTACCAGTATGGTTACAATGATAGTACACGATTTTAATCGTGTGTAACACAATTTTTTGTTTGTGTTTAGTCTATTTATGTATTTTAATACTGTTGATGTAATGACGAGAGCTATTTTCGCTTTAGTAAAAGTTCTTTTGTGCTTGTGTGTTACCTCACCCTCCGCCAAAAGTGGCAAGCGAATTTGTTCGATATTTAGTCAGAAGGCGTCTCCCGTCTGGTACTCTAAGTCATGACTGGTCTACACTCATCATTTAGAGGTTTAGTTATAATTCTGTGGTTTAGAGGTAATTAACTGCTTCATTGGTCTAGTGGTCCCAAGCGCGACTGCTGAGCAGGAGATCTCGGGTTCGATTCCCGGGTCGGGCAAAGTGTTATTAAGTTATTCTGTTAGGAAATTCTCAGTAGCAGCCCGGAGTTTGGAATTGTGTCCGATTGATGGCAATAGGCTTACCACCTATTACATGGGACTTAATAACAGCATTAGTGAAATGTGGGTGTACAATTGTGTACACCTCTGCCTACCCCTTCGGAGAATACAGGCGTGATGCTATGTATGTATGTTTATGTTAGAGGTAATTAATTTAGGTACTGATAAATTCTTTATGTCAAATTGTCATTTTACTAGCGGTGCGATTATACGTTAAAAATATTATTCAAGTTAAAAAAACAGTTAAATTAACAGTAAACAATATAACTGTTAAAAAAAAACTCCTTCCTACCGTATTTCGGTTACGGCGGCCTATCTCCACTGAGATTAGCCAAGTACGCAGGAGATATTATAGTGCACAAGTGTATGCGCAAACACAGGGGCACTCCTTCTTGCTTCACTCTCATATTCCGATGGGACGGAAACCGACAGGACCAGAGAGACACCAGGCGCAGGACCGACGGCTTTACGTGCTCTCCGAAGTGGGTGTCACACCACCAACTTCCTGACTCCGAGCTGCTATTGAGAATTTCCTGACAGAAATATTTAATCACACTTTGCCCGACCACTTGACCAACGAGGCAGTCAACTGATAAGGAGTACATTAAAGGTTAATCTTGTTATTCGTTTATTAGAAATAAAAGTTTAAACGCGTTATAATAACACGTTAAAATTTGTTGTCTACAATAATTATATACGTTTAATTATAAAATAGAATTAAATTAAGGGGCGGCCACAATTTTACCTTCTTCATTCAGCAAACGTTCTTGGTTTCTTTGTTATATGTTATAACTTTTACGGATATTTATAATATTTATTAATGTAGTTATAAGTTATTTTTAATGAATAGTTGAATTTAACAGTTATAACTTATAATGAGCATCTCTACATTATATTCATTGTCTGTCACCTTCTGTCACTATCACTGGGCACAGTCTGTCTGTCATTGTCATTCATTCATTCACTGCTGACTGTTTTTGTTTGTTGTGTTTAGTCGTTCAATTCAAAGATATACAACTTATCCATCTCTTGTATTAAATTTATTTTGATAAATTTAACTATGAAATCTAAATCTGGCTTAACAAGGTTTCATAACTGTTATATTCTTCGTGATAGTAAGATAATTAAAGAGGATTTATGGATTAGAGAAGGCAAAATCGAAAATCCTGAACAAGTTTTTTATGTGGAGCAACTACAAGCAGATGTAACTGTAAATTGCAAAGGACTACTTATCGCTCCAGGGTTCATTGACATGCAAATCAACGGTGAGTTTTTATTATATTTATTAGCTAATTGCCTTCAGAGTATACATTTAAGGTGAAGTTGAAATTTACCTACTTTCTCTTATTACTTACAATACTTAGTTTTCTTTTTAGCTACCCTTAACAAAATTATCTGTATCCTTTTTTAAGGTGGGTGGGGAGTAGACTTTTCATTTGACTCAGAGAATGTCAAAGAAGGTATTAAAAAAGTTTCAATGAATCTCCTTACTCATGGTGTGACCTCATATTGTCCAACGATGGTAACATCTGATGTGGAGAAATACCATAAAATCCTGCCATTAATAAAAAAGACTGATGGTGGCAAACATGGAGCCACTGTACTTGGAGTGCATTTAGAAGGGCCATTTATTAGTTTGGCTAAAAAAGGTGCTCATATGGACGAATATATTAAGACACCTGAAAAGGTTTGTACTATTTGCATCTCTATATTTATGCAGTTGTAATATCTTTTATTTGCCTTCACTCACCAAGTCTAAAAAATATACCTTATTATACTCTAAGTCAGGTGTCCAGTCACAAGCACAAACATATGTAAATTTGCATTTTTTAAACTCCAAATAAATAGTTATCTGAATAATACAGTACTATTAATATATGTCTATATTTAGAAGGAATACATACTAAAAGTTTGTGTTTACATGTTGGTGCTTGTGAATGTTGTATTAGAATTCAACACAAAAAAAAACAATTTTAAATATAGAAAATAGCAAGTGTTACTTAAATTAGACTTCCATTTTATATTCAAAGATAAGAAAGTTATGTATAAGCTAAGAGTCAAACTGACTTACTAAAAATGAGAAATCCTTTATTTTTATAACACCTAGAGTCAACCATAAAAACCATTTCTGTCTATGGGAATTAGTAAAAGTCAATAGGATTAGGTTGATCTAAATAAATATATTATGTAGGTACTGTGTGAAATGCCAATATTACTTTCTATTTCAACATTTACTTCTGCAAACAATAGCTTTATCAAAATAACAAACATGCAATTTATATTATCTTTTGTGATTGTAGTTAAACAATGCACTGGTACTTGATTCTCAGTATCAGTTAGTATTTATCTGTAACCTACTTTTTAGTAGTTGTAAATAACAAGTAGGTACCTACACAGATATTGAACCTTCCATGCGTTAGTGAACTTTTATCAGTTATTCAACCACTTCCAACTTCATTTAGTATTGTTTATGATCCATCAGTACTCTGTTTACATATTATGAAAACTAGGTAGCCTTTTAAACAGTAAAGGAATTGAAACCACAAATAATGTTTAGGTAAAAATTATACCAAACAGTTATGATAAAGGTTTTGCTTATCACAAACTAGTGTATGTTTTACTTTTATTAAAATGTTACTTTGTTGGTCAACAAAGAACTGATAATTTTAATTAGGGTAGCCCCCATAATGCCAAATACCCATACAATATCAATATTTATAAAGAAATCTGCTGGTGATACAGTGTAAATTAAAAAACAACCATAATCAGCCCTTGAAATAAATGCCATAAAAATTGAAATTGGCCTTTGTGTAGGGTTCTGTAGCCTACGACCCTGATGAAGGATAAAGAATATGATGATGATACCTATTACTGAGCTTATTGTTGTCTGTCTGTCCAAGGGCAATGTCTTTTAAAGGTTGAACCATAATAGCTAACAAGTTGAAATATGTGTTAATATGGCCTCTATCATGGCAAATAATAAAACAAAACTAAAATCATAATCAAAGGGGATACAGAACACTACACACAACACACACACTGGGCCAAGTTTTTTTTCCTTTTAGTTTAAGGTTTGATTTCTGACCAAGAGAAGAAACTTTTTTAAATTACAGGTACTGCACTATTGAAGGACAAAGGCTTGTGTAGAATTAATCGCCACATTTATGATAACTTTTAATTTTTCAGGGTATAAAGACTATTGAGGAGGTATATGGGTCACTGGATAATGTTATTATCATCACTCTTGCCCCAGAACTGCCAGGTGCCATGGAAGCTATTAAGGAATTGACTGAGTCTGGCATCAGAGTGGCACTAGGACATTCTACCGCTAGTTTGGCTC
Source organism: Xylocampa areola (assembly GCA_935421205.1). Classification (NCBI taxonomy): domain Eukaryota; kingdom Metazoa; phylum Arthropoda; class Insecta; order Lepidoptera; family Noctuidae; genus Xylocampa; species Xylocampa areola. Next base: position 9,802,540 of record OW285204.1, read on the forward strand.
AGGGAGAGAAAGCAGTTGAATGCGGAGCTAACTTGATCACACATTTATTTAATGCTATGCTGCCAGTGAGTTTAATAAAATCCATTTTTTTTTCAAGGCACTTCCTCATATAGCGCTCTATTTGAACTGCTTTATGGTTCATAATGCAGCGTCAGCACTTTAAATTACTGCACTAGTGTAGTATTAAAAAAAAATCTTACTTCCCAATGAATTTTAAATCTCAACAGATTTTTTATGTCTAAAAACTCTTTGCTGAGATTTTATATTTCTGTGATTTTATAAACTGTTGGCTATTATAATACAAATAAACATTTAAATTCACATTACCTTAATAAATAGAAAAATATTAACTTTATTATATCAGGCTGTTTGGCAATTTCATCAGTGCATCTTCTCGGGTGCATATAGGATTACTTTGCTTTATTCAAGACGCGTTTATTGTCTTCAGGAGATGTAGGGTATATATTATCTGATTTTCTGAGTGAGCCCGGGTCGGCTGTATTTTTTTGTGTAAGGATTTTTCTTACCCGGTTGGCATGTTGTCAAGATTCAATGTCTCCACAGAATTTGGGCCAACCCATACTTTTTTTTTTCCTTATACATTTTTTGTACCTCGACTTACCGGAACGTGGTCCCAGTCTTCGTCTGCACATCTATTCATTGCCCTATTTAGAGCTTTCCTCACCTTCCTGCGTTTGCATACCAGTTCAGCGAACCACCAGGGCTGTTTGTCCAGTGTTATGGGTGGTGAGATCTCTGGACTTGCTATCTAGAAGCTCTCTATCATTGATTGAGTTAGGATGCTTAACTGGGTGTCATTTAGTGTAGTGTCCATTAGTGTTGATGGGTGGCATGACTGTGTCAGAGTCGCGTCTAGTGTTCTCGCATACTTAGTTCTATCCGTATTTCTTGCCTTTTCATCTTAGTTCGCCTTGGTGGAGTAGGTGGAATGCAGACCTGAAAGTCAAAGCGGATCCACCTGTGATCAGAGCAGGAGGCTTCATTGGAAACCTGCCAGCCTGTGATGATCCCCGCTGCCCTTTCTGTTGCGAGAGTAAGGTCTATAATTGTTTGGTTCGGAACCTGTGTTTAGTAGAGATAGGTTAGTTGTGAAAAAATAATCGACTAAAGCCTTACCCCTTTCATTTTGTGAGTTCAGAGGGTGATGAGCGTTTGAGTCCGTCTTGATGACGATCTCGCCAGTCCTCTCGCATTGGTTGATCAATCGGGCGAATTCGAAGGGAGGTGTTGCGTCATCCTCAGGCATGCGAATACAATCACCAAGTCCATCGCATCTTGTTTTATTTGCCCCTTACCTTATAACAGAGAGGTATCTGCAACAAAAGTCTGTTAATATATGTGATATTAAATTATTGGTGACAATAATATACGATTGGTTGTGGTCATGATCTGGGTCGTTATGAGCTTATCTCCAAGATTGGAGAATCCTCGGATGCGCCCAACTGTAATCCACAACTCCTGGATGAGGGTGATGACTGTTTGTTGTGTCTCCATCCACTTCCGCAATTGAGCCGTCGCGGTCTGCCTGTCGTAGAGATTGGTCTGAATGATTATACAGATTGACGAAGGGGACGCCATCGCTAGTCGTGCCTTCTTCATCACCTTCAAGCTGTAAGCTCGCTAGTAGGTCGGTGTCGACGTCCTCCTCGCCCAGGTATAAGCCCGACAGAGGAAAGTCGTCGGATCGGTCTCCATAGCACCGGCTGCAGGGTCGGCTGGCTCGCCGGCGTTGTTTTCTCTGTTGGAACGGGGGTAACCTCTCCTTCCGTCGGTCGTGGCAATGCCAGTACAAATACAACTACCATAAAAATGGGATCTTGTTGTCATTTGCCAAATTAATTATTGGATACATAATTTAATTTAATTACGTTTTAACATCAGTATCAAATGTCCTAAGTACCTGTCTAAAATCTTTAATCGGTTGGGATTTTGGGCCTGATTAATAGAGATCTTGAATGGAAGTGTTTCAACAGTGCATATACAAAACAAAAAGGCTATGACATGCAGTGGTTGAGTGACCAGCTGCTGCGCTGTCTATCGTCGCGTAATTCCCGTATGGTGACAATATTTGTATGATATATAGATAATTGCTCTGGGTCTATGATACAGGAAAAAGACCCTAGTGGGGCAACGTTTTTAAAAATAAAATACTAAAACCTATTTAAACCTTTGACGCAGATTGAAATTATCCTAATGTTTTGTTTTTTGTGTTAGTTCCATCACCGCGATCCTGGGCTGGTAGGCCTACTGGCTTCTACCACAGAGAAACAAGTTTTCTATGGTATTATATCGGACGGTATTCATACCCATCCAGCTGCTTTACGAATCGCCAGTAGAACAAATCCTGAAGGTAAATAAATAAATAATATTCATAACACAGTCTTATTCAACAGCATATATATATCGGAGCACAGAAGTAAGTCACTATTATAGTTGCTTGTAACTCCATGAAACACATGAGATGGCCGGGACTTTTCAAGAGTGGTGTGAGTGAATCAATTCACCAAATTCGTTCCATTCATCTAGCATGGAACTAATGGGGTATCGTTAAATGATAAATGATATTTATTTCTGTAAATACATCAAACAAGTCATAAAAAAATTTAAGCTAGATGGCGTCGGCATTTCCTATCTGACTAGCTCTGAGAAGAAATGCCGAAACAAACTCAGAGGTCAACGTCTCTTTTAAAGTCCAGACATCATTTTATTCAACATATGAGTGTGATTATGTAGGGATAGGACTGGGATGGCCTTATGAAGAAAGAACCATAGCTGTTTTGAGCTGACCTGTCCTAACCGACGGCACGTATGCATCAGTCATCGTGTAGCTCAACCACAATTTAGGGAGCTTAACGACCCGTCGCAAGACGATACCAGATCGGTAGGACATTTGCGTAGGCCACAGAGAGATTACGCCAGACAAATAAATTAATCATAACTTCAAACAAATCCTACACAATACTCACATTCACATTTTTATGGTTTTGATAGATATGTCATATAACAATTAATTTAAGTAGAATGTCAAATAATAAATACATTAGTAATCAAATAAAACGTCAAATGATAAATATTGAATAATTCTAACATAGAGTTAGCAACAGTACAATGTCAAGTATCAAAATTAGTGTAAAGAAGGTATATAATATAAACAAGCATCAAAATCATTGAAAAACATTCATTAGGGGTCTCGGACTCAGTACTTATTGATGGAAGGGATGAGAATCAAATCACATATTTTGTAATAAAGATCCCAATCTGCTGAGTTCAACTGGTATTTTAATAGGGGACGGGAGATTTTATCAGGAAGACTTTTGGAAGAAACTTTAACCATGGTTGGAAAGTGATCACTACCGTTAGCCATATTCAAACGGTTCCAAATAAAAAGGCTAGCTATGTTGGATGAGCAGAATGTCAAATCATATACCATACATAGATTACGTTCGTCCAACATATCTACTAAGCCTGTACCAAAACCATCGCACAAATAAGAGCCCCAGCAATAGTGATGATAATTAAAATCCCCCATAACAAGTACTGGACCACTCACACTGTTAAACAAATTGGTTATAATTACTAGGTCGTATATATAAAAAGAAAAAAAAATGATATCCTCAACCTTTACAGCCACAACATTAATGTTGTCACCGAGGGAGGGTAGAGGAATAGAGATGAATGTATGTAAAAAGTATAAAGATAGAGTGATGATACGGTATGTCAAGGGTCCCGGGTTACAGCCCCGTTCATGTCTATTATTTTTTAATGTTTCCTTGAAAAGTAGTTATTACTATAGGCATTACATGGACTTAAAATGTTTATATACTTACAACTAACCTGATTCTAATCGACACAAACGCGCAAATAGTCTCGAAAGTAGATTCACAAAGAAGTTTCACTTATATCGAAATAAATCGCAGTAGACACAAAAGCACGTGTATAGCCTTCACCACTACCAACTAAAACTTGAAACACTTTTACACTTCGTGAATTTAAGTTCTTTTTTTTCTACCTGTTCATGAGCGAAAATTTAATTTTTGACAGCTTTTCTACCTACTTTGCTTACTAGCTAATCTTTGACAGGTATTAAAAATTTAAATTTAACGTCGGTCAGCGTAATCTGTTAATGTGTAATCTGACTTTGATAAAAACCAAAGCGGATAACATCAGCCTGCCGCACGCCGATAATGTCGAGGTGCACGGTAGAGTGGATCAAGATTTTGCACTGCCCACGCTCAGTGCTCTGTGCCTACGGTACTTTTCACATGCATGCCGCTACGTCACCGCACTCCGACGTTTTGACCTGCTCGACGGCCACCGCAGCGGCAGGCTGCGACGAAAGATAATGTTTTTTTCTACATCCAGGTCTAGTATTAGTAAGTGATGCAGTTGCTGCTCAGGGACTCGCCGATGGCAACTATCGCATAGGACCGCAACATGTAACCGTAGAAGGTGGACGTGCCTACGTCACTGGCACTAAAGTACTCTGTGGCAGCACCACTGCACTCGATGCTTGTGTTGCAACTTTTAAACAATCTTTGGGTAAGTTGGAAATGTTTTCGTTTTTTTTTCAAACGTCTATAAAAGGCCCCGCATTCCTACATTACGATATTTGCAGACGACCAGTACCTACCAAAGACATCAACTATATATTAGACTAATTCGCAAAATTACTACTTTTGTCAAAAAAACTATGTTTTCCACTTTGTTATATAGAGCATTAAATGAAAAAAAAAAAAACATTATTTTAACATATATTTTTTAACAAAACTAGACATTTTGCGAAGTGGACGTTCTGCGAAGCGAACGGCTTGCGTCGTGTAAACATATTGCGAAGTGGTCATTCTGTGTCAGAACCCAAGAAAGTATCCTAAGGCTCGTGAGCGTCCAGCACTTCTGGTCCTCCAAGATGACAGAATAATTATTTCCGCAGAATGTCGGAAAAAAGATCTATAACAATTGTAACTGAATACTAGAGAAAATAATATAGGTACCTACGTATATAGTTAAAAAACATGATGCGTGTTGGGGGAAGGGTTTTTAAGAAACTTTAGATATAATAATGGATGTACCCGATATTTTCTTTATTATTTTAAAGTCCTGTGACAAAGGCAAAGTAAAAAAAAAAAAAACTTAACAGTCACAGTAACTAAAGACGTTTCGATTATGGTAATGTTCTCCTAATTGATTTTTAGGTCGACACACAATCAACGCGTGTATGTAAAGTTGTCGTATTATAACTGTGCACGACTGAAATTGAATGCAAGTAAGCTAAGCGGTAGTAAATTTTATGATAAAATCGGCAGGGTGTATGCGCGATCTGGCGAGACCGCAGTAACAGAATGCTATATCATTCCGTCAATACATTTGTCTCGCCCGCCCAAGCGTCGAGAATAGTCGGGGTCATAAATGTTTCGCGGTCGTGTTGATTTTTCTAACAAATTTAACTATTATAGCACAATAACACTTTTCTATACAACTGTACCTGCACAAACGTTTGGAATGAGTAACTTCAGACGTGCACAGTTATATTACGACAGCTGTACGAGTACCGGACGAGTCATAGGAATCCCAAACGCTGAGTAGCGTCGCAATCACTGTTTTACTATTACTAGAGACAGGAGACTACCGAATTACCACGATCTGCTCGGGTGCAACAGGCGGCACATAAAGACAGAATCTACTCAGTAGGGGAAGGTGGGCCATGACGGGGTGGTTAAGGTTTGATGATGAATAAAACAGGTTATTTTAAACAATGAAACAAAATTACTTTTCAACTATTCTTTGGTTATCAGTCTTTTAGTTTAACAATTAATCAAACGTTTAAAGTTAATAAAAATAATAAATCAACAAATACCAAAAAAAGAATAAACCCTAAGCACATTTTCAATGAGTTTTTACAAAGTGGCCCTCACACCACACGCATATCAACATCTTGCCCCATGGGTGGCTCAAGACAGGTTACCCCCGGGGGCAAGATTTATTGGCTTGACAGGAGAGAGGAGACATATGCATGACAGTCAGTTGTTAAACAAATAGTGTACTTTCTACATATTTTAATAATAGACCTAATTCATTCTCTTCAGTTCAAAATTTCCGGCATTTTGGACCTAAAGGCACCTTAATATTTTAGATAATCTTATAATTTTTTCGAGTAATTTTCACCTTTCTTTCTAGCGTACTAACTGTAGGACTAAATCTGGGGGCACGGTTGTGCCCCCGCCAAGACGAGCCGATATGTTTTTGCTGCTAGGTGGCAACCCATTTGTCTTTTAATGCAGCAGTTATCGCGTTTCGCATTGCTCCATTTACCTCGGTCTGTCTTTCTTTTATAGTTTTTAACCATATTGAAATGATAAAAAAGTTTGATTTTGATTCAGATATTTATGAGGGGAGGATGGGGTACGGTCTATTTTCCAAATCCCCATCATGCCCTTTCTCATTTTACTGAAATGATTTAAATACTGTGTCAATAGATAGCAATGACGTCACCAAAATACATGTTAAAATGTGGAAGAAGACAAGGTAGTGAGCAGAGGTCGAGATGGCTTAGTCGTCAGAGCACCTGGAGTTTTTATCCGGGAGGCACAGGTTCGAATCCTGCTCGCGACTGTATTCTTTTTCCATTTAATATTGTAACTTTAATTATAATTTGTCTGCCAGCATAAATAAAGAGGCTTATTGGTTTCCAATGATACATTATTAAATATACAATTACTCAGCTGCGCTGTAGTGTAGATAGGTCAATGATTGAAACCAAAGGCGATTTTTATTTTTAGGCTGAAAAATAATTATTATTTTCAATTTAATGTTTACTATCTGCAAAATTAAAAATTTCGTCATCTATGGTACACATAGAAATTTGACTTTTATGACGTCTTTTGAACATTTTGTAGTTACCTGGTAAAATGTTCTAAGACAGTTGAATTGCCTAACGCGTATGCTCGATTCTGATTGATAAGTTCGACATACAGCCATAACTTCATCTTTCTTGCCCCTCACCCCGTCTTGCCCCACCTTCCCCTATAGCTCGATCCATATTTAAAGACTGTCATTAGACATTACGATTCGCATTACATTACAATTTTTATCCTTTTTTACAGATTGCTCTTTGGAGTACGCTTTAGAAACGGCTTCCCTTCACCCAGCTAAAGCATTGGGCATCGACGATAGGAAAGGGAAACTAGATTTTGGATATGATGCAGACTTTGTTATTCTTCATCCCGAAAAAATTTATGTCGAATCTACTTGGATCGCCGGTGAATGTGTTTTTAAATGTGATAAAAGTAACTGATGTGATATTATGTTTGTAAGTATGGTCTCAAATCAATGTTAGTAACTACATTATGTACTATTTTCTATAAAATTTGTACTTATAGAATTAATATTATATTGGAACCACCACAAAATGGAAGTCCCTCATAAAGTTGTTCATTAAAAATTCTATAGATTTCAATGTTTTATTGATTTTCCCTAAAAATCTTATATTGTCTTAAAAAGACCTCAGGACGTAATGGTAAGAAGCTAAATAGGGATTTACCTACCTACCTATTACCTATTACCTATTCGATTGTCAAGATAAGATGCTAAAAAGAAAAAAGGTTATATGATGTATTTTACTGGTGGGGGGAGCGAATACAGGTTTTCAAAAATGTAAAAAAAACAGTCCCAAATATATACTCGTTACATAGCATCACGCCTGTATTTCCCGAAGGGATAGGCAAAGGTGTACACAATTGTACACCTACATTTCACCAATGCTGTTATTAAGTCCCATGTAATAGGTGGTGAGCTTATTGCCATCGAACGGGCACAATTCCAAACTCTGGGCTGCTACTGAGAAATTCTTAATAGAAAATTCAATAACACTACCCGACCCGGGAATCGAACCCGAGACCTCATGCTTAGCAGTCGCATTTGGGACCACTAGACCAACGAGGCAGTCACTACAGACTAGACCAAAGAAATACTCGAGCGCAGATACTCGGATATTAATAGTGTATGCGCCCCACGTGCTTCTGATAATGGAAAAATATTAATCTGCCGGTTTGCATGGTGGGGGTGGCCGTAAGAAGGAATAGAAAATAGGGAAAAAAAAAACGAGCGCGTCAGATATTCATAAGGGATCTTATGTGAACCTTCAATTAGAACCTATTCAAAAGACTGACGATTTGAAAGAGACCCAAAAGTTATGAACGATTTTAAATGCAAAAAAAACGGCCTTGAAATACTCTAATCATCAAATTATTATACAGTACGCTTCATCTTGATGTCTTTTTCGTACTGACCCATAATCTGACAATTATGTGGAGGAAGTTCCTTAATCTGACAGTTAGTTTTTTTTTTTCATATTTATATGTTTAATTATTTATTTATATATACTTTATTGTACACCAAATGGACAAGCACTGACAGAAAATAATTGATTACTGAATGTAATAAATACAATATAAAATATATATGTCATCATCCCCCTGCCCTTATCCTAATTTATTTGGGGTCGGCGCAGCATACCTATATCTAGCATGCTGCTAAAGTTTTGGCTGTTTTATGACCAGCCGCCTGCCTGACGTCAACCCTCTTTGGGAATGCTGTTGTTGGTGGTAACCGCCACCGATACAGTCTCTTTCTAGCTATGCCATACCAAATATTATCCATGGGCCAGGTTCTGATGTTATCCGAATAAAACACTCCACTAACCGGGCTATATAAAATATATATGTATACAGATAAAATTCTATCCCGTATTTAGAACGTATTATATCCCGTATTTATTACCGTCTCGTCACTTGTCATCGTTGTCACTCATTGTTTTGGTTGTAACATATACCTATATATCTAATTTACTGCACTGAATTCAATAAACGTTTTATATAGCACAATAAAAAACTAAAACGTTTTACTTGCACTCGTTGTTGTGATTACTGATCAGCTGTGATAGCATCATGGGGACGTTACTACGAGGAGTGATAGAGAGAGAGTGAAAAGGGCAGAGTGGCGCGAAATGAGTGAGAAATACATAGTTCTCAGCGACTGCATGCACCACACTTTCACACTTTATTGACACTTGCTTGTGCAAATCGGCAGATTAAGTTATTTCTGTGATCTGTGATAAATTTCCTTCAAATAAAAACTTTACTTAACCGCGGTCGAGAATGTCCCGGTGAGGTTTTTTTTTTGCTACGTTGTGACTCTCCCATTTCCTTATGTCACGCTCAAATTGACAAATTATTGAAATACACCCTTTTCTGCATCTAATTAACTTACTTTGCCTTAATCAGACCCGCTCGAGTTTTTTTTTTTTTACTAATCTGATCTGCTGGTCTTGGCGATTATCAAGGAGACGTCACGGATGTCAATCAGCCTTAAGCCCTAAATGTCTCAAGTGTAAATAAAAAAAAAACAACAGTTAATTTCGCAAAACTTTATTGTGTAAATATACTTCTAGATGCAAGTTATATGTAACATTGTTATCTTGTGTTTCTGTGCTGTGTTTTTATATAAAATCATAAAAACTTCCTGTAACGCTACTAAACAAGTATCTGTCTACCTGACACCAAAACAAATAAAATCAAATCTCATTACTAAATCGAATACAACCAGTGACTAAACATTAGTGAGTGCGCACATCTACAGTGAGTTTGTGGATCAATCTATGGTGTCTTTCCATACCATACAACACCTTAAAAACTGCCATAAGCGTCATTTAAGAATAGCGCCATCTGTCGATTCCTTAGCGTACTGAGTGAAGCGATCGATTGCACGATTCCGAGAAGGCGATATATTACAATGGTAAAGTGTAGCGCTTGTGGAAAGTTCCTTTCGTCAGCTGAGGCTGTTAAATGCGATAATGGTAAGTGCAATCTCAGGTACCATCGGCTGTGCCTGGGAATAGACTTGAAGGGCGCTCTGGCGACCCCCTGGCACTGTCCCGAATGCAAAAGAAATATAGTGAGGGATAACAGAGCTGATACACCTGTACGTACACCCGGTACACCCGCTGCACTGGAGGAGAGCCTCGCTAACCTGATGGACACTAGTACTATAAATAACACAGCTTTAGACACCACACAGGAGCTCAATCTTGACATCATCAGAACGGAGCTGAAAATTTTCAAGGATGACTTCTTGAACATGATGCGGAATGAGTTTCAGTTGCTGCGAGATGATTTGGCAGAGCTGCGATCCACTTTAAAATCAACGAATGACCGGATGAGCAGTTTGGAGGAGAGAGTGGCAGTCATAGAGAACCAACAAAAGTTCCAAGGACCATCAGACATGCACGAGACAATTGCTCAATTGCAAAGCGATTTAAATGATCGTGATCAGGAGTTGCTCGCCAATGACGTACAGATCTCTAACTTACCAGAGACCAGCGGTGAAAACCCCATCCATACAGTAATGTTAGTTGCCTCAAAGATGGGGATTAAGATTAAAGCGCGTGATATTGTTAGCGCTGAACGAGTCGGGGGCAGGCGCATTAATGCAGTACAGCCGGCAGTGGCGGCGCCGTCGGAGTCCCGGCCGCGCTTCCTTGTCGTGCGCTTCGCACGTCGCGATCTACGGGATGAGCTGATAGAAAGCGCGCGGGTCCGCCGTGGCATGACTTCTGCTGACCTCGATATGCCAGGCGCTGCGGCACGTATTTACATAAATGAGCGACTTACGAAGCTGAACCGTGAGTTGTTTCGTAGGGCACGTGAGGCGGGTGGTCGTGTCGGCTGGCAGTTCATATGGTCAAAACGAGGCCGTATTCTTGCCCGGAAGAAACCCGGGGACAATGCATGCCTTATTCGCTGTGAGGCGGACCTGCAGCGTATTTTCGGACCGACCCCAGCTGATGACGCCAATAGCACCGCTTATGGACTCATTTTTAATTAACTTTTCTTTTAAAATGTTTTTGTTTCTTGGCAAAGCCACGTTAATGCGCATATTAACATCTAAATATTTGCAAATGTACCACCTATTATTAATTGGTTCCGTGGTTAGCGTGAGTGTCACGGCAGCCGCTCACTTCAGTGGTACTTACGTAAATCAGTTTTGTAACACTACATTTACACTTACACATATTTATTTACATCAAACAACAAATATAAACTGTAAAAACACCTTTTTGAAACCTATATACAAAATTATCTATCTATTTTATATTACTGTACTACACAATCCTATTCACATACTTACAATTAACGCACTAATGATGTTAAGAATTACAAATCATATTCTCATTAATGAATGTATGTTTTTAATAATATTGAATATGTTACATGATCGAATGATTTTAACCTACTATAACAATGATGACTATAGGTGAAAAGTATCTTAAAGTTGGTTTACTTAATGCTGGTTCTTTGGGCACGGGTCATGATAATTTAATCAGCGCACTTGACAAATATTGTTTCGACGTAATGGCCATTAACGAAACATGGTTACGTCCTGGAGAGGAGGGGCGCGCTCCGGTTGTGCCGGGCTATAGACTTCGCCACACTCCGCGGCCAGCAAGTGTGCGCTCGGGTCGTGGTGGGGGTGTTGGCTTTTATTTGCGGCGGGGACTGAGCGCGCGAACGTGGACTTGCGTCGTTGATCCCAGGTTCGAATCGGTCGAGCAAATGTGGATCACGATTTCAATTAATGGCAAAAAAATTGCAATAGGTACAGCGTACCGGCCCCCGTGGCTTGACCTTGACCTTTTTCTTGACGCAATTTCAGATAGTTTTAGTACTTTAGGGAATTGTGATCACTGCATACTACTAGGCGATTTCAATGTAAACCTGATAAATACAAATGACTACAAAACTAAAAAAATTCATGAATTTTTAAATTGCCTCAGTCTTTCTCAGTTAGTTAGAACACCTACCCACTTTACAGAGTCCAGTGAAACGCTTATTGATCTCCTGTGCACCGACCTAAAAGCAAGAGATACATCGGTGGAATCTTTTGGGTCAATTAATGGTCATTGTATTGTGGTTAGTGAATTTTATATAAAACAAGAAAAGTTTAAGCCACATGTGGTAACATACAGGCCACTTTTCTATATATGCACGGATCGATTTAGTGTGGATTTATCGGAAATACTCCGGGTAAATTTTGAAAATATTTCGATGCTTAACAATGTCAATGACATGATTGATGTATTTAACAACTGCATAATTTCCTTATTTAATATTCACGCACCACTTAAGACATGTACTATTAGGGAGCCGTCGTATCCTTGGATTACAGACACAATAAAACTCATGATGCGCTTACGGGACGATGCTCTAAGTAATTATAGGAAAACAAAGTCTGAATCCAAAAAAACATATTATAAGGAATTTTAATCATTGGTGATAAGTTCTCTGTACAATGAAAAGGTGGCGTACTTTAAGCATAATATTAATAACAAGATTAAAAACCCAAAATTATTATGGAAGAACATTAAATCCACATCAACACATATGAAACCCAGACAAGAACTCCCGTCACATTTTACAAATCCAGATTTAATTAATAACAACTTCATAAACGTCCCTGGTGACACACTGTGGCAAGCATTTCCCTTATGACATTCTATGAGTATCATAGGTACAGTGACTTAACCTTCTCCATTGCTACAGTGGAACGGGAAGATATCTTACGTATTTTTTGTAAACTTAAAAGTAATGCTGAAGGATACGACAGGATCACCTTGGAAATGTTAAATATGACCTTACCTTACACGCTAGATATCATAACAGGTATAATTAATTACTCCATAATGTCTTCAACATTCCCCGATCAATGGAAAATTGCATGCGTTAGGCCCTTACCCAAAAATTCTAATCCGGTCGAACTTAAAGACCTGCGGCCCATCAGCATCTTACCATGCTTATCTAAGGTAATAGAGAAAGTCGTCAGCCGCCAGTTAATAAATTTTTTGGAACACAATAATATATTACAGCGTAGTACCTCTACGGCTTTACTAGATGTTACTGATAACATACTATCAGCCCAAGATAAAGGCATGTGCTCACTTATGGTGTTGCTTGATTTTTCGCGTGCATTTGATGCAATAAATGTTTCGCTGTTACTGTCAAAGCTAAACTATTACGGTTTGGACTACAGAGCTATGCAATGGTTCCACAGCTACCTCAGTAATAGAAAGCAATTTGTAGAATTACGCTTGGATGATGGTGTTGTTAAAAAATCAGCTCTTACTGCCGTAGAAAGAGGAGTTCCACAGGGTTCCATATTAGGTCCGATTCTCTTCATATTATATTGTGCCGACATAGTTAAGTGCCTTAAGAATTCTAAGTTCCATATATACGCTGATGATGTCCAACTATATATATCCTTTAGATCTGATGAATACAAGAGGGCCATTGAGGACCTAAACGATGATCTTAATAGAATTGCGATCTGGTCTAAAAAGAACTGCTTGGCGTTAAACCCAACAAAAACGAAATACATGGTGTTTGGCACAAAACAGCAGCTTAATAAACTACCTATAACACTTAACTTAACACTAATGACGCAACTAATTGATAAAGTGAGTGAAGCTCGAAATCTTGGACTTATTATGGACAACAACCTGCGCTTTGAGAAACATGTAGCAGACTCTGTACGGAACTGTTTTTACCGCCTAAAGGTTCTGTACAAGATAAGGCCGTTTCTATCTGAGTCCCTACGGGAGCAACTAGTCGAGGCCCTGGTCCTATCAAAATTAACCTACGCAGACACAGTATACGGCCCTCGCTTACTAGCTCGTACAGACCGGCTCATTCAACGAGTTCAAAATTCTTGTGCTCGTTTTTGTTATAAAATTCCTCGCAGAAGCCACGTTACGCCCTTTCTCAACATGCATTCTACACTGAAAATGAAATCTAGGCGCAAGCTTCACTTGGCTTGCCTGCTGTTCGGTGTTGTCAAATACCAGAAGCCGGACTACCTATACAGCAAGCTCGGCTGGGTGACTAGCAGAAGAGAATGCGCGAGGAGACAATGCTCAAAACAACTCTCGATTCAGCCCCATAGTACAGCAGCCTTTAGAGGTAGCTTTCGTTATGCCGCATCCAAGGTGTGGAATAATATTCCACCACCTATTAGAACAACCAATACGATCGATACATTTAGACGACGCTTACGGCAGTATTTGATAGATGCGCAACATAAGTTGGATATGATAAAATGTAATGATTCTATTATATGATATGCATAAATCTTAAATCTTATTCAATTCTAGTTACGCTAGGTGAATAGGTGGGTACGTATCTTTTGTTGCATCCAATGTTCTCGGTGCTCAGTGGGTGTCGTTTCGCCATCCGCGATACCGACGTACCAATGCCGATATGAGGCCTGTTGGAAATAATATAACGCATTATTGTTAATTATTTGTACTATCACTGTCATTATAAACGTTGACTCCACATATTTATTTATTTAATATCGTTTGACATAATTACCTTATGTGCCTGGCCTACTTGAGACTGGAAGTACGGTATCGGTTCAGGTGATGTCACTTACTCCACCGCACACCGCACCATAAATAACCCAGTATAAAGTGTCACTAACCGGTGTTGGGTTCTTGCAAATAAGGCCTGAAAATAGAAAAAAATAAATAAGATTCATTGGGAAAGCATATAAAGAAACTTACATTACTTCAAAAACGTAACTAAGACACAAAAAAAAAATATAGTGTAGCGCTCCACCTGAGCACCAGCGCTTATATTGTTATATTATATTGACACACATACACACACTGACACACAAACACACACATTAACTGAAATAAAACTATAATAATACAAGTAATATAAGGATTATCAATCGAGATAAAAAACTTACCTTCTTTTTAAAAAAAAACAATATTTGCCTTTCACTTGTCTTATTGCAGTCCTTAATAAACACCCTTTGGTTCAGCCACGTACAAATACGTACTCCATAACAATAAAAAAAAAAAAAAAAAAAAACTGTTGTGTTTGCTAATTATCGGTACTACGTGTTTCAAATCTAGAATTATGTCACACTGCCGAGAGAAGTGCGTGAACCGTGGTTCCCGATCGGCTGCATGCAGCGTATTGACTAGAGCGCTAGTGATAAATTGATAATGAATGCGTTGCGGGATGGAATGGCTACGTGAATGTAATGTTTTTGTAACAGTCACGATGGCAGCAATTGAATTAAGTATATATGACACTACTTTTATTATATTACGTACTCATATTCTTCCTATATGTTTATAATATATTGCATATGTATACTAAAACATTATTATTACATTACTGTTTTTATTTATACCTATAAAACTGATTTACATCTGTGACTCCTCACCATTTAAGGCCCAGTTGAAAACCAGCGTCAGGCACTAGCGGTCTGGCATTTTGCTGAACTGGACCCTTTTGGCGCAGCCGTGAGGCACACAATGACCGCTCCACATTCATACCTGTTGTTTTTTTGTATACCTATTTACTTAAATGTCCTTACTGACTGTGTCAAATAAACATTTTCTTTCTTTCTTTCTTTCTTTCTATTATTTTGCGTCCGGGGTGGGAATGGATTATTCGATCCACCCCAACTTCTCAAGATAGGCCAGCAGGAACTTGATCTTGCCGGCGACCTCTCGGAGAGTACCTGGGTTTCCGAAGTACTTAGCCCTATAAGTGGTGACCCCAGGGCAGTGAAGCACCACGTGAGCCGCTGTCTCATCCTCCTCCATGCAGGCTGCAAAGAGGGCTGTCAGTAACTCCTATAACAAAGAGGTGTTTATTAAAAGACCCATGGCCCGTGAGAGCCGCTGTGACTGTTCTTAGTTGTTGTTTTGTCAGTCGGAGGAGCTGTCTGGTGATACGGCCATCAATGACCGGAAGTGCTTCTTTGGTCTGTCTGCACTCACCATGGTTCGTCCAGAGGTTGCTGTGTTGGTCCCTGGTGCGTTGTCTTACCACCTAGTGGTGTGGAAATGTGAATGTTAAGGTCTTCCGAGAAAATCCCGGATCCAGTACCTGTACCTGTTTTGGACCCATCTGTGAAAATCCACAGTTCCTTGTTATGAACATCGTGTTGTGGGTCTTCGTACAACTGGATCTTATATTTCAATCATTTTCCGATGGTGTAGTTAATGTGTCAATGTGTACATCCTGAGTTAATACGCATCCTGGGAAGTGAATTTCTATAAGGAGGCGTCTGGTTTCCTCTGGAGATGTGGTGTATGTGCCATCCGTTATCCTGAGCGAGCCCGGACTGGCTGTGTTGGGTTGTGTAAGTATTTTCCATACCCTGTTGGCTTGTTGACAGGATTCAATGTCACCACAGAATCTACGCCACCCCCTGGTTCTTTTGGTCCTGATACATCTTCTGTAGCTCGATTTGGCGGAACGATATTGGTCCCAGTCCTCGTCTGTGCTTGTATTCATTGCCCTGTTCAAGGCCTGCCTCACCTTTCTGCGCTTTCGTTCTAGTTCCGCGCACCACCATGGCTGTTTGCACGGTGTTTTGGGTGGTGTCGTCTCTGGGCATGTTGTGTGGTAGCTCTCTATGATTGATTGCGTTAGATGGCTTACCTGGATTTCAATTTGTGTATTGTCCCTCAGTACTGATGGGCAGCTTAATCGTGAGAGTTTGGTGACAAGTGCTTTTGTATACTAAATTTTGTCCGTGTTGCGCGAGTTCCGCCTAGGTGGGATTGGTTGGATACACACTTGAAGGTCAAAGCGAATCCACCTATGGTCGGAGCAGGAAGCCTCCTTTGAGACCTGCCAGTCAGCTATGATCTCTGCAGCCATGGCCGTGGCGAGAGTGAGATCTATAATTGTACGACTGCGCCTGGTAACAAAGGTTGGTTCAGAACCTGTGTTTAGTAGGGATAGGTTTGTAGTAAATAAATAATCGACTAAGGCCTTACCCCTCTCGTTTTGTGTGTTCATGCCCCACAGGGGGTGGTGAGTATTGGAGTCCGCACCAATGACGATCTCGCATCCACTTCTCTCGCAGTGGTTAACCAGGCGGGCTAGATCGAAGGGAGGTGGCGTGTCTGCCTCAGGCATCTATGCCGAGGCAAAAACTACGTCCAGGTTCGTCGCGTCTTATGATGCGATGATGGTCTTGTTATGTGCATCTTTATAGCAGAGAGATCTCTGCAACAAAAGTCTGTTAGTATATGTAATTTTAGGTTATTAGTGATAGATAGTGAGCGTAGATACACGACCGGGGGTAGTTGTGATCTGAAGTCACTATGAGCTTACCTCCAAAGCTAGAGAGTCCTTGATGCGGCCCGCCCTGACCCACGGCTCCTGGATCAGAGCGATGGCCGTATGTTGCGTCTCCATCCACTTCCGCAGCTGAGCCGTCGCGGCCTGACTGTGATGGAGATTGGCTTGGAGGAACTTACATGTTGAAGAAGGGGACGCCATCACTGGTTGTACATTCGTCTCCACCCTCTATCTATAGCCCCGCTAGCAGGCCACTGGCGTCCGCTTCTTCCGCAACTAGGGCGGATCCCGATCCCGACAATAGGAGATCGTCACCTCCGGACTCGCCGTCTTGCTCCATGGCAACAGCTAGAGGGGTTGGCTGGTTCGTCAGTGTTGTGAGCATACTATCGGTGGTGGTGGCACAGGTTGGTGTTGGTGTTGCATCCCATCCCTGGGGGACGTCCTGGTCTTTGTCCTGATGGTCTTGGAATTTTACATAGACCGCCCCGTACCCCATTTCGAGACGGCGTTCTACCTTCATCAGGGCTGGAATGTGGTCTTCCGGGATACCCAGCAGGATAAACCAACCCGCAGCTTGTGGGATGGCCTTCACCATTTGCCCTGTGCTGCCGCAGGTGACCGCGACGCAGAGGGACTTGCTGGCAGCTTGGGCGTAACTCTTCGTGGCGACTCTTTTGGATGGATCAAGGCGCGGCCTCTTGTGTTCCGCGTTACCGTCTCGTTGAGCGCCCGTTTGGCCGCAGCTTTCTCCCTCCTACTGGGTTGCCGCGCCGACTTTCCATCTTCTTGCTCAGCTTTGGTACTGGTAGACGTTGAGCATGGCTTCTGCAGGTTTGAGCCTTCTTCCGCATGCAACTGTTTCCCAGCACTGAAGCTGAGCTGGCTTGGTCCAGCACCCGTAGGTTGGGTGTTGGGTGGAGCTTCGTTGGCCCTTAAACGGTCCCTCTGACGCTGCCTTTTATTTTTCTTCTTCTCCTTCAGGGTCTGTTGAGGTGGCTTGCCGGAGGGTTCGAGATCAAGGAGTGGGGTTTGGAGTGAGCCCTTATCCTTTCTCTTATCCCCTCAGCTGACCATCTGCCAGGTGTTGGAGAAGATGCCCTCGGTTTGACTGCGCGTCTCTGTGTCATCAGAGACGGCTGCCTGCGTCGAGGGGGGATGGGAAATGGGTTTAGGGTTAGGGTGAAGACCGGTGCTGGTGAGCCCAAGCTCCTGTGTCTCCGGGTGTTTTCGATGACCTGTACTGGGTTTTCCCAGAGCCGCGGTCACGTGCTTCGGGGGGATTTTTTGTCTTGGGCGCGGTTTCGCCACGCCCAGACCCTTCCCCGAGTTCCCTACCTTTGCACTAGCAGCATTAGCTGCGCGGTTTGCCGTAGGGGCTGCTTCTACGCTAGTAGCGCGTTGGCAGTTTGGTACGGTTTGCACCGAGTCCCCTTCTGCACTAGTAATAATATTTGGCCTGTTATCCATTATTTATTTGTTTGTATACTTCATCCTCTCGGCTCCCACCCTCCATGGAGTCCGCAACGTTGGGAACGCCCTTACTAAACTTCCAGGCGTTAGGATTCCCGAAAAGGATATAGGTACGCAAGGTTGGCTTACAGCGCGGCATCGGGTGCTCGTTCGTGTTGGCGTCCGGAGAGAAGATAGGCCTTCTCCGAACGAACTGATCAACACTCCCTTACACCGTCAGCATGACCTTCACCGTCGCTTCGGCCGTCCGAGGACGACTTCCACGACCCCCACTTACCTAGCCAGTGGCCCTCTGACGTGACACAATGACCATTTCCCTATCTGTGGCTCTCAGGTAGGGCTACCGTTTTGCTTGAAATCCAGACCAAAGAAGGCGAGTTGCCTCACGGACGCATTACCGCCGGCGCCGATCGGCTCAACCTCCCAGGACTCCTTCATCCCCGCATACGGCGCTCAACTGCGCAGGTCCTAGCGCAGGTGACTTCTACTCCTGCCTCAACGTACCATCAGTATGTTGAGATAGTCAGGCCTACAACCACTAAGTCACGGAGGGTTGCAGTAGTGTGAGCCTCTCCCAATATGGGGATCCTATGATATGGTCGTAATAGTGCCATAGGCAGTATGTGTGGCTCAAAAATTTTCTTCCCTTTGGATTATCACTATTCTCATATTCGAGGTAGTGTGTTGTCCTTGGGGTTGCTTAGAAGGGAAGGGGTTGAATAGGAGGGAGTGCCGAAGCGTAGGATGGGCGAAAGGAGGGGGTGGGAAGGGACTGAGCGTTTTGGGGTGGGTCTGACCCATTACCTCGGGGAACACGGGATGTGGGTGAATTAGGTTTGGTAGCCCTCACTTTTGATTTTAGTGATGGTTACCCTTCCCTTGTCCGGGGTTCCAGTCACGAGAACTTTCCCCGCTCCATGCGTCAATAAGTCAAGGAACGGGGCGGGCTATCCGCAACCTGCCCACCCGCTCGGTAGCTTGGGAAGCTAGCTTCCTCTTGCGATAAGCCATGCAAAGCCTAAGAAGCACGGATTATGCAGAATAAGCAAAGCAAAACATACAACAGAGCCGAGGGAGCAGGAGGGTGCAGGGAGGTATACATTATGTTATTCTGCCGCGCTCGAGTAAATCCCAAAACATTTATTTATTTACTTATCACACACATGTTTGCTTTGCCATAACAGATAATAAAATCTAATGCGACAAAGTAACTTTTAATATTTATTTAACTATACCTTACATGCTACACAGTACGTGGCCCTTGTGAACTCACTCAGTTTACATGTGAATATGTCTATCGTATCCGCTACCGTGTTGAGAGTGCGCAGCGCGCGGGTCAGCGGTGCGCGCCCCAGCAGGTTAGTGCGCACACGCGGCACCACCAGCAGCCGCGGCCTGCGCCGCCGCTCCACGTACCTATCCGGTATACAAACCCCTATTTCTGATAGAATACCTGAGTTTTGTATACTACCTTTTTAAACTTTAAAAATATATGTTACGAGTTTCTAATTTAACCCACCATACCAAGACAGAACAAGGTTGGATACAGTAACGGGTATCCCGGGTATATCCCATGAAGTTTTAAATACATGAAGCGAATGTATTTATTCTGTATTCGTGCTTGGCCTCGGGATATAACCTAGTAGAGGTTTTGATGATCATCAGACGGTGAGTAACAAAATTTGAAGTATTTCGGATGTCAATAAATCTGAAACCATACAATATTTGATAAGTCAGCTGAGGACATCTTATACTGAACATTTCAGTATGTTCTTTCTAGCATTATCAAGACCGACGCTGTGACGGTTCTATAATACGACGAAACGTCTCGAGAAAAGGTAGGTAGTGCCCCCGGATATTATTTTCCGATATCTACGGGTCAGGGGCACATCTTTCCATAGTCTCCCACTGTTTTGGGAAATATCGTTAGTATAGTCGACGAGATCTAAACACAAATAAGATATTAGTAGTACGATCTAGAAAGCCACATTTGAAACCTATCTTTTGGTTCAACGGAAGTGAAGCGTTCAAATCGGTAACAAAGGTAAAAAGCAAGTTACATTTTATCCTTCTTGATATCTGTCAAATGTGGCTTCTTAGATCTCGTCGACTATAATGAACTCCAACACTATTTCCACGCCTGCTTTAGAAATTAGGAAAGTTTATTACGTTGTTCAAAATTCAAATGTTTCTTTCAGGTGCTTAAATGTCACTTAGGGATATCATCATCATCCCGCTGCCCTTATCCCAGTTTAAACCTCTCAGTTTACATCGTCGTTCATAACTATATTTTCATATCAATTAATTTTGACAGCGCGGTTGGCGCAGTGGTCGAGAGACCGAATGCTGCGCTGCGTGTCGCAGGTTCGATTCCTGCACGGAGCAAATATTTGTACGATATATAGATAATTGCTCCGGGTCTGGGTGTGTTTGTGCTTTTGAGATTATGTCTGTAAACGTACCCACGATACAGGAAGAAATTCCTAGTGTGGGGCGTTTTATTTTTAATGAAAAAAAAAAAGTGTAAATTGTAAGTGTTGTTAGTTATGTTGGGCTACCCCAGATTCGATACCCATAGCATTTTTTTTTAACATGGACATATATAATTTAGATAAAGTCATTTTAGTGGCATGGAAAATCTTTATTGAAGTAAATATATTTATAAAGTCAGTACAATTTAAGTTCAATAGTTTCCAAAAATATTAAAGTGCAGGTTGCTGATCACCTGGCAATGTTAAATATGATTATTTCTTAATTAAAATACAAGCTAATATTGAGAAAACTGTAATATGTGAATAATAACATGTATATACCTAAATAAAATCATGACAAAAATATATTTTAGGCAGGCTCTGAATTACACTGCTCTGCTGTTGTTATCCTGGCCACAGTTCACGTTAATAAACTTATAATTATTAATGAACCGCTGACGTCACGTGACAATTTGCACTCGCCACAAAATGAAGTTAAAGAAAGAGTGCAAATGGCAATCATCCAAATTCTCATGTCACTTCAGCGGTAAACGAATTTGGTCAAAGTAAGATGTGCAACCAGTTAAGCAAATAAATTCTACTCCTGTCCACAATAAACATCAAACTATTCATCAGTTACGTTGAGTAATATAGGTTAATTATCGAATACACTCAATTCCTCCACCTCTTTTTAGGTGTGGACAGAAAACCAGTTGGGCATCTTAATTTTACAATAAAATAATTAAACATCAAGTTACAAACCACGCAATGTATATTCATATTGTATACAATAATCTAGGTGTATGTATGTATATAATGTAAATACATTTTCATGAAAAACAAAAATAATATCATGGAATATTTAAAGAGCCAAAATATTTGAGATTAACTCTACCTTGATACCATTAACTTCTAAGATCTAGGCACAATGCAGCAGAGACTCCTGTATGGATTACATAACAATTTTCGTTGACTGTGGGGCTAAATAGTACAATTGCAGTCAACACCATCACAAGGTTTACTGAAGACATTATATAAACTGCTACACCTTTTAAATTTATGGAATAAATTTGATTAGAAAGATATGTTGGATAAAACTGGACCTATGCGGAACAAAGCTTCTGTGTATTGTGCTATTACAAAACGAGCAGTATAGTATAATGGTTTCAGACCCAGTGGCAATCCCATGTGCTGATGCTGATTATTTATTTGTTTGTATACTTCATCCTCTCGGCTCCCACCCTCCATGGAGTCCGCAACGTTGGGAACGCCCTTACTAAACTTCCAGGCGTTAGGATTCCCGAAAAGGATATAGGTACGCAAGGTTGGCTTACAGCGCGGCATCGGGTGCTCGTTCGTGTTGGCGTCCGGAGAGAAGATAGGCCTTCTCCGAACGAACTGATCAACACTCCCTTACACCGTCAGCATGACCTTCACCGTCGCTTCGGCCGTCCGAGGACGACTTCCACGACCCCCACTTACCTAGCCAGTGGCCCTCTGACGTGACACAATGACCATTTCCCTATCTGTGGCTCTCAGGTAGGGCTACCGTTTTGCTTGAAATCCAGACCAAAGAAGGCGAGTTGCCTCACGGACGCATTACCGCCGGCGCCGATCGGCTCAACCTCCCAGGACTCCTTCATCCCCGCATACGGCGCTCAACTGCGCAGGTCCTAGCGCAGGTGACTTCTACTCCTGCCTCAACGTACCATCAGTATGTTGAGATAGTCAGGCCTACAACCACTAAGTCACGGAGGGTTGCAGTAGTGTGAGCCTCTCCCAATATGGGGATCCTATGATATGGTCGTAATAGTGCCATAGGCAGTATGTGTGGCTCAAAAATTTTCTTCCCTTTGGATTATCACTATTCTCATATTCGAGGTAGTGTGTTGTCCTTGGGGTTGCTTAGAAGGGAAGGGGTTGAATAGGAGGGAGTGCCGAAGCGTAGGATGGGCGAAAGGAGGGGGTGGGAAGGGACTGAGCGTTTTGGGGTGGGTCTGACCCATTACCTCGGGGAACACGGGATGTGGGTGAATTAGGTTTGGTAGCCCTCACTTTTGATTTTAGTGATGGTTACCCTTCCCTTGTCCGGGGTTCCAGTCACGAGAACTTTCCCCGCTCCATGCGTCAATAAGTCAAGGAACGGGGCGGGCTATCCGCAACCTGCCCACCCGCTCGGTAGCTTGGGAAGCTAGCTTCCTCTTGCGATAAGCCATGCAAAGCCTAAGAAGCACGGATTATGCAGAATAAGCAAAGCAAAACATACAACAGAGCCGAGGGAGCAGGAGGGTGCAGGGAGGTATACATTATGTTATTCTGCCGCGCTCGAGTAAATCCCAAAACATTTATTTATTTATTTATCACACACATGTTTGCTTTGCCATAACAGATAATAAAATCTAATGCGACAAAGTAACTTTTAATATTTATTTAACTATACCTTACATGCTACACAGTACGTGGCCCTTGTGAACTCACTCAGTTTACATGTGAATATGTCTATCGTATCCGCTACCGTGTTGAGAGTGCGCAGCGCGCGGGTCAGCGGTGCGCGCCCCAGCAGGTTAGTGCGCACACGCGGCACCACCAGCAGCCGCGGCCTGCGCCGCCGCTCCACGTACCTATCCGGTATACAAACCCCTATTTCTGATAGAATACCTGAGTTTTGTATACTACCTTTTTAAACTTTAAAAATATATGTTACGAGTTTCTAATTTAACCCACCATACCAAGACAGAACAAGGTTGGATACAGTAACGGGTATCCCGGGTATATCCCATGAAGTTTTAAATACATGAAGCGAATGTATTTATTCTGTATTCGTGCTTGGCCTCGGGATATAACCTAGTAGAGGTTTTGATGATCATCAGACGGTGAGTAACAAAATTTGAAGTATTTCGGATGTCAATAAATCTGAAACCATACAATATTTGATAAGTCAGCTGAGGACATCTTATACTGAACATTTCAGTATGTTCTTTCTAGCATTATCAAGACCGACGCTGTGACGGTTCTATAATACGACGAAACGTCTCGAGAAAAGGTAGGTAGTGCCCCCGGATATTATTTTCCGATATCTACGGGTCAGGGGCACATCTTTCCATAGTCTCCCACTGTTTTGGGAAATATCGTTAGTATAGTCGACGAGATCTAAACACAAATAAGATATTAGTAGTACGATCTAGAAAGCCACATTTGAAACCTATCTTTTGGTTCAACGGAAGTGAAGCGTTCAAATCGGTAACAAAGGTAAAAAGCAAGTTACATTTTATCCTTCTTGATATCTGTCAAATGTGGCTTCTTAGATCTCGTCGACTATAATGAACTCCAACACTATTTCCACGCCTGCTTTAGAAATTAGGAAAGTTTATTACGTTGTTCAAAATTCAAATGTTTCTTTCAGGTGCTTAAATGTCACTTAGGGATATCATCATCATCCCGCTGCCCTTATCCCAGTTTAAACCTCTCAGTTTACATCGTCGTTCATAACTATATTTTCATATCAATTAATTTTGACAGCGCGGTTGGCGCAGTGGTCGAGAGACCGAATGCTGCGCTGCGTGTCGCAGGTTCGATTCCTGCACGGAGCAAATATTTGTACGATATATAGATAATTGCTCCGGGTCTGGGTGTGTTTGTGCTTTTGAGATTATGTCTGTAAACGTACCCACGATACAGGAAGAAATTCCTAGTGTGGGGCGTTTTATTTTTAATGAAAAAAAAAAAGTGTAAATTGTAAGTGTTGTTAGTTATGTTGGGCTACCCCAGATTCGATACCCATAGCATTTTTTTTTAACATGGACATATATAATTTAGATAAAGTCATTTTAGTGGCATGGAAAATCTTTATTGAAGTAAATATATTTATAAAGTCAGTACAATTTAAGTTCAATAGTTTCCAAAAATATTAAAGTGCAGGTTGCTGATCACCTGGCAATGTTAAATATGATTATTTCTTAATTAAAATACAAGCTAATATTGAGAAAACTGTAATATGTGAATAATAACATGTATATACCTAAATAAAATCATGACAAAAATATATTTTAGGCAGGCTCTGAATTACACTGCTCTGCTGTTGTTATCCTGGCCACAGTTCACGTTAATAAACTTATAATTATTAATGAACCGCTGACGTCACGTGACAATTTGCACTCGCCACAAAATGAAGTTAAAGAAAGAGTGCAAATGGCAATCATCCAAATTCTCATGTCACTTCAGCGGTAAACGAATTTGGTCAAAGTAAGATGTGCAACCAGTTAAGCAAATAAATTCTACTCCTGTCCACAATAAACATCAAACTATTCATCAGTTACGTTGAGTAATATAGGTTAATTATCGAATACACTCAATTCCTCCACCTCTTTTTAGGTGTGGACAGAAAACCAGTTGGGCATCTTAATTTTACAATAAAATAATTAAACATCAAGTTACAAACCACGCAATGTATATTCATATTGTATACAATAATCTAGGTGTATGTATGTATATAATGTAAATACATTTTCATGAAAAACAAAAATAATATCATGGAATATTTAAAGAGCCAAAATATTTGAGATTAACTCTACCTTGATACCATTAACTTCTAAGATCTAGGCACAATGCAGCAGAGACTCCTGTATGGATTACATAACAATTTTCGTTGACTGTGGGGCTAAATAGTACAATTGCAGTCAACACCATCACAAGGTTTACTGAAGACATTATATAAACTGCTACACCTTTTAAATTTATGGAATAAATTTGATTAGAAAGATATGTTGGATAAAACTGGACCTATGCGGAACAAAGCTTCTGTGTATTGTGCTATTACAAAACGAGCAGTATAGTATAATGGTTTCAGACCCAGTGGCAATCCCATGTGCTGATGCTGCTGGCGCCCCTTGCAGCTTGCACTATGCGGCCAGCTGCCGCGAAGGCAAACAACTACATCTAATAAAACTTCAACATTTAATTTTTTCAAATGTTTACGGAGGGTATTGTCTGTTAGATATAATTTCGTGTCTGGAGTCCACATCCATACTAAACACACGGTGGACTACAACTAGGTTTAAATACTTTAAACAGAATTAAATTATTGAGCAATATATTCATATGAGAATATTAGTAGAGGTTTGCTCGGCTGCACCAACTCTACAGAATAATAATTCATGTTACTCCTAGAATCAATACCAATGAATACTCCACAAATGTCATTTCAGCAAAATGAGAATTATATAATTAAATTATAAGGAATAATGAAATCTTTGGATCAAAATTAAAATATGCATTTGGAACTTGCACCTTTCACACTAACTATTACAATAAATTTCACATTTCAACATAAAATGACAAGAACATAAGACAGTGTAACTTAGAATATACTTAAACCTAACTTGAAAACAAAAAAAATAGCCATTTTAACAACATCTAAACCATTGATGATAATAAAATCACGGGAGTTGCAGACAATTTCTATGTAAACTAAATTGATTCGGTATGATATGTTTTGTTGTTTACTGAATAATTTGTGAGATGAAGAAATATCTGAATGGCCGCTTAAGAGAAAAAAATTATGCTTATAGTTATAGAATCAAAAAATAAGATCACTACAATACGTAAATACCAAGATTGTATATTAAAATATTTGTACTTTTACTGACTAAAGGAAAACATTGGCAACTGCTAATAATCCTACAATTGTAAAAAAAAAATTGTATAATGTAGACTGAAAACGGTCATCTCAAATTCGTTCACTCTAAGATGTGGAATGCAATTAGAATTCTTTAACAATATTAAAAGGTATAATAATATATTAAATTTTTTATAATCAGCTCAACAATGTATATAATCTATAATAATTTAAAAGCCTAGATCCAAACTGTGATATTTATTGCACAAGCACACATGTGGCTTAAAATTCCAATGGGAATAGAGCTCACAACCTTATTATTATTTGTTGTTTAGAACAGTGGAGATTATATTGGATAAGTGGGTGAAGGTTAAAATAAAATATATTATCGTTTGAGCATGCCGTCTTTCAAGTATTAATTGGAATCATTTCGAAATAATCAGGTATAATAGAAATAATCTTAATCCCACCCACGGTTCAAATTTGAACAAAACTGAATTGTAACGCCACAACACTCCACCGAAACCGTCGAGCTGTGCTTGGTGCCACTAATAGGCAATACGCCCACCTCCAATAGGGAGGGTAACATTAGAGCTCACCTTGTGCGCTGCGAACCCTACTTCTATCACATTACCTGGCACCAAATATGCAAATGTCCTTGACATATTTAACTCAACAACACGTGGCGATCCACATAAGAGCTCAACAATCCAAGGAAATCTGCAATTTTCAGTGCCATTTAAAGTGATACTACACAACTACTGAAGTAATTTATTGCTGGATACATAAGGGAATATAGATTCAAGAGAAATATCTTTACCAAAAATTGCTTTAAAGTGTATATAGGTAACTTTTAAGATTCCCGAGAAAGGCTACTGTAATGTACTCTAATGATACAATTATTATCAAGTAATGTCAATGGACAATAGATACCATTTGACTGCCATTCATCCATGACATAGTGCTTACTCGCTACGGCAAATAATACAGCCAAGCAGACGCGACGAATAACCGCCGCGGCCCGCGCCAACCACTAATAAACATCTCTAAACAACACCACCATATAGGCAAACTTGTGATACTGTATGTGTGTATATCAATTGAAAAATACTAGTACCTACTAAACATTTCTACGCTGATCCCTACATAAAATACATGGCAAGAAAAGAGGAAAGTGTCAATATCACCAAAATTAACGTTAAACTGGGGTTTTGTTGACGAGATAATACTTTGAAAAATAAAATAGTAACTGTTCATTTATGAAAAAAACTAAACTGATGTTGTAATGAAATATTTGACTTCGAATTTTAAATATTGGAATTCACACATAAAATAGTATAATTTGTAAAATTATCCAAAACTTATCACACCACTTTTTAATAATTTTATGCAACCCTAAAGCAATATTATTAATAGCGTCAAACGCTCCCTTTGGGGCAATAATAAGTTCTATTTCGGTTAATTTTACTTCACTAACACACAATAATTTTGATCAATGACAACGAATTAAAATTGAACATCATAATATTAAAACCCTGAATATTAATAAAACAAAAAAAAATTGGCAACAACTAATAACTATTTTTACAAATATTATACAATAAAATAATTACTATGTGCATGCACAAATATCGTAAGAAAATAATTTGGCAGTAAAAATTCGTAAATCTAAAGGCCTAAACACACTGGCCAAAAATACTATTTATATAATATAGGCCCGGAACATATAATTAAACAATACAATAAAACGACAAAATCAGAGTATTAATCACACCTGCTCATCCGTGAGGGGTATGTAGACTCATTTTAAACTAGTTAAAATAAAGAAAATAAAATTCCCTAATACTATTGGGACAAAAATCCTGAAACAAATAACTTAAAAACAATATGAAAAATAAACCCAAAAGTTACTCACTAATTAATAGAGGATTCAGACTCAAATGTCAAAATTCAACTTATCACTGGCTTCAACTGACGTTGCCTTAACGACACGTCGTAATCCTTACTACTCGTGTCTTTCAAAATATTGAGTCATGCAAGTCTTAAAATGTTGGTTCATTATGTCTCTCTATTATTGCTCATATCACATCTAATTTTGCGTATCGAATATTGTAAAACTGTTCCAATACACAACAAATACATAAAATAAATACCTATTTCTAATTAAGTACACATATTTATACATGTTACTCTTCAATTAAGATTTTATTATTCAGTATAAATTATATGGCTCAGCAATACGAAGAGAGTGCCTGACTATCAACTAATTAATATTTAAACTTTAATTACAATTTAGTAACATGAGGGTGTATTTTTTTTAGATGAGATGCAAGTATTTCTTTTTTATTGAAGAATTATAGTATGTATTTAAAATTATAACAAAAATGAAACCAAAAAATTAGAGAGCATTTAAAACTGACACTAACAATATTGGTAAAATATCACACTTAATTTTAGGTGGTCTGGTTAAGTACTATTTCCAAAGTGATTCTTATGTAAAACATAATAATGGTCATGTACAACATAATTTATCCGGCTATTCAATTTTGTTTGTCGGCGGAACAAATAAAGGTAATATTTTCTTGAATACTGTAAAAATATGTACCCCTCCAAATAACAAATGTCGCACTATATAGTTTTTAATCATATTTGTAGTACAAGCAACAACAGAATACTTTTATATATTCGCAGTGATAATTCGTTCAAAAAGCCTAATTATGTTTGGAAGACCATGGATCCCTGAATTGGATTAAATGGTATAAGGGAAAATTGTATCTGACCATTACTTCTGTATTACAATTATACCATATTATTAATAAGGATTTTATATGACGACAAGTGTCCCACTTCCTAAATACTAATTGAAGGAAACCTAACAAGGGACAATAATTATCATATGAATATTGTGATTATATCTAAATATGGTATAGCTTTAATAAACCGCATTTGTACCTACTATCTAAAACTATACATTTTCAATTTGGAATATTAATGTGGATAGTTATAAAAATATATAATTTGGCGAACTGTATACTCCTAGAACATATTAAAAGAAGAAACATTTTATAATGGCAAATTCATGTACATAACAAGTAATATTTTGTTGTTTTGTTTTTTTAGTTAATATCTCCTAATAACATTATTTCTCGCATAGTTACATACTGCAAATGAATTCGTACATTCGTGAGTGGCTATTTAAACAACAATAAAGTGCTCTAGTAAACAAAGCTTGTAATAATTTAAGAAGCTCGCTACATACAAGAAAATGCCAAATAAACCACTTTCCTACATTCAATTTTAACTATCCAAATTACATTTTTTACAAAATTGTTGCAATGTTAATAATTAGCAATTTTTTTATAATATAGTATGCATTACAATGTTTCATTATTAAGATAATTATAATAAACCAATTCTTAACAATGTATACTGTAATGCCGATTCATGAAAAATCTTTCAAATATGTAATAGGCTCTTAAAACAAGAGTACACGAAAAACATTTTGTATAGACACAAGAATTCTGTAAATGGTAAATATATTTTAACGGACAATATATAATATTGTATACGAGATTAACCTAAACTAGATGGCACGTTATTATGGTGTCGCCTCCTTTGGTCATGACGAGACTAACTTTTTATAGGTACTTTTAATAAACTCAATTGTGCGTTTATATTTGTTCTCATTATGAAAATTACCGATATTAAAGAAAATATAAAAAACAAACGTACGTATATCAGGCTAACATACGAACAAATAAACATTTTATCTGAGGCGACACTCCCACGCAGTCCCCTAATTGACATGTTTAAACTTCACTCGAACTAGGAACCATACCAGCTGCTAAATTTAGAAAAAATAAGCAAGTCCTATCGATGGGAATTCTTTAGTTAAATTTGGTTATGGTAATTCCTTGGTGAGAAGATTAAGTTCCGGATAAATCTATGAGTTTTTGTAGACTATATAATAAATTGAAGCCTATATTTTACTCATCAAAATAATAATTGTCCGTTTTTATCCACTTCATTAGTTTTCATGCTGCTTATAGTCAAGTGTAAAATTAATCCGAAACTTTTATATCCTCCATGACCAAATATAACAAAATAAGTAATAAATCGGACTAAAACAAAAATAATAGAAGTTGAATATTATATACTAACCTTTGGATTTTCCATTACTAGAACTAAATGCAATTATAAAATAATAATGACAGATGAACAAAACCCAAACAACAATACGCAAGTATTCAGTACTTTGGAAATAATAATGACTTAAGTCTATCCATAGCAGTGAATAAAGATATAGTGTCTTTAAATCTAGAATGCCATAAAACAAAAAATCACGAAGCATACTGAAATAAGAACAACTATAGTTCACTGCTCATGGACAGTGTTAAAATATCAGACTAACATGAAATTTAACACAACATAACGAAATAAGTAGTCAAATACTGGTTTAGCAAAAAATGTTAAGCTTTGTAAAAACAGCAATTAATATAAAATATAGGGAATAAATGTGAGATCTTGTAGTATGCAGACTTACAGCCATCGAGTTACTCCTCAGACAATATAAAGGGTGTTGAGGACTAGAACATGATGATTATTTTTAGCCAGAGTGACAATATAACCTTCAGATGTAATCTTCAAACCGCAGCAGCGGGACACCTGTGATCAAAAAACAAGTATAAACTATGAAGCATTGTATATTTCGATTTGAATACCTCAGAACTAAGGTTGTCTGGCAGAAAATGCTTATGGCATTAAGACTGCCTCTGTACCAATAAATAAAAAAATCCTCAGTACTCTCACTTAAACATAAATCAAATGCTACATATATAGAATTTCTTTTTTTTATTCTTACTACAAAACTTTTTAATAGGATGTCTAACAAACCTTTACGTAGGGGCACTCGAATTCAGTGACAAGAACGCCGTCACGCGAGAATACAGCGACATGGAATTTATTGCCGTGCGAGTCGCCGATGAGCACGTCACCGGCGTCAGACACGTCGATTCCGTTTGGGAAGTTAGTAACGTTCTCGCATCCAATGCGGCGAAGAAAACGCCCTTCATCATCGAATACGACTACGCAATGCCCTTTGAAATCGCAGACGTAAAACTCCTTGCCTAAAATACGGAATTTGCCAGTTAGTACCTTATTTACTTACCCTTACATCAGATTTTACTATTAGAAAAATTTTCAAACAATGTTTGAGGTCAGTTATCGTCGTGATAAAAAAATCTTAATAGCTTATTTTAAACATGGTGTCCACATATATTTCTTACAAATAATCTCATTTCAAAAATTTATCATCTCAATGCCTCAGTTTCTTTCTAGGTATACAAAGCACACACATGATATAATCAAATTTGTATGCATATGCCCTGCACAAAATGTAACTTACCAAAGTTTCATCTTAATCGTAAGAATTTATTATAAGAATGTATAGAAGACTAACAAATAGACACAAAAAATAAAGTCAAAGATGACAAAATTTTATCAATACTCACCACTGATTGCAATGTCAGAAGGTTCCCTCATGCACTCGCTGCAATCAAACCAGCTCATGAGATCACCTTCTTCAGACAATATAAATACGGTTGGTGTCACACTATCCACTGCCACAATGAGACCTTCAGCAGTTACTGCCAGTCCAGCAACAATATCGATGAATCGCACCTATATGATAAAAAAAATATTAATGAACCAAGGAAATTTTATAATGATATGTTATGTTAAAACTAATAAATACTTACAGCGATTTTCTTTAGGAAATGTCCATTTTTCGTAAAAATTTGCATGCGGGACCTCTCATTGCCGCGGTCACAGACCACAAACTTGCCGGTGGCTCGAACGACCGCGACCTTACGTGGGTACCACAGCTGACCTTCCTCCTTACCAGCAATACCGAAGTTAAACTTGTATGTTCCAGACTTATCAAACACCTGAAAATAATATAATTAAATTACCAAGTCATTTGGTAAACCTAGAATAATGTTAACTATTCACAAATGAGCTTATCCCATAGTACAAATTTTCTCCATAAATGCTTATACAGAGACATTAGTCTTTTTTAGCCTATAGTCAATTAATAACTAATGTTAGATCTACAAGGCTAAACTCTGGCTCAACTGCCATTCTGCTGTATGGTGATAGTTTAGCTGTTAAGAAAAAAGATATTGTAGAAAGTGTTGAACTTATGTTAAAACTTAACAGAACAAATAATTGTAAGTTTGTTATATGCCCTACTCTCAGACCTTAAATTATGAACAAAATAGGCACATCTTTGACCTTAATATGTTGATTTATAATATTACTTGTCGTCATAGTGACGCAATTCTATATTTTGATTTTAATAATTAAATTTATATTGATAAAGGATACAATGTATCTGCCATCTAGTAATAGGCGACAAATTGCTAAACTATTAGCATAATATAATATACAGTCTGACACGGGTACTTGTGATGTACCTAAGGCTATTGTTAGTAATACTACTAATATATGTATTGATATGCCTTGTAGTTTAAACTACTAGGTAAGACAACGGGTAGGCATTTGATTGTTGTTCATCAAAACATGCAGGGTCTATCCGGCAAAGAGGTAGAATTAAGTTTATTCATGGAGAATTACAATGTTCAGGTTTTATGTTTAACTGAACATTGGTCAAGAATTCATGAAGTATCATTTATTAACCTTTCGGCTCAGCAACGTTCAGATCTGTATGTTGTTACAATAAAAATCTATTGTGTCTGCTAATGACTGAGGCAACAGCTTATGATAATTATTCTATACAAAGTGCGTTTGTAAGAAGGAATGCAATTCGTGGTGGGTCTTTATTAATTGTTTCTAATAAGTTAAAATATAAAGAGCGCACTGATCTAGTAAATCTTTCTATCGAGCGCACTATTGAGTTGTCTTGTGTTGAACTTGAGCGATTCGTTATAATTTGTGTGTATCGCCCCCCCTCAAGTGATTATAATTTATTTGAATCAGTAATGGAAGATTCACTTAATAAAATAAAATCCGGTAAGAAAACTTTAATTGTATGTGGAGATTTTAACGTTAATTTATTAGAAGTATCTCCTTTATCCATCAGACTTATTAATCACTTTAAGTCATTTAATTTAAGTAACTTATTCCTTGAACCCACTAGGATCACAGCATCTTCTTCCACTTGTCTGGATAACATATTTAGTAATTGTGATGCTACACTTAAATTTGTTCCGAGTGACTTAACATCTGACCACTGTGGACAAATAGCTAGTTTCCCAATGGTATTAGATAATAAGCCTCACAAAATCGAATGTAGGCCCTACATAGCAAGTCGTTGCATTCGTTTTAAAAATAATATTGCGTCTTAAACTATAATTCCCAAATTTGACGTATGGTAATCCAAATGATATGTATAGGTCTCTATTTGATGTTGTACAGAGTTTCATGGTACTTTTAAGACGAAAACTTTATTAATTAAAGATACTGATTCCTTCGCTGTCTCAGCTGTTAAACTCTGGAACGTGCTTCCCCTTGATATTAAAAAAGCTCCTAGTACATTTTCGTTTAAACGTAAATTACATGAATTTTACTTGAAATCGGTGTATTCATTAAATCGGTCATAGTTACGGTGGATTATAATCTTTTATTTAATTATCTATTGAATAGATTTTGATATTTTATGCATGTATTGTTTATATAGTATATATTTATTTATTTATTTATTTATTTATTCAGCACACCAACAGTACAATTACCTTATAAAATTAACATTAACATTTTCAAAGCGTAATTAAGACAGTAATAGCACAGATTATAGGCATGCATGACATTTTTAAAATGATTTTAATTTCATAATCATAAGAGACTAAAACTTATAAATAAAAGATACAAAAAGAAATAAAAAGAAAGTGGTTTGTAATTAAAACAAAATACGGCACATGTACAATATAAATTAAGTTAAATAAATATATACTAAATATATGTATATATATATAGTATATGTGTATTTATATTAATATTATATATATTTATAACATCTATGTTTTTGCTGTATGCTGCTTAGATTATTTATACTATAGATGTTGTAAATCATGATAGATTTATTTTTGTACCATTTTATTTTATTTTTTTAATTGGTTCTTAACCTAAAGGTTGACTGGCAGAGAATGCCATATGGCATTAAGTCCGCCTTATGTACCATACATAGAAGTATAAATAAATAAATAAATAAATACTGTCACTTTTAATCAGTGGGCCACTGCAGGCATATATAAGAGTAGAGATAGGCTATATGAATTATATGGTATGAAAAAAGTTAAGTTTGATGCTCCTTTTCTAGAATATCTTAGGAATTATTCCTAATGTTTAAAAGGGTTTGCACAATTGCTAAATCGAAATTCATTAGTGAAACAATAAAAAAATCAAACAACAAAGTAAAAACTACCTGGAAATTTATTAATAGTGAAACTGGGAAGTCAATAAAACGTGCTGAACGTTTCGAGATAATGCATAATAATAAATTAATAAGTCAACCAAACGAAGTAGCCCGGGTTTTTAATGAGTTTTTTGTAGACATTCCATTAACCACGACTAGCTCTTTAAATTGTTCACTTGCTCATTTGTTCAACTAGTGCTGAGCACCATTTGCAGAGTAGTGTGCCTAAATGTAGTTCTTTATTCAGATTTGAGCACATTGCTTCCCAAGATGTAGTTAATGTATTCAACTCATTAAATAAAAAGAATACCGGTGATTTTTGGGGAACTTCTATTAAACTTTTAAATCATATTATTGATATTGTTGCCCCCCATCTCTCTATATTTTTAATAAATGTATTGACATAGGTAATTTTCCCGACCTAATGAAGTGTAGCAAAGTCATACCTTTATATAAATCTGGTAATAAAAGTGATATTGGCAACATTAGGCCTATTTCTATATTACCAGCATTTAGTAAAATATTTGAAAAGTTAATTTTGAAGCAACTCTTGAGTTCCACCCCAATTTTTTTTATTTATATGGCAAAACAACGTTTGCCGGGTCAGCTAGTTATTTTATATAAATTCAATTTTAGATTTGTATAGAATCTATAAATAATTTTGATACAGACAGACGTGTTGCTGGGAAGTTTGTTGCGCCGCTTCTTCTTTACAGCTAAAACACTAGGAAGCGGTGAAGGGTGGGCTTTTTTGGGGGCTGTCTTAATGTTTGACGTTCAAAAAGCGCTAATTTTTAGCCTAATTTGAATAAAGAAATTTTGATTTTGATAAAAAAACTATACCGTGATGCGATGATTGTTGGTATCAGCAACGATAATATCTTCGTCATTTCCAAGACAGAATCCATGGGGTGAGTTGAACTGGCCTTTTCCACTTCCCAGTTGACCAAACTTGAATCTTATATGCATAGGTGTAGCTTTCGTTGCACGCACAAGCGGAGCTGGGGGAGGCACAAGAGCAGCCTCCTCAGCAGCAGTTAACAGAGGTCTTCCGGGAGAAACCCCGCGAGGGCCCACCCCACCAATACCTCCAACGCCCCCAACACCTCCAAAGCCATTCACTTCTGAAAAAAATCACATAAGAATAAACATATACAACACGAGAATTTCGAGATAGCACTCGAGATGACTGGTGACTTACCAGTATTTAACCCCAATTTAGCGAGGGCCTGTAAATTGTTGTACGCCTGAGGTGAATTGAGATCTCCAGCAAGTAGTTCAGCAAGAGTAAAAGATGGAGCTGGGGACGCATGTGGAGGCGGTGGTACATCTTTTTCAGCGATACTAGCCAACTGCTGCAAATTGTATTCGACCATAGATGGTAGTGCAGGTACACCACCGCCGACACCCTGTACGCTATTGATGTTAACTCCGCCAGTAATAACATTAGTATTAGTGACGCCCACTCCAGCGACACCTGGCACTCCGATAGCAGGTACTCCAGAAACTCCCACCATGCCTCCAACTCCGGAAACTCCGGTAACACGGCGAACGCCTCCCATTGGATAATCGTCAAAAACAGGAGCATTATTCACCGACACAGCGGGAGAATGAGAATTAGATGTCACTGACACAATAGCAGAAGACTCGCTGGCGCGTTTTCTTTCTTCCGCTCGAGTTGCTTCCGTACGGAATGTTCCAAATGTTTCTTCTGAAATTGCATCAAACTTATCCATCTTAGTAACAAACTCCAATGAATAATCTACATCGAATTCCGGTGCTCCTTCCAACAAACGGGCAAATTGAGAAGCAACGGTCTTTTTCAACATCACAATTTCAGTACCATCACCGCGGCGAAGAAGTCTAGCCGCGAATTTACAAGCACAGTCTATACGCAGCACTGTTTTATCGACTCGATCAAAGAGATCCATCACCTTGAGTTCTCTTTCTTTATGCAGACGCTCAAGTTCTTCGAGAGCTTTTTCACGGCATCTCTCCAGGGCGGCTTTATAAGCATGAAAAGCTTCATTGATAACACCTTCGGCTTCATCTCGTTGACGTTGTAAATCTCCAAGTGCATCATCAAGCCTGGCGGAAGCACTTCCAGCTGTTGCGGCACGAGCATTCGCTTCCACTATAAAGTTCCTCAATTCAGCCCGTAGATTAGGCTCGACATCAACAATCCTTTCGCAGCGATGTTCACCTACTTTGTGATCCACGGTAAGACATTCAGTGCAAGCACCTACTTCACACTCACAGCAATAAAATTTGAGACTTTCTCCAGCATGGCGAGCACAAAATATGGGCTTATGCACAGCGGATTTCTCCTTAGAGGATCTTAGAGCATCAAATGGTACAACTCTGTGGTTTTCAAAGCATCTCATGAATTCGTGAGCAGAATTGCAGTTCGAACACAAAAAATGAGAGCAATCGGTGCACCTAGCAACAGCAGGTTCCTTGCTCTTGCAGCAGGTGCAAACAACAGACTGATCCATAGCAGACACATCCAAAATGTTGGTTAGAACATAATCGGAAGGAAGGGATGCAGCCCCACCTCCAGGTATCTGATGACAAAGTACACAAAAGTTTAGATATGTACTTCTTAAAACCAATATATAAAAAATTTAACAGTATTGAAACCTACCTTGGTTTCTTGTTTGCATATTGGACATTCTACAGCCAAATCGAATTTTAGAGAATCGCCAGCTTCATTAACCATTAACTTGTCAATGCAAGCTTCACAAAATACATGAAGGCAAGACAATACTCGAGGACTGCATAGCTTATTGCTGCAAAAAGAATTACATATACGTAAAATTTTCTTGTCTTTAATATTACGAAATCTTCTTAAATAATTCGAAAACTCACTCGCAAATTTTACAATTTTGCTCTTGTTTTCCATTGTCAGTAGACTCCAAAGAACCTTCATCTCCTAGACTAACTAAACCACCCCCATAAAGATCCCCGTTCATTTCTTCCATTTTAACTTACAATTATGTTGGTGTATAATGAATATATCCTTGACCTTACTCAACAAGAATCTGAAACAATAAGATAAATTGGATTGATGGGCTGCGTTATTGGTAACACTTACACTAACGCGACCCAGGCATATAGGTATGTATTGTATAAATGTATAAATATATTGTTTGAACTCATATTATGGATTGGCGACAGCGAAATTTATTTTTATAGTATTCAATTTTAGAGAACATAATTATTTGCACTAGTTTCGAAAACGTTGTGTCGTTATTGTTTTTACGCTTATAACTTGAGTGTATTGGGGACCGATTTTGATGGGGTTTTCACTTTAGCGTAGGCCGTAGCTTAGTGGCCCTGCAACATTATAAACATAGTTCATTATTTATGGTGTAATGAGCTATCATAAAGTGCATGAAATGCATAAGATAACTACCGTATTTAATTTGATAAGAATTAATACTGTGACCGTCTAAATAGCTTTCCAATTACCACATAAAAATTTTGCGTTTTTTAGAAGTTAGTATGGGTATAGTATCCTTAAAAGATAGACGTATGCCATCGCAGACCTTTCTGTAGACTTATAAAAGAGGAACAATCCCACCATATATTGTTTAGGTATATCTCAAAGGGATTACGATGCAGCGTTTTCGATGAAAGCTCCCAGTCAGCTTGATTTTTTCGACATCTTCAACAATCATCGTCATATTTCAATCAATTTACAGAAAACCTTAACTTATTATACACCTAAACCTTTCTCATCAATAACTGTCTAATGGTGAAAATCGCATAAAAATCCGTTCCGGCGTTTTTGAGTTTATTGCGAACAGACAGACGCGGCGGGTTCTTTTTTATAATACGTCGGGATACAATTGAAGTATAAGAAAGAAAGAAAGAAAAGACGTTTTATTCAACATTCAAGTATCAACCGATTTAGATGAAACCTTCACTGCAGCTGATGTTGCCAGGCGTCCGGATGAAGCCGGCTTTTCAGTCAGGCTTTTTGGTTGCGTGTGCGGCCAAATTAGACGGACTTTTTGAATTTGACTTTTTTTCTTGCATAATTGTCATGTGTTGGTTTGCGCTCCGCCCGCCTCACCTTGTATCGCTACCTAGCACTAGTGATATTGATAATCAATTATCGATTATTTCAATATTAGAACCAAATCAATGGTGAAACATTTAAAACGATATTATAAAATAATTGTTTAAAAATACCTAAAAAATCTTATTATTGATATATGATGATTTATGTTTCCTTGATACATAATATATGTAATTACTTTGTGAGATTCTATTGCAAATATCCATAGCAAATAATGAAATGTAAGAACTTTATGTTTTAGTAAATACATTATTATTATTATTAATAATGAATATTGAATGATTCATTCAATTTTATTGTAGTTTCATTAAAGTTTCATGGTAAATGATAGCCTTGTTTTAATATTGTTTAGTCCAAGTATAGGACTAAAAAATTTAGGGTGTCCGGCCTTTTTACCCAAATGTCTGGCATTAAGACCTGGCAACCCCTAACTGAATCGATACTTAAGGGTCAACCTTTTAATATAAATAAAATATGTATTCTCACGCTATCACTTATATGAGGCTTCGTAGCGCTATATATTTTAAACATTATCAACGGCTACGAAACCAAGTGATATGAAACGAAAAGTTTGTTAAGTGTTTGCTGGATTCAAACTCGATACCGCTCAATTCCGAACGCCGTTATTATGACATTTTCTCATTCACGCAGTCGCTTGCGTGAACTTTGTAGACGAAATAAGACGAAATAAATTTAAAAAAGATTGGAAAGCACGCCTGCCATGTACAAACTTTTTTTTTTTCACAATTTTTTGTGTATGTAGCCACTTATGTAACAATTTTTTAAATCAACAATAACAATATAGAACAATGTAAGGATTCTCACGATACCCCATACATCTAAATCAGTTCAGGCGTTTATAAGTTATGGTAGGGGGCTGAGTTGCCCGCGTCCGTAGAAGTGCACCCCTAAAATGGAATCCCTACACGTGGCTCCTGGGTGGTGCAAAACAGGCAACACGACTCTAGTGGGAGGCTTCGGCCGCGGCTGGTTACCACCCACCGGACGAAGCCATGCCGTGAAACGACCTAGTCGTGTTTCGGGATGTAGTCCGGTGCGTATAAAAATATTCGCCCATACATTTATACACATAAATGTCACGGTTTATTCTCCAACCCTGCAAGTGCAAGTTGTAAGATTCTTTTCGTTTATTTGTGCTATAAGACGTTACATCTTGCCAATTTAATGATTCCAGGTCGCCGGAAGTACCCAATAGGTTTTGGCTTTTGATTTACTGGCGAGTGTCAAAATATGCGGCATAAATGATCGTATTTTATTGCGTTATCTTATAAGTTTGGATTTTTACAGCTCCAAAGAACCGTAGATCTACTTGATGTTATTGTAATTTCAACTTGATACCTCCACGCGTTCCAGAGAAAAAAGGTATTGACAGACGGAAAGACCTGCAAACAGACTGACAATGAAGTGATTTTATAAGGGTACCTTTTTTCCTTTTGAGGATCGTAACCCTAAAACAGTCAAACAGAAATCCATCTCTTTGCTTTAAGTCGGTTAATAGGGACAGACACTATTTTCACTAGCGGCATAAAGGGAGGGCGGTCAGCCCCAGGTGCCAGCCTCCAAGAAATTAGGAAATTGCAGCACAGCACAGAAAAAAATACTAGCTTAGCCATGAGCAAGCACGGGAAGTGGATTGTGTGAGTGACAAGCTAATTGTTTGTGCACTACCTATGTGCTCCTGGTGATCTATACCACACAGACACAAACTCTTCCGCCGTGGAGATTAGCCAAGTAAGCAAGAGGTATTGTATTGCACAACTGTATGCACAATACTTCCCTCACTCTCATTGACCGATGAGTCAGCAATCCGAGACGACCGGCACGAGATCAGGCGCAAGACCGACAGCACTACGTGCTCT
This sequence comes from Xylocampa areola, assembly GCA_935421205.1. Taxonomy (NCBI): domain Eukaryota; kingdom Metazoa; phylum Arthropoda; class Insecta; order Lepidoptera; family Noctuidae; genus Xylocampa; species Xylocampa areola. The sequence goes on from OW285204.1 coordinate 9,843,676, forward strand.
CCAAAGCACAGGGGTGCCACACCAACTTCCTAACTCCAGGCCGCTACTGAGAATTTCCTAACAGAAAAATACCAATAACATTGCCCGATCTGTGAATCAAACCCAGGACATCACGTGCAGCAGCAACTCTTGCGACCACTAAACTAACGAGGCATTTTATACCAGATATTAGAAAAAAAAACTATCCAAAACCGAATTTAATATTAAAGTTTAAATCATTTCAGACAGGGGAGTAAATTTGTAAATTGGAAGGAATTTTACTGGCAGGTATTTGAAAGTATTAATTAAAGGTCCACACAAATGAAGTCAAGCACAGAAAAAGGGAAAAGAGAAAATAAAATGACTTGTAATGTTTCTCTTTAACCAAAGCAAAATTACTTATTTGATTAAATCAAAAAAATGCACAATAAAAACCAACAATCCACATGTGCACCCATATTTGTGTATATTTATTTAGATTTGTGTTAATTCAGTCAGGCTGCTGATGGATGTGTACTTAATTATTCATAAGCTCATCCTATTATAATTTTTTTGTGGGCGTTACCTTGTTGGTGTTAGTCTGACTTTTTGATTGTCAAATTTTTTCATCATTTATGTAAAACTAAACTTAGGACTTCATCAAGACCTAAAACTCCAATATTGGCAGTTTATAATTTTTACAGGATATTAGATATATGCATTATCAAGGTATAAGTTCTCAGAGAATAAGAAGTGTAACAAAGATGTATGTGTGCACACTACAGTACTATGCCTGTTTTTGTTAGTATGGAAAACTTAGATCCATCATGGATGATGCTGGACTCCTACTGATTATAAACCACACACACCTCCACTAACCTTTACCAGGGGGCCCCAGGATCACAACTGCATTCACCTCAAGCAGGATAGCAAGTATTCCTGAAATGCTAGTAATTTCATGGAATTTGAAAAATTCTATAGTTCCTATTTTTTGTTTTCCTTTCACATTGTAGCATAATTAAAAGAAAATTCACAATATTTGAAATATAAAATGACATATTTGAATATAGAAACTATTATTCAGTTTCATAGTATATATTGATTTCTGAAGCCATATTTTCAACCAAGATGTAGAGTATGTTGTTGTTTGAGTCAGAGCTTATAGGTAGATATATTTAATATTTAACTTGGAAGTTAGAACTGTCAATATTCTGAATCCAAAATCTGTCAATATCCAAAATCGTGGTTATAACTGCATATTTGTTAAGTTTCATAGAAAGAAATAACAGTTATTTATTTACTATTATTGCAAAAAAAATATATTGTACCACATCACAACTCAAATTTAATAAATGCCTATATAAAATGTATAAAAGCTAAAATATATCATAACAAAAGGATGTACATAAAATAATTTATCAGAAATAAAATCGATGTATGGTGACAAAAGGCTTATAGTATGATTATGTCACGCCATAATGCCAGCAATCTTAGTTTTGTATGCAAAATATAATTTACCACCGACAAGACCCAGGGATCCAAATTACACATTAAATTCAAAGAAGTGTCGGTACCTATGTGAAATATGATATAGGTTTTTGTAATCCCATACCCTGAAATAAATTATTCTCGAAATTGTACAAAACAGTATAAAAAGCTCAACGACAACGTAAAGCAATAAAGATCGTATAAATACCGCAAAATAGTTCAACTTCTCGAATAATATCGTCAAAATGGCTTCATAAAATACCTATGTACATACCTATTGTACAATAAACGCAATGCACCATGCAGACAATGGCGAAGGTCGATAATCAGTATCAACACGTTTTTAACCAAATATGACCAAATATCTTCATAAGTTAATTATTTCTATGATTATTTATAATTAAAATGATTTACTAACCTTTAACAGTTTATAATTTGAAGGAAAAGCTGATAATCTACGCGCAGAAAGTTCTACCACGCCGTAACTATGAGAATACTCATCACTTTGTAAATAAATAAAAAATGAGCATCAAGTCTCAACAGATATTTTTTTTAAATAAAAGTGGTTTCTTCGATGAATTAAAATAATGTTTTGTCACGTTCTCATTTTAAAAAGGCGAATACATCACGGTGTATTGATTTTCTGCGTAGTTGGTTGCGCTGTCTGTGGCCGTTAGTGTTGCTATTACTTGTACGTATTTTAACATAACTGAAAATGTATTACCTACTCACGGGTTTAATAATAATTTACTGCTTGCACTTGGCTAGTTACAGAAAGTTGTCATTCATCAACTTATTCCCCAAATTTTATTCTTCAATACCTATAGTATTAGGTTTATAAATAAAGATTAGTTATAATTTTGTTGCAAAGTGCAAAAATATACTACTACACTATGTATGTTGAAATTGAGTCAATTAAAATCAAAAGAGGAAATGAACCTCAGTTCGAACATTTAATATTATTTTTACTCAGCTCAGTAAACTGGTAAATGACACAAGTTGGCCATCTTTGGATCAAAATGTCTGCAAATTGCCAGATTTGTTCCTACTATGGCATCAAATATCTAAGAAATAAAGCCGACTTTGATACAATACAAAGTAACAGATGCCGTTCAAAAGAACATTGGCCAAATACGACCCGACTTAAATATGAAACGACCACCAATGATTGATATATCAAAATATAGTGACTTATGTGTACCTATACTAAATTACAGGGTTCAGCTTATTTTATTGGAGCCGGTAAAATAATGTAACTTTGTAATAAAATCTTCATTTCTTTACTACTTTTCATTGGTTTGAACGCATCTAAAGTCGTCCCGTCTTTATCTAGAACTGTGGTAGGTACTTAATCATAACCATTGACCCTTTAGACTAATGCCCGTTTTCACCAATGTTCCCTAAATCATCCCCCAAATAGGAGGCTCTTAACGTAAGTAGCACTTAATTCGACCCCTTACCTAATTTCATTTTCACCATGCTAAGTGACCCCTTACTAGGAATCTTCTATGTTTTAGAGGTTACCAAAACCATACATTTATCGTCATTTTTGTCGACGCTGTAAAATCTTATTTTTTTTACACCTTTATGTTGAATATTATTAAATGATATTGAATAAAAATAGAAAATGTATTATAATTGTTGTCTTCATAAATATATTAACATTATTTTTTTAAACATTGGCTGTTTCAAAGTAATCCTTGGCGGAAAAACAATTTTGTCAAACTATTAATATACCTATTTAACCTAAGCATTGACCTGTCTATACTCAAAGATCATAACACTACCAATTGCTACCAATTTAGCATGGTTTTTATAATACTAGATTTTATTGTAGTTTTTTTTTTTTTTTTTTAATTAAAAACTAGTCAAGGACAACATCTATAGATGGGTATTATATTTTCCGTAATGAGTTGCCAGGACCGCAGTAAGTACAGACCGTAAGTAGTAGGTTGTAATTAAGGTAGTGTGCAGTAAACTAAACTAAAATTAGAGCATTGCTGTCTTTTACTATCAGTTACTTTATGAGTAGGACTACGCCGAGTCTCCGACTTTCGGTACGTCGGCTCGCTCAAGGGTCGCTCATTCGAGCCTAACGACCTGTGTAACGGAGCTGTTACGCACCGGATCAACTAAGGTTGGATGAAATGGCGACACGAATGCCCCTAAAGTTGAAGGGCACAGTTTACAAAACCGTAATAAGACCTGTCGTCCTGTATGGATCGGAATGCTGGGCCAAAGAGGAGACGGGTGAAAGAAGATTGCATATAGCCGAGATGAGTGTTGTGTTTACCTTGCTTTATAATTTTATTATAATCACAATTAATACGAGGAAGAAACGCCTTCCCGTGTTAATGATGGTGTACAAATTCCACTTTATTATTAGTATAGTCACTACATAATACAATATATTTATTCCGAAGTAATAAGATAAATTATCATATTTATGTAATTTATGAATCAAAACTTCATAATATTTACTTTGTTCCCGGCATTGCTTTCGATGCGTCACGCACGCTTGGGCCAATGAGCATGCAGCAGCTTATAGCAAGTATAGTCATATTTTAAAACAAATTTAAAAAAAAAACAATCAAAATTAAACTATGCAATAATAACTGAAATAACAATTCTGAGTTATCAATCAGTCTTTTTAATCTAGAAACAAATTAAGTAACCTAACAGTCTATACTTTATTCTTTTGATTCTCTTTTTTAGTAAAACTAAAAATTTAGTTTTACTAAAAAAGAGGTAAAGGTTCTAAAGTTATAAATTTTTGTGGAAAGAAAAATATAAAACAGAAATCCTTTATTTCTTCTTCTGTTTTGGTTTTCTTTTGGCATCGCGACGTCATTTGTCTACAAGAAAAAACCTTATTTTAAATACTAAAAGCTATGGAAAATAGCATGTAAAAATAACTGTAGCATAGAACAGTCATATAGTACTAGAGGACTGAAGAGAGAACTGTTTAATTAGTAGCATAAAATCATTTAAAATTTTGTTCGGAGGAATCGAACCTGCGACACGCAGCGCAGCAGTCGTTCCTCGACCACTGCGCCAACCGCGCTTTCATATAATTAAATATAATTTAAATCTCCCAGAACATAAAAAAAAACAAACAGTTCATTAAAAGAATCCCTCTTTTTCCAGAAAGTCGAACAGCCTCTGTCCCCTGGAGTTCCGTTGCCCATACTCAAATTTCCCCACTCCCAGCTCATCATCGCTTATTTTGCCCAGTTTCTTGTTCAAGTCGCCCATAAAAAAGGTGAAATGTGACTTTGAGCTATGTATGGCCTACTAATGTCCTCATACATAGCTTCTAACTCATCGTCTGGGTATGCCGAGGTTGGTGCGTAGACCTGTACGACCTTCACTATTCTGCTAGACACACTGTAGATGGTCATCAGATTATTTATTGAGGGTCTTGTGGACGATAACACCACCGATACCATCTTGGGTCCGCTGTTCGCCCTCCCGGTAGAAGAACAAATTGCCGCAATTTAGGGTTATCGTGTCCTGACCCTCTCTTCGGACTTCTGATAAACCCACTATATCCCAATTCAATTTTTCCAACTCCTCTTCCAGCTCAAAGATCTTTTCGTCTGTCCTCAAAGTGAGTGTATTGTGCGTTACCAGAGCCAGTTGTCGTCGTCGGTGCTGGTAGCCGGATTTCTTCTGGAGATTCTTAGCACCCGCTGCCCCGCCGTTACCATGGCTGCTACCGAAGCTAGAACTAGCGGGGTGGCTGGGGACTAGGGGCCTGGTCCTGTGCTCGTCTCTCATTGGGGGTAATTTGCTGTACTCACCACGCTTGGCAGGCAAGTTGGCGAGCGCAGTTTCCTTGGTATTTGAACTCAGGAAGCGGATATTGTTCGGGTATTGTTCTCTTAGTCTCTTACGACACCCACGAGAAGTGATGAGGAGGTACTATTCTAAGCCGTCACCTCTCGGCGATACGTGATATGTAAATACAATGTTCTATAAAAATATTCGATTTTAGTACATCTAAAAATAAGTCCGCAATGCTATATGCCTATCTAATATAAAATAAGGTATTTTGTGTCAAAACTTTATTGAAAATTCAAAAGTGTGGGTGTACGACTGTGAACACCTCTGCTTACCCCTTCGGGGAATACAGGCGTGGTGCTATGATTGTTGCACAACGACATGCTTTGTTCGGTTGGCTTGGTAGTATAGGCGCAGGCCTACCTTACCACCTCCATCAGAAGTGGTAAGGGAGCGTCTTGGGGGAGAGCGAAACAGTCGTGTAGATCCCCAAGACAAGTCCGGTGTATAGCCTTGTCGAGGTTGCTACCCTGTTTTTGGTCAGAAAACATCGGGCGTCTTGTATATATCTAGGTGTATTTATGTATATTTTAGCCTTATAATATAAGCTAAGGTGTTATCCGTACCGTGCCTTGAGATGCGTGGCTGGGGGGGTGCTCAGGCTTGAACGGTGGCTACTCGAAACCTGGACGAATCGGGTAGCATTTTTGTCCTCTTGCCGACATGCGGGGCTCTGCCGGTAAGTATTTTTAGTTCCATCACTACTCGTGGGATATGTTGGAGCGAAAAAATCAAGATAATAAAAAACAACCCTTTTCTCCCCTTTTAGGAGAGACTATTGAGTTGATGGAGGAGGTCTTACTAGAGAGGAGGCCTCTCCAGGAACTGGAATACGTACTGGGATGTGTGAAGGGACTAGTCCACCTTAGGCAAGCGGCTCTTGTGACTCTGCCTCAAGGATGGAAGAGATCCCTAAAAAACCTGTCAAGCTTTGTGGTGTATCTCAAAAGCGGCTCCGAAGGCTATTAGCAGCTAACGTGAAGGTCGGAGAAGCCCGCGCATTAGCTGTAAAGCCTTGGAGTGCAATTCCGGTTACAGGTGTACCTCCAGACCCAAAGGCCAAAAAACGGCCTAGGTCAGATGAGGAATCGCCTAAAGAACAGGCCAAGAAGACGCCGCGGATGAAGGAGCCCGTAGCTCAGCCCAATAAACATCATCGATAAAGGTAAGGAACCAAGGTTCACGGGCTTCACACATAGACCAGGGTGCATCCTTGTGACCTGAGAGGACCAGGCCAGCCTTGAGTGGCTGTCTGTGAGGGTCCCCAATATCAAACCCTGGGGCGGGGCATCACTCTCGGTTATACCGGGAAGCGAGTTGCCGAAGCCCCCTATAGGGACAAGCTTTATCCCTAGCTCAGAGGCAGAGTCGTTTAACGAAGCTGTCCGTTTGATTTTAGTTAAAATAGCTTCACTATAAAAATGCCAGTAAACATTTCCTTTTACGTAGTCTGGCATCACTAAAAATTACAACATACCGTCAGTTCATAGATTATATAAAATATGAACATGTGACGTCACTGCAAGTGCTTCAGGTCAAATGAAGGTTATTAAATATTTTTGCCTTTTATATTGTAATCTTTTACTTTTATGAATGGAAATTAACAAAATATAGCACATAATCAAAAAATCTCCAAATGGTTTTTCCGTTAGCACGTCTTACGAAAAATCAGGCATGGTAATCGCCGTAAGGGGCTTCTGTCAATCTACTATCTCACAGATTATGCAAAAAGGTCTTAACACCGTTAACGAGTAGTGTGCCAAAAGTGACCTCTTTGTCAACGCGGACAAAACTGTCTTAGTACCTTTTACCAAAAAACGGCGTCTGGACAAACTCGTGATGCCAAAGCTGAATGGTAAAATGATTACGTTTTCCACTGAAGCTAAATACTTGGGCGTCACTATCGATCAAAACCTAACGTGGAACACACATTTAGCCAACGTACTGAGAGTAAAGCTAAAATGTCCCTCGGGGTCAGTGGTCGCTCTATGTAAACCCCAAAATCGCACTTTAGCTGTATACCACCATTGTGCGACCAAGTATATCATACGCCTCCATCGTGTGGTAAAGCAAAGCCCATCAAACGACCACTATCAAAAAACTGGACAGTTTGCAGAGGACTGCCTGTCTCATGGCCACGGGCGCTATGTCCACATGCCCTGGAATGGCACTGAATGCCTTGCTTGGACTACCGCCTTTTCATTTATTCTTACACAAAGAGGCGAAAGGCAGCATGTTTAGGGCAAACATCTAGGGTAGGAGAAACTAGCTCTCCCAAAAACTGAGGACTCTACAGGACTCGGCTATGGAACTGCCATTACTAGGCATGGCAACAGATGCCATGGTTCGGCGGCATGTATTCGGAAAACAATACTGAGGACTGCTTCAATAACCAACTAACCTACGAGGCCGGGTGCCTAATATGGTACACCGATGGGTCCAAAATTGGACAGGATGTAGGCTGTGGAATATATGGCGAGTGACCAAAGTTCAGTAAAAGCGTCAGCCTGGGATACTACGCCTCCATCTTCCAAGCAGAGGTATACGCCATTGTAGAGTGTGCGGAAGTCAACCTGCGAAAGCGCTACATCAACCATACCTTAAACATAAATTCGGATAGCCAAGCAGCTCTCCTGGCATTAGACTCAAACGTAGTTTAATAAAAACTAGTGGAACACTGCATGGCTCGATTAAACTCTTTAGGCAACAGGAATAGAGTAGTTTTGAGGTGGGTACCGGGTCATGCGAGCATCATTGGAAATAAACGTGCCGATGAGCAAGAATAGGAGCGAATGGTATACAGCAAGGCCCCGAGCCCCCATATTATCCTTATGGTATACCTAAAAGCCTAGCTCAAAAATCCCTCATGGACTCATGTTTTGAAAGTGCAATCAACTCTGGTCGGAATCGCTAGGCATGACTCACTCTAAAGTCCTCATTAAAGCCTACGACAAAAGGTACACAAAAATGTCCGTGCGCTAAGTAGGAACAATTTGCGCGTTGTGGCAAGAGCCTTAACAGGACACTGCTGCTTAAATAAGCACATGTTCAACCTGAGGCTAAGCGAGACACAAACCTGCAGACGGTGTAAAGAGGCTGACGAAACACCACTTCACCTTTTGGGGGAATGTGGACTGCTAATACATAAGCGCTACATTCATCTAGGGAAATATATTTTAAGCCCGGATGAAATAAAAGAGCTCACCCCTAGAAAAATCCTGCACTTCATCACAGCGGCAGGGTTTAGGGATGAACTCTAATTTAAACGCAAAGTGGCGATCACAATAGACCTCTTATGGTCTAAGTGACAATATAGCACACTATAGCTACATATAATTTAAAAAAAACTTTATTTAGTTTACATTCTAACGTCACCACATTGAAAAACGAGAAGTAAAAAAAATACCTACTCTAACATACACTCGAGCAACATACCCTCCATAAGGGTCAGTCTGTTTTTTTTTAATAAAAATTGTATCTATGTTTGGCCACCAAATCGCCTGATGCCAAGCGAAGGTGTGGCCAAGGATGGAACACGTATAATCCAGAAGAAATCTGTTCACTCTAAGACTTAGAGTGAATAGACTCTACTTAGAGTCTAAGTAGAGTGGATAGATTTGGGGAAAACGACAGTTGGGGAGTTGTTGTAACTGCCCAGACCCGTCTCCCACTAAAGTAAAAGTAAATGTCAAATTAGAGTTGAAAGTGACGGTCATATGCTATATGCGTCCGTCATTTATAATAAATGCTCGGTCACAATGGTCATTTATTGTGACGAACGTCATATATTGTTACTTTATTTTCCATTTGTTTTATTTAAACACTTGTTTTTTTAATAATACATGCATACATTCATAAACTCACCCCTTAAACCTATGGGGATAGCAGAAACTATAGAACCTACTACGAATCTTACATACTTCTTTTGCTTCCTCCATGGTCATTCATCTACTCACACAACCGAGCGCCATGTGTGAATACTACGCACCAAAAAAGTATTTTTTTTCACTATATCTTCTTTTAAACGGGAACTTTGGACATTCCTTTATGAAACTCTCTCTCTATAAGAGAAAATGACATTTTCTCTCGTCAGACACATTCAATGAGACGTTCACTTTACAACTCTATGTCAAACTCTAAAGTCGAGGTCGAGGATTGGTTGTTCGTAGTTTCCCCGTCTGTTATTAAGCTTTGACTGTACCTTTCTCCAAGCCATTAATTGAGATAGGCACTTCCGTTTTCTTACCAGTGCAGCGCTTTTTGCCCCAATATGACGTCATCTCCGATCAAATCCAGCAGGTAGAGGGGATAGGCGGAGCGCTTGCGCAGCGATTCGCCTTGTGCTCCTCATTGGCGTTCGAATTTCCGACCAGTGCGGATGCATTCAAAAGTTTTCCATTACTTTTTATATAAAGTTAAATTAAATAAAGTATTAGAATTATTATTTAAGTTAGTTAAACTACTACTACTACTACTAGTGTTAGAATGGAAAATTCTACGGCCCCGTGTTTTCAACGTTCGTCGAGCAGCGGTTCATCTTTCGACGGAAGAAAGCGGCGAAGGAGGAGACATCGTCGTCACCATTCAAAGCTAAGTAGACTAGAAAATGCATTTGAAGGTCTGAACAAAAAAGTTTCATTTTTGCACGACTGTATTACTAAGAATACTAGAAATGAAAATAATTTGGACAAAGATTCTGTCTTGTCTATTCCGTGCTCTGTCGACCTCGATAAAGAAATTAATAATCTTGAGAAAGTGATCGATATTCAAATGCATACTACCCTCAAATCACAGACTTCTGATTCTCATATTGAATTGCTTAACAAATTGCAATATAGTAATATCTTAGGTTTGCGCGATCACTACACATTATAATAAAACAACTTTTAACCGGATTAATCGCGTGTATTATTGGTTTTTTGTTTTTCCTGACGTTTCGAACACTTTGCAGCGTTCGTGGTCGCAGGAGGACTGGATCGAAAACGTCAGGAAAAACAAAAAACCAATAATACACGCGATTAATCCGGTTAAAAGTTGTTTTATTATAAAATTGCAATATTTTAACTCGCCTGATTGGTCTCAAGTGCGATATTCCGATGTTCAAAAATTATATAATTCTAATCCGGGTTTTGTTGAACTCGAAAGTAATGATTCAATAAAATTATTTGATCGGAATCAATCTTTGGCCGTTATGGAAAAGTCATTAGCTGCTATCTCACATGCAGTTATTTTAGAAAACGAAGCATTCCAAAAGAGTATTGGCGATTTGATGTCTTGGCTTTCACAACTAAAAGAACCAACGACTACAGATAAAATTACCCAATAAATTAATTCAATTTTCTCTGGAGAGTATCAGAAAATGCAAACGGATTTATTACAAATGGTTTGTGGTAAACGAGCTGACATTATTCAACAGCGTAGAGACCAAATTTTAAAATTGGTCAAAGAAAAATGTTTTAGGGAATCGTTAAGGAAAATACCCCCGTCTATTGATAATTTATTTAACGATGAAAAGTTTACAGAATTTATTACTAAGCAAGGAGGCGTGCAGAAAGTTTTTGGTAGTTCATCTATAAAACTACCTGCGCAAGGTAGAAATAAGTACCCTTTTGCGCAAAATCGGAACTTGGAAACCTCTAGTAGATACGTTATGCCTGTGCGTAACAGTGCATATGATGGACTATCTACCAGTGGCGTCTCTTACCCTACGCAAGGGCAAAAGAGAAAGGCTGAAGAGTTTTTTCGCCACCGTGAATCCAAGCGTCAAAAGCTTGCAGTCCCTGGTAGACGTGATAAGCGGAAATATTGACTACTGTCAAACCTTTCATGCTGGGCAAATCAAACATCAGGTAAGCGTTTGGAGGAAGTTGGGGGCACCACTGTACATATTAAAGATAATAACGGGTTATCGCATCCCCTTTTTGAGCAGACCACCGTTGATACATCCTTCAAAAGTTCCGAGAAAGTTTCACACAAAACATTCGATAGAAATTACAACTCAAATTTTAAAATTAATAAGTCAGAATGTGATAGAAAAAGCTCCTTTGACTCCGAGTTTCGTTTCAAAAATGTTTCTAGTTGCAAAGAAAGATTTAAAGGAACACTCGTTTCGGCCGGTCTTCAATTTAAAATTATTAAACAAATATGTCCAAATAGACAAATTTCAATTGGTAAATATGTACAGGGTCCCGGACTTCCTTCAACCACAAGATTGGCTAGTAAAATTGGATTAAAAAAATGCCTACTTTAATCTGCCAATCGCACCAGCACATCGTCCCTTCTTGCGAATGATAATATCAAACGAGCTTTGGCGAGTTTTGGCAAATGACTTGCCTACCCTTTGGTTTGGCAACAGCTCCCAAGGTATTCGCCAGTATAACGAATTGGATCGCGCAGATCCTTCGAGCTCAAGGGATACGTTTACTAGTATATCTCGACGATTTTTTGATTGTAAATCAAAATGCAGAGGCTCTACAGCAACATACGAATTTAGTGATCAGACTTTTGCAAAGTTTGGGATTTGTAATCAACTTTCAAAAATCAGTACTTGTTCCTCAGAGGTCTATCGAGTATCTAGGTATAATTTGGGACGCCTGGCGCAACTCAAAGTCACTGCCCCCAACAAAGAGATCGTCATTAGAACTCAAAACAAAAAATTTTGCACGATCAAAGGAGGTAAGTCTCAAAGACGTTCAGAGAATCCTAGGGATTTGGAACTTTGCCAGCTTCGTAGTCCCCAGGGGGCGGTTGAACTCTCGGCTGTTGCAAAAGATCAACAACGCACTTATCCAGAGAGAGATCACAGATTGCGTAAGTCTCCCTCGCAGTGTTATCCCGAGTTGTCAGTGGTGGATATAGAATTGCGCGACAGTTTCCCATCTGCATTATTCACCTCCGACCTTTTTCCTCACAACGGACACGTCGAAGGTAGGTTGGGGCGCACAGCTCAACACAGAGTTTCTGTCAGGCCGATGGTCATTACAAGAAAGACTTTCACTGCAATATCCTCGAAATGATGGCGATTCTGCGAGTTATTCAGGTAAAAGGTCATTCCATGATCGATGCAAGTCTGCTGATCCAGAGCGACAATCGAACTGTTGTCTCATACCTGCGCAACGAGGGTGGCACGAGATCACAGGCTCTACTAGACCTCACATACGATGTCCTAGACGAGCTAGATCGCTACCACATACAAATAACCGTATATCACCTAACCGGTCGATACAACTACATAGCGGATCGACTCTCAAGAAAGTCTGTATTTTCAGAATGGCAACTGTGAGAATTTTTCAACATTTCGGAGTTCCCGAGATAGATCTCTTCGCATCTCGCAGTGCTCATGTTGTGCCCACATATGTGAGTCTCGACATAACCGACCAAGATGCAGTCTATCACAATGCCTTCAGCCGCCAGTGACATTAAAGGTTAGCGTGGGTATTCCCGCCTCCATCTCTAATACCCAAGGTGCTATCGCATCTAAACCAAGCGATCGGAACGTATCTGATGGTAGCACCAGATTGGGAAAAGGTATTTTGGAAACCAGACCTGCTGACACGGTCATTGGCTCTCCCTTATCAGGTAAAGAATTTGGATCATGTTTTCATAGACACGAAAACCAATCTCCCACCTCCTCAAATTCATCAAATGATTTTAATAGTGTGGCTGATACGGGGTGGTCTTCATTATTAACATCTTGGAACAAAGACCAGATTACAATATTGAACAGTAGTTGGCGAAAGTCCACATTAAGTACTTAAAGGCCGGCTTGGATTCGTTGGTGTAAATGGTCTCGAGATAATAATTTAAACAGATTAAATCCATATCCTGAATGTGTGGCTAGATTTTTAACATATTTATATACAAAATTAAAATTTTCTTATAGTACAATTGCTGTACACAAGTCCATTGTATGTAATTTTTGCTGTCCAACTACTGGAAGTGCGTTAGGTTCTCATGTTTTAATTAAACAGGTATTAAAAGGTATAGCTTTAAAACAACCACCTAAAAGTAAAGCGCCAATTTGGGATGTGAATGTGTTGACACATTTTTTAATAACTAATACACCATCAAATACTTCATTATTTGAAGTGTCTAGGAGGGCAGCAATTTTACTTCTGCTCTGTTCAGGACGAAGAGTTCATGACCTGACTTTATTAAATATTAATAAAGAGAACTTTATAGTTGGTAATGAAACAATAGTGTTCTGGCCATCTTTTGGTTCCAAAACCGACAGCACAAGTTACAAACAATCAGGATGGCGTTTATTTAGATGCGAGTCAAATTCAAATTTTTTGGCATTTTTTATTTTTATTCAAATCCAGTAGCCGATCAAACGTCTCAATTTATGGCTTGGAGAAAAGTACAGTCAAAGCATAATAGAAAAATTTTGCCTGAAAATAAGATTGATATTAAGCGTACTTACCTTTCTCCAAGCCAGTTTATATATCTGTCTACGGATTTATATGCTAACATTTAAGGGTCTTTATTTTATTATCATAAATTGAGTTTCAATGAGGAGAACAAGGAGAATCGCTGCGCAAGCGCTCTGCCTATCCCTTCTACCTGCTGGATTTGATCGGAGATGACGTCATATTGGGGCAAAAAGCGCTGCACTGGTAAGAAAACGGAAGTGCCTATCTCAATTTATGGCTTGGAGAAAGGTAAGTACGCTAAATATCAATTTTATTTGCAGGTAAAATTGTTCTATTATTACCAGTCCATAACTTCTTAGTTAGTCTGTGGTGCCAACTAAACGTTTAACGTTGAGTAAACAATTTGACATGTGAACATGTCATGTCATTGTCACAAATTCACTATATTCTTGTTCCTTCTAATTATCCAATTGGAATTGTTCCTTCGAATCTTCGAAATACGAACATAAATATTCAATCACAGCTATTTCACGAAGTTGGAAAGGGACAGTGAAAACGGCTATTATATAGCTATTATATAACTATATAAGTTCATGTCTAAGTGACTATCACGCTCTGTTATAAATTTGCCTAAATTGATAAAAAAAAAAAACATCAAAATGACATATATACCTAATTGGGAAGAGTTTGAAAAATCAGCAGAAATGTTATATCTGAGGGACCCACTGAACACTCGATACAGCATTAAATACTCTCATTCAAAAGGGGTATTTATTGTTAAAATTACGGACAACAAAAAGGTATTTTTATTCCAGTTTTATGCACTACACAAATAAAACGGTCTATGACACTGTATTACTGGCGTTTTTTGAATAAGGTATTAATGGCCAGCAACTCCATCTTCATATCGGAAAATAACATCATGTGTTATGAACGCTATGTCATAAAATAATTGAAGATATTATCCCTTTGGCTGAGCCACATACAAATACGTTGTTCAAAACAAATAAAATTGATTGTGTATGCTAATTAGAGAGCCAACAGATTAAAAATGAAATACAAGAAGTTAATTTATCTTGGATTCCAACTCAATATCTATCAATTGAAGTTGCAGAGGCAACCCTTTCAATAATGGTCTACAAATTCACCTGTTCTATATATGAAAAAAATTGGTGTTTGAAATGCATGTTTTTTTTCTTTTTCTTTTTTATAGCCTAATTTGTTTCCCACTGCTGAGCAAAGGCCTCCCCTTTTTCCTTCCACACGTCCCTGTCTTGCGCGATATCTGGCCATTTCGGTCCCGCAAATTGGTCCAGATCGTCTCGCCATCTACGCCGCAGCCGACTTCGACGGCGATGTCTGCTATCAGGCGCCCAGTGCATGGCAATATTTGCCCATTTTTTTTATACTCCTTGGTGATAAGGGTAGCCCTATCCAGAAAATTTAAATGGCATAACAATGTGTGCAGGGCACAGCCAGTAGTAGTATAAATTAAAACTTTTGACTTGACTAGCAGCAATGAGTAGCAACAATAAAATGTTTTGATTTAATTTATTTATTTACAGTGTCTTCAATATAAAACTGAAGTGCAACAAGATGTAAGAAAAATAGATAAGTTTATATCTAATCTAATACGGCACATGGCATCAAATGACAACTGAGATGGCAATTATACCAAGTAATAAAAATAATAACCTTATATTATGTTTTATTTATTTGTTTACAATAATTTATATGAAAACAACAGAACATAGCATCACAATTCTTCTGTATTCATCAAGGGGGTAGATAGAGGTTCACACAGGACACTTACATACAAAATATATGTTTTGACAACAGCTTAGCGGCATCCTTTCCATCCATACATACCTCTCCAAAGAGTGTGAATTATATACTTACTTTTTCATGTGTGGTTGCTAGGCATTATTACTATTGATATTCCAAATACTGTCTTTAACCTTTCGGCTCAGTAACGTACAGATCTGTACGTTGTAACAATAAAAATCTATTGTGTCTGCTAATGACTGACGCAACAGCTTAAAATATATATAATTTGTGTCTAACGCATCCATATTGATTATTAATCATACATTTAACATCAAATAAATGCATATTTGATTACATTTAACATGGTAGCAGAGCAAGTAGATATCCCAGTCAAAAAATGGCGAATATTAAAATCGACCCTCTAACAAAAGAGGGTCAGAGGGTCGTCTTAGGGGAGAACTATGACACTTTAGGTAATACAAGCTGAAGCCGTTCT
The DNA here is from genome assembly GCA_935421205.1 of Xylocampa areola. Taxonomy (NCBI): domain Eukaryota; kingdom Metazoa; phylum Arthropoda; class Insecta; order Lepidoptera; family Noctuidae; genus Xylocampa; species Xylocampa areola. Next base: position 9,859,600 of record OW285204.1, read on the forward strand.
TGTTCGACACAAACTGTGGAAATACGTCGAAACTGTTGCGGATGATAAAGAAGCAGTCAGACAGGCAAGATCTCGTCCATATAATCGCTCCTCCGAAACGTTTCGTAAACGAATTTTGAATAGTTCCTAAATCGTGAAAATCGGTGAAACTACATGAGTAGATGAGTACGTCAAACCTGCGGTTCGAGCATGGTTCTTTTTGTCGATTTTAAACGTCAAATTTGACATAAAGTGTTGATCAAACGATAAAATTCAATACTTAAAAACTTTTATCGAGTCGACAAGTTTGTCGAAAAGATCCGTGCTCGGACGTGAATCGATAAAGGATGCACTTTATAACAGGTTATACTGCACATCATCAAAAAGTTGCGAAAAATGACTGTGCTTAAACATACCAAAAAAAAGATGACATCGTTCCAGATATGAGACTTGATACAAGAAATTATATACTTACATAGAAAAGTTAATATAAAACTTTGAAATTAAATTATTGTTCTATTTCTCTAAGAAGAAGAAATTACAGAAATTCAATTTCTTATATTCGGTGCCTACTATATTAAAAATTCCATAACAGAATGAATATCTTGACTTTTTTATTATATTTAGTTTTAAATTAAGTTCACTTATAATTTTAAATCGATTTGTTTTAAAATCGTTTGTTTGTTACCGATTTGAAAGGTTCACTTCCCTAGTTGAATCAAATGATAGGTGTCAAATGTGGCTTGTGTTTTTATCTCGTCGACTATAGTTACGAATAATTTTTCATGTTATTTTAAATCATTCGATATGACGTTACTACAAAGTTCAAATCAGTCGCATTGTAGTTGTCACTTTTGTTGACATCTGCCATTCTAATCATGCTATATTTTACGGACTGTAGTTTGTGCACGAATTTGATGTCCGTAAACAAGATAACAGATGGCGGCTGTTCTGTCCTATTCCCATAGCGTATAGCGTATAGCGTAAGGACCCGGCCGACCGCGAAACTAAATGGCACCAACTCGTTGGCCCTAAAATGACAGTTATTTAGGGCCAACGCAACTCAGTCCAGGGTGTTAGACATGAGTCCGATATATCATATCGTAACTAAAAACGGATATACACAAATATCATATCGTATCGATATGCTACACACAGAAAACCGTTTTTACAATATCGAATAAATCATATCGAACTAAACGAAAAACTAACCATCCATATCCATATCCGTTTACGTAGCTTACTCAACTTCTCATATTCATATCGTTAGATATTCGCCGTCTCTCTGTCCAACTGATGACGTTACCGGGTGTGAAAACGAGACGAAGCGAATATCGTTCAGCGTTTGCTGTAGATATCTAAAACTCTCCATATCGATATCTAAAAACGGTTTTTCATATCGATATGAAAACTTCATATCGGATATGTAACCGTTTACGGAAAATACCAAAAACGCCCATGTCTACAGGGTGTACAATCTTCGAACAAATGAGTAGGAAACTGGACAATTAAAAATCGACAAAATAAAGTAGCTCATTTAAACATTCATTGTCGTAGCAATCATTCTTTTGCAATTAGGTAGGGTTATATCAATATTTTTTTGCCTTCGTAAATCAATAGATGGCCCTTAATACTATTTTGCAACAGATATCTCAATTATATAAGGAAGTATTTTGTAAAAGTGAACTTGAATTTATTAAATATCGGGAATATGCTGTTCGGAACTGGTTTTGCAGTCCCAGTTACTCATTCATAAAATGCACATCTGAATTAAAAGACATTTATGATGACATATTAAAAGCAAATATATCATTAAATAATTTAAGACAATTTATGAAAGTAATAATATTTGTACATATTAGTTTCGACTTCCTGCATTGCCAAATCCATAAAGAAAACTTGACAGATTTAAGATTAATTTGTATCCCGATTTTTTATTCGCCATTATTGCAAAATTTAAATAAAATATTATGCGGAAAGAAGGACTGTGACGATGATAAGGACAGCAATCAATTAAAGGCAAACAAATGTATTAAGTGATTTATGATAAATCTTTGAAAAGCATTAATTTCATTTCATTATATTCCAAATTATTCATAAGATATGAGCAATAAAAAAATTAACGGAACTATATTAGAATCGGTTGAATCACGTATTTTTAAATCTTTGTTGTTTGAAGTTGCTTTCCTAAGTAAATATCTATATCTACCATATCAATGCACCCGTTTCTATAGAAACATATGTATACGAATGTCGGAGTCCTATCGTTTACAGCAATAAAAGAGCGGACTGTATACATATAGAGTAGTCATAATAAAAAACAAAGATAGATCAAACGGCGCCCGATCGTGCTACGTGACCGTCGCGGAAAATCGTCGTAGAGAGGTTGCGCGCCAAAACGGGGAAAAGAGCCGCAGCCGCCGCGTCGCTTCCCACCCCCGTGCACCCTTCAGGCTGCGCGGTAGTCAGTGCGGCCCGCGTTGTCCCACGCCGTGGCATGATCCGAGCGTAGACAATGCAGTAGTGCATTCGTAAAACTATAGATGGCGTCTGTGTGCCCTGTTTCCTAAATTGAAAGCGAGAGAGGTCTCTATTTCCTATATTATAAAGTACTCTGTGGAGAAGTATTGCAGCCAGTGTTGCCAGCCAGGTCTTATCAAAAGTTACCTAGAATGGCCAAAAAAGTAACCTTTTAATGCGAAAAGTAACCTTACATATTTTTATCCCATTATTATGGTAGTTAAAGTTGATGAGGTACCTATATATATATATTATTATGCAGGTATATACCTAAGTAGGTGCCTACTTTTGCTTTTTCTTTTTATTAGGCTACAAAGTAGGTAGGGACACCGATCTTCTTACTTTTGGTGTAGGTACTTATTCCATTGAAATAGTATAACTTTCTAAAAATGTAGTTGACCTACCTAGTAAAGACGAGTTAGATACAGAGTTTAAATTATAAACTCTTCATCAAAACCTATACAGTAATTTGGTACCTATACCTACTTACTAATTTGTACTTGCCTAGTTTTCTAGCTCTTCTTTCCAAAAAAATATAACACCAAACATTCTTTCTTTGACCTCGAACAAGAAAGAACCCGATTTATCAAGGGAGTAGACGAAGCTGGCTAGAATACTTTGGTTATAGTTGTAATTAGCTGGTACATATTGGCACCAGAGACATAAATGTATTTCAACAGTTGTGCTCACTACATTCCATTAAATATTGAATTAATTTATATTTCTTTAATTGATTATTATAGAGATAGAAATGAATAGGCATGATGACAGATTTTGATATATTATTTTATAATGTAGGTACAAGGCTACTACATCCGAAAAACACATTATTTCAGCAATAAACTAAGTTCCAATGCAAATTATTGCATTTTAATCTATCTGATTTGATGTCATGGCGCCGTTTTGACGTCATGCCTCAGCATATTTGACATAAGTTGAAGCCATAATGTATGGCGATGATTGACATATGACTGAGGCGTGACGGCATTCGCTGAGATTGACGTTTCAGTAAACATGGCCGATTGCAGCATTTTATACTTATATTTTATTGAAAATCTTATTAATCTTAATGTTTAAAATAACACAAGGGTTGATTGCAATGACGTCGCCATAAGACGTGTTAAAATATGGAAGAAGAATTCGCGGTGGTGAGCAGAGGTCGAGATGGTTTAGTGGTCAGAGCGCCTGGAGTATTTATCCGGGAGGCGCAGGTTCGAATCCTGTTCGCGACCGTATTCTTTTTCCATTTAATATTGTAACCTTTCACAACGTGTAACCAAAAGTAACCCGACGTCGTTAAAAGTAACCTAAAAGGTTACAAAAGTAACCTGGCAACGCTGATTGCAGCCGCCGCGTCACTTCCCGCCCCCGCGCACCCTTCAGGCTGCGCGGTTGTCAGCGTGGCCGTCATTGGTTCCTCGTACCGCGCACCCTCGCGCTGCCCCGCGCCCTGGCATTAGTTGTGCATTCGTAATACTATAGGTGGCGTCTGTGTGCCCTGTTTCCTAAATTGAACGAGAGAGAGGTCTCTATTTCCTATATTATAAAGTACTCTGTGACTCAGTCGACCGTGGACCGCGCGCAGGAGAGAGCGAGTATTTGTTTGTTATAAATATGCCTAGTTGCATGTTAAAAGGCTGCAAAAATGACGATACAAAGATTAAATTGGAACATGGGATATCGTATCATCGGTAAATAACCCTAGATTTCTTCTGTTCCAATCAAATTATTAAATTAACACATTTTAAAGGTATAATTATTTTACTACCGAAGTCCGTAATGGCGCCATTGTGTGGCCGGCAGCGCGCACGAAGTAACGTTGAACGAACGTAATTTTTTATTTGTTTTATTTATGTCATAAGAACTTAATGTAAGTAATTTTAGTAAGTACCTAATATGATAATACTTAATTATTATAACAATATTTTTTACAATTTCAAATAAAGCTGATTGATATTAATTTGTTTTACATGTGTTTTTTTGTGACATGTATTATTATCGCAATAAATTATAGTTTAAAAAACTAATATAATCTAACGACACTTCTAAAGCTAACATACATTAACCCGTTTAGGCTACAGAGCATGCCAAAGAAATATACATACATACACCCGAAAAATTCTCTCGTGGCTAAGTAACAGCTGCACAGATCGATCGATCGAGGTTAAGCTGCGCTTGCCGCGGTCGGTCTGTGGATGGGCGACCATCATTTCATACCGAGACCCCTCCGTGCCTCGGAGAGCACGTTAAGCCGTCGGTCCCGGTTGTCAAATTAAGATCTATGACAGCCGTTACGGGTAGTCAGAGGCCTGAAAGTCTGACGACCAGTCATACCACGAGATATCGTGTTACCCAGTAATTGGGTTGTAGAGGTCAGATAGGCAGTCGCTCCATGTAAAATATTGGTATTAAGCTGCATCCGGTTTGACTGGAAGCCGACCCCAATGTAATTGGGAAAAGGCTAGGCAGATTGACACCGGAAAAATATATAACCCTCCTTCTAGCGCAGTCGGGTAAAAACTCAGTTCAGTTTGAGACTGATGTGTGTATAAAAATATTGATTAATAATAAAATGTGATAAAAATATCATATACGCACGTACAAGGTTTAGTCTTCGACCTATGAAACGCGGCGTCACGTAGTTCGTATGAGTTATGACAGATGGCGCTACTTTTGCTTGTATGAAGAAGTTTTCTGTAAAATGTTTAAGATGGGCGTATCCTTTCTTTTGAAATCATTGCCTATTCCCCAAAAATAAAGCTACGGCCACCAATCCAAAACCTGGAATAAGTCTCACTGCATGTAAACAAGAAGATGGTCTTTACTATTTTAAACCAAATAAACACGAGCGCAACAATTTAATCAATGAAAATGATGACACTGTTCCAATAACTAAAAAGAAACTAAAGTCATCAAACATCTAAGATTGGCACAGAAAGCTTGGTCACATGAACGCCAAAGATCTGAAACTTGCACTTAATAATGAGAATATACTTGGTTTGAGCTCTGATGCAGCTGAAACCTTGGCTGAGTGTGAAACCTGCATTCAAGCAAAAATTCATCGAGTACCTATTCCCCTTGAGAAAACAACAGAACGCTTAGAAATCGTTCATAGCAATGTATGTGGTCCTATCCAAACGCCCACAGTAAGCGGAAATAAATACTTTGTTACTTTTATTGATGATTATAGCCGATACAGTCGAGTTTATATGACAAAAATTTAAAGTGTTCAAAGAATTAGCAGAAACGTTCACCGGGAACAAAATCAAGTGCTTACAATCTGATAATGGCACCGAATATGTGAATAAAGAGTTTGACACTTATCTAAAACATTGCGGTATACAGCGAAGGCTCACCGCACCGTACACCACGAACCAAAACGGAGTTGCTGAACGGAAGAACCGTACGCTTGTGGAGAAAGCAAGAGCGATGATATTGACGCACAGGCACCATTAAAATTATGGGGCGAAGCAGTGTTTACCGCAAACTACCTATCAAACAGGAGTATAAACAGCGCCATTCAGAATCAGACTCCATTCGAAAGATGAGTTAGTAGAAAGCCATGTATTAATCATTTGTACGTCTTCGGTTGCAAGACATATGTTCTTATGAAAGGCACCAATGGTCATAAATTTGCATCTAAGGCAATTTCTGGTATGTTTACGGGATACTCTGAAACATCCAAAGCTTTCAGAATATTCATACCGTCGAAGAATAAAATTATTACATCGAAAGATATTCGAGTGACGAGTGAGAATATGTTCTACAATGAACCAGATAAAAATTATCACTCCAGACTTTTAAAGGACATAGTACCTATAAACGAAAAACCTAAGCAAACATTGTCACGAGAAACACCACTCAGAATCATCAAACATCACTCAACGACTGAGTGATTGCAACACAGATGATCAAAGCGACGATGAATTCTTAGAACAAAATTTGGCCGATGGCTTAAGAAATGTTCTACAAACGGAACCAGCAAATAAAGAAAGTGTGTCTCTTTCCAGTTCTTTCAATGTCGATAATCATGATGAATCTGTACATGATGCTGGAGAAAACACTGTCGTTCAAATAAGGTCTTTGAGAGACAGGTCGAATATCACAGCTCCTAAACGCTATGATGATTTCATTTTGGCAGCAGCTGAACAAATTGAAAACCTTCACAAGCGTAAAGAACCTTTGACCTTCAAAGAAGCGATGGAATCTCCCGACAAAGGAAAATGGCAAGAGGCCATGTTCAAGGAAATTACCTCACTGAACGATAACCAAACCTGGGATCTGGTTAATCCATGAAGCAATTATAAAGAGGAGATGTTCTAAGGGCCTTTTCTAAAGGAACACTGCGTGAAGATTTGCGGGGTGAGGGGGGCTGTCAAACGCCGGAAACGCCGCCCACTTCTTCATTCTCCACCTAGCGGTGAATAGGGAAAACTGAAAGTTACAATATTCAATTCATTCTTAAGTAATTCAGCTAAACTACGCTAGATGTCTCTAGGCTCTAAACTTTATTAAGAAATAAGTGTTCGCACCGCTAAAAAAGAATTATATTTTTGTCGTGATAGTATTGAAAAAAGTTAATAAAATATGTATTAAATGTTATGAAATATCATTATCAAAACATCGTAATTTACAGTACGACTCGGCTATTCAAGGATTGCCTTTTCTACACTGTAGATGGCGGTTATTAAATATTCTATCATTAGAAAATTTGAAATAATGATAAATCTTAATACGATATTTTTATGGCAAAATTAGCTTTGTATAGTGTTAAATCTACTTTCATACGTTTAATTATCAACTGAAAAGTATTTTTCGCTATTTATGTGATATTTGAAGGTTTCGACGTCTGGCGGCGAGTAGAAAAACTATAGAACTAATACGACGTTTCATAGATTTTTCTGGAACTTGCATAATAAATTGCGTCTAAAATTACTTAGGAATGAAATGTGATGCCTATCATGGCATCAGAACGTTTATCCGAGTAATTCTTGCAAATACAACAATTCTTTATTTCTCATAATAATATCGAAGGATATTAAAAAATACTATGTGATCGCGATCGTCGTATGCACAGGATGACTGCTGGCAGACTGAGCATGCGTGGGCGTGGCTTGACCGGGCCATACCACACAGTTGTTTGACGGTAGGACTCACTTAAAATCACGGTGCACAGTCGCTTATGCAATGTCCTCTTTATAATTAGTCCATGGGTTAATCTACCCAAAGGACGAGAAGCCCTTCCTTATAAATGGGTATATAAAGTGAAAATGAAACCCTGATGGTTCCGTCGAAAGATACAAAGCCATTCTGGGGTATCAAGGGCTACTCCCAGACTCCTGGAATTGATTATGACAAAACATTCAGTCCAGTGGTTCGTCTGAGGACCGTACGAGCACAGCTTGCAGTAACTACTCGAGAAAATTTAAAATTACATCAGTTTGATGTGTCAACCACCTTCCTAAACGGCACATTAATGGAAGAAATTTATATGAAACAGCCTGATGACTATCAGGATGGCACAAGACGAGTCTGCAAGCTGAAACGCAGTCGCTATGGCCTGAAGCAAGCACCACGTTGCTGGAATACCTGCATTTCTAACTTCTTAAAAAGTTCTGGTTCCCAAGAGAGCGAAGCGGATCCTTGCTTATATGTTCGAATCAGAGGACAATCCGTCTTCTCTTAATTTAAGGATAGCTAGATGATAGAGATATTGTTTTCCTTCAACTTCGAGGATATTAATTCACTTAAGCTTTGTAATGTTATTTGTGCTTGTAGTCCAGGTTCTGCGTGATTATCAATGTTAATTGTCTCTCCAAAAATAATTTTATCTTCTGAGCATGTAGTGTCGTTGTGTTGTGATTGACTCGGTTTCCTCCTCAGTGTAACGAATGTCTCCGGGGTACTGTTGTGAGGAAAGCAAAGATGAGGTCGTGCAGGTGTACTGTTGTTATTATTTTTGGGTTTTTTGCATCTGCATTCTTGACATACCCATTGTAGTTTCATCTCGTTATTGAAACTTTTGTATTGTTTTTCCGTGATGTTAGCGCATTCCAAATCGTAATTTTCATAGCATAATGAGCAAATAAGATTATTTTTATCAGGTACCAATTGTTTACAACCTGCACAGAGCGCCATCTTGTGGATACTTGAGGTAGTGGTTAGGAACCTGTAGATTTTGTAGCTCGAGTATATCGTAGTTGGTGTGTGAGTTAGTTTGCCATCCTGTATATAGATGGCGTTATTTTAAGTCACAGGTTTAGTGTAGTTCAGCTGGTCGCCACCCGAGGCGCTACGAATGCGCGAATTTCAAAATATGAGAAAATTAACCGTCCTTATATTTATTTTATCACATAAATGGAATAAATTAAACTGCCGATCAGTCACACAATGTTCACTGGTTTTAAGTGATGATATTATGTCCAAAATTGCTTCAAAATAGTTCTAGTTCACTGTTATTTTTTATTTTTCACTGCCGCTTGCCGGCTTTACTTTAATTTAAAAAAACTAAATTTAACTTGTAGATAACACTTGTGCTGCTTATTTGTGAGTAAATATTCACTTTCAACACATTTATGCGGTTATTAACTTGTAAATTCTAATTAAAATTAATTTCATAAAACTCAGAACGTAAAGATATTGTGTGCCTCTCTGTTGAGCGCACTATAGAAATAGCCTGCATTGAGCTTGAGCGGCTTGTTGATTGAGTGTGTACCGACCACCTTCATCATTAGATGACTGTTTTGAAAATGTCATGGATGAAGTTTTGCAAAAGGTTTGTAAATTGAATAAAAATGTAATCATAAGCGGTGACTTTAATGTTAATTTATTGGAGGATTCTTCTATGTGCATTAAAATTAAAAAAATATTTAATTCATATAATCTTGAAAATCTTTTTTTGGAGCCGACTAGAATAACTGCTACCAATGCTACACGTTTGGTTATCATATTCACTGACGTACCACAGATTTAAATAAATATAAATCAACTAGAATCTGATCATTGTGGACAGTTTATTACTTTTCTTAAACAGACCAAAGATGTAGTAAAGAAAGACATTACTGTAGTGCCGAAAACTGCGGGTCGCTTGGAGATATTCAAAAACAAATTAATTTATAAATTACCTCACTTATGTTGTAGTGATGACCCTAACCAGCAGTACAATTCTTTTTTTAACATGTATTGTACTGAATTTGATTCAACTTTTATCCCCAAGAAGATCTCAGTTAGAGGTACTGCAACCTTCAGTGAATGGGCCACTAAGGGTGTTTATAAAAGTAGAAAAACATTATTTGAATTGTATGAAGAAAGAAACTATAATAAAAGTCATGAATTTTACCAATATGTAAAAAAATATTCAAAGTTATTTAAAAATATTTGTCATATAGCAAAGGCTCGTTAAATAAGTAATAATAGTAATATAATATAGTAACTTCAGACCTATTTCTGTGCTTCCCACCTTCAGTAAAATATTTGAAAAATGAATTCTTGATGAGTTGCTAAGTCATTTTAACAAAAACAATCTGTTACACAATAAACAATCTGTTACACAATAAACAATTTGGTTTCACAAGGGGTCGCTCAACAACCGATGCCGGTGTTGAGCTTTTAGATAATATTTATAATGCCTGGGAGAATTCACATGATGCCTTAGGATTTTTTTGTGATTTGTCTAAGGCGTTTGATTGCGTATTTCGTATGGAATAAAGGATACTACTCTGGATCTTCTTATATCTTATTTGAGTAATAGGATTCAAAGAGTGGATGTCAATGGAAAGCGATCCCGAGGGTCGTTGGTTACTATGGGAGTTCCGCAGGGCTCAATTTTGGGCCCATTCCTATTTCTCGTTTACATTAATGATTTACCTTTTATGGTAAAAAACGATCAAGATATTGTGTTATTTGCTGATGATACATTACTCTTATTTAAACTTAAACGGCAACAGCCAGTTACTGACGATGTAAATAACACTCTTTCTAAAGTAGTACACTGGTTCAATGTTAATAATTTACTTTTAAACGAGAAGAAGACTAAATGCAACAGATTTTTATTGCCTAACGTTAAGCAAATAAAAACCAGTGTATTGATAAATGATGAACATTTAGATCTTGTAGACACTACAATGTTTTTGGGTATTACTTTAGATTCAAAGCTGCAATGGGGCCCACATATTAATAAGTTGTCGAACAGACTCAGTTCTGCAGCATACGCGGATCGCGATCGAATAGTATTTTTTATTATACTTCGATATTATTATGAGAAATAAAGAACTCTTGTATTTTATCCTGCAAGAATTACTCGGATAAACGTTCTGATGCCATGATAGGCATCACATTTCATTCGTAAGTAATTTTAGAAGTTCCAGAAAAATCTATGAAACGTCATATTAGCTCTATAGTTTTTCTACTCGCCGCCAGACGTCGAAACCTTTAAATATCACATAAATAGCTAAAAATGTCATAGAAAAATACTTTTCAGTTGATAATTAAACGTATGAAAGTAGATAAAATGCCTACTTCACGATCTCTTTGCATCTCTATGCACTTTTCATTTTCACACAGTTTAATATTGTTTTAAAGTACGCTTCTTAGAACAGATGTATCGGCCTTGATTTCATCGAATGCAAAGTATTCGTAAACGCATTTAGAGTTACAATATTAAATGGAAAAATAATACGGTCGCGAACAGGATTCGAACCTGCGCCTCCCGGATGAATACTCCAGGCGCTCTGACTACTAAGCCACTTCGACCCCTGCTCACCACCGCTAATTCTTCTTCCATATTTTAACACATCTTATGGCGACGTCATTGCAATCAATTCAGTACCTATATAGGTGACCGAACCGACACGACCAACTTTGCAGCTAATACAATGTCGGTGGCATGTGCGGCAACGTGTATAAGACAGCGTCTTATACAAGTTGCCGCACATGCCGCCAAAATATATACGCCATACCTATGCGGCCGTAGGCTAGTTAGATAACTTCTTCTAAATTCAGATGCTAAAGAAATTTTTTTCAATGTGTAGGTTTTATAAATATTTCGGTTATAAAAAATAACTAGCTACTCCTTGATAATTTTTCGAGTAGATGTTCAACAATGGTACGCCTATGTATATGTATATAACCCTTCAAGGTACAACAAGGTTTTAGGTACGTACTGTATATACTTCTAAACTATTACTATATATATAGCTATCTATATACCAATAGATAGGTGCTGATAAGATCTATCTATTGACGTATGTCTCAACTAGATGGCTACTGGACTTAGGCACCTAACACAGAATACCTTTGTCAACATAGAAGTTTTTAGAGGCCTGGGTTATTTTTTGCGTTAACCTTTTCAACGCCAATTACTTTTAAAGAAGTTCGAAATTCTCTCGCCCTCAGCGTCACGACTTCATTAGAAGTAAGTATAAATGAAATTATATATAGTGAAAAGTTTTTATTGCATATAACCATAGTTAGGTATATATTAAGATTCCAAACAATGTATGAATTATCAATTATATATTTCACTATCGTATTTGTTTACATTCATGCTATTACTTTAAGGAGCATGGCAGTTACATATCAAAACATTAAAATACTATAAATCTAGGCATTAGAATACAAATCTATTATAATACAAATCTGGGCATTACTTAAGCACTAAATTACTATATTGTACAAATATCACTGTAATAATTTCACACACGCGAATTTACTGTCTTTGAGGATAATAACGGTAGGTCATAAACGTAGGATAGATAAAGACCTACAAAGCCTACTTTGGGTATGGAATCTCTTACGGAAATATCATATGTTAGAAAGAGAAAGCATATTTAGGTTCGGTCAGCACTATTGGCAGATGTTGTTTTCTCCAGTGTCACTGTCAAAAATCACGCTAACTTATATTTGCTGTATTGTCAGTGAATCCTGTATATTTTATAAAGTTTTAAAATTTATAAGCAATGCCTAGTTGTTGTGTTGGTGACTGCGATGTTTCTTATAAAAATAATCCAGAAAAACATTCATTTCACAGGTAAATTGTCAACAACAGCATATATTTTCATGGCCATATTTTGGAAAAAACTATCTTTACAAAATTTATTTGGAAAACCAAATCCTATCTAGAAAATAGTGAATTTTCTCTATAGTAAAAAACAATGGTCATAAAAGCAATATTGAGTACGTTGTTCTAATATAAATTTTCATTTCATGTACACAAAATAGTGACTTGTCAGTGTCGACTATAGTGTCGATGAAATTTTAGAACAAAAAGTTCCGATATCAGAATTTATTTAAAGTGTTGTGTATGTAATGTATGCACATTGATTATTTTTCCAAAATCTTAATTGGATTACCTAATACTATCGACACAGAAGATGAAACCAAAATGTTTGGAAACGTTTGTCTGTTTGTCGGTGTGTCTGCCCGAACGCTTATAACATATAAGAAGCTAAGCGTAGCTTAGTGGCCCAGGATACGTAATCACGCTATTACAGTAGTCCCCAAATGTGGCTCGAATCCGGACCGCCAACCTACTTTGTGCGGACCTCGGTTGTTAATAATGATCTAACGAACTGCGCTAGTAATATTAATTTTAAAAACAGACCCCGAATGTAACTAGTTGTTGATTCCTGCGCTATCACCTTTAGGCGGTGAGCACTGAGCCTATATGTGATAGCGTAATGAGTATGTTGTTTATATATTTTTTAGTACAAATTCAAGAGAATATCACAATTTTATGATATATTTTTTATACAGAAAGGTTTCCTATCGATTCTAAGGAAAAGGAATAATAGATGAGACTAGTTGATAAAGAAAAGAATAAAGATAAAGGAGAAAAAAAATAAAGAAAAAGAAGAAATAAGAAAAGATAATAAGATATACAAATATATTTTTTTCGGGGGGCAAACATTCAAAAACGCGCCCGGCCTTCATGGATAAGACCGGGTTCTATAGGATTCTTACCCCACTAAAACCACTTCGGTGGTCACCATCAGCATCCATATGCTGACGGAGGACGGAGGCACGTAATAGACCAGCTCCAGCATCCTCGCTATGCAGCGCATCCCTGAAGAGACTGTAAAGGGGTCTCCTCCAAGCCTCGCTGTACACGATAGCACGTGACCACTATGCCACCGTCTTCTCTGGGATCACGATGGGTAAATAAAGTCCCCTCTCTAAGCATCTGTGACCCCAAAGGGCCGCCTGCCTTAAATCATACAGGAGGGGTTTCGGCTGTTAGGCGCCGAGGCGGTTTCCTCCGAGATGCTTTCTTCTCCGAGCGGGATCGGCCCTCTCACAATCCTGCTCGGCGGCCTCTTTCTGGACACCAACAGTCTCACAAAAGGAAGCCATTTCTCTCCAGTTCACTGAATCTGCCAGCCCTCACTACTACCGGCAGAGACAGGTCTCACCCGATACTGGCTCTTAGTACCCGCCGCTCAGTGGTCTAGGCAGGGCACACCTCAAAACTGTGCTGCGCTGAGTCTAGACCAACTCCGCACTGGTATTAGGATAGGTAGGTAAAAATCATTCAGCCAATCATCATCTCAATCAGTCATACTCTATACACTGCTCAGGGTCCTTAAGCTAATAGCTATAACCAATAAAATATAGTTATAATGTGAGCGCATGATTTTTTTATTATTATAATGTAATTAATTAATTTACTGCAATAAATAATACCTACCCTTGTGATTTTAGTTTTACTAACATAATTTGATTGAAAATATTTTAATTTTGTATACCAATTCTTTACATCTGAAATATTGTTTATCGATAACTGATATCGTGTCAATATTTCCACGTTGTACATTACTATTGCACTCACACATTGACAATTCAAAATCGGTTGCACTTTTTTGAGCTCTATGTCCTTCTATGGGGTACCAAAAATATTCTAATTCTATGCGGTAGGTACTGAATCTATGTAAACACAGGGCTATATTACTAATCTGTGGGGCTATCTTACGGAAATAGCAGGGCTGTCGCGAACAATTTTTACATATTCTGTGGCAATGTTGATGTCATTTAATGAAAAATTATCGTAAATAATTGTAACTTTTTATTTTTCTCGAATACTATGAATTTGCGTAATTAGTGATTTTGCAGCTACTCTCGTGCAAAAATTGTGAACTTCGTATTCAGCAGGGATATTGGAAAGTTGAGCCGCGATTTTTGTTTGAGATAACTTTCGATCCAGTAGTTAACATTACCAAGAATAAAAGTTTTAAAAGTAGTAATTCATGACAAACAAAGTCAAATCCATGTGACATGACACAGTGAAAACACCCGAGGGAAACCAGGAAATGCAGGGCTTATCATGAGAATCAAAACCAGGGGCCTAATTCTGCTAATTTACCAATGCTTCAGTTGAGTGTCGATAGTGTGTCGATGGAATGATTTTAGTTAATTGGTAGTCTGCTAGCTTAATAAGACCACCGGTCTAACTAAAATCATTCCACCCACAGAGTACTTTATAATATAGGAAATAGAGACCTCTCTCTCGTTCAATTTAGGAAACAGGGCACACAGACGCCATCTATAGTATTACGAATGCACTACTAATGCCACGGCGCGGGGCAGCGCGAGTGCGCGCGGTATGAGGAACCGATGACGGCCACGCTGACAACCGCGCAGCCTGAAGGGTCCGCGGGGGCGGGAAGTGACGCGGCGGCTGCCGCTCTTTTCCCCATTTTGGCGCGCAATACTTCTCTACGACGATTTTCCGCGGCGGTCACGTAGTACGATCGGGCGCCGTTTGATCTATCTTTGTTTTTTATTATACTCTTTATTTATACAGTCCGCTCTTTTGCTATTGCTGTAAACGATAGGACCCCGACATGCATATACATTTGTTTAGGTATTATTAGGTATCTACTTAGGGTCCATCCAACAAAGATATAAAATACGTGATTCAACCGATTCCAATATATTCTTACATTCATTTTTTTATTGCTCATACATCTTATGAATAATTTGGAAGAATATAATGAAATAAAATTAATGGTTTCAAAGATTTATCTTAAATCACTTAATACATATTTTATTGCCTTTAATTTATTGCTGTCCTTATCCGTCTTCCCGCATAATATTTTATTTAAATTTTTGCCATAATGGTGAATAAAAAATGGGGATGACAAAGTAATCTTAAATCTATTAAGTTTTCTATATGGATTTGGCAATGCAGGAAGTCGAAACTAATATGTACAAATATTATTACTTTTATAAATTGTTTTAAATTATATAATGTTATATTTGTTTTTGATATGTCATCATAAATGTCTTGTAATTCAGATATGCATTTTATTAATGAGTAACTGGGACTGAGAAGCCAGTTCCGACCAGCATACTCCCGATATTTAATAAATTCAAGTTCACTTTTACAAATAAGTCTTCCTTACTTGAGATATCTGTTGCAAAATAGCATTAAGCGCCATCTATTGTTTTACGAAGGTAAAAAATATTAATATAACCCTACCAAATTGCAAAAGAATGATTGCCATACGATAATCGATGTTTAAATGAGCTACTTTATTTTGTCTATTTATAATTGTCCAGTTTCCTACTCATTTGTTCTAAGATTGTACACCCTGGGGCCTAATTCTGCTAATTTACCAATGCTTCAGTTGAGTGTCGATAGTGTGTCGGTGGAATCAGGGTGTACAATCTTCGAACAAATGAGTAGGAAACTATAAAAAAATAATAATAAAAATTTATTAAAACTTTTACAAAAACTTGGTACAAATGGCCGCAGTATTAATAAAACAAATATAATATGTAATTTTTACGCTAAGACTAATAAAAAAAAATACTAAAATATATCTATTATAAGTGCAAGAAGTACATAATTTCTGAATTAAAATTACATGTAGCGACCGGCCCGAACTAGGTTAATTCAAACCTGTGTTTCAGGCCATCACTTAACTACGCTATTTTTAGTGGAACAATACATTTATGCTAAACTAGTACAAAAAATATGTGTGAAAACTATGAGAACAAGCATTATGGTATTTAATATAATCAATAACTAGTATAAACAAAACATTTCTATAAAATAAATACTTAATAATTAAATTCATTTCAAAATTTCTAATAACTTTTCTGTGTCTGTGTAGTCGAGATTCACTAAATATTCAGATAATATTATCGCACATTTTTTATAACTTACACTATATATATTTAATATCTTATTTAGCCTATTATACAAAAAAGGCCCTAAAAAGAAATAAAATCTATTTGCAAAAGCATGTCTTGATTGAACCTTACTGTAAACCAAATCCTTCCTTCTGGACTGGATAACTGGACAATTATAAATAGACAAAATAAAGTAGCTCATTTAAACATCGATTATCGTATGGCAATCATTCTTTTGCAATTTGGTAGGGTTATATTAATATTTTTTACCTTCGTAAAACAATAGATGGCGCTTAATGCTATTTTGCAACAGATATCTCAGTTAAGTAAGGAAGACTTATTTGTAAAAGTGAACTTGAATTTATTAAATATCGGGAGTATGCTGGTCGGAACTGGCTTCTCAGTCCCAGTTACTCATTAATAAAATGCATATCTGAATTACAAGACATTTATGATGACATATCAAAAACAAATATAACATTATATAATTTAAAACAATTTATAAAAGTAATAATATTTGTACATATTAGTTTCGACTTCCTGCATTGCCAAATCCATATAGAAAACTTAATAGATTTAAGATTACTTTGTCATCCCCATTTTTTATTCACCATTATGGCAAAAATTTAAATAAAATATTATGCGGGAAGACGGATAAGGACAGCAATAAATTAAAGGCAATAAAATATGTATTAAGTGATTTAAGATAAATCTTTGAAACCATTAATTTTATTTCATTATATTCTTCCAAATTATTCATAAGATGTATGAGCAATAAAAAAATGAATGTAAGAATATATTGGAATCGGTTGAATCACGTATTTTATATCTTTGTTGGATGGACCCTAAGTAGATACCTAATAATACCTAAACAAATGTATATGCATGTCGGGGTCCTATCGTTTACAACAATAGCAAAAGAGCGGACTGTATAAATAAAGAGTATAATAAAAAACAAAGATTGATCAAACGGCGCCTGATCGTACTACGTGACCGCCGCGGAAAATCGTCGTAGAGAAGTATTGCGTGCCAAAATGGGGAAAATAGCGGCAGCCGCCGCGTCACTTCCCACCCCCGCGCACCCTTCAGGCTCGTACCGCGCGCCCTCGCGCTGCCCCGAGCCGTGCATTAGTAGTGCATTCGTAATACTATAGATGGCGTCTGTGTGCCCTGTTTCCTAAATTGAACGAGAGAGAGGTCTCTATTTCCTATATTATAAAGTACTCTGTGATCAAAACAAATTCTCAATGAAATTGCAATGCGAGCTGAGCGTGATTCTTTTTGTCGACAAGTTTGTCGAAATGTCGATATTTACGTCAAATTTGACATAAAGAAAAATAAAAGATCCTTGCTCGGACGCTGGCCTCTATGCACGGATATTTGTCGACAAACCTGTCGACTCGATAAAAGTAAAAATTTATGGAATTTTATCGTTTTATCAACATCTTATGTCAAATTTGACGAATAAAACTGACTAATGTGTCGATAAAAAACCGTGCTCGCACCGGTGGTTTGATAAAATTTTATGAATTTGTCACCAAAATTCAGCCGTAAATTTAGAGGATGGAGTATCATTGACAACACAAAAACAGATTTTTTTTAGTTTAGCTGCCAGTAATGAGCTCTTACTTAGAGTTATTTATTGGTGTACAATGATACAATAATAATTAATCACTTATTCTCACTTACTACGCTGTAGTGAAATATGGTTGAAACCAATAGCGACCATATTTTTTAGTCATTGATTGAAAAATAATTATATAATATAAATTATAACTTGCGCCATCTATGGTGCACATATAGAAATTTAACCATATAAGACGTCATTCGAACTATTTGTAGTTGCATGGTACAAAAAAAATTACACCCTGTTTCCTTAGAAGTATCCCTATCCCTTAGATTATATACCTATACTAGCGGTCCGTCCCGGCTTCGCACGCGACTATAATTTGAGATTTAAACTATCCTATCTCTCAAGTTGGATCGAACTGCACATGGTGTGCGAATTTTATTATAGTCGGTTAAGTGGTTTAGGAGTCCATTGAGGACAAACATTGTGACACGAGATTTATATATATTAAGATAGTATATAGTTTAAACCTGTTCCAAATGATGAAATGAAAATACTTCGCGATTTATGTGGTGTGTTTTTTTTGGATGGGGTTTAGGGCGTTGCTAGGGGACAACTGGGGACTAGCTGGATCATATCGGTTTCCTTATTATGGGACGAATATAAAGCTACTGGTTTGGCACAGGCTGGGTCGAGCAAGGGTCGGGGTGTCAAAATGGCGATCAACAATGGCGTTTTTTTTTTTGTACCGGTTCGATTGGGTATCGAGTCGTAAATGCTCTTGAAAATATGTATGTAATACAATGCATATGCAAAAGAATCATGACGATTCCCATGCATTATATATTTACAAAAAAAAACAGCATTTGACCATTTTAGTATTTAAAATATATTCAAAACTTTGCGATATAAAAATAATTTATTTTATGATTTTGATGATTCCTAACTTTCATTCAACTAATTTATGAACGCGACAACATTGACAGTTACTATGGGACGTTCAAAAGTTTACGAAGTTTATTCATTTTAAAACGGTTTACTTTGGAATTTATATTCGTCAGGGTTTTAAAAATATTTTAAACGCAGAAAGTTATTCTCAAATCAAATCAAATAGTTTATTTTGCGACATATGGGTATTATAGACATAGTTCTTAAGTATAGGTACAGAGTATCACCATATTCGACCGTCAAGCGGCATGCAAAATTAGTACAAACAATTTCAAAATATAATCATCAACTAAAAAAATATATAAAGAAATGTCAACTTAATAATAAATGTCAATCCATCATTATAATATCATGATTCAATTATAAAGTGATGTCATGGATCAGGAGTACAATATTCTATCACTTAAATATTCGTTAATCGAGTAATAACATTTTTTAATTAATATTGTTTTTATTTTATTTTTGAATACATTAATTAACATCTAAAATCTCAAGTATTGTTTTGGGCAAATGATTATAGATACGCAGGGCCATGCAAAATATACTTTTGTTTAACATTGCTGTTTTATTTCCAGGGTAGGCTATGTTGTAGTTACGTCTTCTGCTATTTAAGTTTTCGTATAGGTACATATTTTTCTTAACAATTATTACAACTTCTAGTATATACACGCACGGCAATGTTAAAATATTCAAATCTATAAAATACGGTCTACAGCTGTCAGTCTGCTTTAAAATACATATTGCCCGGAGGCATCTCTTTTGCGCCAAAAATGCGACTTCGTTGTTTGTAGAGTTGCCCCAGAACATAATACCATACTTTAAGAGTGGAGCAACATATCCATGGTAAGCTATTACAGAGTACAGAGGCTTTGCTCACCGTTTTTCTGAGCATATACAGCGCATACGAGTACGTGTTGATCCTTTTACACAACGATTTTATATGTAGTTTCCAGTTTAAATGCTCATCTATATTCAAACCTAAAAATTTAGTAATACTAACTTCTACTATTTTATCATTCGAATAATTTATGTCCATATCTGATAATTTATTAATTTTATTTCTGAATGTCATAAGATTCGTTTTACTAATTTTAATGTTAAGGTTATTTAATGTCAGCCAATTAATAATATTATGTAATGTCAAATTAATCTCACGTTCTAATTGGGATTTATCATGTCCAGTGAATATAATTGTACTGTCATCAGCAAATAATACGGAGTCGTGCTTCGTTATTTTAGGTAGGTCATTTATATAAATAATAAACAATAGTGGCCCCAGTACACTACCCTGAGGCACACCAAATCGCACTTTTACACATTCAGATGAGTAGTCAAGTACTTGTTTTTTTACCTGGTTTCTGTTATGTAGATATGATTTTATGAGATCGTATACATTTCCTCGCACTCCGTAGGCATAAAGCTTGTTTAATAATATTTTATGGTCCACATAATCGAACGCTTTAGTTAAGTCCATGTATAAGGCACAAGCCTGTCTACCCCTGTCTATATTTGTCATTACTATTTGAAGAAACCTATAAATAGCTAAGTCAATGGACTTATGTTTTCTAAAACCGACTTGTTCATTGCAAAACAAGTTATTGATTTCAAAATAATTATACACACAATCATGTATTACCTTCACAAATATTTTGGAAATAACTGGCACAAGAGCTATTTAACGATAGCAGCGCATGTTATACCGATCATCTTTTTTGAATAAAGGCTTAAATAAAGTCAACTTAAGTTTTTCAGGGAAGACACCATTTGTAATACACAGATTTATTATATGGCTAAGAATACCTATGTGAATGTGACAACTTAACCGACACTAATTTCCAATATTTTTTTTATATTCCATCATAACCTGTACTTTTAGTGTCTTTTAGATTTTGAATAATTTTATAGATATCTTCAGCTGTAGTCGGAGATTTATGGATCAAGGATCAAAAATACAACTATTCCAACTAATCTAAAATCTTACTCTTTTGTAACAATCTCCCCATGATTATTTCGTGTCTGTGTCAAAAAGTCCGATAAAAATGGCAGTGATCAAGGAAGCTCAAAAAGATCTAAAGATGATAAAAAAAAAAAATAGAGTCTTCAGGAATATTAGGAGTCGCCACCTAATATTGCATAAAAAATCTATTTAATTTTAAAGATAAGTTCTGCTTTGCTTATTCTCATCTTAATTTATTTGCAATTTTTTCAATATTAATCGCCTAACTTAACCAAAGTGGTCATTTCTGTATGTAATCTATAGCATTCACGTTCACTGTCAAAAATTGTTGATGGACATTGGACATGTTATTTTACTGTCATTCAGTGTGAAACATAAATAAAGCATATTAGTTTTTGTAAAAATCATGACTTAATACTCAGGCCTAAACTGCTAATATGATATAATAAATCTAATAAAATAACTGCCACTTATATATTTGTTTTAATTAATGACATTATGGATGGTTTAATTCACGCGGCATTGGAAGCTGAGGTATTTCATTGCTTTCTTCTATTTATTATCCGAGCTTTACCCAATTAACAGTTCATATTTATAGTTTTACCTTTTATTAATAATGTATATTTCAGGTAATACTTAACCGGGCGAAACATGTGAACTCCAACTTATCACAATTTAACAGTGGTGTCCCAGACCACAAAATGACTTGGACACATGATAAGATGCACCTTGCTGAATCTGTTGATGAATCTAGAATGAAATTTCAACGTAATTCGTCCGGCTCTGCATCCAAAGCAACAGAGAAGTTCGATTTGTTTAAAAAACTTCATGAACTTTATAATGAGCTAAGTAGAGATGAGACGTTACAGGTGAACTACGTAAGTACAGATCTAGTCGTAATACTTCTAGTTTAAGGTATTATATTCATTTTGTAAGGGTATTAATTATTATTCAAGTTGTATCAACAGTAATGCAATTCATACTTCTTGTCTAATAACATAGCCCTGAACTTTATTTTATTGACCAAATATCAATTGACATGAAACTGAAAGGTTTAAGACAATAATAATCAAGAACTGCTTGTAGAGTTGTATAATGGTGAGAAAGCTAGTAAGGTACTTACTGTAATATGTTTACCTAAATCAAAGCTAGTTGTGTGGCTCATTTTAGACCTAAATAAATATCTGAGGTTTTTCCAATTTACTGTCATATAATATATCTTCCTATCTTTTATTTAATATGTTCAATAATTTCAGAATAAACATTTAGGTAAAATGCTTCAATATAATTTTTATTTATTTATCATTGCAGCAAGGCCTGAAGACCACATCATATCTATTGGAAAAGTTATTAGCAATATATAATCTTAATACCTTAATAATAAATCTGTATCCAGGTAATAAGGGATATTCATTATCTTTAAAAGTAAATGGCAACTCGCAATGTTTACATCCACCTGATGGACATGTAAGTAAACCTATGAACTACCAACATTAATGTAATATATTAAGACATTTTAATATTAACTATATATTGGGTGATATGGTCGCTAAGTGACAAAACCCATCAAATAAATTAAAATAATAATAATATTAACTCAACAAACAACAAAAAAGAGCATAAAAAATGATGCAGTATAAAATCTATATTCTTTCAATCAATATAACATTTGATACAGACATTCAGTAAGAAACAATTATTGTTTATCAATACAAATAAATAAAATTGAAGTGTCAAAATAGTAGTTTTGTTTTTAAGCTCATTTAATTAAAGAAAAATATTGAAAAGCATTAATGTTTAGCAAACTCTAAAGAAATAGTATTAAATGGAAAAAGAATATGGTTGTGAGCAGGATTCGAACCTACGCCTCCAGGATAAATACTCCAAGGTCGAGATGGCTTAGAGGTTACAGCACCAGCACATTTAATATTATAACTTAAGCTCATTCAGTTATTTGCACTATACAAATGCTTAAAAGTCAGTTTTAAAAACTTTTGTCTGTGTTTTTGTTCCGGCTAATCTTTGTAACTGCTGGATCAATTCTGATAAGATTTTACTGGCAGGTAGCTGACTATATAACATGTAACTTAGGCTAATTTTAATATAATTATGTGCGGGTGAAACTGCGGGGCACGGCTAGTATGATTATATAATGTGAGTTACAATAGATATTATAATAGTTATGTTATTGTAGATATGTGGAATAATCAGTGACTAATTAGAAATTTTTTTTTTCTTGTAACTAACTAAGTCAACTATCAGTTTATTTTTACTGGGTTGCTTCTAATGAAAGTAAAGGAGTTATAAAACCCCAATATTCATAATTTTTTACTGATTAGGCATCAATCACCTGATAGTGCAGCAGATTTCTGCTACTGATAGGTACAATTTTTACTGTAAAAATAAGCTGTTGAAAATTGTTCATTGCTTATATTCCCAGTCATCAACAAATCAAGAGGAGACATTAATAGAGACCCCACGGTGGCCATATGAGGAAGAAGAATTATTGAGTTACATAGATAATGAGGAGTTGCCTGTAGTGCTGCTAGACCTGTTGGAAACAGAGCACTCATGTTTGTTTTACTCAGGGTGTATAATAGCACAAATTAGAGATTACAGACAGGCATATCCTAGTTTCCTCTGTGATACTCATCATGTACTCTTAAGGCCCACCAATCAGGTATGCATTTTATTATTGTAGTTTAGTAAAACTCCCCACTAAAGACTTTAGTAGATGTTTTACTAGTAGATGTAAGCTACTGTGATAATTATGAATTGTTTTAATCTCTTGCATGAAAAAAACGCTTTACAGAACCTTGTCAACTATAAATACAGTTCCTTTTTCATATACTTAAGCCATTATTTTAACTGACTACAAAGTTGAATATTCTTTGAGTAATAATTTATTTTTTAAAGCTGTTCATTCTGGATATTTTATTCTACAGTAATGGTCATTTTTATAAATTGAATTAAACATGTAACATTCCCCATGACCGATTCCTGTTGTTTATTTCCATGTCAAAACATCAGAAATATGATTTATTCCTTCTCTCATATATAATGATATTTTTTATACATGTCGAGGCCATGTTATGCCTATATTAATTACAATTTTTCAAGGAAACATTGAAAAAATAATAGACAAGGATAGGGCTTGAACTCGCGACCCTTAATATTCCGTGTCCTCACTCTACCACTGAGCTACCTTGTCGTGTTCGAATCTATTGAATTTTCAATGCTCCTTGTATTTGTCTTATGGAGACGCCTGGCGATATTTATTTAGCAATTATTTACATATCTACTAAACGACAAGGTAGCTCAGTTGGTAGAGTGTGAGACGAGTGAGGACACGGAATGTCAAGGTTCACAGGTTCAAACCCTATTCTTGCCTATTTTATTTCAATGATTCCTTGAAAAATAGTAATTATTCCTTCTCTCTCCTACCCTGTTGCAGTGCCCGACAGCGTCCACATATAATTATTGTTTCCTTAATGTTTATTTACACTTGTGGAGTGCAATAAAAATAAACGTATTGAGTATAGTTTTTCTTAAGTAGTCATGATCTAAATCTAGTTTTATCGATCATTACAACAAATTCTTAATCATCATTAATAAGGAGAAATACTTTATTTTTGGAATGATTCAGATGTGGAACAATATTACAAGTAGAATCAGTTCACCATGTGGCACTACTCAGTCATTTAAATAAATGTTTCCATTTGCTATCACAACAGGATCTGTAAATTCCTGAACCACCATTATATTAGCTGATTGGCATTTATGACCATGAAATTATTTCAATTAGGGTCTCTCAATGCACATTTACACATTTATTACAACAAATTACAACTTACAATCTTCTTTTTGCTTGCAAAGGCCAAACCCATGTCAAGAACAATGATGTATCTGTGTGTATCTGGCTCTTCAATTACTACGATATATATTTTTCCAACAGAGCATAATAACGGACGCGATGTGCATTGGCGGCCGCTGTGGCTGGGCGGGCGAGGAGCGAGGTGCGCTGGAGGCCGTGGAGGCAGCGCTGGTGCATGCGGCCGCGCCCCCCCTGTGCCTCGACCCGCGCCCCGCCGTCGGTCTTCTGGCTGCCAGGCTGCATGCTGCGCCTAGGCTGTTTAACACGCCAAGGATTAGGAGGCAGGCGAAGAGATTTTCACAGGTATTTTAGACTACGTGGTATATCAAACTTCAGTGAAGGTCAAGCAGCCCCGGATCAATGATTTTTTCGAACCAGGGCAAAAACTAGATTGTGGAGCCCCCTCTCTCCAGCATTTGAGATAAATTATATAAAAGAGTCTCGCAAATATATAATGGTTGGAATTTTTCGTGAACAGGACAATAGGAACCACTTCATCAATTTGCAGTCTTTATTATCTATTCCAGCTTCATCATTGATTTTGCCAACAATCTGCTGCAGCTGCTCGGAGCGCATTTTAGAATGAGCCCTTAGGATGTGTTCCAAAACTAACTGGGCGTTAAAATGAAAGGAATTTTATAGAACAACGTGCACTGCATAATAGGCGCTTTTTATTTTCAATCATATTATATTATGATTTCGGCGCCCCCTGAAACTGGCGCCCGGGGCTGAGGTCAAGATATAGTTTGAGCATCAACTCACTGCCAGTCGTCGGGTTGCTGGCTGTCGCCATGACTGTTCAGTGCGCCCAGGATTAGGAGAAAGAAAGAAAATAAGTTTTGTTTTTTGATTTGGAATGATGAAGAGGATCTCCTTTATCACCAAACTTAGCTTAAGTCATAAATGGAATATTTGAGTTTTACTTTACTTACGATAAACAGTAAATAAATTCAAGATAAATCTTTGAAAAGCATTAACGCATGCTTAGCGAACTCTAAAGTTACAATATTAAATGGAAAAAGAATACGGTCGCGAACAGGATTCGAACCTGCGCCTCCCGGATGAATACTCCAGGCGCTCTGACCACTAAGCCATCTCGACCTCTGCTCACCACCGCGAATTCTTCTTCCATATTTTAACACGTCTTATGGCGACGTCATTGCTATCAATTCAGTCCCTTTACAACACACAGTAAATAAATTGTTTTCTTATTTTAGGTGGCAGTAAATCGGAAGAGAAAATTGGATCAGTTCACACATTATCATGGTTTAGAGATATTAGACTTAATACATCGTCAGAGAGCGAAGAATAGTAGACAATCAGTCCCACTCACACGACTTACATCTAAGTATCCGAAAAAACCACCAGAGGTAAACTTTATACCATCTTAAAATAAATACTAATAATAAACTTTACACATTCTCAAGTCAATGTAACTTCTTCTGAATATATGATAATAGAATTTGTGTTCATCTACAATTACTATTTCCATCTGTGCTCATTATTGACACGAATTAGTCCAAATCACAATTCAAGCTCACAGCTCATATTATATATAATTTAATACCACTTCACTAGGTGTTCAAACCCATCGAGCCACCAAAAATGGATCCCCTATCACTAGCCGTGCCGTCCGAACCGGGCGGTCCGCTTCGCCTGGCGCGCGCTTATGAGCGGCCGCGACCAACGCCGGACTGCCAACCGCAGCTAGTCGAGGAATACATCCTGGAGACTGAGAAGACTTCGCCTCATGCTGGCGCCGGTTTCTTCCATATTAAATTATCGATATTACAAAGGCCGTCCGACCAGGAGTTCCTTGGGGAACTGTACGTGGATAGAGACCATGTCGAGGGCGAGAGAAATGGTGCTGCGTGTCGGTTTACGTTAGGTAAGTTATTTTTGAACTTCAAATGATTTTTTTATGTATTTGTTATGTTAATAATCTTGTCGTGCCACTTAACACATATTTAGTATTTTTTAATAGGCTAACATTGTATATTTTATTGTCTTTGTCCATAAATATAGAGTAATTAATTCAATAAGTTGCGATAATCATAAATAAATAATAAGTTAAGTAAACAATTAATTACTTTTATAGGGTCAAGACTTCAAGCAAATAAATACATACAGCAGTTCACGGAGATATTCACAGAGGAAGGTCGCAAGTCAGTTAGGATAAGACATATTGTGCCTGGACAATTACCGAGGGTATCCTTCACTGGTGGAATGAGAGAATTGGTGAGGATATGTTTTTAAGTTTTGCATTTATAATAATGTCATTGGTGTATTAATTGGGCCCATAGCCTATTCCCCGAAGGTATAGAGACGTATTTTTATACATGCAGTTATTAAGTCCCATGTAATAGTTGGTGAGCCTATAAACCATCAACCAGGCATAATACGAAGCTCCAGGCTGCTACTGAGAACTTAAAAGAAAAACCCAACCCGAGGACCGAATCAAACCGAGGACCACTCAATCTCAATAGCAGCGTTTATGGCTACTATATCAATCAGGCAGTCGGTTGTTGGGACAGGGGATCCGTCTTGGCTTCAAGCTTAGTTGGTTACGTGGCTGCAATGGCATTTAACAATGTCAAGATTATTGTGATACTTTTAAGGTTTTTTAACTTTAAACAATATCCTTTTTGCAACTACTAAAATGAAAGAAAAGATTTTCAATCTTGTCTGGGCAAACATCAATAGACTCGGTCAGAAATCGTCCACATTACGAAAGTTAATGTTTTGCTACATTTTATTCATCCATATTGTTTGGTATATCCAACTAATATTATAAATGCGATAGTTTGTGAGGCTGGATGGATGTTTGCTGGTCTTTGATTGATGAAAGTTTGACACAGATAATTTATAAGCTGGATACTTTTTATCTCGGTTGCACCCAATTTTGAACTCGAAGACGATTTCATGGGCAGAAGCTTGACCCCGATTTAAGTATCAAATGAAAGTAATAAACATTATACAGATAAATCTTTTAAAAGCATGCGGAGCGAACTTTAAAGTTACTCATATCGTATTTTTCTTACCACAAAAATGTATAACTTTAATAAACAATTATAAATAGAGATTAATGGTTGTTTCAACAGGGTCAGCAACTCTTAATGCAGCAACGTTCTGCCGCAGCCAACGTCGCAACCGTACAAACCCACACCACCACAGTGCCTGTTGTGTAAGATATTTTTTAACCACGTTATAATGATAACTAAATTAATTAATGTTCACCGGTTACTACTCACGTGCATTTTTCGGGATTGCCCGACTAGTTTCGAACTCGAACGGAGCCCTTAATCATGAGCTGAGCCCGCGGCGATGTCGCGAGTCAAACACTCAGCTCATGGCTCAGCTTATGATTAAGGGCTTCGTTCGAGTATATTAATAAGCCATATACATTTATTTTTCGGCAACTTGGTTGCATATAAAAAATGCATATGAAAAATTATCTAAACGATGGTGAAAACCGCATCAAAATTCGTTGCGTTTATACTATGCAGAGATTTGTTAGGAGGAACGTGGGAGGTAGGCTTTCTAATTCTCATAATATTATTTACAGAACTACAACAATACAAGCAACAACCAATACTCATATAAATGCTCGTCAGCTACCAATACTTGTAAGTATAACAAAGATAATGTATGGTGACTTTTGACAAGATTCATTTTGTGGACCTAAAATTTATCTTAATTAACAAACTGTCAAATCAAATATAAAATGTATAACAACGTTAATTATGTGAATGTAGGTCCCAAGTTGTAGTAAGGTTACTCGGACCGAAACGAAACGAACGAAACGACAGGTTGCCCTTCGTGCAATTCTCACAAGGGGCCGTCTATTAATCACGTGAGGCTCGAAAGAGGGGGGGTTGGCAAAAATCACGAAATATCACAAGGGACAGGGGGGTGCAGTAAGATATAACGTGTATTTATTTTCTGTATTTAAAGGTAATATTCTAAATAATTTAAGTTTCTTTGTATTTACTAAAAATACACGTGATTTTTTCGTGGGGTGGGGGTTAGTCTTAAACCTCACCACATATCACCAAGGGCGACAGTGGGTTTAAAATTGCTAAAAAAACATCACGTGATTAATGTATGGCCTCCAATGAGCGGTTGAATACATTTAGTTAAGATTATATGACTATGTATAAGATATATGTATCTTCTGAAAGCATGCATAGCAAACTCTAAATTTTAAATTTATTTATCTTTTCACAAGAAATTATAACTAACTGTGTACAACATTTTCACTACATTATATTCAGTCATTCCGTTTTCTAATCTAAATAATATATAATTGGTAAGTACATAAGATTGCGATCGGAAGTGCATATCATAATAATATATATGTTTGTAGCAGACCCAGTTACAGCAAGTGGGTAACGTAACAGCCGTAGGGAACGTGGTCGGCAATGTAAGCAACGTAGTGGGCAATGTGGGCACAGTTGTGGGCAACGTAGTAGGCAATGTGACCGCCACCGACACCGCAATGAAGCAACAACCTTCCCCTACGACACCACGGCTTTCGCCACAGGTGCGTATTTGTGGAGGGAATGTGGTCGGAAGCGTGGGCAACATAGTGAGCAACGTGGGCACTGTCGTGGGCAACGTTGTGGGCAATGTCATCACTGCTAATGACACCGCGATAAAGGAGCAACCTGCGCTTACAACACCGCTGCTGTCACCCCAGGTGCGTATACACATAAGTTGAAGTATATCCACTATGGATACATACTTGCATGAACTAACTTGGCAATATTCCCTAGAGATCAGTTTCGTTAGGCCCAAAGTTAGCAATTGTTGTGGCCAGGACTTCTGTGTGTCATAAGAATATTTAGTTAAAATTAAAGAAAAAAAATTGTGTGAGACACAAATTAATTACACACATTCAAATTAATTAGGTAAAATAGTTTCGAATTTAAGCGAAATTCATAATCATGAGCTGAGCCCGCGGCGATTTCGCGGGCTGCAGCAAGTAAACCGTAGACAAGTCCCGTGTTTTAAGAGAGAAGACCAATTTACAGTAACTTCTTTAAAAGTAATTAATGAACATAAAATGAGGCTCATTTCAATCACTATATTAAAGTTAATTAATGAAGTTCAGTCGATTGAATATAATTGTATAAAGACTTCTATAACAGGCCGTGTGAATTTTGCTTTTTTATCGCATTGCGTGTGAATAGAGTTATCAAATACCGATTCGCTTTAGAGTGCTGTAGTTACATGATTGGCATGTAACGGATTTAACATTGTTCTGCAGGCTTCCACGAATCAGTTGTTAGCGCAACAGCTTACGAACCCACCGCAGCCCCTCAACCCTCAGAAGATGCAGTCAGCTATTATTCATATACAGCATCCACTCATGTCCACTGCTGGAACATCACAAGTATGAGATTTATGTTTATCATTACACAATACATAAAACATTTAATAAGGTTAAGATACGAAATTTTTGCAAGACCGCATGTTATATTTTACGTATTATTTTTGTAATCACTGTCTCTAATGTGAAGTGAAAGTTACAAATCTTTAATAATGCCTGAAATCCCTTGATTGCAACCTAGTCCTTAACAAAAATCCTAGCTAAGCATCTCAGATTTATATGTAATTTCCATTGTCAGGTACAAAATATACAATACACGAACACGACGACTACGCAGCAGAAGGCGACCATCACTAAACCGAGAACAACGAATCCTGCCATCAGCGCGCTTGTTACTAGTCTTATGAACTCAGCACAACAGTTCCAACAAGGTATGTTTGTAACAATCAATTATTGTGACCCATAACTAAAGGAAGAAGTTATTTTCTAACCATAATCAGAAACGATGTCAGAAAGAATAAATCTTAAATGCGGTGTATAAATCGAAAAGCGAGTTCTAGTAATTTCGAATGTTTCCCAATAGCGGCCAGCCAGAACGCGGCAAAATCAGCAGTTAGTACTGCCAGCAGCAACGCAACCATCCTCAACCTACTGAACAGCGCGCCAGCCGCCATGACACATGCCACCTCCAGCGCCGACAACACCATCGACGCGCACAAGCTGCTGGGCAGAGTGTCTATAGCCGGCGCGAGGATCATCACTGCCACCACCGCCTCGCACACATTACCTACGTATACACAACAGGTAACATCCTCAACCTACTGAACAGCGCGCCAGCCGCCATGACACATGCCACCTCCAGCGCCGACAACACCATCGACGCGCACAAGCTGCTGGGCAGAGTGTCTATAGCCGGCGCGAGGATCATCACTGCCACCACCGCCTCGCACACATTACCTACGTATACACAACAGGTAACATCCTCAACCTACTGAACAGCGCGCCAGCCGCCATGACACATGCCACCTCCAGCGCCGACAACACCATCGACGCGCACAAGCTGCTGGGCAGAGTGTCTATAGCCGGCGCGAGGATCATCACTGCCACCACCGCCTCGCACACATTACCTACGTATACACAACAGGTAACATCCTCAACCTACTGAACAGCGCGCCAGCCGCCATGACACATGCCACCTCCAGCGCCGACAACACCATCGACGCGCACAAGCTGCTGGGCAGAGTGTCTATAGCCGGCGCGAGGATCATCACTGCCACCACCGCCTCGCACACATTACCTACGTATACACAACAGGTAACATCCTCAACCTACTGAACAGCGCGCCAGCCGCCATGACACATGCCACCTCCAGCGCCGACAACACCATCGACGCGCACAAGCTGCTGGGCAGAGTGTCTATAGCCGGCGCGAGGATCATCACTGCCACCACCGCCTCGCACACATTACCTACGTATACACAACAGGTAACATCCTCAACCTACTGAACAGCGCGCCAGCCGCCATGACACATGCCACCTCCAGCGCCGACAACACCATCGACGCGCACAAGCTGCTGGGCAGAGTGTCTATAGCCGGCGCGAGGATCATCACTGCCACCACCGCCTCGCACACATTACCTACGTATACACAACAGGTAACATCCTCAACCTACTGAACAGCGCGCCAGCCGCCATGACACATGCCACCTCCAGCGCCGACAACACCATCGACGCGCACAAGCTGCTGGGCAGAGTGTCTATAGCCGGCGCGAGGATCATCACTGCCACCACCGCCTCGCACACATTACCTACGTATACACAACAGGTAACATCCTCAACCTACTGAACAGCGCGCCAGCCGCCATGACACATGCCACCTCCAGCGCCGACAACACCATCGACGCGCACAAGCTGCTGGGCAGAGTGTCTATAGCCGGCGCGAGGATCATCACTGCCACCACCGCCTCGCACACATTACCTACGTATACACAACAGGTAACATCCTCAACCTACTGAACAGCGCGCCAGCCGCCATGACACATGCCACCTCCAGCGCCGACAACACCATCGACGCGCACAAGCTGCTGGGCAGAGTGTCTATAGCCGGCGCGAGGATCATCACTGCCACCACCGCCTCGCACACATTACCTACGTATACACAACAGGTAACATCCTCAACCTACTGAACAGCGCGCCAGCCGCCATGACACATGCCACCTCCAGCGCCGACAACACCATCGACGCGCACAAGCTGCTGGGCAGAGTGTCTATAGCCGGCGCGAGGATCATCACTGCCACCACCGCCTCGCACACATTACCTACGTATACACAACAGGTAACATCCTCAACCTACTGAACAGCGCGCCAGCCGCCATGACACATGCCACCTCCAGCGCCGACAACACCATCGACGCGCACAAGCTGCTGGGCAGAGTGTCTATAGCCGGCGCGAGGATCATCACTGCCACCACCGCCTCGCACACATTACCTACGTATACACAACAGGTAACATCGTCAACCTACTGAACAGCACGCCAGCTGCCATGACACAAACAAAAAAATAACCGGCGCAAGGATCTCCTTTTTAATTCCCTTTAAAAATATTGCCTCTATTCGGTTTAAGCTTGTCGGTGCGATAACCTCATATGTGACTGTGTATATCTGACCTCGTATCTGACTCTCGTGCGGGAATCAGCCTTGTGTCCCGTAATGCAGAAACCTGTTGAAACGTTCATATCCCGCCAAAACTGCAGGGCAAATATTATTCAGTATATATTAAAATCGTCACAAATGTTAGCCATTGTCATGTGTGCCGTCACACATGACAATTTTGATTGACTGTACTGTTTTCATTTTACAAAAATACTGGTAGATATACCTATTACTGGTAGGTACACAAGAGAGTAGTTCAAGCCGAGTACGCCTAGTTTCAGAGCAAGTGGACAATTCTCTAGTATTATAACATCATTGGGAACTCTTGCAAAAGCTTACCTATTCAATTATATCTTTCTGCATAGGGTGTTGGTGTTCAAGTAATGAGCGGATATACGCGTGAAAATGACGCAACCAATGTATCAAGTAGTGAAAGCGCCTTATTAGAGCGGCTGATGGGACCGGATACGGCCGCCACACCCGCCTCGCAGCCACAACCCGTGTGCCATTTGCAGGTATGGGAATAATTATTTAGCTCTCTCTTTCCTCTGTCGCGTGATTAGAAGCTTCTTCTTCTTCTTCTACCAAGTGTCAAGAGTTGCTCAAACCACTCGCAGGCCTCTGACTTGTTAAAAGCTAAATTAATATTTTTGTGGGTCAAGCTGGTGGTCTCTGTTTTTCTAATCTTAATTATACATCCATAACAAGCAATTTCTAGTTTTCCAAAGCGCGCTGATGTGAGGAATTAGAAAAGACAAAATATGAACCTCGCATCGTTGTTTTATCACATATTTTGACTATTGGTGATTAATAGCATAATGCGTTTTGACCATAGCCGATGTATTTATTTAAAATGAATGTTTACAATGCGGAATTGGAAGCGATTAGCGAGCGAGCTACTAGCTGATTGTAAGGTGACAATGATAATGATTTTGACGACAATGTCGATGATGGCAAAAGTAACTATGCTTACGTACGTTACGTTATCATTTAGCGACAATGAAGATGATGATGACGATTACGATGATAATGATGACTATGACGGTAATGATCATGAGGACGACTAAAATGAGAATTAAGTACTGTAGGGGACTGTAGCGAGGAGTCTTGAATAAGTCGTCTAGACTGGTTCAAAATACTTATATTGTCTAATGCAGAACAAAGGATTATAAAAAGGTTAGGTGGCTCTGCCCCGCGGTCTGCCGGCGCGGGTGTCTCGTTCCCCGCGTCCCGCAGAGCCGTCCCCGCCACCGATGTGCGAGAATGTTCCGAACAATTCCATAATTAGTCACCACATTAGCAAAAAATGTTGGCGAAATTTTCGATAGATTCTTGTTTGTAGGACTTGTCCCTGAATAATATATGGAAATTCGATATGTGGTAATATGAGTTATGGCAACGGGAATAGACAGGTTTTTTTTTAGCCTAAGAAATTTAAGATCTTCTACAGTACACATCTCTTCCTCCACAGGGATTAAGTTTAGCATCACTCCAAGGTCTCCAAGGCATCCAGGGTTTGCAAAACGTACAAGTGCAGATCCCGGGCCTGTCAGCGCCGATATCATTGTCCCTAAATGTGTCAGGAGCGCCTAGCGGGCTGCTAGTGTCGGTGCCTCCTACCACCTCTGTCGTGCTTACGAATCAACCGTCGGTTCTGTCTTTACCTATAGGTAAGTGGGTTTCAGTTTTTCCATTGTTTTTATCCCAAATGATATCTATGATAGGATGCATGTTTATACTATTTTATTTTTAAAGTACTCTGTTGGGTATGGAGTTTTTCGCCGGGATATCTCCAAATAATGTTTGTGAAATAAAAAACTTTAAACTTTCTGAAATTAAATAAGATTTTAGGCCTTTTGAGATAATGAAAGTGGGTGGTGTTTATATTGTTTAAACTATAGTCAATGAAAGAATGTTTTAATCATTCAAAAAGTAAGTCGATTAAATAAAAAAATCTATAATAATTGGTCCCATCCCTATAATTCTTGCAACAAGACGTAAACTTGTAAAGACGTCATAGATAATTAGGTTAATTTTTGGAACTATTTATTAGTATGTTTTTTTTTTTACTTTTATAGCTGATTTTATATATTATGCTGATTTACATGTGGTACACTGTACTTAGAAAATGTTAACACGCTAGTTACGAATAATTTTTCATGTGTTATTTTCAGTCGTATATTTTTGTCAAAATCCAAAAGTTCTAGGAGATCTGCCTCGTGTCAATATTTTGTACAGTTTTTATTTTTCATATACTTAACAGTTCGCCTTAAATAAGTGTGCCTCTCTGAAGTTAGCCTCTCCGCCAGTCGCGCATCCGCACTACTGTTTTGGTCGTAATATCGACTACGAGCAGGTTTTCGTAGACGACTTCAGACACTCATTTAATTCCTACTGTACGAGCTAAATAAAGTCCAAGCCTATTCTAAAATGATGAATGTTTGTCCAGCTCAACTAATGCCAGGCGGCGTGAAGGGCGGGGTGCGTGGTGGTAGCGTGCAGGTGGTGCGCAGCGCCCGGCCCGCGCGCCCCGCACCGCGCCCCGCGCGCCCCCCGCAGCCCGCCACCGCGCCGCCCGCCATGCCCGCGCCGCAGACCGGTTAGTAACTCACTACTACTATACTAATAGAAATGTATAAATGTTACTCTAATGGTGTACATCAGGCATTACGACAGTATTAAAGAATCAAAGAATATATATGGTAAAATATATGTACACAGGATTGTAAAAAATGACAAGATAAGATTTTTAATAAATTAAAAGTATAAATCACTGTAATCGGCGTCACGCCTTCAATCACCGCCGTGTTTTTGCTTGAAGTTTTATTTATGTATTAACGCAAATTATTGCATTTTATTCTATCTAATTTTAATTAAGCGCGAAAACGGCGGTGGTGATTGATATTTACTTGGGCGTGACGTCATTCGCTGTAATTGGCGTTTCAGTTAACATGGCCGATTCCAATATTTAATACTTTTATTTTATTGAAAATCATATTAATCTTAATGTTTTTAATAAAAATAGGTCATTTCCTTTGCATATATTTTTCTCTAAAACAATTTATTCTTTGATTCTATAATACCGTCATCATGCCTATTCTGCAGATTCTGCCGAGAACCAACCAACTTGGTATCCCTTAACCCTAAGAAAATTTATCTCTAGTATTTTGTGCTTATTTATATTGGAACCTAATTTAATAAGCCAGAACTTTTAATTTTTCCTTGTTAACAATTACTACTTCCTTTTTGGTATGGATTCAAACAAGTTCGCAGTGGTCCAGGTCCGAGGTGCGCTGTAATTCGGCCCAAACGGAATGCAGTGGAAACGCTGCTGCGTACACTACATTGATGCACGCATGCGCAGATGCTTACACTAACGGATGCGCATACGCTTGCCCTGACCCACGCGCAGGCGTTTGCACTGACGCATGCACAGACGTTTGCACTAATGGTTGCGCAGACACTAGCACTAACGCATGCGCAGACGCTTGCACTAACGCATGCGCAGATGCTTGCACTAACGTATGCACAGACATATGCACTAACGCATGCACAGTCGCTTGCACTAATGCATTCGCAGACGCAAGCAGTACAAAGCATGAGATCTGTATACCTCGAAGGGATAGGAAAAAGTCAGAAAAACTCATTAACACTGCCGGACTACGAGACCAATGTGCCTTACATCGGTCTTATCCCTGCCTTATATTAGTTAGATATCAATAGAGTTATATCAAGCTCTCTAGCCACCATATGCTTTAGCGAGTGCCGAACTTGCCTTGGCTTAAAACAGTCTTTCCGCGCGCGTCTTTCTGTAGTATTTGTTTAAGCTGACTAACCTAGCCAGAACAATGCAACGGAGTCCGCTGACTGATATCAATAGCAAACAGGGTAGTGATCTGGTAACCCTTATGATTTTATACTATGTCCAAAAAGATTTATTTCTTATCCATGTATGCGCATGTTTTGCAGGTACTACTCAATTCATAAGCCAGGCGCAAGCGCAGGCGCTGAGCGCGCAGCAAGTGCGGCGGAAATCAAACGCGGACAGTTCGTAGTGACGTCATGCGCACCGCGTCCTAGTGAAATATACTGTAAATATTAACCCTAGTTAAATTATTGTAACTTTAGTGACATAGTGACCAGTGCCGTGCGCAGTATACACGCTGTGATTCCCCATACGTACCCGGCGGCCATGTTCAAACACCGATATTCGAGAAATAGACTTAGATATGTGCGTGTAATAGCGGCATTTCAATATTATGGTTGTTTTATTGGAATGTCATGCAGTTATTTTGACTTCTGTTAAGAATAACAATGTTTAAGGTACGGTCTGTCAATACCGTAAAAGTTTTCTAATACATAACTAGTTTCAATATAAAATCTTTTTTAGTATCTTCAATGTTGCTATATCCAATACAATAATGTCTGAAACAACGACTGAATTTTTATAACGTAGCATTGTTATTCCATGCAATAATGCTTATAGATAACTATAAATTTATGAGTTTTCATCACACTACATGTAAATGATCTACAATATTGCAATTATTTGTTTTTAATCATGTATTTGACACATTTTATTTTATTGGAATTATTTATCATATACTATTTTCAATCATGTATTTTTATTTTTGAGTGTCACAAATTATAATATTATGTATGAAATATAGTTTTTAATGCAACATTGAAAGTGATTGGATCATGACATGAATTGTGAGTAAAGTTTGAAGTTTTACTGCATAGTATAATAAGAATGTTGATAAATCCGGATATTATTAACTTAGTAAAGATTTTATAATTTGATGTAGTAACATCTGTATATAAAAGTTGTTATAGAGTTTGTTAATTAAACAAATTTAGAGCAGCACAAAGCATGATGAAATATACAGTAAAATTGAGTAAAGTATGATTAGGTGTCGTAATCCTTGACTAACATCCACACTGTAGAAAATTTGCGTAAATCAGTATTAATAAGAATTAAATCACTGTTCGCATGACACCCCAGTACTGACGTTTATGAAACTATTGAAGTACAACACTTTGCAGTGATTCATGAATCTGTGTTAGATAAGTTGTAAATATGTATTATATAGTTTCGAGTAAGCATCACAGCTACGGTAGTTGGTTTGTAAGAATGTTGATTTTATGTTTTCAGTATGTTGGAGTAATATTAAACAAGTGATTAGTAATGGATTTGTTTGGTATGAGTTGGCAATAATATCGGGTTTCGTAGATATCATATTATTGAGACTTGCTGAAAAATTATTTATTTTTTAATCAAAGTTGAGTATTTACTTATAGTTTGACTGTGGAATGAAAGAAAAAGAAAATGTGTTGTTTATTTTCATATAAAAATGCATAATATATAACAAAAAAAAGCTCATCAATCAAGAATCTACGAGAGCCTATTGCAAGATAAATCTGAATGAAGATCTAAATACGTAATATTTTGTAGGTTATTTTATTACAAAGCCAGATCTTAAGCTTAAGAAGCATAACTTATTTAATATTTATAAATGTAACTGAAATCTACGGAACCTTTTAATGTTGCAATTTACGAATAAAATATAACAATGCAATGAAGATATATTGAAACTGATAGTTTTTGGTATGTTGCCCATTTAGAGATTATCAGTATATATTTAATCTTCTTCCAAGCGTTCTTAACGCGAGGAATTAAGGAGTTAATTGATATGATTACTAACAGTTACTGTAACGGCAGTTCCTGTTTTCTGAGATTAACGAGAGTAATTCATTAACATATGTTAGTAACTGCCCATTACACTTTGCCGTCGCTGAAAAGGTTACCCTGCATATATGTAATTTGGTCAGTATGTACATACATATGATAGAGTTTATAATAAAGAATTCCCTAGACACCGGTAGCATCAATTATGTGCCTAATGCCTGTAGACTGCTATTTTTATATATTTAAATGTATATTCTATTTTTATCCGATATGTATTTAAAAATATAATGAGTTTATGATACAGAGTTATATAATCCTAAATATCAATGTCGTCAAGAGGTACCTAATTACATAATGTTGAGGTTCTGATATCCGGCGATGTAATGAGCAGTTATCAGGATTTGTCTGTTTTCACCACTCTTCAAATATAAGAGGAACGAACAAAGCTATGTTCCTAATTAATTACATCCCCATAGTTATTCTTTACTAAGTTACGATTAAAGTTATTGTTACGACATTTGCACACGCACAATCATATGTTTATGTACTATTTTAAATATAATGTTACCTGCCGAAATATTGCAATAGGCGTACCATTTCATATATTTTATTGTGTACAGTTTTTATGTACTCGTACGTAGCGGTGTCGCTGTATTTACTATTTATTTTAGTTAAAGAGATGTGTTCATACCGGCATTCTGTGACATGCCCAGATAAGAAAAAGATTTTGTTTTGTAGATATTTGTATTGCCTAGGTGTATGATAGATTGCGTGGACATATTTTGCTATTAACACAAATATTGCATAAGTCGAGGTGTAGATGAATAACTGTGCGTTTTGTTGATCTCATTTGTTTACGGACATGTAGCTCAATATGTAGACGATTGTAACATAAAGTTTATTAGAACATGCGAATGTACCTATACTTTAAGAAATAATAAAATAATTATTGTATATATTTTCGAATGGAGATTTTTATATATAAAACAATATTATTCAGTTCGAGGTTGTATGAAGTTTTCAGTGTCAACTAGGTCGATTTAAACTGCATTGTAAATATTATTTTATTTTAGATGACATGTGATAATGCATTCAGACGTTTATAACATAAATGGTGTACAATAAAAATTTTATGATTGCGTTGACATGGATTTTGTGTATAAAATTGATATTGTAAAAATTAACTTGAATACGTTGTTCAAAGATTGACGGTTCGAACATAAATAAATAACTTTTACACAAATTCACTTTTATTACAATTATGTGATATGCTGTCGTGCCTAAATCTCTGCATTCAAATATTCATTTTTATTTTTATGATCGATTAATAACCTCTTATAAATTATGGACTCGTTCCAACTCGATCTTTTTATATGATATTTGTGTCTACAGGTGTTCAGACGATAGTTATTTCTTGATTAATGATTAGATCGTTAATGCGAAGATTTTCTTGAACCATTTTCAAGATTTTATTTGTTAATTAAACTTCAGACCAGACGAGTTTCGTCGTATATTTTCTGCAAGATATATGTTATTCCCACAGACTAAATTGTGGTAAAACTAGTAAGTATGTATTTATATAGTAGGTATGTATTAGAAAGTAGAGAATTTCTGCTTTTAGGATAACACTTTGAAGGATAACTTATTAAAACACCTGCTCTTTTCACTTAAATAAATTGGGGATAATAAACGAAACTACAGTTTGGTTTGGTTAAAAAAGTATGCCTTTTTATTCTTTCAAATAGTCTTCATCTAAATTTATAAGAACATTGGACACAATGAAGCTTTTTTACCGATAAATAAGTATAAATAATTTCATATTCACATAAATCTTATTTATACATACATTACATTTATTTTTAATATCAGTCCTCTCAAAAGGTCCATTCTCTCCCTGCAAATTAAATTTTATTATTTACATAGCGATAGGGATTCGCATCTACCGTACATACATACATCAACAATTAACAATTAATAGAGACTATTTACAAAATATATTTCCACAAACACTCACACGATCATACTTCACCGTTTGCACACACCTATTTCACATTCACACCATTTGGCATATGGATGGCGGCACGTCACTAGCAGAGTTCGTCCCAGGCGAGCCACCAGGCCCCTCGACAGTCCTCGCGCTTCCGCCGCCGGCGCTCAGCGCGGTCGGAGCGCTTCTTCACAAAGCGAATGTTGTATGGATCTTCGGCTAACTCAGGGTATCGTGCCACATCGTGCACGTACTCTCCTTCGTAGCCTGCTGCTGATCCAGCTTTCTGGATTTCGTCCAATTCGGCTGCGGACCAGTCGAATGAGCCGCCGAGTCCACTGCGCAGCGCCTCGCGCTCGCGATGCCATGCTTTCCGGACAGCGGCAGCATGTGCGTGGTGCAACAATCGTTGTCGCTCGCGCTCCGCACTAGTACCGTACCGTAGGTTCACTATGCTTGTTTTTCCGTGTATTTTTACGTCTGCATAGGAACGTCCACCCTCGGCAACTTCATGGAACGTTACATTCAATTTACCTTGCATCCGTTTCAACTGTTGTTTATCATCTGCGGCGCGCCACGTATCCTCTTTTACGAAGTAGAAGACGTCTTGTTGATCACCATGAACGACAAATGAGAATGGTAGAAGGTGGGATCTATTAAAGACAGAGGTGTAGACGTCGCGGTAGATGGCATTAGCGGACGGCACGGTTGTGACGACAGCGCGACCTCGAGAGTTACGGGACACAAGGATGCCGCGCCCGAATGGTGGCTCAGAATCGGAGCCGATGCGTTTCGGTGCCAGGTTCAAGGCGTCAGTCTTAAGAGCCGACATAGCCGGTATCGACAAGCTTCTGAAGTCAGCTATTCTCTTGTTTGACATGTGTGACAAGAATCCAGATTCAATAGTGACCGTCGGAAGTAGAGACATGGCAGAAGGAAGGCCAGGGCTTGTATCAGCCGGCGCGGTGCCCCACACTGGCCGACCTCGAGGAATACTCGGCAGTACTGAACCACCGGGTAGTTCATCAGGGTAGAGCTGGGGTGCAAGGCTCTTTGTGTCGTAGCCAAGCAACTTCAGCCATGATAAGTGATCTAGAATAACAAAAATATAATTATCAAGCGGCGTAATTAAAGCAAATGATTTAAATGGGTAGAGGTTCAAAGTTTTTTTTTTGTAACTTTACCTGTTGGTTTCTTGTTCTGTGGCCTCACATTGATAGGATCATTGCCGTTGAATCGGTATAGATGTAATTGAGTTGGATTGTGAATTCTCTCGATGAGATTCTCCCACAATGGAGACATCCATTGTCCAATCAAAGGGTCGTAAACCTTTCCATTTGCCATATGGACTAATGACGTTACTTGGTCCAATAGTCCTCCGCAGAAGTCCACCGGAAGGTACAAGTATGGATTAGAATCGTATACGATATGGCCGTATGGAGACCTCATGATTTCCCTAATACCTTCTCCATATTGATTGAAAATCATCACCGGTGTTCCACATTGGTCCGTGGCAATGTAATATTTATGTCGAGCAACCTAAAACATATAATAATTGGAAAAATAGTTTTTTTTAAAGCAAATTTTTGTTTGCTTTTATAGTTAGCATTTGTTGCTCTACATACCTGTGTATAGATCAGGTGTCCTCTGTCGTCATAAACTAAGGTCATGAATCTGTTTTCACGTGGTGAATAAATATGGCTTACTTCATGAGGTCTGTCTTTATTTGTATAGAAGAATTGGGTCACATTTCCAAAATTGTCTTTTCTTGTTGAAAGCCTTAAACGAAAAAAAAAAAACAAATTAAACATAGAATACCGTGAGATATTTAAAGGTCTTGAAAACAGGTTTTATTTCTTTACATACCTGTCCAAATGGTCATAAAAATATCGAACATCAAATCTTCCTCGTTTTGTTGCTCTTATCAGAAGTCCCTTTGAATTATATTGGAATCGTTCCTCCCTAGCATTTTGAGAAACCAGTCCACGGCTATCATACCTGTATTGGCCTTCACCAAATTTGACAATACGGTCCATGTCATTGTATTCCATTGGAATAGTGTTGCCTCTGTAGGTCAATGACAGCATATTTCCGTTGTCGTCGTATCTGAATCCCCAAGGTTCTTGGGCTTCTACTCCAGTCAGCTGACCGTCACAGTCCCAAGTATAGTTCTTCACATTTGTGTATGTATTAACACCCACATTTCGAGTATGTGTGCGTGTTTGAGATATTCTTCCATGTCTATCATAAGAGAACTCCATTCTGAACACTTCCATTCTGTGAATGTTTACTGTAACTTCCTTTTCTAAGAACTGATCGTTAAGTAAACGGGAGAACATTGCAATTCCATCGTATACAGAAGTTTCATTCCATTTCTGTTTAGATACAGTGAATTGCCCCAGTATTTCGGGAGCACCTGTTTTACTATTGTAAACAATATGGTGTGGAATTAACGTTTGTCCACCAATACGACCTTGGACGGAAGTTATCCTGTAGTTGTTATCGTATTCGTAAATAATTTTTGCATTGCTAAGTCCAGTTTTTGCACCATAATCTAGCCTTTCTTCAGTGAGTAACCCACCAACATAAGTAGATTCCCATCGATAGTCTACATCTCGATCAACATGTAATATTTCTGATGGTAAGCCGCTCGTTTCCGCATAGTGTATCTGCGTTTGACCATCGCCATGAACTACTTCAGAAACCTTATTAGTTGTGAAATAACGGTAAACCACTCTGGCACCGTCACCCGGGAATACTGTCTGAAGGAGTTCTCCTGTATGGGCATAATGTTGCAAATATTTCTTTGAAGAACCAGGTGGTGTGTACGTGACCCGCAAAAATCCAATTGATGGTTGCACACTAAATGAATGGTTAGATCCCGATGGTAAAATAACATGCGTCAACCCACCATCTTCGTCGTACTTGTATTTGAAACTTCTTTGACTGGCTAAAGTTATTTTGCTAACGAGGTTGCCTTCGTTGTAATAAATGAATCTTGTACCATCTTGGGGACTCGTTATCTCTGATAGCATCCCATGCGGGTCATAGCTGTAGCTTTCCTCACTATCGCCCCATTTCCAGCCATTGATTCTATAAAATCTATCGTATGAAATATTGAGAGGAGCTCCGGCACCATGAGGATTGAACGAAAGTGGCAGCCCAGCGACATCATATGAGATGGTAAATAGTGGGTTTCTGTCAGCATTGAAGAACGTTTCACGGCTCTTGAACTGATCGAACTCAATGATTAGCACTCTGGAGTCGTTTACCCATATTTCCCTGTTCAAAGTTTGCTGCGGATTTCGTACATCACCCACTAAAGTGTATAAGGAGTACATGTTATTCACTAGCGCGTCTCCAAATGTGGTGGTTTGATGTGACCACATATGGAGCATTTCAGCTTCGATAGGCAGTGCAGCTTCTAGCAATGGATGCTTAGCAGCCGCGATACTCTCGAATTTTCCTGCCCACGGTGTTTCAAGAAGCAACGTGTTATTCGTGTAAATGCGACCCTCAGTAATTTGTTTGCCATTATTGATAGTAATTTGCTTGAATGATTGTCCATGTAATACGTATTCGCATTTCTTGGCTACACCAACAGGTATAGTACTAGATGGATTAGAGACGGTAACAGCTAACCCGTAATTCTTTGCAAGTCCAGAGGTAATGTGTACTTGTTCACCCGACGGCATTATGATTTTGGTTACTCTTCCCAGTTCGTCGTAATTATAAATAACAGTATCACCAGCCTGAAAAGAAATAACATCATGAGCATAAATACTTGAACTTAATAAAAGTATACCGACGGCACACACACATTACAACTTACCCCTGATCGACTGTTAAGTAATCCAGTACTAGCGTCGTAATCAAATTCCATTTCAGTTGCACCTTTTTCTGCTATCCTAGTAAGGTAACCAATTCCAGAAATTTTCAATTCGAGTTTGTGATCCTGCGTATTTTCGATAGAGCTAACAATGTTACTATAATCTCTAAGCAATTGTATCTTATTTCCAGAAGCATCAGTAACTGTGGAAAGCTTTCCAAA
This sequence comes from Xylocampa areola, assembly GCA_935421205.1. Taxonomy (NCBI): domain Eukaryota; kingdom Metazoa; phylum Arthropoda; class Insecta; order Lepidoptera; family Noctuidae; genus Xylocampa; species Xylocampa areola. The sequence goes on from OW285204.1 coordinate 9,904,288, forward strand.
ACTTGTATTCTTTGAATACAAGAATGAATATCTCGTTTTTCCCGATGTCAAGTCCTTGGTGGTGATATGTTGGCCGTAGCGATTGAATACGTATATTTCCGAAGTCGGTGGATATGGTATTCTGAATTCTCCGTTTTCGTCATGCGTTGGTAAGTAGTGTTTGAGGGCTAATATATGGAGAGATCCTAAAATAAACAATTAATTTATTAGAATTATAATTTTATAAATCTAGTTTCTCTCGGTAGTGACAACATGTAGAATTTTAGACTGGAGGAATAGGAATACATATTTATTATTAGCTAGTCTAACTCTTAGCCTACTTTTATTTCCAGCATAACTTTGTCCGACCCAGTAAAGCCGACGGAGCACTTAATTTTTATTAGATACTCCAACAACAAAACGAGGGCTCGTGGTTAAGTAACAGCCGTACAGTAAGGTGTGTTTGCCACTTGTGGTCTGTGGATAGGCGACCATAATTTCTTACCAATACCCCGCCGTGCCTCGGAGAGCACGTTAAACCATCAGTCTCAGTTTTTTCAAGTAAAGAAAACCTGATCAGGCCCCTCCTGATACATAAAATATTCCAACCTGGAGTGCAGGTATGGTGCTATTCCGCAAACGATGGAACACTTGACATCGTGCCCTATAGTTATAATATATAGTTATAGTATAGTTACCTTGATCAACAACATTGAGAACTCCGTCTGGGGTAACAGCAAGAGCGGAAATCGTTTGAAATTTAGCATTGGACGACAGTAAAGTTTCCGTGCTTGTAGGAGGTTCGTCTCCTGCGGCTACACTGAGCCTGCATGGGCAGCCAGCATCGTCGCGAGAATTGGTTGGTACAGCCGTCGCAGAGGCAGATGAATTGCATTCACAGCTCAATTCCTTCAAATTTTCTTGAACTTTTCCAGCAAAGTGCATAATTTTGCCAGACGGGTCTATGGATTTTATAGCATTTGTTTTCTTAGAATCCGCTTCAGCAACATAAAGGATACCACTTGGTGCAAAGGCTATAGCTAGAATTGTGCCTAAGCTCGAATCTTCTCTGATATCGGTATTTGTTGTTCTATTGGTAGGCTTTGTTATAGGCTTGCCATCGCTTCCTATACGACAATGAGATGGTTGACCAGCAACTACTTTAATTTTCATGTCTACTGTTAGTTTCAGTATGATTCTGTCATCTATGAAGTACAGAGATCCATCAAGAGGTGATAAGGCTACTCCTGTTGGCCATTGAAGTTGTGCTTCATAAGGTGGGATCGCTCCACGGCAAGGAACTGGTGACCAATGATTATGATGACCATGATGTCCTACAAGAGTGTGAATAATGCCATTTGGATCGACCGCTCGTATGTTGGTTCCATCTGCGATGTACATTGTTCGGTCTGCCGCTATTGCGAGACCTGAAAAATAATCATTCATCTTGTACAATTTTAATCATGAAAGGAAATAATTTTGACAATTCATCTGATACAGAATGTTTATTACATACTTCCAAATATAGTAAGATGTAAATTTTACCTTTGGGATGGGCCAATTTAGCTTTAATTGCCGGTCCTTCATCACCACAATTGGAATCATCTCCAGGTACGCATCGGTCCCCATTACCAACTACAGCCTCAGAATTCGTCGCTGGATCACGCACTTTTTCTAATGCTATCACTCTTCGGACTTGGTGTCTCTCAGAATCTGATATGTAAAGATATCCGTCGGCTGGTGATATACAGATATAATATTGATATGCAACTTGTGTGGTTCTGAAATACAAAATATGATAAGTTCGCTGAACATAATGGCTTTAAATCATATTAGATGGTGATAGAATCTTTCGTAGCTGCTACTTACTGTAGTTGAAGTACGGTAGTGACAACACCCTCAGGAGTGATGCGTCTGACAAGATTGAAATCGCCCACATACAGAGATCCGTCTGGTCCTGAGGTTAGTGCTGTTGGAGTCAGGAGACGAGCATCTGCTGCCTTTCCGTTACAGTGATCGGGACATTCTAAGGATCGCTGAAGACTTGTTCCCATTACCACCTACAAGAAATAGAAGAATATATTTGATTAGGAGTTCTTTATTTATCCTTTATCTGGTAACAAATTTATTTCATGCCAAGAAACTTAGCAAATTGACTTTACCTGAACAGTTCTGGGATATTGTTTCAAATGAAGTAGTGCTCCATCACCTTTCTGCAGAATACCCTCATGGAAATTGTAATGGTGGTGTATGTCCAGTCCCCATCCTCCGATGTCTGAGATGTCTACGTCAAAGCCGGCTAGGGTAGCTGTCTGCGTCTCCCACACGATTGACGCACATGAAGTGTACTCGTAACCTATTGATATTTTAGCTTGCGCTTGACCGTATACCTGAAATATATAGGAAAAAATATTTACATACCGTGAGCAGAAATCCTATTGTACTTAATAATTATTATAATATCACCATTATCTCCCAAGTTAGAATCAGCTGCAAAATGTTCTTACCTTTTGTTTGTAAACGTTTCGTTTATTCCACGCGAAGATATGAGTCAAATCGGGATCAGCTTCGTATGTGTGGGTGTGTAGTGAGCCTTCAATTTCAACGCGGACATGTACTCTGATAAGTGATGCTGGTACGACACGACGAGTCAGTTGAACATGAACGCATGACAGATAACCAGCTGATTGAGACGAGCGGTATGTTAGTTTCACCAATGAGCCAGGGATGCCGATAGATTCGCTTACAATCTGGAAATAAACAAATACATTGTAAGATGATTGAGTTCGCTTGGTTTAAATGCTCCCTAGTTTCTGATTTCAGTTTACTAATTGTTAATACATTATTGTGGAAAGAAAAATACACCATATTTTTCTTTCCACAATAATGTATTAACAATTAGTAAACTGAAATCAGAAACTAGGGAGCATTTAAACCAGTAAGCAGGATTTGAACCTGTACCTCCCGGATAATTACGCCAGGCGCTCCGCCGACCGATCACCGATTTAACTGTCCCAATTAAATGACTTTATTCTGTGACGCATGAAGATTTAACACACATACTAAAATAGGTTCCATTACATACATTATACCTACATGTGTGTATCTCGCATGCAAGCATGAATTAATATATGAAATGCGGGCGCTACGCATCTGGGGTCAAATACACATGGCAGGTAAAGGTCATTAAAGTGTGAATTATCTGGTTAGTTTCATGCAACTTTGTGCATCACAATTAGCTAATTCGAAATAAATATCCATATGGAAGGTTACCTATGATTATCGAGGATTTGATGTTCGTTAGATAATGCTGGTGATATCCATCTTGATAGATTTTGCATAGCATCACGCCTGAATCCCAAATGGATAGGCAGGCAGAGGTGTAGACAGTTGTAGGTTCACCACATTTCACGAGTGCTGTTATTCAGTCCCATATCGTGAGCATCTATGGGCTATCATTAATTCCGGGCTCCTACTGATAATTTTGTAACAGAAAAACCCAATAACACTTTACCCTGAGAATCGAACCCAGGATCTCATGCTCAATAGTCGCGCTTGGACCACTAGACCAATGAGGCAGTTTATTTAGAGGATAGATTTTGATTATGATTATTTTGGGTTCTAGTAAACAACGCTCTGCTGTTGTGGATAAATTGCAGCTTTATGTAGCATTATTAGATCTCAATTGCACATACCTGAGCCTCAGGATAGATAACGGTGGTGGTGGTAGCTGATGAAGCAGCAGGCGCTGCCAGTGGTGGTACTGCCACCACTTCGGGTCTCAGTCGCTCGTGGTCGTGGGCGGCGCAAGGCGGAGTTTCCGCTTCCCACCATTGCGGCGTTGGCGACCAGCCGATGCGAGGTGGAGCCCTAGTAAAAATGCGTGTTAATAAAAAAAAGCACAAAAAATAAATACAATAAAAAATATTCTTTCTATCTATGTACACTATACTATACTAAATGTAAAACCAAACTTGAGACGTTAACTGATATTTCTATTTTTAATAATATTCCAAGGAATTATTTGCAAATTAATGGTATAACAACATTATATAAATGTTACCTCCACTGTATTATTACCTGTAAAAATATCTACGATCAGTAAATTATCATATCTTTGATAAAAAATCCCCTTACCTGGGCGTTGGTACTTTCACATTGTCGTCGCTAAGTTCCATCTGCACTGGCGGCAGGACGACGATCTGGTTCCATGGCACGAAGACAGTCTTCCTCAGCGGCTTGAATGGAGATCGCTGGAACTGCAGGGTTACTGCTCCTCCCCCATTCACCAGCACGTCAAACCTGAATGACGGCACACAATATTTTAGTTGGATCTACAATTTCTGCGTAATATTTTCAATTATGTTTATATTTCAGAATATATCCTCTAAATCAATTTAGGTCTAGAATTCATAAAATTGTGCATGATCAGTGGCGCCATGATTTTATAGAGTGACTCATATCGTGAGATTGCGCTACATGTCATCGAAAAGACACGGGTTTGAGTTTTGCCTAGCCGTGATTGGATTACTACGGCAACGAGGTAAATGTTCCTTCGCATAAGAAGGTCAACAACGACAAGAACTGTTACAGCATTTACTGTGCATCATTGCGATTTAATAGGATTAAACTTTACCCATACTTAACATTCGCGTTTGAAAATTATGATAAAAGAAAGTGACGGAATCAAGGCTAGTAAATATTTTGGAAAAGACTTGTGCAGTAGTGAATTAAAATATTTTAGTAAGAACCCTATAAAAAAAATTATAAGTACTACAAATAATTTAATTTACTTGAGGGTAACAAACATCTATTAAAAGCCGTTGGCTCGCTATACGCTATAGGTACAATAGATTTTTATTGTTATGACGTATAATTTTGTATGTGACTGAGCGGAACAGAAACTAGAGAAAATGGAATCAAAATATAAAGGTAAATATCGAATTCGATCTATTTACACATATTTATTGTTTAATGAGTTATCTTAATAGTTGAAGAAGAAAGAAAAATTTAACAGTGTGGCGCTATCGCCGCCCTAACAGGCTAACAAAATATTCGAAAGTAATTTTGTGTTAGGTATTATCTTGAAACTGGGAATTTTCTCAAGACTCGTGATAACAGTATCACGTCTTCCCCGGAGGATGAAACAGAGGTGTAGTACTTGTAGTAAACCCATAATTCGCCGATGCAGTTATCAAGTCCATTGTAATAGGTGACCTTATTACCATAAATCGGGCACATTTCCAAACTCCGGGCTACTACTGCGATATTCCTAAAAGAAATACGCAATAACACTGCCCGATCCGGGAATTGAACCCAAATCTCAGATCTAGACCACTAGATCTGAGTTTTGGGTTCAATTCCCGGTGGTCGCGCTTGGGACCACCCAAGCGCGACTACTGAGTTGGTCTTGGGTTCAATTTCCAGTTAGGGCAGTGTTATTGGTTTTCTGTTAGGAACTTCTCAACAGCAGCCTGGAGTTTGGAATTGTGCCCGGTAGATGGCATCATTCGTCTCACCACCCATTACATGGGACTTAATAACAGCATTGGTGAAATGTGGGTGTACAACTGTGTCCACCTCTGCCCGCCCGTTCGGGGAACACAGGCGTGATTTTTGTTATGTTAATCGTTCGAGGTAGTAACTGTTTTCGTGACGCCTGTTTAGAAATAGATACAGCCTTACTAAACTCTTCGGTCCTACAAAATATGTAAAATGTGAACTAATAATCGATATGCTAAAACTGCAGCTGGCTACAAACGTAGAAATTCCATTATAACTTGGTACTCGAATTCCGTTCCTTCCCTTTTAATGATCCCTTATAATATTTTTTCTTGTCATTAATTTTAGCAACGCCGTACGATTTTTTTACTTTTTGCTTTGTTAGGTACGTTTTACCGTTTTTTACCTTTAATGAGAGTTTGTTATCGGAACGTGTTGAGCAGGGGTTTAGTTTGATGATCAGCACTTCCAATAAAAGGAAAAAAGAAACGACGTTACCTCTCGTTACATTTTTTCGTGATGTTATTTACGAGCTTGAGAAGAAAGAAAACAGAAAATTAACGATGGTGAATATTTTTTATTTTATTCGAAGATTTTAAGACAAATTCGCTTCATTATAGTAAATTTTATAAATCCTGTCTTAAACTAACGTTATGCCATTTGAGGCTTCTAATAGGATATCTTGATATAGAAACTACATATGTAACTATTAATAAATTGAATTGATAAGCTGTTGGGTAAAGGTGGGGCTCGCGGCTAAGTAACTGCCGCACATATCGTCGATCGAGGTTAGGCTGCGCTTGTAGCAGTCGGTCTGTGGATGAATGACCGTCATTTCAAAATGTCAAATTAGGATCTATGACAGCCGCTACGGGTAGTCAGAGACCTGAAAGTCTGTCAACCAGTAATACCACGAGACATCGTGTTACGCATTAACTGGGTTGTGGTTGTCAGAGAGGCAGTCGCTCCATGTAAAATCTCAAAACTCTCCTAATTTTTGCGTGCCCAACAGGGTCCACTATGTACTATATTATTTTACTTACCATCTTTAAACACCATTGTGGAAACCAAATAAAAATTTGAGTTTAAGTTTGAAAATACTACTATTGAGCTGCAACTGGGGTGACTGGAACTTTACCTCAATGTATTTGGGAAAAGGCTAGGCAGATTGAAGCTACTGGGAGGGCTTCAAATAAGTTTTCGTGTAAGTTAGAAAACAAAACTTCACGTAAACAGTTACCTACTGAGTTACGGTAATTGATTTTTAAAAGCTTAAACGTGACGCGTTATTTGATTACATGTTCACATGATACTGGTTCGGTTCCGCCGCCTAATTCGATTTCATACCTGATGCTTTTACGGACGTGCAAGCAATATCAAAGACCGTGTCCGAAAATTAATGACGATCCTATACATCGGAACATAAATGTTTGTATAGTTATTTGTCCAAATATTTCCGTTCATCACGCAATGTTCGATCGATTACTTTCTTTAAGACAATTTAGTTCCATGACTCAACGATCATCGTGACTAATAGGATATTTATATTTTTTTCTCGTGATAAATTTAACATGTTAAAACATTGTTTTGACACGGTTATTGCTCTGATTGCTCGATGCCAAATTATTTTTTGTGTTCGTTTATTTACGTTGGGACGTAACAATTTTATTACGCTCCTACGGTGATTCACCGTAATGAGTTTTACGTATTTTCTCGCGTTTTGCTCTTAAACAATTACCGAGTAAATGTTTTTTAATGGGTGGCGTTTACAAACAATAATTACTAGAATGCCTTGCTCATACCATAATGTCGGTTGATATTTAATTAAAGAAGAACACACAACCATTACAATTTCGTGGTAACGGGCTAACGTAGCTTGAGTAGGTTCCAGGTGCAGAAATTGTGTTGTTATATATAGTATACATAGATAATTTTTATGTTCTTTGAAATAAGATTTTTATATTTGTAATATTATATTAATATTTTCGTTTTAACTTTAACAGGCAGGTGAATGTGGCCAGATAGGTAGGTAGGGCCCCGTGGTTCTTCGGTCACTTTTATTTTATCTCATAGTTATAGCTTCACAATCTCGTCTTGTAAACCTTCTTAGGTAATGCTTTCAATTACTGTTACTGTACTTTTCATGATTAATTAACGTTATTTTAAATCAGACGACCTGCCCATACAAAAATACAATAATGCTCTTGGGCAAAAATTACGTAAGGATGTTATTTTGTAATGTATTTATAAATTTGTATCAATATTTTTTTTCAAATTAACTTCCTTTTAGCGCTTTTCCAATATTTCGCTTTAATGTCTAACGTTGAATTAGATGAAATATATTCCTAATCAAAATTTCCTGAGTAAGTATGAAAAAACAAAACAAGTAGGTCGTAAGGTGTTTTGTTTCCTTAAATAAGGCTGAATGGTTATATTTCTCTACTCTCATCCCTATAGTTCTTTATACTTTACAAATCTACCAAATAAACTTCATGTAGAAGAAAGTGAGCGTACCTCCAACACTTACAAATGAGTACACATTTAAGTATCTCTTGAATAAATACATTATGTTTACTTGTTTAAGTACGATGGAGAAGAAATCATGCTTTCATTTCCCTTGTACTTTTATTACTAACCATCCACCCTGTCTGGTGAGCGTGAAGCCGAAGCGAGCCTCTCTGTCCACGGAGACCCTGATGCCGATGATGCCGAGGCCTTGTGGCGAGACCACCTGCCCCCTCATGACGGAGACTCGACTGCACAGACCAGCCCACATCAGTTCGAGCCACGGAGCCACAGCACACGGCATTGGGCGATACGATTCACACCGAGATTAAGTATTTTAAGTATGATTGTAACTATGAGGAAGAGATACCAGACAGCGGACCTTTAATTTTACTCAACTTTTCAATTAGGAAAGTGAAATTACTTGCTAATCTTAAGAATTTCGATATCGCCACGGGTTTCGGAATGACACAGAAAGATAAAAAAAAAACTGTCATAAAACTGAAATGAATCAATTGTGGGCACAAAAATGATTTTATTTTTTATTCCAACTCGAAACCCTATTTTAAACTTTATAACAACTTGAATTTCATGTACGGCAGAAATCTGTTGATTTTGATCTGCAACATTTAAACATGATGTGTGAAACGTATCGCCAAATGCACACCTTCGATCATAAAACTTTGAGCGAGGTCTCGTGCTTTATAATTCATAGTGTAAACGCTGTGAGAGTGAAGTAAAGTATGAAATAAATCGAAAATAAAATAAATAAGAAGTCTTAGCATTGCACATTCTCGTATTAGGATCAGCTAATTCTCTAGGACACATTTCTGTTTACATACTTGTACATATTCATCATTTATTTTTAAACAAAAAAGTAAAAATTCTATAATTGAACATAGAAAGTAACGTAAACGGAAATCTACCTAGAAAGGTATGTATGCATGTAACAGCTGCCACACAAACCATAGTCAATCAATTTTGTTATATTACTTCATGTTTGAATGTTCGGTTACATATTCATGATGGGTGAAATTGGTGCAAGAAATGTTCGCGAAACAATGATCGATATTGAAATTTGAAGAAAGTTATATTCGTTTTTGTTGTAAGGCTTTGTTATGGATAAAATTCATAGATAAATATTTTGATGGAAGACGGTTTTCACTGTTTTGTCAGCGTGAACTTAGTTTTATATTTAATGTAGCGATTGATGTAGATACCCGGAGCGAATGTCCACAGGAGGCACAAAAAGCTTTGAAATACGACGTGAAAGCCAATATCAGAGCCAAAAATCTGTCCGCTCAAGTGAACAAGGCAACACGTTACTTTGAACGTTTCAGTAAACAAAAAGAGACTATGTTGGGTTTTAGTGTAAACTTTAGTAATAACAAACCGTTTCGATAGTTGTTGTAGATATTCTATTTTGCGTTAAAACATGGCGATTTTCGTTGATTAAATCCAACGAAAATTAAACTAAGTATATTATTCTTATATCCTTCCTTTCATTATACGAATATTATCTGAGACGCTAAAACGTAAGTTTATTAATATAATAAATATTGAGTGTATGTAGCTTTGTACATACCTACTTAACTCAATTAATACGTTAATGTTGTATGTGATATAACATAAATCGTAAAAAATATCACAATATTATTTTTGATCACGATTGAATTTATGATTAATGTTAATGCAAGCGAAGCCGCGCCGTCGCGACTACATAAATGCTTTGATAAGCAAAAGCTCTTAGATAACTTTAATGTTTAATATATTTTTAATTTTTTATAAAAAAAAAAACATTTTTATCCTTGTAGTGTTATAAATTTAAATATAACGCATTAAAAATATTACAAAAATGTTGTTCAATGATAGTACCTATAATATAAGATAATATCTTCAAAGAAAATTAATAAAATATTTATGTGAAAAACTAAAAGCTTAATATTTTTCTAAGTATGTATGTATTACCAAAAACTATTTTATTTAGCAATGCCATTTCTAAGGTACATGTTATTAAACTTTTCACTTTCCATGAAGGTCAACAGAAAGTGTCATACACAAGCTTACATAAATACACCTAAAAGACACATATAGAGTAGATAGGCACCTCCCAAATATTATCTGTAACAAGTTACAGGACACTTTTAAATTATTGTTATTGTACAACTAGTATTTATAACTAGCTAAGATAAGTTGTATCTGAAAAGAGGATAAGTTATTAATCATTACCATATTTTAGACAATTAACATTAATTTAGCATTATGTAAAAAATTAATTAAAACACATTAACATTCGGAAGAGTAGAATAAATACAACAAAAACTTAAAACATTATAAAACACAACGCTTTAAGAATTGCACTGCCGTTAAGACATCAAAATGCAGAAGATTCAGTTATAAATGCTGGTGCACGGGCAGACAGTTCTGAAAGCGATCAAATAAAATAGAAAGATTCGTTCGTTGCACCAATTTCAAAGTGTAATAAAATGTCCTCAATGACTGATTAATGGAAGCGATGACTGTAATGTACAATGTCGATAATTCTGCTATCATCTTGCTGTGAAGTAGTAGGAATACATTCAAATAAGTTATGTTTTGGTTAGTTACAAAGGGTGAGGATCTAAACACATAAAGAGCTCGGGCGAAGGGTAGGGGGTTGGTTAACAGATGAAAGACGCAGACAAAGGGTAAGGAACACATAAAAGGGTAAGTTTATTTGAAGCTTAATTTGCGTGTTCGCTGAAATTTTGCTCAATTGATAATATACAATTCGCGTCGATTTGTATACTTTACAAGCCCTACGCCTATCGATTGTGTTAAAAACGTTTTGCGTGAAAGCGTAAATGATTTTCCTAAGTTTCATATAGTATAACAAAATTATTCCATAGTATATATGTGAACTATAATATAAGCACAGTAGACGAGACAAATAAACAGTACAAAATACAATTGTGACTGCGGCAAATCATATTTGAAATGAAAAGAGACGCGGCGTTTGCGGACCGTCGGCGGTGCTTGATTTACGCTGAGGTTGCGCGGATTTTGTCGCAGTCACACGAAAACATTCAAGACAAACATACAGATGTTACATACACATAGAGAATGAAACGAATACAGACAAAGGATTGAACGAAAAGTGAAAAAGCGTCAGTGGCACCGTTCGCGTGTCTGTTGTGGGACACGCGAAGGTCACCGTCATCACACTCATATGCAGGATTCGCAACAAAAGGGAAGAGGTGAACAGATACTGAACACTGAGGGGCGAGGGCGGGCTGACTGACACTTACCATGGTGTAAAGGAATTCCAGAACTCGCTAGGAGTGGCGGACACACGGCGGCACAGGGACACAGAAAGACAGGACAGATTACTACACAGATACCTACATCCCTCAGTGCAACCCCACCCCGGTTTTGCAACCGCTCCGGCCGATTGCACTTGTCTATATTGGTTACCTTGCGTTTTAACATTGTATTGACCGATCAAAATTCTGTTAGTTACGAATCAATTTATAGTCGAAGCCCGTTTGCATTAGAACAATGCCACCACTATTGATCGATAGCATGAAAAATCTATAAAATTTTGAAAAGTGTTGCAGGTTGCACCAAAGATTAAATGTACAGAGTATAAACATGCTGGACAGTGAATGCACGGGGGAACCCCGTCATGTGTTACGGTTACAAGGGCTGATGAAACAAATGCCAGAACGCAATATAACCACTCTAGACTTTTGAACTTAAATAAAATAGTGAAGCGGCTCGTGTTTTAATGCAAACAAACTTTTAGAGGCGCTTTTGCATATTAAGCGAGGTGGGTTGACTACTTTTATTATTCAGTTTTGCTTTGTCTTATTTATTTAAGAGATCGTTCGAAGTTTTATCAACGCACACGGTATAAAGTAGGGCAAATAAAAACTTTAATATTTGTTTACGAACTTAGATCATGAAAGACGATTTTATTGTGAAAAGTACTTTTAGACCAAGGCAATTTGAACTTGTATGTTTAAATTTTTCTGTAGAATTAGTAGTGATTTTCTGATGCTTTCATGATTCAAGTTGCTTCTGTTTAAACTTATTAATGTAAAGTTATTTTGTTATCGTGAAGACAAACAAAACTGTTCGAAAGCTTTTGAGCGCTTGATTTATTTCTAATTTCATTTTTTTATATATTCATAAGACGCATTTGTTTTGTTTAGACAAACAGGTAGGGTTAGACACACACAAGGGATGAACATTAGACAATACACAACACATCGGATCTGGTGTGAAAAAAATAATAAAATACAAAAACTAAAACATTATTTAAATTATAAATTCAATGTTAAAACGTAACCATGCTAGGATCGCAAACAATAAATCATAAATTTTACACGCGAGAAAACAGAGGAAAATCAAAACACTTCCACCAGATGAGAAAATAAATCGTAAGTTATAAAAGTATTTGAAGTTATCAATTAAATTAAAATAACCACACCAAATCCTCGGAGAGGTTTAGGAAGATGAGCGGGAATTATATGGTGAAGGTGCTAGTTCCTAAATAATATTATGTCGTGAACTTTGTATCTTCTTCTTACAGATATACATTACAGTACGGCGATGATATCACGGATCTAAAATCATTGTAAAGTGCAAATATAATTAATTCATGAATTGTGCAAAACCGACAGGTCAGTCCTAAACCAACTGGGTGCAAAAGATATCGTTGTATTTCTGTTTACTGATCCTATATGGTTAATATTTTGATATTACTAACGACATCTTTTACGTACATGAAGTGATTTGGTGTTTGTTAATATTCCAGACATTTTCTTAGCCTACACATACCTTTCAGAATATTCGTCCATGTGTGCGTAGCTTTGGACAGAGTTTTCTTCGATGAGGAATTTGACGCGCTGGTAGAAGGACGCGGTGACAGAAGGCGGCTGTTTTCTGAGGAGTACTTCTACAGGATCGTTGGAAGCTAGGCACATGATGTGCTCGGCGCATTCTGGTCGACTGCAGCATTCCGAGTCCGAGCAGTCCGTCATGCCATCTTCAAAAGTGTAGTGCCATTGTCAAGTGACAGCCAATATTGTTTTGTATTTTTTTTATATGTAATTTTGTTGGTGTTAAATTGAATTGGTCTTACGTTGATAACGTTTGAGCCTATTGTTTCTGTAAAAGAGAAGCACTAACCTTCATCATTGTCTTCGTTGTCGTTGCAAGACAGTTCGAGTGCGATAGAACAGTCGGTGCCAGCCCAGCCGTCAGCGCAGGAGCAACGGTATACTCCATCTTCCAGAAGACATTGTCCATGTCGAGTACAGCCATTTGGACAACCAGCTGTGTAAATCGAACAACGTTAACAAGTATTTCTCCTCACTGCACTTTTCAAGAAGTGCAAATTTAGAGTACGATTCGGTTTGGGTTGGTTAGTTTCTTTCGAAAAGATCCGTATAATTTTTACCCTGCGCTGCGTGTAAAAGGAATATATAAATTAGTAGTGCCGTAACTTACGCAAAGTACAATGCCGGCCATTCCATCCTTGTGTGCATACACATGTGCCATTTTTGCACTGGCCGTGGTCATGACAACGTGTATCACAGGGTCTTTGGTCACATATAGAGCCTGTCCAGCCATCATCGCAACGACACACACCCTCAGCACAAACACCATGCGGGCCGCAGTCCAATGAACACACCACTAAAAAGAACAAATACAGTTAAAATACTCATATCCTACATAACATTCATGTTCATTTCATGGCTACTTGATACTTTAAAAACTTGTTTATAGTGTATACCTTGTGAGCAATCGTCTCCGGTGTAGAGTGGGTCACAGACACATCTTCCCGCGTCAAGGTCATACACGCCGCGTTGTGAACAAGCCGGAAGGCATCGTTGTACCCTGGCATCACGCTCACTACAGGAGGCACCGCGCCATCCAGCTCGGCAAACGCATCTACCGCGAACACAGGAACCGTGGCCACCGCATGTTGGGTCTAGGCAATCCTCTGAATTAAACAAAGGAAACAAGTGAGTATTTCAATGAAATATGTCGGTTATTAATCGAAATTTGTAAAATGTTGGTTTTATAGTTTTACCTTCGTCGCATTTCTGTCCTTTCCATCCAGCTTTACAATGGCAATGGCCGGCGATACATTGACCTCTTCCGGAACAGTCGGCCGGCTCGCAGTCGTGTGCTGGTACGTCACATTCCGCGCCTTTCCACCCTTCCGAACAGTGACATACACCACCTGCATACGCGCCGTGCCCCGAACAAAGAACTGGGCATACACCTGCGAAAAAGTGTAAGTTATTGCTAATGTTCCTGTTTACGAACAAAATAAATACGAGTATTAATAATTAATAATTTATATTTACTTTTGGAACAGTCGTGTCCTTCGTAACCGTCCATACACTCGCATTTTCCAAGATAGCATGATCCGTGCCCTGAACAATCATCTGGACAAGAGTTAGTGACACCTTCCGCCTCAGAAACGACCATTTCAACATTGTGTGGCTGCAGCTCGTCATTGTACAGCGATATAAACCATCTTCCTGTGTCGAGGTACTGCAATATACTAACGTTCACTCTCATATCCGTTGACCTTTTGCTTATCGTATGATTCCATCTTTGCAGTGGGTTGATCGTGCTCAACAATGCATCCCAATCGTTAAGACTACTTTGGAATGGATTATCTCTGAACGGACTTCTTCTTCGTCTTAGTCTGTGGTCGACTCTACCACCTCGAATGAATTCTACAAAGTCGTATTGTGTTACACTAGGAGCCACATTTCGTCTCCCATATACAGCAAAATTAGCTCCCCAGGGAACAGTGAAGTTAAGGCTAACGTAGGCAGGTTGCTTGTTGCGGAATTCAGAACTCCAAAATTGGTAAGCAGGTATAGTTGCACTGTGTAACTCGTCAAATTCTCTAACTTCTAACGCGGGCGACCAAGGTGGCGGCGCCGCTTGTTGCGCTTGCTGTGGTATTATTACTGACTCTAATGCGGCTTCTGCTGTTGTTGACCATCCGCCTAAAGATGACGTTGATATTGATTCTGTAAAATAATTAACAAGTCCTTTAGATTGTGTAACAGTTTTGACGTATATTAGTACTAAATTTTGATATTTAAGTGTAACAGCATACCGTCTGACGGTGATGACGTTGATAAAGCATCCCTAATTCCTTGTGCGTGTGTTACTGCTTTTACATCTTGTACCAGGATGCAATTTGAATTGTCTATATTACTTTTAATTGACGATAACGCTGCAACAAAGATATAGAAAACCTTTAATAAAATATCAAATCTAGTTTTATTTTTCACGCATATAAAATCAAGTCTAAGATCTAAATCTTTCATTCGAACCTGGTCATCCAATTAACTTTCCGTTAAGTTTTTTCTTATCAATGGCCTCACATCGATAATGCCCAGTAGCCGAGCTGTAATTCTATTACAGTTCACACGGGCATCGTTTGGGCGCAATGTATTACGAAACGTGACACAATAAGAGATGTCGTCTAAAGTTTAAGAGGTGCATGAATGCAGGGTAGCCGACGTGATGTCCCGTCGAGTTTTAATTAAGCGAAGCACGGCTGTGCTGCATTTCGTGGCGGTGTGACGAAGCGATTGGTTCCGCTGCCGCGGGCTGGGCCTCTAGCAAGCACGTAGGTGGCTCGGCGACACCCAACCATTTCTTGTTCGGGAGAATGCTGTTGTCTCCTCATTATGCGACAGTTGCTGGCTATCGAATCGATCATAAAATGCCGCGCTACGCAATCTAATTGGATAATTATTCACGGTGTTAACTAAGAAAAACGTGAGCTCAGTTGACACGAGTCTTTAAGAATTTTCTATTAATTTCGAAGCTATTGAAGCATCAAATAGGATCTTATCCTGTGATGTAATTTATTACTTTTTTATAAAGCTCACTAAAATATCAATAGTTAGCAATTTCGTCGAATGCGTTGGTGGAATATTCAATAGAAACTGCAAGGGAGCAATTGAATGTCAGTAATGTAAAGAGAATTTATTGCGTTCATTTATTAGTTTCGTAAGAAGCTCACGCTCGCTCAGGATTTGTGCTCGGATGGGGATGCAACGTTTATTTGTTTGGGAGCGTGCGCAGGATGTGCGCCTAATATGTCGTGCGTTGCGTCAAGGGCGATATATCAATCCTTATAGACTTAATTGACGCAACCCAGATTTTGTTCCGGTTAATTAACATGTTCAGTAATTTGTCGAGAGACATGTGGTTGTGTTTTTGTAGAGCCAATTTATTAATTAAATTTTATTTTATGAGTATAATTGTTGTCCGACACGTTGTCAAGTGTTTGCAGTTATATTCTATAATTCGTTCAGATTACCCTGGCGGTGTCGCAGCAATTAAGTTATCTGGCCGTCCGACAGTTGCCTATCTATCCTCAAGATTTACTCTCAGATAAGATCGCGCAACGTTGACACCATTTGGCCGTTTGCGCTTAGAATTGGACAATTTAACTTTACTATATGCTGAGGGTAGATAGTTCAATGACAATAACCTTTATCGGCTTAACAACCAATAGTTAAGTAGGCAATTTATATTCAGTGTTAATACATGCGTGCGTATATCGAGATCGATTTAAAATCATACTCCTAAAGTAAGATATTATTGAGTTCAAAGACACGTAGCAGTAAAACATGTCTAGTGCGTTGCCCTGCATCAAATAAATATTGATGGAATAGTAATAAATACATATTATCTTCAAGAGGCAGCTATAAATATGATTGAATAACCTGATCGACCATTGATGTTCGAAAATCTTTTGTTTAAAGATATTGAATGACCCATATAATGTATTTTTAATGGAATCTAAATGTGTCTTATATCAACCCCAACATTATATTATTCAGTTCGAATAGATAGAGCCCTCTTCTAAAAATAATAACACACATCGTACGCACAATGTTTTCAGATAAACGAGCAAAGATGACGTAATTTCCTCGCAAGAAAATAAAATATGACAATGTGGTAAGTCGCGACTTTTCCCGATGATCCCTCGTAAAACCTATAAATTTTGTGTATTGAGCGGCGCGGGTAGGAAATGGAGGGTGCTCAAGTGGTGGAGGTCGCCGGCCGATGCAAGCGACGATTGTGTGCAGATGGACTATGTTTGCTATCTCCACTATTTTTCGAGTTAATACAATTTATTGTAATACGATTCAGCATAGATTGCATCGTGCGTTGGGGGAGCGAAACTCGTTTGATAGAGTCCCCGGGGACGGACGCGCCGTCGCACATTCTCGTATTAGTCACGTGATAAATCTTCCCGTGTTCATGTGTGCTGTCTCCTTTCATTACATGTGGGATCTAATATCCTTGTCCTTGTTACTTGCGCATGTTAACTGTGTTCGCACGAGGTCGCGGCTTGTTTGCCCCATTTTCTCAGGGAACACAAACAAATCTAAATTTTGATTACATCATCATAAAATCCTGTCATTAAATAAAGTTACACTTTTGGTAATACAAGAGTTATAGGTATAGATATGTTGGCATTTGTTTGTGACTTTGTGACCTATTTTTTTTTGCGTACCAGAATTTTACTACACTCGTTGAGTGGGCTTACAAATAGCGTGTCCTTACGCCGTGTAAGTGGCATGATCGATACGTAAGGCGTATTGAAAAAAAGAGTATAAAAAGAAGAACAGTATTGGTTCCAGTAACAGGATACATTTTTGTTTTGTTATGTGTTACCATGTTACTACAAACCATTGGATCGAAATTAATGGTACGTTTATTGTTTGTTATATTATTCGTATACCTATTACAATCTAGTGTAAAACAAATTGTTCTTGTTATAAACCATGAATAAGCTATTGGTAAAACAGTTGTTCGTATTTTGTTTTTTATTATAATGTTAACAAAATAGTGTTATTTTTATTACAGTATTATTTTTATAACAACAGCATTACCGATTGCGTCAAACGTGTGCGCGAGCCACTTCAAAAGCGTTAATGCTCGCAGAGAGAGCTTTAATAAAACATTTGGGGTCCTCACATTTTCAATTACATTAAAAAGTTGACGGTGCTGTATTTGCCCCCATTCATACACCATACACGTAATGAAGGGTGCAACAGATGGTTCACATTTTTTCATTACGTCACTAAAACTACCGGCACAAACCAGGAGATTTATGTCGGATTAAACTACAGACCCGGTTTTTATTTGATACAAATCCGAAACACCAGGAGGCGTGACCGAACAATATTTTATTATGTTTTTGAAACGTGATCATTACTTTAACCAAAGTTCAGTAAATAACTGGAAGTCGAAAGTAAAATATATAAATAGGTAGCGTTTAACAGATTCATTGGTTTTGATATTATCTTACGGCAATCTAAATGTGGTAATTTCAAGGCGTGTGTCGTTGTGTTAAAAAAGCGTATATCGTTTTGAAGTGGACAGGTCGCCGCTGTCGCCGCAGCCATCGATATGCAACATGCGGCCTTATCTCGGCGGTATAATTTAACGGGCCTCTAAATGAAGCGAGATCCGATACGATAAGCCTCATTGACTTGAGACACCTTACATCCACCCGGTTCATTACATTACTTTCAAGAAGCACTGCCTGAATTTATTTTATTAAGCCTTTGTAGTGTGAGTTTGTGTGAGTGTAGGTTTTTATCTAAGAGTACGTTATATTAATGTTGTCTAAACTATTTTATATTTTCAATGCTTTATACTCTTAATACTCTTAAGGCTTTTACAGTGAGAACGTGATATAATTTGGACCTAATGCTAATACATTTCCTGTAAATGATTAAAGTTTTCTAAGGAAAGTGGAAGTTCATTGTGGTCAACTCGCCGCATGAAGTAGCCATTTCATGCGAAACGTGAAATCAAGAATTCAAGAAGTCCTCTCCTAATGGTAACAATGCTGAAACCCTTCAGTGCTCATAAGAGCTTATATACATAGATACGTATGTAAACAAGTTTTTGTTTCAGAAGTAGAACGCGTTCCCGAAACTACAGTGAAGTTGTTAGTGGTTCACGTAGCGTGCTTCAAGCGTATTATTTAGTGTTTGCCCAAACTGTTTAATAGAACGTCGGCTTAACTTAAATTGAAACTCCAGTTTACACTTCCGAGAAGGAGCTCTTGTAATTACTTTTTTATAAGTCAGAATACCCTTTTGTGTTTGATTATTATTAGTTTACTATGCCATCGGAAAACTACTAAAGTATCTTATAAAGTTTTCATAGTAGAATTAAACAAGTATTCCTAATCAGTACCTATATTAAGTTGAAATATGTATAAAACACGTAGATTTAAGTTCTGTTAACTAAAAAATTTATAAATAGGTTGGTGTAAGAAATCCCTGGTAGACTCTACGTTTATATTCGTATTTAGATTAGAAAGAAGATAAAAAAGTTTCAATGTTGCTAACGAGAGTTATTGAAGATTCTTATATAAGAAAACCTATTTAGATTACTTGAGTATTATTGAAGCTTTATAAATACTTTAATACCGGAAGCAATTTATGGAATAAATGATCATTTAAGTCC
Source organism: Xylocampa areola (assembly GCA_935421205.1). Taxonomy (NCBI): domain Eukaryota; kingdom Metazoa; phylum Arthropoda; class Insecta; order Lepidoptera; family Noctuidae; genus Xylocampa; species Xylocampa areola. The sequence continues at coordinate 9,923,797 of OW285204.1, forward strand.
CTAATTGAGTCCCTATTAGGTACATAATTTGCCATCGCGGCCACCCTCCACTTTGAAAGGCCTCGCTTGAAGGGAAATAAACAAAAGTAATTTCCCGACATTACAGCGAGTGAGCACTTTCAGTGTAAATGGCAATGCGGCTGTGCACCCAACGACATATTGTTTCTGCGAATGTTCTAGTGTTATATGGGATTCGCGTGACGTCGGCCGAGTAGGTGCAAACTCACACATATACCTACTGTTGTCTAAGTACATATATTTGCTACTAACACTTTAAACGTTCAAACTTTGCCTGTGTTTATATCTTACAGCTTCAGGTGTAAAAACATAGTAAAAGAATTTGGAGTTCATTTATGTTTGTACTTAAGTGAACGTAATCATGCGGTTATAGCTTTGTTGTAAAGTTAAGTATTATTAATCTAAAAACATACAATTTCCTGGAAGTCAAGTGGACACGTTCATAAAAGAGTAAGTCTTTAGCCGTTAGTTTCATTTCTTATTCTGACAAATAAGTATTTGTTAATATATAACAGATATTAAATATGTACATAATGATTAAAAATATTTACAAAAATAAAACCTAAATTATATTGACTACACTACTACTAAGTATTAGTACGAAATTGATAGTAAAACACATTTTTGTTCTGACCCTCGTTAAGTAGAATTTCTGAAATAGCTTCTAAGAGAGTGATTACGTCATTAAAATGAAAGAACTTTAGTTGGACTTGAGTTTCTCAATATGACTCGATAATTCAACAGGACAAAAGCTTTAATATTTTATGAGTGTAGAACACTATAGGGATGATTATTTCAGTAATAATGAGTTACAAAGAATACATAGTCATTATCGTTCGAGTTGTTATAGTAATTGCGAGGGCTCGGCAGGGAAATGTGTTCGAATATAGGCCAAAAGTATTGCGTCGTCGGCGTCGGTCGCGACCCGTGACGGTTCATGTTATTCCTGTGAAACCTCGTGTGCTTGCGGTTTGGGAGTAATGCTCGTGATCACTTACAGATAATGGCCCACTTTTCTTGATTCTAACTGTACCTATAAGTAATAGATTGATCGCTCGTTTATTTAAGAGGTAACATTAAAGTTTAGCCTCTTTTCAATCTTCTTATTCTTAATGAGAATACTCCAAATATCCTATCTTATCCAATCTGGCTAACAACTGTTGTAAACTTGCAACTGTGTACCGGGGCCTTTATGTAGTTCCGTGTCTTTTCATCGTTAGCGCAAAATGCTTTCACTACATTCAGTACCACAATAAGCATTACATGCAGTTGAGAGAATGTGCCATTCCATTAGATGTAAAAATGTTATGTATTGTTTTATTACATCGCATGGAAGGGATTAGTTGTTCGTCGTTAAATCAAACAGGGATTTATTTTTGCAATTTATGAAGCATTACGTATGTATAAATTATGATTGGTCGTTTGGCGGGTGCCGGGTACACAGGGCTTGCGAGTGGCTGATGTATTCGTAGTGAAATAACATGGGACGTGGAAGTGTAAGATAATTTATAACGGCTCTAACATGGGCGCGCGGGCCCGAGGCACGCAGCGCGCGTTGCCTTACGTTAGGCGCATCATTTATATTTTTCTGATGTTTGTTTTGTTTATTTTTTTTTATGAACCTTTCTGTGGATGCCGGCCAAACAAAGAATGATAAAAGACTAATGGTCAACGTCTGTTTTTGTTGAAACATCAATGTTTAATCAACTCATTTGCATGGACGCGGTGAATATTTGAATTTATCACCGTCAGTAATTGAGTTCTAGTGAGATGATGGAATATTGTTCCATTATGATTTGGCCATATAACTATAAATGAATAAAAGTATTTTTATTGATGTTTTCCGTAACCATGATTTGGACAACACGGAAAAAAACTTTTTGATGAAACGAGTTGATGTTTGAAAAAGCATTTACGATGTATGATTGTTGTTTTCAATAGTTATAACATATTTTAAATAATTATGCAAAGTTAAAGGTTGTTATGCAATAAGTATCTGGAAACGAACATATAAAAAGAACTAATAAATGGGTTAAGCTCGCCTTCGTACATCCTTTTTCACTATTATAATTTGTATTATGTATCGTGAGTACATTAAAGAATATATAACTAACGATTTTTCTTTGTTCAAATGGTTGCAATTTATAAAAGTCGAAGTAATTTTTAGCTACTGTTTCAGTGTAGTGTAAGTCCGAGGGACTATATAATCTCGCGTAGCCCTCGAGGGCTATTCCTTTGTCGGTTTCCAATCATACAGTACGAGAACTAGCCCCTTAATTGGATGGAATCCCGCTTCAGGCACGATTCGGCATTAAGGGGATAAAAGCATACGAGTGCAATTTTACATTGCTTTGTAATCTGGTAAAACAATCACATAGAGCTCGAAGGATTAGTCCCAGACATGTAATAAAGCTATTAGTTTAAGTCTGAATTTGTATTTGAAATTGCAATTTGTAGGCAATATTTTTTGTATGACAACAAAGCATTGCAACCGCCAAAATTATGTGGTTTTGTTAACCATAGTCGGCTCGGTTCAATACCAAAATTAAATTACCTTTGGAATAAACGTGGGAGTCAAGTAATTTTTACTAAAACCGATACATATCGGTTTATAAAGCTTTTTGTTGTATTGAAATAAAGTTACCCTACACATGACATCATTATGGTAACAATAAACTTTTGTCTCGTAGGTACCTATGTACGTCCCAACGAATGCCATACACCACCGCTAATGGATTGTGAAAGAATAATGTTATGAATATTCTAATCGGCATTCCGAGCGAGTTAATAAAAATACTGTCGTAACGAGAGGTCCGTACATCCCGCTGTGATCTTAGAAACAAAGATGTATCGTCAGTGTAACTCGTGCTTGGATATTTCAATATTAAATAGACGGCCTACGCGGAGTTTGTTTAGTTGTCCAGTAAAAACTGTCATTCCAAGTTAGAGTTCGTTAACTGACTTTGTTAAATTATTGAGAAATGTAGATTGCGCGTTGGTAGATCCACTCTAATTGTATGTATAATGTATTATGGATACTTGAGACTTAACAATAAATTTCAAAGTACGAATAACTGGAAGTCCGCTTGCTCATAAGTATGGTCGCAACTTTTCAATCAAACTTAAGTACAGTAGTTATAAGTTTCTGAAGTTGGGAATTGCAACAAGCTTCTTACTTAATGGACGTAGAATTCATCAATTGCATAATATGGTTCATTATAATTATCAACATTTCAGATCATAGTAAAGATAGAAAGGAATTTGATTAATTCAATTATAATCAACGTTTTCGAGATGAAATGTATTGATAATATTTTCGAGCTCTTTTATACATACTTACATAGTTATTTTATTTTGCTACATGAGAAAAACAAACGTGGGAAAAAACAGACGTGCTCTCTCAACGATCGCAAATTGAAATTCCGTGAGATTGCGAGTCCGATTTTGTAGTAGGTAAGTGTACCTACTATAGGTACTTAATATAATGAGAAATATTAGAGGTGAATAATTTAACTACTTATATGAGGATGCACAGACATATTCTTGGTGAATTTCATGCTAATCTGGAATTCGTTGACAAAATAAAGGAACCCTTAACAAACATAACTGTTATCTCGTATAACAAGATACTTATGACTAATAAATCATCCTATGGATGTCGTAAAAGTCTTCCAGTGAATTATCACAGTCAAGTAAATGGGCACTACTGCGTTTATCAGTTCGATATCTGCCCAATTATGGTGGCAATACTACCAGGCTGTGCCCGCACTTTTGCCATACTACACAACATTTATTTGTTTTTCATACGTATATTTTCCTTGATCTATTCACGGTAGAAATGGTTTTTTAATGACCTTTCATTTTTTATTTCTTAGATTCAGATTGGAATGTGTATTAGCATCAGCTCACCAGAGGACTCTTACAAGTTTATAGTTTAAACCATTCAAACATTTCAATGGAAATTATAACTATCTGCATTCGTTAAGACTTTCGGAGATGCTATATTATAGTAATAAAAATATCAGTATGATTCATAAAAACTCACCTATAAAGTAGGCGAGCATTGCCGCTAAGATGACGCAGAGGCATATCATGGCGATGGCGAGGCACTTCCATGTGCAGCGGTGCTGACACCGCTTGTCTATGTGGAAGCGCGACGGCGAGTACACCGGCACGGGGCTGGGTTGGCTGGCCCGCAGCGGGAAAACCGGCATCACCAGCGGCTGGTTCGCCAGCTGGCAGTGCCCGCTCCCCAGCGTGCCGCCGCCCATCCCACTCGACATCGGCGCGCCACCCAATCTGTGGCACAATATACTGGATTTAAAGCTAAAGTCGACTGTCGATAACCTTGTAAATAGAGTCAAGTAGATTAACCATTTGAGTTTATGGTTGGACACGAAAATTTTAGTGGGCAGGTTTAGTTTTGTGTTCAAAGGTAAGGTTCTCATCGGGCCCCATTTAATTACAATTTGACAAATGTTGCTACTTGAAAAAGCTCTTTTGAATATCCATCGTAATGGAAATGTAATTATGCACCTACATCTACGTGAACTTGTACCTTCTAAATATCGATATAACCACATTATCCGCAGTTTTCCTCAATTTTGTTTGTTTATTTCAAGTTTTTTCACCTCTGGGCTTTTTATCCGTAAACAACAATGACGTTTATTGATAGCTTAATTGGATTATGTCAATTTTAACTTTTGTACAACATTTTTATCTAATCAAAACGAACGTAAAAAATCCCAGATGTCAAATGAGATTGAAAAACGTTGGAATCCCATTTCTTAAATATATTAAATGTCTTTATAAAAAATCAAGTTTCCGTTGATAGCAGGTAGATGAGAACTCGTATCGATGTCGTAACATGTTATGACCAACTGTTGGCGGAGCGAATCTGTGGCCCGCGCCATATGGCGCTTCTTTTTATTAAAGTCTCGAAGACAATCAGAACGTATCATTACCGGGGATTCCGACAAAAACTATGACCGTAGCGTTTAAACACGTCCGCCCCGTAGCCCATTAATCAATTATCTGAACTTCACTGTCACGACTAAATTTAAAGGCAGGGCTGAGAACATATGGTGCGGCGTCCGAGGCGCTCACCAACTGACGCCAATATAATGACCTCTCGCATAAAGGAATAAGCAAAAAGAGAATGGAAATAATTGGACCAAGTTTAGCGAGAACGAAGCGTGACTCCTAAAGGGTTTGTTTCCAAGATGCTCTTGACTGTAATTTTCATTTTGAATAGCGGCCGAGGAGCCCGAGGAACGTTCGGAAGGACGAATTCATTAAAACGTGTACAGAAATCACAATGCTCCGGCACGCAGACTTTGGCCTTAAATGGCTTTTAAAATGTCCGTCGCCTTTGTACATTATGTGGACTTTGTATATAATACTGTAGGTTAATAATGTTTAATTTTGGTGCTTTACTGTAGTCAAATATTCACAGCTTTTTATTCTTAACATCAAAGGGAATGTGCGTATAAAAATGCTAAACTTACGCACATTTTCCTGCTTCGTTAGCTTGATGTTTAAATGGTACCTATACCTACTAACACGGGGTAATGACTTGAAATACCTTAAAGCTATTTTGAATAATAGGCTCTTGGCTTCAATAACATATAATTAATTCAAATTACTAGTCCCTCCTAGACGAGCTTTATAACGATCCGTTTCTCACAGTTGATTCTTCTAATTTCTGCGAGAAGATCCGGTTAGTTAGACTATTAGAATTAATTATTAATAAAAAACAAATAATCTGGGAAATATAATTAATGAGTATGAGCGTATAATTAACAAAAAGATTCCGCCATGTATAGGCGTTACTAGACATAAAGCTTTTCCCATTAAAAGCTTTATTTGAATGGGCGTTTTATTTGCCGTAAGAGGAAGAATTTTGGCAACAATTGTCACTCGTTACCATAAATAAAGTAAAAATATGCTCATAATATAAATTATAACGAAAATAACATATCTATGAGCGATCAGAGTCGTGATTGCGAATGCTGCCGACATTTCCGGGATAACTGTAGACGAAATTGATTTTTTAAAGGCATCATCATTAAAGTAATGGAATTTATTGTTTATAATCTAACGCTGATGTTATTACGGGCCCATAGGCACGGTGTCCGCACGTTACCAAAATGAGTCGAACGCTCTCATTTTGTTTTTGTTAAAATAAATGTTGTGGTTTAGTAATGAAATGTTGCGCAATACCGCAATGCGTTTGTTTCGGAACGGAAACAAACATTCTATTTTATGAGCACAAAAGTTGAGCTTTCAAATACAGAAGATCCCGTGAAGGAGAGAGTCGACTAAGACAATTAACGAGGCCGACGACAGCGTTATTGTAGGACAATGCTGCGATATTTCAAGCGGCGGACACGCGGGTCGGGACGGGCGTTCGGCGAGATTTTGACAGGCGTTCGTCGAGTGAGCTCTTAATGAAGCGGTAAATAATGAGCAGAGGTGTTGCGCCGTGCGAGAACCGTGCCTAATTAACGGAGAGAACCACGACGAGTTCACACATATGAGACGACACACAAACATACACATAACACTTGATGCGTTCGTTATTACTGAAGGTAAACGTAACTATCGTTGGAAGTAACGGTAATCGTAATATAGCTTAAGAATGGCGCATTACAAGAACATCGGCAGGTAAGTGAAGGCTCGTTAGTCGTCCGAAGCTCGCTGCTGTCGCACAGTTTTTATCACTGCAATCGCGCGTGCAGCGGTCACTTCTAGTCTCGGAGCGAGCAACGGCGACCTCTAACTCGGAAACCAGATGAAACAAAAAGAAAGAAACGCAGGCACGGGCCGTGAGAACGCATCTCCTTCGCCGCGGTCGCCCCGGACCTTCCATTTATCTTGCACAGTCGTGCGGGAATGGGCCGGACAGCGATGTGCTTTTATTGCATCGCGCCCCTAAATATAGGCCTGCGGAGGCTAACCACAACGCTTTTGGCCCTAAAATGATTGGCCTGTTCAACTGGTTTTATAGCATGAGAGATGTAAACAAAAATGTTTATCTACGCGGTTTCACCAGACATTTGTTTACATGCAAATTTATAATACTCATTTAACTATATAGGAGCTGAATACTCGTAATGTGTAAAACACACATGTAGAAATAGGCCTTCAAATTTCATTGAACTTCTGCCAAATGGTAAATAATTTTCAGTGCGTAAGTAAATCGAACTATGTATAATATCACAAGTTATAAAACTAAACCCTACCGCAATTGAAATGTCAACATAAGATATTTAGTTATTTTGCAGTGAAACAGGTGGTATGTGACCGGTTGTCAACATGCCGAAATCTATTTGTGTGAATGTTTCGCAGATGACTCTTGCTCTTGTAGATTCGTCTAAAAACTTGCAAGACACTCGACATATGCAGTAGATACCGTATTATTAAATGTTATCAGCGAACAATGACTCATGGACAGTGTGTACTGGAATTTAGATGTCCTTTTAAAAATATTGAGAAATAAGCAGATATTATTTTAGTGTAATACTGATACGTATCTACCTAACCAACGAATGTTTAAGTAATCTTCAATAGGAAATCAACATACTCGTTGATCGTGTAGTAAGTACTTAAATACTTTTCCTTCTTAAAACCAAAGATTTATTCCATCGGTGTTATAGGTGTGGTTGCGTTACTCAATATAAACGTTATGTTTTCCTTTTGTGGTCGACTTTAAAACGCCCCTTACATTCATTGTGAGGGTCGAAAACCGATCCCGAGATGTTATCGACTTTATTTTAATACGAATTACATTTTGTACCAACGATAGCGAGTCAGTTTATTTTAAGATACCTCGGAACTAATTGCCTCGGCGGTTGAATGAAGAACAATGAGATAAACGCGAAATAAGCGCCGTGAACTTGGCGAGGCTTTCAATGATGATTGTTTCGCATAATTCACATTGAACGCAAATTAAAACGCACAAGGTATTCGAGGAGAATTAACAATGAGGGACCCTCAGAAAGACTTATTCAAGTGTCAAACAAAAAGAAAAAAGATTAAACGGTCCAAGAATAAAACATTTGGCGATCAATCGATACAAACACGTAGCTTTCGTTCTAAGGAGCCCTCGCCGCACCCTCCTGCAAGTCACGGGTGTAAATTCAAGAAAGCTCCCCAATTTAAAACGAAATGTATAACAATAGCATCGCCCCGCTATGCCAATTTCCTCCCTCGACGAACGTTTTCACTACAAAGAAACTGAATAAAATTATCATCCATACATACTGCTTACTATTATTTAAAGCAGAAAGTTAGATTGAAGCGTTCCGAAACGAGGAATTTACACAGACGAGAAGCAAAATAATAAAAAAAGTGAAATTCAAAATAAACAGAAAGCTAAGAAGTGGCGCTCATACATCTCGCCGTGGCCGCAGTCTGCCACGCCTGGAATCTGTCCACTTAAATAGCTGCCTTATTCGACACCGATCACACCCAACGGATTAATTAAAAATATTTGTCAAAATGGCCTCTCCAATGAGAATTTTACGGGGAGTTTAATCTATGGCCATATTAATTACATGTTGAAGTAATAAACCAAGCTAACTATGACAGTCAATTAAGTTTATACAATCGTTTAGATCGCTGGATGAGTTCATAAATATAAATTGATATTGTAATTGATTTCCGCAAAAGCTGGGTTGGATTTTGTGCTCATTAAATGTGAAGCTGCAGTAATCTGTGGCGATGAACCGAGTGTATGAGTTCGGTGCATATCGAAATGATACAGCGATATAAATACAGTACATACGCTCGGATTCATTGAACTCGCAACTCTTATTAATAACTCTCATAGCGTGATGTTTGTTTTAGTCGTCTCGTGTGGCGGTTAGGTAATGTTGAAGTTGATTCATGAATGGGAGAGCTCGCGGCTCGCGGCTCGCGGCTAGCGAAGTACGCGCCCACTCGTGTATATTTAGCGAATATCATTTTCCTAGAAATATATCAAACGACGGAAGTGCCAACATTTACATTTTACGTTAAGTTTAACTAAAGCACGGATAACGAAACATTAATGTTTGTTTTTTCAGTACTTGTGTCTAGGAACTATGTAGGAACTGAATGATTCTTCTGTAATAATAAAATATGCTAAGAGTTGCAATGGACAGTTCATTATTCATATTTTAAACTATAATTATATGATGCTTTCAGTATAATTGCATTTAATTGCCTCTTTAAAATGCATATGTGTATCTGTAATCTTAACTAGAGATAATCTTACGTGATATCATCTTAGGAACTTACAGCACTGTGTAAACGTGCCCTAGGCACAACTAGGCAGGTTTATCACTGGAAATGAATGGAAGCGATATCGAATAAGCGGCCAATTACTGGTCGGCGTGTAGACTGTGAGGGCCTGCACGTAAATAATCGTGCTCACGCGCAGAAACCCGATAGTGATAAACAATTTTCCATTAGCCAAGCTGTACAGCGGGGGGCGGACTCACGGCCCGTACCTACCTACAATTTCCATACCTAACGGAGAGCCGTATGCGATAGCCTTTTATTATGGAGTTTGTCGTTTGAAGATATTATTACGGTAATACCCGAGAAATGCAAATTAAGCACTGCAATAAATACCGAAAGAAATAGCCCGGGTTGGGCAAAAACGGTAAGACATTACAGAACGGCAATGATTTGAAACGGATGCGATGCATATAAAATAGAACGAAATTGTTTTTGAAGTCATGAAATCCTGTCCTTTAATGCGAGTTAAATGAGAATGTGGGTTATAAATTCTAATAAAACAGTTTTATCTTGCACATTGACATAAAAATGTAATACCGATCACCTTGTGCGACCCGATTTCTTGAGGCACGAAAGTCCTAAACTAAACGCTTGCTATTGTTCAGCGAAACGGAAAAACGGTTTCGCAGGAGGCGTCCCTCCGCGGGCGCTCGTATTTCACCCGGAGTTCAATATTATTTCGACAGTCGGCACAAAGAGGCGGAAGGCCCGCGCCGGCGTCGCCGCGCGGTCGCCGCGGGCGCCTCTCGCCTATCGCTTCACAATATTGTCCTCCCGCCTGCTGCCTCGGGTTACACTGTAAATATTTTTCGGTGGTTGCCTGATTGAAAAATTTTATCGCATTCCACCCCCACCTCCTCTGATAATAGATTGTGCTCGCTTTTCGGCATACATTGATATGGGTTCAGCCAATGGGAGCCTCCCTTGGCCTGTGTTTACCACACATGGTCGTGGTGTAATAAATAACTCTTACAGCCTATTTGGTATAAATACGTGATTTTAGATATTTATCTTTAATTTTACTTCTCTTTTTTCCCAAAGATACATTGTTGTTAAGATAACCCAACTAATATCCTGACTACGATTTTCCACCTCATATACCCTACCATATACATTTGGTAGTCTGTAGTCAAGTTAGATGGTTTAAATTAGCTTCGTCGTGAATTAAAGAAGAGAAACCACGAAAGCTTGGCTGTTTATGAATGTAGGTAAAGTTATAGGTTTATTAAAAAAAAGTAAGAAATTCATTTCAGTAAAGATGATGTCGAATCCCAGCATATAGTCACGAGCATAAATAAATTAATCGGACAGTTCAGCAATAATATCGGATTTTATGATTGAATCATTAATTTCTGATCGACACAAAAATATAGGACGCCGCATCGGCTTCAAAAATATGTACCTCTTAGAATGCAAAAATATCAGACATGCTTGCGTTATAATATAAGTATCTGCCTACACAATTAAGTTCAGAAAAATCTGATTCTTTTGTGTCACAATATTTATGCCTTCTAGAAATGATCACATATTTTTACCATCATCTTGAGATTAAAATAAAATCAATGAAATCAGATATCATCACCAAACTGTCCATGGTAATGGGCGTTGGTATAGTGACTGTACGTATTCGTAAAGGGTGCAGAAAGGACGCTATGTTTTGCTTACGAATAAATTGTCCATAATATTAATTTATAGTTTTATAAGTGTGTTAGTATTCATGATTAATTTGAGTGTAAAAGTTGGAAATATTCACAGTCCAAAAGCAGAGTGATTTAGTGGAATATAGGAACCAACACGCGCCGGGACAATGTCTCTCTAATTATATTTGTTTTGGGCGGCTGCGAGGCGTGCGGATCGTCGCTCGGCGCTATTATTTATACAGAGGAAGATACAAATGAGGATCCATTACTGGATTTTCTCGATCTGAGCCTAATGAAAGACAAATAACTTCGAGTTCAAAGCGATCGATAAGGGCATTTGCTTTAATTCGAACTACGCGATTGCTGAGGGCGATCCGATAGCGTTACTTAAACAGATACAAATGGACGGAGATATATACCAAGGTCTAAAACAGAAAATATTAAATTCTGTTTCGAGATTCAGTACAGTAATAAAAGTAGAGAACCAATATAAACTACACCACTTGTCACAGCGGTGGAAACAAAAGCTATTGACAAAGTAACAGTAGGTAGTGAAACAGGGGTGTGCAAGCTTTCACCACTACAAATGGTGATAGTAGAGTGCATTTGAATTCAATTTTCAACTCAAATCCCAGTGGAGGAAAAGCAAAAATGCGTTGTTATTGGAGACACACACTTGGACACAAAAACCACTGAGATGAGTTAGGGGCGCGACGCATTTGTTGCACTACATTACCCGTGTCCCAGCAACCCAGTAGAACCCTAGCTTTGAATTAAACGCGATTGACATTTTGTCTCATCTACATTTTTTCCCTATAACCAACCCCATGGTCCGTGAAATGTATTAAACGACAATTCCATTTGTAATATTTTATCAATTAAGCACGGTCGGTTTCAATTTCAAAATTATGGTGTTCCATTTGAAACTACCCGCAATTTATTTCTTGCTATAATTTCATATGAGAAAATGTCACAGTTGCATTTTAAATCGTGCAATTTTCTGAATTAGCAATTTCATTTTTCATATTTTATTATAACAAAAATGCTATATCTTGCTGGAAATGTAAGTTGAATTTAGTAAGTGAAGAATTGCTGTGAATATTTATTTGTTGTTAAAGTAAACTAGAGCGGGTTGCCTTTCCGTAGAACATTAATGTCCATATTTCAGGAAGATGGCCGTAGCTTATAAATTATTACGTATAAAAGTGGTCGGTACGTCCGTCGCATGGTTGACCAGGCTACGCCAAATGATAAGGGTCATTCGTTTGCTTGCACCAACCCATTGAATTGCAAAACAGTTTACTTGCGCGGTGAATATTTACACGTTTAATGGCTGTGACGTCCGCTAATGATGAATGCATAAGATTGGCATTTAGAAACTGTGAGAAGACAAACAGGTTGTTAGGACTATACTAGGGTTCCTTTTAATTGTCATTGTATTCAGTTTTAGAGTAATCCTATCCATGTTAGTGTTGAGGATTATTATCATTTATTCAATTAATGTTTATTGATGCAGGTACCTCTATGTAACATTATCTCCTTATTATTTTACACAGGAAATATAGATTCCTGAAGCTGCGGGTCGTGTTCTTAATACACTAAACAATAAAAAATTGTAGAAGTCATTAAAATTATGCAGTAGTTGACAGTTCTGTGATTTAAATACGTATTGAATAGGAATTCAGAGTAAGTTAATCAAACGTCGTCGGTTAATAAAATGCTGGTCATTAAATAACCTCAAAAGATTACAGCATTTAGTAGAAAAACGGTTTGCCGCTGCAATAATATATTCGAGTTTATAGACGTTAGTGTCGTGGGCCAACCGAAGAGCTATGAACTCTAGAGAAGTGGCAAAAAGGTGAGCAGTAAAAACCAGTTGGACCTTCTAATGGTTTTTGTTGTCATGTTATAATACGATTACAACGTAAATGTTAAAGGGGAGAAAGGTTATTTACTGAGACATGGGGGACGTTTAATAATTTTTTTTTTTTTACATTGTTTTTGTTGAGAGAGGCAATACTAGTAGCTATTAGATTAATAAATATGAAGCCATTTTTTAAAGAATTGATTCGTATTACTAATAAATAGTAATACCTATTACTTCATCACCAACCATAACTAATTAATGTAATCGTGTGATAAACACCATGTTTATATATGTAAATGATAATAAATCAGACTCTTTATGACTATTCAAACCAAAATATTTTTAAACGGAGCGTTGGTCATATCTAATAGATTTATCAATCTCTATCAAAGTTAAATGGTTCTGTATGGATTATTAATGGTTGTAAGATTTGAATTAAGTACGTACCGTTTCTACATAGTCGCTAGATAATTACAAGTTTTAGATGTCAGACGGGACCATCGGCTATCGAAGTTAAGCAACATCTTTTTTATCATATTTTACGTAATTAGTCACGCTAATCATTTGAGCGGTACGGGGTTCACTAATTTATTATTTATCTTGTCTTATCGGGATCTTAATTCTGATGTATCCACGCATACGTTGTTTACCAGTTAATCCAAACGTCACGGTGGCTTCGTTTATTTTATTTGTACAAGTTGAACTGTATCAGGATTCCTCGGCTCGTAATAATGTTTGATATATAGCCAAGTTCATTGACCCCCAATCAAATGGGATTAATGTGTTTCAAGTGTTCGGTGTGTTATTGGTGTCTCTAATTACGTTTATGGGTCTGTGAGAGTTATGGTAATGTTCGGCAGCCTTCGTAGATGGCCGGCCTCTGCTGTCGTGTGACTGATACTTACGACTCTGAATTTAGGGTCTGTAGGGCGAGCCATTCGTTAGTCACGCCCGATGACGTGTACCTTGGACAAGACCAAAACTGTTATTAGAAAGATTTCGTCGTCCACCTTTTTTAGGTGCTTGTCTTAAAAGGTTTTTTATACTTCGAAATTATATTGGACGGCGGTAATGTGTTTTATTTAATAGCAGACAAATAATGCTTTCACTAAAATGGGTCGGAGGTAAGTAAAAAGTAATCGAGGGGCCTGTTATCGGGGCGACGGCGACTCGTCATATATAAAACGGAAAGGTCATTCTTTAGTAAAGTATCTTCCTTTAACTGCACATTGCGGCAAAATGCATGAATTTCCGGACACAAACAAAGGCACTCGGCACGCAAAGCATGCAATGCCGCGAAGCCCTAAAGGGTAAAAAAAGACGTTTCGTGGTAAAAAGTGAGTTAGGGTGCAGCTTTGTTTGTGTACGGCTCGAGTTAAGTGTTTAGATAAGTGCAGCTGAGAGCGGCGAGCACGTTTGTTATCTCTCGGGGAGCATAGGAGCTCAGACAAATGGAGCCACCCTGTGTGGTCCGTTATTTGGTCGGCTCTCACCAAATATGTGCTCTTGAATCAAAAACTCGCCTCGGATATCACGAAACGTCGAGGAAACATTACATTGTTGTGGTAATCGGAAAAACTAGAAGGTAGTACAAGTGGTATTGGTTCAATGAGCCAATACTCTGTGTCTATTTTGAAAATATATAAGTTGTCTTTTGTTTTGTTTTAAGCTGTCGAGAAACGCGATTGTCAATTTTAGAACTCTATTAGGTTTATTTAGATAAGCCAGGATGGGTAGTTAAGTGGCACTTAGGTTTATATTAAAAGGCATTTAAAGTGAGAGGTTCTATATAAGTAGTACTACTTTCTTATACCTACGTAGGTAAGTAGGTACCTAATGAATGTGATAATAAAATTTCACTACAACTCTTTATGATGTAACGGATTTCAAAAATAAATGTTTAACAGTAAAAATATTTTTAAATAGCTTACTTTATCAAGCAATACGACGAATACGTTTTAACAGTTTTTTAGAAATTTCATGTCGTTTTATCTACGGAAATAGTGAACATAAAATATGGAAACCCAATATCTACTCAATTATCTGCCATTTTTTAATATTTAAGATTTAATCTAACATCATATATTGCATTCACCATACCAAAATAATAATCTATTATAATGACAGAAAATCAAGTTTGCCAACGCGCGTGACATTATATCTACCAGCTATCTAACGGTTAATATTGCTATTAATTAAGTTATAAATAAGCATTTACGGCAATTAGACACGGTTGTATAAGGTTTCAGAGTTGTACACCTATAACATAATGCGCTTTACAGTTACCACTGTATGCACGTGGCGCACCTTTTTTACATCGACCAAGACCTTTGTGCTCGTGTGAGCACTTACGGTATTTTATCTTACCAGCTGGTCGTCCCATAACGTTAATTTCACCCCATTGTGACTGTATAAAGCAACATGTCCTTCTCAATTATAAAATATTCAGATAAGGAGAGAAATAAATCCTGGCGAGGAAAAGTCGACATTACATACTTACATATTGGTGCTGCAGGACCGCCAGTCGCCTATTCATTACAGTTATTTATAGGCAGCAGTGTCAAAGCGAGGTTTGTATTTATTCGGACGGGACAGCAGTTTATTTATTTTTAAAACGGGTTAGGCTGAAATACCCTATTCCGATAAGCGTCCGGTGACTGCCGGTGCAACCGAAATATCTGGCGACGGCGCTGATCTCGCCGATACCCCGATGTCACTGTCACCCACCAATATGCGCTGTCTCCCGACATGACGAAATATTGCCACGCTTTTATTAGAATTCCATTATCCAACGCGTTCAATGAACCTCTTCATGTCTAATTCACAGAACTACCTGTTCACACTGAAACCTACATCGTAGTGGCTTATTATGATTCGGAACGTATCCGAACATAAATTTCAATCGACATAAAAATTTACTTCAACCATAATTTCACCGGAAAACAATTTCCGAAACTGCTATTTGTCGTAATATAAGAGATGAACTCAATCAATATTGAAAGGAGACAATAGACATCTCTTATTCAAAACGGAAACTATTACAGTGTCACCATTGTGTTCGGTGCCTCACCTCGACGAGTGTATTATTCAAACGAAAAGTGGTTTGTTTACAAACGCTAGAAGTAATAAGTATAAGGGACAGTCGACGACAGAAAGAGATTATGTGTGTGTAGTGGTAACGAAGGAACGCAGTGGATGTCGATCGCCGTCAACATGAAAGATTTATGTCCAACTTTGTGACATTGGTATCGTCGGCGACGATCCTGGATTATCCTTTGTTGGAGATGCAACGTCATTTAATCGTGATAAGCTTTGTTGTGCTTCACTGACAAATGCTCGATATGGAACAGTTGGGTGGAAAGACAATATTATGATTCCATTATTTCCTCACGGTATTTACACAGTGCAGGCGGTTCATATTCATTCGTATTTTGAGTACGTTTTAAATATAGGATAGAGTTTATATTATCCGTGAAATATTAAGCTACTGGAATACCATACCGATATCGTTTAATTATAACGTAGTGGCGATCTCATATCAACTTGAGACACACTAATAACTAGTAATACGAGTCAATTCTGTGTGACAAAGTTCGTTGTACCGTTTTCATTATTAATTTATGCGTTCAAGTTCCATTACGTATCATTGCTCTTGTAATTACGCATATTGCATACACTCATCTAGGGACGACCAGTAATTGGTCCGTTTGATCAGTTCAATTATGAACGATTGAATCACAAAGATTCAGTTTAATGAAATGATTGTGTCGACATTATGCATTAAAGTTAAAGGAAGATAATTGAACTTCCTGCGTTGGCAGCTATTGGTTTGAACGCGCCGCGCACCGTGTTCAGTGCCCCTTTCATAGCCGCCGAGGACATACGGTGAAGCTTGATGGGGCGTTTCCTCTAATTATACGAACTATTAATAAGATGCTGCACCAGTTATAATAAACAATCGATCACGAACATGCCTAATGGGTGCGAGAGAGCCGGAGGAATGCTTTCAGGGTTAAGTTCAAGGGTTAGGTTTGTGAACACTTTATAGATAGAGATAATTATATTTTATATTCTTTAAGTGAGACTGTTTTAAGAACAGTGAGAAACATTTAGATTTTAAATTGGAGAATGAATACATAGTAACATTGAGCAGTGCTGCTATGAAATCCCTACGTTTGTAATATTTGAGAGACCATTAGCAATCACCGGAAGCTTTGTTTGTCATCTGTTGCTACTAGACGTTGTATACTAGACGACAAACAATAGCTATCTCATATACTATTGGATTGTGCATTCAGACGTATTTAGACGCTTCACGTTGCGTGATTTAGGAAACGTAGCGTAGGAGATTTTTAGATTGGTGGAGTTTGTAAAAAAATTTTTTGCAGTTCAACCGATGACAATTGATGTCAATTGCGCATTAGTATCTTGTACCTACCGAATGTACATCACCGAATAAAGTGATATCATAGTGAGGTCGTAGTTCTTCTAAGAATTTCGTAAGATCACGCGTCTAGAAAGCCATAAAATTTGCAATGGAATTGAAGGTAACATATTGAAAGAACTGGAATAAAGATCTATCCGAATCTCAGAACTAAGATAAGGCACTGATATTAAATAAATATCTCCAGAAATTGGTAAAAAACTCACTTAATCACAAAGTTAATACAGAAGCATCTTCAACAAACCAAACAGGATTGAACCAATGCACAAAGCGAACGTGGATTCTGTCGGTGGAAACGTTTGCGATCGTCTAAACGCTATTAACTAAGTTGCAAGTTTGTGTTGGACTTTGATGGGTGAACTCTGTTTGCGTTGTCCGGGCCGTATGGAAATAATTTCTTGCTCGGCCGAACTTCCCGGCTCCATATATGACCAAATATTTGCCGTCAGTTCCCAACTCCTCAGTTTGGCGATCGTGTCTCTGCAGACGTATGGCGCATTTGCTGATGTTTACGTAACGACGTTAATTACTAAACTTTGACGCTTTTAAGTAATACTGTCACGGATTTTGTGAAATATTAATATTAAGCGTGAAAAAGATATGTAACTTTGAGGTAAGTTGAAATTTAATTTAGTTTTTTGATAAGCCATAGCAATTTTATCTTGCTCGATTATTAAGTATTATTAAAACAAAAATGTTATTATTTATCGTAATGGACTCAACACTGAAGTGCCTTACTATAGACAGAATTTACTAATAATAATGTAATCTTAGCACAGATGGTTCACAAACTCTGGAAGTTATGAAAATCAGCGAACACGGTTAACATCAATTGTGATAAAATTTTATAGAATATGAAAACATATTCCAATAATTTCAATATACCTGGTATTAATATGTACATTTTTATAGATTTCCCTATCCTATTTCCACATGGTTTCACAAACATCTCATTACTACCTTAAGTTATTCCTGTGGGGACATATTAAGTTGCACTCGCGAGGAAAAAGAGCATTACAAGCAAAGCTGGGGTTACCTTTGAATGTCAATTTCCTTGTGGAAGTGTGGCAACTGACGATGGCGAGGCGCGCCTGAGCATGAAGGGCGTCTCGATGCTATCTACCCACCATTGTTGCGTGCACTTAACCGTCATATAGTTTGCTCGCTGTTCGGCCCTTGTTAACACATTGTAAAGGAAATTACATTCTTTACTCACCGTTAGTACGGCGTCAAATGATGTTTCCGTTATCTATCATCACTCTAGCGTGTCAAATTGTTATCATTAAACAAGTCAATAATAAATTTCATTTCTGACCTGGTTTCTTTAATGGTCAGAAAGTGCTATTACCTATGAGTTATGACAGGTGAAACAATTTTTACGATATTAAAGTACGTTTATCAACAATTATAGTCAACCATTTAATACAAAAGTCGGTAACGAAATTAGATAGCGGTAGAAACGTGTGTTCATTTTCATTACTGTCGGAACATTACGTATTGATATTGCAGTATTAATAGTTGGGATTCGCCCTCGAATCTGTTGAAATTAAGCTGCGGCGATTGGGGTGTCGCAGATGGCAGTAACTGCGCTATCTGCGCCGCCGGCCGCCCGACCTCGCGCCAAGTATAAAAATATGATTTATGGCAACATATAGAACCACACATCCGTTCGAGTCTTTCTAGTCCACCACCATTAGCGCACACTCCATATGCATATTGTTGAGTATCCCTTACTCGCGGAAAACTACTAAACTACATTTTGGAATAAGAATTTCTTATTGTGAGAACTGCGATCGGGAACCCCAAAGGACATCCCGAATAAGAGCCACAGAATTAGTTTTGTGTACTGCCATACTTTAATAATGTTCTGTGGTCTTTGGAGGTTTGCGGGGGTTCAGGCAGACCCGTGTTTATGTAGTCGTGCGGTATGTGAAATAGATGTTTTCTGGCTTCAGGCTCTTTATTATTACTTTGAGCTGCGGCCATGAATACGGGGGCCCGCCCTTTGTAGAGCTGGGGTCGGGAAGGTAAACAAGTGCCGTCAACTGATTCAAATACTAAATTGAATTGTACATTTTCCTTATTTCGTTTAGAATTATTTTAATATTTCCTATAAGATATGGCTTATCTAATATTAAGTTGCTGCCATGGCGCTGGATTAATTCTTGTTAAAATTGTTTTGTCTTAAAAGGGACTTGAAATAATTCAGAATTTATCACAATGGTCATGTTTTCGAAATGATTAAGAGCGGCTTGTCCCGTGGTTTTAACGTCGGCTTTATCAAAAGCTCAGTAATTTATGTGAGTTGTCATCGGCTTCACTAATGTGTTTTATCTTACTGTTGTTGAATATTTTAGTTTTGTGTTCAGTTGACTATAGTTATGTTACTTATCTTGAAAGCTTATAAAGTTTTATCTTGGTTTTAATGTTATTGTATGCAGATCAAGAAACAAAAGTTAATAACAAACGATTTAGATAGAGCTTGCACCTCGATCATGTTAATTCTATATTGTACCTCTAATTGTTATTGTAATCTTTATTCAGACAGGTTTATTAAGCGTAATAACTGTCATTAATTGAAAGATTTGATACCTATTATGCATACTTACCTGCATTGATGTTAGTAGACAAATAATGCTTGATTGAGATTAAACTTACCTAGGGTCTACGAAGGGTTCGGCGTAGATGTTCCTGACTGGTTGTCTGCGAGGGAGGGGAGGGGGCACTGGGCTAAACCCCTCCATCATCTCCTCCCGCTCGCTGTACTTCAGCGATTTCATAGTCATCCTGCTGATGTACCAAGTCCACTTCACAACTGTTTGATTTCCAAAACCAACATTTCACTGTAGCGTCTTATCACTTACATGGTTACACTGTCGCATATACGTTCATCTTAATGAAAAACTAAGGAAAATTCACTGCTGAGTTCAAATGTTTACTTTCCACATTTCCGGATTCACTTTTATATTTATTTGTTGGTTAAATAAACTTTTACTGGAAAGAGAAAATTACGATAAATGAGAAAACTCGTTGCGTGTTCTCGATCTCACGATACGTGTATAGTGGTTGCCCTGCGGGTGTGCGCGGCCGACTGACGGCGGTTGCATCTCCCGTGCGCCTACCGACCCGCCCCGACCCTCGCCTGCGCTGAGCTTACTGAGCTTTTGTCATTTTTTGCGCCCGCGCCGAGGTGCCGTCAAGCTCGTCGAGTTATTAGACTCGCGCACAAAAAACCCGAAACATACGCAAGACGAGGGACGCCAATAGACCTGACGCACAGAAAGATAGCACACCCGTGTTCAACATGTCGGCATGCGGTTGAATTTTCCATTGTATCTTAAGAATATTGTGTAAAGTGTGAATACTATCTATTTTGTAGAGCCGAGGGTGCCTTTTGTGATGGGCCGCGATGCTATTCATATTTTTTGCAAATCTCATATTTAGTAGATTTATCGATCTTTTTTTAGTTGCCATATTAATAACACATGTTTAATTTTTTTATGTAGTCGACACGTGATACTTTTAACAGTTTTTACTACTGCATTCCAAGTTTTATTTCTAAATAGAGAAAAGCATTAATTCCATTAGTAAGTTAAGTGGGAAAGGCTAGCGATTGCTTTAGGTCACGTAAAAAGAATGCAAGGTAATCGAAGTAGAGACGAGCAAGGAGAAAGTATCTAATCGATACGATTATCTAGTGGATGAGGGTCGGCTCGCACGGAGCACGGGGTTCCACGGACTAAATTACCTATCGTGAATGATAAGATAAGCATTGGGTCGTACCGATTGATCTTTTGTTTATACATTTATTTAACTGAGAATAAGCCAAACCGTTTCCTTAACTGGTTAACTAATAATAATATTCAAACGATTGACTTCTGACGTTAACTATTAAAGTTAAGAAGATGAAGAGCTGTTGACGCCAACGCACATTTAAGTCTTGTGAACAAAAACATATGAATCACCTGAACTATTACGTTAATGTTATAGGATCATAATAATAAACGGCTTCGTACTAACGAGCAGCAAGTAAAAGCTCGATAGGAACAGTGCATTGATGTACTTACGTCGCATACTGCATGCGTATGCATGATCGTATTAGTTCATAGACCTGCGCGGCACCCTGCTGCGAGGCGGCTGGGCGGCTGGTTGATCTCAGCACTTTGCATCTCTAACAATTACCCTAACAAACATTGTTCATGACAAATACGACGGGCGCACACCCGTTTACCCTTTTTGTTCTCTAAAATGTTTGTTTTTAAAACTCGTTACATACCCTCCGCACAAATTTTATTTACGATCGCCGAAATTGAATTACACCCGTGTGATTTATTGAATGTTTTCTAATTTAGCGACGCGTTACCGTGTGACTAATAAAAATTTCGCAAAAAAATTGTGACTCGGCTACGGTGTAGGTACTGCCAATAGGAAGGGATGCGGTAAAATTATGTAAAAACCTGTCCTATGGGCCCGAATTATCCCACAAGGATAAGGAATAAGAATATAAAAGAGGCTTAGAGTTTTCCATACGGCTTTTTGAAGAAGCAACGAACGCAAGATTTACATACATACATGCGGGTAAACATGCTCGTTGCCGAAGTGTCTTCGAGTACCTGTATAATAAATTGATTTAAGCGCCTCCTGACAGATTTAAGTATGTTTTGACAAACATTAGGGAATTTGAAGCCCCAGCGAGTTAACTTTGTTTTGTATGACTGGGGCGAGCGAGGACTATCGATGGGCCACCGAGTGGATTTTCTCCAAGTTTTCAAACTGTGAACGTTTCCTAGAGTCAAGTTAAGAGAGGTGAATTCAGATCTTCAATTTAATGTTTGAAGTGTTATCAATTAAGCAGAGGATTTAATTAAATAATAATAACGCAGAGTAATGAAACTGATTTTGCGCAGTTTAGCTCAGATAATAATGTTAACAGAATATAGCTTATAAGAAGTAAAGAAGGAAATAGGAGTCACGTGAAAATGAAGAGAAAGAACATAGAGCAATAGTGTGATTGCTCCACCGAGAAGAACTAAACTCTCGAAGAAGATAGCTTGAAAGATTTATAGGGATAGACCATAATTATTTAAATCTGAACATTAGGTCGTTTACTCAGAATTACTAGGATTCCAATAGAAAAAAATTACAATAGACATTGTTTCGAAAGTAAATCACAGGCAATCGATCCCGGAGCTTGTACGAGCATGCTTGTGCAATAGCGGTTGTTGCATATAAGGCAAGTAGGAAGCGTCCGGGTCTCAGCCGAACATTTTCCCATGCCATAGACTGACTGATGTATCTCTGACCGCCTGATGTATGGGGCTTGTTCTTGCACTTGAACTTGTGTCGCTTGCGCACGCTTTGATTCTAACATACGGCCGCGCACCGTACATTACTCCCCACTATCTAAAGATAAGTAGTATACATGCCACTTCAATTTGAACAGAAATAAACCTCACAATAGGCTCGTTATTGGTTCTGAACTACTCCGAACCAGTAGTCGTAACGTAAAAACAATGTTGCATAACAACACTGGACCAATTACACGGCATTGTTTGTATGTCGAGTGCTCTATAGAGTCTATACCGCATTCTAACGCAGCAGTTCTAGACTAATAAACACATTTTAGTCAGTGTATTTACACTAACATTAACAAGGCGCTCGTTCGTTTGAACCGTATTAATCTTCACAGGCTGCCCCAAATAAATTTCGGCATCCGTCAGTTGACTGCGCTACAAAAAGTTACTCAGCTATTTTAATTGGCGTAAAAGTTTGGAGTTACGACGCGGCAGGAACAAATGTCAATGATAGTGGGAATACGTGTTCCAAGTTTATACTCAAAATTTTTTGGAGGGATTTAATTTCTATGTCCATTTTCACTGTTCTTTTTCTGTAAATTTTTTTTCTCATATCGGACTGGGGACTTGTCAAATATTTTCAACGACAAAACACTATTCACAAGAATAATTATAATTAAACGGAAAACTAACATCACAGCTCGAAAGCGAGATTTAATTAAATTTTCCGAGTTTTAGAGACCGTGCGAACAAACACGTGCGAGAGCGAAGAAATTTGGATTAATTATCGCTATCTGCCTGTGTATTTGTTCATTTTATTCTGTACGTTAGCAACCCTAAGTAACACCCGTGTGTGCGTGCTGCGAGGTGAGACTGTGTGTGTATGTGGAGCACGTTTCATAAGATAAAAGACGATATTGATTCCGTGACGAGCCGAGAGCGGGCTGTGGGAAACGATTCCTGTCCGTTTAATAGATGCCCCGAGGATACGAGTACTTCGACGTTCAACCTTCAGAAGAACACTCATTAAAAATATTGTCTTATGTGCGAGTACGTTTGATTCCCTGAACACTTCTAGTTATTTCAAGTTGTAAAATTTGAAACGGGTAAGTATGTTAAGTTTCCGAGTGTAATTAACGAGTTAAGGGTACCGCACTGAGCACTTTATTCCTAGTTTAGCGACGCGGTCGGGAGGCTGCCCGGCCGCAGGACTCGGCCACATTCTCGTCGGGTAATTACGCACGCCCGTCTCGTTCCCAAGCCTCAGCTCTAACATTTTATGCCTCATTTCGTAGTGTATGATTTGCTGCACACATTACTTGATGTAATTATCGTGGGAGCAATCCACGCTCGCGTGCGAAGCGAATCATTTACTGGATGTCGATGATAGCTGTGTTTACATACATTGTCTATCAACCGTAGTAACCGTAATGAATGGGCTCGTTCTTAAGAAATGAGGAACTCTATTGAATTATATTATCATAGAATTCGTGCTAACTGCTTCGATTTCTGTATCGCGATCGATGACTGTTGTTGACATTACAGAACTTTTAAAGATGAATAGGTACTTTTGAATTTATCTTATATGACTTATGGTCATTTTATAATATTCTGGAATTTTAATGCAAATAACGAGAAGAAGTTTCTTACAAAGCTTGAAATAGAGATAAAACGTAAGTAAACGATGATTACATCCGACATCAGTTGATTTAAGTAGGTAGTCGCGGCGCGGACACGTGGGGCCGGCGGCGTCGCGGCGCGCCGTCCCACTGTGCCGAGTGGACTCCGTCATTCAAAATAAACGCTGTCTTCGCGAAACACGCTCCGAGATAAAAGCCACGACTCGTTACTTTTTACTTCGCTGTTTTTTCCTCTTTCCTCGCCTTTCCTCGAGTTTTTAACGGTTAATTTGTCATTAGTCCTGCATCTGTCAGCACACAGAGTTTTGTCGCCTGCAGACATCGAACAAAAACAAAGCGGTTAAACCCAAAAGTTTTTAACAGAGAACTCGACACTTGATTCCACCTCGACTGATGTTTAAGTAAAACGTACTTTAGCACTTTTAGCAGTAAATCGTGTTCGCGGTAGTTATAAATTTTACTAGTAAACTATTAAAACAAACAACGCTTCAAGTTCTTCAATAAATCAAAAAATGTTGTAGCGGAGACGAGCCGAGGCGTTCTGAAATATTGACTTTCAGATAATAAATAATGATGAAAACAGAAAATCAATGTAAGCAGGCTTAATGGTGGCGCGGCATCATTAATGATTATAATGGTTATGGAATTGTTTCTAGTACGTAATGGCGGGAAAGTAGGGGCGGGCCCGGAAATTGTCCTCTTGTCGGGCCACCGCCGCATTAGCCGAGGACATTAGGCCACCACACCACGCCGTGCGTGACGTATCACTTTGACACGTGACATATGACATACGCTAAGACATGTGTGAAAGAACTTTGACACTATAGTGATAAGATTCCTTAAAACGTGCCACGATATCGTGTGAACACGGGCACTACGTGCTATCACAGTCATGTGTCATGGAAACTTAGTAGAACCATTAGCGTCCGACGAATCTTCCAGCAATTTAGTTTGAGCACATAATTGCGAGAACAAGTCGAACCTAATTGATGTCCGGGCTTGAGTTCAAGTTGCCGTTACTACCTACAACACTGGCTGGTTCTTGCATATGGTTCCACATCGTTAATAGCAACCGTGAGACTTCACTCGACGTCTCTGGACGAACTTCTATATACTTATGTCGTGCTATGATACCATTATGTAAGGTTGTAGCAGTTACGCTGCAATTATAGATAGTGTTTAAAAATAATTGCGTGTGTTTGTAACGAGAGTGTTGTACGGAATTTATAGAGAACCAAAGCGTAAAACTTGAAAGAAAGATAAAATAAAATTTGAGTGCAAACAGTAGCAAAGCTTAGGTACTGAATGTTTACTCTAGCCTTTAGTAATTTCAAAGCTACATAAAGAGCGAAATTAAATAGTTTTTGTCTCGAATAGCTTTTAGCTAACACTTTTTGTGTATAAATTATGCAGCGACACGAAAAAATATATTCTGTAAATTAACGAGCAATATATTTGATGTTTCTATGTGTTTTCTCACTTTGTTGTCCTTCACTACTGTTAGAAGGTTTATCCTCACGGAAGCATATTTAATAGCACGGTTTAATATCTTCGTAAAACGCTACTGTTTTTATCATGCATAATGTAATTGTTGTAAATTACTTCAATGGACATTATGTGCATTGTGAAATGAGTACCTATAGATACAGAATATAATATAGCTTAACCGTTGTCTTTGAGTTTTCTTAAGGTATACAGCTGACATGAAGAGTCAACTTAGAGCAATATATCCCCGTATTGTATTGAGAGGAAAATCGTAAGAATGTAGATAACTTTGGCAACGGCTATATTAATACCGAATGTTACTAAATAAATGCAGTTTTTGGTTAAAGTTAATATGAGGTTCTTATTCATTTGAGAAAGTCCTTTTAACGGAAAATGTATCAGTCAAATACATTTTGTTTAGACATTTGCCCCACACTAATTTATTTCTCTTTTATTGTGGTTGCGTTAATCAAATAATCTCACATGCACACACACACACTCAAACCTGGAACAATTATCTATAATCGATAATACAAATACAAGATGCTGATCTATAACCACGCTATATTTAAGAATGAGACTATACCAATGATACTGAACACAAATCAAAAAAATATCATTGGTATTTTTTTGTAAATATAGAAGTTCGCCTCGTGTGCTGCGCACGACAAAGACCAGTCCGTGCAAAACAACCACAAAAATAGGCACAGGAATTCGTCCTATGAGAATGCCAAAAACTTATTCTTAACGCCGTTCAGGGTTCAGGAAAAACCCGCAAATATTTCAAAGTGAAAATTTGGCTGTTAAGTAACCGTAGAATTTTTAAAGTCATTTTAGATGATTAAGCATATGTTTATTCATTAGCTCTATACATATGGCACGGGTTACACATCAACAACTTGTATTTGGTTAGTGCGAAAATGTAAGCCGCGATACGTGCTTTAGCAGCCGGTCTCTTTACTACTTATGCTTTATTTAAACTAAGTGTAAATTGAAAACATAATATTATGAATTTATATCTTAATATCAGCAAGACATAAGTAGAACATTGCCACTATACTAGGTATAGGGACAACGTAATTTTATTTATAAAATAGAATAATGGAAGGATCTTGTATAGGTGGTGTGAGGAGCCATGTCAAAGGCCTATGGGCGGTTTCTATTCTGGCACTAGGTTATTCATTACTCATACGATAAAAAAAACCTTATTGTTTAGACGTTGTGTCATATGTGTCGCTTTAAAATGACTTCACTAATGAAGTAAGAGATTATAAATACTGAATATGATATAATTATACGAATTTGTTAATAATGATAAAATGTATTATTGTAATTGTTCCAGTCAATAAATTCAGTCATCAGTCTGCCCGTGAGCACGGCCGGTGCAATTCGGTCGAAACGTCGGGAAACAAGAAAGGTATCGTAAAAGCCTTTTATAAAATATCGCGATATAGACCCGATTTATATATTTCTAAAATTCAGTCATTTCTTAGATTAGTTTAAAAAGAAATGGATTATTTACATTTCTTAATACATATATTGCAAGGTACATATTGAATTGACAATTTCATTAAATTGTTAGTTTTAATTGGCATTTATCTTAGACTCATGTTTACTACGAATATATCAAGTAGTTATATTCATTTTGAAGTATCTACTCCTCCCAGAGAAACAAATAAATCTTATCACATGTAACACAAATATTTATAACTAAGTATGCGGTGACAAACTAGTTGTTATGGCAATCATTAAATATATATGTCAATGAATTGTAAAAGCTCTACTCGGTGGGAAATTACGAGTAGATATAATTCTTTAAATTCATAGATGACATATACCTATCTAATGTACATAAACGTCTTGTATCGTAAAAATAAGAATAAATTAAGGCACGAATGCTTGTACAAATTTGTTTTGGCAGTATAGTTATTTTGCGAATATGGCAGTTCAGCAGTTGGCAAGCGACCACGGTCTTGCCAATAATATCCTTCGTAAGAATCTCATAGAAAGGACGTCTATCTCCAATGGTCTATCGAACTTTCGTTCACATAGTGTTAGATATAATCTCACCATAAATATGCCTTTAGAATAAAATTTCCAGTTTCATTTCATGCATTCCCACTACTGGATATGGAGATACATATCAGCGCCTACTAATTTCTTTAATCTCATGATATTTATTAACAGCCATCTACATACATTTATCAACAGATCAAAGACAAAATTCATGTAAACAGATAGATATCGTACACATTTTTATTAATCCAAATGTAAGCGTAAGTATAAGCAACTGTGGCAATCCATGAATAACTCACGCCCTGACGTTGAAAGGCACCCTTACGAACTCACTTACACGATTGACTAAGTACATCGTAATTCCAAGAATTTTATAACGATGAAAGCACATTTATGGAAACAATAAACACCAAAAACAATAAAGAACGAATTAAAGTTGGACACCGAGCGAGTGGTCCGATGTATTGCGCCGCTTACGGAGATATTGCTGGGTATCACGCTACCGAGGGTCGGCTCGGGGACTCGGGCTACCTGGTGCATGTGGAGTATCAGAGGCGTTCGGGTACGGCAGGCACGGGCCTGCACAGAGATCGCGGTACGCCACGGGGCAGAGGTCAGCGCGGTGTTGTGATGTACGGCGTATCGGTCAGTGACCGCGATCGAGTCGCATCGGGCTCGGAGCGCACCTCGCTGTTGTCGGAGGTGTTGTGGCGAGTGACCGCGCGAGAGACAACGAAACACGCGCGCCACGGCCGCCCTCCGCAGGCGATTTGATGCCCTCCGCGCGACGCCGCTGCGCGCGCAGCCATCGCCGACGGATAATGCCGCCCTATCCTATGTCGAGCTATCGAGTTATCCGCTACGAGTGCATATCGTGCTTAACCCTGTCAGTTTGCACGATAGATATGTGAAAACTCGAGGTTACTCCATGAGATAATGTCTTGTATTTCTGTTGTCTGTACAAAATAAAAGCTCATATTAAGCTTTCAGGTTTTGTAAGGGTTGGTCTCTATGACGCGGTAAAATAGGGTCAAAATTCAGAGTCCAGAAGTGATCATGAATAATTTGCTTAACAAAAAATCTTAATCGACAATGGACATCCCTAAACAGATTATAATTGGAGCATGCGTGGTGCGAGGGTTGAGGGTAACAGGAGGACGATAGCGGGGATACAAGGGGCGCGCGGGGACCGCGGGGTGCGCGTGTCACCCGCGGTGGCGCGACGCTACGCCGACGTGATCTTGACACCGCATATGCACGGCTTGTGACGTTCAACGTTGGACAAAGTCTGACGAACACAAAATATTCAAATATATTGATTCTAAATGAGATAATCATCGACTTAAAGCTTAAACAAAAATCATTGTTTAAGCTTTAAATCGACCTGTAGACATTGCCCTTGACAATAGAAAACTTACATAACGCGCTTTGAAATTGGCTTTATAAATCCTCAAATCCTGTATCTCCGATACAAAGTCACCCTTCAATTTCGGGGCTGTATCCAATGTTACATTTTATTAAGTTAGTGAAAACAATCGATGGTATATATACACTACCTTAGCTTCTATATACGTCATAGGCTTTTGAGCTTTAGAATTGTGATGACGACGTACCGATTCTCAAGACGTGTGTACCAAAAGCCTCGGCGCGTGACTTCAGTTCACGCTCTATCGGCTTTTAGGTATGCCATATCTATTCAACAATCTAAAACAAGGTAAAAACATGAATACCTTGTTATTTGGTGGTTAGAGCGCATTGCAGCGTAAGCTTCGTCGTGTATGATTACACTAACTTACTGGATGGTTAATTTTAAAATGGTTTTCAAGCTTAGAATTTGTATACAAATGATTATTCGATTATATATATTCTATCAGGTTTTCGTTATTTTTACTTGTGTCGTTGGGGACTATTTTCCCATCATTGAAAGTAAGTATGAACAGGAGTACTTACCTACATAAAGTATTAACTATTAAGTACACTTAGTACTATGTAAGGGTCCTGCGTGTTATGTAGGTTGTTTTGCCATTTTCTTGTTGTTTTCATAGAACATAGTTGCTCACACAGACTCTATAACTTATCTTATTCATACTGTAAGGTTTTCAGTAAAATTTTTAGTTATGTTTAAGACTCTACATACATTACATCTGAGTTGGCAATGCATAATGTATGTACATAATATTATCTGCATATGTTAATCTTATGATTTGTTTAGTCTACTACTACAGTGATAATTTATTATTGTAGTCTACAGCGAAACATTGGAAATGTATAATACTCCGATATCGTAGAGTTCGTGTTCATGATAAATATAATATTATTTCGTATTCATACGGTAGCGGCGTAGTTAGTAGATGTACCGAGGTAGTAAGGTTTCAAGCCGCGCCCGGCGCCCCCGCGACTCGCGGCGGATAAAGGGTTTTGTTTTCTTTATAAACAAGCGCGAAGGTGCTGCTAACGACCCCACGAACAAATACGAAATTCGATCTACCATTACGAATACAAATGGCTCCCCTACAACCCGCCACCGTGAAGGCATTGTCTTTGCTGCAATCTCGATCGGCGTTCACTCGTTATGCTCTACAATCTCTCTTAGCTAATGTTTATGTTTATTGATCATGTAAAATGTTGTCTATAGACACCTGCTACTGATATTGGACACAAAATAAACACGTTTCAATAACACGAAGATTGATTTTTGTAGAAAAAGATGTCCTTATCGCTATATTGAATCCGTATTAAAAAGGAAATGAAGAGTAGGTATCGGTTCCACAAAAAAGTTGAAGTGCCGCTATCGCTTTGATCTCGGCCTGGTATTGCCTTCAATTTTTGCCGAAGACATTTAAATTCGACGTTCTTTAAGTACCTATCTAATACTGGAGTATTCCAGTTTTAGAAATTGGATTGTCTTAATCACGGAACATCGAACACCGTTTCTTTAATCTTAATAACTCCTATTATCAGTTTCCGAGTTAAGAGCGATAACTAGTTTGTATAAGCAGTAAACAGCTTGTAACATTCTAAGTTTAGAGTGATAAATATCTCTATGAACATTGCGGTATATCATTTTTGATAAATATACATAGTTTGTAATTCTGCTAACCTTGTCACCCAACAAGAGCGTGCAGACAGCAAAACAAACCCAGAAACCATTCAACATTTACATTCGTATTCATATGAATTTATAAAAATAAACTTCTGTAACTTCATGTAGCAAACAGCTCTATGAATTTTTTTATTCTATTGTCTCTGTCTCTTTTGCAAGGGTCTCGTTGCAAATAGTCTGTAGTTTACCGTCACAATACAGTGAAACTCGCAGCAATCACACGATCCTGTGCAAGTTACTATATACCTCCGCAATTCTTCAGGTATAACAGTTTTATGTAATGGCTTGTGCCACGAACGAATAAAAAAAGATGTCTGACAAAAAGTAGAAGAGGAACGTAAATCGAAGCATTTCTATTGAGGGCCATGACGTCGCATAAACGTCGTCCATGAATGTTGTTTGTCACCGCACGGCGCACGGCGCACGGACGGGCGACGGGCGTGGACCCCAGATCGCGCGATAATGCCACGCAGCGGACGAACGACAACCTACTTATATTGAAATAATATTGAAAAATAGCTTATTCACAACTTTGTTTTACCAATAGAATGATTGGGGATTGAAATAATCCGCTTACGCAATCGTCTATGCGTTACTCGCCTGCCTCTGTTTCATGGAACTGACAGAGTGTAAGCTGTGGAGGTGTCGATTGAAGTCACGTTTGTTGTTATTGGCACACGTGAGTTCTATATCGAGCTTTAAGATTGCGATTGCTGCTTAGAGATAGATAATAACCTATCAGGCTGAAGCAATCTAGATCTTCCAGCAATTTAAAAAGGAACCAGTCATATAAGTTGGTACAGATATATCATCTTCTATTTTCTCAGAGCGTACGTGTATTTGTATTCAGCAGAAAATTTGTTCAAACAATTTGAGACTAATTAAGATGAACATGCCAGAGTACGAGTAAGAAGATTTAACGTAAGGTTAATCAGAATAAAGTACTATTTTCTATCCAGCCAAGAGCTAGAGCATTTAAAGTAACAAAGTAATTACCAACAGAAACTAGGTCTCGCGTCACTTCATTGTATGGAAGCTGAATGTGCGTGATCTTAATTCGAAACGTTTAAAACGCCTTTTGAGTTCGAGCAGAATATTTTGCTACATTTGTTACATTGTTGAACTGAAACGTTGTTCCACGTACAGCTGCATTAAAATTCACATGCTCGTGTTTATTAATAAAAAACGTATCGTTTTGTTAAATGTCGTCATGTCAAACTAACATAACATAGCATAACGCCTGTATTTCCCAAAGGGAAAGGCAGAGATGTAGTGCGTATAAAAACGTAAGTCCCATGTGAAAGGTGTGAGCTCATTGCCACCTATCTATCACCTATCGGTATATAGTTACATACCTGGTTTGGAATATCTATATTAACTTTTAAACTATCGCGTTGCATGATATTACTATATACTAACAGGAATTAACGCGCAATAAATACCTTCGATTCGCTTGACGTTTCGACCAGGTTGCACTGATCGTGGTCACAAGCAGACTGAAACACTGGAATACTGGAATATCTATGTCAAACTAAGATGATACAAATTGTAATATAACAAATTAATGAAAGGATCTGCCATTGCAAATTATGAAAACTGCTTCCCTAAGAGGTACTATATAGGAATCAGGCATTAGAGCTTTGTTGAAAGTGTTTGTTTGTAAAGGTACCCTCTATCAGCCGGTGCAGAGCGGTTTATTGAATTACGACACGTTCGTAAGGCCGTCACGGCGCGCCGTGCTCTCGCGTGTCATATCGGGTTACAATCACATGTTAAACCATAATCTGGTAGTCTTACAAGCAACCAGAATGCGACCGATCGTCAGATTAGACACGGAAACACAAAAAACCAGTACATTTAATGAAGTTAAAACATTCGCCTACCTACGTAAATGTTTGTTACGGGATTATATTGTGTAGCAGCGATGTGGTCGCACCTTATTCTCCAGAGACGGTTGCAGCTCTGGAGAGTAAGCACCCGATCCCTAAGGATAACCTCTCTTTTCCAGATTCCCCTGACCCAAGTTCAAACAATCTTTCTGTTAGTGCTCGCCAATTAGTCACTGCCATAGGCTCCTTCCGCAGCGGCTCCGCCGGTGGCCTCGACGGCTTGTCACCCCAGCATATAAAGGACCTGACTTGTTCAAGCGCCGGGGAAGCTGGTGAGTCGCTTTTGAAGGAGCTTACGGCTCTGACTAATTTAATGCTCTGCGGCAATGTGCACGAAGCCGTCATTGATATCTTGTGCGGGGCAAATCTTTGTGCCCTGCGCAAGAAGGATGGCGGTATTCGTCCCATTGCCGTAGGATGTACCTACCGGCGTATAGCAGCCAAAATTTGCTGCGCCTATTATAGCGAAACACTGGCCAGCAAATTCCAGCCCCTGCAACTAGGTTTTGGATCTAAAGGGGGCTGTGAGGCTGCTGTACATGCCCTATCCACCTACCTTGACAGTAAAGAAGCTGAGGTTATCCTTAAGGTTGACATAAAGAACGCTTTTAACTCCGTGAATAGGGACACTTTGTTGACCGAAATTAAAAAAGAAACCCCCAAAATTTTTAGTTTTTTATGGCAATGCTATAGACATCCCTCGAAATTAGTATATAAAGATAAGCTCCTCGTTTCCGCAGTAGGGTGTCAACAAGGTGACCCTCTGGGGCCAGCCATTTTCAGCCTTGCTATAAATCCTATTATTAGGCAACTAAATTCTAAATTTAACGTGTGGTACTTAGATGACGGGACCCTAGGAGGCGATGTAGAAACGGTCCTACAGGATTTCCAAATTCTAAAACAAAAATTCTACTCTATTGGCCTTGAATTAAACCCAACAAAATGTGAATTATACCTACCCCCATCCACCGACAGACAACTGACTTTATCAAAATTTAACGCAGTAGCCCCACACATAAAAACAATAGATACGAATTCCCTCCAACTCCTAGGGTCTCCAATTTTAGACGAATCTTTTGAATCTTTTATTGATGAAAAAATACAAAATTTTAATGACATTTCGGAAAGACTTTTCCAAATTAATTTACATTCGGCTTTTACTATCATTCGATATTGTTGTTTTGGTCCCAAATTAACATATACTTTACGGTCTTCCCATTTGTGGAAGCATCCTCAACTTTTGGAAAAAGTCGATAAAATTATACGGAAGACCCTAACCTCAATTTTGAACGTGGCCTTGGACGACCGAGCTTGGCTACAAGCTACACTTCCCATCCGCTTTGGTGGCCTCGGCGTCCGCAAAATTTCAAGCATTAGCTTACCAGCTTTCCTGTCTTCAGTCCACAGTACCGAAAAATTAACCAGGAAAATCTTAGAATCCTCACTGGTTAATTTTGAAGTACCGTGCCTGTCTGATGCAGTGAACGCCTGGAAAACGGCTTGCCCCAACACGGTTTTACCCGTCAATCCGTCTTCCCAAAGGCAATGGGATGAGCCGCTTTGCAGTTTGACACGGAAGAATCTTTTAAATACGTCAGTCAATACTGCCGAGCGTGCTCGTCTGCTTGCCGTGGGAGAATGGGAGTCGGGCCTTTGGCTTCAAGCACTTCCGTCGTCCAGCATAGGTACTATGTTGGATGACGGAACTTTTCGCCTCGCTACTTGCCTGCGTTTGGGCGCACCCTGTGTTGCTCCGCATCGGTGCCACTGTGGCGAAGCTGTCGACAGCCTGGGCCACCATGGCCTGTCCTGCAGCAGGAGTGCAGGACGCATAGCCCGGCACGCTAGCATCAACGACACTATCCGTCGGGCTCTTGTCACCGCCGGTGTACCAGCTATTTTAGAGCCCAATGGCTTGGTACGGGACGATGGTAGGAGACCAGACGGCATGACGCTATTGCCTTGGAAGTTAGGTAGGCCTTTGGTGTGGGACGCAACATGCGTCGACACCCTTGCTCCATCGCATCTTCCCAGCTCGGCTAGCTGTGCTGGCGCCGCTGCTGCTGCTGCAGAGACTCTCAAACGGCGCAAATATAGCAATCTTGTCGGCTGCTACGACTTTGAGCCGTTTGGGGTCGAAACGCTCGGGTCATGGGGTCCCAGTGCACGCCAGCTTTTCAAAGAAATTTCTGGCAGATTGGTCGACGCTTCGCGTGACCAGATGGCTGGCCTGTTTCTTGGTCAGAGAATTAGCATTGCCATTCAACGTGGCAATGCTGCCAGTCTTCTGGGCACATTACCGGACGACAGCGATGCGGAGGAATACTTCGACGCCTAAACAACGCATGGTTTTTATGTTATATATTTTACTTTTATTATAATTTTCTTGTACATGTAATTTAATTTGTTTGTTTTTTTATATTATATCAGATAACATCTAAAAAATGAAATACATCTAAATAAAATCTCTTTGAATTTGAATAAATAACTTAAAAAAAAAAAAAAAAAAAAAAAAAAAAAATTGTGTAGATTATAACAAAAAAACATATTCAATTTTACATTTTTGTAAAATAACACATATTGTTGTAGGGGAATTAAACGTAAAATGTACAATGAAAAGCCGCTAATCTTTGTATATTCAGCGGCTATTGAATTTCAAAAGTATGATGTAATAAAACGGCGGAGTAAACTCACATTACAATAGAAGTATAAAAAAATAGTGAAGGAATAAGAAACATTTTGCTTTTTAAAAGTTATTGTGTCTTAATATGGTGTAAAGAAGTGCATTATATTCGAGTTTTCTGTCAAAGCTTCTATTTCTATATTACGTTCCCGTTCATATAAAAAGAAAGTGTTATAAATAAATTTTAAAACCGTAATAAATCATAGAGCTCCGTAATTTTAGATTTTGCTTACCTACCCTGTTAAATCTATTTACAATAGGACAAGTTGTTCGATCGACAGAAAGTAAACATAGTAAATCCTTCAACGCTTTTAAATTCATAGACAGAATAAAATGCTCGAGTATCGGGTTCATATCTCCTAGACTATAACTTACAATTTTGAACTCTGGCACGAAATAAAAACAAAAGCCTTCAAGCGTTTAAAAAAACGTTGATGTTTATTTAATCGTATTTAAACAGTGTGTAAATACCGAAATAGTTATATCTTTTTATTTATTTAACATATATCTGTAGAAATACTATATACTAAAGATATTTTCACATAAACCAACTTAAAAGGCACTTAAGAAACATCAAAATTTAGTTGCACGGTTCTAAAGTTTTAATTGATTGGTGGAAAGAATAATAAGTATGGTCGTGAGCAGGATTTGAACTTGCGCCCCCCGAATAATAAAATAACAATAAAAAAAAAAACATGAATGGCATAAAAATAATCGTATTTGTAGTACATGATTTCATAATTATAAGGTACATAAAGTTTGTCACAAATAAAGTTATAAACTGAAAATTATAAAAGAAACACAAATAATGTTATAAATGAATACTATATACTAATATCTTCTTCCAAATTTTAATAGGTCTCATTCTGACGTTATCGCTATCTATACAGTAACTACGAGTATACCTGGAATAATTCTGCTCACGACCGTATTTTATTTATTGTGATTTCACTGAAGATGAGGATGTTTTCAGACATTCAATGTATTTCACAGCTTTAATTAGAAATAAAGTGTGTTTGTAACGGCTGACTCGATGAAAAAGACATGATTCGAATTGTTACTTTTAATTCGATTTTATTTAAGATTTCGTTGCAAATAGAAGTTACCAGGCCTAAGTCAAGGTTATGAACCCTAAACTCATCGATCACTTATCTGATTCTGTTTTTATCAATCCAGCGGTGCAAGCATGATTCTTTTTATCGACACATTTGTCGATTTTAAACGTCAAATTTGACATACACTGTTGATAAAACGATAAAAATCAATACATAAAAACTTTAACGAGTCGACAAGTTTGTCGAAAAGATCCGTGCTCGGACGCCTATTTTCACTTGCACTACATGACATTTGTTGTAGGTACCTACATGATCTAAATTCTTCTAAGAACAGCATGGAGTTTTAATTTGTTTTCTATATTCTTTAATTAATTGTTGTTAATATAGCTATCCTGGTAACACAACAGGGTAAATGTAGCAATACTAATTTCTTAGTCGCACAGCAGGCCAGATGTTGTTGTCATAACGTCTCGTTGTGGAATCAGCTACACGCAACCGCGAAGCCATGCGCCACGCCACGCTTAAGTAGCACACAGCCACGCGAGCAACAAGTCACTATTATGTATATTGTTTATGCCGAATTATATTCATAATTTTTGGTCTCAGGGACGGGCCGAGTTCAAATTATGCTCGACGCGGATCAAGACAAAATGAACGTACGTTGGCGTTACAATTTATGGGCCAGCGGACTATTGTGCCGACACTGATTACTCTTTATGGAGATTTGACGTCCTAACACGACGCGCCCTACATGCTCCGTTTACGTACACCAACGGGTTGTATGGACGTAAAACTTTTATGCCTCCACCGCGTTTTACAGCGGGCCTTTTATTATTTAGTGAAAGGAACGACGGTGATGTCATAAATCTCCGCTCCTGCGTGAACTTTCGCCTCTTATCTCGGCAAAGAAATTATGGAACTTTCTGGCTTCTCCTAGACAAAGTGTTTGGCTTTCGGGATCTTGGGTCACTAAAAGCTTTTTACAAATTAATGAGGAATTTGTGCAGAAGAAATGATGGAAATAAATATATATCTTTCATTAGTGATATTATCTAATTGAAATTAAGTGGGAGATAAACGTCTAGATAGATGTCAGCGAAGGCATTTAGCGAGGACGACGCAACGTTTCAAATGACTGCAATCATAAAAACGTGGGCATTAAATATAGCCGTTTGTACAGAATAAGTCATGTATCTGTATTGCTGTGATTCATTAATCTTGTAGTAACTAGGTTCTGTGTGGGCTTAGACAAGCTCTATAATATGTAATTAAATTACGTTTAACGTCGTCGGTCGTCGTGGACGAACCTCTCTAAATCATATCGAACCCATAAATGAACGCTAGAGACTGACATGACAGACAGACCGGTCATTACGTAAGGGTCAAACGTTTTTGTTTACTGCTTTCTGTGCCTGTTTGTTGTTTGCTTTATTGGGATTTATTTGAGAAAAACATTGTTACGTATATCGTTTCTGCACCTTCGATTTGGAAATATAAATGAAATTGTTCATCCCTTTGCCTTATGCATGGATGTTATAAGATTTATAGCTGTGACAAATGATGGCTGTGGTATTTTTTTGCTTGTTGTGATGCAGAGCCGACACAACAAGCAAAAAAGACAGAACAGTGTCGTATGTGTCTTTCTAGGCTGACATTTACGACCTTCGTTGTTACGTTCTCAGGTTAATATGTTAAGTATCTAAATGATTGTGGATGAGTTCAGGATATAAAATTGTCATCGGCTTGGTTTAGTATCATACAGTGCTGCATTTATAGACAGATTTTAATCCAATTGTTAATTTATTGTCCGGTCCGTGGTATTGACCTGCAAGATTGGATCCAATAAATTTAATAGGATATAGTAAGTATAAAAAATTTAATCTATTAATATTATTACAGCATTTACGATGTCCGTATTAAGCTTGATCGACATATCGTAGGATAATATAATAGGAACATAACGGCTCGGGTGATACCCCGATAATGCCCCGCCGACGTCGCTGGAGTCCATACAATTAAACAGATAACATAAAATTAACGAAGCTGACTCGTAAATACACTCACGTTATTATCTATAAAAATCACTAATTAATTAATTGAATAATGATTAAGTGCTTTCTTGTGTGATGCGCAGAGCCGCAGCGGCGGTCCTGTATCGAGAAGCAATATTGCGGCGTAACTTGGTTGTCCTCACGTTTACCTTGTTAATGCTCTTATCTTTGATGTGGGTCATATAAATACATACCTACTCTCAGTATAATACAATTAACGTTTCATTTATACGTTGATAAACGAGTCTGCATCATTAATTTGTTGATATCTGAGAGGTTTTATTTCCCGAGCTCTGGCGTCGTTAACAGCTTAGCAGAGCGTCGCTTATTATTTAGCGGTGTTAGAAGCTTTGTAGCGCAGTAAATCTTCACTCCTGGCTGTGACGGTAGTTAATGCAGTCTACCTAGGCTTCAGGAGATAAGCTAACAAGCCTCTTTAGCTAAACAAGAGGCGGCCAAACAATAAAGGCGAGTTAAGCGTCGTGAAATATGGCAGAAACGAGGTGCGATAACTCAGTATGCTCGCTGGGCTCGCTTCTTTTCCCCTAATTAGCCATTCAATTCCCGTAATCTTGTTTACTCGTCGGGCGGCTCGCGCTGCCCAGGTGCGATAATGGCCGAGCTATTTGCATGCCGCCATATTGTTTCCCCATGTTCGGCTCGCAGCCTCCGATCCCGTCCGATGCGACCCCCCGTTGTTTTGGCCGGGCTTATTGGATCCGCTTGCGATTACTTTGTATTGATCCCGCCGTCCATTATCTACATTCGTTTATTTTCGTATCACAGTAATGATACCGACTGATGTCCGCAAATCCAATGAATCCACCCCTTATGTTGTTGTACAAGTACGAGTAATTAATTTGTAGTTGATATTGAATGTATTGGTATTATATGTTGTTTGTTGGGGTTCGCCTCATAAATACCATTTTGGTGTTACGTGTACGTATATTAAACTAATATAAAGTTCACGTGCACGTGCACGCCGCGCGAATATAACTTAGTGAACTACAACTTGAGTGTAACTTGTGTAATCTGACTTCCCCAAATGCCCTTTTACGACTGTTAGTGACTTAATTAAATTATCACGATGTATTATTCCATTACAATAATTAACGAACTTGTAAACAATGTTGTTCAAAGGCGTTGGAAGTCTGCAATATAGTAATTGATATTTTTGAAGTAGTGCGGAGCAGGCGGTCTGTCCCCGGCGGCAAGTTTATTATAAAGCCCGATCGAAAGCTAATCGTAATCTCGAACAGTAAATTGAAGGCGATCCGTGCAACGAGGCGATGCCGGCACATCTTCTATAAATACATTACTGAACACGCTTTATTACTCCGCCATCTTCATCCAATCCTATTAAGTGTCTGTTCGCGAACAGCTTTCCTCGGAAGGCGTTCAGTTTTAGGATGGCCATTTTTTAAAATAGTATTAGGGTTCAATAATGGCTTTAACACGGGGCGCCCCTCACGTCTATATTATGTCTCGGTGTGAATTTGGCGAGCTCAGTCGATATGCTAAACTGAGAAAGCGGCGTGGTCCGCTGACACCGCGTCTGCCCGCACCGCACCGTGCCGATGAGATGCGATCATTTAACGACAACGCTTCGGAAAGATTTCCCTTCGAGCGGCGATATTGGCGATATTACGTCCTCTTCCCGTGGACCACGTTTTATAATTTAGACGCCCGTTGCCTCGGGCTGCATAACATTAAAGGTATTTTATGAAAATGTTATTTTGCATGTTAAACATTTGAAAGGATTTTCGTCCGTAATAACTTAGTATTGTTATTAAATTCCTCGGAAAGTCTGCGGTTTACAGAGTGACTTTGTTATTTGAATGTATGGGTAGAATCAGCATTGATCAAATGTTAGCATCCAACGTTCTATGTAGGCGGAAGGGGATGGGGTCATAATTTATAGAATGGCATAACTTCAAAATCGGGTTGAATTATATACAAGCGGATATTAAGTTAATTACCATGCTTTATCTGCTCATATCGTTGGACCTGTATAATTAGGGGTGTCAACACAATGCTTCCAAGTGAGCACAATATGTCTGCACAAACCACATGTCAATTTAATTTGACCCCCAATCCAAGATGGCGGGCAACCCTCGCGGCTCGGCGTCTGCTCGACCGAATGCCTGTGGTTTACGCCTGTTTACTAATTGACGTGTTTTAGAGTAACACTGCATGGTTTCTGTCAGCATTCCGACGAATACATTTGAATATATATACCAAAGTTGGTGTTTTAATTTAGGCGTTTAACTGGGAAGCTTTATTTCGTATAGTTAAAACTACATTAAATAAATGAGTTATCCTTTCTGTGTAGCTCTATAAATGATTATACATATATGTATTGTTTAAGAGATTAAAGTACAAAATAGTTATGATAAAGTCAAAGTCAACTTTACATAACATCACACCTGTATTCCTCGAGGGGTTAGGTAGAGGTGTACAAAAGTGTACACTTAAATTTCACTAATCCTGTTCTATAAGTCCTATGTAATAGGTGGCCAATTACCATATCATATCAACCGGGCACAATTCCAAAATTCGGGCTGCTATTGAGAATTTTCAAAAAGCCAATAATACTCCTAGACCCAGACGTCGAACCCAGGATCTCATGTTCGGCAGTCGCTGATATAAATTATTCGTGGTGAAATGGATTAATATTATACGTACCTTATAATACATATTTGTTTGTAACCACTGTTTTGATTTCCCACACATAAAAAAAAGTGGAGT
Organism: Xylocampa areola; assembly: GCA_935421205.1. Taxonomy (NCBI): domain Eukaryota; kingdom Metazoa; phylum Arthropoda; class Insecta; order Lepidoptera; family Noctuidae; genus Xylocampa; species Xylocampa areola. Next base: position 9,965,015 of record OW285204.1, read on the forward strand.
AACTTTTAATCCTTTTTATTGCCAATGCGGGTAGGGTCATGCAGCTTGCATGTCATTATAGTAATCCAACTGTTTTAGATTCATCGTTCTTTTAATTTGATTATTTCACGATCTACATAAAAACATCGAGAATACGCACCATAACTAAATCACATTGCCCAAACGGCCTGATTGTATAATTCATGGATTCAAATAATCAAATAACCATTAACTATAATAATAGTCACCTAAATCAGTACCCTTAGTTTATAGGCGAAGGTAAGAGTTGTAAATATTTTATAAAGGACGCAGACACCTTCATAATTGATGAGGAGCGAAGTAAGGACGGGTGTACACGGTGCCGGTGGCGAGTTAACGAGTCTAGTCGAGATTACGATGACCAGCTGTAATATTTAGTTTGAGCTACTGTTATCAGTTATCTAAGTAAATCGTAGTAAAGCTGTTGATATTTCTATACCAGTCCAATATTTATAGAGCAAATCATAAAAAATATGCTTACTTTAATAATGGCTCGTTGGTCTAGTGGTCCCAAGCGCGACTGCTGAGCATGAGGTCTCGGGTTCTATTCCCGGGTCGGGCAAAGTTTTATTGAGTTTTTCTATTAGTCAATTCTCAGTAGCAGCCTGGAGTTTGGAATTGTGCCTGGTTGATGGAAATAGGCTCACCAACTATTACATGGGACTGCACATTACTGTGGATGTACAACTGTGTAGACTTCTGACTACCCCTTCGGGGAATACATGCGTGATAGCATCACGCATGTTATGTAAATTTAATAATTCGATGGTTACATATTAGCGAGTTTTTCAGAATAAACGACTCTAAGAACAAGACTCTAATGGCGTTCTCAAAACACAGCGAATTCATATGCCAATTTTTACAAGGGCTGGTTTTTGACGCGTGCATCAATTGGGCGAATTTATTTGTTTACTAGAAAATACCTATCATATTTTTTTGTGTTGAATTTTTCATTGATTGGTGCTCAATATCAGCGGTATAGTCACCTCCTTAAAAATGGCATACGTACAGATCAATAGCTTGTATATTACAGATACATTTTTAAAAGCTTTAACGATGCTTAGCTTAGATTTAGATCTTTTTCCACAAAATAATAATAATAATATATGTATATATATACCATATAACTTTAAAGCTTGTATATTGTTCAGAAATATGCAACAGCTTTTGAATGTGGTTTGTTTCTACAACCCAGACAATTTATTAAAAAATAACAAAGCACGCCTGCAATTTTTTAAATCTACCCGCGACAATGTAAGGTTTGTAACGATACCCACCTACATAAAAATCGGTTCAGGCGTTTACAAGTTATGGTGGAAAAAAAAACATGCATACTTCCATACATACATGAACCCTAAAAGCATAACACTCCTTTTTTTGGGCAGTTGTGTAAAAATATGTATATATAGATATCCGACCGTATTCGGCCTCGGCGACTGTTTCGCTATTTATGGACTCTTAGGTGACTGACGTAGCCAATTTTTGCAGTGAATGTACGGCCACATACTCTGCACGTCAGTACACCTTCAACAAAGTTGTAGGATATGGCCGCAGGTGGTCGGGCCTTTAGCTCATCACGTTTCGTGTCCATCTCCACTCTTCGTCTATCCTCGAAGTCGTACACCTTAGTGTTCACAATACTCCTCCACTGTGGCCGATCCGAAGCCAGTGTCTCCCATTGTGACGGATCCACGTCACATCACTTCATGTGACGTTTCAGCACATCCTTGTAGCGGAGGAGCTGGCCGCCTTGTTTCCGCTTGCCTTCCTCCAGCTCCGAGTAAAAGATGCGCTTCGCCACTCTGTCATTAGACATTCGGGAGACATGCCCGCACCAACGCAACTGCCGCCTCATAAGATAAGCCTCAATTCCACTGGCGTTGGCACGTCGTAGAACATCCATGTTCCTAACACGGTCCGACCAATGAATGTTCAGGATGTCACGTAGGCATTTGAGGTGAAACCTATCCAATGTGCGGATATTCTTGCGGTATAGACACCACGTTTCGGAGGAGTAAAGGAGATTCGGCAGAACAATTGCCATGTTCACAGCTACCTTAGTTGAGAGCTTTATGTCATGCGAACGGAACACCCTGACGCGAAGTTTACCAAAAGCAGCAGCAGCGGCTCCAATTCTGTTGCTGATATCGTCATCAAGGTGGCACTTGGATGTAATCGTGCTTCCCAGATATTTAAATTTATCTACTAGCTTAAGTGAGTCTCCACCGAGCTTTATATCAACAGGTTCGCTCAGTGTATCCGTAACCATAATTTCAGTCTTCTTTACACTGATTTTGAGTCCAAACCGGTGACACGACTGGTCAAGACTCGACATAAGCAGCTGTAGACTCTCTGGGGATTCCGCCACAAAACACAAATCATCTGCATACATTATCTCAGTGATAGTTGCGTGAGACACTTTGGAGTAGGCCTTAAGCCTGGCCAAGTTGAAAACACCGCCGCTTGTGCGAAAGCGAATACGAATGCCCTCAGACAGAGCTTGCAAGGTTTCTCGAACTACAACTGCAAAGTAAAGTGCGAAAAGAGTTGGTGCCAGTACGCATCCTTGTTTGACGCCACAGCTGACACTGAAGTACTCCGAGAATTCGGCCTTTAAATTGACACAACATTGCATGTCATCGTGAATGAGACGAATCAGTCTCACAAACTTGTCCGTACATCCCAGTTTCCCCAGCACCATCCACAACGCATCACGAGGAACACTGTCGAAGGCTTTTTCCAAGTCAACGAAACAGAGGTACAGTGGTCGTCCTTGTTCACCGCTCTTCTCCTGAATTTGGCGTAGGGAGAAAATAGCTTAGCAGGTGCCCCGGTCAGGTCGGAAGCCAAATTGTGTTTCCGGCAGAATGCTTTCAGATATCGTCATAAGGCGATTAAGTAAAATCCGAGCAAAGACTTTTCCTGATGACGTTAAAAGCGAAATACCCCTATATGAGTTGCAATCGGAGCGATCTCCTTTGTTCTTATAGAGAGAGCAGATCCGAGAGACTCTGAATTCAGTAGGCACTCGTTCCTCCTCCCACATGCGTACGAATAATTTCCAGATAGTGGCGTGCAACTTATCTCCATCGTATTTAAGCAGCTCACCTGGAATATTGTCAATGCCGGTCCCTTTTTTATTTTTTTGTTGTTTAATAGCTGTAATAACTTCGCACAAAGTCAACGGGTCATCCAGGCGCTACGAGTGGGGGATGATGCCATAGAGCTTATGTGCTGCATATCAGCACCACAGTCTACATTAAGTAGTTTGTTATAGTGCTCTCCCCACCGGTTAAGTATATCCAGCTTATTAGTAAACAACTTCGTGCCATCTTGAGATTTTAAAGGCACAATGCTGCGGGATGTCGTACCAACAAGCTTACGCACCTCCTCGTAAAATGCACCCAACTGGTTGGAGTCTGAAAGCCCCTGAATGTGCGAAGCAGCTAGGGAGCTTTGTGCTTCCACCACCTATCCTTTACCTCTTGTGTCACTCTTCGCAGCTCGGAGCCACTGATCTTGACATGTTCCGTTTTAGCGCCACGGTTTTGACGTAAGAGCTCTCGGTGCTTGCTAATTGCCCCGGTTAGCATCTCATCGTTTTCGTCGAACCAGTCCTCCAGACTACAGCGTTTCATACCCAGTGTCGTTGAGCCAATGTCGAGTAGGGGATGAGAGCGTTTGCCAGTATGCTATAGGATCACCACTCTCAATTTTCAGGTCCTGAGGTTCCAGAGTTGAACTTAAATATTTTATGCAAGTATTTGGGTTAGAAAGTTAAGTTTTTACAAAAATACCTGTCATACGCTAGCTACGTTGGGGTCAGTTTCCAGTCTAATTGGATTTATCTTAACATCATTATTTTACTTAGAGCGATCGCCTATCAGATCTCGAAAACCCTGGGTAATACGATATGTCGTGGTACGACTGGTTGTCAGACTTTCAGGCATCTGACTACCCGTAACAGCTATCTTTATTAGACTGTTTAACGTGCTTTTCTAGGCACGGAGGGTTCCCGATATAAAATTATGGTCACCCATCCACGAATCAACCGCTGGAAGCGTAGCTTCACTAGCTATTCCTTCGGTCAACCTTAAACAGTACATTAAGTCACAAAACAGCAAATAAGTAGGAATTCTTTTGGCAAGTCTTGTTATCGGTTGCTACATAACTATACTAACATGAATTATCAGTGTTGATCAACGACTACAATAACGTAGAACGATGGTTACAGTAATCCATATCCATACTTCCATATTAATATTATGAATTCTAAAGTAACTCTGTTTGTCTGTTACCTTTTCGGGACTAAACAGCTGAACGGATGGTAATGAAATTTGGCAAGGAGATAGATTGTATCTTGGGGAAGGAAATGGCTACCTTTCGTCACGTGGAGGAAGTCGCGGACACCATCTAGTAAATAATTAAAGATAAATCTTTGAAAAACATTAACGCATTACTCTTTCCATTAATATAATAAATCTAGTAAATAAATTTCACTCAAAACGTGAAAAGGTTACCTACGCATCGTACGGACATTTTTAATATATCGATCTAAAAATGATGAGGTATAACAATTAGTTAGATGTAGGTACCTACATATTATTACCATCAAATGCTAAATCTTCGTAAATATGAAAAATTAAATTCTTATCATCCCTTTGTCTTTGAAAACAGAATAATGAGTTAAACAAGCTTCCCGTAACTTTTTAAAATTAATTCATGTTTTTTTTACCTAATATAATTTTCAGCTAGGTATTGCGATCAAAGCAAGTCTCCCACCTAGTTTTTATATAAAAATGTAAATCTACCCAAAAAGCTGATGTAAACTTTTTGCGTGATATTTTTATTTCTTTTACACTTTCCTGATATTTTATTTTCACATTTCATAATTGCCTCTTTAATACTTTTTCGGCGCTTGAGATGGAACTCAAATATGAAGACTTTGATGTCATAACTGAAAATAACTTAATCCCGATACTAAATTTCTTCTTCAGACCGTATTGCTACTTTATTACGGTATAAGTATGTCGTCGAAACGCCGGTTATGACTATTTAACTGCTATTTAAATCATATTCTGAGAAAAGCGTTTTTGACGGAATGATGAAAGGCTGTGTAAGATTTGACGTCGCTAGAATATTCTGTAGTACAATATTTTCGCGCGGGCAACACAATGGCGTCTATTTTTAAATTGGGAGCGCGGGAGCCCGTCAATAGACGCGAATGACATTAAATTGGTTAAATTGCTTTGCCGAGCTTGGTTCTGCAACTCCTCTGGGAGGTGTCCGTTCGTCCGTCGCGACGCTCGATGCTACACAGCTCTCAATCGATTCACAGCTCATCTATTTTTCTCGATACATGTTTCCGTTTTGTATTATCTACATTGTGAACTATTTCGAACCGGATCCGTTTAGAACAATTTACAACTTCACTTTGCTCCTAACGACACACCACTTATTTATGTTACTTCCCTTCTTTTTGGAGTCAATGTGATTAAGAGAGAACGCTTTTGTGCTAAAATAAAGTTCGGCATTTAAATATTTGCTAAAGTTGATTACGTTACACCTGCAGTGTGCTGTCCGTCTGATAAAACAAAGCGGTGAGCTTGTGCCGCTTCACTAATTCAGTGTAGAATGTAGTGGTGTGGCGTGTCTATCAGGCTGACAGATACAAACAGGGCCAAAACCAATCAATCAGTCCGGCGGAGCGTCGCGCGATAATTGAACTCTTCGCTAGAAGTACTGCGATTCAATAGATAATTACAATCGCAAACCAAAAATTACACGCGGCATTTAACCGTAGGACCCTATTACGTTTCACAAAGCTGGGTCGGTCGCATTCGATCGGCGATCTTTGCCGGACGGAGGATTAACTCGCAACGGAGCACAATGAGGGCCTCGAGAGGAGACGAGTAGGGAGGGGATGTATTAATAATGGTCTCCGTAGTGAATGGAGCACTTACACGGTCCGGCGGGAGCTGAATGTGTGACTATCGCGTTAGAGCAAATCGAATCGGTCAGGTTGGCCGCTCGCACGCGCCGAATTCGCCGTTTAACCGGAAACTCGGCACAGGAAGAAACATGTTATAGGGTAGAAATCATGAGTCGTCACGAGAAAACGTTGTTGGTAGACCAACAACGTTTAAGTGTGTGTGGTCTTCAGATAGCATTAAAATTTAACTTAACATACTTTAAAAACCGCCAGCATGTTTATCATTCTGAAACTAGGTTAATATCATCATTAAGATCAATAAAACACGGAACGTTATGTTTGGTAGTACGCACTCACACATACGTCTATAAACATTATTCACGTAATAATTGTATTCCGGAAATAATGTATGATAGACGGGCGGTAATATGCAAATGCCCACAAATTGCTTTTGACAATGATACTTAATTGGACTAGGTGTGCTCATGGGTCCGCCTACTCCTGGTCCTTTATACATATTTTAATATTTTACTATGTTTATTAGACTAAAAATCAGATAGAGTAGAATATAGACGAGATGAAAATTTTATTAAATATTTGTCATTCAAAAAGTTACAAAAACAAAATTAAAATATCCAAAATACATTTTGTACCACTCCATTTTATAAACACAAGTACGTACCTGTTTCATCTTAAAACATGATAACAAGCGTATTCAGATAAAGTTCCATATTTATTCATAAGATATTATACTAAGTAGCTTCTTGATATTGATTAAGAAAAAAAAAAACAGGCAATTTTCCGATGCAAATCCATCAATAGGAGACAATGGAAAAAGTTTTATGCAACCTCTGCGTTGATGAAGAGGGCGATGAACTCTTCTCTTTTGTTTACTTTTAACAGGGAAGAACTATAAACCCGACTTAATTATGGCTAATTCGGTTCATATAATGTTCGTTTATAAATAAAGCTAATTCTACGAAGGTCTATTTTATTGACTGGTTGTGACCTCGCAACTGCTGAGCGTGTGTTCCTGGGATTTGATTCCCGGTCAGGGAAAGTATAATTGGGATTTTTTGTTAGGAAAATTTCGTAATAGTCGAGTTTGGAATTGTGCCTGGTTGATGGTAATAAGCCTATTACATGGAACTTCTTAACAGCATTAATTAAATGTTGTTGTACTACTGCATACTCCTCTGCCTACCTACCCAGCTAGCTTGTGGAATAGGTACAAGTGTGATGTTTGACTTAAAAAATTTAAATATTTTTTTAACCAGGTTTGGGTATTATTCATAATTATATAATTTGTACTTCAATTTATTAAAATATAAGTGGTCTTGAGAAAATAAAGTTTTTTAAATCCCAAGATTTGAATAGAATTTCATCTTATAATCGAAAAATGTAGATGTAAGTTTGTTTTTTCGTACTTAGTATGTGTATTTACAGATGAAAACTTATTTAATCTCAAGTTTTTATATCTTCTCTAACTTAATTATTGAATACTTAAATTATAAATTAATTTTAAACAAAAAATAAAAACCGCCTTCCAAAACCTACTACACTAAAAAGTTTAAAATAATATCAAAATTTGCTTATAATAAAATAATTTTAAAATAACAATATATAATAATAATCTGTTAATTTTGGAGTCGGAGCCTGTACTGGGAGAGGGTTATTGTTTTCCTCTTGTTAGTCACTTATGTTCGTTGTGCTGTGGTTATGTTACCGGCGTTTGTATCTGGTTGTAAACCCCACATACATCAGGCACCGACTCCAAAATTAACAGATTATTATTATATATTGTTATTTTAAAATTATTTTATTATAAGCAAATTTTGATATTATTTTAAACTTTTTAGTGTAGTAGGTTTTGGAAGGCGGTTTTTATTTTTTGTTTAAAATTAATTTATTTTAGTCTTTTTAGTTTTAAGTCTAATATATATATTGTATAGGTCATATATAAGTTTGTATACTTCATAAATAAGTTAATTTAGTAATTTAATAATATGGGTAGGCCTTCGAAAGCCGCTAGGACTTAATAACTGCATCGGTGAAATGTTTGTGTACAACAGTGGACACTTCTGCCTACCCCATCGGGCAATACAGGCATGATGCTATGTATGTATTGAGTGGCATGAACTATACATGAACATGCGATTACAGCAATTGCGAGTGATTTGCTGTGATTTATTGAAGAATTCCATCGTCTAACTTCGAAGATCTTCATCAGATCTTCACTAAATTGAAATGGGACCACCTCTGGGGACTACTCTTTCAAACAATTATATCGACGGACATACATACAAAACAAGGTAGCTACTGTAAAACGTTGAGGAGTTCCCTTGACTGTCCTTCGTCTTCATCATCAGTCACAACCTATCTAGGTGTAAAGTTCCCATCAATACAAATTAATCAAGCCCAAACACCAGGTAATTGCTGTAAATCGTTAAAGAGTTCCCTAGATCGTCTTTCGGCTCCATCATCAGATCGACTCCAGACCTTCATTAAATAGTAGTGCTTTTAAATACTTAATGAAAAAATTAACAAATGCACTAGTCGCCCCTACGATTTTCGAAGGTTTCCCTCGATTTCTCGGGGATCCATCATCAGATCCTGGTTTCCTTACCATGGTACCACCGTTGGGATATCTTCTTTCCAACAAAAAAAGAATTATCAAAATCGGTTCATAAACGACGAAGTTATCCCCGAACACACATAAAAAAAAAAAAAAAAAAAAAAAAAAAAATATACTGTCGAATTGAGAAACCTCCTCCTTTTTTGGAAGTCGGTTAAAAATTAAGTTTTTCCTGAGACTCTATTATAAATTTTATGAAATGGTAATTGATGGCTCACAAAATTTATATAACCTTTTTATGCTAATTCCAAATTACTTTTTTTTGAAAATTAATTTGTTAGATTATTTTGTAAATTAATATATTTTCGTACAGAAACTCATCGGTGATCATATGGAAAAAATGGTCACTGATATCAAATTTACTTTGGAAAAGTGGGGAACTGTCCGCTTGCAGAGTAAAGACTTATTAGATTGATTTGGGATTTCAATGTTGTTTTCAAGTATTTTATATACAATGAAATGAAAGAATAATCGTTTTTTAATTCTTTGAGTATATAGGTAATGCTATTTCCATTTTTTAAATATATGTCAGATTTAGACCGCCAAATACCTAGGCAATTACAAAAGTCAAGTTACATAAAAATCTCGTGTCGCAGTGTTTGTTATCGATTTCCTGCGAAACGGCTTGACCGATTTTTATGAAACTTTTTGTATTATTTTGGTAGGTCTGAGAATAGGTCGTACGCTATTATACCCCTAGGTGATAAGGGTGGCCCTATCCAGAAAATTTACATGACAGTAGAACGTTTGCGGGGCATAGCTAGTTATTATATAATATTTACATTACATTACATAGTATCACGCCTATATACCCCAAGAGATAGGTACAGATCTACACAGTTATACACCTACAATTCACTAATGTCGATATTAAGTTCCATGTGGGTGGTAAGCCTATTGTTATCTACCGGGCGCAGTTCAAAACTTCGGCTTGTTGTAGATTTTTCTAACAGCAAATCTCAATAACAATGAGCGAGTCGAACCCAAGACTTCAAGCTCAGTAGCTACGCTTGGGCACGGACTGCCTCGTTGGCCTATCAACGTGTCCTTGTACATTTTATATGTTCGTGGTTTCATTGTAGGGAAATCAGCACTGCCGTTTATCATTAACATCAGCCTTAAGGCCTTTTTATAATAAGTATTTAAGAATGAAGTATTTTCTTTCATAATAAAATCATTATGTTAAAAATTATATTTCAATTCTGTAATCAATATACCTAACTCAAAAATAGTTATGTTTACATTACCATCGTCTTTCACAAAAATAGACTTTATCGCAGTATCTTTACAGTTCTCTTCCAAGAAACAGTAATGAATGTCATTATACGTTTACCTATTTCGAGACTTTGTTTGTATAAATGTAAATGTGACGTAGAAAAGTTCCATTGAAAGTCGATTTTCGAAGTTGGTCGGTGGACGCGGCGGGCATCGTGAGCAGACGGAGGAGCGCTCTTTGCATACAACACAATGTCGTTCCTGATACAGAATGCTACTTATGTGATCTTTTGAGCTGATGTTTCGTGTATTATTTATAAGCGTTGAAATTATTGTTGAAGAGTGGGACTTTGTAGACTCGACGATGGGATGGAATGCTTTATGTGAATATTTTTCTTGTCGTATTTTGGAGACTTGCCAGAGACAGTTCCACCATAAATATGTTCATTCGTCCTAGGTTCCTCGTTTTATGTGATAAGTTGACGTTTTACCTGCTTTACGCTTGAAGATATAGGTTTTTTAAGTTTGGTGGAAAATGGACGGTGCTATATCTACCTTGACAATGTAAACGATTCCTGAGTTTCCTTTACATTGGAACACGAGGTATGGGATGGCCTATTTTTATCCTGGGAAATACACAATCGAGGTATTGGCTCGCTATTGTAAGGTTTCCACACCGAGTTTCAAGTAAAAGTACCTAGTACCTATAGGTAGGTAGGAGAAGGCGGCTTTGGCTTTTGGTATTTTTAGATATAATAGAATGAGGAATATTTGCTTTTAATCTGTTGGTTCGCTAATTAGCAGACACAATAGATTTTTATTGTTATGAAATACGTATTTGTACGTGGCTGAGCCAAAGGGATAAAGACTCATACATGCTAAGACACCCGTATACTAACCAAATTAATCAACTTAAATAACTTTAAGCGTTTAAATTGAATTTAAATACTTGACATTATAATATTTAAATCTAGGTAAATATATTGTTCCAAAAATACGGATAAATATTTTTTGTGACTTTGGTACTGTCTAGTACTAAACTTACATTCACAGCATCACCACTGCGTAGTAATAATGTAATCTTCTTCTTATCGAGTTGTAGGTTGATAAAAACCTAGTGACAGCATTTAAGCCCACGTAGGCCTCTGATTCTTTGATTCTACACACCATCGTAAACATCTATCAGGTGTGCTGGTTTCCTCATGATGTCGCAGTGAATGCTGCAACGAACCTAGGATCTCAGTAAATGTTAGATAGAGTACGACCAAGTGGTTTATAGTTGGCAGGAGTCCGGAACGTCTATGATGGGTTTTCAACACTTAAAAAAAATGGTTTCCTCACGATGTTTTCCACGCTATTTAAAGCATGTATTAATTAATTTCTAATACGCACATAACTACTATAAGTCAGAGGTTATACGACTAGGCTATTACTGTTTACAATGCCGCACTGCTTACAAATACAATTAAATAGATGCATTCTGTCGGCGGTGCCATATCGACAGCGAAGATACATCATAATCGATGCCGAATGCTATGAAGTCGAACTAACGCGTTTGATAATCCCAGGCGCTCGGATGACGTGCATTAATTAGACGACGCTTTACGCTCGGCAGGTTATTAGCTTATTTGCTAAATGCACTAATAACTCAATGTAGGTAGGTAACCCTGACAGCTATGAGACATTCACATTTGAGACTTGACTAGGAAAATAATTAGCTGTATCAGAATCTTCTTTTCTGCTTCTAATTGGCATCGATAAACATAGTTGATAACTGAGTAATACCAGGAAAATCTCAGTCGATAATAATCGAGAATTAGTTCCATATTATTGATTTCAGAAACCCAGCTGTGAAACCAACAGCCTGTCAAACAAGTTTAAATTGATCCTAGATATTATAGTTTCACTGAAGCCTATTATAACTGCCTTAATGAGAAAAGTTAACCATCGTTTACTTTATTAATTACAGTGGGAAATGATTCCTTAGCAACAATGAAATGGACAAACATGGCGGTATAATTTCGTACGATAAGTACAGGTCTTGTATGAATAAAAATGAATTGCATAGTCGAGAATGAAGACAAACTACCTACGAGTCTTGTTACACTTGGTTGAGCGTTCGACGGCGTCATGAAGACGTATTATGCTAACAGAAACTACCTATCGAGCTTGTCCGATCGTCTCCGAAGTATCCCGAAGCTGGGGCAACGTTTTGTAAAAGAGAACATAAAATAAGAATTGAATTATGTAAAAAAATTTGCTCTTCTTATATCAGATGTAAATGATCTTCTAACTTGGATTCTTATATTTTCATAAATCGACAGACATTTTCATTTGCACAACTTTGCAGCAACACTTTTTCACATAAAATAGGTAGGTAGCTAATGTCTGGTCTGTGATCAGCGGATTTGGATGCTATCATACAATAATAAATATTCGATGATTAAAAAACTTACAGAGGATTATTGATAATTTTTTCGTTTAGGTAAGAAAAGTAAACGTATGTGTTTTTTTTAGAGTTTGACTGAATAGCACCCCTTGGCAGATCCAAGGGGTGTTATTCAGTCAAACCAAATGTTTTGCTAACTAAGCTAAGAGCCGAATCTTTTCTCAATTTTGAACACTTGTGGAAACCCTTAATTACCTAACTTTAGTGTCCGATACGTTTTAAATAGTAGGTATATTATGCTATATGCTAAGTAGGTCATTAGCATTACAGTCGAGGTTGAATTGCTAGCTGAGCCATAGGCGAGGGTAGCAATGGCACCGTGACGTTGTAATGATCACAGCTCACGCGCCTGAATACGACGTTTTTCAACGTACTTGCGAGGAAAAAACAAGAATAAAATTAAATAAACCTATTTTTGTTATTAAATGGCGCGCATATTCCACATGCATGTAGACGAGTTTGTGGTCAATGCACGCGCTGATAAAAGGAGTGTCACTGACGAATTAACCAAACTGCGCAATATTAAAATATGTTTTTCTATTTATAGCCCACATTAATATTAAATTGTGGTCAAAACTAAACAAATCAATGAACTAATATGTGTATTTGTCATATTTTATTTAAAACAGTGTAAAATAAGTAAAATTTTAAATGTCAGCAATGAGTTTTAAGACATGAAAACTCTTCGCTGAAATTTAAAAATAAATGTAGGTACAAGTACAACGCAACTTATTTTAGATTACCGTAATTGTGCGGTAATGTAAAGTGAAAAGCACGCGTGCGTTATTTATTAACCCTCAGGAACCTAAAAGCGGTGCAATAAGAGCCACTGTGCGAGCAATTTTGGTTATAATAAACTGTAAACTTATATATTAAATAAATAAATAAAAAAAAAGTGTGTTGACAAATATATTAGGATACTCGTGTTTTGTAACATGAAATTATAATGATGACGAGTGACATTTATAACCGGCCCATAGTGGTGGTGCACAATTACTTATTAATATGACGTTGCACAATATGGTAATTTTTTTTTTCTCATGACATGGCTCCGTTCGATTTCGAAACTAGTCGGGCAATCCCGAAGAATGCAAGTGAGTAATAACCGTTGATATTGTTCAACGGTTATTACTCACTTGCATTTGTTGATATTGTTCAATTAATGTTAAATTTATTATTATTTATTTGTACTTAAGTACCTACACGTGTTTATTTGAATATGTTGTATTGAATACTCATCGAATTCTGTGAGGTGAGAACAATAATGTATCATAACACTTTTAAGGTTTATTGAGGATGTGCAGGGTGTAAAGGCCAGATGTTTGTCGGTCCGGTCGGCGCGTGCGCTTCCGTTTCCGCGTCCACCGCAGCGCGCCTGCGTCGTGCACCCACTGTTAATACAGACAGGTGGTCACCACTGATCGATATTTATCGATTCAATTTAGATTAATATATGCAGTAATAAATTAATACCTATTTCAATATAATAAATTAACTCTATTTGTACATTGATTTATTAAGGTAATAAAATTATTTATGGTAATAATATGAGTATTAGAGGGCCACTGGTCATGGGTAGGGGTGGACGAGCATAGAAATTGCCTTTTAATTTACAATAATTGAGAACATCCAACAAGATCCTACTTTTCCTGGAAATTAAAGGTAATATATCTCACGACCTTTCAATTAGCGTAGATAATATTTAGAAATTCTGCAAGAAATTACAGGTAGTAAATATCCGTAGCTCCAATTAAGACTAGTTAGTGTCTGAATTCTTGTACTTCATAGCATCTAACGACAGTCGCTACTGGCGCAGACAACACGACAAAAACGACAATAACCCTGATATAAGACTGAAATAAACTCCATATCCTCGGTCCCCACTAAATAGAAGTGAATAAGAGCAAAAATTTCCAGCCGCTATTGCAGAGAGTCCGCCGTATGTGTATTGTTGCAATTTCAGAAATTCCCATTATCGTGGAGCGTAAAAAGGAGAGAAATAAGAAATGGCGGACAATAGTATAGCTATGGGCAACGTGGGGAGAGGAGCGGCGTGTCTAAGCAACCCTGTCCTTGTGTCCGTACTTTCGGCTACACATGCCGCTTATTGATATACCTGGCAACACATTTCTTGGAACAATTATAACGTTGTACACTGTGTATAAATGCTATATATATATATAAAAGGAAACATTCTATGAAGTAACACTCAAACACGTACCAATTTTAATGTTAGCAGGAATTCCAAATTAGTATGATTTCGTTAGAGAAAATTGTAATGAGTCATATAGCTAGGTTAGGAGGCACTTGTACTACAAGAAACTTGATCGGATAGTAGTTTTAAATTTAGTCAAAATGCTAAAGTTGGTTTGAATTGACATCGGTTGAGTGACGTAAGGTATAATTGCGCGGGCACTCTCATAAATACGTCAGTGAATTCTGTCCACATGAGAGGAAATCATTTCAATGGCCGAAATAACTGCCGACTGCGCGCTACCTCTGGGAAGCTATTTCTGTTCCATATTGACTGTTCATATTTCATAATGTTATACGTAATTAAATTATTCTGGGGCCTTTAACGAGCCAGTGGCACTGGCTCTAATAGGGGCACACATGGCAAATATAGAATAATGTGCTCTTGCCTTCGCCTAATCATATTCTGACTAAAACCGCAAAAGCATCTAAAAAAATATAACGAATCTAATACTGGTTTTAAATATATTTGATTTTAAAAGCAAAGGGTTGTCTACTTAAGCGTGAAATAACCTTACAAACACAATGTGATTCTTTCGATTAGAATAATTCCTTTCTGTGAATGGTCACAAAAAACTACACAGAAGCGGCGTCTATCTCTTACCAAACTTGGATATGCGGCTCGCAAACGCTTCCTTTTCTAAACAGAAAATTCCGATCAATTCAGTATACGGGCGCTCTAATAACATTCCGGGGCGATATTTCACACACCTCGATCGCGACTGTGTACATCACTTAGCCCAACACAATGGTACACGGACGATTTATTGTGTACAGTCTGTACCCAGATAAAGCACAGACAATGGCCTATCAGATGGCGGTCGATCGACACGTGTATGCTTTTAGCCCTAGACTTCGACACCCAATTACGTGGCCGCTAGCGACGGTATCATTCATCACGTACAAACGAGCGATTTTTTATTACACTCTCACGCAAGGTGAGGGAAAACGGGATATCTCTCGAGTGGATGATACTCTCCTTACTAACTTGGTGAGGAGCAATTAAGGACAAAATTACTTGCGCCAACGGATTTTTGTGGATTACGGCGGAAAGTTAAAACAGAGATTATCGTTAAACGATGAGAGACGAGAATGTAATATAAGGTTCAGCTATGTAGTATATGAGAAAGTATTAAATATGAATATTAAAATATATGTTTAGATACATAATCAAATTCGTGTGTAAACTTAAACATTATTACGTAAAAGTACCTATAGATCAAGAATTTATAATAAACGTATTCGTAATATTAAGCATTGTGTTTGTGACCGACATCTTACTAAAATAACATAAATGGAGATGACGGATATGATTTATGAGCATGAGCAATTCGTCACTCGTGTGCAACTCTGCAGTAGGTAATATCTGTACCTAATTTTAGCAAAAGTAATGCGCACATTTATTTTTTCACTCAACATCACTATCATTACAGGATTTTTCAATGCAATATTCGTCCTTATTTAGTTATATATTGTAACATATTACACATTGTGACTTTTGTGAATTGATTTTGTGAGCAACATATCTTATTAGCCACCTCATTGAGTATAATTAAGGTACGCAAGTACGTATAATGGGAGCTTTGTCGTCCTACCGGGCACCGCCAATAGACGTGGCCGCCACATAAAGGATTAATGGCAAAATATTTACAGTCAATCATCATTTAGGCATAACTTTAGATCCACCAGAATAACCATTGGGTACCTACTTTACTACCTGATAACGTTTTTATTTCGAAACAAAAACTACCAATGTGTTAAAAACCACTAAGGACATAAATAGGTTTTAGTATGTCTTATACGAAATGTTGGAAGTATGGTCTACCTATAAAGTTTTTATATCATCATTATACCATCAAACTTTATGCTTAGACTCATCCAGTCAGACACTGCTGCGCAAAACTGTTTGCGGAACAGCTAATAAAACGTTATTGTAACGGTTGACTTATGAGAAACAAAACCAAACTTAATTTTAGTAATGAAATTACGATGAGAATGTTTAGTTAGGAACATGAGTACAAATATTTTTAGGGAGAATCATGTGATGTGTGGGTAAGGTTTCGTGTAAATTGACAATGTCAATTTGTCCGAATGTGGTATTTAAACGCATATCGTAACACATTAAAATTATCATACCAATTAATGCACTGCGTGTGACTAATTAGACCATTTGTATTAACAAAAAACTTAACAGCTGGGTTGGTCGTGTGCTCATCATAGGAGGGTCACAGCTTAATCGTGTAAAGAATTTCATAAAAGCTATAAAACTCGCATCGTGACATAAAAGGTGAAGTTGAAATCGTAAAAAGCCGGGGTGCGAACGTTTCACCCCCGCAGCGTGAATCCATGACGTCATTAAGCGGCACGCGCCCTCTACAGGCAGCGTATCCGTCTAACGCAAGCCGCATGCCGCCGCCCGCACGCTTCTTCTACGTTCACTTTTTACACATCACTAGCGGACATATAAAATATATCCTCACACATAAAAAAAACCATAAATATTTTATTCACTCTTGTTTGCAAGCAGATATCGTTACTAATCTAATGATATAGATCGCATGTGTTCAAGGCCGAAGACGATACCTACGTAAAAGTAATATTATTGCAAGTAATTGTCAAAAGAAGTCGTCAACTGGACTGCGTAAGTTCGGCTTCGTCAAACTAGCCAGTACCAATAACTACATGTCACTAAAACATTGTTTGCAAAGGTATTCTCTTGTGTGTATGTGTCAACATGGTTTGGGGAAAGGAAGATTAATTTAGGTGATTGCCTTCTTTGCATCCACAATAACATTACGTCACACAGTTGTTTGTACCACCTTGCTGTAATGAAATGGACAGACTAACCGGTTTGTACTTTCAAATGATTGTGTTTAATCCGTACTGAGTAAGATCGTTTAGTGTCCGTTCTTACCAGTGACATTTAACTACATGTTTTATGTCTGTACATTTAAATTGATTAATTTATAGTTACTGCATCAGTCATGGGGACGAACATGTCGCGACCCGAGCATCGAACCGAGACGTTACGATTACGACATGTTTACTAAAGTGACCTACATAATTTAATATGGCTTTTAACTAAACAAAGATTGTGTTGCTTACTTGGGCTTACCATCCATTAATGGTGCTATCGTTAGAAATTTACACAAGTAGATGTTTATGTAATGATTATTATGGGATTGTAAAACGATACAGCGCTACCATTTATGGCTTATAACTTATAAGATACAAGTATTTAAGTTCTACGCTCACTCGGTAGGTATAATTCAATATGATATACGTTTAAGTCTTACCATTAAAGTATAAGTAAATAATAGACAACATAGAAGACCATTATATGGGGCGGTTTGCTAAATAATATTCGTGAGCGGTACTATAGATTTGCTGCAGTGAGACTGTGAATGGGTACGGAACTACCCATCGATACTCTTTGGACAAGATATACGCTTTCGTGACCACTACACATTATAATAAAACAACGTTTAACTGGATTAATCGCGTATATTATTGTTTTTTTTTATATTTTCCTGATGTTTCGAACACTTTGTAGTGTTCTTAGTCGCAGTAAGGTAGACTAAAATAATTTTAGATAAACTGTTACGACGCTTGTCCCTTAGTCATCTTGCTGCGTGTTAGTTTGAGTAGTGTTAATGTTTGTTTTTAAATTTAGCACTATTATTTATTCACAGAAATGTTAAATCCTAGCAAAGAGTTTTGAGACATAAAAGCTTTTTGCTGAAATTTAAAAATAAATGTCGTCGTACCACTTTTGCGTATAGATGCAGGTCAAAGGATACCAAACAGTATTTTTTTTCAAATTCTTTGTAGTATCCCGAAGTTAGGAATTGTACCCGGTAGTGGTAGCAATAGGCTCACCACCTATTACGTGGAAAATGGGTAAACGGTAGTACTCCTCTCTGTCTAGGCGTGATGATATCGATGCGATATATGTTATAAAAGTAAATAACTATACCATAAAAGTAAGTTTATTATTATGGTTGTGTCATAATTATATGAATAAGTCTATCAATTATTATTTCTAAATAGTATTCTATGAGATTATTTTGTCGAGTGTAAACACAAGCTCTGAAATAATATTTAGGAATGAGTACTTAAGCTTCTATATAAATACAATTTGGATTCGTTTACCTACCTGGCCGTTTGTTTGAAAACAATTTATATTATTGTTATTTTAACTCTGCAAATATAACATTTATATACGTACTACGTATAAGTTTTATTATGATCTCCGGCCAACGTGAACCGTGTACTGTGGGCTTTGGACATGAATGGTTCGCCGCCCGATCAGCCCCAAACCCGACACGGCCTCACAGTGCCTTTCAGCACGTGCGCCACACTGAAGTTTCTGTGCAAGCTAATTGTGGCCTGCCCGCACCAATTCCGGAGTGTTTTTTGTCACCCTTCACCGGACTTCAATCAGCCCTTTTTGCAGAGCCTGCATGAAGGAGGACAACGGCGGCCCACGTGGGGTCACTACATACAGCCCTAAGTACTTCGGTAACCCAGGTACTCTGCGAGATGTCGCCAGCAAAATCAAGTTCTTGCTGGCCTTTCTTGAGGAGTTGGGGTGGATCAAATAATCCATTCTCACCCCTGACGCAAAATAATCTCCAAGAGCGGGGAGTTGCAGAAACCAGTTCGCTTCACCATAACCATATAAAACCTGCCGGGATCGCGGTGAATGTTGCAATGAACCCGAGATTTCGGTCAGAGAAGGACCATGTTGTTTGTAGTCGGTAGGCCGGCACAACGACAATAATAGAATTGACACACTCAAAAAACAAAAGGTATATGGTTTATTGGTCTCTAACATAACGCCCGCATTCACCGAAGAGTAAGGTAGAGATCTAGCTACTGTTATACGTACACTCACATTTCACCGATCACGAGCAATAGTCCCATGTCCCAATATGTGGCTGTGGTTATTGCCTTCTTCCGGGAAAAGTTTTAAACTTTGTGCTACTACTGGAAATCTCCTTCCAGGAAAACTCAATAACACTTAGCCCAATCCAAAACTTCAGGCTCAGCACACGCACTTGCGTTTACTAGAGTAATGAGACGGACAGCCATTTACAAATCCATATATGATTATATTAAATGGGTTTTCGTAAGATACAATAAAAATGTGTAATACATAAATTACACTTTATGTAATGCAAGTCTTCATATTTATTTAATAGAGTAACTAGTTTTCTATTAAACTTGATTTTCATTCAACCATCTGACCGTTATCAACTTCAAATGCGGGCTGCTTTTATTGAAGCATTGTTGAAAAGCTTAGATAGATTTCAGAATTTGCATGGATGATGAAGCGTATGAAATGTACATAGTTCATGTCTAATAATACTGAATGTAGTTACTTAATTTTATCTCTCAACTTCAGACAACAACGTTTTCAAAGGAGGGTCAAAATAAATTGGTTTTCGACAAGAGCTTTAAAGAAGAACAGCACAAAAGTTATATAAAGACCATGACTTCCAATTGTTTAAACATACTTTCAAACCTTTTTCAGCCTAAACGGTATTTAAATTAAACTACCCGTATAAAATGTAGTCGCGACGGCGAACAATCAATTTTGTTTTGTCGTACAAAAATAATAGTCGGTTCGACGCAGCCTTTTCCCCTGTGACATCTATCGAGGCCGCATCGTGTGTCACAATGCCGATAGACATCAGTTCCCGTCGCTACGTAATACTAAAGTGATTTTTATTACATTCGATTCGGTTGCTTTGTTCATATTCCAAGCCCTTGTGTGACAATAAGTCTTGGAAGAGCATCAGTGTGGAAAATAGTATCAGATATTCGTACATTTCTTTAGAAAATTGGATATATGACACAGTTATTAGGTTGCGAAATTATTTTCTAATGCCATTTTGGTATGTAATACCATGTAACCGTATTTTTTGCGTTGTGTGAGGGGATGTAATATGTTTTATTTCTTTTTTGCGTAGTTTTTCTAGAAGCTTTTGATCGCTTATGTTGGTTTTTTTAACAGTTTTCTAATGAAAAAACATAGTTCACTTTTGTGAGCCATCATATCCTGATCAGACTATGCAATAAACACATTTTCGAGATAATAATAATATTAATAAATTAACCTAATGCATATTTTTTTTGCGTAATAAAATAATACACACCTACACGTTTTTCGTTCGGTTAAAAAAACTTTACGAAGTTAAGCAGATGTAGTTGCACGTGTGACGTGTATTGCAAACAATTGCTGCGCCAGTTTAATAAGGTTTCTCTAGAAGACGGTAGGTACATAAAATGACCATGAGGCGCATTGGCACGCGACCGCACTGTCTGACACCTTGCACTCGGCTTCAGCCTGTCATACCTGTGGCAGGCGGTACCTGATACACAATGTGCATTACACGCCACGTAGGCCACGTATTTAAATGAAACTGTTCTTCTTGCCAAAGCGCGTCTAAGCCACGTATTTCACTTTTGTTCATTATTTTAACATGACATCTGCAACTTCAAAGCGTGGCAACAGAAATACTCATCCGAATCTATGGTTAGACAAGTAATGTCTGGGGTATAGTTTGAATGGAGGTATGTCTGAAAGTGGCAGCTGAACATAAAGGAATGGAGAACGGTGTGCCTCGAGATAGGCACTCTGTGCAGGCTTGTAATTTTAGATATCGAGCCTCCCCCGTCACCCGCCGAATCCCCCGGCTCATCCCGATTCCGCTGCGGATTAGAATGAAAATACAACGCTTTATTATCTTTCCTTTGACCGTATGTCTTACCTTTGCCGATCCACTGTTTTCTTTCTCCTGTCGGCTAAAGGTGAGTGAATTGTTGATATTTTTTTTAATCTCCTTCCTGTTCTATTCAATTATCTTTGCTACGAAAAGATTATCTATCTGAAATGGAAATTTGAATTTCATCTATAGTTCAGAGCGGCAAAAGATTTTATTTAACTCAACACCCCGAAAAGTATGCGTTTTATAGGGATCCTCGAACGCGGTGGATTTTTATTAGAGACACGTTTTTACCGACAGTAGATCGTGCTACAGGCGACATTTATCTTCCGGGCGGAGCGGCAGCGGGGGTGTCTTTGTAAAACGTTTGCGGATGAAAGATTTTCCTCCTTTTATTATTTCACATGTAATTTATGACACTTCTAAGGTTCACGATCTCTTAGAATAAAGAGACTTTTGACTCATAAACGAACAATTTTATTGGCGACGTTACTTTTTCAACTTTTCAAATCGCACAGTCTTTTTATATTATTTCATTTTGAAACGAAAGTGGCAACTAGGATTTTATTCTATCTTATAAGTAGAGAACATCTCTAGGATTTAATGCAAGCGGAGTGCGGAGATCAAAGGGCCTTATGCATTATATTAAAGTTTTATTCGACGCCGGTGTGCGGCCGCCGGGCCCGGCAATTTCCTTTTCAATTACGCCTACTTGAAATAAAAATACAATTTTTATTTGGGCCCTGGTAATTAAAAAGGGATTCTGTAATGAAAAGGTATACCTCCAGTTCCGGGCGCTCCTCTCAATTTCACTTCCGTTTGTTTGTTCCAGGGGGCCACGCCTTTGGGGGCCAAGCAAAGGGTTGTCGTGCCGAGCCGTGCGGGGTGTGTCCTTTAACATTGCCTAAATCACAAACACATTAAGGAAATGTCTTTAATGGTACTTGTGCACAGTTTTTGACAAAGTAAGTTAATATCTAAAGCCTTTCCTAGTAGATAAAACAATGAGTGACGACAAAGTCAGAACCGTATCAGACGGATGTGCGGCTGATTGCCAGCACGATGTCGACAGGATTCTACTTCCTGTGCCTCGGATACGAAACAATATACCGATGTAGCTTCGTATTCTTACATGTGTATGTAGACAAGATGTTTCTCACCACTATTTCCTATTATTATCTATTGAGGAAAACACTTATGATGGAAAGCTATTTTCGCTGTAGTCTCTGTATGTGTAACTTCTTTGTATTGCTTGGTTCTAAAAAAAATATACGTATAAAATACTAACGTTTATAGTATTTATTACCCCGAACAAATTAATTCCTACTTCAAAGAGCAAATAAACTCATTAAACATAAATGTCACCAGGATAGTGTCATGTGACTGCCAGAGATAGTTCACTACATTCTTTAATGTTAATGTAATGTTTATGTAGAGGGTAATAATATAGGTATAACTCCCGGCTCCGGTCGGCTGAGGCGTGCACTTTACCCTCTCTGGAGGAGATTACCCATCTGAGCGGATTAAGCAAAGGTAGCCCATATAATACAGTATTTAACTCGTTTGTATGACAAAAATATACGTTGCCACGAGAAACAAGTTTTTGAGATATAAAGAAACGTACTAAATAAAAGTTAAATATGACATCTTTTAGTCTAATAATCCTCATCGCGAAATTAATTTTGGGCACAACAGACGGAAACTGAAGTCTAGGTATGCCTACATCATACCTACTTTCCGTAAATTTGCGAGATTACCGGAGCTACATAAAGGCTCGCGTTAAGTTGAGCCATATTAAAGTTTAATTTAGAAATACAATGAAATACTCAGCGGGATCTTGAATTTTATGAAGAGATAATGTCCTCGAAACGCCAGCGACCCTCTTGAAATATTCTAAGAAATTTGCGATTCAAATACGTAAAGCCGTTTAAAACGCCTAACAAATTAAAGGCGGACTCGTTAAAGCAATAATTACTGATTACATTATGAAATAATACCTCGCGTAGATGTGAGAAATGCTCTTCATTGCGTTATTATATTTACTTTAATCAAATATTTATTTATTTTAATGATTTATTTATTCTGCATACGTTTTCATGAACTGAAAACCATTGAAGCGGAACGCTGTACAGGTGAAATAAACGAAACCTTAATAAAATATTCATATTATTTACAGTTGAAAAACAGTGTAGCCGCAAAAGGTTAATGTAGGAATCACCCACGTCAGAGTCAAAAGAACGAGTTTTGCAGTTGTGAGTGAAGCAGGGCGTTCATGTTTTAATATTTTACCGGAAGCTTTGCGCTGAATCGCCGAATGCGCAAACAAAGCTGCTACCTTAATAACCGCGTCGCGGCACAACTGTACGCGGCTGAAAGCTCTCATAATCCGACCTCCGCAGCTCGAAAGAGGACGACTGAAGCATTTTAAAAACTCGTTCCACCTTTAGATTAGCGCCGATAGGGATAAGTCTACTTGTCATCTTAGTCTCAGATATATTTTAGCCCGAAAGTCCGTCGGGAAGAAAAATAAACAGGCGAAAGATTTAATCTGTGAGCGTTTCCCTGTCTGTTTAAATAGAAGTCACAGGAGAC
This sequence comes from Xylocampa areola, assembly GCA_935421205.1. Taxonomy (NCBI): domain Eukaryota; kingdom Metazoa; phylum Arthropoda; class Insecta; order Lepidoptera; family Noctuidae; genus Xylocampa; species Xylocampa areola. The sequence goes on from OW285204.1 coordinate 9,988,840, forward strand.
GGCGTGTTATCGGCGCAGACGGACCTATTTGCCGAGCCGCAGCCGCGCCGCGCCCGCACCGCTCGTCCTAACTTCCCTTGTTTGCAAACTCGGATTGGATCTCGCGTTCTACTTTCCACAGGACATTCACAATCTAGTTTTATGACTTTAAAATGTTAACGCCCCTACCTTAACTAGTTGATCATGACTTTTAATCTTGATGTGAACTTTTAAACGTCTGTGTTCTAAATTTATTTGTGGCTGTGAGTTTGCATCAAAATTTTGGTATATCTTATGTTTTTTTAAACTGAGTGCCTAAGTTCTGGGAAGTATTTGATCCTCAGATTGACAAGCGGAACGAGATCGGCGACGACGCAGTTGGAGTCCAACTAAACAATTGGATATCAAAGATGTTTTTACGAGAAGAACGCCGCAATGAATGCTTAAATAACTTTAACCAATTGATTTTAACACCGCATTGTGCCATAACAGAGAATAATGTACGGTCTTTTTGTGTTTACCTGTTCGATTTAACAAGAACCGACATTTGACCTGACATCTTTAATCAATGGCTCTGATACTACACATAAACCAGGTGAAGGTATTTATTTGTGTAAACGTCATGCTTTTAGTTTTAACATTTAGTAAGTATAAACTCGGTGTCATACCTTCACTTCTTCTTTAAGATTTATTTACACAAGACTGGTTAACATAAACACTGAAAAAATAAACACACACATTTGTAGACACATGTTAGTGAACAAGTGCATGCGCAGCGGGTGTTGTCGGGCCCAGGGAGAGCGGTGAACGGGGGTGGGGGGCCACAGAGGGGAAGGCCTGACGAGCCTTTGTTTAGAACATAAAATTATACGACACCAATAAATTCTTTGTTTACTCGATAAATGAACGTGTCCGTTCGTATGGGAGTGCGATCGACTCTGCGTGACTCGAGGATATGCATGTACTCCTATAGAGATAAAAAACTATGTGACAGTAATAAACAATCCACAGGAATAGAATAAGAACTTCCACCTCAAACATTCCGTTTTAAAATACAAATTGTTATTTTAGATCGCTATCTTAATGAGAGCTGTTTTGAGAATAAATCTCTTAAATAAACAAGCATTGTCAAAACACTCGACTCCACAAAAGTTTAAACGAAGAAATGTCAACTCTTTCTGAGATAATGCCATTATCTGGTTTACCTGAGGAGAGCTTCGGTTAACAATGGCGACGTCGGCAGATGTCTCCGCAAAACAAACTTCACAACAATCCTAAATCATCGCGAGAGATAAAAAATTTAGGATTAATTATACCACATAGAGTCGCGGTGCGACAGTGCGACAATAAATCGTCATCATTGACGTGAATCGGTGTACAAAATGTTAATGCCGCGTATTATGCCGTGACAACAATGACGCATTGTGCGACGTTTTGGGTCCACGTTGGACACACAAACTTTCAAACGTCATGTTGTTTGTGATCCTTTTTTGTTGCGGATGCACCCTAAAGTGCCAACTCGTATCTTTGATGCGTAAGATTCACTCACTTTTGAAACTATTAAATCGTAAGTTTTTAGGTATCGGTTCTTTACAGCTTGTTATCTCTTGCTCGATAGAACAACAATCAATTAATAAATTAAAAATTATAGAGTACTACTCTGAAAGGAAGTAAAGTCACTAAAATAAAAAATATGTTAAAAAGTACACAACATATAATTGTCACTAAAAGAAATATTCCCAATACTTTTCTTTAATGTATTTCTATAAAATAGAGTCTAAAACAGTCTGAGTTACAGATTGTCGTAGGGTAATACAGCATCTACGGAAACAAGAACTCAACCATTTGTTACCATACAACTAGTGTCGCATGATAAATAAGAGAACACGGTGTATATTTTCAATGTTGGTTTAAATTTATGTGTGCGATATCTTTTATTTGGTTTTACAGTCGCAAGCGCTATTTATTTATCGATCGACGAAGATTTGTACAATCTTGGTGGCGGTTTCCGGGCGTTTGTCCGACTACCTGGCAACAGATAAGTTGCAATACATTTTGGAGCGGATTACGAATCGTCCTTGAGTCGCCTTTATCCTTTAAAGGAACTGATATTGTTGCTTATGCACGGCCGCTCCGCGAGCCCGGCCAAGCTCAGCCTCTTTCTTAAGAAGGATTCCAGAATATTTGATTATGCGACATCCTTATCTGGCTTTCAAGTGCTATTAACATTCTCTCTCTCCGATGAAAGAACCGCTTACAAATTTATTGTGACCAACATTATTTGTTCATGCATTCATCGATGAAATTTAACATACAATATGCTACTTTCTTGTGCAAAAATCTAAATTCAATATCAGATACTGTTACATAAATAAAACAAAATGTTATGTACCGATTGTTATTATGATAGAAAAACACAAGCCCGTTTATTGTATGCCAATATCAATGCATTCAACATTAATTCTGAATATGGATATAAGCTTCGGATTTATCGATTGGCATCGATTCTTTCTGTTTCATTACAGGTTGTCGCCATGGGCTCCGAGTTACGGCTGTGTTATTATATTAGTTGAACTCGAGCATGTTCACAGATGTCGCCATGTTTGCAACGGATAACTATTACGTTGTTGCCTTCGGGCGACGCACGAAAACATACGAATGGCGGTTGTATAATAGCACAGCTGTTCGACAGTACTGAGGTACTCGTATCATCCCTATAAATACGCCGCACAAAACACAAAAGGATTTGTCTCGTTAATTCACGTGTATTATTTACGATTCGTTTCACCTCTTTAGCGGGCGAGATGATAAGATCGAGTTACGATACAGCCAATATTGTCTCATATTTCCATTGTTGAGAGGATAATCGTAAAAACTCTTCAACCCTCAATTGCTAGAAAGTGGGCGGGCAATATTTATGAATTGTGAATTTGATACTAGATATATTTTTCATTTAAATAATAATGTTAAATCAAATCAAATAATCCTTTGACGATAGTCGGGTTCTACTAATATAAATTGGGGCGCAAATAACAGTAATTGTCTACAACTAACTGTTATTTGAAAGGTCGCTTAATCACTCAAGGGCACGGAGACAGTTCAAACACAAATATTAATTAATGCGGCTATTCCGGCTTACCTAATTCGAGAAGTTCCCCGTATCTGAATAAACAATTAAACTAGCAGAAGTGTCGAGACCGGGCAGGGGCATGGGTCCGCTCGAAACTACGGACTGCCTAAATGTTAATAATATCGATAGAACAGTTAATTAAACACCTCTAGACTGACCAATAAAAAACGATCCCCAAATTAGGCACATACCAGAAATGTTTAACATGATAAATCTAATTTGAATATTTCCTAAATGTATCGTGTTTCTTCTAAATCATCTCTATTTAAAACGCAAAGGCTTCGTTAGGTTGTTTATTAAATTAAAATATGGATGTAAACAGATGTTTTACAATGCTATCCTAATAATAGCTAGCAAGCGAACAAATGACATAAAACGTACATTTGTATGCCATATAGTTTATTAATGTATTCGATGTAGGTACTTACATACGTCACGCGAATAAGGTTGTACCATAGCAGGATACAAATACATAGAAATCAGGAATTCGTTTACGTAATGTGATGACTTATGGTAAGGGAATATAATATTTAAGATATTTTAAAAACAATATTAACTTTCGCTGCTTTATCTCTAACGTGATGTTAAATAAATTCCTCACTGCGTCTGTTTGTTTTTCTCTACGTCTACGTGCAAGATCTTTTTCGTAACTACATTGCGCTAAAGTATTTTCAGCTAAAGTTTTAGGTAAAATTCTGGCAATTTTTAGACTAAATTTATAAATATTTGCATAAAATCGAAAAAAAGGAATTCGTTTATTGGCAAAAATGTCGCTGTACGTGTCTTGCAAAACCGGAGTGGGTCTGCTAGTGATAAATAAAACAAATCAAGGAAACCTCAAATTTTGAATGATTCATCATTCTTCGAACGCTTATCTGAAAGAAGTATAATAATAAGTCCGAACATTATGGATTTAACAATTCCGTCATAGCTATAATGTAACAGTGTGGTGTTCCAAACAAGAGCCAGCGTGTGCCTGACGAACCGTGCAAAATGATAATTAAGAGAAACCGCTCAGTCATCGTTAATACGATAGCCGGCCATGTAAATTACGACGGCAGCGGCAGCGCGGTGTTTATAACAATGGCCGCATTCGATGGCTTTCATTAAAATTTAATAAAATGAAAACGCAAACATAAGTAGACAGTCTTCTATTTTACTCAGACACATACACTAGGATTACGGAGTATTGAATCTTTTGCAAAACTTATTTCCCCTTCTAAAGACGTTTATAAAGTGTAAAATATTAAAAAAGAAGGAGCATTTTTAAAAACCTTTTCATGTCTTTTAGAAAATGCGAAGTTTACAGAGGCTGACTGTTGATGACTGCCATTGCGTCGCAGTGGGAATGCGGTGTCGGCGGAGGGTGCTCCAACCATTGAGCACAAGTACTGAGGTAATGTTCGGGTGCAAAGGGTCGCGCTCACGAGCTCATCCGCGGTTTATCCGAACACTATTCAACTCAAATTTTGCAGAATAATTGTTCACACTTTATTTGCTCACGTTTTTCTAAACTGTAGTAGCTATTTTATTGATGTATGTATACAAAGTCCCTTGTCCATAAAGCAGATTAATTTAATTTTTAAATTAACTACTTTGATGGTAAACATTTTCATAATTAAATAATTTTCTAATCAGTATTAAGTTAACCATTATCATGGGTTTATCATTTTCTCTTAACATTTACAGAGAAAAATAAAAATCTCTCTGAAAGCAAGCAACAGTGTAAATTACATGAATTGATGTTTCATATTTTTCAATATTTTATGGCGAGTGTATTCTTAAGGTTTTCTTCAACGGAGTGCAGTGAGAATATGACACTGAGGTTGTGAGGGCGCGCCTAGTGGCTCTGGAGTGTCATTTCGCTAACACATTGTCTAGCGTCATTGTCTGCCGCGACTCTCGTTACAGCGACGTTCAACTTTTTATTTACGCCCAAGTGCACTCTGCCTCTGTCGTGTTGAGAGCTGAATTAAGGCTCTCAGCGTTGATATGGGATCATTCAACCCGAGAATATCGAATTACGCGCGTACTGGGCGCTTTGTTGCTTACTTGCACGTGATATTCCTTTTGTGAACAAAAGTTTACTCTGCATGCCGCATACTCTGTCTGTACGTTGTTTTAGTTCAGATTTATCGACTTTCTTGTAATGAATTCCTTTAATAAGCTCTGGTTCGCTTGTTTTTTATAACAGAGTGGTTCTACGGGCAGAATGAACAGCTCGTGTCTCCACGTTCTAATTACCCATACTGTTGTAGTTTTTGACGTGAATACTCTTCGGGTTACAAATACTGCTGGCTGACTTTTCCTCAAACTTTGCCGGAATTTACAACTTCAACTACCGTGCTTCAAGTTTTTTATTAAAGTTGCTTTTTGGTAAAAAATTGGTAGGTATGTGACATTCTTTATGTCACAGAATTTAGTTTCTAGTTTATACAGAATTTAGTTTGTAGTTTAAGTAAAAATATTAACACTAAAGCGGCCTACCAAGGTACCACTGAATTAGCAGTTATAATTTAGTTATCACGTGCTTATAAATGGTGAAGGAAAATATCGTGAGGAAAGTAAGACACCTAAGAGATGTTCTTGACGGTGTGTAATGCCAGACATGAGGCAGTGACATAGGCCTACGGGCAGTTTAGAGACTGAAACTAGGTTGTCCATATACCATAAGATGAGAAGAATAATATTTACTCTATTTACTTGTAAAGTTATAATAACGACTTAGTTATCCATCAAATTATACAACCAACTTCTGTTAGCGGCGTTTGACTTTATAAAGATCGGCAACGCATCAGTGACTCCTCTGAGGCTACAGATGTTCATGGGCCACGTTGATAGTTTACCGTCAGATGAGACGCAGGGTCGTTTGCTCACTATACCATATAATAATCCAAACGCCGAAAAGTTTAAGTAAATTTAATATTCTCCATCAAAATTCACACTCATCTGGAACTTACAGAGTTTAACAAGAAAATATTTGTCGTGAATCCGTAGATTTTTAATTTATTTTTTCTACGTGAACACACGGAGTGAATAGTGGACTTATTACGCGACCGGCAGCGGAAATTGAATCTGGAGCTACGCACTTTCCGGTTGCCGCCGCGCTTCCGATTCACTTGCTCCCCAGCCGCCCCCGTGTTCCTTTTATTGCAAGTTTTAACTTGTTTATAGCACAACCTGCTGTATTCCTTACAATATACACATGATAAAAATACAATGAAGGGGAAGTTTCTTTGTTTTTATTTTCATATTAAAGTACGTAAATTGTTGAACATGAGCCTCCCGATAGACCGGTATAATATGGGGTCGTGTGAGGTTACATTCTTATTAAAATCCCTTTTTTCTTTAGATTAAGTTTTCGATTGGAATTCAAGAAATGGTGGCTTTGAAAGACGTTTCAAAGTTCACAACGTAGGTTGATAATATTTTACGCAATAAAATACCAAAAGGTTAACAAAAGTGACGATGTTTAGCGGTACTTAGTTACAGCAAAGTGACATAGGGTCACCAGATATAACATAAAATAGACGCACAACATACCATTCACTTATTAGGTGGCTCCCAGAACCATGGTCGTTAGCGTTTGATCTTTTTGACCCCGTTCGACACAAGTATATGAGGACCTTTATGTTACTGCTTGCATACATTAACTACACAATCTCAAGACACAGTTCTTAAGTTTAAACTTTGCATAATTTTGTCATGAATACAAAATTATGGTGACAGTTGTTCGTATTTGAATGTGAAAACAAAACAATAACGATTCGGTAATCCAAGAATTCGTATTTCAGGAACGCAATATAGTAATTGATTAATTAAATATTAATTTTTAATTTATCATTAATAATAAATAAACGTGCGGTACGTCGGTCATTGTTTGGCATCTGGCGAGCCAAAACGATCGCGTAAATGCGCGCCATTTCACAAATTGAGACCATACATCATTCAATACACATTCAATTTGATACGAACAATGTTTTCAGGAGGATATTTATCTCAGCGGCAAATTAAAGCCCATGCATGCATTCATGCAGGAACTCTCATATTAATATGCAAATTGAAACATAGAAATGTCTTATACACATACGAGTACTTTTAAGTATGTTTTATTACTACAATATACTTAATATCAGCTGTAACTGAGAATAGATTTTGACTATTTGAAAGAATTTCTTTGATCTAGTTGTCAAAAACGTTTCTCATGTTACATCACGTTGTGTTATTATATACCTATAGGTAAATCGGTCCAAATGCTATTCCACATTAAGAACATCGACATATAAAAGTTACTTAATGACAAATTAACACAGGAGCTTCAGAACTATTGTTACATTACTTTGAAATGATATGAAATTAAGTTTCTACTAGTTATCGCGTAGGTACGGTTACATAAACAAACTCACATACACAAATACCCAATTCGATATCAAACGCGCGTCCCTAGGCGTAGGAAACCCAATACTTAGCCACTGTACAATTTTGGTTGTTCCAATTATTGGAACCGCCTGGAGTTATTTAATTTTTCTAACAAAACAATGACGATATTGTTACAAAAAGAACAACTCGCTTTGCTTTATATAACTTAAAGTAGAATTTATTTGTGTCTGTTTAACGATCATGTCATATGACAACATGCAAGGAGCTTATGTTCAATATTAGAATATTAAATGAGGATTATGACGTCTCATGCACATTAGAAATTGCTTTCCCTTTGATGTAGATGCGATAGCATTAGAGTATTTCTGGAATCCATTTCACCACAATTACTGAATAAGTAATATAACTATTGAACTTAGCTTAAATGAATATGTTATAACTACTAACTTCCATCAAAGCGTATTTCCGACGAGATGAAAATAGCTCGTAAACTTTGCTGAGTGCGACGTTTCAGCTATATCCGGTGGCTTATTGACGTCATTCAACATATTGTTACTTCATTCTTATAGCAATCTTATTTGGGCCATAAATTCTACCTATAGACAGCAATTTATCACTAATAAAATGGTACCGATGCCGGTTTCTGAACGTTGCTGGAAATCGTCAATTTCTCGGAAATAGAAGCAATGTGCTCTGTCCGGTCTTACTGTACTCTATAAGAGTGAAGCTTCCGAGTGCGAGGGAAAGTGGCGATGCTTGGCATCTCGCCAGACGCCCGCGCCGTCCGTCAAAACCCTCACTAACTTATTAATGCCACCTAATTTGTGAAATATATATAGCACGCAGCGATTATTAACATTTTTGTCATCGAAAGGATTAAGGATAACCAATTAATTCGTGAAACAGACCGACATATTTATTTGACAGACCATAAATATGTAAACGTTTTATAACGTATGTTGAATTCCAAGGAACTCAGTTTACGACTCGACTAATTATCACAGTTGAAAGTTTAATTAGAGTTTATATTAATTTTACACTATATCGAATAGAAAAGATTTGTTTAATGTGTAAGTAGTGATTACCAGCATGGACAAAAACTTTTGATGCTGAAAATTCTTAATTACGTTCAAAAATTGTCAGACACGTTCCTGAATTTCGATTTCCATTGGTGCTTTAATTTAAATTCAAAGCATACAGCGATGTGTCGCTGAGTAAACAGAATATGTTTGTTTGTCGAGGCCGCGCCGAGGACTGTCAACACGCGCGGTCCGATGTGCCATGCTCAGTGCTCACTTGTCCACGAGGTGACTACCTACCAGCTTTGCGCGAATCATATCAACACTCGAAACACCACTAAATAAAACATTGAAAGTATACTCGTGCCTCCCAAAACAGACAAATTCATAAATTTTGACTGTTTACTAACAATATTGTTGGCCTTTACTTTATTTAAGAACAAATTGATAATTAAATTTACCAATTGAAATAAATAAATAAACTCTACATTCCAAACAATTTGAACAGGTAAATTAGGTGCTTGGTTGAATGCTAAAAAGGAAAAAAGGGTACCTATTCTATTTAAAGTTGTAGCAATCTCAATTTACAGTTGCTTAACTAATTATAAATTTAGTAGGAGTAGAAATGTCATCGGTGATGACAGTCGTCTGTGTTTGCGTGACAACATAACAGATTTCCAATCAGAGTCGACGGCGCGAAAGAGATTCTAATAACATTCAAAACTCGTCCCGCGGGACTCGGTGTCAGTTTAATTACAGGCACCGCGGCGGGACACGCCGCGCCGTCTCTACCGGCATCACAACGGATTTTTTTCTGCGGGACAAAGGACGATTAAAAAAGTTCGTAATGAAAGTCCTCCGCCGAAAGCAAAGGGGTGTGACTCCACTGGAAATATCCGGATTTTCATGTAGGTATCCCCCTTACTTATGTATTATCAGCGGATAATATTTAAAGTTGAAGTATCCGTGGAGTTGTGACGAAGCAAGAGATTCTGTTTTTTCAAAATTGTTTGGTATACCAAATATCTAATACTTGCACATACATACAGTGAACAACATGATTCAGCAAAATGCCGGTCGTGCAACGCCGAACAGCCTATGGTAAAGGCATTTCAGGACGTTTAGACAACCGTTGGTGGATCACAATAGAGGCGAGCTTTGGGTTTCACGAGTGAAAAGGTAAATAAATCGACGCATACTATAGAGAGTCGGCTTAACTAGCTATAACGAAAAGAGCTGAACTTTCCGCGGTGGCGTCTCTCCGCCTGTCACAAAGTTACAAGCGCTATTCTCCGATTAACTCTGTTCTGACATATTAAGAGGAAAACTGTTCAGATCGGCCCTTCCCTGATAAATGAATTGTTTATTCTTTTTCTCCACAATAGTAGCTGTGCTATATTTTAAATAAAAGTTCCACAGCATTTGTTTCGTATCGATACGCAGCTTAGTTTAACAATTGAAATACTTCAATTCTATGACATTTTTTGCATTCTTTTAGTAAGCCAGCTTTGAACAAAAGTGTGTAGGTATGCTGCCGATGTGTGATATTTTTCATTTGAATGCAGCTTCGTTAAAATCATACTACTATTTGTAGGCTTGTTAGTTAACTTTTTGCGTATTGCCAGCTAAAGCTCGTTGAAAGCCAACATCAAAGAGATGACTTACAGTGATATATCCGCTTAAATTATTTAGATAAACTTCATACTTGCGGAGCTCCGTGCGCGATCATATAATTCATATACTTACGTTGCGTAAAAATAAAACATACCGCCTGAAACTGAGTACCTGTAACAAAACAGAATTTTAAAATAACAAAAGTGTTTAAAATTTAACGACGTATGTGCTTACGGTTTTTTCAGGCGATCATTAACATAATTTGAGCGGTGGAGATGTGGCTTGTGACCGAGCTCACCCGACGTACGCAGAAGGTAATGGTGTTTCGAGTGTAACAAAATGAGCGCGTAATGCTAAAATGCCGCCCTCGAGGGCGCTTTGTGTGCTGCAGGAAGAGAAACAGATAACAGGTGAGGATGCCGGCGCGGAATTGATGCCGTTATTTGAAAAACGCCCTGATAAGTCCCCTCCGGTCCCAAATAAATAAGGTTGAATTTTCAAGCTACGGATAAAGGTTTCAAAAATGTTCACCTTCATTTAAAGTTACGCGAGCGTTGATTAGAATTTCCGTTATTCATTTGAATGGCCGTATAAAGTTGAATTTTAAACGGATACATCGGAGGCATCTTAGGTACTACGAGTAATTCTTGATTATATTTAGGTATCTAGAGACATTTTGATTATTCCATGCAAGTACGACATATTTTTTTATTGAACGGGTGAACGCTCTAGTAGTGTTGTGCAGCAGCGTAGGCTATCGATGTATTTTCGGATGCCTAATTATCGGTTGATGGTTAACTGGAGCGTAGAGCACAAATATTTGCCATCATTTGAATGCAATGTGGAGAGCGTCGTGAACAGTTTCCACAGCAGTTGTATGTCCATAGACACTTAAACGTTGTTGACAATGTGACAGTACAGGGCAATTGTGCCGTATTGTTCGACGAGTACCTACGTCAGCATAATTTTGCAATAAGTTTCTGAAATTTCACAAATAATGTTGTCGTCTCGTTTCTTTAAGTCTGGTTTAGCGATGAAGGCAAGAGTCTCTTGTAACTTATTGTCAAAGTCAAAGTCAAAAGGTTTTTATTTCAAATAGGCAAATTACATGCACTTAAGAAACGTCAAATGATTCTAGTTGCTCGGTTCCAAAAAGTTGATCATATGGAGAAGAGCCAAGAAACTCCATAGACACTCTTTTTAAATAAATAATAAGTACAGTCTTGCTTTGTAACATTTTTGTGTTCAGAAATATCCGAGAGCAATGTAGGTTAATGCGTGAAATAATATTAAAAAAAAAAAACTGAGCAACCCCGATACTAACAATGCCATCTGTGATAGAAACACAGGTTAACGCAATTTCTTCAGAGACTCAAGTTCTAGAACATTAATGACTACATTGAGCTCGCATTTATAATATGGTGATGTTGGAACGACTATCTTTACTAATAAATTTAGATACAATGTCAGTGCAATGGTGCTATAATGGAAATGTCAAACTTGTAAATTCAAGCGAATAATTGATATCATTGTCAAGACAAGTCAATAAAACATTGTCAGTGACATAAAGTTTAGAAACGAATAATTATACTGACTTTTAGTAGAAACTACTAATCGCCAGGGAAGCCACATGCGCAGAAAAATAGTTAATGCCAAACTTCCTTATCATCAATGTAGTCTTTAATTTTATAATAAGCTTTCTTTATGAGAACCGATTTAACATATGATTTAAAAATTTTACCCGTGAGATCTGTGACAATTTTTGGTAGCTTATTATAGAAGCGTATACCATTATTAATTAATAATTAATTAATTATTAATTATTTTAATTAATTAATTATTAATATTCCACAACTATCATACAACGCCGTCTAGTCTCAAGCTAAGCAGAGCTTGTGTTATGAGTACTAGAAAACTGATAAACATACTTATATATTTCTAAATGCATACATATTATAGATAAATAACACCCAGACACAGAACAAATGATCGTGCTCATCACACAAACATTTGTCCTGAGTGGGAATCGAACCCACGCAAAGTACACTAATCTAGCTGTAGCTACATCTGTGAGCTGTCTAATTTTTTTTACTGCAAATGCTGCAGAGCTTAACTTGCATGAAAGTGATGAGATATGAGGGCTCCACTGCAGTTTCGAGTCAATAGTGATACCCAAAAAAACGGTTTCATTAATTGTGTTAAGTTTGCTACCGTCAAGAATTATATTCGATTCAACCTGATTTACATTGGGTAGAGAAAATTTTAAGCATTTCGTTTTACTTGTATACAGTAACAAACTATTAGCAGCAAAAAAAAAAAATTGTTATCTTATCGATTGAAGTTCCCTTCGAAAGTCTTGGAACATTTCAAAGTTACGTGGCTCAATAATTCGCAGAGAACGATGACAGCTTATTACTACATCGAATAGACCGTTCTCTTATAAAATATATGTATAGATATGAAACCTAATAATCTAGGCCCTATAATTCTGCGTTGCACTTCAAGATTATATTCAAATGCAAATGTTAAAAGGAACATAATTTAAGGAAAAATGCCTGTGGCATACCTAAGTAATATATTAGTGAGTGCATAATGCACGAAATGTATGCGCCGACGCAAAGTTTATTCCTTTCCCGGTGAATGTGCGTGGGCAGAGAAGCCTCACAAGGATCTGGGTCTACTTCAAATTTGGATAAGATATTTAAATCATCAGCCAGTGTGAATTGAATTTGAATTAAGACTTTTTGTGTTCACAGTGTTTGTAGTAACGTCATTCAGACGTGTAATTTTAACAATTAGGTACCTACCTAGAGAATTTACTGTTGTCATATATCGATCAAAATTTGCTTTTAATAATTAATTTTATCTTTTAAAGCTGTTATCTGCTAACAAGATTCTTGATTGCGGATATGTGGTTGTTGTCGAGTCGAATTTATGACTTCAAATATTTTTTCCTGTAGGCGCAGGCACTTATGTAAATACACACTCTAGTGTTATTAATATTATATTAAATGGAAAAAGAAGCTAAGCATGCGTTAATGCCTTTCAATGATTTATCTTGAACACACTCTAGTGTTACTGGAAAGATAAATGGAACTTAAAATTGTGTTCGAAAGTTATTTACTTTTTTGTTTATATATTGATTTAGTATATTATGATATGTCAGCTAATTCCTAAAGCTTTTACCAACATTTTTATTGCTACAAAAGAATTACTTGTTCATACAAATATAATAATAAAAGAAAATCTCAAAAAAAAACGGGAATGGTCAAGAATACAAAGACCGTACTTAGTCGAACAAACACAATAAAAAGCATATACTTTTCCATAGATTTTTGAAAAGATCAACCATTATGATAAGGCAACCTATAACGAAGCGAAACTTGCTGGGAGCGTTCGGGCTTTCATTACACTATAAGTGTTATTTCCTCCTGTTCGGAAACAACTAAAGAACTATTAAACTCCCTTAGATACGAAACACGTTTATTGAGATAGGGATATTTAAGCATTATGCAGAAACCTATAGAGATCTAATTTCCCGTACCATGCTGAGTCGGGTTTGCAAAATTACAACAGAGAATCTCTAAATCTTAGTCAATTTTGCTGGAGGCATAGTTACGATTTAGTAGTTAAGCGTTGCGTGGAATCCATGAGAATATCTACGTTAATTAATAAAAATAAAAAACCCGCTAATGTTCCGTGAACAACCTTCCAGCTTCTAATGGATGTTTGGATTCTTATAACACACAATACCGATCAACCTATGAAAAGTTTAAACGTTACTTGTACCTCTACTCACACATACCTGCGCTATATACTATGACAACTGACAAATATGAAAGAATACTTTTGCATTCTTCCCTACTAACTACTCTAATCGTTTTAATATTTTTTTTGCGCGGTTGGCGCAGTGGTCGTGAGACCGACTGCTGCGCTGCGTGTCGCAGGTTCGATTCCTGCACAGAGCAAATATTTGTACGATCTATAGATAATTGCTCTGGGTCTGGGTGTGTGTGTGCTTGTGAGATTATATGTCTGTAAACGCGCCCACGATACAGGAAGAAATTCCTAGTGTGGGACAACGTTATAAAAAAAAATAAAAAAATAACATAGATATTTAATTTTGTGTTTTCTCTGTAAGTAATAAATTGTAATCTTTAGAGAAAATAAATGTGTTTAACCGTAAACGTGTTTAAAAGGCATTGAAAATACCTTAGATAGAAAACAATAATTAGCAACTATGGTTGCCTCCTTCAGATCAGTCGACTTTATACTTGGATGTCGCACTCCTACGCAGTCACGACGCGATGCGACAGTCTAAGTCGCACGCTGTACGCAAACGACAAATGACACGGACGTTCTCGGAACAAACTACCGGAGTTATCTGATACAGGCACTTCGTGACAGCCTCCTCCGGCAATACACTTGAACCCAGTAATGCTTTGCTAAGGTTAGTACAAGACTTGTATCGAAGAGGTTTTTTTAACAAGACATGTACGAGTATATAATTTATTGTTGAAGCTTTGAAGTTTGAAGTTAACGTTATAAGTTATTTGCTTTATGTTATGTAACAATTCAGAATTCTCTTAAAGTGGGGAAAATATAATTGCAGCAGAAGAGTAACTAATATTCTGATAAATTCAGCAAGTAGTTTAATGTGTCTATTGCAAGAAATAACAAAGTTTATTATTTAAAATAAACGGGGTTACTATGCCCGTACCTATAATTTGTACAGACTACCTTTCAAATACAAATAAATCGTCCAAAAGCAGTAACGCATGCATCGCTATGCTCTAAACAAAACTAAACTAAATTTATAACTCTAAAGTTATAAATTTTTGTGGAAAGAAAAATATGGTGAGCAAGATTCGAAGCTGCGCCTCCCGGATAAATACTCCAGGCGCTCTGACCGCTAAGCCATCTCAACCTCTGCTCACTACCGTGAAATCTTCTTCCACATTTTACATTTCCTTCTCAGTAGCAGCCCGGAGTTTAGAACTGTGCCCGGCTATTAAATGTGATTTAATAACAGCATTGGTGAAACGTGGTTGTACAACTGTGTACACCTCTGTCTACCAGTTTGGGAACACAGGCGTGATGCTTTGTATGTACCATTCCTAAAACGACAAACAAAATATTGTTCAGGTATTGGTTATACTATTCGTACTAAATGTTGAAATCAATAAGCTTGTGATATCTGATATCACTCACACACATCTACGCTTCGCTACGTCCCTATTTACGCTTACAATGGCATTTTATAAAGAAAACCTCTCATTCACACTGTTGTAATTTACTGATAAAGGCTAGTTCCTATGGAATATGGTGTCAAGTACTGAAATACAGGTTTATAACCTAGTTCGGCAGGAGATATTTTCAATTAATTGTCTCAACTGTTTTCTTGTAGACTATACTTTGTGACCATAAAGCTATTAACAAAATAATTAGCTGATACCCGCGGCTTCGCCCGCGTGGATGTCGGTTATCGCGACCAAAAGTAATCATGAAATGTTGATCCCGTTCCCGCTTTATAAATGCCCATTTTTTAAGTATGAAAATGGATAGAGTATGTTATCCTTAAGAGATAGACATACGCCATCGCGGACTTTTCTATAGACCTATATAAGATACACAATTCCACCATACATCATTTTGTTATATCTTAAAGGGTTTAGGCAGCGTTTTCGTTGAAAACTCCCAGACGGCTTATTTTTTTCCGACACCTCCAATAAATATCATTATATTTTAGCCAGTGTATACAAAAACTTGACTAATTATATATTAAAACCTTCCTCTTGAATTACTTTATCTATTAATAAAACCGCATCAAAATCCGTTGCGTAGTTTTAAAGATCTAAGCTCATAGGGACAGCCAGAGGGAAGCGACTTTGTTTTATACTATGTAGTGATAGTGATAAAAAAACTAGAACGCACTGCCTTATCAGTCTAGTGATTGTAAGCGCTGCTGCTGAGTGTGAGGACTGTTTAATTAGAGTCGGGAAAAGTGTTCTTGGGTTTTTCAATTAGGAAATTCTTAGTAGCAGTCCGGAGTTAAGGATTGTGTCAACCTATATTTGCTTACTAACGGGATTGATAGGTGAAATGTCGTATTACTATTATTTTCTTCTTATCATTGTATGGTTGATGAAAAACTTTGCTTGAACCACCCGTAGGCCTCTGACATGGCTTTACACACCATCAAGAACATATCTCAGGTGTGCTGGTTTTCTCTCAATATTTTAATGTTCAATTGAATATTTTTATACCTATGTATAATAATACTATATACTCCCGACTGAATTTTCGGTCACGGCGGCCTCTACAGATATTAGCCTATTGCACAGGAAATATTATAGTGCATAAGTGTATGCGCAAACACAGGTGCACTCCTTCCTTCACTCTCATAGTCCGGTGGGCCGGCAAACCCACACGACTGGAGAGAGTTCAGGCGCAGGACTGACGGCATTACGTCCTCTCGGAAGCACGGTGTTACACCGCTAACTTCCTAACTCTGAGCTAATACTAAGAATTTCCTAACAGAAAAACTCAATAACAATTTGCCGGACCCGGGAATCGAATATCTAACACGCTCATGACTTCAAAAAGTGATTACTTGTTTCAGACTATGTTAAGTTTAAAGTGGTTTTATTGTCTTTAGTTAAGTGACTGACAGGAAGACCATGTAATGAAAAGCCAGTAGGCGTGTAACATTTAGTTACTGAATACGGGACAAAGTTTCAGTTACGGCTCTCAATACTTAACATTGAGCCGAAACCTATATAAACAAAATTTTGACGAAAATGAGTCAATGTTTGTCTGACCAACCCTTTGAAGTTTCGGATTACATATATTTTGGGTCTAAATTTGATCCCTATGTAAATATAGGAGGAGTTTTCGAGAATATTTAGGTCTCATTTTATTGTTATTACTAGCTGTGCCCCGCGGTTTAGGTTTTTCCTCAAATTAATGCGGGTGCATTAATTTGAGGAAAAACCTACTAAAATATATTTCACCAGCGCCCTCCCCCCTCATTACCGCCTTGCACATCATAAATGTGTTACTTGATCAATATTTTATTGCGGTGTTATTTTAAAACTATGATATCTCTTAAGATATTCATCGAAATCAAATGATATCAAAGGAATTTTGTTCAAAATTAAATACTTGTGATTAAAAACGTATTTGAATAAGGATTAATATCATGTTTATAAAAACACATTCGCAAATAAATGCATTATTTTAGAACAAATTTGATAACAATAAAAAAGGTTATAGTAAGACAACTTAGCTTTTGCGGCCTTTTTTTTTTGAAATTGTAAATGCGAAAATTTCCGTCATACATGATTTTTACGTAAATTTAATCGTTTACGCAGCGCACACAACGGAAGCTCTGGCTGAAGAATTCATTATGTATCACAGTACAGTTTTCGTTTAAAAGCATGCTACTTCTCATCCTTTCGTCTCCAAGTCTGCACTCAGAAGACGTCCCACTCTTTGGAAGCAAATTGAAATAATGTAGAACGAATTATTGACTAGTTTACACTACACAGTTTAGTTTTTTCAAGGCTGCACAATTTGACTTCATAACAATACAATACAGTACAAATACTCTTTATTGTACACAAATTATAAGCAATGGGCGGTCTTATCGCTCTAGGCGATCTCTTCCAGACAACCTTAGGATGGACAGAATTGCAAAAAAATTAAATAGAAGGGTAGTTTGTTGTGTAACAATAAATTATCTGTAAAAGGAAATCAAACTAAACATACTTATCTTACTAAATCACATACATGTATACATAGATAAATACATATAACTAAATATATAAATACTATATATTATATATATATACTACATATTATATATATATATAATATAACGTTCTCCGAGTCCCTCATTGGCATTGAAAAACCCCGTAACGTGGTTGTGTTTAGAGAGAGTGTAGATACAGAGATTCATGTGTTATCGAAAATACTAAAAGAAAGTCATATAAAAAATTTAAACACAAAATTTATACAAGTAGGTACTTAGCGACATGTAATATTTATCTGTTTAAATTTGTGTCTCATGTAGGAATCAAGAAAGTCATTCCGTTGCCACTGTCGCCTATTACTTATATACTATACTGAATAAAGTTCTTGATTTATTATATTCATGCTTGCATTAAAACAATTGACGTCTGATTAAGTCTTATGGATAAAATCGTAAACTTATTAATGGAGCATTAAATATATATAGAAGTAGTAAAATATACTTATTCCCCACTTGTCACACTCGTTGGTTTCCTTAGGCAAACAATTTTATTATTATGACTCCATTTATTGCGTTAATAATATTATCCACTATTGAATCTATATAGATTATTATCGGTATTTTATTAGGCTATCAACCTTTCGCGATTTAAACAGCATTACTGCCATAACAGGCTACTTCCTTTCTTTCAGTGGGTGTTATGGATTGACTAACCTTTGCGGTGGGTGGTACATTTAATCACCCTTATAACTTAATAATAACATTAATAATTTAATAATGTCTAACCGACATTTAATGTAATAACGTAACATAATTATAAACGCGAAAGTAACTCTTGTTTGTTTGTATGTTTGTTTGTTTGTTACCTTTTCACGGCTAAACGGCTGAACGGATCGTAATGAAATTTGGCAAAGAGATAGATTGGACCTTGAAGAAGGACATAGGCTACCTATTGTCACGCAGATGAAGTCGCGGGCACCAGCTAGTTTATGATAAATTTGGACTTAGCCTAGTTTCTAGAAAATTGAAGACTGGAACTTTATCGCAAATCAAGAAACGTGCAGTTTTATCGTAGAAGGTGCTACTCTAAAAATAACCAGTTTCAAAAGAAGTAAGAAAACGATTTATCATCATCATTCATCTTTTTACTTGGAGCTTTGGTGGTAGAAACTGTAATCGTTCACAACGTATCTCTGCTATTTTTTACACCTCACCATTCAATATTCAATCGTTCGTTTCTCTTTTCATTCACGTACTACACACAACTACCTACATTTATAGATCCTTTCATATCCGCTCGATCATTCCGAACTGTGCCAAAAACTGCAGGTGCATATTACTGGGGGCGGCGAGTGAGGGGTTGCTATCGGCAACCAGCTAATCAACCAGTTGGAATGTGGAGGGCACTCGTGTCGGTTACACCGCACTGATACCATGCATCCATTTAATGGACGAGTATCAAACTTGTTGCGAACACGTAATTAGGCGCAGTATATTAATTATTTTCCTGGCTTTTGCGTTTTTTATTTTGTGATGGGTTTGTCGTTTTTGGTAATTGAAACTACGTTTACCTACCTACATATTTTAGACTGTAAATATTTGTGGACGTTAAAAATTAAATTTGATACTACTTTCCATTTATTTGCATCCATTTTTATCTTGTATTTAGTAACGTTTATAAAAAGTTAAGTAATATCAGGTTTTATTAAAAGCTCTCTACTATACCTACAGCCAGAAGTAGCCATTCTAAAAATTTCGTAGCAAATACACATGTCCGGAGTCCCAAAAAATGATGGTGAATTTTTAGAAGCTTTGGTTATACAAAAAACTTCACAGTATCAAAATGAAAAATGGTGACCAAATGAACCGTCGGAGTTCTATCGTAGCATAAACAGGATTGGAAGGGCGCAATTTGGTCGGTATTCAGAATCGCGGCGCTGTAAAAGCGCGCCATATCTAATTATCGTCGGGTTACAGCCGAGCTACCATGAGTTCGCAAATATTTCCACTCGAGAAACAAATCCCGTTTATTAGCCCTCTATAAAGGAAAGCTAGGTATGCAAATGTATAAATTATCATCCCTTAATAACCTTTCTTAATTTTAGTTTTAATTTCGTAAACTCAACAAATTAAAAACCTTTTTACTTTCACTTAATCAGGCTAAGAGCGTCGAATTGTTGGGCGTATCCCTTTCATTTTTATGTAAATTATTTAATAAGATTATAATAAATTAAGTTACCTTGATTAAAAATTAACACTAAAACACCTATTTTCTAGAATATATATTTTGGGAGTGAGTAAAATTATGTACAACAACGGGCTTTCACCCTTGCTATAAATTTACATTTTACAAGGGCACTTTTTAAAGCAGATCTAGGACCCGGCTCAAAAATTCTTTTCACGTCTGACATTGATACTAAAAAGAAACCCCTTCTCAAATGTAATTGACAACATTGAAGAGATGATAGCTTATTTACAAGTCTACATTTCGATTCTTATTCGCCCACTTTTCAAAGAAATATCTTTAAAGTACAAATGTTGCATGGAGAATAATATAAGGTGTTCTACTAACCGCTAACGTATGCACATGGCATCGTACACAGGGATCTTTTTTCGGTTTCGTATCAAAAGGGGAAGTGGTGGTTTTAATTAACCCGACCTTTATTAGCCGAAAATGGGACATGATTATTATATTTTACCCATGCATGAACCTGGGATTACCCTCTTGGGTTCCGAGTAAAGGTAGTAAGGACTTTATTTTATATTTATGCTCTGTCGTAGTTTTTACCATGTCGCATTATTGGGATGCGAGGGATTTCGAGCCCCACTTATTAACACTTACACGTAACGTATAACGGAAACAACGTGAGGCATTTTTCTTAATAATAACCAAAAATCTCTGTACAAATTATCAAATAATAAAATAATCTCATGTAATCACACATTATTATGAGTTTCATGAATAACAACAACTAAGTATATCTTAAAATAAATGTTCTATTTCCGAAATTCTCATTTTGCTTTGCCATAATTTAATAGGAACCCATTTTCTGCGGAACTTAGAAGGTCTACTTTTGAGTTTCACCCAAAAATCGCTAACTACTTTAGGTTCGAGTCGTGGTCGGTTCATAGTTGGGTGCATACCAGTGGTGTAGTAAGTGAGTTACTGGCGACATTTTTAGAGCTTTTTGCTGAGCGTGCGCCGTTTCATAGTTAAATAGGCTAATATTGGGTGTCAAGTCGCTGCAGCCTGCCACCGCTGACCAGGCGAGGGTCCGGAAAACCTCGTAATTGGATTAAAAAGAGAGTGCATGCCTCCAAGGATATTTTAAAAATGATTTGACACAAAGTTACGTATAATACGTTGATGTTTGACTCATCGTGTGAAATGAAAATGCAACATGATACTGATGGCACGACATCATATTTAAATCCATTGTGAATTTTGAGTTTAATGAGACATTGTCAGCGCTCCGAACAACGATATATTATTATGACATGAAAAATATATAAATGACAGAAACACGAGTATAAAATTATTGAAATTGATGCTAAAGCCTAAAGTAATTTAATAAAGGGATGATCAATTAAGTTTTGAATTAAGGTTCAGGTTATGATAAAGTAAAAGCACGAACCCTAACATGTTCCAAGTAGTAGCTTATTATCGTGAGTAGGGACACCTTATATGAAATTTGTGCGTGATCTCATGAGAAACAAAATTTTACCTTAAATAACGAAGGTAGATATTATAATCAACACAAGAAATTATACCACAAATAACGCACATTATTGCGATACAAATTAAAAACCCAGCGGAAGTAGTGAAAATTGACTTATTATGATACAAATATATATTTAAGTCTAGTTACGAACTGGCGACCGTCTGTCTCAACACGATGTGTCTATGTCAGCCGGCATACTTATGAATGACTCACAACTGATAGGCATTTATTAATATCGCGCTATTTCTGTCTTAGGGGAATATTGAACTTCAAAACCCGACCACTCATCCGTTCGAATTGTCGGTGTCGCTCCAAATTATTCAGATTCAATTATTTCCCGTGTAAAATACTTTAACTGCGGAGCGTTTCAATCAATCACTCTTCACCAATTTAGTGTGAGCGTCATTTGGCAAATTCGATTGCGTCTCTCATTGATGGCGCTAGTGAGAGAATAAAACAGTGCGACGGGTGCCATTGACGGTTGTGACAGAACGCGTACGCCCATCCACCGGCTCCCGGTTTAATTAATCTCCTAAACTAAATTTAAATAGGTAGAAGTACTGCGTGTATGCGCACTGTTATCCGACTAAATTAAATTGAGCATTATTCAAGAACATTGAACATAGAACCGAGAGCTCTCGTTATGACGTGCATCACAATTCTCTTTCAAACTCTTGCTGCACCCGTCTTGTTATGTCAAGTCAAATTAAGTGAAGCATAGTAAAAGTTAATTAAGATTGCTTTTTTACGAGTTTTAATAATCATTCACAATATAATGATATTATATTTAAGGATTTGTAATTTAGCTTATATTTATTACGTAAATAAACTTGAATTGCCTAAAAATATGAAACAAATTGCGCATTGTCTACTTGACTTGTGCTTTTCGTTGAACATATAAACCTATATACCTAATTTTTTTTATGAGCTGTTTTTTTAATTAGGTTAGATGTATTTTTAAAACTAATTAAGGCACATGTCTGGTACGACTATATAAAATATAGAGCATAAGTCGTTATGATCGACACCCAATTACGGACCATCACCCCAAAATGGGTGGCTAAATATGTCCAAGAATAAAGCCAAACTAAAATCAATTCCATCCGTTTGATATTCGACGAACCCGGCGCGAGCAGAGCCGCAGGCGCTTTCCGATATCATTATGTTCAGGTTCTACTAGTATATAGGAAATATATGTGTCGGTGCGCACGTTTAAGCCCGCGAAATTCACACGGATGGCTTGGCGCCACGCGCGAACGCCTCCCACCCGATCTCATTACCAACCCCTCGACACGATGCTATTGATCACCGTCAATATGACGAATATTGTAAACATAGCATATGCTGCGTTTTAATTATGTTTTTTTACAACTAGGACACACATTGGCACTACTAACTGCATATTATGTAAGTGTGCTTTTTGACAAAATTGCGTAAAGCTCCAATTGCATGTTTAACAGGTATCTATAACTTGGGGTTTGCTTGTTCGTAAACCGCGCGCTTTGCGTAAAGCGTGTTCTTCAAATGCGTCCAAAGGTAAATAATAATTAAAGGGGTACTAGCTGTTGATGCACCCAAGAATCAGAATGAAAATTTTGATTTAAATTTTGTTTATGTTTATAATGTATTTATGTAACAGATTATTACACACAGAAATACTAAATAAATATATCTATGTAGTTATTTTGGTGACGTCATTGCTATTTATTCAGTCCCTATACAGGTGACCGAATTTAGAGTTCGCTAAGCTTGCGTTAATGCTTTTCCAAGATTTATCTTTAATTGTTAAGGTAATTGCATCCTTACGATATTGTATTAACTGCAAAGTTAGTCGTGTCGGTTCGGTCACATGAATGTTGTTACCTAAATAGGAAAGACGAATACAAATATGGCGCTTGTTTATTAAGAAATCGGAGTCGGCGCTAACGATTTTCTGATTATCTCTCCCTAATATTCCTGTAGGTATAGATTAAACAGAGAGGGTTGAAACGCTTGAAACTAGAAATCGAGTTTCAATAGCAAACTATAGAATTCCAATTTAAAAACCTGCTGTGCAAATATGTCTAAAGAAAGCCAACGAAGAGCAAAATGAAAACTTGTAGAAAAACATAGTTCGATTATTTGAAATTAAAATGCTATTTTAAGCATTTCTTTTACGATCATGAGCTTTGGATGAAGTTCTAGTAATTAAAGGTCAACATCGATAGGTCGATAAGTTTTTGTAACACCAGAGTTAATTACTTTCTTTGATATTATACGACTATGGTTAACTTAAAAGAAAATTTTAAAATTATGGTTTGGAAACTGCCTCGTTGGTCTAGTGGTCCCAAGCGGAGGAGGTCTCGGATTCGATTCCCGGGTCGAGCGAAGTGTTATTGAAATTCTCAGTAGCAGCCCGGAGTCTGGAATTGTGCCCGGTTGATGGCAATAGGCTCACCACATTACATGGGACTTAATAACAGCATTGGTGAAATGTGGCTCTATAACTTTGTACACCTCTGCCTACCCCTTCGGGGAATATAGGCGTGATGCTATGTTATATGTTATGTAGTTCGTGCCTGTTTCCCAGCAGTGGGGTGATACAGGCTGACAGTAACAGTAATAATAATTTATAATACACACATGGCTACGGAAAGCTTTGGCAATGAACTGTTGAGCTGTCGGAATAAAAGCCATTGCGAGAGTATTACGCATACCTTGCATAATAGCTACTAATAATAATAGTAATTGCCTCATTAGTCTAGTGATCTCAAAGGCAAATGCTGAGCGTGAGGTCCTGGGTTCGATTCCTGTATAGGTCAGTGTTATTGGGTTTTTCTTGGAAATACTCAGTGGTCGCCCGGAGTTTGGAATTGTACCCGGTTGTTGGTAACAAATAGGCTTACTACCTACTGACATGACTACGACCATGGGACTTAATAATGGCATTGGTGAAATGCGGATGTACAACTATGTATACTTCTGCTTACCCCCTCGAGGAATACAAGCGAGATGCTATGTTATGTTTAATAGTTACTAATATCACGCACTACATTATGTTACGTAGCTCTAATTTGATTTTCCAACAAGAAAGCGACGTATTAAATTTTCTTACTCAGCTGGCTCTGTTACTTAAGTAGTTTTACCCATCAAATTATCTCATAAGCGTTTTACAGTAAGCTAGAATCTTAGAACAAATGGAACAAGAAATTAATCCAGTAGACAAGGTGAGTACGACCCGAGACGTCTTGCGGTCGACAGCGAACATACTTACTGAAACATATGTTGTGTCAAAGTGAGAAGATTGATATTTATTATGTATGAAATATCAAATAAAAATACATATTTCATCAAAAATAAGCAGTCCTTCGCTCTTTCCCTGGCCGGTCATAATTTATTATAGAGCTCATTTTATTCACAGCCGGATATAGAAATCAATAGAGTTTTAAGAAGCTTGAGTTTCAGTCGAAAAACTTAATCCATAAGTTAAATGTTAACTGATATAATGAAAAGTACGTTTCATTGTTAAATAAATTTAGGCAGCCACAAAATTAATCTGTTTTTAGTTCTACCAAATTTTAGGCGTATGTAACCTAAACTAGGCTTCTTCATAATTTATCCATACAACGCTAAATAATACTTCTTGATAAAGTAAATATTTCATTACAATAACAGTAGTAGGAGCTTACTGGTGACATTGTAAAGTGGTATCCTTGAGAAAGTATCGTTCTCCTAAGCCGTGTGCTCTCATATCGCGACACATTGCTCGTAAAAGCTCGGCAGGCGTTCAGACTGTACGCTACTGATAAAGTAATAACACGTGTAATCGAGTAAGTATTTGAAAGGTATAATATTCTTTATTAGATCATTGATACGTAATAAAAAGATTGATGGTTATTCCAATGCTAATTAAACTGTTTTAAACTTACCTACTTACAGACTTATAAAAAACAAAGTAATTGAACAATAGCTTATCTTTTTGTACAAGGCACTGATCCTTATCAGGATAATACATAAAAACTTATTAAAAATGCCTTGAATTAATTAAGTTTTATTTCGTTTTCTATGGTTATATTTCGACCAAGTAACAAAGACTTAATGATGTAGTAACGTAGCAGGTACCACATTACATGTCCAATCATAATTAGAACTGGTAACTATCCCGCATATTAACCGCAATAATGTGTACCGCGACACTAAACTACAAATTGGGTCAATCATAAAGTACCTGTCACACTAATAAATAAACAAGGAGAGAGTTTAGCTTCGGACGTAGGCAATTGGCGAATTGGTTCAATAGTCGCTCGAACTGGGTCGGAAGCAATTTAAAGTTTTTACCGAATAAATACGCCGAGTCAAAAATTCACCCATGCTTACAACTCTACGAGACGGTACAGATTGAAATAAACTAGGGCAGAATTATTAGAACGAAATATAAATTAGGAGCAGTGTTCAAGAATGAACAATAAACCTAATTAAGTTGGCTTCAAGTCAAGGAGTGTATTCTAAGAACGGGGGAAGTTTATCTAATTATGTGGAGAACTGGTTGTCCCGATTGGTTTGCGCGATCCTTTTTATCGTTCACGTGCGACCCTGTACGAAAGGTTTCTCTCAGTTTTATGACGTTAACTTCTTGCCCAAATTGGAAATCGGACTCGCGTGATTGCTTATGTGTGTTGGTCAAACAGTTTCAGGTGTTCGTAAATGGTACAGTAATTTAGAAGAGGGATAATACGTGATCTCTAAATCCTGTGCGTCCCTACATTATTCCTGTAAACAGTTAAAGGACTTTTTAAGGATATTAAGGTCATAGAAAATGAATTTTAATTTTAACCTGTAACTGCGAGTAACAAAATTAATTGAATAAACTAGAAAATAGGCTTTTGTCATTATGTTTTCACCTCGGCAAATATTTTCTTTTTCATAGTTATGCTTTTGCACCCCTTAACGCAATCTAATTTAAATCATCTCCAAGAAAATTATTTTTGCACTTAAACAAAATAATAAAATAAAATAATAGTTAAAACATGAAATAAATGTGAACATCTAAATAGAAATGTTTTTTAAATGTCAATATAATACGGGCCCAAAACTATGTACCTACTATATATGTCTATGTTATAAGTAAGTTGAAAATAAATGTAAAGAAAACCACTTACGGATGACTTCATGAGAAACCATAGCTGTTCGTTTTCAACTAAAATTTAATATTGCCCTCGGGGGAATATCTAAATATTACGTAATTCTGTAGTGAGAGAAATAAAGCTGTAGCCTGTAGCGCTGGCGACGTAGCACTTCAAATAAACAAATTGGATCAGTTGGCTCGGTTTATCTAATGTTTTTCTAACGCTTATGACCCCCGAATAATCGATTTCATTTTATAAACTTGTAAACCTAAGAGTTGGATATTGAGGGATTTTAAACTTGTATAATTTTATGATAAATCTAAAAGAATACGAATACATAGAGCTTTTTACACGAGTCATACCATTTGTAAAGTAGAAATATCTACCACCAGCAGCCTTAAAAATATATTTCTGTTAATGTAAATTCAGTCAGATTTTTGATACATTTTTTGTAAAGGCAATAAAATGAAAGAGAGAGCTTTGTTAAAACGCCCTTTGAAGTCAGGGAATTTTCAACGGGCACCTAACAAAATTGTTCTTTTAGCCTTCATAAATGTACGCGTACTTTCGACCCAAGCTTTTTATGTAGTACCGAAGTAGAGTCAAAGCGTGACAAAGAGACTGCAAGTTGAATTTTCAACAACACATTGCGAGGTAAATAGAAAACAGTTTTTGAGAATTTAAAGACCTTTATGTGTAGGTACATTTGAAAATTAAGTGGTCGAGTATTCTTTCTAAATAAAACTGTTAAATGTTTGACTCTCCCTAGCAAAGGCTTTTTCCAAGCTTCATAAAACTTTCAAAGCTTGAGAGGACGACTTCACAAACACTTTCATCATTCATTTGCAGTATAGGTACTTCATATTATACTTATACTCTTTGTTCAAGACGACACTACTAGCGACATCTGTCCTTCGTAATGTTAGTTTGCGCACCGGTGTGAACTAAGCAAGCTGTCAACTGTCATCGGATGGTTTTAGATGGGTGCGACAAGGGCAGCACATTCAACTAACTTCACTCCTCTCGACAAGCTCGTTACCTATGTCGGTTGTACGTTTTTATCTTGTTAACATTTTATTTAAAATAAACGTTGTTATTTCGTTAAACTTAATATAAACTTCATTGAAGACGACCCTGGCTGTATTTCCCGAAAAATCCGATCACAAGCTCAAACATTGGTCCTTCTGAGCCAAATATCGAGAACTACGTGGCCACGTGGAACGTCTGCGGAAAACTCGTTGAAAGAGGAACTAGAAGGGCAGGATCAGCGGCGAGTCACAAGCGGTCTGGTGATAAAACCCATTCTATCCTCTCCGGTTCCAATAATTTGCGTTAATCTGTATTATTTTTCGTGTTTTAGTCGTGTCGTGTTGCGCCGGGACTGGTGCTGAACAGAAAACTGTAAGTACTCTTGCCTTGTATAATCTGCCAAAATGAGTGACGATGAAGGGTTTCAGGTAGCCACGACTCAGGAACGTGTTAAAATTAAAGGTGATAGACCAAAATCTCCACGGTTAGATATAGGTACAAATTCAATTAAACGCCTCGTTGATTTAAAAAAGCAGCGAGGTATACTTAAAGGAAGACTAACGTTATTTGAGAAATACATGGCTAGATTTGAAAGCTTAGAATTAAATCCTGTTCTCAAAGCGGAATTAGATTTACGAATTCAGTCAAATACCGTTATATTTCAAAATTTTAATAATATACAAAGTGAAATTGAAAGCTTAGTTACAGACTCTGACCTCATGGCTCAATTAGATTACAGAGAAGTATTCGAGGAACAGTATTTTTCTCTTATGGCTTCTGCGAAGTGTATGTATGACCATAGTGAACAAAAGCAAGCTTTTTCTTGTGAAAGAGTAGGTGATCTTAGTCCTGTATCGATTAGGCTACCACAAATAAAACTACCTGCCTTTGACGGTTCATATGATCAATGGCTAGAATATAGAAACTCGTATGTAACCATGATTCATAACCGTAACGATCTTAATTGTATACAAAAATTTCATTATTTAAAATCTTCACTTAGTGGTTCCGCCTCTCATGTTATCAGTGCATTAGAGTTTACTGCTCCTAACTACTCTCACGCATGGGATTTACTTGAAAATAGATTTCATAATAATCGTTTATTAGTACAAAATCATGTAAAATCGTTGTTTGCCGCTCAGTCACTTCAAAACGAATCCTGTGCTCAAATTAGGAAGCTCATAGATTCGACATTACGTAATTTACGTGCACTCAAATCGTTGAATGAACCAACCGATTCATGGGATACGCTCATTGTTTATTTAGTCGTTTCAAAACTTGACCCATCCACGGAGCGCGAATGGGAGACGCATAAAGGCTCACTCGTGTCTAAACTAAGTGATTCGCATAACAATATTAAGTTAGATGATTTACTTGAATTTCTTCGAAACCGGGCCGATATGCTAGAAATGATAAATTCAAAAAACAGTAAAACCGTTAATTCGTCTAAACCAAGCACTAACGATTCCAACAGGTTTAATTGCAATCAAAATAAAAGGCAGTCTCTCTCGAAATCGAACCCGCAACCCCACATGCATTCATACGTTTCTACACAGAGTAAACAGAACTCGTTTATAAATAAAGAAAATATTGTTTGTGAGTTATGTGGTGCCAACCATTTCTTATATGCGTGTGCACGGTTTTTAAATATGTCAGTGCAAGATAGGCATACGATAATAAAAAATAAAAACCTTTGTCAAAATTGTATTCGTTGTAGTCATTCGCTAAATGAATGTTCATTTGGCCCATGTAAGTTGTGTCGTGAAAAGCATAACACGCTTCTTCATAATAACAATGTTTTAAATGAAAGTGTAGGTATGGTCGAGTCCACACCTAGTGCGCGATCAAACATCGTAAACAGATCAGCTGATGCGCAAGTACATTCCGAGCGAAACGTACTCATGTGCAATGCCGCGATACAACCGGTTTTGTTATCAACGGCACTGATTGATGTCCCTGATTCAAATCATGAATATCATACAGTTAAAGCACTTCTTGACAACGGGAGTCAAAATTGCTTAATAACTGAATCGTTATGTAATCGTTTACAATTACCAATTATACAGTCCACAGTTCATATCTCGGGGGTAGGACAACTCGTTTCAAAATGTTCTCACACCTGTAAAATAAACTTTCGTTCAAAAGTTAATGACTTTATCACGGAAATACAATGTTTGGTTCTCCCAAGAATTACGTCAAAGTTACCTTCGATAAACTTTGATTGCGAGTGTATACGTATACCTAAACATATTTCACTCGCAGATCCCACATTTAGTGTCCCGTCTGACATAGACGTTCTATTAGGCGCAGATATCTTCTGGGATCTATTAAATAAAAATAAAATAAGGCTCAGTTCTGGTCCGACCCTATACGATACGAAGATAGGGTGGATCATATCTGGCCCTATTCGTATGAAACGTTCGTATAAAATTGACAAAGTTCAGTGTAACTTAGTTCAAATTGATTCACAGTTACGAAAATTTTGGGAGTTGGAAGAATTATCTGACTTACCTACTTTGATGTCAAAAGATGATCGTTATTGTGAAGCGTTATTTATAGAGACTACTCAGCGTGATGAACACGGTAGGTTCTGTGTGCGCGTTCCTTTGAAGGAATCTGCGAATTCTTTAGGTGATTCGTACACTATAGCGAAAAATCGTTTTATTTCGCTCGAAAGAAAGTTAGATCGTTCGCCTCAGTATAAAAAACTATATTGCGATTTTATGCGGGAATATGAGGCACTTGGTCACATGTCCCCGGTGTCAAATGTTAAGGATTTAATGAGTCAACCACATTACATTTTACCGCATCACGGTGTTTATAGAGAGAATAGTGTCACAACAAAATTACGTGTTGTATTTGACGCAAGCGCAAAAACATCATCTAACATATCGTTAAATGATATACAATATATAGGGCCACCGTTACAAAATGATATTTTTTCAATATTACTTAGATTCAGGCAATACAAATACGCAGCATGCGCTGATGTTGAAAAAATGTACAGGCAAATCTTAATTGAAATAGATCAGCGTAATCTACAACTTATATTGTGGAGGGAACATCGAGATCTACCTTTGCAATTGTTTACGTTAAAAACTGTGACGTACGGCACTGCGTCAGCGCCTTACCTTAGCATGCGGTGCATAAAACAGTTAGCACAAGATTGCAATGATGATGTGGTTGCTAGGACAATTCACGACGACATGTACGTCGACGATTTGATTACTGGGAACGATGATCTGGACTCGTTATTATCTATATGTAATAAAATGGCTGCAGTATTGCGTAAAGGGTGTTTTCCGTTACACAAATGGACGTTCAGTCACAAAGTGTGCCCTGAGAGTACTAAAGATTTAAACATCGGTGAAAGTCATTTATCTAAAACGTTAGGGTTAGGCTGGAATACGGAAAGTGACGAATTACATTATACTACTGAATTCACGCAAAGTGAGTCAGCTGTAACAAAACGTATTATGTTATCAATAATCTCACAGGTGTATGACCCGTTAGGTTTGTTAGCACCTGTTGTAATCACAGCGAAAATGTTATTGCAAAACTTGTGGCTTCTTAAATTAGATTGGGATGAAGCAGTTCCAGTGAATATTGCAAATGAATGGTATAGGTTCGTTTCCAGTTTGCAATATTTACGTGATATAAAAATACCTCGTTACATTACAAATATAAAATCGAAATATAAAGATCTTCACATATTCACAGATTCGTCTCAACATGCCTACGGTGCATGTGCATATATTCGATCGTGTTATCAAAACTGCGAGAATTCTATACCTATATCTGTACATTTATTATGTGCAAAAAGTAAATTAGCACCGATAAAAACGGTGAGCATTCCTAGGCTCGAATTATGCGGAGCACTTGTAGGTGCAAAATTATACAATAAAATAAAAGGTTCCCTACGTTTAACTTTCGATAAAGTTTATTTTTGGACAGATTCGACAATAGTTCAAGGGTGGCTACGTATGTCTCCGCACTCACTCAAAACATTTGTCCAAAATCGTGTTGTACAAATAAATGAGTTAACTGACGATATAATTTGGCGTCATGTACAGGGCATAGAGAACCCTGCTGACCTCATAACGAGAGGCGTGAGTATAGACTCCTTAAAATACGATAACAATCATCACTGGTGGTGCGGGCCTAAATTTTTACGAGAACCTAGCATTAATTGGTCTTATAATAATGTGGAACTAATATCTGTCGAATTGCCTGAAACTAAATCTCAGACAATCAATTTACTATCTAATCAATCAATTCAATTAATTGATGTTGACCGTTTTTCATCATTTATTCGTTTACAAAGGGTTTTTGCATATGTGTTGCGGTTTATAGATAACATGCAAGCGTTAACTCCCGGTGGCAGTCGAAGCCGTAAAACCGGTTTGTTATCTATAGATGAACTACAACATTCACTAATTGCTTTGACGCGTTTCGTACAGCTGCAATCGTTTAGTGATGAATATTACAATCTTATAAATAATTTGCCGTTCAAATCTATTACCAACAAATTAGTTTACAAAATAGCTGGTCTAAATATTTTTTTAGATAAATTGAATATAATTCGTGTGGGTGGTAGAATATGTAACGCTACCGACTTTAGCTATGATAAAAAGCACCCGATATTGTTAAGTGGTAAACATCGTTTTACGAGGTTATTGTGTGAATATGAACATAAACGATTACTTCACGCAGGACCTCAACTTCTGGTATATTCCATGCGTGATAAGTGGTGGATACTGGGAGCTCGAAATTTAGCCAGGCAGGTGGTACACAATTGCGTTATATGTACACGCATGAAAGGGAAGACACTGACCCCGATTATGGGTAATTTACCATCCGAGAGGTTAGAACCAAGCTTTCCCTTCATGCACTGTGGTGTAGACTATGCAGGGCCATTGCTTATATTGGACCGTAAAGGCAGAGGTGCTAAGTTAATAAAAGCATATATTTGTTTGTTTATTTGTTTTGCAACTCGGGCTATACATTTAGAGTTGGTTGGTAGCTTGACCACACAGGATTATATCTTGGCTTTAAAACGTTTTATATCACGTCGTGGAAAGCCATCTCAGATATTTTCAGACAACGGGAAAAACTTCGTTGGTGCTGAAAAAGAACTATCCGTAATTTTCGAAAATTCTAATGATATTTCTGATTTTGTTAGTCATAATCAAATTCGTTTAACCTTTATACCTCCTTATAGTCCTCATTTTGGCGGGTTGTGGGAGGCGGGAGTCAAGTCCTGTAAGTACCACTTGCGGCGGGTACTGGGAGATGCGAAGCTGACGCGCGAGGAGTTTGAAACAGTATTAACGCAAATTGAATCTGTCCTCAACTCCCGTCCATTGTCCCCTCTGTCCTCAGACCCACAGGATTACCTTCCTCTGACTCCAGCTCACTTCCTGATCGGCCGACCGCTGACTGCGCCAGCTTACGAAGACTTGACGACCCTGACGCCTACAAGACTGGGACGCTACGAACGAGTGGAGCAACTCAGACAACATTTTTGGCAGCGTTGGTCCAAAGAGTACGTGTCAGAGCTTCAACGGCGTACTAAATGGAAGGTAGACAGTGAAGATATCACCCAGGACAGCCTAGTTCTTATCAAAGAAGATCATCTTCCGCCTTTGAAATGGAAACTGGGCCGAATTACGCGTGTGTTCCCTGGGAATGATGGAGTTTCACGCGTCGCTGAAATTCGTACAGCGGCCGGCATAATACGGCGGGCCTTTTCGAAGATTTGCCCGCTACCCGTGCAATAGTCGACTTATTGCACACCGACTTCTTCATGTTGGAAGCCTGGACCGTGATGCTTCCAAGGCGGCCGGCATGTTCAAGACGACACTACTAGCGACATCTGTCCTTCGTAATGTTAGTTTGCGCACCGGTGTGAACTAAGCAAGCTGTCAACTGTCATCGGATGGTTTTAGATGGGTGCGACAAGGGCAGCACATTCAACTAACTTCACTCCTCTCGACAAGCTCGTTACCTATGTCGGTTGTACGTTTTTATCTTGTTAACATTTTATTTAAAATAAACGTTGTTATTTCGTTAAACTTAATATAAACTTCATTGAAGACGACCCTGGCTGTATTTCCCGAAAAATCCGATCACAAGCTCAAACACTCTTCTCGACGAGAACATTTAAATTTGATCTTTGAATTATGATGACCTTATCATTTCAAAATTAATGAACAAGGCCTTCCAATTAAAATATTGCAACCAAATTATGTTTCACATTTCTTGAGCTTAGAAGGGTAAAGACGATTTGTCAAAAGACTGATTACAGTGAAATCTGTCGAGGCGACAAGTCATCAAGCAACTGTCGTGAGGGATAGCACCCCTCACGGCCCTCACAGAGTTCCTCATGGCCCGATAAAGGGTTTGTTAACGTACATCACTTTGAGTTTTACAATGAAATGGAGAATTAAAAATAAATTGAAATTTTAATCTTAGAAAAATATTATTATTAACTGAAGTTGGAAAATTATAGTTGGTTTAGGATTAAAGTTACCTGTAACTTTAAGGTAAGCAAAGCAGCTGACTTGCTTTCAAAATACAATGTTTAATTTTGTTTGATATTATTTTTAAGTAAATTTTTCAGTCTGATGAAACTATGTTTTTTTTTCTGTTAGGTATTATAAACTCACCTGATGCAATATTTCTGTTTAAATATATTTTGTTTAATCTGTAGGTAGCTTTTATCATAATCTAGCCTAATGCTTTTTTATGCGAATGGTTACATCAATATGTTTGGCGTGTGTTTGACTTAATGAGTTTAATGATTTTCTTGAAATAACGTATTAGTAGATGTTCAAGATCAGATTGTATATCAATTGGTATATATAGGCATATTTCAGACACTTTTTTTTTAATGAGTTACCATAAACATTCATGCATTTTATTTCTTAGTCTTAAATAAGTAGATATATGATAGTCAGAGTTATAATAAAACAATTCATCATTAAGATCATAAAAAAATATCAAAATTACTCCACAAGGGTGCGGCACTTTCAACGAATTTTCAACCAACCTAATCCCGAAAACATAAAGATTATGTATAAACCTAATTACCCTATCTCATAATTGCGTTGTTTTGACGTCTACCCTTTGAGAGGCCGTCGCTTATTTCCCGAGTCCTCTAAAGATATTAATAACCATCTAAGTCGTGGGCTGTCTTCCATCCCGCATCTCGGTCGTGTTGCGTCGCACCCCCTCCCTTCTAGGTCGTGTTTTTCGCTAATACCCTTTCGGAGATGATAAGATGATGGCTTTACAAGCAAGCAGTAATTACGCCCGTCCAATTACCGCTCGTCGACGCCTGTGCCGGGGGAGGAAGACGTTCATTGTTCAACATTTTTGTTTTCAGTACAAATTTTTTTGTCGTTCCTTTGTTGCTATCAAATTGAATAAAGCAGTGATAGCTTAGTGGTATGACCGTTGGACTGACAAGTCAAGTTTTCGAAGTCATGTGCGTATTATAAATTAATTATCACTTGCTTAAAACGGTGAGGGAAAACATCGTGAAGAAACCAGCGCACCTGAGAGATATTCTCGATGGTGTGTAAAACCATGTCAGAGACCCACGGGTGGTTTAAACTCTGACACTATGTTATTCATCAACTATACGATGAGAAGAAGAAGAAGAAGAAATAAACTTTTAATGCATAGTCTGTCGAGGCGACAGACTATGCATTAAAAGTAAAATACTTTTATTCTTAAGTTTGATAGAATAAATAAATTCACAAAGAAATTGCAAAAGTAAGGCACCAGTCATCAGATTTCATGTACAGCATAATAACTTTTTGTGACTCTACATGGACTTATAATATTACTCAGTAGTCTCAAATGGTGCACAAAAGTATGGCGAGGGTAAAAAACATAACTTACATTATGCCTTGAGAACACTGCAAGGAATCCCCACCTGTCATGTTAAGGATGAGTCAAGCTTTCACCACGATGACTGGCGCTCTTTCAAGTATCTCATTCCCCCAAGAATGCGAAATGGTAAGAAACTGCGGTATAGGTACCGTGAAAATAATAGGTATACTCCAATTGCTATCTAAAGTAAATCCCAAACACGTTATAGTTTATTCTCTAGTGATGCACAAAACAGCAATTAAATTGTGCACATACAGTTTACCAACACCACTTTACTCGAAAGAAATTAACATCCCTATCTGTCGTAATCTGCATCTGAAAGAACGTGTTCCACCGTCAAATTAGCAATGTTTCTCTAATGTTTAGAGCTCTAGAATCAAAGTGGAGTGCGTTAAAGGAAACTATAATTAGAGTCGACAAGTTGCCGGAGTCGGCTGAAAGTGCAGGCGGCGGCGGGCGCGGACGCGGCTGCGCGTAGGGTTGCCAGGTGAGGGATGTTTCTTGGACTTATTATAGAGGTGGAAGTTGGAAAATAGATCGGTGGAGAACTATGGTCTTAAAATAGTTATTAAATACTTTTTCGGAGAAAAGCTTACATGGCGTTGCGTAAATAAAATAATTTTACATACTGTCGATTTTTTTAGGATCATTATAACTATATTATATAAGTATGAGATAGTATTTACAGGACCAAATTGTATAGGTACGTATTGATTTCATCTTTCTCAGTTTGATTCCAATCAAATATAAGTCTTATGCTTTTAATCTTCGTTTCAGTTTTAATTTTTATTGTTTTTTTTTCCAGTAAACTCCGCCTAACCCTTCCAACCTTCTTTTCATATTTTATTCCTAAAAACAAAAATTTCACAAAATAGTTGTTCAAATTCTTGACACTGCACAGTGGTATCGAATTCCGGGACAGTCCCGCATTTCCCGGACATGCGGTGGGTGTAGCGCGGACTCACCGGCCGCCCTCCATTGACGCAACGTTCCCTGTAATTTCAGCGAACGCTCTGCACCCGGCGTTTGCCAACTAATTTGTCATCAGAATATCAAATTACGCATGAAATGGCGCGTAACAGTAGACTTGTCGCTCGGATATCGGGGTTTAAAAATAAAATTTAATTCACAGTCTGGTTGCAATAACGCAGGTAATTGCAGCCACTGTTCGCTGACAACTAATTGGCAAGTAAATTTAGTGGAATCATATAATTGAATACAAAACTGTTGGTAAAATGAACCACCCATTATTAGCGATTATCGCTCGCGTCGTAAAATATGTCAACGATTCAAAAATATATTATTCAAAATAATTTAATGACAGATATGTTCATAGTTTTTATGAAAATTGGAAATTGTTAGACAATATCTAAGTATTCTTTCTATTTTATTATAGTAAGGTTCAAATATTTTTGCAACCTTTCTTTTGTAATGGTAACATACATGTTTATTAAAATACAAATTTTTATTGTTTTAGTCTTCATAAAAGTGGTTCGTGTGTATTTGGAAAGTAATTGTAAAATGTTTATGCGTAATTTTCCACTGGCTGAGTATAATATCGATACGCCTTAATATTTAGACAGGCGATGTAAATCCATAACACTTCATCTATATCGTCGAAGGGGATCGGTATCAGTACAGATTTTATGGTGCGCTAAGTGTACGCCATTTTGGACAGACTCCACGTGGTCAAGGGGTGTTGCTATGGGAAGCCCCCATCTAGGGGAATGTCTATAGCGGCAATTTTATTGCCTCATTTTCATTAGTATAAACTGATATTTTTTGTTTTCTATATGGATACCCCAAAGTAGGTATGAACCCACTTGAAAGTACTTTTGTATTATTAACTGATTTTCAATATTACACTACTAAATTGGTCGATATTCAATTTCTTATACTTAACATAACATAACATAGCATCATATCACGCCTATATTCCACGAGGGGGTAGGCAGAGGTGTACACAGTTGCACGTCCAGTTGTTGTAAGTCCCATGTAATAGGTGGTGAACCTATTGCCATCAACCGGGCACAATTCCAAACTCGGACTGTTACTGAAAATTTCCTAACAGAAAAACTCAATAACACTTTGTCCGACCTGGGAATCGAACCCGAGACCTGCTCAGCATTCGCGCTTAGGACCACTTGAACAACGGGGCAGATTTCTTATACTTATTACGACATATTCTTTCTGAAAAAAATCATTTTATTCGACAATAAGGAAGTGCACCCACATCGCACACGCGCCGTTTTCATGTGACGCGCTTCGTAGCGGGTCGCGTTGCCATGGAAACCTTACTTAGGGCCATGGGTTTTTCCAACAATGAAACAGCATAAGACGTAACGACACCTAATTAATAACGTCTATCATATCTCTATTGCTCGGCTTATGTGTCGGAGGGAGAGGGATTAACGTAAGAGGATTCAATGAGGACGCATGATTTGTTCCGGAGGTATCTCGTTAATGAGCGATTTTTGCTATTATTTTCATAATATGATTATTTTCATTGGAATATTTTAAGCATTTGTTAAGGGCTTTGGTAGCAAGATTTTAGGTTTGTGTTTTGTTGAATGTATTTCAATTTGACCATACATTTGGGAACACTGAGGGAAGGTGTAGTTGATAATAATTTATATAGAAATAGATATATATATATATAGGTATCGCTAAAACTTATGAATGTTAAAAAATATTAGACAAATACGTGGCGTAAACCGGCTGTCCACTTGTGTATTCTGCGTACATAATATTATTCAAAGTTGTCAGTCACGTATGTATTATTTATACAAAAGGTCGATAATTAGTGACACAGCGGAACATCAGTCTGCATCAACGCTTGACATGTTTCATGTTAATTGGATAGCACAGGACAATAGCGGAACTACCGATGCACACTGGAGATGGGGCGCCGTGCAATTATTATGACATATTGTTCCCGATTCCAACCATTCAGCGCTTTAACTGGACTTTATTAGTACCTGTCTGTGTGGCAATCACATGTTTACTTATATACACCAACAATAGTAGGTACTAAAATTATACATTTATGTGGAAAGAAAAATACTTTTGTGAGTAGGATTGGAATCTGCGCCTCCTGTATAAATACTCCAGGCGCTCTGACCGCTAAGCTATCTCGATCTGTGCTTACTGCCGCGAATTCGTCTTCCACAATTTACTACGTCTTTTGGTGACGTCATTGCCGTCTATTCAGTCACTTTACAGGATACTAACTTTAGTTTGCTATGTATGCGGTAATGCTTTTCAAAGATTTAAGTGTAATAGTTGGTACTTATCGTGGTACAGTGGAGTCAGTTTGTACCATATAAGTGGTTTATTAAATTCCGAATTGCCATCACCTTTTAAAGTGACGGACACCGCATCATATTAATAAATTTAATCAACCATAATGACATTGTATTGAAAATTCACCGCAGAAAATGTTAACTATCACCGGATACGTATTACCCGTGAACATAACTGCTTTGCCAGAATTTAAGTTTTAAATGGCGCTCAGTAATAAATTTATTGCCCGTTATGAGATTTAATTTGATAACTCTATACAGTACTCACGCACATCCACCCTCTAAAAGCGGAGTCCCGTGATAAAAGCAATTAAAACTTTAACAACATCAACTCCAGCGCTCTTTCCGATTTCGCCATGTAAATATTCTTCATTTTGCCGTCCACTACACGGCTGAACAATAATGAATCGATAAACGAGTTGTGAAAGTAATAAATACGTTTTAGAAACTTTGATACGAAAAAATTTAACTAACTCATATTTATAAAGATTTGCAAAACAATTCGAGTTGTTATTTACAAAGTTTTCCATTTCGAAACAAATTTGTTTTTAGCTTTTATGACAGATAATTTGTCAAGGGTAGCTTTGCGCAAGTCAAAGATAATTTATCTGTCTCAACCGCTTTATTTATTACAACGCGTTCGCATCTTCGTTGAGCCCTTAAAGTTGGTGGTTAATGGAGCTTCTTTGAAGCTAGTACGTCAGTTACTACACGTGAGGCGGGGGAGGGGGTTTAGATGAAAGCGGCGGAGGGAGGGGACAAGTCGGCATGTGGTCAGCCGCCAGGCTCACCCATCTTGTCTTATTTTTTGCTTCCCTTAGTAAGTGACGGGTTGATGTGAAACGAATGAACACTTCCGATGTGTTCCTTTCCGTGTGTGTTCACTTTTCCCCTTATGAGGAAAACGAAAGCCTAAAACCTTAAAATGAACTAATCTATACTAATATTATAGAGCTGAAGAGTTTGTTTGTTTGTTTGGTTGAACGCGCTAATCTCAGGATATACTGGTTCGAATTGAAAAAAAAAAATTGTGTTGGATAATCCATTTATCGAGGAAAGCTATAGGCTATTTATTATATACATTATGAACTTCTAAATTAGCA
Organism: Xylocampa areola; assembly: GCA_935421205.1. Classification (NCBI taxonomy): domain Eukaryota; kingdom Metazoa; phylum Arthropoda; class Insecta; order Lepidoptera; family Noctuidae; genus Xylocampa; species Xylocampa areola. Next base: position 10,028,875 of record OW285204.1, read on the forward strand.
TATTACTTACGTTCGTACATAAAGTCTATAGTTATCAAAACGAGACATCTAGTTGTCAACGAGTAAGCCCTGGCATATCAAAAAGAAACGAGAAAGATCAAAATCACGATAATTTTGATTAAATTCTAGAGATAAGTTTGAACTGAACCGTCAACCCTTATGACAATGCCCATACCTTGCTCATGATAATGACAGACCCTGAGTAACAGGTGGGTCTAACTATCGCAAATTTGAAGTTAGTCTATTTTCGGTATGCGGGCGTCCTTTGGGTGGTGTCCCTTATTCTTTTAAAGTCAAATCTTTTAATAATAATAGAAATTTTATATTATTGGTTTCAAAGTAAGGGATTTTTGCCTTCCACATTTTTCTCATTCAAAGATAGCAAGGTTTACATGGTTTTTCAACAACCCTAGCAACCGCCATATGTTTTATCATACCTCACAATAAAAATCGAATTAATAAGTTAATTAAATTAACACAACAGGCAGTTCGTATCCATTTGATCGAGGTTGCTTTGAAGAGGGAAGAATTATGATTGATGATAGGATATGATTCGATTCCACTTAACACATTGTAAAAGGGGTTATTTTATTGCCCTCAGCTCTTGTTCCTGTGAGGTCAGTGACTAATGAACGAGATGACTCAGCAGTTTTAAGCTAGTTGTTTTATGAGGATCATATAATTGATAAGCCTTTTTAGTTTATTGTTTCTAGAAAAGCCATTAGCTTTTTATGTGGTAATGGGTATTATCGTTAAACGAGAGAATATGACAATTTTTTTTTTATTTACCCCGCTACTCGTTTGGTTTTTTATATACCTATAAATATATATATTATCAAAAATGGATCTACGTTTGGCCACCAACTCGCCCAATGGCAAGTGTCGGTGTGGCCGAGGATGGAACACGTAGATCCAGAATAAATCTATTCACTCTTATGTAGAGTGGATAGATTTGGGGAGAACGGTAGTTCGGGAGTTCATGCAACTGCCCAGACCCGTCTGCCACAACGGTTGCACCGGACTACATCCCGAAACACGACTAGGTCGCTTCACGACATGACTTCATCCGGTGGGTGGTAACCAGCCGCGGCCGAAGCCTGCCACCAGAGATCTGTTGCCTGTTCACCCACGGGCCACGTATAGAGATTCCATTTTAAGGGTGCACTCCAACGGACGCGGGCAACTCAGGCCACAATAAAATTATTGTCGTGTTGGGAAATTTGTCTGTGTAACATACAATAATAACATCCAGTCACTGTAGAGTAGAGACTGAATAGATGAAGACGACGTCACCATGACCGGTTAATACGGAATAATAAGCAGTGTTCAAGATACCTTAGTTGGCAAAGCAGCTGGAGTATTAATCCGGGGGCGCAGCTCTCACGACAGTATTTTCTTCTTTACAAACATTTATAAACATTTATAGCATTTGCAATATCATACAATATATTTGTATCCATCTAATCCATATCCTAAAAGTTTTAATTTGGTTTTGTTATTTGTCAAAGGCGGAATTATGTATAAAATTGACGACTATGTTACACGAGATATATCTGCCAAATTAGGTCGATTTAGTGAAGAATTTTATTTTATTTTGTTGGAGGAACATTAAACTTCCCTTTTTTTTCCTCACATAAAACCCCCAACATAGCAGTGTCAGCTGATTCTAATTACTCACAAGTATCTGCCTAGCCTTTTCCCAATAACATTGGGGTCGGCTTCCAGTCAAACCGGATGCAGCTTAATACCAGAATTTTACATGGAGCGACTGCCTATCTGACCTCCGCAACCCAGTAACTGGGGTAACACGATATCTCGTGGTATGACTGGTCGTCAGACTTTCAGGCCTCTGACTACCCGTAGCGGCTGTCATAGATTTTAATTTGACATCCGGAACCAACGGCTTAACGTGCTCTCCGAGGCACGGAGGGGTCTCGGTATGAAATGATGGTCACCCATCCACAGACCAACCGCGGCAAGCGCAGCTTAACCTCGATCGATCGATCTGTGCGGCTGTTACTTAGCCACGGGCCCCTCCTATGTTACACGAGATAATTTATTTATTGTGACTTGTTCAAGTTGTTTCTGCGTAGTAATGATATAATTCTTTTTCAACACTTGCTCGTAAAGTGGCTCTTATTGCACCGCTTTTAGGTTCATAATGAGGCTTTATTTTTATCAACAAATTAGAATTAATTTGTGTTATAAATGGATGAATATTCACATTATTTTAATTTTTTATAAATATATTTAGACGTCAAACCATAGATTGTCAAACTAAAGTTCAAGCAACTTCATCAAGTCAAGACTGCTTCTACTTGCGCGTGCATAGAGCATAAGGCGAAGACCTGGCGCACAAAAAAGAAATCCGTGCGTCATTTTTAACCGACTTCCAAAAAAGGAGGAGGTTTCTCAATTCGACCGTATATTTTTTTTTTTTTTTTTTTTTTTATGTGTGTTCGGGGATAACTTCGTCGTTTATGAACCGATTTTGATAATTATTTTTTTGTTGGAAAGAAGATATCCCAACGGTGGTACCATGGTAAGGAAACCAGGATCTGATGATGAGTCCCCGAAAAATCGAGGGAAACCTTCGAAAATCGTAGGGGCGACTAGTGCATTTGTTAATTTTTTCATTAAGTATTTTAAAGCACTACTATTTAATGAAGGTCTGGAGTCGATCTGATGATGGAGCCGAAAGACGGTCTAGGGAACTCTTTAACGATTTACAGCAATTACCTGGTGTTTGGGCTTGATTAATTTGTATTGATGAGAACTTTACACCTAGATAGGTTGTGACTGTCATTAGGGGTCTGATGATGAAGACGAAGGACAGTCAAGGGAACTCCTCAACGTTTTACAGTAGCTACCTTGTTTTGTATGTATATCCGTCGATATAATTGTTTGAAAGAGTAGTCCCCAGAGGTGGTCCCATTTCAATTTAGTGAAGATCTGATGAAGATCTTCGAAGTTAGACGATGGAACTCTTCAATAAATCACAGCAAATCACTCGCAATTGCTGTAATCGCATGTTCATGTATAGTTCATGCCACTCAATACATACATAGCATCATGCCTGTATTGCCCGATGGGGTAGGCAGAAGTGTCCACTGTTGTACACAAACATTTCACCGATGCAGTTATTAAGTCCTAGCGGCTTTCGAAGGCCTACCCATATTATTAAATAACTAAATTAACTTATGTATGAAGTATACAAACTTATAGATGACCTATACAATATATATATTAGACTTAAAACTAAAAAGACTAAAATAAATTAATTTTAAACAAAAAATGAAAACCGCCTTCAAAAGTCTACTACACTAAAAAGTTTAAAATAATATCAAAATTTGCTTATAATAAAATCATTTTAAAAGAACAATATATAATAATAATCTGTTAATTTTGGAGTCGGTGCCTGATGTATATGGGGTTTACAACCAGATATAAAGGCCGGTAACATAACCACAGCACAACGAACATAAGTGACTAACAAGAGGAAAACAATAACCCTCTCCCAGTACAGGCACCGACTCCAAAATTAACAGATTATTATTATATATTGTTCTTTTAAAATGATTTTATTATAAGCAAATTTTGATATTATTTTAAACTTTTTAGTGTAGTAGACTTTTGAAGGCGGTTTTCATTTTTTGTTTAAAATTAATAATAAAATAAGTTTAATCAATTTTATTTTCATGTTTTCTCGCAAGTGTGTTGGAATACGTTGTATAAAGATATCAAAACTATTTGCTGAAAATTTATGAAAAGTTAAAAGAAAATAAATATAATGTCTACAAACTCTTTGCTGAATTTTACCATTTTTGTAATTAGATAGTGTTAGATAAAATATGACGTTTCAGTTAATAAAAAAAGTTGTTTCTGTAGCCGAATTAGCATTAGGTATTTTTTGTTATTAATAAAAAAGTATTAATTTTATTTTATTATAATATTAGGCTGTTTGGCAACTTCGTCAGTGAGCCTCCTTCCTGCGCGTAATAGACACAGATACAGACCATAGCACGGCGTACAAAAAAAGAAATTTGCTCGCCATCATAATTAAAAAAATGTACTACATGGAGTGGATGTTTTTTTATTTATTGCCCCCGAAACCCTGCATACAAAATTTCATGAAAATCGTTGGAGCCGTTTCCGAGATTCTGATTATATAAAGATAAGAATTGCTCGTTTAAAGGTATAGATAGATAGATATAGTTGAATGTCTTTACAAAATGTAATTTTATGTTATATTATTCTTTCTTTCCTCACAAGAGTGTTGAAAAACGTCGTATGAGCCGCGTGCCCTAATGGTCAACAAGTCTATGTCGGTCATTGCTACCCTCGCCAAGGCTCGGTTAGCAATTCAACCTCGACTGTAATGACCAACTTAGGGCACTTGTATCATAATTTACTATTATAGCACATGTTACTTTGCTGGTTCTAAACAATGATTCCACCTGTAAGCTATATCAAGCCTTCTTAGGCTAGAAGAATGTGCAAATTAAGAAGATTCAACACTTAATAATTATACTACCGACCGAATTTTTGGTCACGGCGGACTATATCCATGCAGATTAGCTGAGTACTCAGAAGATATTTTAGAGAGAGCACACGCGAATGCGCAAGCACAGGTGCACGTTCTTTTCTTTCACTTTTATAGTGCGATGGGGCCACAATCCAACACGAACGGAGAGAGATCAAGCGCTTTACACGTGCTCTCCGAAGCACATCGTGGCACAACGTCAACTTTCAAACTCCGGGCTGTTACTGAGAATTTCCTAACAGAACCTCACGCGCATTAGCCGCGCTTGCAGCCACTAAACCAGTTAGGTGTTACAGCTTTCAGTAAATATTTTACTCATTACATTTTTCTTCAATTCCGGAGATACGGTTAATTTTATCAGTGTCAAAATACACTTTTTATTTTGAAGTATTCAAACCTCGGAATATCTTATACAAAAACAAACAGAATCCAAAAGACGTCAACAAATTGAGCTTTTAAGAATAGTTTATATAATATTTATTGTTCAATTTAAAAGCTAACGCGTTCGGAAATGGTTAGCTTGTATCGTGAATAAGCAAAATTGTGCGCAGGCAGGATCGCACCCCTATCATATATTAATGATAGGGCCGTTGCATGTTCTACTGGCGAAATATAAGGCACCGTATCAATTATTCCTTCATTTATTTTAAGCTACGTCATTTTTGTGTATGTGTAAATTTAAAATTAATAAAGCTAGGAACGAGTCCGTACATATTTTATCACTTTACTCCGGAAAGGGAAATAAGTTAGGTAATCCTTATGTAACGTGTCATCTCTTCCCAACATTTGTTATTCTCTATATATACTGAAAATGAAAGTAAAGTCCCGAAAAAGAAAAGATTTATTATCTCTTCGTGATGAACTGCTGTTGGGAAAGTCAAATGTTTAAAGAAATAAAGGTAAATACGAATTTATTAATAAATTTTGAAATGTATCCCGGTAGGAGACACGTCGGTGCTTATTAACATTGACAAAAACCTTATACGTTTTAAAATATAAAGTGCAAAGCCGTGACAAGTCCATTTGTGATAATATTAAAATAGGTAGCAAAAACATAAAAACACCGCCGTCACTAAAAATGCTAATTTAAAAAGATAAAATTGCGTTTCAGCATTTCGTTTAACAAAAAATTGGAGTGGTTTTGGCGGTAAATGGATTCACTAAAGCATTTTCCGTGTCTCGGCGGCACGTTGCGGGTCTGGTCTTCCTACCATGCACTGCATGCCTGACGTGTCGGTTGACCAGTCACACGGGATTTGCTCTACGAAAGTACAAGACGCTGAATTTTATGTTGCTCTCATATTATTTCAAATCATCTTTGTAGCTACCTATATAATGTCTAAAATTATTAATTCGAAATATTTAATACCAATGAAATGTATGCATGATATAGAAGTCATATCAAATTGGAAATATATTATTTAACTGGTTTTTGATAGCATATAATTTAAGAAATGAATTTACTATTATGACAGTAAAAGAGGGAGAGAGACGCAGAACTAGAATGGCGAGCGCGTGACTAATGATTGGCCATGGAATGGCGTGTTATTCCTATGAGAAACACGCCATTCATCATTAAATCCATGTAATGTAAATCATTAAACGTAATGATTTTATCCAAACAGAAATGAAAATTTATAGAATAATTTAACCTAGGGCGTTCAAAAAGATATGCTAATATTATTATTATTATCTTGTTTCAACAAAGCATCTTTTCAACCTGTAGATTAACTTCTATAAATATTTTGGATTAACAATTAATCTTTATCTGTACCAAACAAACATCTCGGACCGACCTCGAATATTTCGACGTATCTATTTTTATGAAGTGTCTTCATGTAGAAAACGGCTTTCCGAATAGTGTTGGCATTATAGCAATAGGAAAGCAGATTTTAATATAGTAGAAGAATATGGTAGAATATGAAAATGTGTGATATATTTTTATGTACAGCAAGTATACAATGGAAACTAATAGCATATTTATACCTACTAAGATTAATTTTAAATTTCTAACAATACCTACATAAGCCGTCTAGTATTTAGTAGTATCTAACCGAGTATTTTGATGTATTAAGTATATACTTACTCAGATTGTTGATGCTAACATTGAAAGAAGTAACAATATCCGTGTCTTCTACCCAAACAAAAAAGCCGTCAGGTTCCAAAGAGCAGGTTAAGTAAAGTGGCCAAAAAAGCGACGCAACAATTTCACCTTTCTCGTAAACAGGCCGTCGGTTCAGCACCTAAGCTATTTCGCCAAACTCATTTCAATTCAATATCCAAAGTTTCCGGCTTATTCCTAGACTTTTTCATCTTATCACGTAGTGCTGAAGCCAATCGATGGCGACATGCTGTACGAGGCACAAACTTTATATATTTCACGTTCGAAAACTCATATGTATATTTTGAGTCTTTTTATTTGGTTGTGCGTAATCGTGCATAAAGTTCTGAAACATTTTAATACTGTATGTTCTGGGGAAGTTTCTCGGCTACATAGTAAACATAACAAGTCTACGTTGAGTTGCTGGGTTAGACTTCTTAGACCTCGTTGTAAAATCACTTTAATGTACCATATAACGTCTTAGTTAAAATTTGTTCAAAAAGATACATCAAAATGAGCTTGATAAAACAAGTGAATAAAAAAATAAGCAAGGTAAAAACATCTTTTCACCGTGGGAGAGCCACGCTTCGGCACGAATGGGCCGGCTCGACCGGATTGATACCACGGCCACACAGAAAACCGGCGTGAAACATGCAACAAACGTGTTTCGCCGAGTGAGTGAGGGTACCGGAGGCCCAAACCCTTTAAAAGGCCGGCAACGCACTCGCGACTCTTCTAGGGTTGCGGGTGTCCATGGGCTGCGGTAATCGCTTACCAACAGGCGAGCCGTCTGCTCGGTTGCCGCCTAATCCATAAAAAAAAAAAACTTCTATAATACTAGGTAGGCTAGAATAGAACTTAAGGGCGTTATAAGAAAACCTAAGGGTCCGAATAGACACATCCACAGGTTATGCGAAGGTAAGCAGGTCGGAACATGACATCAGGAACCTCGAGGGAGGGACTTAACGAACGAATATTCTGTGAGTCAAAGCACGTATATCGTGGCTAATGTATTCGGATGGCGCCAGAAGCGATGTGTGGTAGCACGTCCAGCCACGTTTGTAGGTGCGGCGTACGTTAATTACATAAAATTGTGACGTCGCCAGGGAGGATCGGGCTCCACTTGCATAGATCAACTTATAACGTATGCAGTTTCTGAATTTCGTGTCGGTGTTTAGCCGACAATTTGGGTATGATTTAGTGCTCTTGATATTAAATACATAAAGTTTTGGAAGCCTGGTTATACTTTTTTATTGTATGTAGTTGGCAACGAGGTATGTGAATTATTTAGAAGCTACAAACGATAAACAACAAAGCATGAATCACTCGCACGAACTAAAAAGTTAAGTCCAAAAACTAGAAGAGGCAGAGACAAAACACCATTGTTCTTATAGCAAACGTAAAAAGCGAAGTTACATGTGAGTTTTTTGACCTGCTAACACTTTTCCGTTCTCTACGACGACGCGACGGCTCGAAAGTCGTAAGTCGTAATGCATTCGCGACGTCCATCTGTCCGTTAACTGAAGACATTTCGTTAATTAGATTTTCTAACACCGTCTTTTAACTTTTACGAATGCCATCTTCAATCTTGTTTAATAGTTTGCTCATCTCTATCAGTAAAAGCCATGTAAACGTAGTAAACGCGTAGAAAAACAACTGAAGTTAACCTAAGCAAATTACTTAATTTAAATATTCTAAGAAGCTTAAGAAATACCTACCACGATTAAGTTAGCCACTAATTTCCCTAGCTCGGCGCTAAATAAAACGAAGTAAACAGAACTACGATTAAAAATGTAAATTAGAGTACATTCTCGATTCTAAAGTTTAAAGTATTTTCTCGCGGATAAGTTTAAATTAATGTGGACGGTCACAAGCACTTTTACTGGCTCGGCGACCGAGCGGTTCCATCAATTTTTTATTAGCTTCGAGATTCTCTTTTCAGAGAATTTAAGGGCAACAGCGATTATATTTAATTAGAGACCACACTACTGCTCCTTATTGAATTCGACACGTCGAATTTTGTCTCGTTGCTTTGCCGCGTCGCCAATCTCTCCTCCATTCAATACGCGGTAGGAATGCAGAGTATTTTCGATCCTTTTGATGAGAGCTAAGATTAATTTTGGAGGGCGGTTCAAAGGAAAAATTTAGAATATAAGTGCATTAATAAAAGGTTTTCAGGATAGGGCACTCTATGGCAAAAATGCTTTTATTAAATTTGTGGGCTTTTATGTGCATATTCGGTAACTTTATTACGTAAAAGCTTTTGTTAAAGTATTGAGATTTCTATGGACTGTTTTAACCTTGTAAATATAAGTGAATTAGTTTCACCATGAGTGTTTACTTTACTCGAGACTGTTACGGACTTATGAGTCAGAAGATTTAAGAACATGTTTTATCTTTACAATATTCTTAGATGGCTTCATCAGAATATAACTTCTGAGATGCTCAATTTCTTTATTATTTCTTCCATAACACACCAAACTGGTGTAGTTAACAAAAGTCATTGAAATAATTATATTGTACCTACTTACATTATCATGCTACATCGCGGTTCTTAGGCCAAGTGTTTATAAGTTTGTCCTAGTTTGTTAAGGAGGATCACACACAACGTCATCAAGCCGATTTAAATAAATTATATTCATGAATATGTACTTTACTTTTCCAAAGTAAGACGCTTGGAAACATAAAATGCACATTGACGTCATCGGTGTACCTTTGAATTGGGTCGCTTTTCAAGTCACCAACCACACTTTATGTCAAATTTGACGTTTATAATCGATTAAAAAAACCATGCTGGCACCGCTGCGCTGGTTCGACCAAGGCTAATGTTTCTTTATTATATGCCAGGTCTATGTCAAGAATACTACTTTATAATTAGCCGCCACTTTATGTGACACCTCATACAAAATGTAATGAGGATTCAGGTCGATATGATGAAGGAAAAAATTTTTAGACCATAGTACCAAAATCTGTTGGTTGACAGGTACCTGTGGTGACTGGAGCTGGAGTGTCCCGTGGTGGAGCTGGATATTGGCGACCTGGCTGGGTAGTTGCCACCGTTCACGCCCCCCTCCGACATCACGAACTCTGCAACAAATATGACGTTAAAATCCGTTAAACCTTAGGTGATAGACGAAAGGCAGGTTAAAAGGATAGGTTTAAACATAGGTATCTTGTTATATAGAATGAATGAAAATTAAAAACGTCAATGTAATATTTCGTATCCTATATTATAAATAAAACTTAAATATTATTTTAATTCAAAATATTTATAAAGTTATTATACTAAATGGAAAAAGGATACGGTCGCGAACAGGATTCGAAGATGCGTTTTTTTTTGCAATGACGTCGCCAAAAAGACCTTTTAAAATATGGAAGAAGAATTCGCGGTGGTGAGCAGAGGTCGAAATGGCTTAGCGGTCAGAGCGCCTGGAGTATTTATCCGGGAGGCGCAGGTTCGAATCCTGTTCGCAACCGTATTCTTTTTCCATTTAATATAATAACTTTAGAGTGCGCTAAGCATGCGTTAATGCTATTCAAAGATTTATCTCATAATATTTGATTTTAAGTGTCTGTTTTTCGCCAAGAATATGTAATAATGGTCAGTCTGTATAACTAACGGTATAAAATAACAAAAACATTATTAGAAGAAGAAGAATGAAAACAACTTTTAACCGGATTAATCGCGTGTATTATTGGTTTTTTGTTTTTCCTGACGTTTCGAACACTTTGCAGCGTTCGTGGTCGCAGGAGGACTGATTATATATCTATTCAGTAGTTTTATTATAATGTGTAGTGATCGCGCAAACCTAAGATATTACTAAGAATGAAAAAATTTGAAGTAAAATGAAATAAAGAAAAGTGTTTAAGTATATTTTTTTATCTTTTCATGTGGTTAGAAGTGAAGTAAATAAGCTATTTGCTTAGCTTGTAGCAGTATTGCTAAAACCACCCGGAGGCCTCTTGGACTTGGTTCAACGACTGAACTATATTTACAACACGGCCAGCACTCGGTGTAACGTAACGCAACACACGGAGAAGCACAAATAGAAATGGTTCTAGCTGTTACCTTTCCATCGACTGCTCCAAATCATAACTTCGCCGATCTTTTACAAGCCTGGGTTTGCAACGTGCTATAAAAATCATCTCAATTGAGAATTGAAGAATATAATTCTTCTGACCGTGTGGTTGACGAACATAATAGACAACCATTGAGAACATCTCTTAGGTGTGGTGGTACCTCACGTTGTTTTCCCTCTACAGTTTTGGTAAATAATAAATTAATAGGTTATACGCATATACATATTACGAAAAGTCCGTGGTGCTTGTAATAATTTACCAACCATGTCTAACACCCAAGATTTTTACAATTCCTATTTGTTTGACAAAATTAGAATTATATTAGGAAAAAGACAAAACCAAAAAAAAGGTCTGTTCCTATCTTGAACTAAGTATGGTAACTTGAGCCGGACGACAAACATGCTGACATACTTCTTCCCTATAATTACATTAGGGATATTGGTTTACAAATGCATTCTTTAAGTAATTGGTGAAGAAACTTTAGTCATTAATTTGATTAAGGTTCGACTTTTAATTAATAAAAGGGAAATCATTTCCTCATACCAGATAAAACTTCTCTTTAATTTCGTTTTTCACACATATTTTATTTTCCGAGCGAAATCAAATTGTCCTGTTCTGAACGGGAAATGGGAAAATGTTTTCCCATTACCGTAAAACTTGTCGAATAATGGAAAATATTTTGCTTCAGAAAGATAAGGTTTCACACTCTTTTAAATTGTGTTTTTTTATGAAAACCTCCTATTATGGTACTCGAAAAGTTTTCATATGGTATTTTGTGCAATGCAAACAAGTTAAATAGTGTTACAAAAGCTAAGGTACTATTTTTAACGACAAAAAAAAACCTTATGTAACCGTATACTTTGGTGTAGCTATTACTCATTTTGTTTTCGAAATATAATAAAGCATCACTATTAGTCTGTTCAATTGATTGAATAAATTCAACTAGTTTTTATTATTCAAAGTTAAGCTTTAAGTTCATTATAATATAAAATATATATATTATATAATATATATCCTTTTAGCGAGCATGACAAACTCATAATTCCTGACAATAGACATACATAATGTAATATGAGATTAAAACTAACATTAATGTCCACATGATGTTCACATTTTACAAAGGTATATATTACGAAATTAAAAAAAAATATATATATAATAAATATCTAATCCAATGTATAAATATCTAATAATGCTATCCAATCCAATGTTACCTTTTAGAATTTTTATTATCCTTTAAATAAAGATTGCCAAATCAACCGAATGCGGTCAGCCGAACACTATTGCCCATTATCTTACACCAGCTTTTTGTGTGTCAAGCAGCGAGAGTGCGATCCGTAAGGCGCAGGACGCGGACTCGGTACTATCAATCCTTCTGTCACGATATCGACAGCGCATTTGTTTGCTCTCACCATTTTTGTCTCAGTGTTTCCTCGTTCCTCGGGCGCTATATTTGTGCTGCGGGCGTGCGGCCGGCGCCGGCGATCAATCTGCCCACGACTCTGAGCATGACGGATGGTAGATCGAAGACCGACTCGCCGCTTCTACGCCTCCACAAGATACCATACATTTTATTGGAAACCGTTTTTGCCAACGGCCCTGATTATACTTGATGTTGTCGCCGCGATCTAATGAATTATTTACTTTGTTATCCTAGTTCCTGACTGATGTTTATGTGAGTAGCCTTTTTTTGTGAAAAGAAATCTATCAATGATTTGTGGAAAGAGGATTTCGTTTTATATTTATCTCTGAAAGAGCTTTGTGGACATTTTAGACACTGCTTGCGGACTTGGTGTATTGATTTTGTTTGAAATGAGTTTTATCTTGCTAAGTAAAATAATATAATGATCGGTTATTTTGCTATCAATGGAAGGGACTTTCAATGAGTTTATTTTGAATCTCTAACATAATATAATTATGTAGCCTCCCGAAAAAAGGTACGTGTAGGTAATCAAAATAAATTTTAGTTTGTCCGACCATTTATCAAGATCAATTTAGTGTTAGTTGCAAAATTTTTGAGTAATGTTATGTTTGATAGGAGATGACGTGATGGGCAGACTCAACGGGCCCCGGCGTCGGCTGCCGTCGAAATTCTGTAAATTATAACTTCCCGTGTTCCGTTCTGTTTATCATCTTGCAAATGTATTACGCAGGTCTTCCGCTTGTATAATATGTAAATACATATCTTGAGCGGAAGAAATGAAAACAAATCTGGTGGATCCCTGTTATTCATTACATAAGATGCGATGTTTCATTATTAATTTATGCCGTACCCTTAGACAGGGGCGAACGACCCTCTTTGAAGTAGGCTGTCATATTCTTGGGATTAGTGTTGTAGTATTTTTTCATGATGGGAATATCATTTTCCGTCATATGGGAGGGAAAGAGGAACATGGAAAAGCGGCTGTTGTGTATTTTATCATCAAAATATGTTGTAGTAGTGCTTGTAGGCTAGTTAATCCTTACTATGTCTTTATCCAATTTGTTTAATGGCATTTGAGTGTGTTTTTTAGATATTTAAATGATCCATTTATGACTAGGTAAACTAAATTCTTGTATTTATGAAATCAATTGCTATCACCAATTAATCTGAAACCACATTTGTTCAGGTCTGTTAATTAAATATTAAAATTAAATATAAATAAATATTTCGGGTTAAAGGCACACTAAAATAAATATATAGACTACGATATTAAATGGTAACAATATAACAGCATTAGTTTCTATCTCTTAAAGAAAATTCGTAATCGGCGGAAAATGAAAATTGATCGCCGCTAACTAAGATAAGTTTGGAAAGTTATGATGGAATGGAAGTGCTTCCGGGCGGCGACGACGATGGCGACGGGCAAAAATGCTCCTTCCACACTGATTTAGTTCCACACTAAGTAATTATTGTTCAAACAAGAAACCTAACGAGTGAACTCATTAATCACAAGCCATTAATGTCGTTGCTTTGTTACCTAATGGATACTACCCCGTAATAAAAGTAGGTGTGTAAAATTTAGGTTCGACAAACGTAAACACGGGTGCACAGACCTACTTGCATTCAATAGAAAAATTGTATATTAAAAAAAAATAACAACTTGTGGTAAATGCTGAGTGTTTAATGGAATTACTTTATGCTTCGCTAATAAGTTAAGTAAGAAGATTTCAATGCTATACCAAATTATTCACTCATAAAATTTATGTAGGCTTCTACGTAATTTGGTTGTGTTTAGTAAAAGGCTTTCTATTTTCGCGAGAGTTTACTACACAAATATAATTTATTTGCTACAATTTAGTTTTATTAAAAAGGGTACGTGCTGAATAGGTATTGTGGCATATAAACGACGATAGCAAAACTTACAAAATGGTTCTCGGTAAAGTGTCTTTTGCCGCAAACCTTTATGAATACCATATGAGGAGGCCGCTTTTTTTTACATACAAAAATCGGCACGGAATCAAAGTCCACATGTCCGTTGCGGCCTACCTTAATTTTCCTACACGGCTCGCGCCCTGAATACCAAAGACAAGGAAGGACATCAGCGTTCCCGCGACCACTACGGGATTTCCATACAAATTATGTAAAAACGTGCATCCCACTAATATCGTAACTTTTCATATTAATATTATCCGTGATGATGTTAAAATATTAAATTTAATTTGTAAGAAACGTTTGTGGAAACGCTTTACGGTAACGTTGTTGAGAAGCCGACAATGCCGGTGTAATTTTGCTTATTTCGGCTTAAATTACTTGATCTCGTTTACGGCCTTTGAAGATTGTACAGAGTTTTCACAAAGTTTGTGTCTAATTTATTGTTTACCGTCACTTTCTTGTATTTATTTAATGTAAGTTAATTGTTAATTTTTGATTATTACTATAATTAAAAACTGAGTGTTGATTTATAATATCCTTTTTTATAAGCCCAGTAATACAGTCTAATTTTTTAAGTGAAATGATTTAACTTTTCATAAGTTTACCAATACCTTAACTCCTGTACTTATTCCTAATCTGAATGAGAGTTTGAAACGAAAATATTAATATCAAATTTCGATATACCCAGTAATAAGTCTGGCGGGATATTTGCATCACTATTTAAACATAATTCATGAATAATGGATTACGTAAAATCCTGAGCTAGTGTATTGATATTCTATCGTACGAAAAATTATAATTAGCATTATCGATACAAGAAAGGGTTCTCAAATCTGTTCTAATACACTATTCATCTATAGGTAGTTACACTAGATAGATTTATTATGGGGAACAAAACTAATGACGCGCGGTTATTCAATCACAGTAAGAATTTAATCTTAACTTAAATGAAGGTGATTCCCTTATAACTTTCCAACACAGTCGCTAATAACGAAACTTGTGGTTAATAGCGTCGAAGAGACGAGTCGGGAGGAGGGGTGCGGGGCGCGGAGGCTGCCGCACGGCTTGGGGAAATTTCGAGACAATTCAATGGGAAAATCTGCCTTTGTGAAAGTTCTATTGTAGTTATTATAATATTCTAACTTCACATTATAATTCGTTCGAACAATTTCTATTTACGAGTAATGAAGCGACCAATAAGATCACTTATGTATGTGACTCCACGAATATTGTCAAGTTTAATATTTTCTTAAGACATTGTGTTACATTCAAGTTGTGGTAGAAAGCCAATAATGATGTACAATAGTAGTACGTAGGTAAACAATAAATATTTAATGTGACAGTAACGTTAGTATCGATAGAGCCATGGTGGGTAATAAATGGCACACTCACGGATTTATAGATACATATATAATGTATACTTTTAGCGAGAGCAGGCTTTCAGCACAACGCCGCGCGAACATATCGAATGTTTATGACGTCATTAAACATATTTTTACGAGGACACCACCGTGTTCTATATTATTACGGCGAGGGAGAAACGCGTCACACTGGCATTTCATTGGTCAGTAATTCGCGGAAGTGAACCTTCCTCGAAATTGACAACACTCGTGCTATAAACCATTTATGAGGCGATATTGCAACGCGCCCGCAGTTGAACGAATCCCACATAAAGTTTATATTAAAACTAATTTTATGAACTTATTATTACTTCCCGTATTAATTAATTTTTACAGACTAATATATAGAATATTTTTCAGTGTATAGCTTACCTATAGGTAAGCTAATATACCCTTTCATATTCACTTTTATTGATATTTTTATTAATTTATTATATGTAAATGACGTATAAAATGTTATCAATAAAAAAACACAGGAGCCCATGGTTACAAAGAAATGTGAATTTTGAGAGTAGCACTTGTAAGTTATGATTAATATATGGATAAGTAAAGCTTCTTGGCCAAGCAGTAATTAAACCAATGAATATAGAAAGAAGGAAAATTACAAGGTCTAAACAAAACACGCGAGGAAGCTGACAAAATGCCACGTCAATTCACCAAATTACGGAGTAATTGAACCGAATTTCAGAGTGAAGCTCATGTAATGAAAGCAGATAAAGGGAAGGGAGGAGAGAGCGAGGGGCTTATTCAATTCGTTCGCAAGTTCAACCTGACACTGACTTAAGTAGATAGTTAAGATTTAGCCAAGAAAGCACCCGCCGGCATCCACTAATGTGTACTCAGAAAGTAGTCTGGCCTCAAGAATTGGCCGCTTAAGTACCTACGGAAACTTACCATCCATTAGTTACTTGTGAGAACACATTATAGTTAAACTTTTGTTTCTCTTTACTTACAGCCAACAAATAGCGACAAAGCAGCAAGGTAGTCTAGCAACACTTCTGTTTAACAATATGAATACAAGTTTCGTATAGGTCATGTTGTCTTAAGAAGGAATTTAAAATTCCTTGTTTAATGTAGTACGTGTTGACACAGTTGAATGTGTGGGGGTGGGGCCACTCAATATTGCAATAGCCGATACCGCAACTCCTGTCAACAACTGAAACGTTTCAGCTAAATAACTCCACGGAGACGCCAGGAGACCGCGCACTTTACTCGATTGGATTTGAGGTGGACTCTCCTTGTGACCTCACTACCACTTGTGCGCTAACGAACTAATGATTTTTTAAAACACTACTTGGAATATGCTCACGTTCAACAGGTGTGTGCAGCTTGCTTCAAAATTAATGAAGAAATCTTATATTGACATAGAGTCAGCTAAAATAAAACTATTTTTGCAATATGCAAGGATCCTTTCGTTTTTGCTTTTATGTTTTGGCTGTGATACTTTATTTCCAGATGAACTGTGGAATAATACATTTTATGAGAATTGTATCTTTGAAACTGGTCATAGCTCATAGTTGACATCAAAACGCAAAATATCGGCATGCCAAAAATATGTTCCTTTTAAGTTTATTTACGGAATATCTTTCCATATTTTCCCAAGGATAAGAAACTGATCCCATGCATATCTGATTCGATCTTCATTCGTATGTTTGCGTAAAATCTTCTCTGTAAAGAAATCTACATAATCAGAATCAGCGAGACGCTGTCGAAATACGAAACCATCTGTTGTGTACAGTGTACGTCGTACTTAGATGTTCTTTCTATGTGAACACAAAAAAAAACGTGACTCAGTATCGACGGATGAGCACGATCCTGAAGTCGACAATATTCTAAAACCCGATTCATAGGCTACTCTGTCAATATTGCGCACAGTATCTTACATCGCCTTAAGGGTTTTCGAGGATCAACTAAAATTCCTTATGAGGAAAATCGAAATAGAATTCGTTCTCGTGGTTGTCTAAAGATATTAATTTTGAAATATGACGAACGGTATCGCGAGAAACCAATACCCTAACGCAATAAAACGTATGAAGCGAATATTATTCGCATGATCACATTTCCTAATAAGTTGGATCCCACAACGTGTTCAATGTGGCGAAAACTAATACCGGCCATCTCGCCACCGCCGCCGCCGCGCCGCCCGTCACTCCCGCGTCCGCCCGACCAAGCATTTAGAACCTTCACTCTATTATATTTTGTTTAGTTCCTCACAAAACAGACCGACCACAATATATTGAATTTCGAAAAAGAAAATCCTGTGATAACTTGAAACTAAATTTCCCTTCCATTAGTCGTTGGAATAGTTACAAATGGGTCATATCGATTACGTTGTTGCGTAACATGTATTAAGCTTGCGTTTCATTGCACTTGGTAATTATACCGTTGGTTTCCGCGAAACCGGCTATAAATAACAATTTACCCCAAGTACACCCAGGCCACAACACAATTACCTCGACTAAGAACTTTTTTACAATCGTACCTACACAACATTAATATATTGTATTCTTACTTACAGTTCTAAAGGTATATCAAAATAACATTTACATATGATACCTACTTGGATGCTGGTAACTATATAAGTTCAATATAATATCCAAACAATACTGGAAATAGGCTCACCACCTATATTACATGGGACTTAATAACAGCATTAGTGAAATGTGGGTGTACAACTGTGTACACCTCTGCCTACCACTTCGGGGAATACAGGCGTGATTCTATGTACTTAATATCTAAACATTTTGTTCCTAAAAGGTCGAAGGTTCGATGTCGCTAAGGTATCATAATCATAACATCTACTGGAACTTATGTAGTTACAAAGTATGATGGAACTGACATGAACTGTGTTCAAAAGTTCCTAATAAATAAAGATTAAAAAAAAAAAAGTTAACTAAACTTATATTATACCTTCTTATAAACTTAAAGTCAAAGATGAAGACACTAAGCAGACCCAAAGAAATAATTGAAAATTAAGTTACTCCATTTGTTTTCAATAACTTTTTGTTAAACGAAGTAATCTTAAAGTACACTAAAAGATTTTCGTAAATAAACCAAACAAACATGTTTGGTTTGGGCTATACGATTATCTATAGTGAATACATGTGTCGAATTTTCGATTTACGAGTATGTCATTATGTGATTAGTCAGCGGCTGTACATTGTATACTTTGTATAGTGCACGTGTCATTCGTCACAGATTGCGAGGCATGAAATGACATGGCATTACTTTAGTGGTTTGCGGTGAGGCGCGGTCCGGACAGGGTGCGGTCACTTACGATTACAGCGGCGGTGATAAACCCCAACCGTATTAGTTATTACCTATATTAACGCATAATAAACCACGTTATTACCGTTTCAACCTATGAACATTTTTATTTCAATCATAAAATGTATCAGAACGTTATCAATATTAATCCAGGAAATATCATTCAAATATGTACGGCCATTTACCGACCGGAATACTGGATAGAATTGAAATTTTCAGATTACACAAGTTACCTCTCGGCTTCACTGATAACCTGGGATGGAAAAGCCTTTTGCGATGCTCTACAATATTAAAAGGCAACTTATTACGAATTCGGAGGCACTGAACCCTTTATGACAAATTTGAAACGGATTAAAGATTGCTTGCGGAAGTATTTACAAATGCTATCAATTATTCAATAAAGATAAGGGACTTGTTACAAAATCTGAATAATTCACTTGTTATTTCATTAATAATGGGCAGTAGGACACTTAAAATGTCTTGATGTTCCCCACAGTGACTACAAATGTCCATTTGTGTCCACGCAAACCTCGCATTAAGGGAGTTTGTCAAACCTAGTCAATAAGTGCGGGAAGACGGGTGGCTTTATCATTAAGCATATTGTTTTACGACAATATGGATGACCGATATCGGCAGGCCACAATGGGTTAAGGTTTAGCAGTCTGTTTAACTTCCTAATTTGGAGTTCCATCAGTATCAGATCAGATACCATCTAATTGTATCGATTTGTGTTGACATGCAGAAGAGTTTTCTATTGATTATTAATTTTGAGTAAGGGGCAGGGGCTATGTAAGTTTTTGTTTAAAGGATTAGGTATTTCAATTATCCATAGATAAATTGCAAAAGAAGAATTTTCTTTACTACATGCATGAAGACAGTCTTGCAAATGTTGAGCTGGTGGTACTAGACAAGAAATTTCAGATTTGTATTTATAGTTTATTGATTTAAAATTATTAGATTTTATTAGTATAATGGATTATAAGTGGGTACTGTCAATATGCTAAGGCACTTCCTTATTTTTCCTTATGACCACGTAAACCAGGGTGGCTCTTACTGGCACAATTCAAGCTAATAACAGTTTTTGTGACACTAAACACGAAAAAAGCTTTTCCCATTTAACGGAGCGTAAATGTGTACTCCATGTTACCGCCACCCTTAAGCAGACATTATTAGGGGGGTGGCACACGGCGGACGTAAAATTTTGTAGCGATTTTTTTCCTAAGCTATAGACTGTAGGTCACGTTGACAACATAACTTGTGTCGAGGGCCAAATATTTGGGGGAGAGCTAAAGGCAATTTTTTAACAGTCCGCCTTTTGTTTATATGTCGTATTTGCGTTTTGGTATGCAACATACAAACTTGCCGTGCTCTTCCAGAAGTAATGGTTTAAATGAACATTATTTATTTGTTTTTCTACACTAAGGAAAGGTTTTAAGACTACAAAACCACCTACTATGATTCTTATATATGAAGAAGCATTAATTATTATAAATTTCAATAATTATGGCACAAAGTGCAAGAACGCTTGAAGAAATAAGCGACGTTAAAGCAAAAGGTGATTGTAAAATTTCGTCGTCGAAACTTCCACCAAACTGTTGTTCGGGTAAAACTTGAGTGTGTGGCAGAACCCTTAATGAACGAGTCAAATTCTCATTAAAGCTACTATTATAGCTTCGCGAAGTTAAAATAGTTTTGGTTCGTGGTGACAGAGACTGTTGATTACAATACAAAATATCCGCCGATCTCTATATCAGGTACATTGTTTATTTTAACCATAATGACGTTTCTTATATATTTATATTAAACGTTAGACCAAATGATTTTCGATTACATAAACGTTATATCAAACAACGTTAAACTAATTAAGTTTTAGAATAAATAAATGTTATATGTAAAGAAATTATATCAACAGTTGGTATATCTCACGTTGATTATATCTTATGAACGATAATAAAATAAAATTAGTCAAATGAGTTTATACGTTATGAGATGCACCCCTAATACAGACATCTCAAGAGCATTGTTATTAAATAAAAAATATACTTTTGTTTCTTTTTCCATTTAATATAATAACTTTAAAATATTTACCGTTATTAATTATTCACACATTAATCAAATGGTATTATTTGTATACTATTTATTTCGTTCACAATCGAAGGTTTGCCACAAACAGGCTCCCTCAGAAGTGTAGAAGTTTCTTTTTAATCGTAATTAGCAATATTTTGTAAGGCGGCACAAAGGAGTGTCGCCGCGGGTCGGTCGGCTTTAGGACAAAAGCGGGCGGCGAACTGCGCCCAACGCACTACAAAGGGCTTACTTACGGTTTAAATGTCGCCGCCCTGAAAATTTGTTTCATTAAGCGGACTGGCCTAAAATTTTCTTTTCCTTTTACACAGTACCGAAATTCCGGTAACTGGATTTTAACGTCAAATATTTCATAGCTCTCCGTTTACCAAAGATATATTTTTGTATAGAAATAACAAAGGGTGAAATTGTAAGGTATCGGGTGGGAAATGGGATTATAGGGTTTTGTCTTTTTTTTAAAAGACTTCTGTTTGTTCTGTTCTGGTTTGTTTAAAGTTCATATCGGATAGTTCTTTTTACTTAAGGGCACATGTGTCGAGGTTTTCATACGCTTTTGCCAAGTATTATAGGACTGTACAGGGCTGGTTTAAGGTATCGGATTAATGAGATTTTGTTTAGTATGAACTACATTTATATTAACTAAATTCGGTAGGTACTGATAATTTATTTATACTTCATGTACAATTTTGGTATATAAGGCGAATTAAGAGTTATGAATCATTTTTTATTTGATTTGATCTTGTGATGGAAATAATGTACAAATTTATTAATAATCTAATCATGTATATACAAACTACCTAAACAATATACTTATAACTAAAATTATAGTACAATATTTTTATTTTTTGATTATGTGTACCTATATTATATAAGTAGTTTATATATACATAATTAGATTATTAATAAATTTGTACAAGCTATGAATTATGTGAGCTTGATTAGGAGCTGGTATCTAAGCAACAGCTACACAGATCGACTGATCAAGGTTAAGCTGCGCTTACTACGGTTGGTCTGTGGATGAGTGACCATAATTTCATATCGAGTTTCCTCCAAGTCTCGGAGAGCACGTTCAACCGTCGGTCTGGATTGTCATTAAGATCCATGATAGCCACCGTTACTTTATTTTTGACAACCCGTCAAATCATATATTTATTTGCATATTAAGGGTATTCTTTTATGAAGTAATTTATTTCATTCTTCTACTAAGTCTTACCACGATACCGTGTTACCCAGGGGGTTGTGAAGGTATTAAGCTGCATCCGGTTAGGCTGGAACCCAAATCTAATACAATTGATAAAAGGCTAGGTAGATTTTTTTATTTTATTGTTGTACACAAGTTCAAGATATAAAAAATATGACAGCAGAGTGGCCACATCTCCAAATCCTTATCATATTTTATTATTTTATATGTTCGTCAGTAGACCACTCTATGATGACCACTAGTCTTCATAAATCGTATATCAAATAAAATAATCTAAGGTTTGTGGGTCATAACATTGTTGATATACAATATAAACAAAGGCAGTTCACTAACAATGGATACCTGTGCTTGAGATAAAAGGATAGAGGATTACCGCCATCAAAAGCACACCAAGTGTTCTTCTTGATATAACAGCATTAAATAAAAACCTGTTTTTCGAACAAAGCCGTACGTGCGGCAAATTATTTATGTATTGCCGCGGTTGGTCTAATTACGAGAGGCTTTTGTTTTGCAGCCCTCCCGGTCAGGCCACACTTTACTTTCCATACAACCTCCCATATAGTATCCGAGTGAAGGTTGCTAAGATAACAATAATGTAATGAGCTTGCGGTCCCTTAAGAATCGAACCGCTGCGAAGCCACTGCGTTTGTTTTAGTTTTAAGCGCTACTATTTGCGATTAGGTTTGCTTTCTAATTAAATTATCTGGCTTCGGTTTTAATTTTAAAAGGCTTCTATTTTAGCTTTGGATTTACTATCAACAATCCTCATGATTTGTTAATTGGTAGTTTACCTCATTGTTTAAATATAATTTGCAAAATTAATATATTTCTTCTTTTTATTGTCTTTTGAATCACTTTCCAGGAAAGTTTTCGATGAATTGTTTACTTATGATATACCTATATTAATCCTTAACCCTTCGGGTAATACAAGCGTGAGAAATGTTACCTACCAAAAAGCAAGATTACAACATAATATATCCCTAGATCACTGCTCTTATAATATACTTAGTATATTAGTATACTAAACTTAGTTTTGTCATTGGAAATGTTTTAAATACATTTTCCTCTAATAGCAGCTATAATTCGAAATATGAATTTCAAAGCTATTATCATTTCAAAAATGCAAGTACGGCCATTATCGTAACGTGTAGTGTAAAGGTTCAATACTGGATGAATCTCGATTGTTATGAATTCATAATAATTTATTTTTAATACTTTAATTATTGTTTAAGGACGTATCATGTAGGTCCATAAAAATATGTAATAGTAGCACAATTGCAGCTTTAAGCGCATGCTGATTAGAGAAACCTTTCCTCTTGAGTGGAAAGTGAATAAACATTTCTATATTATTATCGCCATGAACAAATCCAAATTCAGTTCTATGTGGTTTATTGTGAAACTAGCTGATGCCCATGGCTCGCCCGCGTGGATTTGGGTATCGCGACAAAAAGTAATCATGAAATTATGATCCCGTTCTCGCTTTGCAATTACCACTTTATAATTGCCCATTTTTTTAAAGTATTAAAATGGATAAAGTATGTTGTCCTTAAGAGATAGACATATATCATCGCGGACTTTTCTGTAGACCTATATAAGATAAATAATGCCACAATACATCATTTTGTTATATCTCATAAGGTTTAGGCAGCGTTTTCGTTGAAAGCTCCCAGACGGCTTATTTTTTTCCGACACCTCCTACAAATATCATTATATTTTAGCGAATGTATACAAAAATTTGACAAATTATATATTAAAACCTTTCTCTTGAATCACTCTATCTACTTAAAAAAACTGCATCAAAATCCGTTGCGTAGTTTTAAAGATTTAAGCATACATAGGGACAGACAGACAGCGGGAAGCGACTTTGTTGTATACTATGTAGTGAAGTGATGATGATGCAATCCAACATGGACGTTTTACGGGACACCTACCGACTAAAAACCACACAGTCCCTCTCTAACCTTTACCGAGGTCCCGGGTTCGTTGCTGCAATCGCCGCGACCCTGGCAGGTTTTGGTCCATTGAACAACAGATACTCTAGGGTTTGTGCGGGCTGGCCACAGTTAGCTTGCACATTTACTCAGTGTGACGCACGTGCAAATCGCGGTGCTCTGCCGTCTCAGGCCTGGCGCTGGTCGGCCGGCGAACAACCCGTGTCCACTGCCCACAGTCCCCGGCTCACAGTGGCCGGAGATCTTTGAACGAGTTTCAGCCTACCACAATGTGAAACAGGTATGAGAGTCTATATTATTACATTTTCTGGATAGGGTCACCCTTATAGGATCTGGATAGGTGTATAAAAATAGCCTGTGACCAATTCTCAAACCTACCAAACCTACACAAAAAAAAATACATAAAAATCGGTCAAGCCAAAAGTAACTCTGTTTGTACCTTTTCACGACTAAACGGCTGAACGGATCGTAATGAAATTTGGCAAGGAAATAGATTGTATTTTGGAGAAGGACATAAGTTACCTTTAGTTGCGCAGACGAAGTCACGGTCACCATCTAGGTTAGGCAGTTAGATTATAAAGTGGAAGAGTTTTTTTATTTGATTGATTAAACGCGCAATGAAATATTTAATAATTGAAACGTTTTAAATGAAATATTGTTTTTTGTTAAGTAAATTGGAAGAAAAAGCGCTCTCGTACTGCTTTATTCGTGTGCGCTGGCGTAATGGTTAGTGGTACGTAAACACAATGTTCTTCAAAAATATTTGTCCTTGGTACATCTAAAAAAAGTCCGCAATGCCATAAGCCTATATATATATGTAGGAGAAAGGTTTGAATAATAGGATCGGGGGTCTACAAATAATAATGTACTATGTAGGTATTCAAATATCATAAAATCAGAGGTAGGCTAGATAA
The DNA here is from genome assembly GCA_935421205.1 of Xylocampa areola. NCBI lineage: Eukaryota > Metazoa > Arthropoda > Insecta > Lepidoptera > Noctuidae > Xylocampa > Xylocampa areola. The sequence continues at coordinate 10,053,773 of OW285204.1, forward strand.
GTCAGGGTGAAGAGGTCCGTTCGCCACGGCGGCTCGCAATAGACCGCTGTAGTCGCCGACTACCCGCAGCGCTCGGTGTTGCCATCTCCGACAAATATGTACATAAATCACAATAAGGTATAATAATGTTGGGTCAAATATTTAATGAAAATTAAAAATTGATTTTAGAGGATTATCATTAGCAGAAAAATATGTTATGAAGATAAATTTTGGCTTTTATATCATATTATTTAGATGCTATAAAAGGCAAAGTTTAAACTCACTATTTTCTGTTTGTTGGTTAATACAAAGTAGGTAATTATAATATAATTATACGCGGGTGAATCCGCGAGGCACGTAGTATAAGTATGTAAATAAGTGTTGCAACAGATACGAATTTTATACGCCGTCTCTATTCGTACCTTTGGTCATTTAACCAGAACATTCCTTAACTACGTGGCGGATTTCCTAAATCAAACAAAAAGTTCATTATTTGAAGAATTTTAACTTTGACCAACCAACTTCTCATATGTATCACATAAGTCAAATGAAATCTGTATTGAGTTACATGCACTGATGTACTGGATCCATTCATCTATCACCCTCCAGTTAGCTCCGGAGAACTTTAACGCAACCTTGACCTACAAATTAAAACAAATTCGTTGTTGAAAGCTTGATTAATATTGAGAATCGGAAATCCAATTTCATTATTGGTTCCTGCGCGAGGTCAGAAATAAAAAAAAAATCTGTATGAAACCTTTTTTTATTTTAGTGTAGCATTGACAACAGAAACTTAAGTGTTTTATAATTTTTTTTATTTTCTTCAGTGTTTTTTTTGGCCTTCTGCTTATACATAAGAAAATAGCTTTTTATACACCACTGAATATAAAGATACCTTTAACTAGATCCAGCCCAGTTCCCGTTACGACAAAACGTAAAGTACCTTTTTTTAAAGTTATGTTCGCAAAAATATATTTTTGCGAACATAACTTTTCCTAACAATACAAAAATAATTTGACGTCTAGTGTGTACTTATAAAAAAATATGTAATATCATAAATATTTATGATGCGCTAACATCTTACGTTCCCCCACGGCAGGTCATAAGAGTTGTGCAATCAGTTCCTCCGAAAGAAGAAGCATACGATATTCACGCGTAATAAATATTAGAGGAGTGAGAGAGAGTTGCAGTGATTGCTAGAACAGGTGTAGACGAGACGGAGGTCGGACATAAACTGGCCCCGCTTTTTATTCCGACGACCATTTTGAAAATTTGCCGAGTTCGCACGTTTTTTAGTGTGCACTCGGGGGCAACGTTTTATTACCGGACCCGATTCTTTTTCGGTGCCAACCATGTCTTATTTGAAGAATTTTACAGGCATAAGTTGGATTCTTGAAATCAATTACTTTTTTTCAAGTTCACTTACAAAACCGATTAATGTTAATTCCGAAACACACCAATTCAAAAAAAAAACGTAATCAATAAGGTTATTGTTTTACTAAAAGTAAGTATGGCAGTTAATTTAACAGAAATATATGTAAACTTGACAGAGCTCTACGATTTTCCTAATAGGAGGTAAACTCCAAGCTTATGTTGGGTGCGTTCAGATTGGACAACTATTACTTAATTATGCACAAATTAATTGAGCTGCTAAAATTGATTTCCAGATCATCATATCATCATGGAATCAGCTATGAAATATAAATAACCCTGCATCTGTTAGCATATTTACTGAATTTCTAATTAACTCTGACCTACTTGTTCTTACATAATCGTGTAAGATGATAAATGTTCGGACTTTATAAAACAGACCTTGACCTCTCCATTTGTTTGGGCGCTCTTTTTGGGATGTAGCCAGTCAAGAAACGGACGGTGGTGAGAGATTTTTTATACCCAAAGGACCTTGTTGGTTAGCATAAATTCTTAACAGTATTTTTTACATATCAGAAATAATTTAATAATTCCAAAAACTCTCTGAAACATCCTACAATTTAAAAACCATGCGATATTTTATTTTAGAATTTTAAAGGAATGTGTAGTATTCAACGTAGCGTCCAGTGGTAATAGTGGATTTGTTTAGATCCATGGCGCACATGGCAAGCGATGAGCGATGGACGAGCGAAGCGTGAGCGATTGTCACACGAGTGATGCGCGCGAAGAGCTATAGGGAGGGAGCCACCGGGCGGAGGGCCCGCGCCTCCCGTCCCCCGGTATCGATTGCCCCAGTTGAGAGCGGAGCGGAAGTAATGATAGAGCGGGATGCAACCACTGCCCGATCCGATGCCCAACTCCACCTAGTAACTGTAGTGCACTACACAAATATTTGTTGAAGATAATATTTAATCTTCCATTTCTTGCCCTTAATGCGATTCTCGGTAACTCCTTTTAAAATAACACTCAGTCGCTCACTGACATAATAATTGACTCGATATTTGGTTTTCTTTTTGTTTCTGAATATAATTTAAATATTTTGGCATAAGATTTAGGTATATGATAAAGTGTAAATAATTTAAAAGCGTCACAAATGCTGTCTCTTCAGATAAATTAGGCGAAAGTTTGAACCATCAAAGTAAACAACTTCACAAAGTCGAGCGTGGAAGTGACATCCTGCTTATATCTATCTGAACGGATCCCGTAATAGCTTCCTCAATCTCGGCGTCAAAGTTCTCATAAGGCGCTTCTTAACTAAGGCGTTAAGGAAGATAGTTAGTAAGAGGCCTTCGGCAGGGTCTTAAAACTTGGCCGAAACTTGCGTAACTCGATCTCCACGATCCGGCGTCGGGCATCAATGGACGATAACTCACAATACGTTATTAGCATAATAATCATAATCGCCTGACCGACAAGAGCTATGACACCGCCGCTCTCATCTACTGATCCCTGTCGATACCTCTCTCGTTTGTGTACTTTTGAAGTATACAAGCATGATTCACGAGTACGAGCGAGTGGCTGTATCGTTTCAATATAAAAGCCATTGTATTATAAGTCGAGTGAAACACCAAAATGGCGATTCAATGTCCATCGTAAAACGAAGTTCATAAGCCATGACGTTTCAGACCTCGTGTCCATAATCAGTTATATCGATTTTGCGATAAAACGCGTCCGACTAGAGTGTCTTCTTCGCGGCGCGGTAAATTGCGAAGGAATCTGAGCCGACGTTCACATCCAATGATAATAAAGTGTAAAAAGAGTCGTCGTTTTAACGTCCAGTTTATGGGCACTTCCGGAGGTTCGTATGGAGGTTCAGGATGCGCCAGATATATGGTGGCTGTTAAAGTCCTCCGCCAATCGCTCGAGCTCTTTGTTGTCATCCGATCGCGTGGATGGTGTAAAAGCGATCTACAGCGATCCATAAAAGTGCTTTTCGGCAATTTTTACATGAGTATGGGGAACCGAGAAGAGACTTATAATGTATTTTACGCTGATGCTATCAGCCAAGTGTACAGTAAAACGGCTTAATATATTGACATGAATAGCAATCGGTTTACTTGGTCATATTTTGAGATCAGATTATACTCAGGTGGAATATATTTTTGCATCGACTGTAATCCTTTTTTTTTTCTTTATTTAGGTTTTAAAATAGGTGTTCTACAAGAACTTAAACCATCCATAATATAACTCTTATAACAAAGTAAATATTGAACCATAATTATTATCTATTGATTGCCGAAATATTAGTATTTACACATAACTTATAACCTGCATAGTATTGTAAACTTATGGTGGTTTATATATGTATTAGCTTGACAGTACTGCTATTTATATATTATTATATTTCTATTTTGAAGAACTATTCTATTTAAAAACAGTCTATACAAATCATGGTCGCTGCGAAATAATATTATTAATTTATAAACCACATTTTATTTACACCACACACTTACTCCACAAACACAGTAAAAAGTAATAGAATCAATAAAATATTTTATTGCATAATTAGAACAGTTTCCACGTAAAAACAGATTCAGTGTCGTAAAACGAAGTCTCCTATTTAAAGTAGATCGGTCTATAAAATAAACTTGAGAATTCAATTAAGAAATGAGCAGCCAACGGATTTATTCCAGTCTCTCTTTATTAACGTACATGACAATAAAACGGGATATTCCGACTTTGTGTAGTTGATTCGTGTTCATGAGCAATTAAAACGAACACTGACTGTTCTATTAAAAGTAGTACAGTTACATTGTTATAGGGTATTTCGAAAATATGAGACGTCCTGATATCTGAATTTTAGACAAAACTTGCTTCGGTGTTCGTAAATTGTACTAATAATAGACTACTACCAGGTGGTCCCTTTTGTGGACCAGTACATAGGCTTACTTTTGAAAATAAATCTGCTTTATTGATAATGCAAAAATGACAAAAAAATATTAAATAATGAGTATACTAATAAGCCAACATGCTTTAAAATTGATATAATTATGTTGTATGGAAATTTGTTTTAACATTACACATTGTTTTAAGGCGGTGATTTAATATTGGCATTGGATTGGAATAGATATTAATTTCAAGAGTAATCCCCCTATTTCCAGTTTCAAAACATGTCATATGTTAGGTAGTAGTAAAATGAATGTCCTATTTAAATTAATAAAAAATATTATGTACAGAATAGCGGGGTTTTTAACCGACTTCCAAAAAAGGAGGAGGTTATAAATTCGGTTGTATTTTTTTTTTTTTTTTTTTTTTTTTTTTTTTTTTATGTTTGTTACTTCAGAACTCCGTCATTTATGAACCGATTTGGAAAATTATTTTTTTATTTGAAAGGATTTACTTTCAGATTGGTCCCATTTAAATTTTATGAAAATTGGTTTAGTAGTTTGGTATTTAAATCAAAATAACTGAAAAATAATACGTCGTCGAAGTAAACGAAATGGTGTATTTTGCTTTCTTGTGACTTTCCAGTGGTGTTTACGGTCTCTAGAATAGTTCTAATGAACTGCCTATCTTCCAGCTTCATCATCAGATGATGATGATGATGTAACCGGAAGATAAGCACCGGAAATCCGTCATATTTTTTTTGCTATTTAATACTTTTTAGTGTAAGATCGCATTCTCAAACATCTCTTTTTACACGAGTGCTCCAAAAACGGAGTCTAGAACAGGATTCGAACCTGCGCCTCCCGGATAAATACTCCAGGCGCCCTGACCACTAAGCCATCTCGACCTGTTCGCGCCCGTATTCTTTTTCCATTTAATATTGTAACTTTAGAGTTCGCTAAGCATGCGTTAATGCTTTTCAAAGATTTATCTTGAAACGGAGTCTATATAAGTATGTATGTATGTAAGTATGTTTGTGAGTTTCTTTACCTATTCCACCATAACTTCTAAATACCTGAACTGATTTCGATATATGGGGTATCGTTAGAATCCTTACACTGTCCCGTGAGTAACATACGCTAGTCAGTTTTTTTATTTTATTAATTTCATCTTGTTTTACGCAGTTTATTACTCTCTTTTGAAATCCTCAGCTTCACAAGCTTTGAAATCACAGCTCATTTTAGAGGATTCTGAATAATATCAATTTATTAGGACAATAATATAAAATTATTATTTTTTTGGAGTCGGTGCCAGTAAAGGATAATAAACGTGTAAGTACATTCATGAAGTAGCGTATTACGTTCGCTTTAGGCAGTTGTTGTGTTCATTTGTAAATAGGTTCAATTAGGTATAATACATTATCGTAAAAATAATGATGGTTAATGTACCTTTAAATATACTTTGCAAATTTTAGGAAACTTCCTAAATATTTTTAAAGTTTGTCTGGCACCGACTCCAAAAATAATAATTGTATATTATTGTCCTAATAAATTGATATTATTCAGAATCCTCTAAAATTAAAAAAATATTTTTATATAAATTGTAGTAAGTAAATAATGCAATTATTTTATAACTTTTTAGTGCAATTTTACTTAACAGAAAGATTTTTGGAGTCGGTTCTTTTTTTTGTTAAAAATTATTAACTCAATATCACTAACACATATTTAGCGAGCGTGCTGATGTATGCTAGTTTCATCTTTGTTGATAATAAACCCTTGCCCTACAGTGAGACGATTACAAGCTTTAGTAAATTTCATAAATTACTGCGAAATAATATATGCTGTATCGTTGCCGAATGTGTACTTTTCGTTTTCCATCTTAAACTACCGCTTCCTGCAGCTATTAAAATTTTATGACTCAGCTGGTGAAATGAATACCAGAATTAGGTTAAGGAGTACCGTGGGTTTGGTTCGCGTGACGTAGATACGCCCTATTCGCCACCAATTTAATGGGAAAAACAATCACAATTCATTTCTTCGGTAAACGGTACGTACTTACACGCGATATGGGTAATTTTTTGTAAGTTATGGAAATAAATTGGTGTGTTCTTTGTGGAAATATGAAGAGGCCCTCGTAAAGCCTTGGACAATAATGATAAAAACATTTTGGTCATGTGTACGATACTACTCCTTGTTATTTTCTTCTCTTAAAATGTATCATTGAGCATAATGTAAACCAACGACTTAGGTTAAATGTAACTTAGGTTATCCACTAAGCTAAAATTTCCATAAAAAAATATTGGTATGTAGAACAGTAAAAAATAATGGTAGTACATATTACATAGGAATATAGATCTCGCATCTCGTCAAATATCATACGTAGTACAAAAACCATAATATAGCAGTTCCGTATGTAAATCTTAAGTGTCGTTACTTGTCAGTAATTAGAGGGGCTCGTGGCTAAGTAACAGCCGCACAGATTAATCGATCGAGGTTAAGCTGCGCTTGCCGCGGTCGGTCTGTGAATGCGTGACCATAATTTCATACCGAGACCCCTCCGTGCCTCGGAGAGTACGTTAAGCCGTCGGTCCCGGTTGTCAAATTAAGATCTATGACAGCCCTTACGGGTAGTCAAAGCCTGAAGTCTGACAACCAGTCATACCACGAGATATCGTATTACCCAGTAACTGGGTTGTGTAGGTCAGATAGGCAGTCGCTCTATGTAAAATACTGGTACTAAGCTGTATCCTGTTTGACTGGACGCCGACCCCATTGTAATTCGGAAAAGGCTAGGCAGATACTTGTGAGTAATTAGAATCAGCTGACACTGCTATGTTGGGGGTTTTATGTGAGGAAGAAAAGGGAAGTTTAATGTTCCTCCAACAACATAAAATAGAATTCTTCAATAGATCGACCTAATTTTGCCTGGATTAATCATGCTTTGATTAGAAATTGTCATGAATTTGAATAGCACTATTTATTTTTATTTTGAAAATAAAATAGCATCACCCCTGTATTCACCAAAGGGGTAAGCCACGCACAATTCTAAACTCCGGAATGCTACTGAGAATTTCCTAACTCCTCTTTCAAAATTCTTCCCTAAGCATCGATAAAAAATGCCAACCCGGGAATCGCACCCTAGACCCTCAGCAGCCGCGCTTGCAACCACAAGACCAATGACGTAGTTAAGTAGACGGTCATTGAACTCAGCTATAAATGAGTATATTTGGTGTAACTAATTAAAATAATACAAAAACGTGAACGATGTCCGAATGGTACGTGAATACATACAACATGTCACGATAAACGCTAATAGTTTTACTTGCAAGTAATTAAATTAACTAAAATTTAAGGGGAAACCGAAGTCGTTTTTGACTTCTTGGCCCTCGTTAGAAATAAAATTGAGATAGAATTGGTTATTTGTTATAATACAACATATTTTCCTCCTAATCATGGCATTGAGTTTCATAAAGAAATCGTTGAGGTTAGCAGAATTACTTCAAACATGAAAATTGCTTAGTGTATTTCTTGCAATTAGCATGAACTACTGATGCGATTTCTGAAAAATAGGGTCATTTGGTGTACCAATCAATTTTACGTGATGATATGTATATCATCACGTAAAATTGAATGATTCTGATAATATTTCAGAACAACTTTTAACCGGATTAATAGCGTGTATTATTAGGAGCACTCTTCCTGCAACCACGAACGCTGCAAAGTGTTCGAAATGTCAGAAAAACAAAAGCCAATAATACACGAGATTAATCCGGTTACAAGTTGTTTTATTATAATGTGATGTGATCGCGAAAACCTAAGATATTCCTAATATTTCAGAATTTCAAAGAAAATGAAAGCCGTATCTAGTTTTGTAGAACATTATGTAGCTATGGGTAAATTGCAGGCATAAAACCACATTGTGGCAGAACTAAAAAATTTGGGTTTTGGTTATTAATACAAAATATTATATATACTTAAACAGTGAAGGAGGACACCAGTACACCTGAGGGATGTTCTCGATCGTGTGTAAAAGCTATGTCAGAGGCCTACGTGCGGTTGACACTAGGTGGTTCTCTAACCATGCCATAAGAAGAATTCAAATGTAAATGTCTATTAAAAATTAACCGTGATGTGTAATCACATATATTCGTTTAAAGTTGCTTTAAATACCATTTAAATAATACAAATAGAGTCATCGTTAAATTGTTAGGTTTACGTGTTAAAGGCCCGAAACTTATCTCCAAGAGTGTTAGTTGAATTAGTGTTTCGCTGAGTTATTAGATTTATCACTTTGACAAGTACTGATTGGTTTGCTTGTTACTCAAATTTATACCGACCTTGAAGACTCTGTTGAGTTGCGACCAAAAACATTTTTCATTTAAATGTACTTGGGGGTCATTTTTCAATTTATTTTGGGGTAGATACCTACTCACAATATTTTTGAGAACACAGTTTTATTATTATAAATTTAACTCACATTACTGTGACATTAATGTGACAAAATGGATTAATTTATATATAATCTTTTTTAAATTTCTATTACCTAGGTATAATAGATCAAAACAGCTGACAACAAAACCCGTAAAACGCCTATAAATCGGGTTAACCGATTGTTTATCGGACAATGTTATCGGAGCAACCCGACACTAAACAGTAGCCTTTGATATATAGAACCCTTTGTAAATAAATGACGCGAAACATATAACATAGAGCCACCTTTCGATAGATTTTCAGCTGTTTGAGAGCAGCGTCGGGTGGTTGGCATGCGAAGCACGCGTCCCTTTCTTTGTTTCGTTCGCTTATAACGAGATATTGTGATTCCCCGCCATTACGACACCGCATACACAGATGATGCGAATATCAAACACCGCATTAGATACACGTTTTCTTATTAAGAAGAGGTACACGCTGAATAATAATAACGTTATTGACTTTCTTCATAGTTATTGGCTCAGATATTTGCACGTTAGGTGCTGTATTGATAAGCTTATAAATTTTATGGCCCAATGTGACCTAGTTCCCTTATTATGTATGTGTACGAGACCATTTAATGATATATGAATGTGTTGTGTGAAGCTGGGGTTGTAAAAATGACGTAATATTTGTTTACGCACGTACTCTGAGCGAGATAACAGAGAAAGGGTTTTGTTTATAATGTTATAAAAATTATGTAAATTCCTCTAAGTTTTGTTATTTTGGCATCTAAGATTTTAACCAAACGGCCAATGGATTTTTCTAAAATATAATGATCAAGTTCTTTAGAGTTTATTCTGTTCGTCTTTTTCGGTACTAGTTTTTACCTTAACATGCATTGCTTATTTTAGTCAAAAGATCACTAGTGTCTTAAAAGTGTTTTTGACAATACATTTTTCATCAAATCCAAATAAACAAAAACTAACCCAACTATAAACGTAAATAAAACAAAATATTTACAACATAACTGTGTCCCACAAGACGATGCTAAGCTGCGCCGTGATATTTAATATTCGTCAGGAACACCTTTAATCCCTTACGATCGGCCACAAACCGACGCGGGAGGTTCGCACCAAGCCGTTGTGGCTTGAAGCACTGCATGTGCCTAGTAAGACACCGGCTTTCACTTCTTACGAATAAAGCGCGTTCCCAATAAGCAGATACGATGTTTTTTCTTATTGACAACTACCTCATTGAAACAGTGCTGAATGTGAGGTCTTGGGTTAAATTCTGGGGCGGGCAAGGTGTGATTTGTTTTTTTTTTGGTAGGAATTTCTCAGTAGCAACCCAGAGTATAGAATTGTATCCCGCAGGTGGCACTTAGTCTTACCACCGTTTACATGGGACTTAATAACGGCATCGATGAAATGTGGGTATACTATTAGAAAGGCTCTGCCTAGCCCTTAGAGAAATACGGCGTCATGCTCGTCGTGTTAAACTTTTAATAACATTTTCAACACACTTACTTGTAACGTGGCTCTTATTGCATCGCTTTTTGATTCATAATGGAGCTTATTGTTCACGTGTGCTTTTTACTTTACAATACACGGCTTCAATACAATTCCGCCCGTGGCTCAGGCACGGACGATAGTGAATCGTGCCCTAAAGCGTGCAAGTGAACCATTTAAATATATAAAACAATAACGTCACAAAACAATCGTCGTCACGACACAATGGAAACGCACCCTAAGACTAAGACGCGAGTTTCTATATGTGTGCGCAGTAATTAAGGGTAGCTAGCAGTGTGAGTATTGCTAGAATAAAAATAAGAGTAAAAATAAAGTGAAAGTGTACTAGACCGTTGCATATTGCACGGGCGGGCTTTTATTTATGTTTTCACGTTCGTTGAAAAAATCCAACTGAAGCTAAAACATCGAGAATATGCAGACCTACACCAAAAACTTTTTTTTTCTAGTAATTCTTTACATGGGATAAATAGAAAGTCTGATGAAAAAAAAAACCTTTTTTAAATCTTTGGGGGGTTTGTCTCAGTTGAGGTCCCGTTTTAATTAGGTTTTTCTTTTTTCCACACTAAAACCAACAAAGATATTGGTGGTACAATTTATAAAATATTATATGCATTGACACATACAATTAAAATAAATTAAAAATTCACTCATTATAATATCAACAAGAATAAATAACAATGTCAATAAATTTTCATATTATCTTATATGTAGATATTCCTTAACAATATGATAATGCTTAATTTGAAACTACTGTACTATTCATTGAAATATATGAAAATTACATGCATCATCATGTAGCATCATAGCATCACGCCTGTATTCCCCGTAAGTTCCATGTAATAGGTGGTGAGCTTATTGCCGTCTACTGGGCACAATTCCAAACTACGGGGTGCTATTGAGAAATGTCTAATAGAAAAACTCAATAACACTTTGCTCGACCCGGGAATCGAACCCAAGCGCGTCTGCTGAGCACGAGGTCTCGCTCAGCAGTCGCGCTTAGGACCACTAGACCAACGACGTAGTTCATCATGTAATCAAATAAAAACCGCCATGCAACAAACACTTTTGTTGGATTAGGTCCAAAATGTCCGTTGCAGCATGAATGACAGTGTTTCTAACTGTCACTGTCAAAATATTGAAATTTGAAAATGCCATTTTTCAAAATATCAGAATGTCATTTGATCAAACATTGAGTACCAATAGCAATCAAGTGGTTTTATTTTTATTTTTTTTCATAATGGCAGAATTGTCGTCATAGTAGATGGCAGATTTGCCATATTAAAGAATTGAATCGAATTGAATTGTCATTTGATCAATGTATAGTCAAACATAATTTATTTTGATGGATATTTAATTTTGAAAGTGATGTCTTATTAGGTATGGGTCTAATTTTGTCTTGGTGACAGTTGCCGCGAAATAGTTCAAAACTTCAAACAAATGCATATTCCTCTTAAAAGAAACTGGTGGTTCTTGGGTATATATAACGGTAACGTAAATTATTGTAAGGATTGAAAATTTCGTTTGCAGTTAAATGTTCTTTTTAATCTAGATATGCCCGGATATATTGCTTGTGGGCTTTAAACGCAGTTTCCCAATTGGTAGAGGTCCCCCAAAATAATGCACCATACTGCAGTTCTAAAATTTAATCACATAATTATAGCGAATCACTGTTTATAGTACAGTAGTCGTAAGAGAACTCTTACATTTGAAAATAGGTAGCTATGTACCAGGTCCTGCTAAGTTCACAAGAGGTCACAGCTGTGCAGTATCTAGATAGACTCATAGTAGCGACAGAGTTACCGGAGTGTGTGTGGCTTCATTTCCTACCACCACATTATCTAGTTTCAGTCAGTTGACTTTTATAACGTCTCAATCTTTTACGGTTTTCTTTCATTCCTGAATATCTATGTAATGGCTTGTGTTCACATGAAAAAGCATGTGAACAAAATAAATTATAGTTTAAAAAACTAAAAAACACGCTTTTGTAACTACTCGAACTAAAAAGTAGAGAGCGTGGGGTGCTTCTGAAGATATTTTATAATAACTTCAATTAAATATTTACAACAATTGACATCGAGCACCCCCCACGCTTTTTTACGTTAAAATGTTTTTTTTTTCATAATCACTCTATTTTGTTTTTGCATTTATAGAAAATTATGTTCTACTTTTTAGTTCGAGTAGTTACAGAAGCGTGTTTTTTATTTTTTTAACTATTATTTATTTTGCTTTTTTACTCTTATGCTTTTCGAAGATTTATCTGAATAGTAAGATTTTGCTCGCCATTTTGGAGCGTCCACCATATTGAATTTAGTGTGACAACATTTTATTTTTCGTATTCTTCTCAGCAAACCCTTTCATTTGATACCCATATCACACGATTCCATAAAAATGACTAGTCCTCCATCTTTGGGAGTCCACCATGTTGGATTTAGAGTGACATCATTTTATTTTTCGTATTCTTCTCAGCAAACCCTTTCATTTGATACTCATATCGCGGGAGTGCATAAAAAATTACTAGTCTTCTATCTTTGGGAGTCCGCCATATTGAATTTAGAATGACGTCACTTAGCTCACCATGCATTATCATCCAAACTAAACGTGTATGCAAAATTTCAGCTCAATCGGAAACCGGGAAGTGGGTCAAAATAGCGACCTAAGGAGTCGGTTACAAACATACTTAAAAGTGAAGCTAATATAAAGAGTGTAAAAAATTAGAATTAGACCAAAATGCAAAAAAAAATTGCTGGGAATGCCTTGTAGTAGAACAGTTAAAGCGCACGTTCGTTCTCTATGAAAAGAGGCCTTTGGGTAGCAGTGAGAGGCGTATTTCTACCAATGGAACAGTTCCAGGCTGGTCATGATTTGTTATGTAATCGAGTTAAGCTCGTCATGACATTACATTAAAATGCAAGACAGTGTAGTCAGTTTCCTGGATATTTATCTTATATTCTCCACTGAATTATCTTATATTAAAGATTACAATTTTAATATAAAATCTCATAGCTGAGGCGGCTCTGTGGTCCTCGCAATGTTATACAAAAGCGTTACACCTTCAGGGCGTCAGATTTAAGGTCCCTTGTGACTGTAAGCGAGCCTGTATCCAGTTATCACGATTACAAACTCGCGCGAAAATTTTATAGAAAAATTAAATTAAATATTGTTAGGACGACTAGGGAATCGTATCATTCCGACCGAAAGGTTGGCAACTGAATTTGAGTACGGTTACAGACAATAATATTAGGTTTCTTTATTCTGGGAACTGGGATGATTTTTATATCATCACCTACTGAAAGACTGTAGGTACCTTATAGTTGAAAAGGATATATAAATACTGTAATAGTTCTTGAAAGAAATTCTATAAGTCCAAGTATGAGATGTTTTACATTTAGACCACTCAGCATGAAGTCCTGGGTTCGATTCTCGGGTCGGGCAAAGTGTTATCGGGATTTTGTGTTAGTCCAGAATTCGGAATTGTATCCAGCAGATGGTAATGAGTTTCAACACCTTTTAGGTATCATCCCCCTACACTTATCCCAATTTATTTGGGGTCGGCGCAGCATGCATTATTCTTCCACTTTCTAATTGTTTTTGAACTTGCATGCTGCTTAAGTTTTGGCAATGTTTTATGACCGGCCGCCTGCCTGACGTCTACCCTCACTGGGAATGCTGTTGTTCGTGGTAAACGCCAGCGATACGGTCTCCTTCTATCTAGCTATGTTACACCAAATGCTATCCATGCGCCAGGTTCTGATGTTATCCTACTATCACAGTCCACTAACCGGGCCACCACCTTTTATGTATATGGGACTTAAATGACGTCGTCAGTGAAATGTAGGTGTGCAACTATTTAAGCCTCTGCCTACCCCTTTGGGGAGTACAGGCGTATTGTCTTTTAAGATAATTTACTCTTAATGAGTAAGCGGTCTTAGCTCCATGCAATCTCTTGTCATTAAACGATCATTAAGGTTAAGGCTTGGCTCAGTAAGCATTTCCAACTAATGATCACCGTGTTTTGGCAACTTTAACAGTGGGACAATTTCGATATCAATTAATCCGATTCAAAATTATAGCAGGCTTTTAGCCAAGTCCGATACCTACAAGTAGCATGAATCATGGGGTTACTCTTGTAAATCCAATTCAATTCCAACATTAAATCAATCGCCTTAAAACAATGTGTAATGTTAAATTTAATTTATCTAAATCATAGTTATCACAATTTTAAAGATCGTTGGTTTATTAGTATCCCTTATCTATAATTACTTTGAAGATATTTTTGTATTTAAAAGTATGAACTGGAACTATGGCTTACTCTTGAAAATGAAACCGCTCGATTGGCATTGGAAATATGTCAGATCATACTTATAAATGCAAAAATGTTTTAAAAATCATTATAGATTCGGGATACTAATAAACCGACATAACTACTATAGGTAATATCTTAGGTTTGCGCGATCACTACACATTATAATAAAACAACTTTTACACAACATAACATAAACATAACATAGCATCACGCCTGTATTCCCCGAAGGGGTAGGCAGAGGTGTACACAATTGTACACCCACATTTCACCAATGCTGTTATTAAGTCCCATGTAATAGGTGGTGAGCCTATTGCCATCAACCGGGCACAGTTCCAAACTCCGGGCTGCTACTGAGAATTTCCTAACAGAAAAACTCAATAACACTTTGCCCGACCCGGGGATCGAACCCGAGACCTCCTGTTCAGCAGTCGCGCTTGCGACCACTAGACCAACGAGGCAGTTAAACTTTTAACCGGATTAATCGCGTGTATTATTGGTTTTTTGTTTTTCCTGACGTTTCGAACACTTTGCAGCGTTCGTGGTCGCAGTCCTCCTGCGACCACGAACGCGATAATACTATAGGTAACTTTTTTTAACGTTAAACATTGTTTTATGGCACTGATTTAATACTGGAATTGGTATTAACTTCAAGAGTAACACCTCTGACCTATTTCCAATGTTAACCAAGCGGATTTATTTCCAGACTAAACCGGTTGGTTTCCAACTAAAACAAGAAGACTTGATGCTTGATAATCATGGTCAATATTTATTAATTTAACAATTTAGGGTAAGGTTATATCGCAGCATTTAGTGACCCGCAGGCGTATTAACTGTCACGTTACGTTGTATGTTGTAACTTGTATATTAATAGCGAAGATATTATAAAACTAACAACGCAAGTTACTTCTTCTTATCGTGTGGTTGATGAACAACCTTGTGTCAAAGTTTAAACCACCCGTAGGTCTCTGACATGGCTTTACACACCATCGAGAATATCTCTCAGGTATGCTGGTTTCCTCACGATGTTTTCCTTCACCGGTTTAAGTAAGTAATAATTAAATTATATACGGACATGACTTCAAAAAGACAGTGGTGCGTGCCTTGGATTCGAACTTGCGATCGTTGACTTGTCAGTCCAACGGCTATACCACTAGGCTAGGCTATCATGTGTTACAAATACTGCGATGGCAAGTAGGTACGCTATCAGTTACGGAAAATACTCGTTCAAAGTTCAATAATTTGTAGGTCAATTGTAAATAGTAGTATTATGCAATTTAATGTGGTAAAGAACAATATTGGGTCTAATTCACGTAACCAGTATCTATTTTGAGAACAGATTGAAGTTGTATTGCCTTTATCTGCTTGTGGCGTGCGCCCGTTCTTAAACTTCACAGACAGCCAATACAGATGTTTTCAATTGTATCTACGACTAGAATTGTACTTTGTCTACAATATTTTAATACTCTTGAGTCTAAAATCGAAAATTAAGTTAGTAGAAAATAAATATATTGTAGATATTACATACAACATTTTATTATTCGTATATCTTATAGATGATGATTTAATATGAAAAAAGAGGTTAAAAATATAGAAATTAATCCTAATTACAAAATAGTACATCACTTTACTGTTTCACATTACCAGCGTCGGTATTTTGCTCAACATATATATTTAAATAAGTATCTATTAATAAAAGGCTTATAAACCGGTATCCAATGTCGCCTAACATGGCGGATGTGACGCAACGATCGTTATAACATAATACAGATAAGCAAGGGTGAAATCCCATCCTATTCGCGCCCTCAGATTAAAATTAAATTTTATAACGCGTCAGCGAATCTCTATACCGCTACATAGCTTATTGTCTAAAACCTTAATTTAATTTCATGTGAATTCGTAAATATTAACTTCGTTTATGTAGGTGTAAGCAAACAGTAATTGTTTGAACTTCATTCGTAAGATATGAGATCTTTTGTAGAAATTAATTACAAAATATTAATAAATGTGCGGTGTTTTATGACTTCAGAACAAAAGGTCCGTTTGACTAAATGGCTTTAGCACAAAAAGTCAAAAGCTTTAGTCTGGCCTTTGATATTAAATAATTATTTAGTTTAGTAATTTAGTTTTGTAAATGCTTTGATGAATAAATAATTTTACAATAAACACTCCCATCTAAGATCAAATGCTTAATGGTTAATAAGTGGTAAGAATGAACTAATAATAACTCGATACGATAGTAGAATATTAATAACCAAAATGAATGATAGATTCCCTTCCTAGATTCGTCGACAAAAATACCATGATTAATAATAAACACGAATATTCTGGCATAAACATAACATCGGCAATGAGATAACTAGTAAACGGATACCCAATAAATATGGATAACCTTTGCAAGTCCGATGTCGAAGTGATAATATCATGTAAAGACCGAAAGAGGAGGAAAATAAGGCAATCACATTGTATCATAACCGGAGTATGCGTCGGATAATTTTCCTTTGCAGATATTTCATAAATCAGGCATCGATATAAGAAAATCTGATAGTATCGAGAATGTCGCGCGAAAGCGGTGTTCGCGCATCGGCGACCGCCTCACTAAGCTTTTTCTAACTTAGCATATCAATACTCGCTGTCGACATATGAGTTGAATGTGCAAAAGACACAGATCCGATTTATTATTTTAAAGAATAATGTAATGCTTTACAGGTCATACTGACAAGATTTTTTTTAATACTTTTAATTGTTGTTATGTTCTTATTTAGATATAGTAAAATTGATTGAAATCAATTGCCTATTCACATCCATTGCTCAAGTTATATCTACTAGCCAAACAGGCGTGAAATAGGGCAGCTAATACATTTAAATCATGTTCTCTCGTGTTGCGTGACTTTAAATGTTTCCGCAACGCGTTATACCAGTTCCGAAAACGTTTGGGAACCAGCGCTTTAGAGTTGAACAAATGTAGAAAAATATTGGTGTAAGCCAACGTTCGGCCTCTTTAAGTCACTTGGATAGAATTTTTCTTTGCATTTGCAGGTGAACACTGAAAGGCTGTTTCCGTCGGGAACAGTACACGGAAATGTACTACAGTCTGTGACAAAAACGCGAAAGCTCAAGCCAAACTAGTTTACAAAAGCGAGAGTCTACTCCGAGGAAACTGATTCACTGTACAATTATATTATACTTAGTAAAATGCGTTTATATACACTTTTACGTTATTTATAAAAATGTTTTCCTATACTAGGATTTTCTCCAGTTCATTCTTCCAGTTTACAAATATGTACAGAATCTCACATCCACATACACCCAGAACCAAAACAATTATCTGTAGATCATACAAATATTTTCTCCGTGCGGGAATCGAACCTGCGATACGCGGCACAGCAGCCGGTCTCTCGACCACTGCGCCAACCGTGCCACATCAGCATGTAGGTTCTATGAACAAAAAATCTTCTCTTTAAGTTGTTGAAAGAATCCTGTTTATTTTATAGTAAAGAATATAATTACAAGCTTAGTATAATCACCTTACAAGCAAGCAAAGGAAATTTAAAACAAAGACGCCTTTATCCACTCGGAATGTTTTCCCGTCTATTATATTCCTGTTCGGTAGTTATTACTGGTAGTTACTGAAATAGAAGATAAAGGCAGAGATCACGCGATTCATTCGTCTAATTGCATCCAGCGGCGATTCCGAGCCGGTAAATATAATAAGGCCAATTAAATTGAATCCCAATGTTCCATGACAAGGTGAATTGAATAATGATTTACATAACAACATAGCATCACGCTTGTATCACCGAAGGGTTAGGCAGAGAAGTAGTGTTGTATGCCCATATTTCACCGGTGCAGTTATTCATACCCATGTCTAGCTTATTACTACAAGTAAGATCGGGTACAATTCCAATGAGAATTGCCTAACAGAATAATTATTACATAAATAAATAATAAAATTCAATATGGATTTGGATGAAATGTGGCACACAGATAGTTTTTAACACACACTTTTATGGACCCAATTCTGAGTCCACGCACACGAAGTTGTGGGCAAAAGCCTGTAATTTAAGTATGTATATGTATTTCAACATAGGTATCGTTTAAATTTATTTAATTAAGATTATATGTATTGTCGTGAATTTAAATGGCCACAAAATACTTTTAATTATCAATTATATGTAACGACGACCAATATTATTAACTATTTCTTGTTCTTGAGTTTAATTGACTTCGTTAATTATTACAATAACATTAGAGTAAATTGTAATCTTTACAGTGCATACTCAGGTAATAATAAATTAATCGCAATATCACTGTAGCTATGTTTATTTGACTTATACAAATGGCTTCTGTGCATATATGGGGGGGGGGCTATATCGTACGAATTAATGCAATATACCTACAACAAATATATAAGCTAAATGTCAAGTATATTATTAGCAAAAGCTAAAACTTTTTAACATTCAGTGATCCAATCTTACCATTTTATTGAATTGATCGTGTAAAGTACACCATTCACTTATTGATTCGTCTGGCATCACATGAAATTGAGAGAAGAATCAATATGTGGTCGCCTAATTTCGTGAATATCTAATATAAAAGGCTTTCGTTCTTATATTAAAGGGTGTCAAAACATCGACACTGAAAAGGCCCACTCCGGCTTATAAGTGTCCATTAGGAGGCGAGACTGATATCATGTAACCCTATATATTTGACATTCGGCAAGGGCCTACGAGAGTAAATGGGCCTGATAACGATGGCTCTTTTAGGGTTATATTTATTGTCAGATTATACACACTTACATAACCTTATTTACTGTATGAATTACGTGTTACAGTCAATTTTCATAAGTGTACTCTATCGAATCCTTACTTTGAGGATTAAATTAAAAGTTTCTACTTAGGCACTAGTTTCGAAAGAGCCAACTGAAATAATATTAGTGCCTACGAGACAGAAAGTTGAGCCAGAAAAATACGCTTTTACTTGCGATGTTTCTATAAATATTAGATTAGGCTTCGTGTAGACCTGCCTATATTATAAATGCGACTTTTATACATTATAAATAGTATACGAGACACTACTATCGTATCTAAGTTGGATTTATTGAGATAGAGATAATTTTGAGGCTCATAAATTTTAATTTGCAGCATAATATATATTTTATTTAAACTGCTTAGACTTTGGGATATTTAAAGATATATTCCTTTTGTAATTATCTTGAAATATTATTTAACTACTACCAGTTTCTGATTATTCCATAGTAAAGTGTTTTTTTATTATGACTCTCTCAGCATTTAGAATGAGAGAGGCAAGAAGGAGGAATTATCATACGTCCGCGCATCTTTGGAAAAAGAAAGCGTAGAAAAACGAACCTTTATTGGACATACATTTAAATTTACCTTGTCTGTTCCAGCTGAAATAATAAACAAAAAAGCCAGACAGAATTAAACGTGGAGAGTAACAGTCATAATGATTAAAGTTCAAAACAATAGTTTTTGGTGGGGACTGAATGTGAGCAAATGCTCGTAGAGTAACGACAGATAGTGGGACCTATTCAGAAAAGCCAGTGGCTCCAACGTTTCAACCGAGCTTTAGCTCACAGATATCACAATTCCCCTCGCAGTAGAATTGTCGAGTAATTTCACATTTATATTACAGTGTCGCGAGTAAAGTGTGACGTAGTCGGTTGAATATACATATGTAGCTACGTAAGTACATGTAATATGGCGCAAACTTTGGAAGGAAACACGGCCAGGATTAATTACGTGGGTTTTCTCACATTCTTGCTAAAGGAATCTTAAGAAAGTGCGAAATGTCTTGAAAATAAATTTAGTTAATGCTATCTGTAAAGTAAGGATGATACGCACTAACTCCAGTAATGAATAAATTCCTAAAAACCCTTATGAATTTAAACTAAAGTGTCTGATGTATTGTTTGAAATCGTCCAAATTTATGCTCTCACTTGATACCTCTGAAACTTTTTCCACCCTGTAAAAGATGCCAGTATATAGGACCACATTTTGCGTCAATGTTTTCAGCTATTCTCAGTATCGCTTGTAATAAATCGAAACATATCTACGTTAGGCATTTACCCTGGTGACTGACATCGTATTAAGCATGTCTTTTTATCCCTCAAGGAATACTAGCGAGAAATTACCTCTTTCTACCCGAAGAGGGGTTGTCGGTATGCCAAGTTTGATAAAACCTACGCACATTTCTTAATTTACTTGATTTGATTTGAAAATATATATATCTTACACAAGATACAAGAGGCCACTTTAGATTCGTGTAATATGTATTATTTATTTTATATTGAAAATCTATTTACTTATAGGTTATCTTTACGCTTGATATATTAATGTTTTAAATCCGCATCAAAGTCCGTCGTGTAGTTGAAGTTGTGTAAAAGAAGTCAGCGCACAAATTTTGTTTATACTATTTTGAGGTAACCTCTAAATTCTTAGGAAAAAGAAAGTAAAAGAACATAATTTATTCTGCCATACATAACACAATTAAACAAAAGAGTTAAAACAATAGACGAAAAAGGAAGATATTCTCGTTATTTTGTACGATGGCAGAAAAGGTTCTAGTCTCAGCTCTATGCTTCGGCACTGAGAAGTTGCAACGCTGACGTTAAGCTAAGGCCCCAGAATTAAGTTACGGACATGATAAAGCATAACATAAAATAAATTATTAAATAGTTTGGTTTTCAGCGGGCTTCAATTCAATGACCTTTTCGTCTAATTCATATGATATATGGTGTACTGTCTATGTTTCTGATGTCTAAATAAACCAATGCAAGACATACATATTCTATCGCAGGCCTAACAAGGGCACCTAGTGATGGTTCGTGCTGAGCCACTATATTCTGCAGGCTAAGTACTATATTATATCCCAGAAACAGGCGTGATCAAAATCAGCTCTGTCTTCAGGGGAGTAAGACTGCACTTATGCGCAAAAGTGTTTTCTGCATGGCTCCTATTATATATAATAAGTTACCTAAAAGGTGGAGAGAGCTTAATAATGTACAATTGAAGAAAAGACTAAAATCATTTTTAACTGGCAAAGCATATTATAACATTAGTGAATTTCTGACAGAACAATTTACTGTGACATAGATTTTGACATTATAATTTTATTTATTACTTTTTAATTCACTTACTTGTATTAAACTATGACATTATATTATATTATTATTCTTTTGCTATGTAAAATTTTGACATTTATTAATAATTTTACTAAATTAAATTAAAATGAATGTTATTGAAAATAATTATTTAAGATGAACACAATTTTGTAATTCTAAACATTTGCACGCCATAGCATGTGGCAAACATGTCAGACCCATTATTGTTGTATAATATCATCCTACATGCATTTTTGTGTTATTGTATGTAAACACATGTTTGAGCAAATAAATATATCTTATCTTATCTTATTGTTATAACTAATCTGTGCTGCCAGCGCAAATGATTCAATCTCATACGACTTAACTATTTAAAAACATTAATTAAGTTAACCTCTCCACCTGTGCTTGAAGGCTCTGACAATTATGAAGCGTTGTGTCATTTCCCATTAGATACTCATTCGTATACGAGGAGTAGTCCTCAATATACTCCCACCATCACTTCACATCACATCATTCACATTTATTTATTCTTCAAACGTGTTTTATTTATACACGAACATATATTATATTAAACCTACGCTCAAAGGCAAATATTCGATAAAGAGGATTTCATGGAATTCTTAAGAAATCTGCTTCTAAGAACAGAACACTCGCATACTAGGTATTTATAGCTGGTTCTGTTAAGGCTAACAATTCAGGTCATTGAATGGTTGAATACAATTGTGAATCTTGGAACCCGGTGAAGGTATATATTTATATGATACCTACATTGACAAATAAACCTATTTGATTCGAGTTGATTTGATTGGGTAATGGAGGCGAAATGTCATTTAATTAGTAAGTTGAGGACTTAACGATATTTTTGTTTGGGTACCTACTACTAATAAGGTGTACTGTATCGTGCTTGCGTCTACAGACACATTACACATGCACACAGATCCACAACTATCACTAGATCACACATTTTTTATCTTGCAACTGTACTATTGAACTTTCAGACGTACTACAGGATATTATAAGCACTTGTTTGATATCCCATCATGTCGTACTTAGCGTTTCTCCGTAACCTTTATAATGCGCAATGCCAAAATGTGGAATTCCTTGCAGTGTTGCTATTCCTAACTGCTTATAACCCGAAAACTTCCAAAATAAGAGTTAATAGGCATTTGCTGGGTAAAGAGGCACGTCGTTCCATCGTTAACCTTATATATGTGAAAGTAGTTTGTTCAGAATCGGTAACAGAATCGATTGTAATAATTTATACACAATGTTATATTTTGCCAAAATAGTATTTACATACAGTCCGCATTGGACAAAGTAAGCTGACTTCCAGATGCGCCTGCGTGTAACTTTGTGAGTTTCCATAAGACATTTTATCAAATTTTTGATAGTTTCTCTAAATGAAAATATTTGACATGTGTCTCGGGTTTCGAATATACTAAAAATAATCATCAATACAAATAAATAAAAATGAAGTGTCTGTTTGTAATATCAAAATAATAATTTTTAAGCTCATTCAGTTATTTGCAGGATGCCTATGCCTCCCATAGGCATCCTGCAAATAACTGTATGAGCCCCCAGGGCTTCCGCCTTGTCGTGGTGGGGGGGCTCTAGCAGCCGTGGCTTGGTCACCCACGGTGAAGCTAGAGGAACCCGGGGAGGGCCGCTCCTCTGGGCTTTGCCTGCAAGCCCATGTTGGAGCGGCGTAGGTTGCGGGCCTTATGGGGGGTGCCGCAACTGAGGTGGGCTGCGGTGTCGTATGTGCGGCACCGCAGCTGAGATATGGGGGCCGCGGCGGGAGAGGAGTGCCGGTATGCCGATGCGCCGCTCTCCCTACCTTCCGCAGCCTTGACGGGGCCGCCACCGTTAGATGGCGGACGCGGTAGGCCGCAGGGGAAGAGGAGTGCCGGTATAGCGAGGCGCCGCTCTCCCTATCCTCTGCGGCCGAAGTGGCAGGCGGCGGGGCCACAGACCTGACCCGTCGCAGGGGACCTTGGGCGTCCGGACACGGGGTCGTCTGGCGCCCATTGCACATGGTCTACATGGTGGTTGCGGCACGCCATCCGTTTGGTGTGTCGTGAGAGAGAGTCCGGCAACGGACGGCTGCGGGCGGGTTCGCGCTTGTGTGCGAGAGCGTTCCCGCGTCCGGCCCTCAAGCAGCTGAGGAGGTATACTGTGGAGTTTTAGTGGGTTCGATTCCCACATAACCGCTCTGTCTCCCCGTGTCAGAGCGGCATGCGAGGGCATTTCTCCACATAAAAAAAAAAGGATGCCTATGCCTAAAAATCTGTTTTTATATTTTTTGTCTGTCTGGCTGTTTGTTCCGGCTAATCTTCGAAACGGCTGGACCGATTCTGATAAGATTTTACTGGCAGGTAGCAGACTAATAAGGAGTTAATTAGGATAATATATTATAATATAATTATACGTAGGTAAAACCGCAGGGCACAGCTAGTATTGTAGGTATATAATCAAACTCTCGACCGTTGCAACAGTCAGTTTTCTCCATAAACTTGGTGACAGTACCTTAAACCTTGAGCTTGTTTCGTTGTAGTACTAATATTTGCGCTTTAATTTCAAGACCGATGCTGCTGTGCGCTATAACGGTTATCTCCCCACATTATACTGAAGCACAAAACATTTAAGTCGCAGTTTGTGGCCGCGCGATAAGCTCCACGGCCAACCATGACCTTACATCCGGCCTCCTCTGTCTCACATTAGAATATACGAATACATTTTATGTATGGAACACCTTTAATATAGGTACTTTATTTATATTTAGAACGTTTCCTGTAACACCTACTTGGTAACCGCTTTTAGAAACGGATATGGGAAAATGATTGGAATAGGAAAACCTACGCATTGGTATTTATATCATAATGCCAATGCGTACATTGGACGTTAATGAGGTTTTTGTTTTGTAGTTCTTAGGTGGTTTAGTTAAATGATCTTAAGTAGGTATCCATTCTTTTTAATAAAACACAAAATTTAAAACGTCCATTACTCTCAATCATTGAAATCGTGATCAAAAGTAGACGCATTCATTAACACAAACAAATAATGATTTTATAAAAATGTTAGTATGTTGTAACATAAATTTATGTTGCATGAAACCAATAAAAAATGCTTTCAAATTTTGAGTTTATTTAATAACATGCTCCAGTGCTTACTCGTAAAATAAACTTTATTTTTACACCAGCTCAATAGCAATTTCAGCGAATACTTATTATTCGTGATTTTGAATAATATTTCGTTATAGACCTGCAGACACTCAAACTTTACTTAGGAGCTTACTACAATGGGAATTTATTTTATTAAGAACTTAATAAAATAAATTCCAAATGTATATCTTTCTAGTCCAATTTGGAAACTTTCAACTCGTTGTTACTATTTTACTTTTAAGGTAGGAAAGATGTGGGCTTCGCAGACAGAAACGAGGCAGAAAATTGAATGATATAACAAATATATCTTACGTTTTCATGATCAGTCATCCTGAAACCACAAATGCTGCAAAGTGTTCCAATACGGTTAAAAGGTACTTAATTATGTTATGTATGTATATTCTATTATCTAATAACCTGAGGTAAAAATAGTAGGTAGGAGAGAAAAAAAATCGCTTTAACGCTTGCGTGCCAAAACTAAAACTTTTGTGAAAAAAAAAGATGGTCTTGAATAGGATTTCAACCTGCACCTCCCTGTTGAATACTCCAGGATATTATCTAATATATAAAATTCTCGTGTCACAGTTTTCGTTGCCATACTCCTCCGAAACGGCTTGACCGATTTTGATGAAATTTTTTGTGCTTATCCGGTATCCATGAGAATCGGCCAACATCTATTTTTCATCCCCCTAAATGTTAGGGGTAGTCCACCCCAATTTTTTTTATTTATATGGCAAAACAACGTTTGCCGGGTCAGCTAGTTACTTTATAACGCTTATATTCGACTTTCTCCCGATATTCGAGTCAATTGTATCTACATAAAAGCCTTGTAATATTCCTTAATATAGGTTTTATTGTAAATGAATCCGTATAGAGACTTCTATTTTATGATACATGTTGATTTTTGTATTATTATTAAACTCGCGTATACATTCATTATTAATAAAACAATAAAACATTAATATTGAAGCAACAAAATCATATCCACTTTCGCATAAACATATTAATTTGTTCCTTTTGAATGAATTGTTATAAAATTCAAGTTACGAGTATATATCTCATTATATTTTTTTTTAAGGTTTGCTCATCACTAGTAATTTCCTCAATTGTTTACGTACTAACATTTCACATACAAACACACACCCAGATCGAGAATAGTTACTGTTATCTATGTAGTTCATACAAATATTTGAATCGAACCGGCAACACACGGTGCGGCATCTGATCTCTCAAACTCTAAACTTACGTTACATAATTTCACGCCTATAGAGGCCGAAGGGCTAGGCCGAGGTGCACACAGTTGTAAACCCACATTTAATCAATGCTGTTATTAAGTCCCATGCAATAGGTGGTGAGCTTATTGCTATCTACCGGGCACAGTTTTTAAACTGCGCGCTGCTACTGAGAATTTCCTAACAGAAAAACTCAATAACCCTTTGCCCGACCCGGGAATCGAACCCGAGACCTCATGCTCAGCAGTCGTGCTTGGAACAACTAGAACAACAAGGCTTACATTATAGCTATTATGATTCCTAGTACAAATCCTGCATAGTGAATAAACAGCATTGCAAAAAGTTGGTTACTCTGTTAGAAAGCTCATGTTTTTACGACAGCAAAAAACACTGAGTAAGTAATTTCCACTGATGGCATATAAAGCTAAAGGTTGTGTTTAAAGATTGAACCAGAGACACGGTAATGCACTCTACAATATAGAGCATGACGTCAATCCATCACAACTCACCTGGCTGCACTTTTATAGCTAAAACGTGTTACATGTTACCGATACTTTTTACTGCTTTGTTGAAATCAAAAAAGGTTCGGTTGACACATTTTCATTTATGCATTAAGTTCAACTTAAATACGAAACAACCACCTTCCTGACATGTGTGAATTATATTTTTTTATATCACAACTTCTTGTGTACCACAACCAGTTTTTTTTTTTTATCTTAGTCTATATATATTTTTTTATTTTTTTATTCTTCTTGCACTAATATACAAAGGCGGACTTAATGCCTTAGGCATTCTCTACCAGTCAACCATAGGGTGGTGGAGAAATAGAAACGTGGTAGGTGCGATTTAATTATATATTACCAGGGACAATTTAAGAATTCTATTCAAATCAATATACCTCATACATCTAAATCGGTTCAGGTGTTTAGAAGTTATGGTGGAATAAATACATACATGAACATACATAAACTCTTGCCTTTCCATGGGGGTAGGCAGAAACTACAGAACGCCACCTGCTACGATCCTTACATATGCCTTTTGGTTCGTCCACGTTCATACACGCGCGCGACTTGTGAGTACTACGCCCCCACCACCTGACCTTATGGCCAAATCCATTAATAAAGGTCCCACGTTTAAACATAAAGTTAAGTCTGTTTTAAGGTAACGCACTCTACTATATGACTGCAATCCATCACAAGTCATCTGGCTGCACTTTTATGGCTAAAACCTGTTATATGCTAGCGATACTTAACATTATGTCAAAACTTACTTTTCATATTAAACTTAATTCTATAGTAACACAAAACTTCGAATAGGTATGTTTGCGAAACTATTTACACATTTTCCCCACATTTTAAATTAGTCTAAATCAACCCATAAGGCTTTTAGGACTTAGTTTAACACTGCTCTCTGTATTTATTAGCCGTCTAGACAGAAACAATATAAATATAAGAATTAAGAAGAATTACTTCTTGCACTTAAGATATTTGGTTTCATTATATTTAACTATATCTGTGGTCCTTGTTGGTCTAGTGGTCCCAAGCGCAACTGCTAAGCATGAGGTCTCGGGTTCGATTCCCAGGTCGGCCGCAGTGTAATTGAATTTATTTGTCGAGAGGTATTATTGTGCCCGGCTTATACTCACCATCAACACATTGGACTTATTATGAACATTAGTTAAAGTTGTATTTATAATAGTGTAGATACACATCTGCCTACCCTTGGAGGAATATAAGCGTGAAGTTATGTTATGTTATGTCTATATTTTATTTAACTAACCGTTTTATTACATAGAATTAGGTTCCATTGAATTTATTTTTATATTTTAACAAAAAGATAACATTTTCTGTATCCCATTAATTAGTCAGCGCGCAGTTGAATGTAAGCGCTAACTAGAAAATAAATAATTTAAAATATAATACTAAAATAGACTATTCAGAAAACACCTTAACACTTCTTTAACGCACTTACAAATAAAATATTTGCGTATTAACTTGGTATTAACTAATCGTTTTTAATTACTAAATCATTAGACTTAAAGAGTCACATTCAATAATATTAATACCTACACTTTGTACTACGACCTCTGTCTCAATTTATCTTCGAGAAAACTAAGCCTAACCACCCACGCATTTGCTCAGCACGTGTCGTGCAACGGTTCAAGAACATAGATATTTGTCCTTTTACCCAGTGACCTGTGCAAAAGGACAAATATCTAGATCATCCTAACTCCAACGCATGAAACCCTACTACTCTTAGGATAAGATTAAGAATTCCACACTTAAAAGCAATATTTAACAAATAAATAATTTCTTGTACGAAGCTAATGTAGATTTTTTTACTCATGAATAGTCACGCAATCCACGCTGGGTTCCGTCAATTGATTGCAACCAGTGAACCGTGTAAGTCGTCAGCGGTACGGGAAGTGTGCCAATTATACGACGTTAGATCGCCTCACGACACTTCTGGGACAAGGGTGATTAGACAAGGGTTTTTGCAATACTTAAGTTAATATTGAACCGTGATGAATAATATAGTTTGTTTGGCTAAATCATTAGAATTTATTCGTATTTAGTAAGTTCAATACGTTCTGTGATCGATGTATTCGACACGTTTCCCTTCAGATCACTGACACAGTGTGTGTAGGCATTCACAACGTATCGTACCTAACGTAGCACAAGTTACAAAGTAACTAGATTGCTACGAGCTTACCGTATCAGCTACGAGATACTACGATGACTAAATATTTCGTAACCGCTACGACATTTTGCTGATTTAGACCACGGGGGTTGATACAACCAATTCTGTCTGAAAAACCTGTATGAAACTAAACAAACGCAATAAAATATAATAAGCAATTGCATTATCATAATGTCCAGTTAGTAAAAGGCCTATAAATAAGATTTTTTGATCCGTGAACATAACAATGTGGAAATAATTTCTTACCGTGCAGGGTTTTCCTCCCGACGAAATTATTATATCTCCTGCAATTGTGAAGCAGACGAGAGCCACTACATACCCACGTATAACAAAGAATTGTATAGAAATTCTCTCAACTGGAAGGACGGTCCACTTTAACAAGACTTTAAGTGACTGGATAACGAAGGCTAACTGGGTGTTTGTTTCTACAAATAGAAATATAAAATAATATATACAGTACACATGAACTTTTATTACAGCAATTATACCAACAATAGACACTGATAATATCGAAAGATTTTTTGAACAACTGTTCTATTTCATTGTTGACGTTATAATGTCCGAGGGGATTTACCTATCTCTGTTAAAATCTTTGTCGTCGGTACCTTAAACATGACGTCAACACGATTACGTCTCCAGCAGTGTCTGTTGATACGAAACAAAAACATTTCTATAATTTACGAAGTGAACAAGTCAGACGTGACACCTATGTAAAAATAAAAGTAAAACAGAACTGCCGCGCCGGTGTCGCGTCGCCACGTCGCGCGTCGCTCCATACAACGACATTCACCATTAGTTTACATACAAATGGGTGTCGTTTTACATAATCCATCGTACACGATCGCTGTAATTTGTTGCGAACCTTCTGAATAAACAAATTGATCGCGTTCATAATGCATACCCGACGTGGCGTGTGGGATAATTAAAATAAAATCTCTATCGGTGTTCGCAATACGTCAGTCTCGACTAACGTCACTCGAGTCGAACATTGATTGATCAACCGCGCCAGATATATCGATTTAAGCTGAATAAAGCGGTTGTTTAACGATGATGACATTTTAATAACTGGATACATATAGCCTCTGTCAGTTCGTTAATGGTAAATACGTCTGAATTTACAGTTATTTCTGTGAGAATAAATATCACTATGTATTTAAATTAACCTTTGCTTTTCGTAACCTAGTGCGTATCAGAAATTAATTATCACTCACTTAAGACCAAGCCAAGGAAAACATAGTGAGGAAACCAGCACACCTGAGACATATTCTCGATGGCGTATAAGTACTTTACTTAGTCTTTACACTCGAAGTGCAACACACGGATGATTAAAACTCTAAGACTATATTGTTGTAATATTATAATAAAACAACTTATAACCGGATTAAATGTGACGTGAGTCCTCCTGAAAAAAACAAAAACCAATAATACACGCGATTAATCCGGTTAAAAGTTGTTTTACTCGTATTATAATGTGTAGTGATCGCGCAAATCTAAGAGAAAAAAGAATTAAGAAGAATAATATAAATTGTTCAATCAATTGCTTAAAATAACGCTTTTATACATGAAAATATTTCCGAGTGATGAATGGCTGCGATATAATACAGTAGTATCGTACGCGTTGAAACGTAAATACCTATGTAAGTACCTGTGTTCGAAATCCACGAACAAACGGCTAACGAACGCGAAGCAAGAGGCGATACGATTTGTCTGCCGCTGAAATTCATGGAGCTAGGAATGCGGTAGAGGCGGACCTCTGGAAATTTACATTTCATTAGCAGTGTGCATGGGATAGAGGGTAGTTCGCATTGTCATATGATTTGAGGGATTATTGAAACCGAGTGTATTAGGTACCTATGCTGGACATTTGTTTCTTTGACCATTACTTTTTACTTTCAATTTTATCCGACGATATAGCGGGAGGTTTCCAAATCGAGGCGTATTTATATAAGATGCATAATTTTTGAAATTTTTTGGTGATTCTTTTTTATAGGTCAGGGTACCTCAAAACTGGTCTCATATACATATGAATAAAGAAACATTGCGTTTCTTATCGATAATGGATAGATCAATTTTTGTTAGGCCACCAAATATAGCTATATGTTACGACGACACTACAACTTAATGGAAACCTGGAAATAATCTGACGATGGAGACGGCAGACAGTCGGAGGAACACCACGCCTACTTCGTATTTGGGTTTATTTAATTTATATTGACGAAACTTGAGAACTTTGACTAAAATCAGTTAGATTTAGTCATTAGCTTAGTTAAGCTTAGTCAATAAGACTCAAAAGGTTTATATATTATATTTTTTTTTATAAATTGTTTTATGGTTTATTCTTATAAATTAATATAAAGTGTAAACTGGTATTTAATTTAAATATTGTTCTATTAATCAAGTACTCAATTATTCTATTAATACTACACTATAATCTGTTCTATTTCACTACGGTTACGAAATCCTGTAGCTGTCAACAATTTGGCGAGCTGTCGATTAGTGACGATACAATCGGTATTCTGGCTGTCTTTACTAAATTACAATCGAATGCGCCTTAATATTAGTCCGAATTTATTCTTATCATCTGCCTTGGTCTAGTGGAAGCAAGCGCGCCAGTTGAGCGTGAGGTACGGGGTTTTGTTCCGAGTCGGGCAAATTGTTAGTGAGTTATGTGTTAAGTGATTCTTTGTAGCAGATCAGAGTTTAGAATTGTGTCTGATAGATGGAATTAATTATCACCTATTGGGACTTTAAAGGCATCGGTAAATAGAGTGTACCTAACTATAACATCGCACGTGTTATTAACTTTTCAGGAAATGCGGGTTTGATGCTTTGTTTTTATCGTTTATATATTTAGATATTATACAAAGTAAGCAACTAAGTATAAAATATGATGGCTTAACTTTCATAAGAACTCTACATAACTGCAATACAGACATAACACATGTTATGTAACATCCCAGACCACAGTAGTCATACATTGTGCGATAAACTCTTTTCCTTTATTACGAATGCAGTGCATTCGTTAGTAGCTCGGCGTCGCGACTCGGTATTTGCGCCGCCTGCAAGTGGCGATATTTCAGCGCGCCCAGAACCTGTTTGTGAAAACTTTATTCACGTCAACAACTGGCTGTCTGTCAACTATAACACAAACTCACTATTATTTTACAGTTATACAGAAAACTCGCACACAACGACGACTAACAATAATCCTTAATAACTAGCATTTATTGCGATGGTTTACACACTCATTCAGATATTTCATTCAATTCATTCAGTCGTTGTCATATACAATAATGTTATTAATGACTGCTTGAAATGAAGATAAAGGTTATTTTCAGTAGCACTGATTACTACAACATAGACATAGTTATTCACTGTCCAAAATCTTTAATATATATCTGTTCTAAAGCTGGTTTCCAATAAATTGCTCTGAATACTCAAGTAAGACTAATAGTGGTAACATTAGTTATCCTCTTTTAGTACTAAGATATACAGGTGAAATTGTATTTTAGTCCACTTGATAAAAACGGAGCTTAGCTTCTTTTATGGGTAGGTAAAATCAGGGTTAAGTCTTTTTTTTCCAGTACCTACTTGAAACCACGTCTCGTAATCTGAAACGACCTACTTTTGGACAATTTGTACGACTTACGCACATTTATTTAGTTGAGGATTTCAATACAAATGAGCGTCAAAGTAATCCAGTTGGTAGGTACCTATGTTTATTGGCAACCGACAAAGTTCTCAGACAAAATTTTATTAGTTCATCTCGGCAACATAAATATTTCAAAGGAAATCTGTACATTGAGATTTTCCTTGAGTCGGTACAATTTGGTGTAGAAACATTGATTTGACAATATGTAAAATTCATAGGTACGTACACAATGTTGTGTATATCAGCAGGCTTTTGGAAGCGCGGCGCGGGGGCGCTCGGCTGACTGACTCCGATCGTACGCGTCACTATTTTACATATAAATGGACGCCGCTCCATAATCCGTCTAACACAATGGCTTTAATTTGTTCCCTGAATGTGTACGTAGGCAAATGAAACCTGAAATTGGCGCGAAGGTACATCGCGTGCGCTGCAACGCTAAAGTGTAACCACAACAACAGAAGAGTAAATACGTAAGTGCAACGATGAGTGTTTATTTTAATTTCAATACGACGAAAGGTTCTGTGCTACATCGGATTGTTTGACTCTCGTAAGCCAAACTACGTGTGTTGTTTAGTTTGACTTAGCTAACAGAGAAGTTAAATTAGTACGAGTATTTCCGAATGCAAATCCCGTGCAGGCTGAAGTAGTGGGTCGGCACCTGCGCTGACAGTTTGCGTAATAGCTCGGAACCACCGAATTAATTTACAAAACTCTGACCTGTCTCGAACAAAATAGTTTTTGATGCCAGTACCCGGTTTGTTCGCTCTACTATGCCGTAACCTCGAATAAGTGGGTTAGTTTTTGAATAAATATTACGTGGAATTTGTGTTTCCTAGGGGGATATTTTAATGAAACATAACAGGTATTTGTTTCTTTGTTACCTGAAAATTGTTTGCATAATACTACGTCATTGGAATAGTAATTTAATTCATCAGTGTTCTTATAGATAGTACTAAGCGGTGTGCATTTACTATTATTATATACTTTGATGACGCAAAGATCTGCGGATAATTGTCATCTGGGTACGTATGTGAGAATGTGTCAATGCGTGAGGCAACGTGGATAAGTAATAAAATATATACAGTATACCTATTTACATATTATATATTTTCAAGTTTACCCATTCTGTAAGTGGTTTAGTTTTTATTAATGTAGAGGATGGAATACAACATTTTCTTCAATGAATTAAAATTATCCAAGCGTAAGCCTCGGCGTAACTTAAAGCCAAAAAGATTAATTATATCGATAAAATGAAACTGTTCAAAATACTTTCAGCCATTGTCGAATTATTTTAAAAGATTGAAGTTTTATAGGGTTTCATTTAACTTCTATAATATTTCCTACAAATACTTGTCGGGGTTTTGGTGTAGTATTTTTTTATGAATACTACCACTATAATACAAACGATTTATGTACCATTTAACTTTTACTTAAAATGTAATTCTTAGAGTCTTGCTTTATGTAGGTATTTTAAGACAGTTAACAGTTTAAGACAGTATTACTTACGTACGACAGATAGCAAGTTTATAAAATGAACTAGACTGTATATTTTCAATTAAAACGAGTATTTATCATTCTATTATTCGGAGACAGGTGAATAGGGATAAACATCAACATGTTTATAATAAGAACGATCTCCAGCGGTGCCGCAAACAACTTTGAAACTGGCCCAACCACGCAGATGGGGATGACATCTCTTTGAAGATAAAGACGAGAGATAATTTTGCAATTTTCGTGCCGAGAGGTTAGCGATATGTACCTACCTGCCTGTCATGTTTCTCAAATTAACTTTTGATGGCAGGCAAGCAGAGCAACTTTCGCGTTTGTGGTGACGAAATTTTGTACGCATTTACGCTGACGAGAATTGGTAGGCAAGTACAATTTCCAATTTCGAACTTTGATCGATGTCAGATTATATAAATTTGTATTTTCAGAGTCGGAACGAGTCCGCCACTGCCGTCAATGCTTTGATTATATCTCAGTGTGAAATTGTCATTTATATTTCGAATTATAAGTTGTACGCGGAATAAAATTTACCTTTGAGGTATGTAATCGACTGAACTGGGTGTGGTTTTTCTCTTGGTATTATTTACAATTACGAATAAGGAACGACGAAAGAAGTTTTTATGTTATAATCTCCTCTCGTGACCCCACCGAAGGGAGCTGCGGTCACGCGCGCCCACGCCATTCCATTCATTCACCATTCAATGAGCTAAGCCCACAGCTACACTCATCCCACTTTTGATATTATTCTGTGACCCAGGCATAAGGGCTAATACATAATGGCAGTAACATCTGTTACTTAATATTTAAGCTCGAACACCAAAAGTGAACGGAACTATGAATAGATACATTAAGTATATCTTTTTTCTAACAATAAATATTATCGAGATTGGCATAATCCGCATACTCTGTTAGTTTTTTCTATAAGTTGCTTACGATTATTCGGTGAACAGAGTATGAAGTGAGTTGTATAACAAAATTTTAAATTTTAAAATTTTGTCTATTAAAACCTCAACAATATTGTTTGTTGTGCATTGTTTATGCACAATCGTGTTGCCACGTCATAATCACGAACATGTTTAACAAAACGAACACGTCAAAGTGACAGCCCTAAAGCATACATTTGTCACTATGATTATGTCAAACACAAAAATAATCCCGTCATCTATTTGGCGTGCGGCGCACCCCTGCTGTTCACGACTTGCAAATTTAGGGAGACTGAACTAAGGCCGGGAACAAACGGCAGAAAGATTATAAAGTGCGTTGTATAGGTGATCAGACGTCAAAGTTGTGATGTTTTGAAAAAGTTGTGGAGGGCGAGGGGGAGGGCATCGCCGCCGTTGGTTGCCATGGTTAATAATACCCTGCCGTATAATACACCAAACATGTTGACGTCGTGGGCAATTTTCCCCAAGTCTGTGTTGGCCGTCGCTTTAGCAACAGGTCGCCTGTTTTATAGCGAATCTTTTTATATGATTTCTTATGCAGAACGTCTCTTTACAGTTCAAAAGAAGTCAAAAGCATTAAGTTTCAAAAGGTGAAATCGCTTTGAGGCTGAGTCTTTTAAAATGTCAAGAACACATTTAATTTCTTTTTTGTTCACATGTGTAGGTACAAAATGGTGGGCAAGAAAAATGGTGCTACCGAACCTTTCAAGAGGACTTTGAGAATTAAAAGATATTTATTCATTATATATAATTGAATGTGTATTCTACAGAAATTTCATAACCAAGTTATCTTGAGTATCTAGTATGTAGGCACATATGTGTCGTCTTCTGCTCAAATATGTATAATTTATCTAACAACTGCGAGAGTGATTTTCACATGCCAGCCAACAAAATTAATTATGAATCAAATCCAACTTGTTGATACTTTATGAGAAACGTGTATGCTCTCATAGTCACCGACAGTAAGCTTAGCAACTGTTGTCTAAATTACACACAGTGAAACATAATTACAATATTTAAGCAGTTGAAATGTGTTTGAAATTGAATGAACCTTATTTATTTAAACAGTTATGTTTGAATATTTCCCACTATACCTACTTGAACAATGCTAATAATTTAGGTTTTCACATGTTTCCGTCGTCTTGGTAAATATCAATATATTAAGGAATAGGTATTCCTGTTTATTTCAGGGCTTATTTTTAGTCCGTCAGTAGTAGCCAGATACAGATTTATTGTTTTCAGTAAGTTTATTTATCAAAACTCGGCTCAGTCTGCTGTATTATTTATAAAAACATTTTGAGAGAAAAACATGTATTCCTGGAGAATGTATTCCCGCCCATGGTGGAGAAGGTATTTAAAGTGAGTAATAATAATTAATAACCCTTATATAAATACACAACCCCCTTATTTCCCAAACCGATAGACGAAGGTGTAGCTGCTGCAACTCATTTTTGCAGGATCACCATTAACGATTTACATAACATAAATATGACATAGTATCACGCCTGTATTCTCCGAAGGGGTAGGCAGAGGCGTACACAATTGTACACTCACATTTCACCAATGCTGTTATTAAGTCCCATGTAATAGGTAGTGATCTTATTGCCATCAACCGGACACATTTCCAAACTCCGGGCTGCTATTGAGAATTTCCTAACAGACAAACTCAATAACACTTTGCCCGACTCGGGAATCGAACCCGAGACCTCCTGCTCAGCAATAACGATTTGTCAAGTTCAGTTCCAAACTCTGGGTTGCTTCAGAGATTTTTTTAAAACAGTAACAGATGCAAGCCTAGAACCCTTATACTCAACAAATTCTTGAAACAATAAAACCTAATCAGATATAATCATTTGCCATCTATATATGTATATCGAATATTTATTCTTATATTCGATATAAGGGAAAAAAATACAAATCCTACTCAATTCCGTCTCCAAATGTCACAGACTGATTTCCAGTGAAATTTCTTTTTAACTTTACAAAATAATACGTTCCTTTTTATGTTTCCTGAAATTGTATAATTGACTTTTACATCCAATGTTATATTAAATCAGTGTCCTGTTTTCCATGCGCAGTAATTAATATTGTCTGTAGGTCTTTAGAATTGGTCCGCACCGCACTGCACGATCGCTTACGATACGACCGCAGGGCTATTTAATAACGTCACTCATGCATAACCGAGCAAAAGTAATTAAAGCGACGTCACCGTCACAACGACCATATAGTATTAAAGCCTTTTCAGTAAAAGAGGGCGCTGAGCGCAATTCCAAGTTACATTTTAATCAAACACTGACCACGCCCGAGTCTGTCATGTCGCCTATTTATGAGTTGTAAAGGGGATCCTTCCGCAGTTCACTTTGTGCGGGCGTATGGTAATGGCGTGGATATGGTGTGACGCGCTCTGACATGTGTCGGCTCTGGAAAATGAAGTCCGAACGCGAGGGAATGTTTGCACGCACGCGCCAATAACGTGCCTGGGCCAACAACGGTTTTATGCTACACAGTTTGTTTAGCGACGTAATTAATCGCTGGCTTCTTTTGAACTTGTATCTTAAATATACACATAGTTTAATGATTAGTAGGGGTGCACGGATTTTTAATTAATATATATAAAGACTACCTTTTGATAGCTTGTGTAGGTACATATTCGCTGATCAAAATTAATATAAATTAATTCAAGAATGTACCAAGAACTAGTAACATACATATCGTGTTACACTCTTCGGCCTAAACATTTAGAATGGAGGCAATTTACAAGCAAGCCATTATATTACGATGATGACGACATAAAACGCAGTTATGCGTTCGAGGGGACGGAATTAGATCCGCAAAACCACGGTCACCTTTCAGACGAGCGATGTTTACATATTTCATGTACTTACTTACTGAAAAAGCTGTATTTTAAAATCATTTATATCAAGCTGCTATAAAACGCCTAGTTGAATTTATTAACAAAGCGCAATAGAACTTCTCTTATAATTTAAACTTGTGTATCGAATATTGTTGCCAATACTTAACTACAGTAGGTACCTCCCTAAGGTAATTATCTAAGACACCTACTGTAGTTACAATTGGCTAAAGCAGAAAATGAAAATGAGCAACATATTATTGTTACAAATATCACTCTTGAAAACTGCAAGCACTCTTTATTTATCTTTACTTTAATATTTACATCCTTTAATGGTAGGTTTACCTAACATACTAATGAAAACATATTAGTCTAGCAAATAGATAAGGAAAATATGGTGAATATTTACATCTATGTTCTACTAAGCATAAAAGCGGTTGGAATCTGTTTCAGGATTTATTCGTAAAGAGAGGTAATAGCGCGGCTCATTGCTTTTTCACTTGGTTACTCAAATGTAGATGGATGAGGTCGTCGTCGGCGCCGCCGGAGACAATTGTCAGCCATCGCTCAGTGTCCCCGCTAATTGAAAATTCTCGTCAGCTTCATTTAAATCTCCATCGACAAGAGAAGATCCGCGACCGTTGAAAATTAAGCCCAACTATAATTTAATTGTTCTACACCTTTATCATGACGTCAGGGGTTGGCATCTGCGTGACTCATTTCCACAAGCAGCATTGACATATTCTATTTTGCCGGAAAGTTCAATTATACCATAATTGTTCCCTATAATTTCCGAATAATATTTCAGCATAAGCGCTCAGAATGTAAGTAGAAAACTCGTAGTAAAATAAATTCGTTGTACCAATTAAGGATCCCTTATTCCTAAATACCCTTTCAAGTGGATTCGCGGAAGGAAGAGGGCGCGAGCGGAAGAAATTCTCGATAACAGGGAGTAAAGAGTAGGAAATTATAAAACGTTAGAGCCCAGACACCGTCTTCAGAGGATAATATTATGATTATGATCGTTCTACTCTGAAATAATACGCTTTAACAATATAACAATTATGGCAATTGATCTTTTAAATAACTTATATTTGATATATTAATATGTAGAG
Organism: Xylocampa areola; assembly: GCA_935421205.1. Lineage (NCBI taxonomy): Eukaryota > Metazoa > Arthropoda > Insecta > Lepidoptera > Noctuidae > Xylocampa > Xylocampa areola. Next base: position 10,092,537 of record OW285204.1, read on the forward strand.
AGTGAGTTTGTATAAGTACTAAAAATTAATCGCGTGTATTATGGAGGTCCTGCGACCACGAACGCTGCAAATTGTTCGAAACGTCTGGAAAAACAACAACCAATAATACACGCGATTAATCCGGTTAAAAGTTGTTATGTTACTAAAAAATAATCTAATTTGTTCAAGACTCGACTTAAAAAGCATTAAAAATGAATAAATAAGTAATCAAATAACGCAACGAATATAATAAACAACAATAATCTGTTCATTAGATTTTGAAAGACTCGCAATATATTTCATCCAACCTCAACTTCAGCGGAGAAATAAAAAATATCTTAAAGGATATTTAAATCTGAAAGAAGGTGGATAAAAATATCTTGCGATGTGAAGATTTATAACCAGCACTTCATTTACTCACAGTTTACCCAGAACGTAGTAGAATTATATTAAGTGTGGTCCATGAAGAGTTTTGTAAGGGAAGGAACAACTTGCGTTCCCATTTTTATTCATTCCATAGTGAAATCAACATTTGTAGAAAGCGTAGATATGGGCGTGGGGCGACCCGTATTAAAATATTTTAAGCAGGCTATGAATATGCAAAGACACGGCGCTCGACGGCGGCGGTTAACGATTTGCACGTTTTTGGACCACTTGCTAATTGCAAATGTGAACGAACACTTATGGCAATTGTAATTGCTTTCACTGATACCAGATCAGATAGAAACACAATGTTTGATTTTACCTCGCAGTAGCCTTCCGTAACTGGAAACTAATTTACTTTCATCGGATAGCCGGACCGCGCTAATTTCATTTCGTCTGCGATTAAAAAGTAACTGCGGGTTTCATTTATTTTAATGTTCTTCGACAAACATTTTCAGTAAAGATAAAATTTTATTTTTCATTTATACTTATCGCTGATCTAAGTGACTATTTTCATTGACTGTACATTTTTATATCGTACAAAAATCTTTTCCAGAACTTTATTAAGTGTATCTATGTAGACCTTTAGTTTTGTACGTTCTAAAATGTTTGACTGTAAAAGAAAATCCATTTGGAACATAAAACCTACATGACCTGTAGGTAATCCCGGGGGCCCCACAAACCCCGCATTACCACTTACCTACATCTCTCGAGAAATTTCAAATTTTCAAGACCTGCAATATATTTCAAAGTCATGTTTGAAACGGAGTCTACAAAAGTGATACATACTTAAGTAGAAACAATTAAATCAGTTTTATTAGGATTCGCAGAAAAATTATGTTACATTCTATAGCAAAATATCTAAGTTTAATCTTTAAGATCGTTGGAATTATATGAAAATTAAGTACCTGTATAAAACATTAATTTCCTATATATTAACAATAGTAAAATAATATTGATATCTATGTACACCATGCAGTTGTTCTTTTTCAGCATAGTAGACAAATCACGCAAGTATTTCTGTAACAATGACCTGAAGTAATTGTTTTTTTCTACGTTATCTTACATTCAGTTCATATAAACTGAAGCAGGAGTAGTAGACGCGCACTGTAAAGTGGAAGTTGCTTAATAAGATCAAGCACAAAGTGCGATACGCTGTACGATTAGCTGCTTGTTGTGAGGAGCTGGCTTCTCTCGGCCTTTTCAAGTGTGATTAAGGTTGGATTGAGGCGAGGAACGGACGTATCTATTCAATTAATGCTACTCTAGACCCAGGTTGGCCAGTCCGTCAATTTATATTGAAAATTGCCCTTATTTGTACTCGTACATACGCCTCAGGCCGCGGGCGGTCGTGACTGTGTGCCAACAGATTGAAATATTGCCTTTTGCAACGTTTAGCTTGAGAACATAATATTGAGAAGAATGTATGTAAATAAATATTGAAGATAAATCTTTGAAAAGCATTAACGCATGCTTAGAGAACTCTAAAGTTATTAAATTAAAATGGAAAAAGAATAGGGTCGCGAGCAGGATTTGAACCTGCACCTCCCGGATAAATACTCCTGCTCGCGACCCTATTCTTTTTCCATTTTAATATAATAACTTTAAATAAATATGGGTCCGTATTGCTGTGTAAGACAAGAGGCAAGATACATTTAGGCAAAAAAAAATACTTCCCTGCCGACGTATATAGTCGCATTGTATCCTCAACATATAGATGGAAGGAAAAGGTTGCTTTATTTTATATTTTAAGAATTAAACTATACTTACCTAAATAAGTGTAAATGATATGTTATTAGTATAATAGCCTGGTTGGTCTAGTGGTCGCATGCGCGGCTGCTTAGCGTGAGGTCCTGGGTCAGGCAAAGTGAAATCGGGTTTTTTTCTGTTAGGCATTTCTTCGCCGGCTGGACTTCGACATTGTGACCGGTTGATGGCTATAGGCTCATCTGATATGGGATCTATAACCTTATCGGTGAACTGTGGGTGTAGAATAGTAAACCATTATCTAGCCCTTGGGGGAAATCGGCGTGATACTATCGATGGGTAAAAGGCTATTTGGTTCAAGAGTGATTTCTGCGCTTTAAAAAAATAAACCTTTAAATAATAGCCTTTAGAGACATTTTCATATTACACAAAAATGTCGCTTGAATCGAATAGCCTTTCAACCGTCGAATTATAATAATACCAGCTTCCGCCCGCACCGTCGACTGGTGGACTTCAGAATTGCGTCCAGCCGGGATAAAACTTATGTGTTAATAAAAGTTTTAAACTTTCGTCTGCAATAGACGAAAAGGCCATTGATTGATTCATTGATTGAAACTATCGGTGTGCAAATTTCATATAAATTCGTTGATTCAATTTCATGAGTTATTGCGTGAAGATATGAGTATTAGTTATAAATTGTAATTACATATAACCGTACCTAACAATACATAAACACAGTACCTGATAATCAATTGTACCGAATACCAATATCACTCGACACACGACTAACTCAACAGTTATAACCACATACAATATTTGTTTCTAATGACAATCATTGACAGACGCCATATCCGAGCAGTATTGTATCGTGTAGTTCCGAGATCAAGGGATTACAGAGCATAGCAGAGCGCCAATAATGGCTGTCTTCGAGCATCAATACGGATGCGGATTTGTAGTCGTGCTTCGAGAGAAACTCACTTTGGATTATCGTCCTAAGGTAAGGTACAATATAGGTACCTCTTGTTTAAACTGAATCAAGAGTCGGTTATTTACAAACATTTTAGGTTCTGTTTCAGAAGTAAAGTAAACGAACAATATATCTATCACGATAAATATGTAAGTTTATCAATTTTCTCTGAAATGAGAAATATTTTTGGAATCAGATGTAATCTTGTGATGCTTTTTGGTGCATTTATAAGATAAGAAAACTTTCTATAAGTACATCAGTTTTACTAAAATTTTACAATGTTACGTACAACGTTTTCAATGATTCTTGTTCACTTAAATACCAAAATAATATAAATTGAAAATAATTATAATCCATACTTCCATACTAATATTATACATGTGAAAGTAGAGTGACAAGAGTATTTATGCGGGAGACGCAAGTTCAAATCCTGTTCACGACCGTATTTCTCTTTCCACAGAAAATATACCTATAGATAGGTATATATTTTTAACCAGGTGACATTTTGGGTTTCTCAAAGTAGCATAAGTAGTTCATGCTACTTCGAATTTAGGCTTAAATATTTAAATTTATAACATATCAACTGAACAATTTAATTCGGTAGAATTTTTATAATGAATTAATAAATACTAAAGTGACGTGCGATAGACTATGCTAAATTAAGCAACCTAGCGTAAGGTACTGAAAAGTGTTTCGACTAGCAAATCTACAAATTGCGTTTACAATTTACGTATAGAAATATTTCAACATTTTATGAAATACCGGAAAAATATTTCGCTGAAATAGCTTTTCGAAAACACTATTAAATATAGTGATAGATATAAAATTTGAACACGAGAAGCAATCTCAGCAAATGGCGGCGCTTAGCAGGCCATTTTGCCATTTCGATGCATTTCCGCTTGGAAATTACTATCATTTGTTGAAAGGGGGACGAATACCGCTAAACCGGTCATGGAGCCGTTCATTAATCAAAGAAACAATGTATTGTAATAAACGTTTATTGAATATATAAAGTCTAAAGTTACAATATTAAATGGAAAAAGAATACGGTCGCGAACAGGATTCGAACCTGCGCCTCCCGGATAAATACTCCAGGCGCTCTGACCACTAAGCCATCTCGACCTCTGCTCACCACCGCGAATTCTTCTTCCATATTTTAACACGTCTTATGGCGACGTCATTGCAATCAATTCAGTACCTATACAGCTAATACAATGTCGTAAAGAATGCAATTACCTTAATAATTCAAGATAAATAGCATGCGTTAATGCTTTTCAAAAATTTATCTTGAATATATAAAGTCTATTTTACTACACTAATAGTATGCATATTAAACGAAAACATATAAAATTTACTAGTGGAGCATTTCTCAATTAATATTTGGTTTATCTTTGGTATATCTATGTCAGATAGATATACCAAATTTATGCATAACCAACACAGGCAGTTAAGTAATAGGTATGTTCATTAAAACAATGTCTTAAAAACCCAGGCACGATTCCAAACTGAAGATTGAGTATACGCCTTTAAGTTTTTCACAATAACTTTATTCAGTGCCGTATAAGTAGAACGGGGCTAAAGGTCAACGGGTAACGAAATCGTCCATACCCTACTTGAAAACTAAAAGTAATTTGGAACAGAACACTGAAACAGGAAACACGCTGTCTGAATCAAAAAAATGTAAATGAGATTCTGAGCTTCTAAGAAAGAGAACTGAAGTTTGTTCAATAACATTGTTAATTCAAAGAAAATTTTTAGAAGATTTTTTTTAATATTTTTTCACTTTACCATAAATATCAAAAGGTTCAAAAATACATATGTTTTATTCATGTCGTTTTAAATAAACACCGTGGCTGTATAAAAATGTGCCGCGCGGCAAATCTTGGTGGAACTGTCTATAAATCTGGCCATAAAAGTAAATCCCTGCAATCAAATTGCGAACAGCGAAAAAAGTAAGGTTGTTTGTTGCTATCTCTGGGAACATACATGAAAATGGCTGAGGAACTATTTCGTAGCCGGATAAAAAGGTTCTCAGACCATGAATATAAATATGTACGGTGTGGCCTGATGTCGCCTAACTGCGCTGTAGGGCTGCGAAGCGCTTTAACGCTAACAGCTATTATTTCAACTCATTTCATCCCAATATACCGTTCATTTTTATACATCTGGACCCTCATTATTAACTCATCGTGCTAAAACCCAGCAAAAATATAAAAGGTTCACAATTCAACAAAATATTTCTTAAAATTTACGCGCTTGTATATTTTAATGTAATTACTTCCTAAAGTGGGCAATTATGGTAATTTATACTCAATTTATATCAAAATCGAAATATCCGTAGTAGGGAAGTGGGTATTCAAAGTGAATTGAAACTGGAAAGTGTGTTTGAATTCTATTTGTGTGCAACCCTACAAGCCTACGGGGGCAAATAGCAAGTGTATAAAGGTTATAAAAATGCAAGAAGCCGGAAATGAATACGCCCCTATGCCGTACTCGAGTACGTAGTACGTAGTGCGCTCGTGCCGCGGACGTGGGGACATGGACTCTCATCAAAAATAAAGGATGTGCACATACTATTTCACACAAATTGGATTGTTTGAAACCTCACGTTTTAACTTGCTCGTTAAAATAGGGAAATGCATTCCATCTTCCGGTTTTATCTAAAATCGGTCATTTATGCTGCAGCTATGAATTTTGTGAATAGTTATAACAAGATCTACCTACAATAACCGTGTTTTCAAATTCCATTTTATAGACAACTATGAAGTATTTAATTAAAGTTACGAAAGAGCAAGGAGGTGCACGTCACTGGATTTTCTAAGAAACTATGAATTTAGCTTTTTTATCTATGCCATTTTCTTTCTTCTATTTCCTGGAAAAAGCAATGATGCGAAAACACAACAAAATAAAAACAACAACAAGGAAACACATCGAGTTACATCGAGTACTTGTTGATTCTTTCTGCTCCATGAACTAATTTGAGAAATCATTGTTTTGCATAGCCTTTATAACTAATAGAACAAAATAGATGTACATGTGTTATGATATGTAAAGCTTATTGTTACTGGTACAGTACTGCTTACCGCCGCCAAAAGAGGTGTTTGTTAGATTTATTACCTACCATTTCGATTTGTTTACTCAGTTGTTCAGATCCAATTACTTGGCACTGTTTCTGTACTTAATTAAAGGGACGCTTGATTACTCGCCCGCTGTGGGGCTTTGTATAATTGCTATTGTTTAGCAAATGAAGACAAATGAAACTTTAATTTAATGACACTGTCTCATTCAGACGCACGGGAGAAGAAGTCCTGTGTTCGCGCTCAACAACCTCATTTTAAGTTTAAATTAGGTACCTACTGTTCTGACGCACCGACAACTATTATTGTAGGCCTTTTATTGTTTACCCACGTAGCCAGCAGCCACCACCTAAATAGCATCAATATCATATATAATATTATTTGTGCTAACCAAATAAGCTTCAGAAAACTTTATTCAAAAAGTAATAAAACAAAATAGTTTTCTATGACGTCTAAGCTATTCAAATTCAAATGGGGCGAGTTTAAAATGTGAATTCGTCAACTTTATAAATTCTTTTTTAAATAATGAATCCACGAAAATAAGCGTCTGGCGGAGCAAACAAGTTTCGAAAAATCTCATTACAGTCCAGGAGCGAACTTAGCACCCCCATGCGAGCACTGAACCGACTGCTCGGAAACAAAGGCAATAAAAAATGCAATTTTATTTAAATTTTATAGACTTGCAATTGAAATCGTTGTTTAATTGCGATACATGCGATGTTGCCGTCCATATTTAACGTGATTTGCTTCGATTCCGTTCGTCGAAATTTGAAACATCACGCAAGAGCCGATAAAATGTTTTGAACTACTAAAATAATTAAAATCTAAAAAAAAATGGTCAATTTAGTTGAATACTTATTTGATTAGTCTCACGGAGACAAATACAACTTAGTGCATCATACGAAGCGGAATTATATTGTATTTTTTTATAATTACACTTTTTTTTAACTGCGTAGGTACTAATTCCAAGTTTATCTACGTTTAGTGCTACAATGATAGCATGGTTGAGCGCGTCTAAATGAGAATAGTTGTAAAGAGTTCTTTAATTACGTAGCGTTCTTAGTTATTTGTTTGTGCTCGTCTCAAGGTTTGCTCCCGTAGGGACGGTAACTCGATTCGCCATCCGCCGGTGAGTGAGTGGCATACTTTTAATTGGCCGTAACTGCGTTTGCCTGCAAGCGTTATTGAATTACCCGCAGAACAGCGCTTGGGGTTGTGGAGTTACTAAATAACGTTCGTGCTATCATGATACTGATATTTTTATGCTGTGCGTACTTTTAGAATTGGTATTCAAATTTTTCTCAAAATAGGCACGCTAAGATAAAGGCACAAAATAGGAATGAAAATAGTGAAAAATCTCATATCAATACTTTTTCAAGTTCTTTTTAATTGCAATATCCAGATACTTTATATTTGTTCTTAAACTTTCCTAAAAGCCAAATTAATAAATTTTCCACCATCCCCAAGATCCCTAGCATTCTTAATAATTCGGGATCGTTCAAAACATGTTTTTTGTATCCGCAATGTATGAAGAAAATGAGAAAAACAAAGAAAATGTAGTTCGGAACCGCCAGAGATGAGCACCTATAGGTTTTCGCTCCACAAAAGGTCTGAGGTAAACATGTATTATAAATATATACGTATATGTATAAACGAATGGCATTTCCTTTTATTTTGTTATAATGAGGATAATGAAATAGCTCGACACAATACCTAACGTTTTAAAAATAATCAAAAATCTTATTGATGTAGATATAAAAAAAAAGCTTAATTTATTAAAATTATGTTTTCTCTGAACTAATCTTAAATATAAAGGAAAAACCTTTTATGGTTTAAACAGGAGTTAGACCCTCTCTTTCTTGACAAAAAAACTGTCATTTTTCATAAGTGCTTATGTAGGGATAATCGCCTCAAGTTAAATACAGTGGATATAAAAGTACCATATAATTTTTGAGTCCTCCAGATAATCTAGTTGCATGAGACCGTTGTTTATAACTCGAGCAATCGAGCGGCACAACTCGCTTAGCGCAAGCGCGAGCGGGGGCATACACTGAAGCGAGAGCGACGTCGTTTCTATCGGACACCGGTCATTGTGTTAGTGGATTCGCTCAGGCAAGCTCGCAGTAATTACATCAGGGAATACGGTCCTACGGACAGCTACGAACGGTCCCTGTTTTTACTCGAAACTGCTACCTATGAACGAGGTAACTATGAGTAACTACGAGTAAATACTCCGCCTGTTACTTGACGCCGCGGCTTACAGTTTGCATAGTTAGAGGTGGTGGAAACGCGTAGCCTACTTCAGTAATAGGGTTTAGGTGCTCAACGTTTTCCAGGCATCGTCTCATCGGTGTTTGCTTCAATGTTCGTTTATTTAATTGAAATAAGAAATTCTAAGAAAGTTGTCTGGTTCGGCGAAGTTTATCAGGATAGTTTAATTAATATGTAATGGATTACGTATAAAACTAAAAGCTTCAGTGAAAGATTTCAGTACAGTTACAAAACAATAAGCATGACGCGGACGCATAACTTAAAATATCTTAGGTACTACAAGTCTACGAGGATTTAAGTAGGTATAGCTAGAAATAACTGCACTGTTTTAAAAAGGAAGTATATATTACAAATAGGTAAGAGAAATAAGCACCATCAACAAAAAAAAACTGCAAGTTACTATGTACTACGTACTGTTTAAACTCTACAAATATTTTCAGATTTAAGGCACAATTTAAATATTTCACCCACAGCTTACACAAAATTAATTATAAAAAGTAAAATGAAGCCACCAAATAAATGCATAAACCGGCCAAAACAGGCACATAATAAAAACTGAAATTACTGGGGCGCGGACAGAGAGCGTTTTCCGGGTTTCCGACATCAACACATAATTCAGCACAAGATTAAATGCCTCTTGGACTCACTGCCGGAAGGCCAAGGCTCCATTAGACAACCGAGGGCCTGTAAAGTTGGACCTCTTTATAAATACTATCAACAAAATGTGGATAGGCAATCTCCGGCCGTAACTTTTACTAGTCGTTTCTAGCTCTCATTTTAAAATTACGAGTATTTTTGTCGCCATTGTTTGTATAAACAGTTGGACAATGAAATGTTTTAATTTTTTATACATGTATATATTATTTATATTATATGTGAATAGTTTTCGCATTTAGTGAATAGCTTGTTGGTTGTTTTTGCTTTCACACACAGCGCACACAATAAGCTTGGCGCACACTCAACCACTGTGTTTTTAAACAACTACATGAGCCCCTCATGGTGGAGTATCACGCTCATTTGTTGCTAATTCGCAATGTTATAAAATTCCGTTTTGTAAAACAAATGCACGCAATGAAGCTTGTATCATGGAGGAGCTAGTAGTGGAGACGTGTGTACTATATTTGAAAAAAAACCACACAAAATTGACTGCTCAAAAGTACGAAAATTGTATAAGTTTATAATTATATTCATTTATTAATTGTTTCGTAACCCAATTAAAACTGTGACTTAACTTCAAATTATATATAAGTATGAATAGTAAATACTAATAATATCATATCTCAGTAAATGTAACTACTAACGAATATTCAACGGATTCCTTCATGCAGAACGGATTTCCTATTAGAACTGGTAAACACACCGATGAAAGAGAAAATTACATACAGCCGACATGTCGAGCGCTAAAGGCAAATGGTTAACAAATAAATGTGGCCGACGGATGTTGGCAAGTTGTGGCCATTCACAGTGTGCACTGCATCACCATGGTGGGCCATTCAAGTTTAAGGGGGGCCCGCTATTGTCCCCCAGCTGGGACCGCATACAAAATCAATGGCTTACATTTACAACGCAAGACTAAACTGTACACCAGAATCATCCCCCGTAAACAGATATCTATCTACAATATCGTCAGAGATTTATCAGATGCCAGCATTCTATATTTACTGGTTCCATGTACCATTGATTAATCAGTTAACATTATGTTAGTTAATCGCTATGTTTTAAAACTTGTAAATTAAATTGAAGATAAATCTTTGAAAAACATTAACGCATGCTTAGCGAACACTTAAGTTTTTTAAATTAAAATTAATCTACGAAGACAACTTTTAACCGGATTAATCGCGTGTGCGTGTTTTTCCTGGCGTTTCGAACACTTTGCAGGGTTCGTGGTCGCAGGAGGACTAAGGTGTCAGGCGTCTCAACAGTTTATTTAAAATTATTCCAGTCTACCGTACATATAATTGATAAAATTCATAAAAATATTTTTGTCTCTGATACATATTTAAAACTAAATCGGTAGTCCTCCTGCGACCACGAACGTTGCAAAGTGTTCGAAACGTCAGGAAAAACAAAAACCAATAATACACGCGATTAATCCGGTTAAAAGTTGATTTATTATAATGTGTAGTGATCGCGAAAACCTAAGATATTACTATAATCTACGAAGATTTTTTATGATCTGTTACGTAACTAAAAGGCTAACAAAATGCACAGGTACCAAAGCACAATCACATTAAGGCGCTTGAAAATCAGACATTTCGTTTTTTTATGTTCAAAGTCCAAAGATTTTGGTAATCGATAAAGAAAAGTTCTTTTATTTGAAGAATAGGTTTAAATATATTTGCAGGTGCAGCAAAAGAAAGAAATATTTAACAAATGCTGACAATGCAAATAGATAAAAATACCTAGGTTGCCTTGGTAGGGACTAGATATAATCCGCCTCGTCACACCCCACCAGTTTTTGCAAGTTTGCATTTTGTTAGTCACACGCTAGAACTGCATTTGTTAAAAGGCTTAACTTCGTCAGCTTTACAGAGAATACATTTTTATTAGGTAGAATTTAAAAATCTTATCTTCAATTATAAATGATAAAACTCACTCGGAACTTATTTTTTTTTCTTTTGAATAACATAACAAACATAAACATAACATAGCATCACGCCTGTATTCCCCGAAGGGGTAGGCAGAGGTGTACACAATTGTGCACCCACATTTCACCAATGCTGTTATTAAGTCCCATGTAATAGGTGGTGAGCCTATTGCCATCAACCGGGCACATTTCCAAACTCCGGGCTGCTACTGAGAATGCACCTAACAGAAAAACTCAATAACACTTTGCCCGACCTGGGAATCGAACCCGAGACCTCCTGCTCAGCAGTCGCGCTACGGACCACTAAACCAACGAGGCAGTTCTTTTGAATAAGAGGTAAAAAGTATGTTCTAATATTACTGATCTCCGTATATTCATTCTTATCGTTGTTTTAGGCAATTAAAATGATGTAATTAAGAATAACTCGATTAATAATATGCTCAGCAGCCGATGTGATAACGTAATTAAAACAATTATCACTATCACGTTATAATCCGATTAACATTAGTATTCAATTAGAAATTGCTCTAGTAACTTGTTAATTTAACTTAATTATTAATATCTATTTAAGCATTTATTGTTAATTATATTATTAGCCCAGGCAAAAAATATTTTCCAATACGTTAGAATAATATTGTTATCACAAGACTGTAGAAGTATATCATAGCGGTAGCAGTGATAGCCTAGTGGTACGACCGTTGGACTGACAAGTCAACGGTCGCAAGTTCGAATCCAAGGCACGCACCACTGTCTTTTCGAAGTCATGTGCGTATTATAAACTAATTATCACTCGCTTAAAACGGTGAAGGAAAACATCGTGAGGAAACCAGCACACCTGAGAGATTTTCTCGATGGTGTGTAAAGCCCTGTCAGAGACCTACGGGTGGCTTAAACTCTGACACTAGGTTGTTCATCAACCACTCGATAAGAAGAAGAAGATAGCGGTAAAACTGATAGGTAAACTTGTTATATGTTTTTTGGTTTAAAAAAGTCAAGGCCAAAGGTGGGTACTCTAAATGCTTTACCGATCTAGATGGCAATACATTCAAAAAATTTACATCAGCTTTTGTTTCTCGCATTCTGACAAAATATGTATTCAGAAATTTATAATCCTATTCGACCAAAATAAGTACCTCCTATGTTCAAAGATCATATACCTACAGGATTTTAATATAAACATCTTATATAAGAGCTTTTAATCTCACAAGCCGAATGGGAATTTACATAGAAACAAAAAAACCAATTACAAGTTCCGTCACATGGGTAATGGCGGAGTATTTCTCCGGGGGCGGTTTGATTCCGAAACGTTCCGATATTATACGTTTTATTTCTTATTTCTAATGTAAGTACGCGTTTATTTATTCTGCGTAGTAACGAGTCTGTTTTTTTTATTTTTTTTTATTAGCTTCTGAGACCTACGATGATTATATTTCGGATTAAGTACGAAGAACAGAAATGATCAGTGGGTTACGCACTGATCATTTCTGTAAAATATAATCATTCTTGAAATTAATACCAATCCAATTTCAATATTAAATCAACACCTTAAAACAATATCTAATAAATACAAATAAATAAAATTGAGGTGTCTGTTTGTAATAACAAAATATTAGGTTTTTTTTGAAGCTCATACAGTTAGTTGCATGAGAGGTATGCGTAAAAATCCGTTATTAAAATGTTTGTTGTCTGTCTGTTTGTTCCGGCTAATCTTCGAAACGGCTTGACTGACTCTGATAAGATTTTACTGACAGGTGACAATATATAGTAACTTAAGCTAATTATAATATAATTATACGCGGGTGAAACTGTAATAAATTTACTTACATCACAGTTAACTCAATTTTAAAGCATGTTGACTTATTCCTATCTTAGTTGTTTAATTATTTTAAGAACATTTTTGCATTTAACAGTATGAATTGACATATATTATTTCCGATGTCAATCGAGCGGATTTATTTTCAAACGTAACAATATTGATCGTATTAGTGGTGTCGTTTGAGATTTCTCAAATAGAAATAAAACGAAACTGGCACCAGTATTCAAATAAACGTTAATCGTGAGTTTGCAACCATAGTATGCAACAAAAACGTAGATAAAATTTTTGATGCCCGAATACCATAGATTATATGTATAGACACTAATATTGAAAATATTCACAGGAGTCATAGAACACTATACTCTTAATGGAGCTAACACTAATCATAGATAATTGTACATTTAGATTGCACCATAGTTTAGATTTTAGTAATTTGAGTTCCTTTGATAGCGGAATTTAATTTGTGTTTGGAAATTGTACACCTATTTGTGTTTCGTCACTACCGTGCGTCGGATGGCGTGTAAAAATAAAAATAAAATAAAATTAAAATTAAAATAAAAATAAAAATAAAAATAAAAATAAAAATCTTTCTTTCTTTCTTTTTCAAATGCATTAGCACATGCGTAGCGAACTCTAAAACTATTTTTACCAAAAGACTAATAAATTAAAACATAGCACAGCATCATGTTTATATTCTACGAAGGGTTACGCAGAAATGTACACTGTTTTACGCCTACATTTTACTGATGCCATTAAGAAGTCGAATGTAATAAATGATGTTGAGCTCAATTTCAAACTCCAAGCTGCTAGGCTACTACTAAGTAGGTATTTTCTAACAAGAAAACCCAATAACACTATCCCCGAATCGTGGAACTTGCGTTCAGCAGCTACTTGCGTCCACTAGACCGAAAAGGTAACTCACTTCAATAATTGTTTTATGTATCATGATCATAATCTCTACATAGTATAAAACAAAGTCGCTTTTCGCGTCTGTCGGTCAACTCCGACCATCGTCCTGTGATCATGGCGCTAGCACCTCGCTCGGGGCCCTCTGATCCTTACCGACCCCCTCCTACCCAAACGATCACGGACTGGAAGAAAGTAAGCGAAAGCCTATAATCGACCAGCTCCCCGCAGTTAGATTCCATTCCCGACGTCATCGCTTCGGTCACTGAAACGACGAATGCGATCGATTCGTTCACCGTTCACGTACAATCCGTTTTGAACAGTTGTTCACGGGGGGTTTCATTGATGGACAACCATCACTGGAAACTACCGGCGGACGTACGCGAACTGGTCACCGAAAAGAACGCATCCGTCCGTGCCTATAGCGCGTTTCCCTGTGATGTGAACAAAGCCCACATGCGCTTTTTACAGCATGCTGTAAAGAAACGCATCGATGAGCAGCGTAACGCACACTGGGATAAGACGCTGAGCGACCTAGAGCCCACTCACCAAGCATTCTGGCAACTACAAAGGAGATTACAATCCGATGAAGTGCCCACCATGCCCCGTCTCATTCGCCCCGACAAGAGCATTGCCTTCGACGATATCGAAAAGGCTGAGTGCCTGGCCGACAGTCTAGATTCGCAATGCACTCCTAGCACTCAACCGGTTGACAAAGCGCACCTCCTCAAGGTCGACGCAGAAGTAGATCGCAGAGCCTCACTCCCGCCGTTCGAAGACCCCGACGACCCCCTGCCCCCCGTCACTCCCGACGAGGTGCAAGAGGTCATTAAATATCTCAAACCTCGCAAAGCCCCCGGCTTAGACGGCATCACTAACAAAGTAATCAAACTTCTCCCCGCCCCTCTCATTATACTCATGATCGCCATCTTCAATGGCGCCATGAGTCAACGTCTTCCCGCAGTCGTGGAAAGAAGCCACAGTCATAGGTATCCCTAAGCCGGGAAAACTCAAAAACGAACCCACTAGCTACCGACCGATCAGCCTCCTCAATGTACTCGGTAAAATCTACGAGAAGCTTATTTATAAGCGACTCAAGGACTTTGCCGATGCAAAGAGCCTCATCCCCAACGAACAGTTCGGTTTTCGTACCCAACACTCGTGCGTAAAACAGGCCCACCGCATCGTCGAGCACATAAGCGCCGGTTTTCAGCGCGGTACGATGACAGGCGCGCTCTTCTTCGACATAGCGAAGGCTTTCGACAAAGTCTGGCACAACGGCTTATTATACAAGCTGTACCAACTCGGCGTGCCCGACCGTCTCGTACTCATCTTACGGGACTATTTTTCGAATCGCACTTTCCGCTATCGCATCGAGGGCGCACTATCCTCTCCCCACTCTATCCGCGCCGGTGTCCCCCAGGGCTCCGTGCTCTCACCGCTCTTGTTCACGCTCTTCAACAGCGATATTCCGAAAAATAGAAAGGCCCAGTTAGCTCTCTTCGCAGACGACACTGCCATTTTCTACTCCGGTATAGTACGAGACCGTATAGCTAGCACTCTCCAAACCGCCGCCAACGGACTAGGCGCTTGGTTCAGGAAATGGAGAATAGAAGTATATCCCGATAAGAGTCAATCCGTACTCTTCGCGAAACGGCGTAGGATCAAACCCCCCGACCCCAAACCGATCACCATGTACGGCAAGCCGAGGAGCAAGCCAAATACTTAGGCGCCATCCTCGACAGACACCTTACTTTCGGTGAGCACATAAGGTCGGTGCGCTCGCGCGCCGCCTTCGCTCTGGGTAGGCTCCGCTTTATCATGAACGCACGCAGCAAATTGTCCCTCAAGTGCAAATTGCGCATTTACACCACGTGCATACGCCCCATCATGACCTACGCCTGCGTAGTGTTCTCACACGCGAAATCTTACCGCCTCCATAAGATGCAGACCCTCCAGAACCGTGCCTTACATAAGGCCACGGGAGCCCCTTTCTCCTTCTTTCTACATCAGAAACGAAAACCTCCATCTCGACCTTAAAATTCCCACTATCCAACAGTTTATAAAACGCACCTCAAAGCGTTATTTCGAGTCTGCCGAAAGGCACCCCAACCCTCTGATCGCGGCTGCCGCCCGATACACTCCCTCACAGATAAGTAGAATTCGCCGTCCTAGGCATTCACTCTCTTTCCCCGACGACGCTATAACCCTCCTCCAAGCGAGCAGTAGGGTCAACAGCACAGTACACAAAAACAGACCGCCGTCATTTAGGCCTCGCCGTCGAGGCCCGTCGCGACGTCTCCGTAATGCACCTAATGCATCACCTCCCCGACCCTTGCTCGTGCCAGCCCGCGTAGCCGCTGAGCCTGTAGCTTTAAATTCGTACCATAATAATAATTATGATTCTTGTTCGATCCAGCCAGTCCTTTGCTATCCTCCCACCAGCGACGCCCTAAGCCGAGGCTCGTACCCCGCAGGGGGTGCCCTTAGCGTGTTGTCGCTGAATTTTATAAGTATAGTTCGTATGCCCTGGCTGGAGGCCTTAATAATAATTTATTATTAGGGCATCCACAGGAAAGTCCGGTTAAGCAGTCGATTACCTCCTAGGTTGACCTGCGAGATAAAAAGCGTCTGTCGGTCTGTTTATCCGCTAACTTCTCCTAAACTCTACTCCTAACTTCGCAACGGATTTTGATACGGTTTTCACCATCGTTTAGATTTTTCACTGATAGTTTATATTTATAATAAAGCCTAATTAAGTTTTTTTGAAAGTAGAAAAAAATTATATCTGTAAGCAAGTTGCCTAAAAATAAATTTACAAGGCTTACGTAGGCTAAACGTAACTTCACTCTTTTTTTCTAATGTATACCCGTGCGAAGCCGGGGCCCTAGTATTAGATAAAAAAGATAATAGTGATATTACTTCTAGAAAAGCTATAAGGCTGGTGTGGCCATGAGTATGTTGGGCGAGTTTTATTGGTTCGCTATTATTGGTAGCAGGCACATGTCAGGCCGACGTTGGTGTAATAAGACGTGTAATGGACACCACTGAACTTTCCTCATTCAAGTTTGCGACAAGCCGCATCTAATAGTGCCTGAAAGCGATCCAGCCACAATCTATGAGAGCACACGCCGGTACAGCTATCGAGAATTAATTAATACGTTCACTTCAGTATCGGAGGTAGTTTTAGGTGTTTTACTAGCTCTAAGTTGGAATAACTTCCTCAATTACTTACCTACAAGAATATAATTGTATATTTTATACCTATAATAATATAAGTTTATGTACTTATGCAAAGGTGTTCGTTTTGAAGACAGGGTTTGCATTTTCCTCTCTTTTTAAGTCAATGTCAAAGGTTTTTATTTCAGATAAACTATACAAAGGCACTTATAAAAGTTCAGAATTTAGATGCACGGTTACAAAAAGTCGTTTCTTGTGGAGAAGAATCGGTAAGCAACTACATAAATTGAAAGGATTTCTTTCTTTTTTAGATGAGATTAATTCATTAATTAATATGGGGTTCCGACCATCTGACAACCACATGTAGATAAAAAGGTTCTCTTCGTATGGATAAACCTAGTGTCCGAGTTTAAACCGTTGACAGAACCATCTCTACTACTGGAAAAGAAGTGAAGTAATATTTTTCGGGAAGCCGTCTTCACTCCTACATAATCAAAATAAAAAGAGCCATACAACATTCTGCCTTCGTAGGCAGAATATTTAATTAATATTTCACTGCAATCTCAAACTTTTCCTCGTAGACACTTATTGATTTATTTGAGTAATTTGTATTCCTGTAGCATCCTTTAATATTTTAGGGTTGAGATATAATTGGATGCACAGCGGCTGCATCTGAATGCAGCCTTGAGTCTTGGCGGGCCGCCATCACTTTGCATAATTCAACGTTCAACTAATAAATACATTGCATTCAAATGTCAGAACTGTTTTTTACTTAAAGTCGGTGAAATGAAACTACTCTGTGATTTTTTCGTTTTCACATATCAAATTAAGGATGGATAGGTAGGCTTACCTAGTAATAATTTTATTTGAAAGTTATCATTATTTACATGTTTACAAGGCACACACTAGCCTTCTTTAATAACCTTGCCTACCTTAATTTTCTAATCTATTGATAATTGAATAAAGTATTCTTAGGTGGTATAAAACTCGTGGCATCATGAAAGAAGTTTTTTTTTTTTGATAAAATCATTCAAATCGTCAATCCAAATCTGTTTGCCTTGTTTTACTTTTGAACTTTAAAGGTTATAGATGGTTTTAAATTTTATATGAAACTTGGTTTACCATCGTAACTTAAAGTACTTCGGTTGATAATATTAAATTAATTAATACATCGTATTATCATTACACAATACGATAATGCCACAGTACATATTTAATTTGCTAAATTATTCATTCATGTCCGTGAAAATTGACCGATCAAATAGCGCATCACATTATTTGTGAAAGCTTATTATTATGCACGCTGGAATAATGAGCCTCGTGCCACCCCTTGTATGCCTTTAGCTTATTAATAAACAAAAACCACGCTTTATTTTCAACATGTATAAAACAAATAACTGAAGTGATCCGTAATTTAAATTTCTTTCAAGTGTTGTAGGATGTCTAAAGAAGAGCGTTAAATGGACGTCACATATGCCAAAATATATTATGGTTAATCTATTATGTATGAAAATTTTAATTAAATTCGAATGTGGCACGAATTTTCCACGTCCACAGTTAGAGCTTTAATTGAAATTTGTTGGTTCACCGAAACGATTACTGAGCAATTGATATTTTAATTGTTTATGCTAATATCGCACCAAGTAAATGTAGTCATATTTACATAAACTGTCCCCACGTAAAATCCTTTTAAAGAAGCTTTACCACCTTAACTCACTTTTATTATTGCGTCTATAAAAATAAAAGGCCCCGTATTCCTTTCATTGTAATTTTATTTCTCGAAGATGACTTCTTATAACGCAGGAGTAACAGGCAAACTGAATTGATTTCAATATTCCCTCTACACTTTTCCTTCAGATATTTTTCGTTTCTGTTCTACATTTTACATAAACTAATTTCCTTGGCAATATTGGTCTTGCGACAGTTCTGTAGGCACGGGCGTCTCCCTCAAAAAGAAACTCGTCGAGTCGGGCCTTCGACGACCAAATCAAATCACTCGACCTTATCGATCACCCCGAGAAAACTTACAACTACATTTATTTGCGTATCTGTAGAAAGAGTTGCCGGTGAAACCTGATGTATTCATAGATTTTTATAGAGTGAGAGATATGTATCAGTAAGTCTGGTACGATATTAATCCAATAGTGCTGCTGATTTAACGCAATTGCTGAGGTTGCATCCCCTTCGTAGCCCGACAGGGCCAGTCACCCTTCAGCGAAGGGGAAACATTAATACGAGGATATGAGAATTTACTGTTTAATCCAGCTGCAGGCCAATTTGTTAATATTTTCATTCAATCCACTTAAAAGCATGGTTGTATGTAAATGGTATACGTTAACACGATATGTATCCATGTGTGTCTGTGTCGGTTTAAGCGAAGAACGCTTTAGATTTTAGTCAAATTAAAAAGTTTACTGGAAAATTATTAAAGTAAGAACAAGTGGTGAAATATTTATATGTATTATTGGAGACGCTATAAATTGTAGTCGGCAAGTAAACACGGCAATATTGGGTGTAGCGAGTTTGATGTGGTCGGCGCGGGCTAGCGCGCCCTTTATCAATTACGGCTAAACAAGAAAAATGACCGTCCGTAAGCCTACACAAGGCTAATTAAAGCAAGTAGGTAAATTTCGGCAAGAGCCGGCGGTGTCCCCGCGCCCCATCCACCCGCGAGCCGTGTTCATCCCTCTCGGAACAGGTGGTTAAACTTTTGCGTAATTTCATTAAGAGAGGCGTATATTTTGATCAACACGCAAAAAATCCACTTTTTATAAGCTTCGGCGTCCAGACTGTCTTACACCCGTGATTAATTTTAATTATATCTACAAATTATTTTTTTAATGGAGACATTAAAAAATCTTTATGTTCCTTGGCTGGCTTAAGATTTTAAAAGTTGTTTCTTATTTTTTTTATTGGTGGGTCTTCACCTACTGTATTTCAAAACATCAATAAATCATTCACACTAGATTAAATAGTAGTTGACCTCTCCCTCCGAGGAGCAAACACCATTACGAGTAGTTTAGGGGAGTTCAGGAATAAGTGACACTAGCTATAGTAAACGCCCTTTTTCTAGTGTTGAATTATAAAAGAAATCGTTTTAAATTACTTCGCTTGTTAGAGCTTTTAATATTCGTTTTTTTTTATAACACTCGATACTTAGCAATGTAACAGATCCAAGATACGTCGTATCAATTTATTGTTCACTGGTTACTACTCACGTGCATATTTTGGGATTGCTTAATTAGTTAGACTAGACTAGACGAACTCGAACGGAGCCCTAAGTCTTGAGCTGAGCACGCGGCAATGTTGTGAATCAAACTTGCGACATCGATATACTACTAACCAATACTATACTAACCGATGAACAATAATTGAAATGAATATTTTTCAGGAAAGTTATTATACAAAAAAAGAATAGTCGTTCTTTAAATTTGTAAAAAAAAAATATTTTATCTCTGTAAGCAGTATTCCTCCCAAGCTGGTAAGTGAGCAAGTCATGTCGTACCAAGAGCTCCAAATTAAGGTAGGGGATAGAGGACCGTGGCGGTTTCTCAACTGAAAAGGCTAAGCTCTTGTCAGTCAAGTTTTAAATAAGCACGAAGAAGAAGCAATATACTATACCTATATTTTATTCTACACTAATAATAATCAAAATCAACCACGTGAACATGTCAAATTGGAATTATTAGGGATTACTCTTAGTAAACTATTTGGTAACAATATTATATTCAATATTGTTCAATGGTTATTACTCACTTGCATTCTTTGGGATTGCCCGACTAGGCTCCGTTCGAGTTCGAAACTAGTCGAGCAATCCCGAAAAATACAAGTGAGTAATAACCGGTGAACATGTGTCTCACGAAAGTTATTATACAGAAAATATTAAATATTTATTTATAATTTTTATCTGTCAACTAAACTCTAAAGGTCTATAAACGTGGCACCAACATCCACGCCAAAAAGTTTGGCCAATACATTCGCCAACATTTCATCTGATATTAATATCATGCGTGTGATGTGCGTAGGTATGCCTCAGAAATATGATAATAAGTTGTATACTAATATTTCAACTTCCACAGGGTTTTGTAAGGCCTTCACGCATGTGTATACATAAATATATGGGATTTTTTGCGTTATTTTATCCGTCTGAACGAAATAGAAGTGACAGAGATAATGTATGATCAAATCCAGGTACGTCTTCGTATAATAAGTAGATGGAACTTTAGGCTTTGGCTTTGAATTTCAATGTAATGATAATATGATTATAAAGTTATTATATAAAATGGAATAAGAATACGGTCGCGAGCAGGATTTGAACCTGCGCCTCCCGGATAAATACTCCAGGCGCTCTGACCACTAAGCCATCTCGACCTCTGCTCACCACCGCGAATTCTTCATCCATATTTTAACACATCTTTTGGCGACGTCATAGTCTTAGTAGTCCGTATACAGGTGACCGAACCGACACGACTAACTTTGCAGTTAATACAATGTCGTAAAGATGCAATTGATGTTACCATATAAGACCTCTTTTGCAAATAAATATTTTTATGTTTATTTATTTTATTTTAATTACCTTAACAATTCAAGATACGTCGTATCGGTAATTGATAGCAATAACGTCGCCATAAGACGTGTCAAAATATGGAAGAAGAATTCGCGGTGGTGAGCAGAGGTCGAGATGGCTTAGTGGCCAGAGCGCCTGGAGTATTCATTCGGGAGGCGCAGGTTCGAATCCTGCTCGCGACCGTATTCTTTTTTCATTTAGTATAATAACTTTAGAATTCGCTAAGCATGCGTTAATGCTTTTCAAAGATTTATCTTCAATATGATTTTACCTATATTGACCAAATGTTTTAGCCAGTTTTATATATTACCTCATAGCATATATGGATGCAGCTAAATAGTACTTTACATGGAGCGACTGCCTATCTGAACTCCACAACCCAGTTACTAGGTAACACGATATCTCGTGGTATCAATGTTTGTCAGACTTTAATGCATCTGACTACCCGTAACGACTGTCATAGATCTTAATATGACAATAAGAATACTTATTACACATAACTAATAAATTAGTCAACCCAATTCAAGATAAATATTTGAAAACCATTAACGCATGCTTAGCGAACTCTAAAGTTACAATATTAAATGAAAATAGAATACGGTCGCGAACAGGATTCGAACCTGCGCCTCCCGGATGAATATTCCAGGCGCTCTGACCACTAAGACCACAGAGGTCGAGATGACTTAGTGGTCAGAGCGCCTGGAGTATTCATCCGGGAGGCGCAGGTTCGAATCCTGTTCGCGACCGTATTCTTTTTCCATTTAATATTGTAACTTTAGTCAACCCAACTTTGCAATCTTATTAAATAATTATTTTCATAACTTTGTGAAGTGCATGGATCTACCCGTACCAAAAGCTACTGCACAAAGTCGAAACATCGCATGTTTCACTTTCATTCCCCAGTCATCATGGATTTCGTCTGTCTGTCTGCCTATTAAAAACGTTGCCCTCAACATGACATAAAACGTTTATTAATCTCACAATCTCATTCAGCAGAATTTATGCAATTAGGGTATCCATCACATGAGATTTCACAGTAAATTGTATGACATCAGAGGCGTGCTCCGACCTAAGTACATACTTACTAAAACGGGCCTGAAGCGGATTAAAACTTTCTCCATAGTGGATTTCAGACTCAAACTAATAAAATATTAACTCGTAAAATTCATATTAGATAAGTGTATTACTGAAAATCGCGTATCTGATTATACTAAATCGTTCAAGATTTGAAACGGTTAGGACTTGATCTGACTTTGACGAACTCGAGTTCAAGCAAAGGTCGAGCGATGTGTGTATGCCTACACGTCAGTTTCTCTGCACAGTCAGCTACTTTGCATCATAATCGAATTTCCACAAAGTAAAACAAAATCTCGTAGTCGCATTAATATTCAGCGATAGGGCCCGACGCATCGCCGCCGGATTGACGTTTAACATGCAAATTGCAATGTGAAAATCTAGCGAAATTGTGTGCCACTAAATATTTTCGACATTATTAATTCAGGACACAGTTGTTTGAATCGGCAGCTAGAATATAATTTAAATGTTAAACGAATTTGTGCCACTAACGCTAAATTAGACTGGGGCACTAGCCGCCGGGAATTTAATCGGACAGGTGAATCTACGAAACATACATTTATTCATTTTGCTTTTGCGCTCATTCGGAATGTTTTGAGTCATATTGGCTAATTCGTCGTCTCGGTTATCTAGTTTCGGTTAACTGTATAATCTGTATCTAAATAATACAAATGGGTATCATTATATGAAATTCAGTTTAAGTTTGTTTGTTTATTTTTAAACGTGTCCTGAATCTTATTTCGTCTGTTAAAAGGACTACCCACATAAGGGCAGATAGTCTAGTCATATACAAAACTTTAAATAGACACCAATTGAAAGAAACCAAATAGGGAGGACTAATAGTAGTAGTAGCATTATATATATATAGACATTTATATATAAATATTATACTATCTATATATTTAACTATCCGACAAGCTTCGAACTCAAACGTAAGCCTTAGTCATGAGGTGAGCCCACGGCGATGCCGCGAGTCAAACTTTGAGTCACGAGAGTAGTACCTGATGAACAATTATTAATATGAACCTGTCTTACCAAAGTTATCATAAACAAATATATTTAACTGTCTATACGACTAAAATAGAAATGAAAAAGACCGCCCAAACGCAATATATTTTACCAGATAGCCACGACACGGGTCATTCTAAAAGTGCGCAACGATTAAAGTAAAAGAGGGGAGACAAGACGCCTCAGCTGTACGCGGCTCGGTGATGGATGCAGAGAATAAATCAGGTCGCAGCACTCCTCGGCGATGACCAGATGTGCTCCCCGCTAATGTATTACCTCAGGTCATTCAGTACTTTCAGGCTTATTGCCAGCCGGTCACTACCTAGCATACGTAGAAAGTATGGCAACTATGTCTTGCGATTTCATATTTCTGTAGAGCATATTAATTTAAGTGAAAAGGTTTAGGTTGCTTCGTTGAATATTTCATACGCTTTTTGAAAAACAAAATTAAATTAGTTGTGTTTAGTTGAGCTGAAATTGCAGGATCTTTGGAATTAACTCCTGTATTTGACATGTATATTTAATGACTTACCACTACCACATTCGAATGTCCACTACCTTGTTAATAAATATTAAATCTTAAAATTACTGACAACTATTAACGGATGTGTTTTATTAACACCATTAATCTACATCTCCCCTTAGAGTCAGGAAATACCCCTTTAGGGTGTACCCTAAGTTAATTTCGTAAACCAAAACATAGACGTTCTCGCTCAGTGAATAATAAGACATCTCCCTAGTGACGAAATAATACTCGAGATAATTTACCACCTATCTTTTCGCTTACAATTTCAATATGATAGTGTTCACATCGCCTGATTCGAGGATCTTGATATAACAACAAAGGGATTGTTGTATTGTATCTAAAAGGATTCATTATTGAACACTATAAGGTAATAATATTGATTGATACAGACATGATAGATACCTCTATTGTAAGAAATATTGTGGAATTTGTTTCAGTCTACTGGCTACTTATAATATTTTCAAACCTTATTGTTCGTGAGTTAGCATTTCTGCTCATGCCCCAAGTCCTTCCAACTTTCTCTAACACATATTAGAAGTTTAAATTTTTTATTATTTTGGGAGTCCTCAGTATGAGTTTATAATAACAGCAAAGTAGACACAGCCTATTTCAATGATATCTAGCTTCAGTTGCCTCTCAAAACATAAGTGGCCCGTTAACTAACAGGCCTCCCATCCCCACCGATCATATCGTCGAATTTCCGCCCCTAGCAACTGCAATCGTCCGCGGATTTGCAAGGGTTCTCCTCTCAGTATATCGTATTCAGAATGAAAAGCAAGTACGCACGTTTCTTCAGTTTTCTATCTATTTATAACTGAAAAGATTCTTCAAAGCTTGAAATGTTTCCACACAAAAGATCCTGAAAAGATGATTCATAAATGCTTGTAAACGTAAGTAAAACTTAATCCATTTTTTACATGACTAGAGCTTACCAGCAAGTAAACAAGACCAAGTAGTAATTAAACTGATTAGGTAACGTGGGATAGCATTTGAATAATGCACAATAATAACAGCCTAGGTACTCCAGCCATACAATTACGTCAATAGCTACGAACAGACAGGATATTTGACAACAATCGCAATACCTATCGACAAATTTATATTCGTAAACCGCAGTTAACAAAAAGCCGCGGTATTTTCCCATCAGCTAACAATAAATAGGAGTCGACGCCGACGGTAACGTAGAAATATAAACGGGAAATGATTCATTCCGAATTTCGACATATGCACGAATTGAAAGGTCGGCTGCGAGTGACGTATTTTTAATTACCTTCTACCGCGTCGTCGGATCGACTCCATATTGAATTTCTATAGTGGACAATAAATAAGTTGAGAGCCACCTCGGTCTCATGTTCCCTTTTGACTACCGTATGGGTTAGCGATATCGTAATTAAAAGTCAAATTCATTTATATTCCCCAGCGTGTAACGAGGTAGGTTATGAAAAGATCCTTCAGTACATAGTCAGTCCTATCAAGATCAATGCTGAAATTGAAATACCGATGAAACCGTTTGAAAACACAGATAAATGTTCAAACCTTTTCGGTGGAACGTGAAAATCTGTACGTATATACCTATTAGGTTTATAAAATTGTGTTTAGACAAAAAGTTAGGTATTTTAATTACCCCAATCTTGATCGAATCTCCGTGCTAGCTGATTGAATTTCCGGACGAGGCTATCTCTCGTATTTGCGGAGCGTTGCGGGCGGTGCGGCGGCGCGCCCGTTCGCTCCGGCTCACTGGCCTGTGACGTCATGCCGTCGATTACATTTTTTTATTATTTGCTACTGTAAACAGGTTGCTCATAAAGTCTACTCCTGTCTTTTTGTTGTGGCGTCCATGATTAAACGTGATATTAATAGAGTTTTCTTTTTAATCTTGTTTTCTGTTGTCTGGATAGGTAACTTTTTTTGTTGCCTTTTGTTGGTTGGCTTTCATCCTACAATAATTTCTACAATAATTGAAATATTTTGAGATTTTCAAAAAAAAAACAGGAATTGGAATTATTATGTTAAATTGTAAACTAAAGACTGATTGGACATAAGACAAGTTTATTTAACATTGTAAGTTATTTCAAAATATCGTCGCGTTAAGCTCAGTGTTCTGCAATCACCAAAGATAACTAAGGAAGCCACCGCCCTCACCTGAACACTGATAACATCACACGGTGAAATCTAATTTCCTTGACTTGCAGCGGTCAGGCGACAGACGCTTCGAGCACCTAGATAGGTATTATTCTAGAAACTCATCAAGAGTTTCACAGACGGCTGTGTACATTTGCTAATAACTACATATCTGGACTATGTTGCGACCTATTTTAAAATAATAATAACGGTATATAACCAGGATCTTGTCCAAGGTGTCGAAACCATCCGCGAAAGATATATATATTATTCGTCAAGTATAAATTGAAAGAAAAATTGGCATGTCTCAAAAAGTGCCCTCATATTTATGTGCATCAAGGCATTTATCAATATCAGATACTCTACATATATCTATGCATATACATGTTTAAGTATATATATTAAATTATACTATGCTAAGTATTTATAACAATACTAAACAAAAATGTTACAACAATAAAAAATAAAAAACTCATTTAACTTTATGTAGGCACTGTGGTATGACAAAGAAATAAATGTTAGATAGAAATAAAATATTTTGAATACGATAATTTTATATCTTGATTGCAAAACTTTAAAAAAATATGCACTGAACCATACTCCATTATGAAAAAGCACTGTATTCCTGTGACATTTTGTATATCCCAACGATATAAGCACAATCTACAGCCCTATAACTTATTAGAATCACAGTACATAATATAAGAACACAAAAAGCAGCCACGATTGAGATACTCGAAACGAAACGTTAGCAACGTAATCGTATACTTCTGGGGTCCTATGATTGATGTGACGGGTAATAAGGCCCACAAGTATTGCAATTTGTTTACCCTTATCGCTTTAATATACTTTCGGTGCGCACAAAGACAGGTTTCGTATCGTATTTTATACCGATCAACAATGCCGACCCCGACGTTCACCGATAATTGGAGAAAAAGTCCCCAAGGAGCCAATTTTGCTGACGCTGCTTGTAAAGCGGTATACATACGAAGAAATAAATTATAAACGATCCATCACTCCTGGTTGTTGACAAATATAGCGCAACGCATTTAATATCATAACAGAAAAAACTTAGCAATAGGTTTACACCGGCAATAGCGTGATGGATTTGATATTGTTACTAAATTGACCGTGTGACTTGGTGCTGCTATATTTCCTATGCGATCATTAATCTTTGTGTACGGAATTGTTGAAGTTTGTTTCTAGATATCACTGTCAAAAAATCGATACCTTTTTTTTATGACTACTTATGAGTTAGAAATAATACAATATATTGACCTAAACAATTATTTAATAAAGTATATTTTCAAGAACCTACTCACTACTTAATAGCATAGACTCCTGACTAATAACGTAACAGTGGTACTCAGATAGCGGAGAACTTAATGAAATGTGAAAAAGTGTCAATTAGAACGTAGTCTCCAATAAATATAAAAGTAGCCAGACAATAGCAATGCCCGCAGAAGACAATATAAAATATGAGATACAGTTATCGTACAAGTGCAACGTTATTACATAAAATAAAGGTTGTTCCACCACTCTATCCAATGTTTAATATGGATGAATCCTATGTAATACAAATATTACATAACAAACATGAAAAAAGATGTCCCTTTAATGAACACTTGTTTGGCAATCAAAGTAACAGAAATTACTTAATCGTTAATAAAATAACATAAAGGTTATTTGGGGACATAAACATTAGTGAAAAAACATCCGACTCAATTCCTGAAATAATCTTTTAATATCTAAATACGTTGTATAAAATCAGCTGTAACAGTACCCAACGACACATTTAGATAAGTATAATGTTGTACGAGTACGTGTACCTGTACGTAGGCGAATGTCTAAGTTTTGTGAGTTTTTAGTGTGATCAATATTGTAGGCCCGGTCGACATCTTACGGCTCGGCACGTGTCAGTCATAAACCTGCTTTTACAGGGACGACAACCCCGCCCTAAGGGTGAACACATTCCGGCGAATAGTCACAGTAAAAAAACGGACTGTTAAGGACTTTCTCTAAAACTAGGATTTGTCAGCCTACTAAAATATATTGCGGATAGACGTGACTTAGAAAAGTTCTATTATCAAACAGCGAGGTTACTTGATTGATGTTACTAAGTAGTGGTCACTGAACGGAATAACTTTTTCAGTGAAATAATTTTATATTAGCGTACTATTATATATATATATATTATATATTATATATACACTTAGAGACAGTAATTACAGTGAAGAATATTAGTTTCGCGTGAGTCTCAGAATCCAACGCAGTAAGCCTTAACAGCGTGAAGACATCAATATAACCTCATATGAGCAAACATGCTATTTGAATTCGTAGTTCATAAACTATATTAAACCCACCCTCAGCTATCATTTTATTTCTGACATGATAACATAATATTAAACGTAAACCTGCCTCATAAGATAACACTGAGGTACCAAGAATTTTCATCGCCGTCGTCTTGCAGCCGCCTTCGCAATATAAACGCGACGCTCACGCAATAGAGACAACACTCGACTCATACGCCGCCTGACCTTGGTTAGAAAGAAACGACAGAGATTTCGCAAGTACGCCTTTAATTTCTAAGGGTTTTATTGCATTCCCCGCAAGCTCAGACGCTTAAACTTTATTGCTGTGGGATTAAAGTAATATTTGCAGCGACTAAATGATGTCGAGGCAATTTCATGATATTAAAAGCCGTCTATGTTGGAGTTCAGGTCAATAGTTTGGTGTTCCGTAATAGTTTGCGTGGTATAATCGTCGGCGAACTTTCTGTCGTTCACATTCTTGGGCGACGACGTGCGATAACAATACGTTCCTTTTCAACTATTTGCGGCGGCTAAATAGTTTGCCTCCTGTACTCCGTCACTGTTAGACGTGTTAACAATACAAGTACTCTAGTAATTAAACTATACTAATGAGATTCTATTTTATTTAGATTCATATTTTAACTACATTTTTAAAGACATGAAGTTTACTTTGGGAAAATCGCGCATTCCTGTCGTGATATTAAGTTTGCAATGCAGCATACAGACGCGAGTGCGATGCAAGAGTTTACGGTTGAACGAGTTGGTAAAAATTTTCAGAGGAGCGACAGATAGCTATGAAAGAAGCCCTGTGCTCGAGAGGTGGTTGAAAAGGGATCGGAAATGTGAGCCCGTTGAAGTGCATTCGCTATTGGTGTCGTTTCCGGATGTACTCACAGCAACAAAGATACTTTTATGAACCCTATATGTTGGTACATTTATTTGATAGCCTGTATAGAGCTAGTGCCGCTCCATTGGGCCAGATATCGGGACTATTTTCTTAGCAGTATTAGACGGTGTTTTATTTTATTTAAACCTTTGCGGTGTAAACTATAAATTCAGATAAACGATCGACAGCGCGATTGGCGCAGTGGTCAAGAGACCGACTGCTGCGCTGCGTGTCGCAGGTTCGATTCCTGCACGGAGCAAATATTTGTACGATCTATAGGTAATTGCTCCGGGTCTGGGTGTGTGTGTGCTTGTGAGATTATATGTCTGTAAACGCACCCACAATACAGGAAGAAATTCCTAGTGGGCAACGATTTAGTAAAAAAAAAAAAGATCATGGAGACGAACGAGTACGAACATGCGAAATGCTCCTATTCATCAAAACACAAACTAGTAAAGATAATAACTACTTACTACGCAGTTACAAAAATATCTTATTTGGACTCACGTCATGTACAAGTGGATATATACGGAAGGGTAGCCCCCGATCGATCTGCTCACACCCTCCAGATATGATTAGCAGCTAATTGAATCCCGGGGTGAGATCCGCAGTTTAGTTTTCTAATTTACGAGACTTTGCTTTGCACAGTAAAGGGTTGAATTTAATTATCTTCACGTAGACGACCCTCAACTAAAACTCACAAAAAAAAACGGATGAAATTGCATCTCAATTTGAGAAAAAGCTTCGTTAACCTTCGAGCTCTCACTATTCTGACTTTATAATACACCGTAGCAGACAACTCGTAGCCCCGCTACGAAAGTTCGTAGACCTTTTGATTCGTTATGGCAAATTGCTATTTGATATCCCAAAAATAAAAGATCTTCTGCGCTAAGTCCTTTATATTATTTTTTAAAAGTATTCAGTAAAACTTTTTGCCTGATTTATCTTTCATGTCAGCCATTTTATTTGTAGCGCTATCTATACGATTATATATACGTATATGCATAACGTAACAAAAACACTTTTTTAAATTTATTTTGCTACTCTTTAGATTTCTTTACTCCCCTCACTGGTAGTTTTATTGCGTCGCTAATCGGGTGATATTTTTTGCATGGAATTTGGTGATAATCACTTTCAACTTGGAGTTTGTATTCAGGCGGCGCGCACCCCCGCCGCCCCTGTGTTGCGAATTTGATAATGAAAGGGCCCCACTTGTGTGCTGCAGAGATAATGTAAATAAGTATGCAAATTATACACCAAGTTCCATTCAAATGAACCTTTGCGGCTCTTTAAAGTTTTCCTCAAAGCTAAATCTAACAGTGTGATATATCTACTCGCACAGAAATCCACCCTGCATTTGAATATTTTGAAATAAGGAAATGATGTACAAACAGACATGGATTCCTGTCGGGAAACTTTCTCCTCGAATCGTATTTATGATGTTATGAGTTTGCGGCAACAGACAGGCCGACGCACTCGCTGTAGGGAGCGGCAAGTAGATAACATTATTAAAGTATAATAAATAGTGTATAGGTGCATGTTAGTACAGTTCACTGATTTCCAGATTTGACATAAAAGAATAAGACTGTAAATGTACACAACAGGCTGGATACCTATTGGAAGGATTGGCCGCAAAAAGCTTTAAATCGAGAGGAGTGAAAGGAGGGTCGGAAGACCTTTGTCCTGCAATGGGACGATAATGGCTCAATAATAATAATAATAAATGTACACCAACAGTTAGAAGTTCATCAGTAAAAATCAATAAGTTGTTTTTTTTTGCTCGTCAATAAAATTATAATTTTTTGGTAATTTACTCTGAGATGATACGAAACCATTTCAAACATAACAATTAAAACCAACCAACATGCAATAAGCAAAAATAGATAAACAACAATTAGTGCACACCAGTGACGCTCAGTTCTCATTTCACCCGACATTTGCCACGGAATGTGTAAAATATTTTCGATGTTCCAAAGTGAAAGTGTGACGTGATAGCGTGTGACGTGGTGTCCCATCAATCATTATCCGCGACTCGCTTTACCGAAGAAAGCTCTAAAGCAACGCCACTTTCATAATGTATCACGTTTAAAACAGACTTTTAAAGCCTGTCTTTAAAGTCTCTCCCTCCTTTATTAAGGGAAGCGTGCAAACCAAATAGATTGATACCGGAAATTGATAATGCTTATTGAGTTTTATTTTTTGGGATATTTTTATCTGTGACGCCAATGAGGTTTGTTGTTTACTTTTTATTGAATAGATTCGATGATATCGTTACTCTAATAAACAGCATATTGATGAATCTCTCTAAAAATTTGGTGGTCGTGATTATTATTTTAATGTTGGGTCTAAAAACGTATATTAATGTGTGGTCATCACAAAATCAACAGATACTTCGGTAATTAGGTTATAAATGATTATTCGTCTATTAAAACTTTCTTGCTCTACAAACATGATGTCCAGAGATATTAATTCTTACTAGTGGTCGCCCACGACCGAAATTCGACCATGATTCATTTAAATTTTAAATTTGAATTTTATTTAAGATTCATTGTCAAAGATTTATATTATTAAAACACACACCCATCGTGTGTGATGTGTGTTTGTGTGTGTGTGTTAAACACATGGTAGTGTTTTATAATTTAATATATTTCCAATGTATATTAAATACAAAAAATAGCTTACTGTACTTCTTCTCGATATACACTTTAACTGTGCCAAATTACATATTACTCCGACCGCGTAATTTTCATAAAAAGGGGTACAAAGTTTTTGTTTCACGTATTAATATAATGATGACATTAATTTCTAGACATCGTGTTTTTAAAACAAGAAAGTTTAGCGACACACACGTACAATTTTGAAAACCTCTTCAATTCACTGTCCTTTCCAATGAAAAGTTAGCAATCCTGATTCACCCATTTTTCTAGTTAAATATAGCAATCACAAGTGCTAGACATGGAATCGAAATAAGTTTACTTTTAAAAATAGAAACACAATTTATATCATGTTGCAAGTAAGTGAAGCGTTAATATCGAAGACGTGCAGTGCGCATTTTACTGCCAGTACCTTGCACTTAACTGTGATATGTATTATATTTCCGATAAGTGCGTTCCAATTTGTTCAAGTTCCGGGAAACGGCACCCAGAAGAATGTATGATAAACTGTCATTCAGATGCGGCACTCTACAAAAACGCGACACATTCCACTTCGGGAACACCATAAATTGGGTTATCAATCAATATTACTTTCGTATCTCCAATTTATGTTGAAATTGTTTATATTACTACATTGTTCCTGATCATTTGCGCTGTAAATGGGTGTTAGGCATCGTTTTTGTGAACGTCGTTCGGTTGTTACTGCCGCCATCGATATCAGCTTGGCTGGCCGACTATAAAGGTATACTGCCGTCGTTACTTGGTATTTTCTTACAATCTGAGCAAGTAGCGAGCTGGGACAGCGCTCGTAATGGCCCAATATATCAAATAGGATTAAGTGTAAATGAGAGTAGCGCAACCGGCTGATACTTTGTTGTGCGACATGACGGGAATAGATAGAGAGCTATTGATTTTTTATCATTGCTATAAACAGAACAAATTTAACTTAAATGCATAAATCTATAGTTTAGATCCGTAAAATGAACTGTGTGAATATTTGACATCAGCAATATAGGAGCAATCCCCTTTGCACTTCACGCCAAATTAGTTTAGCGAATACGAAAACATAACAAAATGGAGTCTGCAAAGTAGCCCGAATAAATCGCATTTGTGAGCGACAGTAGGGGCAGAGTGTGCGTCGGGGCACCTCCTCCCTACGTATGCGAACATTTCTAGTTTCCACCTGAGTGACGCGTCGCGCTCTATCAAAATATGCTATTTACTTTTATATTGCTTGATAGTCTTAGCAACATCTTTGAAGACAGGTTTTGCAACAAACACAATATATTGTTTTACTAAGTCTTAATGATCTTCGGTTACCAATAAACAAAACTGTTCACATAAATTCGAACACTCGTACAAAAGTAAGAGCAATAACCACAGAACTTTGTTCTGTTCATTACAACAAAGAAATTTTCATAATAAACACTATGTTAAGGGTGTTTGTTACAGCGTTGGCTATTATATTGTCGCAACTGTCTGCAGTTAGTGTAACTACCACAAAGTTGGTCGTAAACAGAGTCCAGTGCAGAAAGAGAAACGAGTTAGCTCGTAATGAGCTTTTTGCTGGATATTTTACACACGATTAATGTGGACGGGGCGGATCACAGTGGCGACATCTCTGATATTTCCCAGACGTCGCCGTCTAGGAGTTTCTTTCTTGATTAAAACTCGGAATAATAAACGGTGAAACAATTTTGCTTCGTCTCGCGCCGTCCGTCCCTCTAGAACAAACTAATATTGAAGTACGGATGAGCACCGACGCGGCTCCGGTCATTTTAAACCCTTAGATGGGATTACTGTTATTAAATATTTAGATAGAAACTATTTGTTAACATTCAACAGTTTCCCTTTATTAAACCGTGATGCCTCGGAAAGAATTTTAAGATGAGTAGCTTGAAAGGTATTTCATTCGTTGTTTATTGTTGTCAGTACCAGATTTCATTAAACTTTGATTGAAGTGGTTAAAAATATATATTTATGGCCTTCTTCTTAGTATCTTATGGTCGACGAACAACCTAATGTCAAAGTTTAAACCAAACCGTAGGCTTCGTTAGTAGGATGGTGTGTAAAGCCATTAACGTGGCTTTACACACCATCCTGAACATCTCTCAGGTGTGCTGGTTTCACGTTACGATATTTTTCTTCACCTTTTTAAGCTAGTGATCATTAATTTCTCATGAATAAGAAAAATCTGTGTTACATGCCTTGGGTTCGAACTTGAACCTGCCATTCCAACGGTCATACCACTAGACTATCACTACCAATGGTAATACGTATGGATAAAAAATCGTTAATCTACCTTGTTGGTCTAGTTGTCGTAAGCGTGAGCGTGAGGTCCTGGGTTCGATTCTCGAGTCAGGCAAAGTTGCATATATTGCTTTTGAAAATTTTCATGATTTATCAACGGGGAACACCAAATAGGATTTGAATGATAAAAAACACATTGGTACTCATGTATGCCATTTTTTTGTCTGTGTGCTCTGCCAAGTAAGCTATCGCTGCAACCGCCAGCTAAATCGACCCCTTTCTCCACATTTTCATACGCCTTATGGTGACGTCATCACCAGTTATTCAGTCTCTAGTACTCTTATAGCTATGCTGGGCATATATTATAATTAGGTGTATTTTAATTTCCGTTTCAGTTTTAACAAAATATTTCTTAGCCCTTCTAATATGACCTACTTAGGTAGGTAGGTCACGTTTTGATTAGAGTTATTTATGTAAATTAATTAAAAAATATAAGCAGTGGAGTAGCATCGATAAAAACCTGAGTTATAATGTCGATAAAATTCCATTATACAGTTATTACTTCCGAATGTTATTAGGTAAGCACAAGTCCGCGCCGAAAATTGAAAATTTTAATAATTCAGCTAAGTTGGAGTAAAACCTACTTGTTTTTACGTTTTCACCCCCACCTGGTCATTAGTGGGCATTCTGTTACTCATTTTGAAAAGTGATCAAATTTTACAGACTTTCAATTCTAAGAAAGTTTTGAATTTATTTAATCCCTCAATGTACTCTGATTAGTGCCGACGGGGCTTTACCAAATTGTACGTACTTACCTAGTTTAAATTTCAAGTGCTTGTGTTAGGAGAAATGGAGCTTTCACGGACTGGTTTGGCATCTCAAGGGGTGTTAGACAGGGTAGTGTAGCGTCACCATGGCTGTTCAACTTATACATGGATAGTTGTCTGACAGATTTAAAAGAGAGTGAGTATCGATTGATGATGAATGAGTTGCCTGTAAAATGTCTTCTTTACGCAGATGATCAAGTTCTACTTGCATCGTCAGCGGAACAGTTGCAAGACATGGTAACTGTGATGAATGCAGCATATAAGGTGAAGGGGATGAATACATGTAAACAAGACGAAGGTTCTGGTGATTGAAAGAGAAGAGGAGGTATCTGTATGTGATGTAAAAATAGATAATAAAAATGTGGAACAAGTGAACGAGTTTGTATATTTGGGAAGTATGTTTACAAGAGATGGAAAAATTGATGCAGATGTGGAAAAGAGAGTAAATGCGGGAAATAAAGTGAATGGTGCTATACATGCGGTGGTGGCCAATCAATCGATGTCCAAAGAGGCTCGACTGGCTGTCCACAATGGTGTGCTGATACCTACGCTTATGTATGGAAGTGAATGCTGGGTGTGGCAAAAGAGACATGAAAGTAGAATAAATGCTGTAGAAATGCGTTCCTTGCGAAGTATGTGTGGTGTAACTATGAATGATAAATTGAGGAATGATGTGATTCGACAACGTTGCGGTATTACGAGACGTAGTGACGAAAATTGAAAACAGTATGCTTAGATGGTTTGGTCATATTGAGAGAATGAATGAAAGACGGTTAACAAAAGGTATAAGTGGAAATGCCCTAGAAGGATATACACTGACCTTATTATTGATATCCCCCAAAAAGGTTAAGGTGCGTAGTACTCGCAACCACCGCGCATTTATGACAAGATGTATGAACGTGGACGAAACAAATGGCATATGCAAGGATCGTAGCAGGTGGCGTTCTGTAGTTTCTGCCTAACCCCATGGGAGAAAGGCGTACGTTTATGTATGTATGAAACTCTAATTTTGATATTTTGAACAACTTATTCATTTTATTTTTACCAATGATCTCTTACCGCTACTGAAATCGCACTTAATTTTTTTACGATAATTAGAAAAATAGAGGTGTATAGAAATGGCTCATTTATATAGTTGATGCTGCTGAACGTGAGATCCTGGGTTCAATTTCCATGTCGGGCAGTGTTATTCTGATTTTTTGTTACGAAATTCATAGTAACAGCCCGGAGTTCGGAACTGTTCCCAGTAGATGGCAATAGACCGGATACTTACTAAGGAACCTAATAACGGTTGACTTAACGTTCTGGCTGGTGATCTTGAAGTCCTGGCTTCAATTCAGGCAGCGTTATTGTGTTTTTATTCGTAAATTCTCAGTAGCAGCCCGGAGATTGGAATTTTGTCTAGTTGATAGCAATAGACTCACCCATTCATTATATACGACTTATCCAATAATGGCATCGGTGAAATGTGGGTGTATCTGTATATCATACCTCTGCCTAATGCATCGATGAAAACAAACGTTATGCTATAATATTGTTTTATAAACTGGTTGAAGAAAAGCTTTAACAATATCTTCTTTGGCTTCGAAAAAATAATAATAATTGGAACAGAGAAAATGTAATAATTAGCAAAAGTATTAACTTAACGACCAAACAAAACGCCACAAATATCTCGCATAGGTACATTTTAGCGTCACCACTGTCATTGGTATTCAACTCAAATATGATTGTCATGAGTCGATTTTTTCCCGTGGGGGAAAGTTTCAAATAATCCTGATCCATCGTTACACAAAACTTGTAAGTTGTTCGCGTCTCAACGGATAATCGAGTTTATACTTGGAGGTCCGCCATCAATCATTTATCCCGCTTTCTCCCGCGGACGGATCTGCACCGCGCTACGCGGAAAAACTTTAAAGTGTTCCAACTTAGTGTGACGTATCGCACACTCGCTTGTTACTTGAATAATGTCTCACAAGAATTTATAACTGTGGACTACTTGATGTAATCTATTATTGTAGATCTCTTGTACCATCACGAATTTTGTTTTTATGACGTAGTACTGGCGCGCGGCGGCGGTGTTTCTTTTCTTTCCTTATCCGTGGCTTCAAAGAAACCACCCCATCCGTCTCCGTAACTGTTTTAAAGAAACGAATAAGGAAACGAGGATAATGTTGTACTATGAAAGTTTAGTTTGGAAACTTAATGAGCCTTGAGTCCCAACATAATAAACAAGCCTATTAATGCGTATTCAAATCAATATCTATCATAGTGTGTCATTTTTATTAAGCATTACATAATACGTAGCGTCTTACCTTCCTATTTTTAAGGCTCGTGATTTATGTCGCCTTTGATGATTTGAGCTTCTCAATATAAAGTAAAATACAATATTGTACAAAAAAAAAACAATTTCAGACATGTATAAAAAATATACATGATTCAATTTCAAAAAGGTAGCGATAGACCCTGATCCAAAAAAGCCTATTTTTTAGAAATAAAGTTAAAGAACATCAACAACGAGCCAAATAAATTGTTTACAACCTAAAAAACAAAAACAAAACAAGCATTACTTTTTATCGAGCTAAGGTTAACCGTGCAAATATTATTGACGATCCAATAAATCTGGTATCAAGTCACCCCGAGTGAGGCAAATAACGCAAGTAGACACGAATCTATACGGATACTGGTATGAGTGTTTTATGAGCACTCAAGTGCCTTCCGGACTGGGATGTTTAAAACTCTCGCGAGCAGGGAATCGAGAACATTCCACTCGCACTCACGACACGACAATGTCGGATTTGATCTCGAACGACGTCATTTTTATGAGCGGTTAAAAGTTTATGAATATGCTTACAGCTG
The DNA here is from genome assembly GCA_935421205.1 of Xylocampa areola. Lineage (NCBI taxonomy): Eukaryota > Metazoa > Arthropoda > Insecta > Lepidoptera > Noctuidae > Xylocampa > Xylocampa areola. Next base: position 10,130,531 of record OW285204.1, read on the forward strand.
CAGATTTTTACCTACACTGTTTATATAAATTTACGCGTTAAAAAAAATTACAAGCCTTCTTCTTTATTTAAGGTTAACTTGGCCTTCAGGTGATGAGGTACCTCTAAGTATGTATATACATTTATTTACCTATGAAATAATAAGTCAAGTTTTATTTCCAAACAAATAAACTTGTTATGTAGGTCTCTACTACTTGATCGCTCTGTAGTTTTTTATTCTATTCTGTTACCGCACACTCTACAACTATGTATCATCATAATTTCGGTCTTATTAACGTCGTAGTTATAAAATTACGCTTTTACCTAAAACGTTGTGTACGAGTTCAGCTGAGAATATGACAAATTTCAAAATGTTCACTTATAGAATTTTCACACCACTGCTGCATATTTTCTTTGGCCAAATTTCGACACAAAATACGACATCATCTACCATAAAAAGTTATGATTTCCTCGTAAACATGCATTTTACATTGAGTTTCACCACATTGTCCTCAAAAGTCCGTCAAATGAAATAGAAGAATGCCAGCAATGAACATTTAGAGTTATATCAATTTTACCGCGATGTTATACGAAGTAATAACATTTTTATTTCACCATCAAGAGAAGAAAATAAACACAGAAACGTATACAAAGCGGCTGTCGGAATATAATGAGATTGCACAGAACTCATTATAATATATCTTCATAGTGATATTTGTGAATTTACAGATGAACTGAAATAACCTATGTTAAGAAAAACTGTTGATAAAATATGAATACAACCAAAATAAAGGTGCAATGAAGGATAAATCAGACTGATTATAACTTTTACCAAAGATTGTTGTTAATTAACCGCAATAAATATTTATTTGCCGTCGAGTATACACTCAACTAAACCAAGAGTACCTTTATATCAAAAGACGTATACATATATTCTGGAATATAGTATGGGTAAGTATCAATCTTATTATGTACTCACAGTATAAGTAAACTAACATTGTTCTATACATAAAATAAAACAAACAAACAAGAGACGTACACAATACACAGTATCGAACTTCGTAAATAATCATCAATTAAATAGACAAAGATTCCATAACATCGAGTAATAACAATATATTGAGCCCAATTAGCTTCAATAACAAACGTATCGCATTAACAAAATAAACATACCCAGTATTATTCTGTACAGGTTGGTAAGTCACTGTTTAATTCAAACGAGAGCATTATAATAATAGTCAAAGTCGACTGTGTTTTGAGTTTTAACGGCTAACACCGCTTCTTGGAAGCTCCAACAATACGGCATCGTAAAAATTAAATTACTCTGAATCTCCGTAGAGGTTTCAATTTTCAAGCAAGACTCCGGACTCTGTGATGCCGTGCTGACTTTTCTTACAAAATAATATTGCATCAAGATACAAATACGTCTTGATTTTCTTTCCTTTCTACGCCATATAACATTAACATTAAATCACAAAATTAGCAATGTTAACACTAATAAAACCGCCAGGTAAAATCAGAGCAACGTTGAATTAAAGAGCACCTGGAATTACTTTTAGTGGAATAAATAGAAATGTTAATTTGAGACTGTAAAAAGTATCGCAGGAGCGTAGCGCAACAGCAAATTAGAGGAAATGGAATATAGTTTACTTTAAGTTAAACTTATTACGGTCCTCGAGAAACAAGCAGTGGGAGGCTCGGCCGGCGCGCGGGTCAAGTGCCCAATTTGTCACCCGCGCAAACTTCCGACTACTTCGGCCGGGGCCTGTTCGATTCCATTAAACTTTCGAGACCTTTTGAAGCTATTTTCTTGTTTGAATCAAGATTTGCCTAATTCATTTCGATGTCTACCTACTTGAACGACTTCGACGTTGGTTTAACGTTTATAAATATGTCGCTCCCAGAAGATATAATTATTGAATGAATGGGTACATATATGTTAATACATAATTATCATTTGGGGGGTATTTTAATGGCTTTAGTGATCTAACTTAAGTGAGAGTACGAAATACAAATGAAAGTCCCCAGGACGCTTACAATGCGCTATCATAAAAATTAAATTACGGTAAGAGTTTCTGTGTAAGTGCGCGCCATTTCAGCGAGGTGGGTTAGGCGCGGGCGACGGAGCCCCGCCACATCAAAGCGCCTCATCCTGCGCCCGGCTCTCACCCAAATCAAATTTACCAGCTTTCTTTCTTCTGTCGTCACGGTACTGAGACTAAGTATTTGACCCATGAGTTTTTACGTTCATACCTGACTCTATAGAAACTTGGGGCAGAATGAAAAGCTGGTCCCAAAGTCGAAAAATTTGTTACGATGTTGCAAGAACTTTGAAGCTAATGAAAACGAAAAGTATAAACAAGGGGAACGATTAGAAGAGAAAGTTTACCGCTCTGAGGGTTCTGTACTATCTAAAGACTTTGTTTGGATAATCAATTAATCTTTTACCAAAAATGTTGAACCCGTTGAGTATTTTACTTTGAAATAGTTTGTATTTTACCAGTTAACAGTAGATAACAGTAAGAACAAAGATACATTTTTGAAAAGCATTAACGCATGCTTAGCGAACCTCAAAGTTATAAATTTATGTGGAAAAAGAATACGATACTAAAGAGGTAAGAGGTCGAGATGGCTTAGTGGTCAGAGCGCCTGAAGTATTTATCAGGTTCGAATCCTGCTCGCGACCGTATTATTTTTCCACAAAAATTTATAACTTTAAGAACATGTTTTTTTTTTTACCTTTAATGTTTATAATTAATATTGTTTTACAGAAAAGCCTATTTTGATTAGTTGTCCGTACAAGAACTTTTATTGAATAAAACCTACTCATAAATAATTCATAGACCTTTATTTTTTATTTATATTTTCCTGCAGAAGACCCAACGAAGTGAGAAGTAAGAGAAATTAAAGTCCAAGTTGTTTACGTATACAGCCTGGGGCATAGATCAAGTGGCTAATTTGTCAGAGAGGCAACTTAGTGGCACCGGCGCGGTGTACTACGGCCGATGCGATTCGATTAAACTTCACCAAAGTACCAACACAAGAACAAGGCCTACTTAACGCGCTCCTACATTTACGGCGGAAACTTAATTAGGTAACTTGCGGTAGACTCAGCAGTATAGGCAATGTATGCGCTATCAATTTTCTAGTGTATTATTATGTTCTTTTGTGTATCTCGTACTGTACGAAGTTTATAGATGAATAATAACAATGGTTTAAGTTTTTTGAAAAAAAACTTGTTTCAGTTTCTTGTACCGTATTTTTACAATGCTTTAGGCAATGCCGAAATAATTTCGGCATTAATAATTATTATCTATTCTAAATTATTGTATAGTTGGAACTATTTATCAAAAAATATACTACATATACAATCCTATTCTAAAGATAGCGTCTGATATCCATATTCCAAAACAAGAGTTCTTAACTTACACAAAATGGCTCCACTATTAAATTTTACCACATTTTATAGAACCCTTATCTTCAAACTTAGATTAAAGGAAAGTTTGTACAGCAAGTTTGTTTTCCTACGTACTGCATATTATCTATAGTTGGAGATCAAACTTCATAGAATGTACTTACACATTCTAGTTTGCGTATGTTTCTGTTTATTACAATTACATAATTATTTTTGATTTTTGAGTTAGGTATAGTTAATTTTATGATTCATAAAATATCTCCTCTCGAAAAGACGCCAAGGTGCTAAAAGTTATTTAAGTTAAAATGAGAGTCCAATTTAATAAAAAACTTTTTATGTAAATACTAGTATGTAAAAATGATTCTCTAAGTAGATATGTGTTAGATTTGTATCGAATATTGACGTCACTGCATATAATGGCCGTCTGCCCTTCTGTCACCTTTGACACATGTTTACAATAAAAATGTAATTGGAAAATATTACGGTCACTACATACCTACCATACCATGTATATGTCGCAGATGGATTGTAGAATCAACTGTTTTACAAATTTGCTAGATGATTTACAAAACAGTGCTGTTATGTAAAACAGCTGAACGACGTTTAGCGGTTTTGCATAATTTCTGAACTATAACACGCGGAATTGTATAAACGTTTTGCGTTTATCAATCCAACGGGTCAGCGATCAATGTTTATGTGAAACAGTGTGAAATGAAACGTTAGTTTCTAGAATTTTGTTCTTAATTTTGTTCTTGCTCTGTGTACTTATTATTATTTAGTTCTTAATTTTGGTCTTTGTCTCTTATCAACAACAATTTAACTTTATTACATTTTGAAAGTCAGTAGCAAAAAAAACCGGACAAGTGGGAGTCTGACTCACCCACCGAGGGTTCCGTATAAATCGAGTCGTTTTGAATTTTTTTTTCTTAACGATGAGTAAAAAAACTATAGTCTTTATTTAAAGTGCGTAATCAATTACGTATTTATATAGTAATATCTTAGGTTTGCGCGATAAAAAACCAATAATACACGCGATTAATCCGGTTAAAAGTTGTTTTATTATAATACGTATTTATATTTATATTTTTTATGATTTAATTACAAATGTATAGTTTTCAGAATTTACCCTGTATTTTTAGTATAAGACGATATTACTTGCCAAATTTTATAATTCTAAGTCAACGGAAAGTACCCTATAAATTTTTATTCCCTTGAGAGTGTGGAAATATACGTGTTTTGCGGCATAAAAGACCGCATCTTTTTTTTACGTTAACTAAGAAGTTTGATTTTTTCTCAGCTTCAAGGGACTGTAGACTTCTGTGTATGATTTTAATTTCAATTCGATACTTCCACGCGTTCCCAAGATAAAGGGTTCTTGACAGACAGACGGACACAGAACAAAGTGATCCTATAAGGGTTCCGTTTTGTTCCTTTTGAGGTACGGAACCCTAAAAGATAATAATGGAAATGTAGAATGACATAAATACTTTACTAATCGATACAAAATGGGGATTATGAAAGAAAATAAATTAAATCGACACATTCATTGAGCGAGCCAAGCAAACTCGGGTGTTCCGTGTCCCCGACACGGATAGGTTAGGTTCGTCCGTTATCCTCTTCGTGTTGAGGTTTTTTCTGACCTTACAGACACAAAAATAGGAGCCTCGCGAAGCGGGTCTCCATATTTTGTTTTACTGGAGTGGTTACTGTTTAATATACCTACACAATAAATAAATCTTTCTGACTGTGGATATGTCATTTTGCATTAAGTACGTACATACATATCTACATAATATGTACGTTGTTAACGCACAATGGTCCATTTAAAAAGACATTAATGTGATGACTTAATCTTTGGAAGAAAACTTTCAAAGATTGGATCTTTAGATTTTATTCAATAACCATAGATTATCCTATAATTATTATTAAAATAATTCTATAACATAGAATTATCACATAAAAATTGTGCTTGAATACAAAATTTTTACCGTGTCTAAAAGTTAGAGCAGGACCTTCTTACACGATAAACCCACAAGTGAAAAAAGCAGTGATGGCAGACTGGATAAGTATGGTGGAGAATCGGGTGTTCTGGCGCAGTCTGGGAGAGGGCTATGTTCAATAGTAGACTGCGACAGGATGAGTTGGGTTAGGTTAACCAACCCTGAATACCCAATATTCACATATACAACAACTAGTAAGAGTATTTTTAAAGCAGAATAATTTGAGCATTTAGCGAAGACAAGCATTCATTTATGGTCCCAGTCGAAGATATATAAAATACATTTATTGGTCAATGTTTTAATTTTTTGCGCGATACCTACGTGTAGTCTCGTCACCTGTTCAACAATAACTGTGTTTGCGATTCAGTTTCGTAATTCACTTTGTAGTTTGAACACAACAATAATATTTAACTACGTTTATTTTTCATTTGATATATTGCTGTTTTTACCCGACTGCACCAGGAGGACTATGTTCCTGCGTTTTATTTTTGTATGACAGCAATCAAGGCTTTGCGAAAGACGAAGATACCAGGCGTAATGTGTAGTTTGTCGTCAATTACCTTTAATACTCACGCATCACCACTGTGTTACCGAAACATTCCTTCACTACGATTGCACTCAATATACAATGTACAACATGACGTATGTACTCAATAGTGGAAACCAGAAAAACTTAATATGCCTTGTCGGAATTTAAACGCGACAGTCATTTCTTTACGTAGGTATACAAATCTTCTTGCATAACCTGCGGACCCTTACAGGCTAAATTCACACAGTGTTCCTAAGACTGTAGTATTTTCCCTACTAAACTAAACATACCTTCGGACAGGTACAACCGGTCAGGCTCAGCGGGTTGTTCGCAGGGCCGGTGGCGCAGGGTGACGTGTAGGCTGGGTCCTCTCGGAGGCACCTCAGGGGGTGCTGGTTCCGGAGGAGAGTCGCAATCACGCTCGCTCGCCTGACCGCCATTGCCTGATGGGGCTGCACATAATTAAAACAAAATAAAATGTGTTATGAATTAATTTAGAAAAAGTGCATCAACACATCACACCTAATTCTCATTTGCACCAACCTAACTTTAACCGTAACCAACATATGATTCTATAATAACTTTCGTGAGGCACATCCATATTAATTATTTTCCAGGTTCATCTATTACTAGTCGCGTGTATTTTTCGGATTTGACCGACTAGTTTCGAGCTCGAACAGAGCTTTAGTAACAGAACTTTAGTTAGTAAGTCTTTATCATAAGCCGAATCCGCGGCAATGAATCCCGAATCAGTCTGACTCGCGACATTGCCGCAGATTCAGTTCACGTGAGTAGTAACCGGTGAACAATAATTAACATATGATTGTGTCATTTTGATAGAATTAACGTAGAAAAGCTGTCAAAAAACAACTTAACATGTCGGTTAAAGATAAGCTACTCGATTGCACCAACATAACTTTAACCATAATCGACTGTTACTTTATCATTTTCACATCATTTCTACGTAAATTCTGTCAATATAATAAGTAACATGTCGGCTATGGTTAAAGTTATGTTGGTGCAACATAGCCTAAGTGAATTAAACCTAACCTAACCTTAAAATTAATCTACAAAAATTTTAATGAAAAAACATATTTTGCAGATCACATCAATTAAGTAATCTAATAATATCTCATATCTCAATATGCTTGACATTTTATATATGATTTCATATAGATTCATATGATGTAATCTACTCTATTTAAAGGAACACAAGTTACGTAGTATTATTTGTTATTTTATATAGGATGTAAGGTATATATTCTTTGTTGGAGATCCTAATAAAATAAACTAAATAGGAAATAATAATATTATAATATTAAATGGAAAAAGCATACGGTCGCGAGCAGGATTCAAACCTGCCTCTGACCACTAAGCCATCTGGACCTCTGTTCACTACCGTGAATTTTTCTTCCACATTTTAACACGTCTTTTGGTTTTATCTTTAATTGTTAACTGCATCTTTACGACATTGTATTATATAAATATAAATATCAAGAAATTTTATTAACAATAAAATAAGTATTGCATTTATGTTTATACATCAATTAGGTATGGCATTATTTTTCATCGTAACACTAGGAATGTACTATAAGCCCATCAAGCTAACATCGCGTCAGTTTAATAAGATGACGTCAGGATGTACGTCTCGCGAAACACGAATACAATTCAGTCCGCCCATTGTCTACACGTAGGTACGCGGCAGTCACATGCGTCGGAGCAACTATGCGAGGCATCCTTATCAAAGGTATGCACCCACACCATATTACGCTCATAATAGGTACACTACAGAATGCCTAACTACAATAACTAAACTGGAATCCGACACTGAATGTGTGTAATGCTTCGTCCATACCTTACATTTTGGAATTAGATAATTAATGCCTGCAGTTATCATTACATTCCTACTGATAAGGTATGCAGTGCATTCGTTGCGGCAGGTAGATAGCAGTAATTAGGCAGTGGCATTACAACCTTTTCATGTAGATGGGCAATTTTTAACGTTCTCGTTTATTTTATTTGTGAATAAAATATACGCTATAAATGTTTACAGATAAATCTTTGAAACGCATTAACGCATGCGTAGTGAAGTATATTTTATTCTCTAAAGTTATATGTATTGAAAACATAAAGTTATAACTTTTTGTGGAAAGAAAAATGGTCGCAACCATAAGCAGGATTCGAACCTGCGCCTTCTGGATATTTAAGCCAGGTCGAAATAACTTAGTGGTAAGCGCTACAAATAAAATAAAAAATAGAGACTTGTTTTCTTGATTTCAAGATAAGAAATTATTTTAATTTTTCGTACTTTTTTTTTATGGAATACGGGGCAACCGAGCAGACGGCTCGCCTGATGGTAAGCGATTACCGCCGCCCATGGACACCCGCAACCCCAGAGGAGTCGCGAGTGCGTTGCCGGCCTTTTAAAGGGTTTGGGCCTCCGGTACCCTCACTCACTCGGCGAAACACAACGCAAGCGTTGTTTCACGCCGGTTTTCTGTGAGGCCGTGGTATCAATCCGGTCGAGCCGGCCCATTCGTGCCGAAGCGTGGTTCTCCCACGGTGAAAAAGTACTTTGCCTCTTCCTCTTCTACATTTTCATTAGGAACTAATAATGGACTTGAAAGTTAGCCAAAGGAACTCCTCGATTGCTAGGAGTACAACAACAGTAATTAGGATAATCTATTTTGGTTCTCGAGCAAATACTACAGTCTACGGGCAGGTTGGTAGTCAAGCGATTTGCTATACTAGAACATCTTCAAACTCAAACTGAATATATTTATAAGTTTTATTAAAAATAATAACAAAGTACATATATATATATGTACTTTGTTATTATTTTTAATAAACCTAAAGTTACAATATTAAATGGAAAAAGAATACGGTCGCGAACAGGATTCGACCCTGCGCCTCCCGGATGAATACTCCAGGCGCTCTGACCACTAAGCCATCTCGACCTATGCTCACCACCGCGAATTCTTCAATATACCTAGCAAATAGATAGCAATGACGTCGCCAAAAAGACGTGTTAAAAATATGGATGAAGAATTCGCGGTGGTGAGCAGAGGTCGAAATGGCTAAGTGGTCAGAGCGCCTGGAGTATTCATCCGGGAGGCCCAGGTTCGAGTCCTGTTCGCGACCGTATTCTTTTTCCATTTAATATTGTAACTTTAAAGTTCGCTAAGCATGCGTTAATGCATTTCAAAGATTTATCTTGAATTATTAAGGTAATTGCATTCTTTACGACATTGTATTAACTGCAAAGTTGGTCGTGTCGGTTCGGTCACCGGTATAGGTACCGAATAGATAGCAATGACGTCGCCAAAAAGACGTGTTAAAAATATGGGTAAAGAATTCGCGGTGGTGAGCAGAGGTCGAGATGGCTTAGTGGTCAGAGCGCCTGGAGTAGTCATCCGGGAGGCGCAGGTTCGAATCCTGTTCGCGACCGTATTCTTTTTCCATTTAATATTGTAACTTTAAAGTTCGCTAAGCATGCGTTATAATGCTTTTCAAAGATTTATCTTGAATTAAACTAAAGTTTATCATTGGAAAAAATATGAATATCTCTACATCTTTACATAGCATAAAACTTAGAATTTCTCTATAATATCTGAATGGATTTAAATATATTTTTTCTAATGAACATAGTTTTTTAAAAGGTATAGGTATAACATTTTTGAATATTTCTCAAGTATTTTAATGGCATTATAATTTTTTGTGGAAAAATAATACGTTTGTGAGCAGGATTCGAACCTGCGCCTCCCGGATAAATAATCCAGGCGCTTTGACCACTAAGCCATGTGGACCTCGAAGTCCACAAAAATGTATAACGTTCGAGGTCGCTAAGCATCTCAAAGAGTTATCTATATTAATGAGTATTTATAATAACTAATAACTTTGATAAAGTTATAATATTAAATCTTCGAGAGGTCGAGATGGCTTAGTGGTCAGAGCGCCTGGAGTATTTATCCAGGAGGCACAAGTTCGAATCCTGCTCGCGACCGTATTCTTTTTCCATCTAATATTATAACTTTAGAGTTCACTAAACATGCGTTAATGCTTTTCAAATATTTATTTTTATTTAATTTGATATAATTGGCAAAAAAGCAGTCGTCGATGTTCAGAGGCACCCTGCGTAGCCGGTCAGCTACAGTACTACAGTCACAACTGGATAAATGGAGCTGTTTATATGACAAAACTTTTCCTAGAAATAATATTGCGATCCTGTCACTTTTGTGATTGAAAACTTCAATGAATGGAAAAAGAAAGCTCTATAGAGATCCCATTTCATAATTTTAATGAAATAATAATTATTGTATTAATATTATAACTGCTGACGGGTAGACTGATTGACAGATCTCGTATATTACCGCTATATATATTATTATTTTTGTATATTATATATGTAAATGCGAGTCCAAATATCATGAAATTACCTGTATAAGGGGGTATCAGGTTAGAATGTAGAATAAAAACTGGTCACCAAGTTTGCTGAGTTTTGACGTTGGGAATTTCAGACTAATGCGTTATTTTATCGTAACTTGTAATATCACTTAATAAAGTAAATACGTCTTGACATTGAATGAGTCACATTGGTAAATTCTAAGATTAAACTTGCAACCTACGCTCATAATACCACGTCATTTGGAGAACATGTCATTACAATTAATGATAAATTCAGATGAGAAACAGGTATAAATAATTAAGTAAGCTAGGTGTCTACATACATTTTAGGTATGATGAGTGCTCTGTGCTTGAACTAATTGTAAGTCTACGTGCATAAATAATAGAAAAACTTTGTAAGTATTTTGAATTAGGTATCCGAAGTATTCGAGTAGGTACACAACCACACTTCGATTCCTGCTCGTAGACGTGTATTTATTAGGTACCACAGAATACGCTTTTGATAATCCTACGTAATTTGTCTCTTTTTTAACCGACTTCCAAAAAGGAGGAGGTTATCAATTCGGTCGTTTTTTTTTATGTTTGTTACCTCAGAACTCCGTTGTTTATGAAACGATTTGGAATATTATTGGAAAGGATATACTTTCAGATTGGTCCCATTGAAATTTTATGAAAATGGGTTAGGTATTTTGGTATTTAAATCAAAATAACTGAAAAATAATACGTCGTCCAAGTAAACGAAATGGTGTATTTTGCTTTCTTATGACTTTCCAGTGGTGTTTACGGTCTCGAGAATAGTTCTAATGAACAGCCTATTTTCCAGCTTCATCATCAGATGATGATGATGAAGCTGGAACTCCGTTTTTTTTTTTTTGTTAATTTTAATGCTTTTTGTGTAAGCCCGCATTCTCATACATCTCTTTTTACACGACTGCCCAAAAAAGGAGTGTATCTAAGTATGTATGTATGTATGTAAGTACGGTTGTGAGTTTCTTTACCTATTCCACCATAACTTCTAGATGCCTGAACTGATTTCGATGTATGGGGTATCGTTAGAATACCCTTACATTGTCCCGTGAGTAATAAAGGCTAGTCAAATTTGAATTAATTTTTTTAATTAATTTCATCTTGTTTTACGCAGTTCACTACTCTCTTCTGAAATAGCCTTCGATCTAGATTTCCTACTTTGATATAGGCGTTTCTCCCTTTCTTTGCTCGTCTCAATTAAATGGCCCTGTCTCATATGGACAGCGCGTTGAGTAGGTCTACCCATATTCACTTCCGATAAATCAGTTATGGAACGCAAGATTCACTAAAAAGTAAGAAATAAATTATTTTTTAACAAAAAAAAGAACCGACTCCAAAAATGCACTAAAAAGTAAAAAAAAAATTGCATTATTTACTTACTTCAATTTACATACAAATATTTAAAAAAGAGGATTCTGAATAAAATCAATTTATTAGGACAATAATATACAATTATTATTATTTTTGGAGTCAAATAAGAGTAAAGTAAGTAAATAATGCATTTTTTTTTTTACTTTTTAGTGCATTTTTGGAGTCGGTTATTTTTTTTGTTATACGTAATAAACATATTAGAAATACTTGCTACTTTAGGAATGGGTGATCAGCGATTTGACGATTGCATCAATGGTGCACCGCATTTAGGTGTTCGGTCATTGTAGCGAAATCATCCCGTCACTGTTTCAGATTCCGAAAAGTAGGTACCATGTGCCTGATACTCCAATATTACAAAAATGAAAGCAATACCGTTGTTGAGGCAGAGTCGTGCGTTGCGCGCGTTGCCGTCGTGCGGGAAGTCGTCCGCGCGACGACGACGTTGCAGCGTGCCGCCCGTTTCTGCGGTGAATATCTCCTCACCTGAAGAAATGTACATAGGTAACTAACGTTTAGTATTTAAACAGTAATCGGTACAGTAAAGTGCCGTGTGAAAATATTTATAATTTCAGTTACCTACTAAATATCTAAATTCTTCACGATGCTGGTGATGATTTATAAGGAAAAACCGTAATCAAAACTAAGTAAGATCAAGTATCTATCCATTTATATTTGGTAATATATATAAACACAAAGTATGCGCATAGTATCTACACCAAATAAGAATTCCATCGTAGCTATACAGGAACTCATAGGTATAAATTAAAACAAGGCAGCTGACTTGAAAATTACTAGATATACTATTGTATATTACCTTTAGAGTTCCGATTTCTTCTGTAAAATCTTCGATTGGTACTCTCGTGAGGGAAAGGTGATGCCTGTCGTTGTGGACTGCTGGCGTAGCGGGGGAGTTCCTCGCCACCTTCCGACCCGTAGATACGACGCTGCTCGTCTGTGGCAAATATTGTTTGGTTAACATCTTAAATCTTCCATATTGACTACCTGTACATACTACATTTAATCTGACGAGTAAGAAGTGAGAAGCTTTAGACCGATTATAATATGAAAAGTGGTCTAACGCTTCTTCTTCGGCAAACCATTTTATGAGAATGGTTGAAGTCTCTTATACATACAGCTTAATATCCTCCAGTCCTGTGCTTTTTGCAACCACATCTATTAATGCGAGTAATTACAACAAAACTTTAAAAAGCTTTATAATTTTTCATGATACTTTTATTTGTTTGTGAGCTATCAGTTGTAAATGTACTTGTGTAACTTATTTCTTTAAGAAATCCCTTATCATGTCAGTTACCTAATACAACTTTGTAAGTTAATATTGGAAATCGAATCAAAGACCTTAAGTTTTGTCGCACTTACAACACTTACATGCTTTAAGAAAACGAAAGCTGTTCGAAGACTTCGAAAAACAGATTAAGATCGGCAATAACGTATTAGACTTTTCACTTATCGCAAGACTATTGAAGATATATAACAGATTTCAATTGAAATTATCTCGAGAAGATCGAATCCTTTAAGTACTTAAGGACCATTTAATTATCAAAGTAAAATCGCTTTGAATGATATCTATCAGTAATAAGTGTGACTGAATCTGAATTTAACTATAGAATTACTCATAAATTATTTATTTATTGTTTAACTGAACGATTAAAATCTATAATTTTCGTTAGTTCTCTTACATCAATTAAGTTCCTAAACTGTCTTACTTCATATATCCAAGCTCCATCAATAAAAATAATATTAATATTCAAATCCTTGCTACGAACAAGATTAACACCACATTTTTTACATGAAAAAGTTTTCGCAACTCCCGACGTTCCAGTTATGTTATGACTAAGTAATAATTTTCAACACTTTATACAAATAGGTCAGTATAAAAGTTAAGGCCGGAAAGTTTGGAATTTATGAGGCGGTTTGTTTGGGTAGGTAATTCTAAACAATAACAAACAAAATGTATACGTTGCCGGCGGCTGCACGGGGTGGCGTGAGTCAGCCCGCGGCGTATCGAACCCGCTCTACTACTTCACCAAACAACACTGTACAACGAACTTAGAGTTTGCAGAAGGCCTAACCTTATTGTTTGTTGTTCATAAGCGTCAGCTCTTATCTAAGTACATAGGTAACTACCAAAAAAGTTATTTTTTTAAATTTTCAACAAAGCTGACATTTTCGCGATAGTCCACGTGGTTTACTGTTTTTCTAAGATTACCTCAATCGTTTAGCCCATTTTTCTTCTACTTATCGTGACAATAGTTTAAATATTATTAACATGTAAGCTCACGCACGTATAACTATGTACGTCATAACAATTAAAATCTATTGTGTCTGCTAATTAGTGAGTCAAAGGGAAAGGTAAAGGCGGTGTCTGATATTTCAGTTAAAGGAACTTTTGACTGTTTCGATAAAATGCTACTACTACTCAATGCACCAATCTAATTGCTAGGCATTATATACATTCCAATTTTCCTTCTTGGCGTATTAGCATTTTGCTTTTACAGGAAACCCCTTTTAAGTTTTAGTGGTCGAACCTTTGTAAGTACTTTGTCCGAAAGTGGTCAAATCAAAATCATTAAACCACTAATTACAATAATAAACATTACAACCTACAATATTAGGTAGGTACCTACCTACATGAAGTGGATCTTCTGTCCCTATCTATTTTGTGGATACACACTACGCCAACGGCCTGCTCAAATAATTCCTATTAACAGCACAAAAACGCGCATCTATGAAAAAAAATATAATCCTGCATGGGTCGGAACTGAAACCAAAGGTTTTTTGTTCACATAGCACATTTCGAAGGATATTTTATAGGTACCAAATAACTCAAAATGATGATAAAGCGGAAATTCTAGCTATTCGGAGGAAACGTTCATAGAATTTTACTACCGTAATTGGCGGAAGACTATCTATATCTTCTCTGCTATAAGTATATAGGTAATAATACCAATAATATTAGTAAAACACGTGTAAGTTTTGTAGTTACCACAGAACCTTTAAAAGCAATGAACAAAACCACAAAATATAATAACCTTCAAAGAAAATTTCAAAGTAAACTTGTAACTACACCGCGCCTATGTTGTTACGAATGAGTATAAAAGAAAGTTGTGGAGCGAAAGAAAATGAATTAAAAATACTCGTTCAGATTGGTAAGTTTCGCAATACTTTCAAAATTTGTTGGCAACGTTAACACAGCTCTCCGTAACGAAACGTGAATAAATTGAAAATAAGCAGAGAGACGCAGTCATTTGTAACTTTAGGCAAAGCATTTTAATAATTTTTGAAAGTTGACGATGGAAAGACGTTAAGAACTGGTATAACGTAGATATAAATGTAGGAATTATAAGAAACAGTCAACTTATTACTTGTAAAGCGTAGGTAGCAATGCAATATTTATAGAATTAAGATCCATTATATTGCACACAACAACAAATTTTAACAATTCAGAATTCCCAACTGAAATAATATTAAAGGGTTTGGATGTGCCGTTTAATGAAAGTTAAGTCGGCCCGGTCTGTGTAGCCAACGGCTGTATGAAACTAAACACCTTGTTTTAGTTTACTCAACGATTCTACAAACTCAATTAGCATTACAACCTCCGAAAGTCACTTTAGGCGAAATGGAATTATGTAGGAAATAAACGCGGTTTGGGTGAATACACCTTACATGAATATTTTCCGGATAACGTTTCCTATTCCGCACTGTTTATATCGGTGTAATTTGTTACGGTTTATGGTTATACATTAAATTATCTAAGGACAACGACCGTCAGGTAAACTGGCCTCGATTTTCGGTACGGTATTCTACCTAGTGTGGCTTTATATGCGAGCACAGGTTTCAGATTTTAGCCAATTTACAGAGTAGGTTCCAAAATTGTTAGTTCGTAGAGATCTAATGAAGACTACTTAATAATTACAGAGGTTATGTGCTATACATTTATACGTGTAGTAGGTACACTATATATATTTCTAAAATTCTTGAAATTACCGTTTAAAATAAAAAAGCTATACAAAAGAGACGGTATTAAAAAAATATTACTATTTTGCAATACGTTCAGTGATCATTTTAACACCAGAGATGTGGGAGGAGCAGTGCGGTACGAAGAGACGCAGAATAGCTTGATAACGGTGTGACTCTAACCACTAAAAATATTCGAGTAAGCTAAACTGTCCAAGATGAGTAGCAAAGCTGTGAACCGTACTCGTTTCACTATAGCTTTTGTCTATTTTATGTATATACACTAAGCTTGCTTAACCACACCACCTCACACACATTTCTTGCACGTATACCACCCTAACATTCGCATAATACATCTCTAGCTAGAATCATTAATAACAAAAACCTCACTCTCTTAAGTGTATGCACGGTGTGCGAAGATAAGAAAATGAAGCAATCCTTTCGCTGGACTTTTTCGTTGCTCACCACTCCGCTTCGCACAGCTCGGGTGAAAGCTACTATACAGAAGTTGTCAATGGGTCTTTACCTAAACATTAAATATGATGAGTAATAAATTCAGTAATCATACTGAGATGATTATTTGAATAGTTTGAAACAATAAGTTTAGAGGATAGTTGTTTGAGTTTAAGTGAAATACTGTTTGAATAGTAGATATTAAAATATTATGGGTCTCTAGGTACACGAGATAAGAATAATGTATAAAACTCATTTTTTCTACCCAAAAAATAATAGTAGGTAGAAAAAATTATTATATTGTAACGTACCTATTATTACGAAAATAATGAGCTACGTCTATGTTTTGGTTCGAATATTATTCAATTATTTATTTTTTTGTAGGTAATTATTTGTAAAATAATCCCAAAAATGTATTTTTATTTTTATTATAGATACAATGATTTATTTGTTTCATAATTTTTTTTAAACAAATCAAAACATGATAAACGTCTTGAAAATATTATTTAATAGAGCGCTTTGTTTTGCCTCTAGGGCATACAAATTATAGTAGAGCAATGTTATAACGGCTAAACCGCTGAACAGTTATTGATGGGCACAGTGATGCCTACCATTCGGAAGGCGGATGTGAGTGTTACTTTTAACCGCGGAAAATTATAACCTATACTACATATATTTTATATTTTGTGTGAGTTAATCACTAAACTAGCCAGTTTTAATACCCCGTGGACAGCAACAGCATCATTGCAAGAGAGTCAGCTCTGTACCACCCACGTGCCCAACTTAGGGAATCCACTACCGGAATAGGGAAACGCCTTCTAGCAGAGGAAATATTCTGTCCATCCACGATACTCAAAACTACATAAGTACAGAATGCAAAACAAACCTTTATTTGAACCTAACCTAAAATAAATTGTATTGCTCCATGAATATTTAAACATTTTGGATAAAACTAAACAATCTTCTTAAGACTAAGTCGAGCTGGAATAACGAACAAAATAAAAAGAGGCCGTAATGTCCCAGTAGGTGAAGTAAAACGACCTTTCTGCTCTCGAGTTGTATTTATTCCAAAAATATTGTAAAAGACCTACGCTAACTTTCCCGTCCGGTCCGAAATGCAGGCAATATTCGGTAAGTTCAACTGTTTTTTTTTCTTATCATAGATCGTATAAATATTTAAGTCTTAGGCCTTCCTCATCTAATCCAAACTCGACCTTAAACTGATCTTATAAAGGTGCAAAATTAAAGGAAAAAGTATCTGGTTCAGAGACACGATGCTTCCCTTTAGTAAACAACTCAAGATTGAATATGAAAATTTAATCGACAAATTTAATCGAAGAGAGATATCATGTAGCCGTCGACGGCTGAGTTATTAAACGTATCCGCGTAGGCATTGCGCTTGTAAATATGAATTCATAATAAAATCTATATCTTCAAGTTACTACATTGTTACTGTTGGGAATAGCTACATATTATTGAGACGTACGCAAACAGAGATGCCAAAGAAAATAAATGTATTTTTATTATTCCATTATTACATTGTGTTCTCCCAAAATTGTCAGTGAGGCTGATCTTATAAGTAAAGAAATGAACGAGATATTTTATTCGATGCCTAGAATTATTCAAGCTGAGACCTGCGAGCAGCGTTCATTTGCAAGCCGCTAAAGTTTGACAAGTTAGGTTGCATTTCAATGCTACCGGTGGAAGGTTCAGCACCAAGCCGCCCTCGAAATTAGCATTTTTCAAAGTCGTGCCTTCGCGAAGTCTGAGCATTCTCACCAGTATACTCGTACCTAACTATAAATCTATTACGCATTGCTTTTTAGTAAAACTTCCAAGAGATTTCAGTGTAGACAAAAATAAAATCTTTTTACATAACAGCAAGCACTTATAATAACATTAACAAATAGTAGTATTCTTGTAGAAACCCGGGAGCACTGGAGCCTGACGTGAACTGCATAAATAAATGGAGAACCCGACGCTATGATATTCATATTTAAAAAATGTTAGCTGAATAATAGTCTTCTTTGGGGAAAAATAATAGATTCCTTTACTCCTGCGATGAAAATGACCTGAATTAAATTTTCACATTCAATCGTCGCTGTTTGCCCCTGAGAGTGATCGCGGGCCGCCGCCGCAGCGCCCCCGCCCCGCGCCCACCTCGCAACCGTCTGTCGTTTCTCATCATACCTATTTTTGTTTTTCGACAATATTAAGGCAGACAAAATTATACATTACGAATGAAAGAGTTATGGTTTATCCCGGTAGGAATACTCGCACGAACCGCGAGCTCTAATAAGACATGTCATGACGTATAAACCTTTGATGTTAGGAGTTGTAAGCCTATTTTGTGGTTATTAGGAAGTGTTTACGGGTATTTATTGTTTTATCATACTTTGCATGAAAGTATGGAATTTTTGAATAAAGTATATAATTCCATTTTATGTTTGGGTTTTTCTTAAAGTACCTATTAGTTTAATGATTGCGCATTGGAAAAGCGGTAAGTAGGTACCTTACTTTAGCAACAGCAATCCATATTAGGAAAACACATTTGCAACAGTCATATTCTAATATGACTGTTGCACCTACTTATTATACGTACATAGTTAACGTTTTACCAATGCGCGTGCAAACTGTAATTATTACGTATTAAATTATGTAAATCCATAATTTTAGCCCAACAGACATGACTAAGATTCTAGCTTTCATTAAATTCAATACCGACGTAATAAATCTGTCTGGTATGAGATCACTTAAATTAGTGTATTTAATCAAGCAATCGACCAATTAATCTGGATCCCAAGTCTTAGTAACTTCATCTATTTACATATCGCTGGAATGTTGTCTAGATTATTTAACTTAGCCATTAAGTCAAGCCAGATAAAATATTAGATCGTACTGGAACCACTTAGAGCTATTTCCCCGGGATTGCGTGATAGCAACACTTAATTTACAAGCTCCATTTAATTTGAACTATTTTGAGGCTCAGGCAGGAATTTAAATATCTGCAGATAAGGAGCTCACGCGAATTGTGCGCCGCCGACGTCTGAGCTGGCTAAATTACGAGATTAACGAATTAATGTTACACAAATTTCGAGTGTTACTTCTGAAAAATAGAAGTGTAACTGTTTGTATTAATAAATTCGTAGTAATGCACAAAGGCTAAGTAGGTATATTGGTCATTCGATTAAATGACTAACAAACATCAAAATTCGCATGAATTTGGGTAAACAAATATTACACACTAACCATATAATTAAAATATATCTGACACCCTATTTCGCGAAATTGCGCACCCAATATTACCCGCTTATCGCGAATAACGATGTAGTCCTCGTAAAATGTAAATACATATGTAATAAAAGTGTACATGTGTGTGTTAAAAGCAAAATCGTTTCGACAAGTTTAGAATATGGGCAACTGTATACCGAGCTAGCTGAATCAAATAAAAAAACAGAATTCGATGCCAAGGGCGAAAACTAGTTGGTAAAATAAATGTAGGTACTTTGTGAATTATTTTTTGAAATAGAACGTGGGTATTGGGTGTGGGAGCAAAGTGCAGAGATTAGACACGGGGACCATCAATTACGCGTAATCCGGGGCACGTGCGAGCCGCTCATCGCATCGCAAACCTATGGGGAGTATTGAAATTTTCTATAGCCGCACGCGACGAACGCGTTACATGTAACTGCGTACAGGCTTTGAATAAAAACGAGATAAGGAATAATGCAAAGATTTGTAGAAAGCAATTTTATTATGTCTTACTATCAAATATTATAGGTATTTAATTATCATATCATTACCTACATAATTATATATATAAATATTGAAGTATTGCATTTCTTTTCTTTTTATGTATTCCAATTATTTTATTAAAACAACATTTCACTTCCTTTATATTTTGTGTGTGTATTTTACGTTATCCGTAGTTATATTCTTTTAAAAAAAAAGCCCGGCTGCCACAAAAGGATGATAATATATTTTAATAATTTCTAAAAATTCTTGACGTTACAGCATTGGTTATAGTTTTTAGTATAAATATTTTGATGCAGCATTCTCTACAAAATAATTAACCATCCTTCCTCCCGGTGATATACACCCATAGAGGCACATAGCCGTCTCAATTTCACACCTATTTTGCAGGTCTGACCGTTAGTCCAATTAATCTTCCTGCAGATGGGATTGGTTGCGATATTTGAACGCCTGCAGGCACCTTTGATGTGTCGTGTCAGACCTAACTCGGGCCCTAAATCTCAGACTCAAACGAAACAGTATAGTTAATAGAACCAGTGAGTCGTAGCAGTTTACAGTTCAGTATCACTTAATTTAAGATCGAGGTTTACAATTAGTACCAACACATTGGACGCTTTTTGGACAAGCGTCCGTAAAGCCGACAGCGCGGCTGGCGCAGTGGTCGAGAGACCGACTGCTGCGCTGCGTGTCGCTAGTTCGATTCCTGCACGGAGCAAATATTTGTAGGATCTATAGATAATTGCTCCGAGTCGGGGTGTGTCTGTGCTTGTGAGATTATATGTCTGTAAACGCACCCACGATACAGGAACAAATTCCTAGAGTGGGCCAACGTTTAAAAAAAAAAAGCGCACAATGCATGTATTTTGCCTAGCTATATGACTGCCTCGTAGGTCGTAGTGGTACCAAGCGCGACTACTGAGCAGGAGGTCTCGGGTTCGATTCCCGAGTCGGGCAAAGTGTTATTGAAGTTTTCTGGTAGGAAATTCTCAGTAGCAGCCCAAAAGTTTGGGATGCTGCCCGGTTGATGGCAATAGGATCACCACCATTCACCACCTATTACATGGGACTTATTAACAGCTTTGGTGAAATGTGGGTGTACAACTGTGTACACCTCTGCCTACCCTTTCGGGGAATACAGGCGTTCTGCTATGCTATATGGGATTACTCATATAACTGTACATATACAATGCAACGCCAACGCTTTACAAAAAACGGACTTTTGCTTATGTGATTTTCCATTTGGCAATGACCATCATCGAGAGCCGCCTTAATGATGATCTTGTACTAAAACAAAAGGGCAAATGAGGTAAACTATTATAATAGATATAATATAAAATATAAATAATTGAGTGTTCTTCTATTTATACTGCAAATTATTGTTAATTTGTGGGCATATATAAATAATTTGAACAATCATAACGTTTATTGTGCGGTAGTGTCAAGTAAAAGGCACACGTGCGTAATATGCTGCATTATGAACCTAAAATAAATGCGATGAGAGTCACTTTACGAGCAAGTGTGTTGAGAACTAATTAAATAGTGTAAGGTTGTAGAATTTTTATCCATGCATTGAAACATAAACCCTTGTTCATGTTTGAGACTCTGTTTCCTCATAAAAAATAGCACTTTCTTAATGAAAACAATACACATAACATAATATGGCCGTCATACGTACATACATGTACTATAGTCCCACTTTCCCTAACTGGTGGAAACTTCAAGCAAGCAACACTATAGTCTAAAGAGTTTTGTTTATACTTAAGTCGCAGTACTTAGTGTTAGTACCTACTTACTGTTTCAAGTTGCAAGAACAACGTTAGGTTCAAACACAGTATTACATTATGTATTATAATCATACTTAATAACTAAGTTACATTTAGTAGTAGTGGCAGTGATAACCTAATTGTATGACTACTGAATCGATAAAGCAAGAACCCAAGTTACGCACCACTGAGTTTCGTAAACATGTGCATATTATAAATAAAACATTATCTCTTGCTTTTTTTTATTTATTTATTTGATGAGTTTTGTCTTGGCGCCGATATCACCCAGTTATGTCAAAACAAAAAAAATACACAAACATAAAGTAGATCACCTAGATACTGCTAACATTTAAAAAAGTTTAGCTTTTTCTGATAATGGAAATGCTAGTATAGAATAAGCGAGACAAAATTTATGACATTGGCTTTTGCAGCCAATGTCATAAATTTTGTCTCGCTTAAATAAATTAACTCTAATATTCCACCACACCGCAATCATTACAAAAAGATTTTATCTCTTGCTTATACGGTTTAGGAAATGATCGTGAGAAAACATGAGCACATCAGGTGTATAATCCCATGTCAGAGACCAAGGTTTATCATCAACCATAATAGGTTTCTCAGGGATGTGCCCTAAAATGCATTGCATAGAAGGGTTCTCGAGTTGGATTCTAAAGAGGACCTGCTGCCCCTCCTTTCGAACCGGGGATTCACCTTTCTAGAAGTAAGTGAGGTAAGACTCTCACACTCTTCGTCTTATCTTTGTTAGCCAAGGCGCAAGTATTTCACGATTTCCTCCTAGTTTTTATAGTATTTACTAAGCAACTAGTTCAGAGGCTGGAAGAGCTGGTATACCTACACGTGGTGACCCCGGTTAAGGTTAATGAAGGGCCTTGTGGTTTTTAGTCGGTAGGAGTCCAGTAATAAAGTACATGACAGATTAAACACGGACAAAAACAGTACACGCAAATTATAAAATTCGAGTTCAGTTTCAATGTAAAACAAAAATAAAAATACATAATTAGTCAAAATATTATTTTAAAATATATATTTTATAATAATGAATAAAACAAAGAAGAACGATTTAATCAAGGGAATCCTTCATTTATAAAGTAGGGTTTACCGTTTCACTCATGTGCATATTTCGGGTTTACCTGACTGGTTTTGAACTAAAACAGAGTCCTTGATCATGAGCCGATCACGTGGCGAAATTGCGGGTTGGACACACGTGAGTATTACATTGTTGTGAACCAGTTTCAATACAAAAATAATTTATGTACATAATTAAATGCCTATTTATTTAGAATTGAATAGTATCTAATAGATGTATGCATCTTATCTTCGTTATTTTCACTCCCAATTCTAATTTTAAACCAAATTTTACCATCAGACTCGTCGTCGAAATCGTAAACCAGTAGTCCACTGTATAATAATATCAATGCAGGAACAGGTATTTACTCCACAAAATATTTGCTAATCAAGATGACGAGACTATTTGAAATAGTGTATTTTGAAATTATATTAATGCAGTACCCTAAAACCCCTACCCTTCCATCACAAACGTCAATATTATTTAGATTTCTAATAAGAAATAATAAAAAGAAATTGCGTAAGTATACCTCATATTTTGGCCTACATATATAATCCCTTTGTGATGACTAAATGAAAAGAAACCCTCAGGAAGAGACGGATTATTTTGATCCATAATCATACTCCCTGTTTATTTTCATATTTACGTTACAAAACGAAACATTTACTTCAGTAACATAACTTGAGTGATAATTAAATATGTAACTTGGCAAATCCTGCCGCCTGTCCGCTAGGCAATCTTGTAAAATATTCAATCAACCTCGTTGGGTAACTAAACAGACTAACCAATTAGTTAGCTACTATGCGCCTAATATTAATTAATTACAGTAAATGTATGTATCTACTTACACGTTATTGTGCAATTATAGTATTGTCTTATATATTACGTACAGATACCTGTCACGAAAACACTGATTAGTAATTAGTATCAATGCGTATTCAGCTGTCATGATCCGATTGCAATACGCGCATCCCAGCTTCTTAGAGTGTGATCTGCTGAGCGATCAGAATGACTAGGTATGCATGCGTAAGCACGTCGCGTCGCCGTCGGAAGTCGAGACGACTTGCTGTGTGTTTTCACCCTTACACTGTATTTCAGAAATCGTCGAGACTTCTCCGTCGCAAAGCATCGATTCCCCTCAGCAGTCTACAACGACATCCGACAGTCATAAATGCATGTATTGTTAAAGTATAAAACAATCATTTCTATGCAATCTCGTCGTTTGCTCGAACAAATAGAAATATACAAACACCGTTACTGTAGGTACTCGTATATCAACAGTTACACAGTCAACTTTAAAAGGGTAGAAAGTTTTAGTAGAATGGAACTTCACAAGTTACATTACTAATTCACGTGTATCTACATAATGGAATGCATTTTCGTATATTATACACTCTTGCTTGAATTTATGTGCATATACGTTTAAATTAGAATAAAATAATTTAACAGTGAAGGATTATACTCATTTTAACGAAGTAACTTGTGCAAAACTCATAAGATTCTCATTAATATAATGATCGGGCTTACAAATAAAACAATGCAATGTTAATGACCCGTTAAAGTTACTTACCTGTTCCTGCCAAGCTTGCGGTTCCATGGAGTCAACTACGAGTTTTCTGGTAAAGAGGGTAAATGAGCTTGTCTATGGCGCCCTCTCGTGACCTCCCGACGAACAAAACGACAAAGAGAAGTACGGCAACATTTACAGAGAAAATGGCCGTGGGGCAGTGAGGCCGACCCTCCACCCTTTGTTTCCTTAGAGCGCCTCACCGCGCCGCACGCCGTCAACTTGCCGAACCTTCCGACGAAATATGTACATTGCGATTTGTGGCCTTTGTCCTAACATATTAATGTGAATTCCAAAACGTATTTATAAACTTTCGGTAGGCCTGGGCGTATTTAAGTTTGCAACATAAATTCCTACATTCACTTTGCTGTTTAGGTTTTACATTACATAGTGGGTGTAGTTAGGGTTTAATATGTTTAATAAACGCATTTTAATAAAAGTTGTGAAAGAATTCTTGTTTTTTGTTAGAGCATTGTTGTGTGTGGGGGACGCGCGGGTGATCAGACGCGGCGCGCCGCCGCGCGGACTAGGCGCGGTGCGACAAGCGAGACGCACACCGCAGGAATTTCTAAATCTTCATAAGATAATGGATCGCTCCGCGAAAGAAAAGGACCTCTCTGGCTTGGAACTTTGTTGAATTCCTGACTCGTAATTAATAAAATTACTTTTTGGGAGCTTTCTTCGACTTCAAAGAATTTTAGCATAAAAGAAAAAGTTAAGTAGATGAATTATTTTTGAATGATAAAGGGAATAATTTTGGATATTTATACACTTAAAAGTTGAGTTATTCTGAAGATTTTGATCGTCGTTTTGGTTATCACAAACTGAGGAGATCTATTTGAATGTGACTCGTTGCAAATAAATAGGAAATTGTACCCACACTTATTTTTCTAAAACTGTTACTATTCGGACACACGTATACATTAAAAACAGTGTTCTTAAAGAAAGCTGAAATTCACTCGCAAGGGTAAATTGCATTTAGCTTGGACTATCAAGAATGTATTTACCCTGCCATTGAACTCGACGAGATTTATAGGATTTCTCTCGACGCATATTCTCGAGAGCTCTTTTCTTTTAATTTCTTATACTTCGTATATTTACCTTGATGCTTCAACTGTGCAAATATTAGTCTTCACTATATAATAAATGTATTGCTTTTAAAGTAGCAAAGTTGTACAAAGAATAATCATACTAAATAAATCATTGTTGAGCATTTAATAAAATACCATAAGCATCTAAGTGTCTATCGTTACCAAATTCAATGTAATTTAGGACTGTATCTCAAAAGGAAATCCATCCAAAGGTCACTTCAAAGGGGATAAAAGTGCTAATTCGTAGTTAACATCAGTCGATTGTTTCGTGGATGGTTGGGCTTATCTGTTACTGGGGTTACGATAAGCACCCGCATGATAGTCGCACAGTCGCGCGACAAACGCACATGACTCCGATCGTCAGTCGTAGTGCACCAACCACTGCTAGTTTAATTTGCGAAGCCACATAAATCCCAGTTTGATGAGGGTGGTGTGCTTTCATTAGATGCGGACTCAATGCTCCGCGGCAATCGCAGTTGATGATAGCGTGTCATTGTCTCTAGTTACGTCAATCCTGTAGAGCATTTGCCTAAAACGAATTTTAGTATGATCGTTAATTAAATATAGCTTATATTTAAATGATGATATAACACTCGTTAGGCACTTGGTAATAATGATAATCTTGATTATTTCACTAAAATTGAAAAAAGTAGGTAGATATTACTACGAATCATAGATTTGGTTCTGTGTGTATATTTTCTATGTATTTAGGTCTCTCCTAATTGTATGTATAATTAATCTACTTCCCTTATTTCCCATTACTTTTGGTACATCTACCATGTTTTATCTCTGTGTCACCCTAAGGTTGTCTGGCAGAATATTCCTATTGTATCAAGACCTGTGGGCTTACTCTTGAAAATAACTTCGCTCGATTGACATTGGAAATATGTCAGTTCGTACTTATATATATATATTTTTTTTTTAATTAAAAAAAAAACGTTGCCCCACACTAGGAATTTCTTCCTGTATCGTGGGTGCGTTTACAGACATATAATATCACAAGCACACACACACCCAGACCCGGAGCAATTATCTATAGATCGTACAAATATTTGCTCCGTGCAGGAATCGAACCTGCGACACGCAGCGCAGCAGTCGGTCTCTCGACAACTGCGCCAACCGCGCTGCCAAAATGTCAAAAAAATTATGATAGATTCGGGATATTATGAAGACAACATTCTTTAAAATTGAGGCAACTGTAATATAGGTAAATTTATTTTAAAATTTCGGCGTTGTTTAAAGGTTTCTATTTAATATTTGATTTGGATTAGTTTCAAGAGTAACCTCTGCTTTCTACTGCATAAAAATGGTTAATTAAATACCTACTGAAAACACCAAAACCTTCAAACACCCCAACATACCGATGCAATTTGTTAGGTACCTTACTACTAATTTTACTAACCTTACTCATCATGGCCACGAAAGACTAACATTACAGTATCAAAAATCTGATTTAACAAATAATATACCTATCTCTCATCAATAAGTGACACATCAAAAAGGCTTTTAAAGTAATCAATCAATTGGTTAGGTTTATTCACTATGTTTATGGTGAGGTTCCGCTCATGCGACGTGTCAATGTGGTGGGTAGGTACCTATGCCGCCACCTCGTGTACAAAGCCACCTGTCACGAAGCGAACATTTATCACAATTCTACCGAATTTCCTCTAAGCTTACAAAGATATCGAATGCAAGGTAACGGTGTGAACGGATCGTGTTATCACCGAAAAGATACTATCACATTTTAGGTAGAAATAAATTATATTGTTACTCAGCACTGGGGCCCACACCTTGTATAGAATGTAGCTGACATATTGATCTTAAAAGGTTTTTACTTAACCAATAACAAAGATTTTCACTTGTCATTCAGACACGCTTGCACATCTTTAGAGAGAATATACATACATATATAGCAATCACGCCGATAAGCCGAAAAATAATTCTGACGGGGTAGGCAGAGTTGTACACCTCCATTTCACCAATGCTGTTGTCCCATGTTATAGATGGTGAGCCTATTGCCATCTACCGGGTACAATTTCAAAATCCGGCCTATCGTGACTACCCTAATAGAAAAACCAAATAACACTGCCTGACCTGGGATCCGAACCCAGAAGCTCATGCTCAGCAGTTGCGTTTAGGACCACTAAACCAACGAAGCAGTTTATGAGAATATTATTATAAAACAAATACACCGCATGTCTATGTAAGCTTAAAAGCTAATATAATAATTTGCTATTATTAAAATGCGAAACAAAACTTCCTCAAATGAAGCCAGAAAACTATAATTAAATAAAAGCAAAACAGATTGCAAGTCACAGTGAATGAGTGATCATTCTATTCGGCTCATAAAACAGTGCTGTTATTGTCTTACTCTCACTTGAGTGGCATGCCTACGACAGAGTCGCGTACACAAGCTTAATTGAATAAACCTAACTGCTTGTGATTCAGGGAAGGTAATATCAGGTGCCTCCCTCGCTTTTGAAAAACAATAACCGTGGAACATTGCGCGGAAACCTTTATACAAAAGAGAGTCGCTCAATGAAGTTGCACGCCGAAGAATTTCCATGCAATAACGGGGCATAGCCTCAGCGAGGATTCTTGTGGAGCGCGGCCGGAGATATTGCGTACTTACTGGGCTTGCCTCTAATAACACCGCCGATACCGTTTGTGTAAGGAGAAAAATACGAAATGAAATGGAAACTACCAGACGCCTTATGGTTTCCAATCTCGACTAACATTACACGAAGGTACGGCAGCTATTTCACATTTTAATATTCTATGAAGATCGAAAATAAATCTTCAAAGTTTCGTGTAACACAGGCAATCATGATTCCGAGAAAGAAAATAAAAGTACCTTTTCGATTATTTGATTATTTTATATTAAGTGGGAGTTCGTGTGAACGATAATCGATAATTTAAAGGATACAATTTAACCAAAATAGATTAACGCTTAATTGCGCTTCTTAAATGTCGAAATTAACTAGTATATTTAAGTTTCTCGCTATTGTTTCACTAAAATACTCAAACAATAAGTGTGATCTCTAAAATTAAGATTTCGTTGTCCTTGACCTCCATCTATTTACTAATTTAATTAATATTTGTATTATTCAGACCGTCTAGCATAGACCGCGTGTGACATTTTCAAAATATGAATAGGTCTCATATATTTGGCCTGTATATAAAATCCCTCAACCTAAAATATACCGCAATTGTATCTTGGCTAGGCTCATACCTACATGAAACATAATGTTAACATTTTCCAATAGGACGATTGACGCAACATTAAAAAATCGTGCTAAGTAAACTGAAATTTTTACAGTTACTCTTTATACAATAGGAAATAGGAACAGCAATTAACCCATCACTAACAGCAGCAGTAGGTAGACTGACACATCGATTACCAAATTCCGAAAACGCATTTATGATACAGCGTAGCCGTGCATTAAAGCTCTGCAAATGCCATCACGCGGCGAGACTAATCACATTAGTGCCCATCGCAAAGGTAATGCTCGTAACAACCTAAAAAGCCGCCATTTGCATGTCAGAGCGGACCTCAGGAACTCACACTACACTGCAGAGTAAATTATTCACTCGCATATGAATCTCATATTGGAGATGGATACTAAACTTTGTATACTCAGCGCTAGTTATAAATAAAAGATTTTGTTGGAACAAAACAAATTTGAAATTCTCATTGAATGGACTTTTGGAAAATGTTTACGTAATAGGAATATTGAACTGCTTTTATATAGACTAGTTGCTACAGATATGAAAAGCAGACGTGGGTGAATATATTATATTTGTTGGGAGAACTGTTAAGCATCGAATAATAATAATATATAACTTACATATTTTTCAACAACTAACAGATTTATCTAAAATCTTAACCTACCACGTCAACCAGTTTAAATTTGTTTTATTTCATGAAATACGTGCACAGTAGGGGAAAATACAATGAACAAAGAGTTTAATGAACATGTACGTGCATTTGTATGATTGAATGAACAATAAGGTTTAAAGTGCTACCATTGTACAATAACGCACATTTTTGTCGCTTTAATTTCAGAAGATATCTTTATTGGATGCAGTTCAAAATACAACATTATCAAATATGTAGTGCGGTTATTTTGTGAATTATAAAATGCGACTTCAATGTAAAGCTATTTGATCATTTAAGAAATTGACAAATGTTTCACTTTTAAATCACAACATCTTGTTTTATTTGTAAAGAAACAGCAACCTACTCTCATCCATACTTGTAGTCAAAGGAGCACTCAATTTACCCAATATACTTGTATCTACAAGATGGTTTCTGGTCGTCCTCAAATCCTTAGAGTTTACCTTGTTTAGAGTACATTTTAAGGGACATTTACTAGAAACAATTACCTTACATTTTTTTTGTATAATAACTTTCGTAAGACACATTCATATTAGTTATAGTTTAACGGTTATTACTCACGCGCATACTTCGGGATTGCCCGACTAGTAGTAGTAGCTGAGCCCGCGGCGATGTCGCGAGTCAAAACTGACTCGCGACATCGCCGCGGGCTCAGCTCATGAATAAGAGCTCCGTTCGAGTTCGAAACTAGTCGGGCAATCCCGAAGTATGCGCGTGAGTAATAACCGTTAAACTATAACTAATTACCTTACATAACCCGATTTACTTATACCCTAATCATATTGCCTACCCAGGTAGGAAACATTTTGATAATAACAGTAAATACTAGTCTTCTATTTTCTCGAGTTGTTTACTTTAAAACCACATAAGTAGATATCATCGGTGATTTTTTCATCGATTTCAGGAACGGTTTCAATAAAATTACTTAGAAAAAACCTAAACACGAAGAGGATGACGGGGGTAGTTCGCTCGCTGCGCTCGCTCACTGGCCCCCGCCATCCTCTTCGGACCTATCCTATCCGTGTCGGGATACACGAAACTCCCGAGTTCGCTTCGCTCGCTCATGGATCAATTTCGTTTATTTTCTTTCATAATCCCGATATATTGTCGACTATTATAGTGGTTTAGTGTTTACGTCATTAAACATCTTGATCTTTTTTTTGCTATTGACAAGTAAAATAAAGTAAGGTTATTATTTTTAAGACATACAGAGCCATATGCAACATAATTTCGAACTAAAATCAACAATCTGACAGTTCATTTCACACTGTTTTACATAATCTCTGATCAAAACAGTACTGTTATGAAAAGCAGCTGAACGACGGTTTAGCGGTTTTACATAATTACTGAACTATAATACGCAGAATCGAATGAACGAATTGAACGGGTCAACGATCAGAGAATATGTAAAATAGTGTGAAATGAACTTTCAGATTGTTTATTTTAGTTCGAAATTTGTCGCATATGGCTCTGTATGTCTTAACAATAATAACCTAACTTTATTATACATGTCAATAGCAAAAAAATTATGAAAAATTTTAATGACGTAAATACTAAACCACTATAATAGTCGACAATATATCGGGATTATGAAAGAAAATAAACGAAATTGATCCATGAGCGAGCGAAGCGAGCTCGGGAATTTCGTGTATCCCGAAACGGACAGGTTAGGTCCGTCATTCTCTTCGTGTTTAGGTTTTTTTTAACTTTACAGACACAAAAATAGGAGCCCTGCGGAGCGGGGCTCCGTCGACCCAGCCACGGAAAGTCAAATTAGAATACAGTATCGCTTTTTTACTTGAATGGTGACTATCCATTTAATATACCTATACAATGAACAAACCTGTCCCACTGTAGATATGTCATTCTGCATTACGTCTTAAGGTGGGTAGCAGTTTTGTTAAACGTATCGCAATGGCAATCCAGCTGAACCTTGTTCAGCTGTTTTATAAAACAGTACTGTTTTGTAAAGCAGCTAGAGATTTTGTAAAACAGCGGATTCTACAATCCATCTGCGACATATATATAATCTCAATCTCGGAAATGGGTCCAACGATTTTCATTGAAAATGAATTGATGAAATTTAGTATGCAGGGGGTTTCGGGGACGATAAATCGATCTAGCTAGGTTTCATTTTTAGAAAACGTCGTTTTACCAAAAAAAACCTAAGAAAGCTTGGTCATCCAGGTACTTTATTTTTATTTACCTAACTTCAGAATTCGCTTCACATGCGTTAATGCGTTTGAAATATTATTTTGAATCGTGTTTTATTTTTCTCTTCATCTTATTAAAGAAATAAGATCACTGAAATACCACATAAATGCGGTATAAACACGCACCTATTCATAAATACTACATGAATATTGAACAGAGATTTCAAACATCGACAAAACGCATTTCCCGATAGTAGCAACAGCACCCGCTGCTTAAACGTGCGCTTTATCAACAGCCTGGCAATTGTCGAAACTAATATGTAGCATACGGGCCGTCGTACGGGTAGTGTATGTACGCGCCGTTATATGGTATCATCCAATTAACTGCATATTTACACCCCGTATGAGCAGCCAACATTATTACCATGCAGTTAACACGTGATATCGGTGCCTTTGCGTTCTGTTTGGTATCGATGTGAAGATATGTTACTGTTTGCGCGATAAACTCGTGACAATGAGCTCTGGATTAATAATTACTTTCGTATCGATACAATAGTTGTCGTAGTTTCGTATATCTGTAGTGGTATACTAAGTTGGTAATTCATATTCATTTACTAAACAGTGATAGCCTAGTAGTATGACTAACAAGGCTGTCGCGTGGTCAAACTCAAGGCACGTAACACAGATTTTCGATAATCGTGTACATATTTAAATGAGTTATCAGATGCTTCAAACGGTGAAGGTAAAACAAACATCGTGAGGAGTCCTTATTTTATTGTAGAAATAGAAATCGTGACCCGTACTAAAATTATTGACGCGTAATTTATTCTCTATAAGTATTTACAGATTGTTATGGAAAGAAAAATATGATTGTAAGCAGGACTCGAACCTGCGCCTCCCGGATAAATACTCCAGGCGCTCCACTAAGCCATCTCTGCTCACTACTCCAAATTCTTATTTCGACATTTTAATACGTCTTTTGGTATTGTCATCGCTATCTATTCAGTCCCTGTATCTATACAGGTGACTGAACCGACCACCTCTTCCTGACGAAAAAACGAAAAAACGTCATGAAAAACAAAAACCAATAATAAACGCGATAATCCGGTTAAAAGTTATTTATTATAATGTGTAGTGATCGCGAAACCCTAAGATATTACTATTTGTAGAAAGAATATTTACTATAACATATTCAGGAAGTGCAGGTTCGAATCCTGCTCAAGACCGTATTTTTCATTCCACAAAATGTGTAACTTTAGAGTTCATACGCTTGCGTTAATGTGTTTGAAATATTTATCTGTTTAAGTATCTACAGAGTTGAGTGCGAATGTTACAGAACAAAACAGTAAGTACTTACGAAGTATCATCAAGACATCACTATATTATGAACATATCGCCTAACTACTAATAACAATATTAAGTTACAAATCCATTATCTATAATATTATGTGGTGACCGGTGCTCATGCAAAATAGCCACAATGCGAAATTGGTGTTGCGGTTCTAATTATAATAATAGAAGTGCGGTCCGATGAAAATAATTATTTATTTAAAAATATTTTAAGATAAAAATCATTCCAAAGTAGAATTCAAAACCCGTCAAGAATAAATTTATTCGCACATATCCCCATTAGCCCCTTAGACTTTTTTTGTGACATTATTTGCCATGATGAATGCCTTATTAACACATATTTTGTGTTCTGTGTGTGCGTGTAGTGTTCCGAGGAATTGTGAACAGAGATAAATAAATCCCACAAAGAACATGTTAAGTTGATTGCCAAGACTCCTAAGTTCATAATACTTATGTTAAAAAGTTATGAAATCCAAACGCACAGCTGAGCTCCGATTTGTATTACGCGTCATATAGTCTATGGGGTCTATCCGAAGTCATAAGTATATAGCTCTACGTACTCTTGACTGTTTCTCATTTATAACAATGAATAACAAATAACTCTACCTATAGGTAGAGTTATTTATTTTCATTAGTTTCTAAAACTCTACGTCTTGGTTAAAAAGTATGGCTTGGTAGGTTCGTCATTGTCGCACAAACTGTTCCTTAAGGACTTAAATGTTATGTCACATAACAGTTCCACGAACATGAACTGGCCAAACCATACTTTTTAATAAATATATAGTGAAGCTTTCTAACATTATCTAGACCGACGCTATGACAGTTCGAAAATACGACGAAACAATTCCAGAAAAGGTAGGTAGTGCGCCGCTTCCTTCAGATCGTCTTAGTGGGGGCACTCCCTGGTCCTGATAAACTTAAAGGATATATTACTATGATATGTGTCTGTTGTGCGGAACAACTAAAATTCCCTGCGCTATGTCACTCCTGTGTAACAAAAATATACGCAACAGCGTTCCTCTATATGTGCTTTTAATTGATTAGCTATTACGGTTTAATAATTATAGCCCTATAATAACAGACACATGGGTAGCGTAGGTAGGCTTTGTAATAGAGACCAAGGAACCTTGACAAACTAAATTCTAAAAAAGAAGTAATAAAATACGTTTTGTAGCCCTAAATCCAGCCCAGCTTTTTAAATAAATGTTAAATGATGAAGAAGATCCCAAAGTTATATTAAAAATAATAACTTTCAGTTTATTATAAAATAAAGATACGGGCTCATACATTTATCCAATATTTTACTAAGTCCTAACGCAAATCTCCATAATTTTACGAAATGTCGTTTCATATGGTAATAAAATTCGAACAATATTTAACGTATCTACTCACAAATCCCTAATAGCATTATTTTTCCAATAAATCGCTTGTCATCATGAATTTAATAAAATCTTTTATTGAGTAATGGGTGCCCACTTGATGCTTCGAAAGCTGTTTATTGAATAGGAGGTAATAAGCTTTCATTCACATCTTACCTCCTTGGATATAAACCAATATTCGATAACGATATAAACAAAGCATTACATACCACCTACTGGGTACTACAATTCCAAACTCCATGCTGCTACTGAGATTTTCCAACCATCAAGCCCAATAACACTGTCCGACCAGGGAATCGAACAGCAACCGCCCCTGCTGTCACTTGACTAACAATGAGGTAGTTATAATAATATCTTTCGATTCATAATATGAAAAACACACACAACCAACTTGGTAAAAACTATATAAAAAACACTCATCATTCTAAGTCGGCTAAAGCAAAGTATTCAGTAAATTAACGGCACCAACCTCTATTAAAATGAAGAAAACTACCTACTACTCCCAAGCTCATAACTCCCTCCCCCCTTCTTTATCCCAATTTATTTGGGGTCCCCCCACTTCCATAATAATAATAATATACCTACTCCCAACCGTATTTCGGTGACGGCGGCCTATCTCCATGGAGATTAGCCGAGTACGCAAGAGATATTATAGTGCACAAGTGTATGCGCAAACACAGTGCACTCCCTCTTCCTTCACTCTCATAGTCCCATGGGGCGACAATCCGACACGACCGCAGACAGTGCACCTAGCTTTGACGTTTCATAAGTGCCTGTAATCTGGTCCATGTGAAATAAAAGTATTTTAATTTAGATCAGGCGCAGGACCGACAGCTTTACGTGCTGTCCGAAGCACGGGGGTAACACACCACCAACTTCCTAACTCCGGTCTGTTACTGAGAATTTCCTAACAGAATAATCCAATAACACTTTGCCCGACCTGGGAATCGAACCCAGGACCTCACGCTCAGCAGCCGCGCTTGCGACCACTAGACCAACGAGGCAGTCTTCTTCCATACATCTCTATTAGCCGTCATATCGACAGTCACTCCTTTTCTAGCCATATTATATTTAACACAATCCATCCATCGCTTCCTCGGTCTTCTCTCTACTTCTCTACTCTTATAACCATCTACATTCATACTTAAAACTTTCCTCGTCACATGACCCTGACCCGTCCCCATCACATGCCCATACCATGCTAAACGATTTCTACACAACTTCTTAGTCACCAGTACCACTTTCAGACTTCGTCTTGTATACTCATTTCTAATCTAATCTATCCATTCGCTTCCCACCACACATCTATCTTAACATTCTCATCTCAGCTGTATGAGTAGTCTTTCATTCATTCTCTTCGTGGGCCAACATTCTGAACCATACAAGACAACAAGCCTAATGTTTCTTTTTATAGATTTCCCCTTAAGTTTAAGGGAGATTCGGAGGTCACAATTAGTTCCCGTGACCTGCCGCCATTACATCCACCCTGTTTTCATTCTATGCTTAACACTCCGGTCTATTTCGCCATCGCATTGTAGCAGCAGACTAGTAACACCGCACCACCCAGCGCCAAAACTAAAGAGACCGCCAAAATGTGCTGTTTTGGTTCTACTGATTTTAAGCCGACATTCTCCAGATTTTGATGCAATTTCTCCAATCTGCTCAGGTTTTCAGGCCCGTCTTCACCGACAAGAACAAGCAAACAACAGGCAAACAGCATACACCAGGGTGCCTCTTCCTGTATGTCCGACGTAAAAGCGTCCATTATCATCATGAAGAGGTAAGGACTTCGACCCTTAATGCAGGCCTAGATCCGCACTATACTTGATGGCTTTTTCAGCAGCTGACCGGACGTATGCATGTACTGGATTGACTGAAAATAACACGAATTAACTCCACATACTAATACATAACTTCTCCAAGCTATCTACGATATAAAATATTGCTTTATATCTGTCACAATTGCATATAAAGTTGAGCCCACCATTAAACCTTAGGTTTTTAAGGAATACCAAACCATTTTAGGTAAAAACAAACTTCGTCACAGATTTACTGGCAGGATTACTGACAGCGCAGATTAAAAATAGTCAGTCTCCTTTTTTCCAAAAGAATAAAGTGTCCCTTTCGGTAATTATAAATGGATGAATCAAGACGAGAAAAATGAGCTTATATGTACTCGTTTTTATAATCTAGAATATTTCTTTAAAAAAATTGGTTCTTACTACAATATAAAATAAAATACTTATATTATATAATATTTATTGGATACTAAATGGCTCGAAAAATCTAATTAATTATGCTTTTAAGTGGAACCATATCTTTGACAGGCAGTGGATGAGTTTCATCTGCGCTGACATGGTTTCCTCGTCCTAATTACAACAACAATAAGTCTTCAATCGCGGTTCCTATTACATTTTTATATTGCTTCACGAAATAAATATCCAAATCTCTTTATGTATATATCTGCTTCACAAACGTAACTCCCCAAAATAAATGAGAAGCTTACGAATTTGAAAAGAAACACGATACTACCAAAAATACCTTGTAGTACAAACAGATGATAAAGATCTACATTGGAAAGAGACATTAAAGGATTCATCTAAATAAACCTGGCAACTGGGAGGTCAAAAAGATAACGCTATCGTTGTCTTTATGTAATATGAAGTAAGGTAAAGTAAACTAAAAGGCAATATCTAAGCCGCAATAACATGAACCTTTATGATATTCCTTTATGATAATGTTGTACGCTGTTAGGTAAATATAGTCGCGCATGCCGCGGAAATATGAAACAACGCTAAACTAACACAAGATTTAGTATTGGTAGTTTAGTGTAGCTGTTTGTGTACTAAACTACCTTGCTGAGCTTCCAACTTGTATTATATAGTAGCTCAAAATTAATGTACGAGGTAGATGGAGCTATTTATTTAAGGTTGGATCGCTTCGTAAATTCTAAGATTATTAATTATGTAAGAATGCAGATAGTAAAACTTAAGTTTTATACTTAAAAAAAAATTGAATACCTACTACAATACATATCTATAGTAATGTTAAGTAGTTATTTATAGAAATTTGTAATTAAAACGTGTCAATTAGGAATGATTGACACAATCTCATATTTTTACAAGTAGTTTCGCAACACAATTTTTTTCGCATGCATATAAAATCTTTTAAATCTATTCAAATATAATTCTTAAAGGATCTACGGGGAAATACTTTTTTGTACACGTAAACCGTGTCCAAGCTAAAGGTTACATAACATTCAAATCAATACAAAGCTTGGACCAACGACTAGCATTTATTCTCATCGGGGCGACACACGAATTTTCGTCATAAGCTCGATCTAAACCTTTATCGATGCACATTCAGCCTAAAATCACCCTTATTGTCCGGTAAACAAGGTTGTATTCATAGTTACACATGTGAATCGTTTCACGAGGGTTATTATCGTGACTGAAGCATTGTTAATCCTTTCTATTCTAAAGCAATCGATACATGTAGGATATATGTGTATTGGAATAAAAATGGATTTTACGTGAAAATTTTGTATCTGAGCTTTAATGAACAATTGCTTAAGTAAGATTCACATTTAATTCATTTATTAAATTAAAGAATTTATCATTTCAATTTACTTGAATTTATCTTTCATTGAATATAACGTTGTATTGATTTATTGCAAAATTATGCGTTAAAACAGTTCGTTTTTAGTTTTATCAATTATCAAGATTTTTCGCTAAAATTACTCAAGTATTGCCAGCCTTTTGAAAACAAAAGTTTCTTAAAAATCAATATCGTTTTTTTTTAAAACACCGTGCTTTCGTCACATATCTTCGGTAACTTTAGTTGGATACTCTAATAAAACATGCAGAGGTAGAGCGCGTGCGTCTCTGCTTTTAGCCTAGGATTATTTAGTCCTCCTGCGACCACGAACGCTGCAAAGTGTTCGAAACGTCAGGAAAAACAAAAAACCAATAATACACGCGATTAATCCGGTTAAAAGTTGTTTTATTATAATGTGTAGTGATCGCGCAAACCTAAGATATTACGAGGATTATTTAATTTATAACCAACAGATATTAGCTGTCACGAAGTTGTCTATTCACGTAACTCGATGCAAATATCCCAATCTTAAACATTCTTCAATGCCAGCTGGTATCTACTCTAAGTTTATTTAATTTCCAGATCAGTCCAAAAATAAACTTATTATTCCACAATGGAAAAATATTTCGGACAAACTCCGAAACTCCGCTATGCATCTGTATGACTTCATTAAATCCTTAGTTTGCGTCACAGACGGACGGAGCGGAGGCTGCGACGGGTTTACGTGTAAAGTTTTCCTCATAAGCTCACCGCAGGGCGCTCCCCTATCAATTGCCGTGATCCCGTACCCCCGCACACCCCACGCTGCCCCCGCCAGCTCCACTAATGATCCCACTTGTTAGGGCTCAGCACGGACCTTCGGCCGTGTCACTTGGTGAATAACAAATTCCTAGCTGATCCCACTTCGCCATAGCCACTAGAGCTCTCAAACGTAGGTCATATTAAGTTTGGGTGCGCCATGATTTTAATATTTCTGTTTCATAAGTACCTGGGTGGTCAAAATGTTTCTGTATTTTCCGATGGTGCTGACATATTTTTCATTAAAATAATTCCGTTAGATGCACCAGTCATTCAATTTAATTCATATGAAAGAAAAAAATATCTAATCAACATAAATAATTATATTCATAAATGTTTCTCATAGACAACAACAATGTGTCACATGTAACATCGTAACTTTATAGAGATAATCGCGCACTACTTACTAAAGTACATAACATTTTCTGTAACTTCAGCTCTCCTTACAACAGATAAAAACAGCGTGAACATATCATAAAAATCGCAACACAGCCTGTAGGAACATAAATTCCATTTTTAATCTGGCCAACTCATTCTCGACTGACATTCAATACCAGAGATTAATTACATGCGAAACTTACTGTCGAACTGTTGCGTGGCTTGGGCGAGGAGTGAGGCGAATACCCTGTC
Source organism: Xylocampa areola (assembly GCA_935421205.1). Lineage (NCBI taxonomy): Eukaryota > Metazoa > Arthropoda > Insecta > Lepidoptera > Noctuidae > Xylocampa > Xylocampa areola. The sequence goes on from OW285204.1 coordinate 10,169,749, forward strand.
GGCGAGGGGTGGGGGCTGCGGGGGGCGGTCGTCGTCGCTGCTGCTGTACCTGTCGCCGCCCCACTCCAGCGAGCGCTGGCGACGGACCCCGCTCGCTCCGCTCGGTGCGCTCGGCAGCCCGCCAGACAGTCCGCTCAGAGAGCCGGCCTTAGCCCGCCGACCTGGCCGCTCCATCCTCGACGTGCTCATAACATCTTGTCAGCACATCTGAGGACAATAGAAGGAAAATTAAGGTATTTTCACTTTTATCATAAAATGTTCTAACCATCAGAAGAATAATGTGCAGCTTGAAATACTTCAGGCATGTTAGAAACGGGCGCATAGATCGATCGATCGGACCTGTGGACCATCGGATGGATGACCATCATTTCATATCGAAACAACTTTGTGCTTCGGAGAGCATGTTAACCCGTCATAGGTCCCAGTTGTCAAAAATCTTATGACCGTCATTACGGGTACTTAGTTGCATAAAAGTCTGAAAACCAGTCTTATAACGAGACATCGTGGTCAGATAGGCAGTCGCTCCATGAAAATGCACGTAGATATTGAGCTATATCTGGCTAGACTGGAAGCCAACTTAATTGGGGAAAGGCTAGACAGAGTTGGAAATGCTTTATTCTACCTCTATCTATAATGTACTACATTGCAGTAAGTAGGTACAAAACTTTCGTGAGTGTTGATTTCAATAACATAGATGCCAATTCAATAAAGCTAGTGAAAATATTATAACAACAGAGCTAGCTAGGAATGAAAAACATTTTCAATCGAAAAAGTTTTGCACTTGTTAATTCGAGATCGACTACTGGTCGTTGAAACATAAGCCCTTGCTCAAACAAAAGAAATCGACACGATATTTTATCAAAGCAGTTACAGCGTCGTGAACGGAAAAGAACAACTGTAATAAAGAGCCTACAAGTCGTTTGGTTAGCGGCCCAACATAAATAGGAAGTTTGCGCGAGAGGGCGTGCGTGTTGGAGGCCTAATCCAGTGGATTGTGCCGCGGTGTCGCCCGCGCTCCGCTCGACGCTCCTTATTTCTCGTATTGACTTAATTTGTACAAGCTTCAGTCCTGCTTCGTACTCGACAATTTAAAATAAAACCATCGTTGCATTGAGCATGCTGTTTCCAAAAAAAAAAATCTCCAATAATATTGCAAGATCTATAACTACATGTATGTATTTACCTAATAAACTGATAAGTACCAACCAATATACATTATGGGGGCTGACAGTATCCGGAAAGTTAGTGGCCATCAGTGGTAATAAATACAATAACACAAAACTAATCCATAATAATGTCCCCGATATGAGGAAAATGTGTTTCGGGATTTGAACAGGTTTTATGAAGACCCAGAAAATAATTTATGTATCAGAAAATCCAGTATCTGCTACCCGAAGACCGTGTGAAGGCTTAAAACTTGTTTAAACAATTTATTGTACTAAACTTAAAGTAGGAGAGATTTATTTCTAGCTGCGGACTGAGATAGGCTGAAGTGCAAAAAAATTATAATCGCCAATAAAATAAGAAAAGCTCTTGAAGCTTGTTTAATTAAGTATTTACAAACCCTCAATTAAACAGGAATTTGTTATTCCTTAGTATCTTAAGTGATTAAATCTAATGAGTTTTCGTTCACAGTAAATACGAAGTAAGTATTGTATTTAAGGCAGGCAATTGTTAAGGTTTACTGCACTCATTTCTCATTTCGTATCGGCAGAATAAACAGAGGCGGTTTCATTATAGATTCGCAGACATTCCACAGAGATACGAATTGTTTAGACATTATTGAGATTTAATAAAATTCTTCGGTAAACTTTCTTTTTAGAATTTTCCTATGTCTATAGGTAGCTGAAGAACTTAAATACGAAGATTAAGAGATTTTATAATTATCAGAATTTGATTAAGTAAGAATAACGATCCGCTAGTAACTGGATGGTAAACGCCTTAACAACAAAATTTTAATGAGGACTTTCTTATAACCGCACTTGAGGATTAGTTTTGTAAGATGAAGCAGCTGTCGATCGCAATTAAGTATCAAGAATGTTACAGTATATTTGGGCCTACATGTAATAGAATCACTTACTGCCATATTTTTACATTAATTACATTAATTAACTACAACAGCGTAGAACGATATAAGTCAAAATAATGCTAAAAATAAATGGAAGACAAACCAAATTGGACTTCCATCTTAATTCCATTTAACTCGTATATACAGATTACTTTTTCAATCCAGCTATTAATTAAACATTAATTAATGAGTCCTGTCTGGGGCGAAGTAGTGCGTCGCCTAGCGTCTGACGGACCGCTCGGTTTAATATAAAGTAGGCTGGTGTTTACCCAGCCGTGTCGCAACTCACAGCGTTAATAAATACGCCGCTTCCCTTCACAGACAAGCATCTGTTCTGTTTTTATTCAATATTTACTCCTATTGTGACTCACTTTTTAAAATTTATTACTTTTCCGCAACGTGCAACTAATAATTTAAGAGTTTTATTAATTTTTGTTTGATGTCTTACTTGTTGCGAATAAAATAACTAAATTACAAAGATAATTTGACGACGTTGGAACTACCTACGATTGGTAGGCAAAATTATGAAGTTATACCAATATAAACAATTTGCCCGAAATTGAAGATGAAGTTACTATTTTACTCTACAGAAGTGATTTCGGAACTAGTAGTTAGAAGGTAGAAACTTGTAAATTTTAACTATTCTAACATAATAGGCTATACAAATACATATAGAAAATATGTAAAACATAATAAATATGCAAAAATCATAAAACAGAAGTACAGTAATAGGTTTTAATAATAATAGTTAGCTATACACGAGGCGCAGATTCAAATCCTGCACAATGCCCATATTTTTTATCCACAATTTTTTTTTACGTAATCTTTGAAAACCAACCTTATTCCAGAAGTTTATAAGAATTTATACAACTAACGTTTCTTCACTAATCAATTAGAATAAGCACAGTCACCTTCCGCTATAATCCTCCAAAAGCTTTAACTTGTGTAAACAGCTAAAAATGTTGAAATAGTACTTAGTGACTATTAAACCGAGAATTATTAAGGTCAAGTCACTATCTGAGGCCAGGTGTAAAACCCAGATAACATTAAACCCTTCAGGAATTTTATGTTTCGACCTCACCTTCCTTGTTTTCACGGGCCATCAAACATCCCTTGTAGAGGATCCAAAGTGACCCATTCCTTCCCGGTCAAATATCGGAGATGCTGTATCTATGTGGAGTATTTTGTTCTTGTTTTATTCTAATGATTTGTTTGTGGTGATATTAATATATTTTCTCTTATTTTCGGTGTAATTTATATGGTTATTAATGGTCGTGGTGTTTAGAAGAATGGGCGAGTCAGTTTATCTACATAAGACGCAGTGTTCACAATTTTAGCAAGACAACTATCGTACCGTAGAATTATCGTACATGGAGCAAAATATATCGTATTAACTGTGACGTAAATATTTTTGCGTATGCTAAAATTAATTAGATGGAGAAAAATTTACGTACTTTTCAAAATAATCACTACAATAAATTAATTCTATTTTTCAAAGAAACATTGAAAAAATAATAGACAAGAACGGGGCTTGAACCCGCGACCTTTGACGTTCCATGTCATCACTCTACCAACTGAGCTACCTTGTCGTGTTCAAATCTATTGAATTTTCAATCCTCTTTGTATACGTCTTAAGGAGACGCCTGGTGATATTTATCTAGTAATCATTACAGATTTACTAAACTCAGCGTTACCACTTTACAGTTGTAAATCGCCGAACAACATACCAATCCTTTATAAATCATATATAATTATATATTTTTTTTTTTTTTTTAATACATGTTGAGGCCATGTAATGCCTATATTAATTCTATTTTTCAAAGAAACATTGAAAAAATAATAGACAAGAACGGGGCTTGAACCCGCGACCTTTGACGTTCCGTGTCATCACTCTACCAACTGAGCTACCTTGTCGTGTTCAAACCTATTGAATTTTCAATCCTCTTTGTATACGTCTTAAGGAGACGCCTGGTGATATTTATCTAGTAATCATTTTTTTTTTAGTAAATCACAACTGCAAAGTGGTAACGCTGAGTTTAGTAAATCTGTAAACAGATTTTTACAATTTCCCATATTTTAACTACGAGGTCGTGGGTTCGAGTCCCACTTGACGTAAATTTTTGTTACCACGTAGTATTTTTACCTCAGTAACAACCGATAAATCTGTTTTACTTACGTATTTTTTCACTATCAAATAAAATTTTACTACAACATTGACAACAGCATTATTCAGTTTGATCTATGCCACGGTATTACATGGTTAGCTACGAATATGTTTTGCCAATGAACATCAGTCGGGTGTCATCGGCTTAATGTTACTATTCGGCAATGATAAATGGCACAACTGATCAAGTGCACAGTAACCAGCAATCAATGTTACCTACATAATATTTTACAGCTTCAATAACTACGTGTTGCTTTAAATAAATTTGATTTTAATAAAATTCGTTTTTTTTGTTGGCATTTTACAGGACCAAAGTGTTAAAACGGTGAAGAAAAACATTATGCGGAAACCAGCACGCCTGAGAAATGTTCTCAATGGTGTGTGAAACCATTTCAGAGACCTACAAGTGGTTTAAATTCTCTATGTTATTAGTTTAGTGCATGTTGGTAACATGATATTTACGTCTATTTTATTTATGTCATATTAATTAAGGTTTAGGTTTATATTATGTTAGTGCGTTAAGTGGCGCGCAAGAATAAAAGCTTTTTCTTTCTTGCTTCATCATCGCCACGACAAGAAGAAGAATTAAGCAAGTGATAAATAATTTCTAATACCTACGCATTTGACTTAGAAAAGTCAGTGGTGCTTTAAGTTCAAAATACACCTAGTGATACTAACTTAATCTAAACTGGAAAACTAAGTAATGATTAGAAATAAAACTTGTATCAAAGTAAAGGCTTAAATTTCAATTGGACAATTTACAGGAACTTTTGAATTGTCAAAAAGTTATTGCTACGTTCAAAAGCACGTCTTATCAGTATTCGCAAGCGTACGATAAATATCGTACCTATACGATAATTTCATGCCTATGAATTTATCGTATAGGTACAGATTTACTAAACTCAGCGTTACCACTTTGCAGTTGTGATTTACTAAAAAAAAAATGATTACTAGATAAATATCACCAGGCGTCTCCTTAAGACGTATACAAAGAGGATTGAAAATTCAATAGGTTTGAACACGACAAGGTAGCTCAGTTGGTAGAGTGATGACACGGAACGTCAAAGGTCGCGGGTTCAAGCCCCATTCTTGTCTATTATTTTTTCAATGTTTCTTTGAAAAATAGAATTAATATAGGCATTACATGGCCTCAACATGTATTAAAAAAATATAATTATATATGATTTACAATAAATTAATATATAGCTTAATGAAAATTATCGTACTATCTGCGTACGATAATAAAGATATCGTACATCGTCCATAGGCATGAAATTATCGTATAGGTACGATATTTATCGTACGCTTGCGAATACTGATAAGACGTGCTTTTGAACGTAGCAATAACTTTTTGACAATTCAAAAGTTCCTGTAAATTGTCCAATTGAAATTTAAGCCTTTACTTTGATACAAGTTTTATTTCTAATCATTACTTAGTTTTCCAGTTTAGATTAAGTTAGTATCACTAGGTGTATTTTGAACTTAAAGCACCACTGACTTTTCTAAGTCAAATGCGTAGGTATTAGAAATTATTTATCACTTGCTTAATTCTTCTTCTTGTCGTGGCGATGATGAAGCAAGAAAGAAAAAGCTTTTATTCTTGCGCGCCACTTAACGCACTAACATAATATAAACCTAAACCTTAATTAATATGACATAAATAAAATAGACGTAAATATCATGTTACCAACATGCACTAAACTAATAACATAGAGAATTTAAACCACTTGTAGGTCTCTGAAATGGTTTCACACACCATTGAGAACATTTCTCAGGCGTGCTGGTTTCCGCATAATGTTTTTCTTCACCGTTTTAACACTTTGGTCCTGTAAAATGCCAACAAAAAAAACGAATTTTATTAAAATCAAATTTATTTAAAGCAACACGTAGTTATTGAAGCTGTAAAATATTATGTAGGTAACATTGATTGCTGGTTACTGTGCACTTGATCAGTTGTGCCATTTATCATTGCCGAATAATAACATTAAGCCGATGACACCCGACTGATGTTCATTGGCAAAACATATTCGTAGCTAACCATGTAATACCGTGGCATAGATCAAACTGAATAATACTGTTGTCAATGTTGTAGTAAAATTTTATTTGATAGTGAAAAAATACGTAAGTAAAACAGATTTATCGGTTGTTACTGAGGTAAAAATACTACGTGGTAACAAAAATTTACGTCAAGTGGGACTCGAACCCACGACCTCGTAGTTAAAATATGGGAAATTGTAAAAATCTGTTTAGGTAGGAGGATCATTGCACAAAAACACCAAATCCATATATATTCATTTTATTGAATATGATACATAGGATTTCTTTAATCTGTTTAAACGCTAGACCAAAAGTAACTTCCATAGATTTTCTATGCAAAAATTTGGTACGTAGCTTGTGCAAAATTTTCCCCATACATGTAGGTATAAAGCTTACAGCAATCTCAGCATACGACGTTATATAAATAAAAGATATTAGAAATAGTGTTGTAACAAGGATTGCGGTTCCGCGTCACGTATAAAATAAGCGTCAGGCCAATAGGGAGCAAGACAGGCATGTGAATTATGAGGCACACGCCGCCTCAGTATTAAAACTGCATCTTACTTGACCTTCTTAAGTTTTCACTTTGCATACTCGTGTACCTACAAACTTAGTAAATTAACTACCGTCCGAGCTTGAGATCATAATTCTCCATGATTAACATTTAGCGCCTTAAACTTGGGAACTTGTAATGTACTTGTTTATGCGTGGGATATAGGAACCTTGGAATTACTGCTTTCAACGAGAGAGAAGCTTACGATGAAATCAAAATCAATTCGACTGTCCTGTTGCTCTAGTGGTTAGTAGCCCTGACTGCTATGCCGGAGGTCGTGGGTTCGATTCCCACCCAGGACAAATGTTTGTGTGATGAGCACGATCATTTGTTCTGTGTCTGGGTGTAATTTATCTATAATATGTATGCATTTAGAAATATATAAGTATGTTTATCAGTTGTCTAGTACTCATAACACAAGCTCTGCTTAGCTTGAGACTAGACGGCGTTGTGTGATAGTTGTGGAATATTATTATTATATTATTATTAAAATATTAACCTGCCTTTTTTGTACAATAAGTTTCGCGAGACATTCTTATCTATTCATATCAATAATTGTTCACCGGTTACTACTCACGCGCATTTTCCAGGATTGCCCGACTTGTTTCGAATTCGAACGGAGCCCTTAGTCATGAGCTGAGTCCGCGGCGATAGCAAGTCAAACTAGTCGGGCAATGCCGCAAATTGCGCGTGAGTAGTAACCGGTGAACAATAATTGAGAATCTCCTGCCTACTGTTGATATAACTTATATTTACTTGCAGCAGCTTATAGTTCGTTGGTCTAGTGGTCCCAAACGCGATTGCTAGCATGAGGTCTTGGGTTCGATTCCCAGCTTGGTCAAAGTGTTATTGGAATTTCTTTCAGTAGCAGCTCATAATTTAGAACTGTGCCCAGTAGATGGTAATAAGTAAAGTACCTATCTCATGGGATTTTATAGCAGCATTGGTGAAATGTGGCTGTACAACTGTATATACCTCTGCCTGGCGAAAAACTGGCGTGATGCTATGATTGTATTTGCAATTTCAAATAAAATGTTGGATGTAAGTAATTAATACGAATTTATATTTTAATCATTGCAATTTATGCGTATTTTATTCTAGATTCTGTAATTTGTTTGTAAAATTTTGTATAATCTTGTGGATATCTACATTTCCGTAGAGTTTCTAAACGCACATAGGACTCTGAATTTAACAGGCAACCTGTGGTCACAGGTGACACCTGCCCGTTAGATGGTAAATCTTGCCGGACATGTCACGGACATGACGTTTTCCTTCCTATTTACATAGTTCTGTTCAAGTGTACTTACATGTAGGTATACTAAATATTTCCGTGGACATGTTTAATAAAGATGTGTTTCGGTTTCGGTCCTGGGTCATACTCAACATAGAATAATGAACATTTTCAGGAAATCAAGATTACATAAAAATAATTAAATTTAAATGAATTCCTTCTAAACTTATTTCATAATTGAATCGTATTTCTTGTAACCCTTTTCACAAATACGTAAAGTACTATTTCGTTTGAATAAATCAAAACTACAGCTTGAATGAAGGGCTAAAGTTAGTTTTTCACGGATCCGGTGAGAACAAAGCGAATCATTTTGTAAAATAAGTTGTGTAGAGAATCACTTATGGCGATCAGATTTTGAGGGAAAACACAATTTATACGAGGACGTGTTCAAAAACCTACATCAGTTGGATCGTTGGAGTCGGATCGAGAGTCCCCGCACGTAGGGAATAGGTCGAACAGGCATCAGGCTGGCCTGTTCACGTGTGCTGAATCCGCTGCATTTACTGCACTTGCTGATTTTAAGACGGACTCCAGTAATCTCGCAATTACATAAACCAGAACCTAACTTTAGTATCATTTTATTTTTCATGTTTTTCAAAACACGCTGATATAAACTAGATTATTTAAAACCTGATTATAACTATAACTTTGCGTATTTAAATATTTGGTTCAATCAAATTCTCATTTTGAACTGAACACTTGCAAGCAATAGACACAATCTTAATATCATCTTTTTAATTTTTCTTCGTTTATAAACACATTAGCTGGTGCCCGCGACCTTTTGTTTGTGCAACAAAAGATAGCCTATGGCCTTCTCCGAGTGTAATATATCTCTACACCAAAATTCATCTAAATCCAGTTCAGCCGTTTTGCGTGATTGAGTAACATATAACATAACATAGCATCACGCCTGTATTCCTCGAAGGAGTAGTCAGAGATGTACACAGTCGTACACCCATATTTCACCAATGCTGTTATTAAGTCCCATGTAATAGGTGGTTAGCCTATTGCCATCTACCGGGCACAATTCTAAACTCCGGGCTGCTACTGAGAGTTTTCTAATAAAAAAGCTCAATAGCACTTTGTCCGACCCGGGACCATTGGGACCACTAGAGGCAACCAAACGACCAGACCAACGAGGTAGATAGTATGATAGAGACCAACGAGGCAGTACTGATTGAGTAACAAACATAAAAACTATCACGTTTATAATATTAGTAGGATAATTTAGCATCACGCCTGTATTTCCTGAAGGGTAAGACAGAGATATCATAGTTGTAACCCCACATTTCGTCGATGCCCTCATTAAGGCCTACAATTCCAAACTCCGGGTGCTACTGAGAATTTACTTTTTTTATGTGTAGGTTTTTTTATATACGTTGTGCCGGACTCGTTCCGACTAAAACCACACAGCCCACCTCTAACCTTTACAGGGCTTCCGAAATTGCGGCTGCATTTACCGCAGTTACTGAGAATTTCCTAACAGAAACCCTATTATCATTTCTCAAAAGTAAGTCACTCAGAAGTAATATTATACAAAATTGAAATGTTGAAAATTAAATGTAAATTTATACCAATTGATACGTATACCGTTAATAGCAGAACAATTTTGCCTATGTAAATTATGAGGAGTTTCTCGGTTGACTGAATATGGGAATTAACCAGGCACCAGGGTACGTGACGGGTATTGTTCTAGCAGACACATGGAGGCCGATACACAATTAGGAGTTAATTAATTTATGACACACCTATAATTAGATCGCCAATAACATTACGAGGCTTAGCGCGGCTTTACGTGTCGACTATAATTTATAAGGGCTTGATTATTGATGTTGTTGTTGCTGTGTGGGTAATTAATGTTACACAGATAGCGAAACATCACTATATAATAAAAACATCACGACATACCTACGTGTATACTACAAGAAAGATGGAATTGAATCCCTAAGTAATAGAATGACAGCTTTTATTTCAAAATCACGTATAAATAACTTTAGGTAGCATCACGTGTGTATTCCTCAAGGGGGAAGGCAAAGGTTTTAGTAATTTTACACCTACATTTCACCAATGGTGTATAAGTCCCATATGGTGGTCAGCCTATTGCCATGTCATCATCCCCCTACCCTTATCCCAATTTATTTAGAGTCGGCGCAGCATGTATTCTTCTTCCATACATACTCTCTACTTGTACTGGAATGCTGCCAAAAATGGGCTGTAGTTTAATGTACTGAACGAAATTCCAAACTCCAGGCTGCTCTTGAGAATTAACAATAGGTAACATTTTTATTGACCAGAAACTAGAACCTCAAGCTCAGCAGCCGTACTTGCGTCTTCTAAACCAACAATGCAATGAGGCAGTCTTAAAACATCTAAACAACGACACATTGTTAATATTATCACTAGTGAATAATGAACCAGAGCCAAATGATTCAATAATTGTCTAAGTGAACAGACTTAGTGGAGATTAACACAATCCAATGAATGTCTCGCATAGTTGTCTCATAGGACACTGAAGAGCATTAGATTAACAAGGTGAACACTGGTCCGCTGCTAGTTACTATGGAGCTACCCACTTTGACTGAAACTTTTAACGAGCACACAGCATTGAATACACACCCATTTAATACATAAATATTCTCAAATTACTGTAATGGAAAACGGCAATTTAAAACGCCATTTTTAGACTCGAAAACATTTCACTCACTTTATTGAACGTTAGGCTTCACTAATGATATTTTCAGTCCAAGAGGACTTTATACATAATAATTAAAATGATGAAGACACCTATCCAGTTACTTGTAAATGGCTTTTATGTACCATTAAAATATAATGCTGACATAAAAATAGAAAGAACAAAAGGTCGGGCACACGACTAATATATTAGGATCAAATATAAAATGTCACCCTGAAAATGAAAGGTTGTACATGAAGAGGACTTACATCAACTGTAGCAGGTTTAATTAACGTTAAATGATTTTGTTGGCCTTTATGTACTAAAGTTCATATTGGAATATAATTTTAAGTAGGTTGGTAATTATACGTTTAATGTCTTTGAACGTCGAAGAGAGTGATAGAGTATTCTTAAAATACCTCTTTGCACTATACACTTTAGTTAATTGAAGGAATTTGTCGCTTCACGAACATATCGCCCACACTTGTATATTGAAATTAAATATATTGTATTTCATTTTAAAAGAGGGAAATAAACCTGATTAAATAAAACCGAATAATCATGATTGTCGGTAGTTCATACAATGTTGGTAGATCGGGCCAAAACGAACCGCGGGCAAAAAACGTGATAATAAAAGGTAGATTGTTTGGACAAGTACAGTATATACCTCTTATTATTATATATATTCCCCATAACATCAAATAAATCTCTTGTCCTGTTCTCCGAAACTCCTGTACAATTTTATTAGGATTTTTATGCAAGTTTAAAGTGAAATGTTGCTATTTATAATTTGTGGACATTTGTGAATATTTGAATAACTTCCAAGAAGTTGGTAAAAAAGCAGTTCTTACAAAAGTTAGCCTAAACGCGTCGTGCGAAGCCTGAGAGATGAGCTAGTCAATATTATACAATTTAGGTACTTTATAGATAAACTGAATAATTATTCCAAACAAATACCACAACACAATTGTATTACAAACATATACAAGTATATATATACTAAGCGTTAATATGTTGGCGGTCTAATCTGCATGACTATTGAATGGGACGCCGCCATAATTGGTCGGATATTGTTAGTATACCATAGAGTATGACGCTCTAATGTAATCCAGTGAGGAGCTAATCTGATATCGAAGCGAGGCAGGCACGGACTCCACGCTGGTTTAATTGGGTTCAGTTTAATCCCCGCAATGCAACTTTAGACTCATTTCCGCTGTCCAATAAAGCTGGTCCCGCTTTATATCATCTTTAAAGCTTTGCAAACAACCGGCACTCTATATTATACAAGTTGCTGTGTTACCTGCCTTACGTTACAAAAAAAAACATTATCATGTACCTACTACAACTATATATTAGTTCATTATTGTGTATCTGGAGTTGAATTATTAATAATAATATGTATTTGTGTGTTTTTAAAAACAATTTCACGATTAATGTTCCCTGGTCAGTTTAACTCGCAACATCGCAGCGGACTCAGCTCATGACGAAGGGCTCTGTTCGATTTCGAAACTTGTCGGGCAAAAAATGCATGTGAGTAGTAACCGGTGAACAATCATCAATACAAATAATAATAATAATAATACATACATATATATTGTGCAATTATGGATGAAGTTATCATGACGAATAATTACCGGAAGTATATTGTGAAGGATGGTACGGTTGACATGTGTCGGGCATACCACCGTCCGGGGGAATCCATCCGACACATTATCTCCGGTTGTTCTCGTCTTGCTAATGGCGAGTACTTGCACAGGCATAACCTTGTAGCTAGGATTATACACCAGCAGCTTGCTCTGAAATACAGACTTGTGGAACCAGAAGTACCGTACTACAAATATGTGCCCGACCCAGTTCTCGAAAATGGTAGTGTCACATTGTACTGGGATCGATCTATCATCACTGACAGAACTATTGTTGCCAATAAGCCTGATATAGTGGTGATAGATCGATCAGAGCGTCGCACAATGATTATTGATATCACTATCCCTCATGACGAGAACCTCGTGAAAGCCGAGAAAGATAAAGAATTCAAATATCTTGACTTAGCACACGAGGTTGTCGATATGTGGGATGTTGACTCAGCAATCATTGTGCCGATAGTCGTCTCAGCCAATGGGTTAATACCCAAGAGCCTCGACAAACATCTTAGGAGGCTCTCGTTAGGCAGCTGGGTCAAGAGCTTGATGCAGAGAGCAGTACTCCTTGACACGGCACGAATTGTCAGGAGGTTTCTCTCGATGGAGCCCTAACCACCGGTGGCTTGGACCCTGTTCCCGACACCGGTGGCATACTGTTTTTTATATTTTTAAATATATATTTCATTTTTTAATATGTATTTAAAATTATATTTAATATGTATTTTAAAACAAATAAAGAATAATACATATATGTTATTAAATGGTACTGGAAATAATACATATAATAAAAATGTTACGGATCGCTGTCTGTACATGGAAGATATATGAGAAAAAATATTATTGGGTACTTTATCAACGCAAATAGCACCCAAAACAATGATTGTTAGAATTTTTGTCTGTTTGTCTGTGCGTTTGTGTACGCTAATCTCAGAAACGGCTTATCCGATTTAGATGTAATTTTCACTAATATATTGTGGTAATCTTTACTTAACATTTAGTGTTTGTTTCATGTCAATCGGTTCATAAATAAAAGTTATGCCAATTTAAATAATCACGTCGAACATTTGTTAATGCTTATGAAATTGTGTTCATACACGACGTGGTGTTAATTTACGACATCCACGCGGACGGCGTCGCTGGCACAGCTAGTAATTAATATGAATGTGCCTCACGAAAGTTGTTATACACACACAATATAACTTCACAAGTTTTAAAAGTTACAATTAAGTGAAAGAAAAATTTCTATAGGTACTATATATATATATATATAAATACTTTTATATATATATATATATAGTACCTACCCAGGAAGGGCGCTCAACGACTTCGTTGACACGCGAAGTGATCAGTCGCGTCATGGCTGCTCGGGAGCGCAAACAGCAAGTAGCTGTTCTTTGCTGTGACCTATCGAAGGCATTTGACGTGGCTGATCACGCTGTGCTAGCAGTCAAACTAAAGCACTACGGCATAGGAGGATTGGCATATGCTTTATTTACAGACCTGCTTCGGGGTAGGTCCCAGATAGTGGATGCAGGTGACAGAGTTAATAAGTCGGATTCACTGTCGTCTACGATGGGGGTAGCACAGGGATCATCGGTATCGAATATTTTATTCTCCCTGCTGCTAAATGATCTTCCAGAGGTAGTGACAGGGGCAGACATCTTAATGTACGCTGACGACGTGGCTGCGATAGTCACCGCACCCTCAGTAGAACGACTCGAGGAGAAGCTTAACGAAACCGCATCTAAGTTAGCGATGTGGTTCAACATGAATGGGCTAGCACTCAACATAAGTAAAACCCACTACCTCCATTTCTATTTATCTGGTCGTAAAACTAAGCACTAACGGTGACCGTAAATAATATAAGAGTGGAACAGGTTAAAAGTACGACATTCCTGGGCTTTGAAATTGTTAAGGGACTAAAGTGGGAGAGTCATATACAAAAACTCTGCGGGAAGTTGGGCAGTGCATGTTATGCGCTGAACCGGGTATCTAGGGTTGTCTCCGCGGAGGTGACACGTACGTGCTACTTCGCTACGGTTCACTCTCTGTTGCAATATGGAACTGAGCTGTGGGGCCGATGTGCTGAATGGGAACGAGTGTTCCGTATGCAAAAGCGGGCCATTAGGGCGATGGTACAAGTGCCGCAAGAATTCTCCGCGAGACCTTATTTTAAAAAACTCCGGATCCTCACTCTACCGGCCATAGTGATTTTTCAGGTGGCGGTCTATGTGAGAAACAATCTTAACGACTTCACTAAGCATAGGGACGTGCACTCATATAGCACCCGCAACGCTCAGAAGCTCGTAGGATTAACACGCTCTCTCACCAAGACCAGCAAGCTGACTCACGTTATGGGTCCGAGTGTGTATAACAGACTCCCTGATACCATAATTGCTGCTCCAAGTATGGCTGCCTTTAAAAACCAATTAAAACGCTGGCTTATCGAGCAAACGTTTTATAGTTATGATGAATTTATGAAATCTAAATAGGTATGTTATTATATGTTCGATTCTGCATAATTCATTCAATTTAATTATTTTTATTAACTAATTCAATTAAATAAATTATTGACCGTTAATTTTAAATTTCTATGATTATTATTTTTCTTATTATATATTTAATGAATTAAAACTGTATTGACGTGTAAACCTGGTTAATGAATAAATGAGTATTGAGTATAGGTACTCATTCAAGTTATACTAAAGTAGCTCCTTAGACCACTACAACTCACCGTACGTTGGCAAGTCAAAGCTTTTTTTACACGATCCAACTCTCATCTTTACCGAGGTCCCGAGTTCGTCAGTACAGGACTTAATACACAGGACAAGCCGAAAATTCACGATATTGTGTTATTTACGTACGCCGATTGCGCGACTAGGGGAATGCTTAAAAAAACACGATAGAATAATTGAATGTTTTTCGTTTTCAGTATTTAGCAATTTCACGCTCAGTAAATGCAATAATCTACGCCACAGTAGATAATTCAATTCCAGCGTAAATACATGGCCCGTTACCGAATTTCCTTTGAGAGACGAAGCGTGCGGCAGGCGCTGCGAGCCGGCACGTTTCTCTGAACTTCGGAATTCCAATTTTGAAAAGTTTTCCAACAAGGGCCCGATATTGACAGACAGTGTCAGAGGGCCACTCGGTAAGGGCAGCTACGGCCTTAAAAACAACTTCACACTACACAATACGCAGCCTATTTCGTAAAACATGTGACACACACACAAGCTAATTGCGGTGGAGTTATACCCGGTGTCCCCTGAAAACCCCAAATGAACTGCTTGCACACATAAGTCTTTTTTATTTTTTGGGGTCCTAAAGTCCAGGAGTGATGATTGTAGTTGACAAGCAAGTCTTTTACGAGCATAGACCTGGTGTAAATTTATTATTGATTAATTCTATATTGCATCTATTTAAAAAACTAGATACTGTTAAATAAAAAATAAAAATGAACAGCCGCTAAAGAACAGTTACTAGCACCAAACAAAAGAAAGAAATAAAAAAGTAGAATATAAGGAAGAAGGCTTTGTGATCGCGTGCCAAGTACGGGATAACTGAGAACATGCTTCATTATTCGCTGGAAAGAAAGGAACCGGAAAGATTAACTTCTTTTATAATTAAGTTTGTCCCCAGACACCAATTTATAAACGGTGTGCGTTTCGCTCAACATAAAAAGGGTATATTCTGAAAACCACTGAAAAAGTCTAAAGACTTTGTGAAAGATTTATAAGAGCTGGTGTTAAATAAATCTTAAGTTTAAAAAGTTAAAATAAGTGCTCAAAAAAGATGGGACACAACATTTGTCTCTAAATAATCAAACTGCAGATAACAAAGAGTTTGTGACAACCAACAGATGGCGGAGTATCCATCTAACTTGCTTGATTATACACTGTTAACCAATGGAACATTACCACTGTCATCAAAATCTTGTTAAATTACTGCGTAAATGAGTACCTACAATTAAAAAAAAAAATTTTTTTTTTTTTTTTTTTTAACTTCTTATTTTTTTAATTCATACTTAAAGTTCAATAAAGCACAACTGCTAAAGTAACAGTATAATGAAAACTGTATACATTTATTAATTCAATGTGTTTTATCGTTGATTAATGTTAAAACCACTAAGAGATGAAAACTCGTTGGAAGCGCCATCTGCTAGAGTTTCTGCGAACTTCTCAGTAAGGGGTTGTTTCGCTAGCGCCATCTATGGCAACCCTCTGCCACTATAATGCCCTCTATGAGACGAAAGCTGAACCACGTTGTTTCAGCCTCGTTTCAGTTACGTTTAGAGAAATGGAAATGGAAAACTCGTTTCGACTGAACCGGACGACGCGGCACGTAACGACTTTTCCCGCTAGTGTATTACCAGTATGATACGATAAGATACTGTTTGGCATAGTTATTGTACCGATACTTTCGGTTTACACTGACGGATAGACTCAGAGCCTAATCGACATTGTAATTTATAGAGCTGCTTACTTAAATGAAAAGAATCTTTGGTCAAGATTATTTTTGTTGCCATTGATAACCTTAGTGAAAGTTATACTAATGTTTAAATTCCACAAAAATTACCAATTGAAATATGGAATCTTGTATTTATATTAGCATATTTCCCCAAAAAAAAAAAACAAAGCTATACATTTATCACAGGATGAAATAACATAACGTAGCATCACGCCTGAGTTTCCCGAATTGGTAGGCAGATGTGTTACCCATGTAAGCGGTGGTGAGCCTACTGTTATCAACCGGGCACAATTCAAAACTCCGGCCTGCTACTGGGAATTTCAGACAAAATTGAATAACACTTTGCCCGACCTGGGAATCGAACCTAGTACAAAGGCAGTTGGTAAATGTTTAATTAAAGTATAAATAAAAGATGTGTGAATTAATTAGAACCCAGCCAAAAACAATTTTATAAAATGAATGTTTACTCTATTATAGTATAAAAAAGGTGTCATGACAATAATTTTCCTCCATCAACTTTTCTTCAAAGCGGGACAATGGTACAACAAATATCAGCAATATTTTCTAATTCTACACACTTATGACGTGATATTCCTCACGTTTTTTACTCTTATCACATAACTTGAAGATTGTGCGACGAGACATGGCCACATTCGCCATTGATCATAGGAAATGGGCGAAGCGAGCGAGGTTCGAGACAAATGGGGCAAACGTGTGGTGAGCCGCCGCATGAAACACGACCAGCTATGTAGTGGACACTAAAATAGCAAGTGTAAGAGGCGTCAAAGTGACACTATGACATTGTGACCTAATATTTATGTTCCTTTTTTTGTTTTATATTTTAAGTGGAGTTCCAGCGTGGAAATACATATAATTTTTATTAGCATGTGACATTGAAAGTTCGTAGTATGTACCTACTCACGTTAATATTTATATAACTTACATAAAAATAATAAGCTAAAGCTACATATAGATACTTGTCTACAATGGTTCCATAAATAAATATCTTTTCATTTCGAAGTCACCATCCATAAATCTATTCTTGTTAAATCTTTAGCAATGTTTTATCCATGCTTAAAGGTCTCGCGTGTGAGTCGGAGTTCAGTGGTCAAAAATAAAACACGACATATATATATAAACGTTAGGTTAGGTAAGAACCTGCTATTGTTGGCAATATGAACAAAAAGGGGGCTTACTCGAACAGATGTTTCAAATTGACTGATTCCCAAAAGCTGTTAAACCAACCGTGAAGGTTGTAATAAAGACCGCAGTCCGGCTCGAGATTAATTAAGATAGAGGCTCTGCGAGTTCCAAGAACATTTCCACTGACCACTCCTTTTACTTCGTTTGACCACATACTTAGGTTTCACGAGTCTGTATAGAAAATAAATAGAAATCGTACACTTAGAAATTATGTCAATATCATTCGTTAGGTATGGGCAGAATTTTCAAATGTTACTCCACGCTACACTCATCAAGAGAATTATTTTGGGAAATCATATTATTATGATGGCACGGAGACTTACAGAATCAAACCCTAACTTATACCTACAGATGCAATTTTTTTGATAAAATATAGGTAAACTTCCAAAAGTTATTCTATAAATTTAAATAGAAAATGCTAGTATTTTTAAGCAACTCGGTGACCAATGCTTATTCGTTTTCTGTACTTATACGAAAAGTGGGATACTTCGAATATATTTAAGGTTCTAATTTATTAGGTAATTTCCTTTGAAAGTGTTAATCTATAAGTCTAGATTCACTTAAACTTTTTTTTTTAACAAAATTAAAAAAATGTAACCATGGAGTTTCTTGCCCGTTCTTCGCCATAGGAATCTACATTTTGGAACGTGGCATTTATGACTTTCAAAAGTACCTTTATATGATCTAATTGGAATAAATGATTTGAATTTGACTTTGCAATAACAAATCATTTGTCATAACCATAGTACTATCAAGAAGAAAACAGCACCTTGAATGGCAACATTAAGAAAAAAAATTGTTGTAAAAATTTTCATTATGGCTTAAATGAATCCACTTAACCCTTACAATTCACCCCATAAAAAGAAGTTACCTAATAAATTAGGTCCATAAAATTAGAAAAAATATAAAGATACAAATATTTTTTTTAAATATATCCTATGATTAAATAATCTACCCCTACGGAGGTAAATTCTTTGGCACCGATACGAGCTAACAGTTTTATTATAAAAACTCGCGTGTTAACTTGATATTGGAAGGAATTATGACAACTCGATTCATATAAATATGCTCGGAGTCAACGCTATAGAGTTAAGTTGTAGAAGTTGTATAGTATTTTATAGAAGAAAAAAAAACATATTATTATGTAACTACCTATTTAACTAAGCAAATAAAATTTACTTTTGTTTTAAATAATTACAGAAACCGCCAAATGATGGTTTTAGAGAGGTGGCGTAACGTAAATCGGATATTTTAAAAGAATTTTCGATAATCGATTGGTTGTAGAACAATTTTATATCGTTACTAAAATTTAGTCGAAGTAGATTCATGTTCTTGTCTTAAAATAAACAGACTATAGGATAAAATGTGTTTATAAGCTTGGTCCTATGAATTTAATTTCACTACATCTAGTCGACATTGGTAACTTGACGATGATATGGGACACTATGGCCCGGATTAATAAATCAATCCCACTTGACAGGGGCCTCTTAGGTGGCAGTTTGATAAACCCTTGCGATACTGATTTTGTTATTCACTTTATA
This sequence comes from Xylocampa areola, assembly GCA_935421205.1. Lineage (NCBI taxonomy): Eukaryota > Metazoa > Arthropoda > Insecta > Lepidoptera > Noctuidae > Xylocampa > Xylocampa areola. The sequence goes on from OW285204.1 coordinate 10,189,384, forward strand.
ATAAGAAATCAGTTTATATTAATTGCGTCAGTATTTTAACAAGGAGTACTGCAATTTCATGGTGCGATGAATTAAGAGTATTAAATCATTTAAAAAAAGAAATTCCTATATTTGGATATCATATCACTAAAATCTGAACAAAATGAATCCATAAAAGTCTGTTACCTTACCCACAAATTGTGTATAAATTTATTGGTCGTTTCTTTATTGTTAGACTCGAGACGCGCTACGAGTCCCTCGATAGATGGTCTACATATGATAACATGTCTAAACAGTCCCATAATAATCCTGTCCACTATAGATAAAGGAGTCCCCCGAGGCTCCCAAGACCACTCCGTCTTTCACACTATCCGTCAAAGTCGCGGCGACGGTCCTACATTACGAATACAAATAACTCTAGATTCGTAAATCTAGTTCAAACGTAATTGACATATCGAAAACTAGTTACTAATTTTAAAGACGCTGTAAAAGATTTTGATGTTTTATTCTTATCAAAAACTGTAAATAAAAGTTCTGATATTCATAACAGTGTGAAGCTTTCATTATTATGTTGACATAAGTCTTATCTACTTACCAAACGTAACAAAAGAAAAACGTAGATTTTACCTACTTCTTTCATTTTCTTCATAATAAAAATCTTATGTAACATTTTTAAACCCTCCGTATACGCTACACATGATCTCTTATTTTCATACAAAGCGCTCAGTGACATCATTGTCAGCCCTGTGAAACCAAATGGAATACTCAGTACGGTCTGACGAATACTCTATCTTTCATTTTGCGTTCTATTTGAAGAAATATGTAGTAAGTAATCGATTTCAACTTAGACTCATTCGATAATATGTTGGCCTTTACCACTGAGAAACTCGTTCAAACGATAAAACCTCTCGTTTTCGTTACTTCTCGCTTAAATAAGAAGGAATAAAATAAATCTTATGTATGCGTTCACAGTTTCACACGTACATTAGGCTTCGCTAAAAGTGTGCTAAAGAGCTTCATCTCTCTGTCTCGCAAAAAGATTTAGGTGAAAGAAGCTTATTTTTGGTAGGGCTGACAGTGCGATAGTGTAAGGCCCATTACAGGCAAATTATGGCGGCCATTATTGTCCGCGTGTCCCGTGCTCACCGCCTTGAGTTACGTTCACACTGGGTCAATGGGTTTTATATAAGAAATCTTTTCCAACGCGTCCCGTTTCACTACAGATAAATGTAACTATCTCTGTGAACAGAATCTGCTGCAAAACGTTTGCATGATAACGCGATGGCCCACGCCCATTTGCTATAAAGTTAAAGTATGAGGAAAACTTTGTTTAACTAGTTTTGTCACTTGTAGAAATGAGATAATTTCTATTTTCGAGTGGCCATTAGTTCTGGGTACTAGTTTCTATAACGAAATATACGAGAAATGTAAATCTGTTACGTATGCAAGTAAATGCGTTGTACCGCGTCTGTTAAATAAATAAATTATATCAAAACAGCCGTGGCGAGCTAACGGGGACTCCCAGTGCGCGTCAGGCCTAAGTTTGACGAAGTTAACCCATTAACAAGGTCACTAAATCATTCGCGTCACTACTAAGTTCGCTTGCTTGTCTCGCCAAATTATTTTAATTACCGTTACAAGTTTATCGCGGAACTAAACGGAATTAAGAGCAACTTAGCTATGAATATTTCATGGTGACGCGTCCCACATTACGTGAGCGTTAATGGCTCTTTCAGCGGATTTTAAAGTTCGATCAGAAATAAAATACTTGAAGAAGCGGAAAGTTTATTGCAGGCTCTCTATTAAGCTAACGACGTAACAGCGGCAATTATCCTCGCTGATTCAGATAGTTGTCCACTGATGCGCAAAATAGAGCCAGCTTAAAATCGGACTTGGTTCCCAAGGCGACTACAAAGCGGCATGCGGCCGATTACGGTCAAATTATTGCTATCATTATAGTCCGTACTTCTGCGCGATACTGGGTAATCACGGCCGGCGTTGTCGCACTGCAATACTGCATCTTATTTACTATTACATAGAACCTATCTACTAACTAACATCGCCGCTCGACATGTTTAATGATACCATTGCTCGTGTGCAACCCGCCACTATATTTTCACCTTGCATTTTAAGTTCATTCAGTGCGCTCACAAAATTGTCAGGCTCAGGTAATTATCATATTTTCATTTGACAAATGCCTCGCTTTCTTTGTTGATTTAACTGTATCCTGTACAAATGTAGGCCAGCGTTAAAGAGCTACAATTTTATCCAGAAAAAGGTTGTGCCAAAATTACTTCGCTTTCCATAAATGTAGTGCTGAAAAATGTACATCCAACGAGTATTAAGTTATCAATTATTAAAGCATGACTTCGGTATGTACGATACAATAGTGTTCCGCAGAATAATTCATGAGAGTCGAGTATATGAACTAACTGAAAATAATAGTAACGTTTGAACTTACACAATCGTCGTTGAATTACATCGGTTCGTGGTGCCGAGTACAAATAAGCCTTTAAGTCAAGATCCTAGTACAAAAGCTCCGTTGTTTACGAAGCGGTCGACATATTCAATAATTCGTTGACACTAACTTTATCCTGAATAACTTTGATATAAGTACATACATTTAGCAAAACTACCTACACACAAGAGAACGAAAAAGGGTCCAAATAGAATAAATAGCGATGACATTGCAAGTGTTTGCTATCAAAACTTTAACCTTTTAACGTAACCTTTATGCATTTAGTGGGTGAACACACGAACACGAAAGTAACTGCCGATTGCCACGCACTACTTAAGCACTCGCGGTTGTTCTAAGTGAAACCGGCTCCCCTTATACTCGACAAGCATACGTACAATATATCTATTTAATACGAATAAATTGTAGGGGTTTTACTTTCATTATGAATTTCCTGTTAATATTGACATGATTTTAACTATTCGTGTACGTTCCTCGATAGAATAGCCAGAGAATGCTATGTTTAGTTAAAGCCATTGATTGCTAATGATGATATTAGATCCCACGTAACATCCCACGATCCTAAATTGCTATTTACTGGGCATAGTTCCAAATTTCACGCTGTTAATGATAATAGCCTCACAGAAAATTGAAACACCACTTTGCCCGACATAGGTCAGAACATGGACCCTTACGCTCTGAGTCCGTGCCTATGCACAACCTAACAAAGAGCTGCGATGAAATTATATCTAAGTAAAAGAAAATCTTGGCTAATATTTTTAATACCATATTTACATTTAAATAAATTATGGCATTCTAGGAATGAAGTAAAATGTGTTGAGAAGCATGTTGATATGTTTCGCAATTATGACGAAATAGCTCATCCAACTTTGCCGAAACTTGACACAGATATGAATCATAACTTCCAGAATTAAACCAGCAACATATATGACACTTTTTATGCTAGCAATAAATCTGTTTACCAAGAAATACGTCATAAAGAAAGCTAAGCTAACGCTCAAAGCGGGCGCCAATGTGCGGTAATATAATACATCATTTCTTTTAATCCAATAATAATAATAAAATACAGAACAGTAGTACAATTAAAAAGAAATACAAAGTGAAGGTATTAATCAAGAGGTTAATAAGATCAAAAGGCTAGTTTGAAATCGCGTTCAGTGCTCGGTCAGCGAAAGAAAATCACAGGTCGTTTAGGTAACGAGCTATCTTGATTGACGCCCAGCTGCCGGCTTGATTAAACTGATCAGTTTTTGCCTCTTATGAAAAGAACTCGATCAATGTAACTAACTACCGAAGATGAACAGCCGCTAAAGATGTACGAACCAGTGATCGATGGAACATATTACCGACTTCTAAACACTTAGAATAATCTTTTAATAAGAAAAAATAATTCATATACAGCCTTGTTATTTTAGGATGAAGTAAGCATCATTACTTTGCGAAAAGGTTAGATTTAATGCGGATTTTCTTTGTTTAATCATATCAACCTTTTTATAAATTCATGCGTTTAAAATTACACGGCCAAATGTTCGGTGAGCAAACTTCTGAGATGTTAAATTGTTATCTGATCCTTTGTGAAAAGAATAAAGCGGGATATCAATATTACATTTTTCCATTCAGACTTCTTGAACGTCTTTAATTGCTTAATCGCCTCGAATGGCTTCATTATTAACAAAGAAAGCATTCTAGAGATAGATTATAGTTGTCTATACAGTATAAGATTATTTCATATATATGTGCATGTAGATAGTTATAGGAGGGGCTCGTGGCTAAGTAACAGCCGCACAGATCGATCGATTGAGGTTAAGCTGCGCTTGCCGTGGTCGGTCTGTGCATGGGTGACCATCATTTCATACCGAGACTCCTCCGTGCCTCGGAGAGCACGTTAAGCCGTCGGTCCCGGTTGTCAAATTAAGATCTATGACAGCCGTTACGGGTAGTCAGAGGCCTGAAAGTCTGACAACCAATCATACCACGAGATATCGTGTTACCCAATAACTGGGTTGTGGAGGTCAGATAGGCAGTCGCTCCATGTAAAATACTGATATTAAGCCGCATCGGGTTTGACTGGAAGCCGACCCCAATGTAATTGGGAAAAGGCTAGGCAGATAGATAGATAGATAGTTATATATTATTTAACCCTGCTTCGAGTAATCGTATGTATTTTAATTAAATGTATTTATATTAAATATGGATATTTATGTAGATATAAAGCTTAATATGTTATTATGTCGCCAATAGTTTAATTTAGTCTTTATCTCTTTTACTTTTTTTACTCCCTAAAACACTTAAGTCTACTTGTCTTTATTTTCTCACTCTCCTCTCGCTTTTCTGGAAGCGTTTCGTTGTATTTTTGAACCGTCATCAAGCGTCGGTCCGGATAATGTATTAACTGCAAAGTTAATCGTGTCGGTTCGGTCACCCGTATAGGAATTGAATTGATAGCAATGACGTCGCCATAAGACGTGTTAAAATATGAAAGAAGAATTCGCGGTGGTGAGCAGAGTTTGAGATGGCTTAGTGGTGAGAGCGCCTGGAGTATTCCATTTATGGAATCCTGTTCGCGACCGTATTCTTTTTCCATTTAATATAATAACTTTAGAGTTCGCTAAGCATGCGTTAATACTTTTCAAAGATTTATTTTGAATCTATCATGATAGTTTATTTGTATCTTGTCATGTTTGTTCTCATTATTTTAATTTTATTACTGAATAAATAGTTGAATACATTTTGCTTAAAACTAAATACCGCCCTGATTTACCGCTTATTACATACTAGCTTCTGCCCGCGACTTCGTGTGCGTGGACTTCAGAATTGGGTCCAGCAGATGGATAAAAAGTCCTATGTATTAATCCAGGCTATAAACTATATGTGTGCTAAATTTCATCCAAATCCGTTCAGTAGTTACTGCGTGACAGAGTAATAAACATCCATCCATCCTCACAAACTTAGTAAACCGTCAAAGAAAAGAGTCAACGATAGAGAGTGGGCTATGAACAAACGAATACCTGAACACGGATCTGAAAAAAAATACGGATGTAACCTTGCCTTCTCATAAGCGAAGCATAGATTACGCCGAGTGGATGAGTTTTAAGTATTTGTATGCGTTTAGCTCTTGTATGACAAGCAAAGTTGGATGACTAGGCATGCTTCTCACATGTCGTATGCAACGCTACGTCCGTATTTCTTTAAGATTCGTGACTGAAATTAAAGAAATATAGCTAAAAAAAAACTAGGGCGCCGGCCAGAAAGAAATGAAATCCCACAAAAAAAAAACTTGGGTAGGTGGTTGCTAAGACTATCAAGTTCATAATGGTTTCACTTGTTCACACAAAGTTATGATATCTCTAGTAGAGCCAAACTCATAGCTGGCTCGGGATTGTATTACGCGTCATACTACAAGGCCTCTCCAAGTCCAAAGTATATAACTCTACGTACTCTTGACTGTACCTCATTTATAGCAACGAATAATACATACCTATAAGCCCCGACTCTACAAACTTTACATCTTTGTTAAAAAGTATGGCTTGGTCGTTTCGTCATTTTTTTGCACAAACTGTTCTTTATCGACTTAAATGTCACGTAATAATTCCACGAATAGTCACGTAATAATTAAAAAAAACACAAATTTCAAATCTCCCAACGACCCAATTAGTAACAAAATAAATAGAACATGCATTTAGAAGTGTATTACATCCACAAATATAACAAACAATTCTTTCAAAACACACACTCATACACCCACGAGCATCCGACAATACTCACATTCGAATCTTACATCAAAGACTTTAACCCCTTTAGTCAAAGGAAAATAAATTTTATTTCACTAAAAGCATAATACAGTTAATACGCGTAGGTAATCGTAATACAATCGTGGACTGAAAACAATACGTTTGTTGAAGTAACAAAGTGTACCGCCTAATGGAATAGGGTTCGATCCCTTAATGTAATTGGATCTGTCATCAGCAAACAAGCAACCAGGTAATTACTAACTGCTACTAACGAAAATAACAACGTTCTAAGACACTCGATACCCCGAGGCGGTGAACGACGAAAGCCGAGGACGCATTATGCGACTAAAAGCCGACGCGAGCGAATGCGAAGTCCCGTTCTCTGTTCTCACAGGTAAATCAGCGGCAAGCATTGCAGTTGTACAGTGCGTACCGTGCCTTAAACTTGTACACTGTAATGAGTTCACTGTGTCTTATCTGCCCACTATAGCATCATTTGTAAACAGACTGCATTTAAATACAAAGATAGAGTTTTATTTTTCAAACCCTTTTAAACAAAGACTTCTTTATGTCAGACTTTATTCGGCTATATGTTGCTTTATAGGTTTGAACCCTACACATTAATGGAGAGCCGCCATTTAAATGTTATAGTGTTGACTTTACTCCAGGGTAGAAATGTGTCGTAATATGGTTCATAAAAAAGTAATGGTTTTAAGTTAATAGTATCGGAATGTAAGCGCATTACAGCTATCGGATTAACAAGCTGCTACGCCATCTCGCCATTAATCCTCCCCGCCAGCTTAATTCTTATTATACTCCTTTAGTTAAATTGTAAATCCAACGTGGAAAAGGTAGACGGGAAGATTGAGTTTATACAGTGAAATACTTAATCTCTAGTTGCGACATTATTATATTATAATAAAACGTCATAATTAAGGTTCACGCCTGTATTCACCGAAAAGTGAGGCAGAGGCGTATTGTTCTAAATCCAAATATCACCAATTTTAAAATCCTATACCCAATTATAACAGATGAGCCTATTTACATTTATTTCGGTCTACTACACCTAGCCAGCTAGGTTCACTTCGGGCTACTGAGAATCTCATGACAGAAAAACCCAATAACACAACCTGACCCATAAATCGAACCCACGAACTCACAATCAGCGTCGCAGTCGCGTTTGCATACATTCGACCAATGGGACAGTCTACCATGATATTATATTCTGGTTTTTAATAAAACTTACCAGACAACTAGGTACTTAATAGATGTATAGAATCGCTATCATAAACAGATGCAATCCATTTTAAGTTTATAACGTTATAAAGACCGTTATTGTATAAAATAAAGTTGTACGAGCAAAAGTACGAATTTAATGATACTTATAAATTCTTAAAACTAATAACAAAACAGTGTACCTGAACGGCAACTTAATACCAATTCATTGTGTTAGTACTCATTTACAAAGTTATTGAAAACATTTAAATGTACTTCAAAACCATGCTTCAATAAATAATTGATACTTGGGTACTTCAGCATAAATTTCTATGGCAGTCATGACTTATTTATATCGATTACCATCTCTTACGTTATCAGACCCTTGAGAATAATAAGCTCGCAATTTTGTTCCGTAATGACCACTTCAAAATAATCCTTTATAAACTTGAGTATTATTTAAATAATAAATTCTCCGTTACATCAAAAATTCAAATAAGCCATTTCAGCTAAATGTGGCACCTGCTGGTAAAAAAGGATATAAAATGTGTTCGGTCAAATCCATTAAAAACATGTTTGAGGTGGACGTAAAATGAATACCTTTACAGCACAGAACAATATACGATACCATTAGACACGTCAAAATGACACATACTAACGTGTTTATCACATTACAGCAATGTCGTTACATCATTTATAATAAAAGTGAATGGTTGAAAGATAAAGCCATAATTCAGAGTTTTGTTATTCAGATCTGTTAGCTTCGACAGCATCTCACATCGGGCCTAAGCCGAGCACGACATAAATCACACAACAAACACAAAGAGCAAAGTGTTTACCATAAAATCGCATACGCGTCCCTAAATCATAACACAATAAAATTTATAGCGAACGGAAGGTCCGGCCTCAAGTGCTGATAAATCAAACACATTTTCTTCGTGTGACTGAAACGGAAAATCTTTCCGGCAAATATACCCGGCGACGCCGTTATTTACCTTCTTTTATAATACGAGTACATACGGCCCCGCGACACATTGTTTTCCATCTATATATTAAAGTCGCTATGGTAATAAAATCTCGACTTAGGGTTGTGACACACCATACTGGATTTACGAGGTGGAAGTGGGGCATGATAAGCTAGTGTTATTTTATCACTATATTTTTTACAATACTCCTTAATAACATCGCATCTTACCAAGCCGCCAGTCGGATGGATTTTCGATAACAACATGGTGTTAATCGACTACATCAGTCCACTGTTTGAACCTTTACAGTTGTATGCCAAAATTTGGTCGGTCGGTTTGTCACAGTGTGTCTCTACACCAAGGGACGTTTTAATTTGATCCAAACAATTGTTCGTCCCACGCATATTAAAAAAATGTTTCATTGTTATAAAAATAGTGCTCGTAATCATCCTTAATCCATGGTCGTATTTTCTTTTGTTTCATAATAGCGAGCGGTTTAACTCCCAATTTAATTTGTAGATTCCCGTAGAGGCCATTATGTTACAAATTTGCACAGATCCAGTGTCGCAAAATGACGCAATCACTCTTTTGTGAACACAATGACGCAAGCAATAAATTAAATTAAATTTTTAATTCACTTCTTTTATTTAAAGAACACTGTTCTCATATAAAATAAACGTGTTATTACACTGCCACCAAATTGCATAATATTAACCTTTACATTTGTCTTGCAAGATCAGCCATAAAAGCTCGCACATAGGTTTCAGCCGTTATTCGGTCTGAATTCCATATTTGCAATAGTTAATGAAGCTATTTAAACCATTAACCTATTCAAACATAGAATGCAGAAATCTTTTCTCTAAACTAGACTTGGATGAAGTATATAATTATGGATTTTCAACCGCTACTGGTAACTGTGACTCCTCTCGCTTGGACTTCCAACTTCCACTTGGTGTTACCAGTAACAGCCTTGTCCCTTATATGAGGGTAAATTTAATGTTACTGCTACGCCGATTGTATTATAGATGTATTATTATAATAAGCCGCTCCATTTGTGTATAATTAAATAATTAATAACATAATCCCTTCGTCAGTAGAATCAACCATATTATGTGCAAACAAAAAAATTTGTACTACTGTTTGACATTTGAGGATTTAATATAATTATGATTATGGAAATTAAATAAAACGACTTTCACAGTTACTACTTTTAAATTCCAATTTCTATTTCCCATATTTGATACTCCTCCATATTTATAATTAACTTATATTTTGAATCAGTGAGGACTTTTTTGTAATTCAAACGCAGAGTTGTCGCTGTCGGTCCAACTGAAATAAATTATTAAATCAATAAAATTTAATATTATTGCTGTAAACCTTTTTACTAAATACACATTGCTACACAATAGGAATTTCTCCTGCATTTGTGATGCGCTTACAGACTGATAGTATCACATGCACACTCAGACCCGGAACAGTAATTATCTGTATATTTACAAATATTTGCTCCTTACGTGTAAAATGGATTTGCCATCTTTTTATTTCAGGTACAACGGGAAAGTTTCCCGTTGTTGTAATTGTATTTATATTTAATATTGTGTATTTGTATAAATTACACAATGATACAAATTTAAAATTATTATTATCAAATAGTATAAATAATAATATGGAGTTTATAGTGAGGTAAATAAAATAAAAGACTAACAACACTAACATTTTTGATTGTAGGATATGTTATAAATAATAAGCAAAAAACGCAATGATTACACAGTTTATTTAACAACTTGCATTTAGTTTCTCTCCATGATATCCTTAGTGATATATCCAACGTTACTAAAACTCTAATAAATAGAATTATGTCTACTTACGAATTAAATGTTACGATTACTTTTATCTTCATGTGTCGGTACGGTTTTTCAGCCTTAAACACTGCAAGATCCCATTGAGATCCCACACACCACATACACACTGGTAGTTCAAGGCATTCACTTAACACTTTATTATATTATCTGATAAATATCTGGGTTTCTAATTCATGCTAAGCTGAACGAGTTATTTGACTTATTTTGTTGCCCACCTTAATGTCAAATTTGAAAATAGGTGGCTCAAAAAGCCGTCAGAATACAATAAAATTCAATCAAGAACCTGTGGGTACTTTTTTACAGACCGTAAATGTAACAAAAACTTCAGCAGCATATTAAACGTAAAAACATACTTGGCACTCAACACATACTTAGCATCACGCCTATCACCAAAGGATTAAGCAGAGGTATACTGTTCTACACCGATGATGTCATGTGGTGGTAGAATACCCAGGAAAACCGAATAACACTTTTCACCACCAGGGAATTCGACCAAAGCCCTCAGCAGCCTCGCTTACTTCAACTATACCATTAAGGCCTACCTATCTACATAATAGTTTCTAATCTCTTTACATAAAATAAATAAATAAAGATGTAATTTTTACAGAAGCTACGGTAAACACTTATAGGACATTTGATACTAAATATTAATAGCTAAACATAAAAAATAAATTGTTATAAGATCTTTCCGCCCAATTCCAAAAAGTTTGCAAGTACAATAAATTCCGGCCATTAATCGGGCGCCCCGTAAAAACTTATTCGAAAATAATAAATAAAATTAACAAAAATGTAACAGTAGCACCGTCGCGCGGCACAAAATAAATAATTTATTAAGGACAAGTTAACAAGGGTCTCATAAAGAAGGCAAAAGGTCGGCTATTTGTTTTCAGCGAAGGATGGTTCACCCCACTTTGTTATTTAGAGTTTGTGAGAGTTGCAGAGACGACGGGGCACCGGTGGCCGCAAAACAACCTAAATACTAGACAGCTCGAGTCGTGTATCAAGTTGTTCTTCTGCGCTAGTGCTGCCCCCTGCTGGTGGTGACTTATTACGAGTTATGTTGGAACTGGTAATCTCATTGTCTGACAACACCTGGCTTCCTGCTAACTTGCTGTTTACTTACTTTTGTTTCACTAATGCGAATCTTAAGTTGGAAATGAAATATTTTGTTATTCTATTTTGCACAAAGTCTGGCAGGTGGTGACGAAAATGAAAGATAAAATCTTTAATTAATTATGCTTCATGAATAATATATCACCCAGCACGTTCGTTACAGAAAAAAAACATATAGGCTGGAAAATATTATACTGTGTTTTCATTTATATTGGTAGAGTGGTAGAGTCTGTGTTCACATTGATAAATAAACTCAAGAATATTTTAGTGACGCTTTTAACAGGAGAGCTAATTAATATGTGAGAGAATACTCTCACATATTAATTAGTTTTTATTATTAACAATGCAAGTTTTTTTGTTAAGTAATACTTCTAAGACACCACTGGATTACAGTGAAAGGCTATATAGTACAGAAAACTAGCTAACCAAATAGTCAGAAAATAACACATATACCTATTGAGCAAACGTCCGAGTTCATTCCTTCTAACTTGTGTTATAATGTGAATCCAAATCAAACTGTAAAGCAAAGGCCTTCTAATTAAAAGCCTTCTCATTATTTACTGTTATTAGTATTAGTATTAATATATTTAGTTATTTTAATTATGTCCCTTGTTTTGCTTGTGTGAGTGTTTTATAAATTGTGTACTTCTTGTGGTGCGTGATTTTCTTTCTGTGTGTATGTATCTGTGTTTCTAATAAATATATATCTTTCTTTCATGATGAGAAGGCGTTTGCCTTGTAGTTCGATTTGGATTCACATTATAGTAATAAAGATTGTACTAAAAATATTTTACGTAGGTCCTGTCTGATTTTCATCCAGTTATTTGTAGAGGCATGTCATTCCTACTTTAGCCAGGTCATAACATATTTATTTACTGTATACAATACAAAATATAATAATATGACAAAATACAAAAACATGAAAAAAAAAATGCTGTTACCTATTTGATCGTGCTCACGATTACGAACATAATTATAAACATAAATTCTTCTACATTATATCTCCATCGAAGCAATAAACAAATTTAATAATACATATTTTTAACAAATCCGTACCGAGAGGGATAATGAAATTCCCGAGAAAAAAGGTTCTATCGGTTGAAGTAATTAAAGGACTTTATTATATCCCGAAATAGAATTATGATTTATAAGATTAAATTATAATCTCTCAGTAATATTTTTCGTCGGCGTTCAATGTATTATCTTCCTATCATATTAGTAAAATAAATAATCCGTTAGTCAAAACTACTGATAGTATGTCATCACTAGCCTTAGTGTGGTCTATGCAGAACACCTTTTTTGATGTAATAATCGTACTAATACTATAGTTTGTTACTCAATCACACAAACGGCTGAACGAATTTGGATGAAATTTTATATAAATAGATTCGACCTTGGAGAAGAGACACAGGCTACCTTTTGTCGCCCAGATGAAGTCGTGTGCACCAGCTAGTAGTATATAAACATTGCGTTATAAAAATATAAAAAAAAAACATAGTTAGCGACATCTCTACGACATTACTTATTTTTTCTTTCTTTTCTTTCACATTAAAATAACTGCTGAATTAGTCGTGATGGTTTAGTGACTTCGTAGTTACTGAATAGGTGAAAGCGAAGTCACCATAAGATGTATAAAGCTAAACTAGAGGAAGAATTCGGCATAGCGAGGAGGGGTCGCCATAGATTAGTTTGACAAAGATTTCGGAATACCGATCCAAAGGGTGCAGATTTAAACGCCGCTTTCGGTTGCATCCTACTATCCAACTTATATTTAACAAAAGCTTAGTAACGTTATTATATAATAATCTGCTGTTTTTTACTTGTTCCAGGATACTCTAGAAGAATTTATCTGGGACGTGCAGGTACAAATCTTGCTTCCGCCGTATTTTACACAAAACAAAATATAACTTTAGAATTGAAACTGACAAATACTGATAATGACAGGTTGATGAACAAATAATATTAATAAAAGAAATACACTCTGATTAATAAATAGTGAAAGGTGGTGTGGTGTGTGCATACATAACGACCAAGTGTTTATGTACTAACGTTATCTATACATAAACGCAGCTAGAACTGCCTAAAATATACAGTATTACGAATGCTCATCCAAGAGAACAAGGAAATTTGTACAATTGTGCTGCGGCTCATGTCGCCTGGCAACGGTCGCCAGTCAAATTGCTCGCTCTGGATTGGCCCATAAAGAACAACACCGTAGCTGCGCCAATAAATGCCTGCCATTGTCTTGCTGTTGTCGGTGACAGCACATCTGTGACCGTCAAATAATTGACTTGAAATATTTGTAAATAAGTGTTTTTCTATTGTTATTTTGTAAATATATTATGTATTTTTAGTAGTTATATAAGTTTTAATATATGTTTGGACGCAATAGCGATGCGGAAATAAATGTGAGTCAACCTTCAGCATCGCTGGATATCCTGGTTCGATGTCCCCATTGTCCCCAAGTACGATTCTTCAAAGGTAAGCGGGGTTTAAATGTGCACGTCGGGAAGGTGCACAAATCACAAAATGTACCACCTAACCCCGCAGTTAATGCACCAATTTCATCGCAACCACAACTCAATGACACATCCAACTCAAATCAGTTTTGGCAAACCCTATCCAAATTAAAAAATACCGTTCCTGTTTTAAAGCGGGTTCCCCGAGGTGCGAGGCGTATAGTTGCACAACACCTAGCTCAATGTATCCGTCTTGCAACCCGGGAGAACTCGCAACGTGCTTGGGAACAATTACTCACCTTCCCTTACAGAATTCTACATGTTAACAAGAATTTAGCAAGCAAAAAGACATTAACCACCCAAATTAAAGATAATTGTAATATTTCGAATCAAAATTTAGACGCAAAATTCCCAGATCTGAGATACTCCTTTTCTAAAGGTTTATCGCACCATGTAGAGTCTAAGCTAAGTGAAGGTGACATAAGAGGAGCAGCCCGGATTCTCTTTAGCAGCGACGTTGTTGCACCATGCTCCCCAGATACACTCTCAGCTCTGGAGAGCAAACATCCTGCTCCAACAGATAACCTCTCCTTTCCTGACCCACCTGACCCGGAAACTAACACCCTTTTTATTACAGCTCGGCAGTTGGTCGCTGCCCTAGGCTCCTTTCAAAGCGGCTCTGCGGGCGGTCTTGACGGTTTAAGCCCACAACACCTCAAGGACCTCACAGCTCCAAGCGCTGGGGAACCCGGTGAGTTGCTTTTGAAGGAGCTTACGGCACTGACCAATTTAATGCTCTCCGGTAATGTGAACGAAGCCGTCATCGATGTCTTGTACGGAGCCAATCTGTGTGCTCTGCGCAAGAAGGATGGCGGTATTCGTCCCATTGCCGTTGGGACCACATATCGTCGTATGGCAGCCAAAATTTGCTGTAAGTACTACAATGAAACTATTTCGGAAAAATTCCAGCCCCATCAACTAGGTTTTGGTTCGAAAGGGGGCTGTGAAGCTGCCGTACACGCCCTATCTACTTTTCTAAATTATGAAAAAGGTGAGGTCATCTTGAAGGTTGACATAAAAAACGCCTTCAATTCCGTAAACAGGGACACCTTGTTGGCGGAGGCTCAAAAAGAAATACCCAAAATTTTTAGTTTTCTTTGGCAGTGCTATAGATATCCGTCAAAATTACTCTATAAAGAACATTTGTTGGAATCCGCTGTTGGCTGTCAACAAGGTGACCCCCTTGGACCTGTAATTTTCAGCTTAGCCATCCATCCTATTATTAAACAACTAAATTCTAAATTTAACGTATGGTATTTGGATGATGGAACCCTAGGAGGCAATATTGATACAGTTTTAAAAGATTTTAAATTTTTAAAAGATCAGTTTAAATTTATTGGTCTCGAACTCAATCCTTCTAAGTGCGAAGTTTATATACCTGACGACACTGACAGACAGACAATCCTCGATAAATTCAACACCATAGCCCCACAAATCAATCTAATAGATAGAAAGTCACTACGCCTCTTAGGATCCCCAATTTTAGAAGACTCTTTTCCAACCTTTATAGACGAAAAAATACAAAATTTCAGTGATATTTCGGATAGACTTCTCAAAATTAATGTGCATTCGGCTATGACTATAATCCGCTATTGTTGTTTTGGCCCTAAATTAATATATGTTCTTCGTTCTTCCTACTTATGGAAACACACAGAACTTTTGGAAAAACTAGACAAAATTATCAGGAGTACTTTAACCTCTATTTTAAATGTGGCTTTGGACGACCGAGCCTGGGTACAGGCTACCCTCCCCATCCGGTTGGGAGGTCTTGGCGTCCGCAAAATTTCTAGTCTAAGCTTACCGGCATTCCTATCCTCGGTCCACAGTACTGAAAAACTAGCTAGGCATATACTAGCTCCTACACTAGCTGATTTTGAAGTATCTTGTATGACTGAGGCTGTGAATGCCTGGAGAATTGCGTGCCCAAGTACGGATCCGCCCGTCAACCCATTTTCACAGAGACAGTGGGATGAGCCGCTCTGCAGAGTGATACGGAATGAACTATTTAATACGTCAATCACTACTGCCGAGCGCGCGCGTCTCCTGGCTGTGTGTGAATGGGAGTCGGGCCTTTGGCTTCACGCACTGCCGTCGTCTAACATAGGTACTATGTTAGATGACACCACTTTCCGCCTCGCTACGTGCCTACGGTTAGGATCTCCATGCTGTACTCCGCATCGTTGTCACTGTGGTCAAGCTGTCGACAGCCTCGGACACCATGGCCTATCCTGCAGCAGGAGTGCAGGACGCATATCACGGCACGCCTGTATTAATGACATTCTTCGTCGTGCTTTAGCCACCGCCGGCGTCCCAGCTGTATTAGAACCAAATGGCTTGGCACGGGACGATGGTAAAAGACCTGACGGCATGACATTACTGCCATGGAAATTTGGTAGGCCTCTGGTGTGGGACGCAACCTGCGTCGATACCCTTGCGCCATCTCATATTTCTAGTTCAGCGTCCTGTGCTGGTGCTGCTGCTTCAGCTGCAGAGACCCTCAAACAGCGAAAATATGACAGTCTTACCAGTAATTATATTTTCGAGCCGTTTGGGGTTGAAACACTCGCGTCGTGGGGTCCGAGCGCTCGACTTCTTTTTAAAGAGATTGCAAGGCGATTGGTCGACAGTTCACGTGACCTGAAGGCTGGTCTATTCTTCGCACAGAGAATCAGTATTGCCATTCAACGTGGCAATGCTGCCAGCCTTTTGGGCACGTTACCAGTTGATAGCGATACGGATGAATTTTTCGACGCTCTATAGTATATAAATATATATATATAATTATAATTTTTAGTTCTAAGTATATTGTAGTAGGTAGTTTATTATAATTAATTTAAATAGTAAGTTTTTATGTATGTAAATATGTAAATGAACAACAAATAAACTGTATGAACGTTGAATATAATACTTTAGAATTTGTAACGTATGCGTTAATTCGTTTGAAAGGTTTATATATGTGAGGTATCTGCAGTTTTTTTTACTTTTAATGTAGGTATGCAGTGTTCATCGATAATGGTACGCACAAATTTAATTTTGAAATGTTGAAGAAACAAATAAATAAAAATCAAGAATAATTTTACTTTCGTGTTTATGGTTTAACGGCATCAATCATCATTGAGATCTTTATAGGATCAGTACGGCCCCTGAAAAGTGGTTGTTGCATAATGTTCAGATATTGTATCTTGTGGTAGTACGCAACTGTGACCCGAACACGAACATAGAATGTGGCCCGGGCGTCATTGTGCCCGCTACGGCTAAATTATTGCGGGGACGCGCCGACTTCCCTTCCAAGCCTCTGACGCACAACTACCTCTCCAAAACCATTTCGAAAACCTCTTTTACTACACAAACAGATAACTGCATACCTATTTCCGTTGTTATACCTATATATCCAGCTGAGGAAAATTAAACCCTGAGCTATATACATTCCGATTCATTACCAAGACTTTGCTTAGACAGTAGTCATTGCTTGATTGTTATCACAACTGCGAATAGGACAAGTCGGCTGAATACAAAGCCTGACACCGCAATACTCCTACTAGGACTCCTTTAAAATGATAATGCTGTTACGAAAACCTGTATACAATTGTATACTTGGAAAAAACACACCTTGTTCTGACGGTAATGAAGACAAAGAACCCATATATCCAAGTAAAAAAAATGTTACATAAAGGGCACCGCGCTAAACCTAATCGAATATTTAAAGCAGTAGTCATCATCGAGGACAACGTCATCAAGGCTTCAAAATAACTAAATAATGTTAAAGCCAGTCGATCGTATGAAATTGCCTAATGGGCTTCCTAACATCGATCGCTTCAAAACCGAGTCAATTAGTCTCGAACGCTCAAAATTTCGAAGTGGTCGAAAGATACGTCGTGATTCGAGCCGCCAGTAAATGCCTCTGGTTGTTCGATACCAAATTACTCAAATTGTTATTTGCGAAATTCATGTCAGGCTTCATGGAATAACCGCAATTAGCGTTCGCGTAATTCAAACTTGCAAATACGAAAGTCTGGCCAAACATCTGAGTCGGAATTGACCATGGCATTCGAAATTTAGCAACGGGTAAAATTAGATTTTGATAGCTTCAACTTTTCGAATTGAACTGAAATTATTTTTTAATATATCAAACTTTAGGTATAAATATACAATATCACAAAAATAATTGGTTTTCCAGCAAATGTGGTTCTTATTTCTCACACAAGTTGTTTCGGTCCCGTGTGGATTGCTGTAATCTTAGTATGTGGTTGGAATACCAATCTATCGTAACTTGAAAATTCGACCTTTCTATATTGCCTTATCTTTTCTTTGAATGCTGCTCACCCTGTGGTCTTATATGTATAGTAATTCAAGCAGAAATTGACATTACTGACATATCCACACCTACAATCCAAAATACACACTAACAAAGAATACTGCATTTCTACAGAATTTAGTTTCATACAGCTACAGTCAAGGGCGTCCAGTGTGCGTCTCTGACACGAAAAGAAGGCGTAGTCTTATACACGGTGTTTTAATCTCATTAATGTTAGAACACATTCATAAATCACTGTATAAATACGTATCAAAATAAATTTACCATTTCGTTTCTACAAAACGTTATCATTTTTATATCCTCCATAACATTTGCTTTAAGCGCCAACAAAATTAATTCTAAAGCATAGACGAAACAATTTGCAGCGAAGGTTTTACTTACAAAATATCAGTGTGTTTTCGCATCTCATTATATCGTCGGGAGCAACGTGCACCGTCTACAGTAAATTCTTGAGCTCTCGTTTGCGTAATACCGCCATTGTAACGGCACACCTTTGAAGATAAAAGCCTCGCATGTTAGCTAGTCCGCTGCCTTTTCGCGGTCTGGTAATCTTGAGCTTAGCAAAAAGTTAAGGCTCCATAGGAAACTATTTTTAATTTCAAAGTTGAAATTAATTTTACATAGATTGTTAAGAGCTCTTTAGATTATAATTTTAATGTACGAAGCGATGAGATTACAGCAATGATTGGTTGTATCTTCAGTGAGTTAGGTTATTAAAATATGTAATGTTTCATGAGCTCATTAAATAAACAGGGTTTATTCCATAAAACCAAAGCAAAACAAGGTTTATGTCTCGTGGTCACGACTGCGAATAAGGCCATCTCATTAATCTTCTTGGGTGTCGTAAAGTACGATTATAAGATTATACTTTGAGAATAGTAAGGTAAATAAACCTGTGGCTATGCTACGAACACCAATTTTCTCTCAGAAACATGGTGTTTATGTCAATTTTACAAATTCGTTCGTTATATAGATTAATCCTTCAATCGCATTAACGCATGCGTAGCAAACTCTAAAGTTATACACTGTTGTAGAAAGAAAATTACGTTTTTTGTATTTAACACATACTTGTGAAGTAAAACTGTCAAAAACTATCAATCTTTATATTGACGTATTCATATAGTCATGTCAATATATATATGTACATAATAACCAATCAAAACTGTATAGGTGATATTTGGTATATAAGATTTGAATTGAAGCTCTGTATAATCTGTTGTCCAATGTGGATTTAACTATTGTATGCAGATGAATAGTAATAGTTCGCCAGTCCATCCCTTCCATATTCAACAATTCCTTACTGAACCAATTCCACATTTAGCTAATCCAAACAATTCATTCCCGAGAAAACTAGAAACGACAGACTAAGTTTTCATTAATATACGACGGACATAATTAAAGTATAGATCATTGTTTATAAAGGAGCATTTATTTGATCAATTAAATGATAAAATTTTATAGTAGACTTGTTACCGGTTTTGTTTACTGCATGTGTTTAAATAAGGCAAACATTTAAAATATTCCGACAGTATGAGAAAGGCGCCGGGAACATCCGACTGGTTTCGACTTTCTGTGCTACAAGTTCTACGAACGTAGCGGTCGTAGCCGCGTAGCTTGCAAAGCATACATTCGTAGCGTAGTGGAAGATGTGCCAATAAGCCTCGGGGCCCTATCTCTAATTTGAGTGTACAAATAGCTTTCGGTCCCCTATATATATATATATATATGAGAGACTAATCATAATGATTTACGTATGACATAATCAGCAAACTGAGAACAGCTCCGTGTACTCTCTCTTCATTACAATTAGAACTAGTTGCTGTCATCGTACGTGAGTTTAGTTGTTTTTGTTTCATTTCGTGTCTATAGTAGTTGTCATCCTGCTGCAATTTCTAGTAGAATAAAAGAACTATCGAAGTGAATGAATAATTGAAATTATTATATCAGTGCAATAGTGAAACGATTAGCTACGATTCAATCTGCCTAGCCTTTTCATTAGGGTCAATTACATTGGGGTCGGATTCCAGTCAAACCGGATGCATCTTAATACCAGTATTTTACATGGAGCTACTGCCTATCTGACCTTCACAACCTGGTTACTGGGTAACACGATATCTCGTAGTATGACTGGTTGTGAGATTTTCAGGCCTCTGACTACCCGTATCACACCTCATACACACCTCATACGTACACCTCATAGGTCTTAATTTGACAACCGAGACTGACGGTTTAACGTGATCTCCGAGATACAAAGGGTTCTCGGTATGAAATTATGGTCACCCATCCACAGACGGACCGTGTCAAACGCAGCTTTACCTCGATCAATCAGTCTGGGTGGCTGTTACTTAGCTACGATTACGTTACAAATTTAATCAACTTTACTGACTATCAGTGATATAGGTAGTCACTACTAGTAGACTTTTATGTGTGACATAAATCTATATCTGTAGTTTTAATACCTGAATCGTCTTGCTGATGTGAGCATCCATACATATATATATTCAGATGCTTACATATATTCAGATGGAGCTAAATATCACTTATCTATACAGTAAGAGCTATTTCTCATGGGTGATGTCATTCTATATGATCAAACACAGTATAGATAGTTCAATCCACGAAGTAATACCCCACTTTTCGTCGATTAACTAAAAATAGTTGAACCTACAAACACACGTCCTATATTAACTAAAAATAGTTTAACCCACACGCCCTATTTTTGCTTGATGAAGGGATGATGACAGCATCATCTACGCAAATCAGCACCTTGTACTTTCAGATAAAATAAGTGGAAGTATGGATGATAAATCCGAATTGAGGGGGTCTAAGTACAAAGGCTTCGGGTATCGTACCGTAAATAGTGATAGTCTAGTGACTCTATCTATCGATATGATTACTGGGTTTGAGAGTCAATGGTCGCTAGTTCATATGCTAGTAGCATGACTTTTGATACGCATGTGCGTATTAAAAATTATTTACCTTTAAAAAAAGTTATTATATTAAATGGAAAAAGAAAAGAGTTCGCTAAGCATGCGTTAATGCTTTTCAAAGACTTAACTTGAATTATCATTTGCTCAAACATCGTGAGGAAATCAGCACGCCTAAGAAATGTTCTTGATTGTGTGTTAAGCTATGTCGAAAGCCTAGGTCGTTCAAACTCTGATACTAGGTTGTTCATCAATCACATGATAAGAAGCTGCCGTACCATCACGCTAGTTCCCATTCATCTGAAACTTGACCACGACGAATATCGACCAATATGTGCGTCAACCATACACTAATGACCTAAATGAAACCTCAAAATCAATTATATCCTTGTAATTAATGTATTAGTATACGTCACGCGTAATATGGTATGTTATTAGAAAATATCGGCTATGTCTTATTTATAATTCAATCATGTGGACGTAAATGTCATTAGAATGAAATATGTTTTCATACACATCGATAGAGGAAAGTTAAAACTAACTACGTATTTAAGTATGTGCCTACGGTTTTTCGGAATTATTCTGTGTACTATATTTTCCTTTCTATATATTGCGGTTTGAAAATCGCTTTCTAGCTGCATTCAGTTAGAGTGGGAGTTGAAACCAATATAATTAAGAAACAAGGTGAAATTATTTATCATTAAGATTCAAAAGAAAACAGTATTCATTTGTCTTGTCTCCCATATTTATATTATATATACATCATACTTACGTTCCTACAGCGAAATCATTTGTCAAAATTATAATATAGTTGTCTGATAACCGAACCAGTCGTGTATAAGTGATAATAATTGGTAAGACGCGTGATAAACGTCATGCATGGAGGTCGGTGGCGCGCGGCTGCTAAATAATTCACCCATCCACCGACAAGCGCCCACCACTACTTTGAAAAGGGTAGAAGCGACCCTACCATCTAATGACTGAAACGTTATACACAAAAGTACGACTACTGTTTATCCAACTAAAAGTAATGTCTGTATGTCTACAAATTATCGCCGTCCAACAGCCAAGGCCAATAGATTCGAAACCGCTCAATGTGAAGCAAAAAATTCCGTTTGAGGTTGCCTGTTTATAACCTTGGATATTTGTACGTTTCCGCGCTTATGGCAATTTTTTAACAAACTTTAA
Organism: Xylocampa areola; assembly: GCA_935421205.1. Lineage (NCBI taxonomy): Eukaryota > Metazoa > Arthropoda > Insecta > Lepidoptera > Noctuidae > Xylocampa > Xylocampa areola. Next base: position 10,211,674 of record OW285204.1, read on the forward strand.
AAACAATTAATTTTCTGAAGCTTGAAACTTAATTACTTAATTTTGACAATAACCTAGCAACAAACTAATATTTATTGTTGCTACTGCGATACCTACGAATATTAATACAGTTTATTTTCTAGATTACTAATAAACGTTACTTTAGAAAATCTTCACTAAATATTTAATTAGTTATATGTTTTTTTAACAGAATAAAAACTCCAGGAGGAATTATCCGAGAGGCGCAGGTTCGAATCCTGCTCACAACCGTATTATTTTTCCAAAATAATTTATAACTTTAGAGTTCGCTATGCATGCGTTAATGCTTTTCGAAGATTTATCTGTATATAATAAGTTGTTTTTATAATCTGAGCGTAGAACCAACATTATTTTTAACACCGTATAAGTGGGCCATTAGATGTACAATGCAAATATTATACAAAAACTTGCACATTTAAAACTTGCACATTGGATAATTGCATGTAATAAATGATAGATAAAAATAAGGCTCAAGTCCTAAAAGAAGCGTAATAAAGAGGATCACTGTATATGTTCAATATTGGGTGGACGTACGCAGAGTAAACAACTTCTGTAGTTATATTTTCGGCAACAATACATACCGGCGCAATATAGCTAGGGTTCTGAAACGCAGAATTGCCTGGCAGTATTGCAGTACTGTAAATCCAAATTATTTAACGTTTTGGTCTAGATAAATGGAAACATTGGCAACTATGGTCGACGGTGAATCTGTACTGTTTTTGCAGCCATCCGAAACCGGGTGTTTTTGAGTACGACTCTAATTTACCGTCAACATGTTAGCTACTTCATGCCGTACGTAATATATAATATACAGTGCTATTCCGTACCAGACCGCATTTACTACAACAGCTGTTGTCAAGTGTAAGGTTGTCTGTAATAGATGGCCTAGAGTCCTCCATTGATCCTTAAATTGTAATATCTATTTTACCTGGCGCACGACAAACATCAAATATTGAAAAGAAATCTATCTATTCTTATATTTAATATATCTTTTCGCTCAATTTAAATGTACTGTACATAAATATAAATGTTAACATTTAAGGATATTTCAATTTATTTACTATTCGAGAATTATAGTAATATCTTAGGTTTTCGCGATCACTATACAATATAATAAAACAACTTTTAACCAGGACTCCTCACTCCTCGGTCCTCCTGCGACTACGAACGCTGCAAAGTGTTCGAAACGTCAGGAAAAACAAACCAATAATACACGCGATTAATCCGGTTAAAAGTTGTTTTATTATTCGAGATTTGTTCTAACCATATTTAAACGTTATAATAAAATGAACAAAAAAACTAAAACTGAACATACTTTCACCAATCTAATTCAAAACAAGATTTCTATCAACCACATCTCACACGTCACTCAACATTGAGTTATTATCACTCAGCAATACACTTACATAGTATGTATCATAATATTATCACCTATAAAATACCGCTCATACATCATATCGTATTTATAATTCAGTTGTAAGAACATAAATATCGTTGTGAGCTAAGTATTTCACTCTGCTCTGTAATATATTAGATGGAAACGTTACGTTGGTGACGTGTACCTCGCATGATGTATTTATTGCTCGAAAACCATAAGGACGCGGCCACAACTTTCTTAAAGCGCCCTTAATTCACTTACAATTAAATTAGCGTCAACCGATCCTCTTGACATTAAATAAATTAGGACAACGCCATTAAACCGAGGGGAATTTGTTTGGAATCAATTAGTTTAGTGAGTAGGTATAACCTTAAAATATTAAGATTCTTAACAAAACTAGGGTTCATAATCTTCTAAATATTTTGTATATGCATAAGTAAATAAACTCCGAATTTTAACGAATATTATTAACTTTCAGCTTTATTCGGGTAAACAGGGTTTCAAACAGCTCTGCCGTAGTAATTCTCGACGAACCATAAGATATTTTTTCAAGCTAACTTGAGTCAATGCTCAGATTTGAGATCAACGATCTCTAACAAAAATATGTACCTACATACCCACCTATTGTCTTGATTAAAAGCGTTTGAATAAAATTATAAACTTGTCTAGACGAATCGATTATATAGTAGGGGCTTCTAATATTATTAAAGGTTGCCACAACTAATAAATTTGTATAATTAGTAGGTTTCAACTTTTACTAATGATCTACAAGTTATCAGAATAAAGTTAAATTGATGTAATAATTGCTTTTTGTTTCAAACCAAATGAGACAGCAATGTCAAGTATCTGTAAGTAATTTGTAATATGCACAGAAAATTTTGGACAAAAAAGGCTAAGATTGGTCGGCGTATTGGAGTAGCCACTAATAATTCACGGCACGTAGCCGAAAACAGAATTATCCGCTGTAGTAGTTCGGGAACTCTGCCAACTCTCATCATATTAAGGAGAGATGATAATAAACGCCATGTTTCTGTTGCTATTTTTCACGGCAACTTCTGCCCAGCGCAGTAAATTTTAACACACAACAACTTTGTAAAAAACATGTACGGCAAGTATCAGCTTCAAAACCGAAGCTGTATCACAAGAAGTAAAATATATACGAGGGAAAGAAAATGGCCACCATTGACGTTTATTCGAAAAATCGTTATCGTTCTCAGTCATTCGAGTTGTTCCGACGAAAACAGCAAGACTATAGACATTTTTCGATACCCGCAATCCTTACAAACCTCGGAGTGAACGACGCTTTGAAAGCCCAGAAAGCTCTAAAGCCCTCACAATTGTCACTAAACAAAGTGAAAAACGAAAACCGAGAACCCAAGATGTGGCGGAAATAAGCGTTTTCAACGCAACGTAATATCAATATTTTAGTGATAGACTATATTCAACAACTAAAATGAGAGGATTCAAAAAAATATAACCAATAATAACAAGACAATACACAACATATGTATGTTGCACATAAAATTTAATGATAAATAGAAATTACCAATCCCCATAACTATTACATAACTTCAAAGGTAGAAAAGCACTTAGAAGTTCTATGTTAGTAAACGATGTATCTACGAGTATATGTTGGGCGCCTCATAAAAATAGGGATCAACTTAAGCCGCTTGATGTTTTGGAGTTCACTAGAAGGCTCTTGTTGGAACTTACTCGTACATATTTGACGATCTAGATGACGTAGTCGTATTACGTCCACCTTTTAGAGTTTTGGGTCAGAAGGAATCATGTATGTGAACAACATATGACAGGCATACAAATATTGGTCTTCTAATATGTTAATATATAACTATCCAACGAAACAAATGCTATAAACATACTAGCTTTGTACGCAACTTTGTCTACGTAGACTTCTGAATTGCAATCTCACAAACTTTTGCATTCATAATATTAGTAGAATACTGTAACATCATGCCTGTATTTCCCAAGGGGTTAGACAGATGTGTACTGTTGTACGACACCCTTCCACCCATGCCTTTATTTAATCCCATGTGTGAGTGTGCGAGTGAGATAGTGACCCTATTAACATATACGGGGCCCAATTTCGAACCCTGGGCTGCTACTGAGATTTCCTACAGAAAGTCCAATAACGCTTTGAACCAGTGAATCAAACCACGAACTTCACACTCAACAGCCGCGCTACCATTCACTAGACGAATGAAGCAGTATATTTATGTTATAATAATATAATATAGGCAACCAAATACTACACAGAACACATCTAACATTATTGAAATACAGAATCCTAGAACTCATTAAAACGAATATCACGTTGCAAAGTTACGGTAACAATTATACAGACACATAGTTTCTTATCCTGCACATTAATAAACCTATAATAACGTGCAACAACTGTAATCCGAGCGGTTAAAAAGCTATTAAATACCTTCAAGTCCCACCTAATTGCTTCCGAAGTCGACAAGCTCTATTATTAAAAATGTTCTGAATTGAACAAATTGTCACTCGTTTTAAAAGTTAAATTAGTTAGGTTAGTCATTCCCCCGTCCATAGTGAATAAAACATAAGACTTAGCTGTCCTAATGAGGTGGGGTTCTTTGTTTTTCTTAGTGACTGCATAAGTTGTGAATGAACGTGGGATCAGCGGATGTCGGATCAAATCGCACTTCATTTGTCCGTGTCAGGCGTTCCCGCGTGATGGATGACAGCGGCGCGGCCGTGGCGATGCCTGCTTTTAATTGATACCGTCATTTTTGTACCGGTCGCCACCCGGACCCACTGCCACGCCCGCTACTGCCTTCGTCGCTACTCCTTCCATTACATAATGCTTCCGATCGTTTATCTTTTTTTCCGATGAGATATATAATTTGAGGAGCCACTCTATTTTGAGCTTGAGCGTGTCTATTATCATTAATAGGGGTAATTTGTTTGATATTTCATTTCACATACGACCGATGATTTGAAAATAGCTATAATTGTGGTGTCGACAATTTTATTTTGAGTGGGAATATGAAAGTCTACATAAATAGTACCTAGAATATTTGCTTCCCACACAGTCAATTATGAAATCAAAATTTGTATCTCACCCATACGTGTTATTTTTACTCTTACAAAGTTTTTACAGTTCACACAGTAACTGGATTATAAAATCTATATAAAATATATTTTTTGTACTACTTTTTAGCCCGTAATTTCAATAAAAATATAGATATGAAGAAGCACGCGCATTCGGTGATTTAATATCTGCCAAAGAAGTGGCACAAACAGGAGCTCAGCCATATTTTTGAACTAACTCGGAATTTAGAAAAAGTTTGAATTGGACGATTTAAAATCTGCAATGCGCGCTGGCTCTAAGTATTGTCAGTTTTCGAATAATACTTGTTGACCTACTTTTGTCTGTTGGAATTTACGCCTTCCGGGTAGAAATTAAGCTTATTACACTATTATTCTCTTACTTGCAGTCCACCAAAGAAACTATTTTTATACATAATTTTCATTTTTCAACAATGAAATACGTTGTTTTGCTTATAAACCCAGAGTCCACGACAATCTTTTTACACTTCACACAAACCTTTATATCTGGCACAGGATTTTGTCTTTATTGAAATATTCCTACCAGTAATTATTTTGACGTACATTTGAGCATAATTAATGTTGTCCGTTTGACGTAATTGATGATAAAAACAAACTCAGTAGATATGATCTAGTAACTGCATTGAGAAGAAAAAAATAAATAGATATTATCGCATATGACAGTACTTAAAGGCAAATGTTTTACTTGCAAATGTCCTACGTTTTCTATGCAACTGTTCTAGATAAAAAACAAAATGAACAATTATTCAGAACGGTAGGCACTTGACTACGATAGCTACGGCTACGAGCTACGGCGTAGCAGCCGTAGCACGTAGCAGGAAATGGAGTTACTCTCCTGGCGGGCGCAGGACTTCTGCCAAACTCGGTAAATGGTAATGAGAATGCAATTTATTTCAGTTTTTAGCTTAGTTTAACGTTTTTTGAATAACTATAATGTTGAGCCGGTTGGGCGGCTGCGCCAAATTACACTCCTATTATCTTTAAATTGACCATTGCTGTGTGCAATTGTGGCAAATTATTTCCGTCATCATATATTGTAACTGTAACATATGATGTGTATATCCACAAGAGAGTCGATTTATATTCTATTCGACTAGTATTTTCTATCAAACGTTTGTTAGTATTCGAGGTTTGATTTATCCTAGCTTTTTTTTATAACTTCGTGAACCTTTCAAACACTAGTTGAATGACAAACCAGTATATACCCTAAGTTTTTATGACAATATCACATACTTAATTAACCCTTACGATACTAACCTACCTATATATGAGAATTATTTACCTAAATAGACTGGCTATTTAATTTATAGATAATCTACATTATTCTATTTACGTTAAATAATTAGAGGTTATTCCCCACGATAAATAAACTTTCTCATGGCCGTATTTAAAAAAGTAGGTATAGTACCTATATTTATACGTTCCCTTTTGATTGAGGGAGAGGACAGTTTGATTGTTACTGATAAATGTTAGGATGGGGATTTAGTTGTCAAGCTGTGTAAGAGACATTTGTTGGGATCACGACCCTATCCCGAACCAACCATGAATTCTCGAGCTCTCATTTGCGTAATGTGATTACAAAAGCACATCTTTCGAGATAAAAGCGTAGGCTTTCTACGTAAGTAATGAATTTCGCAGTCTCGACCGAGAAAGCTGAAAGCCTCATAATTGTAACAGAACACAAGCAGAGACCCATGATCATGTTAACGGTCTCAAAATCACTGCTCAAGAGAATCGACAGTGATTTTACTTTACCATATTTTTTTAGCTTTATTACAATTGTAAACAGAATTCAATACCCTACAATAACATGCGAATCGAATCCAAATAAATAAATCTCGCAAAGGAACGAAGATATTCTCAAATAATAAGGACAAAGAAAATCTTTTCGCAAGTCATCTACAAAAATAAAACGGATGAATAACAAACATCAAAGAGGAAGCTTTGTAGCTATTACTTAGAAAATCGAAGTGTACAATGTAATCCGATCAGATAAGATGGGTACAGCTGTCGACAAGAGCCGACGGTACCTAGGTTGTCTACAAATTTATTCACACTCCATTAATACACGTCGACCGACAGCCGGCGTGATAGATTAGCCTGCACATTTATATGGCGTACACCAACCTGGAAAAAATACCTGCCGCACTCGGCCCGAGGAAAATCTAATAGTACATTAATCTGACCCCTCCACTCAGACTCAATTTAAAAAGACGTCTCATTTATATTAGAATTTTGTAATATTCTTCTACAGATAATTCCGTACTCGTAAGAAGATGAAAAAATTTGGTGAATGTCTCGTAAATATGAGGAAGTTAATAAATCAACGACAGAATGTCGGATCCTATATTATGAATGATCTAATATTTATGATGGTAATGAAAGGAAAACATTGATATAATTACCCATGTGTTATAGATTGACCTATAGATAGCAATTAGATACGATAGGTATATTATACATCGATATTACAATCGAAATATCAACTACTATAGTAGCGGACTATTAACAGTCGTAAACAGTGTAACGTTTCTTACTGCGGCCTCTAGCAAATTGCGAGGGGAGCAGCTGCGAGTTGTAAAAACTTCGCACAATAAACATCTTCCTGCCACCTCTCTGTCTGAACACAATTAAAACATTCATTCTCATCTACGCGTATACATCGTTACTATAATAACAGAGATATTAAAAGCTGAAACAGACAAATTACTCATGGAAATCTCAGGTGAAAGTTGAATAAATGAAAGCGGTTATCACAAATTATTTAACTGCAACATTCGGCACGCGGCCAGCGTGGTGTTCGGCGAATTTCACTAAACTATTCAGGTCGAGGAAACCGCAGTCGCTCAGTTGTTCACAGCTCTAACTTAAACTTACGCTAAAAAAGTTTTAACGTCCCTCTGATCCTCTTTCCATTTAAAAGTAAACATTTAACTCAATAACTCTGAATAACTTTGCATTAATATTCGCATGAGAGTTCAAATGGCGAAAATGAAATATTTTAAACTTCTGGAATGGAATTACTGTTTGTGTACCCGTTGGCGCTTGATTCTTTTACTGCAGGTTCCATGGGGAGCAATACTATATACGTACTCACATACAGGTGTTCATAATAAAAACACAAGTCAAATGAGCCGACAGGGCATAATTGAAACCAAGCAAACTCGAATATGCTGTTTCTGAACCGAGGAGTTTTTTGTGGAAGGGGGTGGTGGTGGGTATTATATCAAGCTACTACAAGAGTCGAATTGTTCTTCAAGTGGAACACCACAAGCCTCCTTAGTGGGACCTCTAACTGATAAGACGCTTACGGCTAAGATTGGAGATGTGTATTAATATCACCTGCTACGCCTAGTTCTCATGCGGTGACCATTTGATCCTATTGGTATGATCAAGGGAAAGAGGCTAAAACTTTCAATATGGCACTAAAACAATTGAGAAAAAAAAGGCTAAAGTTTTTAATGAAATGGAAAAAGAATACGGTCGTGAGCAGGATTCGAACTTGCGCGTCCCGGATAAATACTCCAGGCGCTCTGACCACTAAGCCATCTCGACCACTATTTAATAACTTTCGAGTTCGCTAAGCATGCGTTAATGCTTTTCAAAGATTTATCTTTAAATAAGGCTAATAAGGCAAACCAGCACAGTACAGTTATAAACGGCTATCAATTTTGTAGTATTTTAAAATCAGCACTAAAGATAACTCTAAAATGAGCTAATACTGACAAATTTCCGGTAAATTTTAAGATATGTTAGAGAGCGTAGCAGCACAGCAAGCGTCGTAACATAATAGGTAACATCAGTAGTAAGTCAATTTACTCAATTACATTCTATAATTAAGTTCTCTTCTTAACTCTCTAAGATAATTTATATTGATTGTGACTCGGAATGGTCTCAAGTTATTTACGGTACGTGCGTTGGCACCGGCCAAACACCAGTGGTGTTCTATTAAATATCGCAACTGTACATAAATAGTGACTAATAATTTACCTATAACCGTGTAATGGTTATGGGTAAGTTATTTGTCATCGGATTACCTATAATTTTAACTGATGATTTAATATAATTATAAAATGAATAGCATGCTTGCAGTTAATACAGATAAGTCTTTGAAACGCCTTATCGCATTCGTAGCGAACTTTTAAGTAATATTTTTATGGATAGAAAGATATGGTCGTATGATTTGAACCTGCACCACCCAAATATATCCTCCAGGCGCTATATTTACTATTTATCCGGTAGGCGCCAAATTCAAATCCTGCTTTTTCCACATAAACATTATAACTTACAGTTGAAATGTAGAATCAAAATGTAGAGCCAAAAAAAGCAATATTTAAATTATTAATAATGATGCTAATATTTAAGAAAAGAATAACATGGAAGTTCCAGACTACTGTCATTCAACAACGAGTTTTACGAGAGAGCTCTCAGTAATTGTATACTTTAACTTAATCAACTTAGCAATGACATCGCTAAAGTATTATTAGAATGCAAGACTATTAACATAACGGCAAACTACTTCTCAGTTCTCCAATGCCTTTTACTTTTGTTCGTGCGGGTTTCAATACTTATGTATAACTTTCGTAAAGCCTCGACAACCGCCGGTACTTCACGGTTTTCCTTGGTAACCACAGGAAAGTAATCGGTGAACCCAGGCACTTTAGGATAAAATAATGAAAACGAGGTCACTAGCATAATGAAGATTGAATTTTCATTAAAAATGCTAGGCGTAAGTGATATACATAACGATTTTTATGATAACCTTTTTTATTTTTCTTGCATGTACATACCTACATGCTTCAGTCTTTTATTTTTCTTGTATTTTATGGCTGTCCTTACACGGAACATAATTTATTTTTAATCTTATTGCTCACGTTTCTGCTCACGTAAAGCTGCCGACATAAAAGTTCGCCGCGTCCAAATTGGAAACAGCGCTTGTCTCTACACAGAAATCATTTTTTTCGTTCCCTTTTAAAATGTGTTTAGATGATTATTGGCATAACACAAAGTTGTGAACTTGTGCTCAGAATATGAAATAAGCAATATTTTTTTGTCACGCGTCTTCTGCGTAATATGAGTCTAGTTTTTCAGTCGTCTCCCCAGACAAATCTTGACTTTTGAACGCCACACAAAGTATTGCGATCGGATAAATAATCTTAATCCAGATTTAGATGGATCGTATTTTACCCGTAAAAAAATCTATTCTACCTAGAATTTTTTTCTATCGGCTAAATGGATTTTTCAATACTTAAATATTTTAAAACATACCGTAGATTCCAGGACACCAGTTAAAATTTCACCTGCATAGCATCATAGATATGCAAATGCATAGCATCACGCCTGTATTCGCCGATGGGGTAGTTATAGGTATACCGACATTTCACCAATATATATATCTGCCTAGCCTTTTCCCAATTATATTGGGGTCGGCTTCCAGTCAAACCGGATGCAGCTTAATACCAGTATTTTACATGGAGCGACTGCCTATCTGACCTCCACAACCCAGTTACTGGGTAACACGATATCTCGTGGTATGACTGGTTTTCAGACTTTCAGGCCTCTAACTACCCGTAACGACTGTCATAGATCTTAATTTGACAACCGGGACCGACGGCTTAACGTGCTCCGTTCCGAGATCTCTCCGAGGCACGGAGAGATCTCGGTATGAAATTATGGTCACCCATCCACAGACCGACCGCGGCAAGCGCAGCTTAACCTCGATCGATCGATATGTGCGGCTGCTACTTAGCCACGAGCCTCTCCGACATTTCACCAATATACCACTAATATTAGGTAACCACTAGTATTTGGTAGTAAAATATGTATTATTTATTTCAATGCTGTTAGTAGGTCGGTCCCAATTAATTGATGGTGAGCTTATTTCCATCTATCGGGCCCAGTTCCATACTCCGGGCTGCAACTGAGAATATCCTAACTGAAAAGCTCAATAACTTTTGGCAGACCCGGGAATCGAACCCGGGGCCTCATGCTTAGCAGTTGCGCTTGGGACCACTACATCAACGCAAAGAAAACCGGCCAAGTACGACTTGGACCCGTGCACTTTGAGTTCCATACCTCTAAATCACTATTATTGTTAACCCTGTTTTTATTGTTTTTGTATAATCATAGAGCTATCAATAAAATCAGACCGGTCACGCAGTGTTTAAGATGCTTAAACCTGTAATACAAAAGCGTATATAAATGATATCAAAAAAATATGATATACGTACTAGTAGATGTCGTCGTACCACTTGTTTAATATATTTCAGTCTCAAGTAAGTCGGTGCAGAATACTTTATTTACAATGAGACCACTCCCTGTTGTCCTATTGTTGCTACGTTACAACAATATGAAAGGATGAAAAATATTAAATATTCTCTTATTTTTGCTTCAAAACAAAAACTTAAGATGTATAAAATTCTTACTAAAAGCGAGTTTGTAATATCATCATAGAGGATATTTTTAGATAATAAATGAATTGTTTTTGTTTACAGGTAACTCCGGCAAATGGAGGTTTCGACTTGTAGCCTGTTTGCTCTGCAGGGAAGTTCTCTACGAGTTGGCCAACTTTCTAAAACTTGGCATTGAGTTATAGATTCCCAACTGCCTCCCAAATACTTATTTGTTTTGTTCACTTTGACCGTAAACAAAGATATTCATTTTGATGTATCTGCGTATACATATGATGCGTTGAAATATATTTTATATAATATGATCTACTATAAAACAGAAAAAGGAAGAAAACTAATTTATCTCATTTCAAAATTCTTCAGGTTTAGGTCTAACACATCAGTTTGGTTATATAATGTTTCAAATGATACCGATGCCTCGCTAGAAAGCTTTAAAACCGTTCGAAAATGATTGTCGGTCGAGATGTTTAAATTAGCAAATCTTACCTACATTCCTACTCTCGTTACCTCTGTCTAGTGGAACAATTTCGAGGTAACACAATTCCTAAATTTTCCATCCAACATCACCCTCTCCTCGCCCCGCTACCCTCACTTGTCAGGCCGGCACATGCATATGACTTATGCGGTCACCGTCGGAACAAACTACTGCGTAATTTCAGGTTATAATTATATACGATCCTTTATAGGTAGGTGGAAAAGTATTACAATTCAAATCGAGAACGAATACTATTCTACATTTCACCGTATCGTAAGCCCCAATATCTTACAAAGCCCATTGATGAGCACATAACTCTTTGATCTCATACATTCAGTTCACATAAAAGCACTTGACCTGAATAAAACACCGAAGTCACATTTCTCAATTGGTAGTTGCATTTTATGTCACTAAAATAGGTCAAGTTTTTGTGTAGGAGCCGCTCATGCGTGCGTGATCCACTATCTAAGGTCTCGAATAGATGAGAGGCTCGATAGCGTCCCACCATAAAAAAGGCGGGATGTGGGACGCGGGCACACTGGCTTCTCACGTTCCGTCACCTTCCGTCCCACTTTATAGACTCGTGTCTCCCAAACCGCAATTTATTCCCTCCCCGTCTAAATTACCACTTACATTAATTACCTCTACGTATTTATTGTAATAGTTTTGTGTTGTGAAACCCTGTGATATTTGCATTGCCCCAGAACAACTTCAAGTATATTAACGTGATACGGAAATAAACAATGGTGTAATGTATTGGTTTGAAGATTAAATATTTCATTGGAGTTTATTTTGTGTAATTGATCTTATAAAAAAAACCGGACTAGATCAAGTCGGACTCGCTGACCGAGGGGTACCGTACAAATTTGTATTATAAATAGTTCAGGAATCGAGTCTCGCAGTCTTTTCCGAGCTTTTCGCGAAATTTAGTTTCCAAAACATATAAAGACTATATTTTTTATAATTTCATCAAAACTTTATAGTTTTCAGATTTTTCCCTGTACTTGTAGTATAAGACCATATATTACTTGTCAAATATCATAGTTCTAGGTCAACGGAAAGTAACCTATACATTTTATATATTTCATTTAATATAATATCATTTAATATACGTTTTTACGGCATAAACAGCCGTATCTTTTTTTATGTTAACTTAGAATTTTGATTTGTTCACAACTTCAAGGAACTGTAAATTTGAGTATATGGTTTTAATTTAAACTCGATACTTCCGCGCGTTCCCGAGATAAAGGGTCTTGACAGACAGACAGACGGATAAGAAAGTAATCCTATAAGAGTTCAGGTTTTTAAAAAACTGAACTTTGAAACAAACAGAATCCTAAAAACTCTTTTTATAAGATCAATTATATAACGTTTACGTGAACTATTAATTTACGGGAAACCTAAACGTTGATTTAATGTATTTTTAAATGTAATCTTTGTAGGAGAGATAAACGAAATCCAGTATTTTTTTATGAAATCCTTCATTATACAATCGATGGGGATTTTAAAGCAGTTTTTTTATCAATAACTGTATGTCAGTTAGTAAAAACAGCTTATACGACGTAATACGTATAAATAACTTTCAAACCATAAGGTATGTTAAATCAGTTTCTCTAAGAAGATTGCGAGTCCCTTAATCTGAGATTTTCGACCGTTCACGGTGTTTTGGTCCCTAGTGAAAATTTATAATTGTTAATTCATGGCTAGAAGTAAATATTTTATGCAAAGAGGTGGTAAGGGAGCAGGTAGTTCTCCCTAACCGCTCGATACGACGTAATTGGTTACCGACGCTTGGCTAGATAACCACTTTTAATGTAATTATGTAAGTGTATTTACTTTAATACGGACTTTTGCTCTAGCGTTTGTAGTACTTTTACTAGTAATTACTTCAATGGTATATTACTTTAAAGGTATTAGTTGGGTATCAAGTGAAAAAGAAAAAGATGTTATGATTTTGATGACAAATTATGAATGAAACTTCTTTTATATGGACCTAATTTATTTCGTTCTATTGAAGTAAGTTTACATACTCTTCTATTCTTTTCTATTTATTTCTGATATTGAAATGGGAAACACTGTAAATGCACGAAGTCACTATAAAAAGGGCTTAAAACTAAAGTCATACAAATTTTTGTTTTATAAAACAATAGAAGCTTACGAATACAGAAGGTATTGGACGAAATAGGTAACGTACAACTAATTCGCTTTTCTTGCTTTGAGGTTTAGGAGGTACTCCAGGTCAACTGGTCCCGACAGCGAGGGACGCAGCACGTAGCCTATACGAAATTATCTGCCCCGAGAGAGGGCGCCCCGGGCGACTCGAGGAAAATATAAAACGAAAATAACTTGCGCCTACCTAAGCCTTATGCCAGAGTTTTTTTACATTAACACGGAAGGCTGCAAATAAAATGTTTATTTTAAATAAACGTTTGCTCTGGCATACTCTACGTGAAGGTGTCCCGCTGTCTGTTTGCACAAACGCGGCATGAAGGTATTAATTATTTACTTAAAGGCTCTTTTTTTGTATAAGTTTTAATTGTTTCTGAAGTGACGTTGGTACCCCGCACACAATATACGTTTGTATTGTAAACTATAGTCGTAAACTAAATGCGATATCCCGCTATCTCGTTTAGAATAACCGTTACGAGCAGGATAGCGGTGACTTACGCAACTAAACATAGGAGCTGACTAGTTCCGATGGGGAAGTGCGGAGGCAGAAATCAAGCGGTTAGTATATTAACTTGTGTAACTTCCGTTTGTTCTGTGCACATGTTCCATACAGTACTGAGAATACGCATTTGTAGTAAAGGCGTGTTCCCGCCATAACTCGGACGACCTCAGACCGCACGATATTAAAACTATAAAGTGCCGCGCGCGACCGATTCGCCCACCCCTTACGACTCGCCGGCGACCCGACCTAACTTTTTGTTTTTCACCTTACATTTAATCTACATTTTATTTAGCACTTTGATTTTTATTACGCTTGTAAACCTTTATTGAAAAAATGCTAAGCGGGCTTTATATTTTCGGTTAATGAAACAGAAATGTAGGTCAAAATGAATTTACTTAGTATATGAGACGGAATAAGAAAAACATATTCAAATGGAAGATGGAAAAGGATATGCGTGTTTATGACGCTCCACGGGGACTCACACGTTGAACTTCCAGACGTAAGTACACCGGAGTAAGAAGGGGTGAGCATAAAATGACTAAGTTATCGCTCTCAGAAGACGTATATAGTCGTAAAAGTCTGAAACGGAGCTACTCATATGAAAATAATCAAGAGTAAATCGATGTTTGGAGGGTTTTACTTTTGGTGACGTAACAGTGTCGGTTGCTCGGCTCATTTGTTTCCAGTAAGAGGTCTGTTACAGTAATTGGGAGCACAACAAGTGTCGTTAGGGTGTTTATTGCTCGGTTGATGGACACGAGGATATACTCACTGCGTGCTTGCCCAAATTTTAGTGCCATAAGTACATTTGATCGTGCTAACATTTTAGGACCTCATCAAACTTTTGAGAAAATAAACTAATAATTATTATTTTTAATTACTCCTAAAACTGACATTGTCAGGGACTTACCCGTAATGTAAATACGCCTAACTATCTTAAAAGGTAAACAGACAACATGAAGAACTTGTTTTTGAATTCATTGTTCAATAACCAACCAAACTCTGTTATAAATAGGGTATAATATCTAACAACAATAAAATTATTCATTGAATTCAATGCAAGATTAAAACCCTTTCAACAAAGAGCGGACTCAAAACTTTAACGAAAGTCTTTACAGAAATAAATATTGTTTATGTACGGATCGTACAATGAAAGAGCAATTTAAAATGTAGTTGAAAGTTATTACCTCCCTACTCGTCCTCCTTCAAAGAAGAGTAAGAGTTACAATGATAGTCGTAGTAATAGTATGTGCCGACAACTGAATTGTTAAGAGCTTTCTAACAACTAATATAGCAAACTTTGTGGACCAAAGTGGAGTTCGTATACATTAACGTACCTATGTAAAGTGTGGACTACACTGATAATGTTGAAATAATTCTCCCCATCCTAATATTTACGAGGGCCTCTCATAGAATCTGCGTCGTTTAAAAGATTTGATGCGCACGACCAAGGTTTAGTTTAAAAGTTCTCCAAGTTTCTAGTTGTACGCGGAGGACTGCCATCTTAGTTGAAAGTTTTTATTTCACATAAACGATTTACAAGCACTTATAAAAGCTCAGGTTCTAGTTGTTAGCGTCTAACTTCTTGCGCCTAACTTCCACCACAAGGAGACTAGGTACTAGATTTTCGTGGAATAATGTTTTCATTGATTTATGATATTGAACGCAGTAGGTTTCTGATACCGTAGTAATAAAATAAAAATATCGACAGTTACAGTAAATACCATGTTGAAAGGCAGTTAATTAATACAGACATGTAAAATTTCCGAAAAAATATCCCATAGAAACAAATATCTGCACAAATAACAATGTGCAGGACCTATGACTACGCAGGCGTGGAACCTCTGTTCGGTATAACGGTAGGAATCAATCACTATGTCAGCTCTCGATATAAATCACGCCAACTTTATATTTGCGGTTCAGTCAGCTCTTCCGCGTCTCTCCATCCGGTCATATCGTCCGCGCGTTCAATTCAATAAGTCTTGTTTATCGGGACCTACTCGATACTATAAGATTTTTCTTATCGAGAATTCCAATCGAATGATTCCCATTGTAGCGCTGCCTAAGCAAAAGATTTCGAATATTTGTTCAAATTCCTTCTATATAAAATAAATATCATACAGAAAAATCTTTTTTATTTTGTGTATAAATCAAAAGTCGCTGAAATAACGGATAAAATAACCCATAACTGACGAATATTTATATATAACATAACATAACACAACATAGCATCACGCCTGTATTCCCCGAAGGGGTAAGGAAGAGGTGTACACAATTGTCCACCCACATTTCACCAATGCTGTTATTAAGACCCATTCAATAGATGGTGAGCCTATTTCCATTACCATACCATAGCATTACCGGGCACAATTCCAAACTCGCCCGGAGTTTTTTTTTTCTTGCTACTGAATTTACTAACAGAAAAACTCACTAACAGTTTGCCCGACCCGGGAATCGAAACTGAGACCATGCTCACCAGTCGCGCTTGGGACCACTAGACCAACGAGGCGGTTATTTATTCCTCTTGAAAGTCGTACAATTCGTGGGTGCTTGTAAGATTTCAAAAATGACATATTATTTCCATCGCCACTTGTTTACTCAAATTTATTTTGGTACTAGCTTTGGCCCGCGGTTTCACTCACCGCGTTAAAACTTCCATACGATTTCAAAAAACTTATGTAAAAACCTTGTCCAAAAAATGACGAGCACAACAAAAAAAGAATTATCCAATTTGGTGCAGTCTTTCTCAAGTTATGGCGTGACCAAGGGAAATAGGGATTCATTTTTATATTTCACACGATTTCCTTTACTTCAAATAGATTAATTTATTAAATACGTTTGCCCATATATGTCTGCAATACCTAATAATAGCTAAACCGCTGAAACAGTTCTTGATGGGCACAGTTATAACTAACATTCTGGAGGCGTCTGTGAATGTTACTTTTTACCGCGGAAAATTAAAACCTTTACTATATATACTTTACACAAACACAATAGCGAGTAACTGCTATATCCTATAAGACGACCGCAAATCTCCCAAAAAAAACATAATGAAAAAAAGACTCTTCACATTTATAACAATAAAAGTATCAAGAACACGTGCAGATGATTATATGAAGATTACAGGAAATATTTATGTGGGCCGTCGCAAATGAGATTGTATGATAGGCATGAAACCAAACTGTGCCAATATTACTCAAACGGATCCGCCTTCTTAAATTGATTTCAATTCGCACAAGTATTTTGTAGCGTACACGACCTATTTCTGTTAGCGCAAAAATATTCAATTTCGAATATTGTACGACGTATAATTTTCTATATCAACATGACTATACATAACATCAAAGTGGCAACTTAGCTTCCGCAGTCATTTCTTAGACGCAAAATAGAAATACCCCTGATAAAGTACCTATTGCCGGGCACCGATACAGCTATGTTATCGTTTGGTTCCTTTTCATGTCAAATAGCAATGGTGTTGAATTGAATGTCGTTGACCCGGCTATGTAAGCTGCGAGTGATACTCCCCATCCCACCCACTGAGTGAATACATACTCACGTATTGTACAAAGACCTTCGTATTTCTACCTGGACTGTGCTTAAAGTTCGTAATAAACCGTGACTTCTGAATGCTAACATGAGACGCTCCGTTGAACTTCGCTTCTGATAAAACTTTTCCAACCGCCTCCGCGAAAAATTACCGTTAGACTAACGGTGGCACTTTGCTCCAATATACTTCTGATACATAAACAATTGTTTACACACTTCACATATATTATATTTACTCTACGTCTTCTATTACGCATGAATAAATGTAAATATATTTGGGGAATAATCTTGACGTTGACTCAACACGAGATTACCTATGAAATTGCTATGTGTATCCGAGTATCTATTTACAAATAAATGGGAAATGAATGTCATTGCTTTTATGTCTTGTATCCATGGCATTTCAATTTATTTCACTTCAGGATGTTGTTTGTATTTTATCTCTAATTTTAATAACGCATACAAAACAGGTTGCGAATAAACACCAACAAGAATAAATCATATTAATTAATGCTGCTTCCTGAAATCCCCCCGTGCCTCCCCTGCACAGGTACTCAAGCATTTCGTGCATTCTGTTTTCATTATTCTTCTTTCCTCGCTGTATAGGCCGATTAAAACTGAACCACTGACCAGCCTAATTTATAGAAAATCATCTTTCTTTGAAATTGTTAAGTCTCATAACAATATATCTCTACAAACATTTACATTGCTATATGAACTGCTTTTACGACAATACTACAACCGTATACCGTGGCATATTCGGAAAAAATATAGCTATCGTAAACGTGGAGGACCATTATACGACCGCCACTAGCTTGTCGCAGGTAAGTAATAAATTAATACATAAATTACAAAGATTGAATGTTTATAAACGTCACGTAACCTCCTGAAATCCCTCCATTAGACGTTGTTTACTTAGTCGGTGCGCAAATCTTGAGAGGTCGAGTTACTCACGAAAATGCCCCATGAATATGCGATGACACAAACCGTACACAGTTTTTCCATTTAGAAACCATAATGAAATCTCACGCACGCGCCATATTTGTTTTTCAATCAGACGAATATTCAAAGGTATAAACAAAGACGTTAGCTATAATTTTTAAATAAACATTGTTTTTTAAACAATATAAAAATAACTAACAAAACATAATTTTAAGAATATTTAAATGCTTGTTATGCGTGAGACTTTTTCAAATTTTGAATTCAACAGTTCATTTCAAGAAAATAACGCTATTTTTTCTCATAAATAAATAATTTACAGTATACCTGAGTATCAAATCAGGTTCAACACTGTGCGGAAAGAAAATCAGAATTTAAAAATTTATCAAGACTTTTGTACGATTAGATGAGTTGGAAAGGCCTAATAATTAAAAAGTTAAATATTTAACTTGCTCGTTAAAGAACAAAATTGTACTTGATAACAATAATATTTCTATTGTATCTGCTAATTAACGAGTCAACACAATATTCAGTAAATAAAAATGTATATTGACAAAATAGGGAATCCTTTTGCAGGCAGGTAACTTTTTAATGATTATTTATTCGTAGTGTTGTCAATGACATCACAAAAAGTCATATAGCCTATACCTAGTAGTGAGTACACGAGGCGCGGGCGCGGGTCGACGGCGGCGGGCCGACAGTGTGGCAGCGGCGGCGCAGAGGAAGCGCGATTCGTATTTGCCGTCGTCAGTTTTTCCGCCAGCCGGATGCGCGCTCAACACTGCCGTCGAACTAACGAACCATTTGCTACCGAATCATCCAACCGAGATATTTATCCCAATCATTTGTTTTACTTTGCCCTATTTTGTTTTAATCACAATTTGAATACTCTGTCACGTCTGTAGTCCTAAGCGCAGAGCAATTCACTTACTCGTTTAAACATTATAATAAAACAAGTTTTAACCGGATTAATCGCGTGTATTATTGGTTTTTTGTTTTTCCTGACGTTTCGAACACTTTGCAGCGTTCGTGGTCGCAGGAGGACTAAGGTGTCAGGTGTCTCAACAGTTTATTTAAAATTATTTCAGTCTACCGTACATATAATTGATAAATTCATAAAATTATTTTTGTCTCTGATACATGTTTAAAACTAAATCGCGACGGTATTTCCTAAGACTATCCCTGAGAAGAAATACCGAAACAAACTCAGGGGTCACAGTCGTTTTAAATTTAGAGATACAATTTTACAATTTTATCGAATTATAAACTAAAAGGTGTTCCGATGCACGCAGTAATCGCTCACAGTATCTTGATTTTTCTTGTGACTTGACTTTGTTTGTTTGGGACTTGATTATTTTCAGTACAGGGTTCCAAACAGGTGGTAATTGCCAACCATCTTCTCTATTGAAATTTGGGTGTTTTTTAATTTCAATAGCCTCGCGGAGCATTCTCGGTATATATCGGTTTTCTTTCGCGAGGATTTGGGGTTGGTCAAAACGTAGAAAATGGTTGGGTTTGTCTGTTGTATGTTCACAGACTGCAGATTTTGTTGAGCGTCTATTCTTGACGTCAGCTATGTGTTCTTTCAACCTGGTGCCAATGCTACGCTTTGTTTTCCCTATGTATGATAGCCCACAATCGCAATCAATCTTGTAGACCCCTGCATCTTGTAAGGGAATGTGGCACTTCACCGGTCTGAGAAGTTGGCTGATCTTTCTATGTGGCTTGAAGTAGGTTTTGATAGAAGCACGCTTCAAGATGTGACCAATTCTATCGGTGACCCCTTTGATGAAAGGTAGGACAGCAGGTCTGCGATCAACTGTGGTGGGCTTTGGGCGGCTTCTGCGACGGGGATGTGGAGCTGTGTCTTAGGAAATACCGTCGCGATTTAGTTTTAAACATGTATCAGAGACAAAAATAATTTTATGAATTTATCAATTATATGTACGGTAGACTGAAATAATTTTAAATAAACTGTTGAGACACCTGACACCTTAGTCCTCCTGCGACCACGAACGCTGCAAAGTGTTCGAAACGTCAGGAAAAACAAAAAACCAATAATACACGCGATTGATCCGGTTAAAAGTTGTTTTATTATAATGTGTAGTGATCGCGCAAACCTAAGATATTACTATCGTTTAAACATTCTAAACAGTACAGCTTTTATTATGTTCATAAATGAAGTTCATGAAATAAAGGGATTGAAAGTGCAAACAAAATATTCTTAAATGGCCGTCCTCTAACGTTATGGAAAAGCGTCATCAAAGTTTTTAGAACGTCCTTTGACACGAAATAAATTCTTCTTTCCGAAACAGGAAAATTTTAATACCGACCATTTATAAGTTTTTCGGCGTTCAGTAAAATATTCGTTAGACATTAATAACAGTAATTTTTCCCCGTCCGAATATCGTTGAAAAAAACAGTTAAGAAACACAATCACGTTTCACCAAGTTATTAGATTTTCAGTTATTTAGGAGGAAGATGACTGAAACTAATGAAGTTGATACGCTGTAAAGGTTTATTTATAAGGACTGTGTTACTAATTCATTTGTTTTATTTAGAGCATCCTATTCGAATTTGAACGTGCCAACTTGCGTCGGCAAAAAAGCAGGTATTTTAAACCGCTTCGCATCCACACGAGCCATTGTAGGTGGCTGAATGCCAAATGAGTTTTGTGATGGAGTCCCCTTGTGAAAAGGCAGATTGTGAACGTGTCTCCTTGGCTAAATAACGTCTCGGTAAAGCACACAGGGACAAAGCTCTCACAGTATGTTTGTGTTTTGTCACTTGTCAAATTGAGCCCCAATTCCTGAAACTAATTATTCCTCCCTTCAAGAGTCGTGGTAGAGTGAAATGGCTCTATACAGGAACTATCGCTTTTATTTTGTATTGTTGCGTGATTCAGACATTTTATGAATATCAACATTTAACACGGGAGGCTTTTGCCGAGCATTAGGACAGTAAAGTAAAAAAAATACGGACATTCCTATCTCCTCTACCACTATGAGTAACTCTACTCTACGCTAAGACAGAATTAAAACAATTTGTGTACACACAATTGACAAAAGGCTGATAACCCGAAAGTTATTTAACTTTTTTGCGATTTGCTATAAGATTCAATGACTTAGCAGACATTACATTTTGCTCGTTATGTAAACTCACTAAAAAGAATACGACGACATTATAATATCACTTACATGTTGGTCATTGGTGACATGAATGCTATTACTTTGGCCGTCCAATATCATGGAGGAATCGTATCTATATATTTTGAACCATCTCTTGGAATTGCTGCTGATAGGTACCTGCACGAAAACGTATTTGATGAAATTCCGTTAAAATTAATACATTCAGTTTAAATAAACATTGAAATCATATTGGCAGTTTATGTAAATCCTTCGTGCAAAGGTTTAACGTTTGCATACCTACTTTTTCCATACGTGATGTATCAACAACTTTACTATTATTTTTCCGACGTTTATAAAACATATATTTAATAAAGAACCTGGATCTGGACAGCGTAATTATAATTTAATCTATTAATTAGAAATCCTTAACTACCTTGAAGTCTCTTACAATGAGAAAAGAAAATTAATTGTAGTTATATAACTAATTAAAATGAAATGTAATAATGCAAAGATAATAATTTTAAGCGAAAATTATGGGCGGTCGTAAAAATACAAGGACAAATTATCAGTTACGAATTAAGGGAAAAAATTTAGTGTAAAATGAGGCGATGAGGCGCGGGTGGCACATAACTTTTTTGTCGTTTGTGTCATAAAACGTAGAGGTAATTTCAAGCGGGTGCAATTTATATTTCGCTAGCAACGGTTTCCCATGTTGGGCTGAATAAAGCCTTCACCACTTATTGCGAAAGCTGTTTGCTGTCATACTATCAAACTGTCGGATAAAAGTAAGTCTAATACCTACTACTTATTAATTTTATTAGCTGAATTCTTACGTCGCTTCGATCTGATAATCACGGGCCAACCGTATTTCGGGTTCTTTGTACCTGAATTATATAAAAAGGTATAACTAAATATATAGCAACATGACTGAAATCGGACCAAGATGTTAATTTTCTTAATGTAAATTATAACAGTTTGTAAAGTTATCGGTGTTAACACCAACTCTTCCCGTCAGCGGAATGCTTAAAAGAGAAGGATTCAAATTAGTTTCCTGTTTTACTCAATTAGTAATACTTCAGAATTTAATATTGCTTTATCCTTCAAGAATTAAAAGTTAGGTGTTTAAGGAACTTAGAAATTGAGGTAAGTAAATTAGTATTTCTCCGTAGTTGTATATTCCTCGGCCGGGAAGTTTGCGTTGATTAAGATGAATTTGTTGGATAAAATTCGCTGACTGCGGAGAAAAATAAGCAAGATTTACACGGAAATATAAATTGAGGTGGTAATGCTCAGCTTGCGCAGATTTTATATTATACATCAGTTACCCACTGAGCTATAGTAGGCTGTATGTATGTTGTACACTTTGTATGTTGATTTTTAAAGCGCTGCAGCGCTCCGAACGCGCACTAAACTTGGCGAAGTTTGTTTACTCCACTGCAAAGCATTCAAAAGATTTATAATTTAGAACGTTGAATAACGCTCTTACCCATGTATCTTCACGACAAAACTTTTTGAATAAGCAGAGAAAATTTTCGCTGAAATAAACTGAAATTCGTTCCGTTAGTTTCATTCAACTATAACATATAACTTTGTGAACAGTTTTATATCGTTATTTTGTAAACGACCGCAAGAATTATAATTTATACTTACAGTTCTACGGAATTTTTGTACGAAAGTCAATATCAAAATGATAAATGATTATTTTACATTATTTTTAGGTTTCTGTACCTCAAAAGTAAAAAACGGAACCCTTATAGGATCACTTTGTTGTCCGTCTGTCTGTCAAGACCCTTTATCTCGGGAACGCGTGGAGGTATCGAGTTGAAATTAAAACCATATACTCAAGTCTACAGTCCCTCGAAGCTGTGAAAAAATCAAACTTCTAAGTTAACATTAAAAAAGATACGGCTGTTTATGCCGTAAAAAACTTAAGGGAATTCAACACTCTCAAGGGAATCAAAATGTTTTCCGTTGACTAGGTCAACAGAAAGTACCCTATACATAACTATGAAATTTGCCAAGTAATATCGTCTTATACTACAACTATAGGAAAATCTGAAAACAATTTTGTAATGAAATAAAAAAAATATAGTCTTTATAAGTTTTGGATACTGAATTTCGGGAAAATCTCGGAAGAAACTGCGCGACTCAATTCTTGAACTATTCATAATATACATACATACATAAACTCACGCCTTTCTCCCATGGGGGTAGGCATAAACTACAGAACGCCACCTGCTACGATCCTTACATATGCCTTTTGCATCATCCACGTTCATACTCTGTCTCTGACATCTGTCATCATACAACGGTGATTATATTATGTACCTACAAATTTCGAATCCAACTCGCACCTGTCCGCTTTTTATTTTTAAGAAACCCAGTTACACTACTGCGGCTATTAACGTTCTTAATCTAAACTTAAGTTGTAAATAAACAAAAGCTGTGTTCCTAATCTAAAAAAATACTAAATTAGAACACTCACCTCGTTACGAATGACCACTGCCGAGTCCTTAATTGACTATTTAATACACGAAAACACTTGCACAGTTAGAAAGAACGACACACCTAGTCTTTATCACCTAGACAATTAGAGACTAATGGAGACCACAAATAACATAATGAAAAAGCATGTTATGTAGCACTAGCCTAAACACTCAAGACTTATTTTATTATTCGTAATTGACTACAATCAGTTACTATGTTTTAGCTCACGACGATTGCTGCGCACTGTCACGCAAATGTCACGTATCTTGTTATTCACTTGAACGCAACGCGAACACCGACTTTCCTGAAACAAAATGAATGATAAATTGCCTTTGCGAACAGGAAAAGAATATTTTCATACACGATTCCAACATAAACACATAAATTTTATAACGTAATTGTCTGTTTAAACAGCTTTCTTTTGAAACATTAACATATATAATGGGTAGTATATATGTAGATATAATGCAAACGAGGACAAATCATGTCCCGCACGCTAAGGTTCCACACCAACTACCACAATCCGACTTAAGTTATGATATTCTGCGCCGCTGTTCTCAAGACAGTAATTAAATATGACAAACTGTTAGCAAATTGCGGGTTTTACTTTAGCTTTTACTGAACGGTGATTAAAAAATCTATTTAATTTACGGACTAGGCGATTATGCTTCTTGTTACAAAAATACTTATAAGCCTAAATCGGAAACTTTTAAGATGTAAAATTACCTAGGTATACGGGTTTTTTGTGCTGGGCTAGCGCTATTTGAACAGACATAATCACCTTACTCTACAAAGGATTAAGTGAATACAATAAAATATTAGCATACTGGATAATATTGCTAGCTACTCCGTTGACCCAAACTCTTAGTCGAATTTTACGAGATCCCCAAAACAGGGGGAACCAATAAACTTAATAACTATCAATGCTCAGTAGTATTTCAGTTCTGCGTGTGTTTGTGGTTATAAATACGGAAAACGTACGTAGGAAAATCATGCCTATATCAGACTATTTTCGGATGGTCGTGCACCGTAACAAATTGCGTAACGAAGTTACAACGTAGTTAATGCAATAACCGGAATAGCTGATAAATTCCATTAAATACTTGATCCCTGATATTGCACGAAATTGATTTAAAAATAAAATTCACAGCCAAATAAATATATATCGTAGGTGGTGCTTTCACATAATATGATTCGTAAGAAATGCCTTAACGGCTCTAGAAACCCCAGCCATGCTGGGAGTTTTGACGCGACGATGAACTTGAAATACGATCCTAGTTTACCTTAATTAAATATTTGTATAATAACTTTCGTGAGGCATATTCATATTAGTTATTGTTCATCGGTTACTATTCACGTACATTCTTCGGGACTGATTACTGAGATAGACTATAATCAGCCTGACTCGCGACTCAGCTCATGACTAAGGGCTCCGTTCGAGTTCGAAACTAGTCGGGCAAACCCGAAGAATGTACGTGAATAGTAACCGGTGAACAATAACTAATATTAATTAAATATTATTCTTGATCTATCATCTTCAAATAATTGTCCGGAATAGATTGTATTTTTAGTTCTTCGTCGTAAACTTAGAGAGTAGCTTGTTGATATTTAGATAATATATGTAGTGTTGTTTAATACGTGCTATCAGTGCAACAATAACAAAGTTTGTTCTTCGTATTCTGTTAGAGCATAACGAGAAAGACAAACTTAGTGCACAATAATCTGGTGGCGTGAACACAACACGAGGCGACGGAGTCCCCAGCATTTCCATTATTTACCGCAGTGGTTTGCGCTCGCTTCCACACAAATGAATTGGACAATAAACCGACAAACATCCGTCAACTTTTCCTTAATGAAACTTTTTGATAATAAAGTAGAATACCAGTCGAAAGGTTTTGTCTTTGATCACTTGCCCTTCTTTCAAATTTTAAGCTTGTAACAATGAAGGTACAGTAACAATAACAATGGCATCGCGCTAACTTTCTTTTCAAAGGAATTGAATCGAATTAGGACAGTGGGTGTCTCAGAAATAACATGGTAAACGGTGGAATTTACTAATTGAGCATTTGAGCTGTGAACGAATCAAAAAGAAATCAATTGTTGCTCAAATTCGTTCCAGAAAATGTTCATTAGCTTACGGAACTTTCTCCAAATAATCTTGATAACACAATAAATAGAAACACATTATAGGTAAAAAATAATAATTGCAATTTATTACTATATACTATTACCTACTGTGTGTTTATTACAATATACTCATTGGTATAGTGGGTGCAATCGTGGCTGCAGAGTGTGAGATTCTAGGTTCGATTCCCGGGTTAATGGGGTCCGAATCAAATGCATTAACCTACATTGTTCCCCGATACTTCTGGTCACAAAAATTTAACGATGCAATACTTTATTAATATTTATTCAAAATGAGTGTCTATGGAGTATCAGTTTTTTTTATCTATTTTGCTCTTGAACTCTGAGTTATCTGATAGATTTATAAAGTGACTAGCTGTTCCCCACAAACGTTGTTCTGCCATATACATTTTCTGGATAGAGCCACCCTTATCACTTAGAGGTATAAAAAATTGCCTTCGACCTATTGTTTGTGTATATTTGGTAGGTCTCTCCAAATTAAAGACAAAAAAAACACATAAAAATCGATCTAGCCGTTTCGGAGGATCGAGATCGAGATTTTTCTATAATAGAAGATTACATTTCAAACTTAATGCCTAGGTTGCACTGATCGTAGTCACAAGTACTCTGCTTGTGACCACGATCTGTGCAACCTGGTAGAAACGTCAAGCGATTCAAAGGTATCTATTTATTGCGCGTTTATTCCTGTTAGTATATATATGTATAGTAATATCACGCAAAGCGATAGTTTAAAAGTTAGAATTGCAGTTTAGTGTGACTGTTTTTTATGTCAATATCACTTGTGCTTGCGAGAATGATGTCTGATACGAATAATTGTGTTATGCATTGCATAAATTAGCAAACTAACAACTAACTCCTCTAGCTCAGCGCTCCAAAGTGAGTATCTTCCTTGAATCTCATGCAGATCAGCTACTACCCATCACACAAGCGGTATCTGAGACGACCTACCGGTCTACGTCCGGTTGTTGTTACGCTCTCTGCTCTTATTGCCTCCTCAATTACCATCCCGTCTTTTGGTTGGACCCAAAGTTCAAAAGCTGTACTCCAAAATACCAACAGTTCCATTCCACAACTGTTAAGGTCCAATCTTCAAAGATATCTTAGATACGAACTTTTGATTACCTAGTGTAATGCTTGAACACTTTGTGTAACTACAGTACTGCATCGGAAGCACATAAACCTATAATTATTGTATTTATCATTATATATATGAAAAAGATATAGTCTGTGAATTTGTACATGTGAATCAATCTATTCAAAAGGCATACGAAAATGTTTTAGTTAATATTCGCGAGTTTTATCTAGTAACTAGAAAAGAGAACGCCGTTCCTAAAATCTATATATCCGGGGTATACGGCGAACCACTCGAGTGCAAGTAGATGAACTGTACTGTTCTACTTAAATCGCGCCTAACCCGCTTTATCTTGACTCAGCCTTACTCTAAAATCTCTACTACTAAATACTTACAAATTCTACTTAGTACTGGATTTCCTTGGTGAACATTTGTGTCACTTTATTTTATGTTACTTGTGCCCTAAATGTACACTATTTATGCAACAGCAACAGTATATTTCATTCACATAAACTTGTAGTCATAGCTTTATATATTTTTGTTTGACCCGGTGTCCACTCAGTGAACAGAATACAAAGATTGAAACCACTTAAGTCCCAGCTTAGTTAACGTTAAGTACGTATTATCATTTAAGCCCCAAGCTGCGGATGGAACATCACTTTTGATTCGAAAGCTCGGACTTTCGATTGAGATCGTATCCTGACTTCAACTTTGATTCTAAATGTTGTAACTGAAAATTTAAGAGCATCACTACACTTGTCCAATACATGCATACATGATCCTTGGTTTCTCTCTACGAAATATTGAAGCGTTCACAACAAAGTCAAAACAAAATCATGGTACTGTTATTTTATTTAGACTTTGATCCTAATAAATTGTCATCCTTTGCATCCTTCAATACCGATTTCATACAGGTCCGCAACTTAAGTAGCTTATCATTACAAAAAGTTAAGTGCTATAACTATCAAATCTTGTCTTCTTTTAGCGTGTGCTAGTGTCAGGCCAATTAAATATATAAATTAATAACATCATTTAGAAATTACGAAATCTTACTGTTGTTGACTTTACACTTTGACTAGATACTTGTGCAAAGCATATATATGATAAATATCTTGACTTCTTATTACAATTGAATATGATAGTTATTTTAAGCAACTCGTGTAACCACAAGTGGCAGGTAATCACTAACTCCGCATATTTATATTTGTGTGACAATTCACTAAAATTGTTTGATTAGTTGATACAATATTTTCATTGAACAATTTCGAAAATTGTGTCGTGTTCAGTCAAGTATTTTAAAGCATTTCTGATGTTTTAGTACAGTAGTACCTACTTAGGAGAAGGACAGTTAACTCCGGCCGGTGGGTAGACTCGGCCACTGTGAGTTCTAAAATATTAGTTATGTGTATTTTACTCAACATACAGAAAATGTAACATAGTCATAAAAATATGACAATCAATAACCCACATTAACATATTCTTATTCATACTATCGTTTTCTACTAAAGCAAACGAGCTACTCAATATAACATAAAATCGGTATTCACATACGAATAATAAAATTAACATAAAATCGTAAAGTTATAGGCAGATCACGTAAGCGACTTGAAGATAAGTAACAATCATCGACACGCAAATTATCAAATAACTCTTGTTAGGCAGATACTTGAAATATACTTATTATTATAGATAAAAACGCAAAGGAAATATTTTGGTACATGGATATCATCACTACATAATAAAAAACAAAGTCCTCCGCCGCGTCTGTCTGTCTGTTCGCGATAAACTCAAAAGCTACTGCACCGATTTTCATGATGTTTTCACCAATAGATAGAGTGGTTCTCAAGGAAGGTTTTAGTATATAATTTGTCAAGTGTTTGTATACATCGGCTTAAATATAATGATATGTGTTGGAGGTGTCGGAAAAAAATAAGCCGTCTGCGAGCTTTCAACGTAAACGCTGCCTAAACCGTTTGAGACATAACAAAATGATTTATGGTGGAATTGTGTATCTTATATAGGTCTACAGAAAAATTCGCCA
Organism: Xylocampa areola; assembly: GCA_935421205.1. NCBI lineage: Eukaryota > Metazoa > Arthropoda > Insecta > Lepidoptera > Noctuidae > Xylocampa > Xylocampa areola. The sequence continues at coordinate 10,241,095 of OW285204.1, forward strand.
TGTCATATGTTTGTCTCTTAAGAATAACATACTATATCCATTTTAATACTTTAAAAAAGGGCAATTATAAAGCGGTAATTGGAAAGCGGGAACGGGATCAAAATTTTATGATTGCTTTTGGTCGCGATAACCGACATCCACGCGAGCGAAGCCGCGGGCATCAGCTAGTAATACTATTAAGCAGTAGTTCCTCATAATTTTTCGTTAGCAATTAGTAGGATCGGGCCAATATTTGATTTCAACTCTCAAACATAATTCACTATATAAAAAAATAAACACGTACTTCCTCCAAAAAACCCTATTTATTCGAGATAGTTCAGGAACAGGACTGTGGGTCCCACGCATTTCTACCTACAGGATTGTCAATTTCAAAAGGCATTTCACATACCAACCCATAGCAATACTATTTTTACCCTACTTGTGGAGTGCTTGTTATTTATAATTTATCTTTACTCCTGCCATGAGGGTCTCGGTTACAAATAGGACAATCCTTTCACATCCCACGGGTGTCATAAGAGATGACGATCGAAATTTTCCATAAGAATGAGCAGTATCCCCACGTAACAATATCTTATAGAAAATATCAAACTGCATAGTCACAAATAAACAATACAATAGTGATGTACTTAGTACCTATTCACTAAGCTGGCAAATCTGCCAAAATGATTCTTTAGAAGGTGCGAGTATCCTTTGTCATTAAATAATTATAAATTCAGTACTTTACATATTATATTTTTCTTACACACATTAACGTATCATTGATATTTCGAAAACAAAATCAATAGTAATATTTTTAGAGACGTTTCTCTTTCAACGCGACGCTGTAGAATTGACTTTGCATAGTCACACTACATACGAACGTGTGTGAACATGGTATAAATATTTACAGATTGGAAGTCATGTCAAGAGAGCATATGTCGGGAAATAGGTGAGCGCGATTCAAAGGATATTTTATACGTGCGTGAGAGCGTGGTTATCGCACGTGACCGGGCAAGTTGCACCGCACCGCCTCTCGGCTCGCCCGTCACCCTCACCCTTGTCAATCAAATCCTTGCTGAAAACCTGCAAACTATGTTCCAGTTCCATCACTCAAAACAGTAAATTGCTCAATGAAATTTCTCATGAATTCTACCTAAACGAGGGCCGCATATATTATTAAACCAACCATTGAATGTACTGCATTCCGAAGCTCGACGCAAAAGCTAATCTGAATATTACGTCACTGACAATTTTATAAAAAAAGTGTTTTGCCATAGATAGAACATAACTAACCTATAGATTTTATTCAATGCTCAGTTAACCAGAAACAAATTTTAAGCGTCTTTATTTTTATATTGTATACATAGAATCATTATACCGTTTATGTGATTATTTTGATACCTATACTCACTCACTCTTAAATGTACGAACGTAGGCTTCATAATACGAACAATGTACTGTGTATTCGCGCATGTTAATAAACTTTTGAATGACTTTAAAGCTTTTGTAAAGTGTGAACGTCTACACAACGCATTTGTAACGTACTTATCATGAGTGAGAAATGCAACTAACAAGAAGAAAACAACTGTTCTCTTTTGTGCTTCCTTCGCGAAAGCAAACAATAAGATAATTCCGTTAAACATGTCCCGAAACAAGTTACAGCCACTACGTTATGCTGCTGTTGGCAAAAGTTTGGACATTTTTACTGTCTACGGAAATCTTTACTGGAGAAAACACGAAATGGGTTACCGTGTTTCGCGGCTTTATCACGTGGATCTTGACAAACTGCCGACTAGACAATGATAGATGCTACCATACTGTTATCATAATCAATTGATGATGAGCACCCGAACAGGTGGGCTATTTTAGTAACTTTTAATCAACGGTATACCTATACGTTCGTAAAAATATGATATTCTTTGCAAACTCAATGCTGGGTTTCACTTTCACATTTTGTTTATTGGTGTCAGTTACCTGGTTTATTTGTTTGTTCGATGTGGTTGCCCGGGGGCTGATTCGCGGTATTAGAAATTATTACAATGAATTCGAGTTGAATTCGCTTTATGGAAAGTAATTACTTTCATAAATATTAAACAGAAAATTGAAAATAAGAATATTGTACATTACTTGTGGATTATAAAGGTCTGGAGATTATTTGTATTTTCAGAAACCCTTATGAATTATGTGTAATAACATCTTCAGTTATACATATTTATTTATTCATATAAGATAGCTCGATCTCTCGTTATTGATCTGTGAATAACATGTATTGTGTTGTTTTCAAAATCTGATTGTATTGTAAGCAAAATATTCAAAGGAAAATAAAATCAAGAAAAGGCAAAACTCATTTAAGTTCGAAGAAAAAGATGATCATCAAAGTGTAGGTACACTCGATGACACATCACACTCGATGGGTAAAGTATCACGGCTGAAAATAGGCCTAATGATGATTGATGATCGGAATTTGTTTTGTAATCAATAGAAAGGAGGATGCTGCTGTTCCGCTAAAGTTAACTCCATATAAACATATAAGAAAACCCAAAAAGATGTATATCAAATGGGAGAGGAATGATTATGCTCATTATCAGGGCTCGGTTTACTTCGAAACTAATAAGGCATTCTCGAAAAAGAAACGTAAGTAATAACCATTAAGATTATTCTATGTATGTATCCCAAGATTCTTATGTCATTTTTAACCGACTTCCAAAAAGGAGGAGGTTATCAATTCGGTAGTTTTTTTTATGTTTATTACCTCAGAACTCCGTCATTTATGAACCGATTTGGATTTTTATTTTTTTATTTTAATGTATTTACTTTCAGATTGGTCCCATTTAAATATACGCTACTTCATGAATGTACTTACACGTTTGTTATCCTTTGCTGGCACCGACTCCAAAAATAATAATAATTGTATATTATTGTCCTAATAAATTGATATTATTCAAAATACTCCAGGTATTTGTTTTTGAATATTTTTATGTTCATTGAAGTCAGTAAATAATGCAATAATTTTTAACTTTTTAGTGCACTTTTACTTAACAGAAAGATTTTTGGAGTCGGTTCTTTTTTATTTGTTATAAGTTTATTGTTCAGGTAGTTTGTATTTTAAAGCATGTTAGCTTATTAGTTATCCTGTTTTTTTTTATATAATACTAATATTATAAAGAGGAAAGATTTGATTGTTTGTTTGTTTGTTTGCATTGAATAGGATCCGAAACTACTGGACGGATTTGAAAAATTCTTTCACCATTAGGAAGCTGCACTAGCCCCGGGTGACATAGGCTATATAACATCACGCTTCGACCAATAGGAGCGGAGCATCAATGAAAAATGTTGCAGAAACGGGAAAAGAATCCTTCTGTTAAACGATTAAATCATGTACGACAGAATTGTTTCCCGTTCAAATGTTCTAAAAAAAAGTCCGCGTAACCTTTTTTCTGGTTATCAAATTAGTTCTAAAACAATGCATTATTTGCGAAGGTGTTTTTATAAACATAATATTAATCCTTATCCAAATAAATACGTTATTCATCACAGGTATTTAATTTTAAACAAAATGCCCTTGACATCATTTGATTTCAATGAATATCTTAGGAGATATCATAGTTTTAAAATACCTCCGCAACAAAATAATGATCAACTACCACGCGCTCATTTATAACATAAAATCACGCCTGTATTCCCCGAAGGGGTAGGCAGAGGTGTACACAGTCGTACACCCACATTTCACGTGGTGAGCCTATTGCCATCTACCAGGCACAATTCCAAACTCCGAGGTGCCACTGAGAATGTTCTAACAGAAAAACTCAATAACGCTGCCCGACCCGGGAATCGAACCCGAGACCTCATGCTCATCAATCGCGCTTGGGACCACTAGACCAACGAGGCAGGCGCATTTATGATATGCTAGGCGCTGTCATGAGGGGGAGGGCGCTGGTGGAATATATTTTAGTAGGTTTTTTTCCTCAAATTAACGCGGCTGTAACAGCGTATACATAGCTAGTGCAATATAAAAACCAATTTGAAGAAAGAATACACTGCACTGTGGTAAATACGTAATGCTTAGTTAGTAGTCGCGCGGTTTTTACATTATTTTGTGCTTTAGAAATTATTGCATATCTATAGTACAATCATCTTGTGCTTGATAAACAACTTAGTATCAGAGTTTAAAGCACGCATAACTTCTACAATGGCGTTAAACTCCTTCGAGAACATCCCTTAGATGTGTTGGTTGGCTCACGAAATTTTCCTGCATCGTTTTTTAAACAACTGGTAATTCATTTCTAATGCGCAAATAACTACGAAAAGGTTTGTGGTTTCGAACTTACGAACATTGACTTGTTAGCTAAGGGTCATACCACTAGGCTATCACTGGGTCCGAACCCCAGTGGTAGCCTAGTTGTTTTGTCCTTTGGGTACGGAAATCTAAAAACAGAAGAATGACCTGATATGGGTGAGGAAACAGACGCCTTATTTAGTAACACTGCTTAGGACCTAAAATGGCTAGATATAAACTTTGCATACACATGTTTTCGTAATAGAATATCATATTTCGGTGTCATGCATATCTGGGGTAATTACGAGCAAAGTTACATCGAAACCGGCGACGCAAGTGATCTTGTGTGCATTATAAATGCAAGTAGACCGAACTTAAAATCAAGTTGAATCTGCTTTGAGCTCTGAATATCAAGTAGTAAGCGATATGATGCATACTAGCGAGTGACGTCATACGAGTCTTATTTTATATGTATTAGATACAGTAGTGTAGAGATGTTGGAATGTTTTTAAAAAGAGACAAAAGCCCTACTGTCCATACTTCCATACTAAATGCGAAAGTAACTCTGTTTGTTTGTTTGTAACCTTTTCGCAACTAAACGGCTGAACGGATCATAATGAAATTTGACAAGGAGATAGATTGAACCTTGGAGGACGACATACGCTACCTATTGTCACGCAGACTAAGTCGCGGGCACCAGCTAGTTACTTATAAATGTACATTGTCATGGTTACCAAAAGTATATTTTCTTAATTATTGTAAATAAATCTTTTTTTAGATGTCTACACCAGCAAAAATATAGAAAGTCCGACCTTATCAACTTCATGTCAAATATTATTAACACATATAAAAATCCCATAAATTTAACCGTTTTCTGCAGCATTTGGTAGAAATGCTAGCAGGTCGCTTTTTCTCCGACTTATATAGAGAAATACTTTGAGAAAATTGTAATTTATCAGTCATGTTGTATGATTTATTAGGATTGGCTTCAATATTTTGAAGGATGAATGCAGACGCAGAAGCTTATGATATATGTCGTTGACCGCGGTTCTGTTCACACCAGGGCATAACCTAAATACGTATATATATCCGCGAACATAACATAACCAGTCCAGAACTGCAGTGGACCAGTTATGGACATAACTGTCCCACTGCAGGGCAAGGGCCTCTCCTTATACAAAGAAGGCACAAGAATGATTACCACGCTAGCTTGCTGCTTGTTGGCGATTCAGGTTTCCTAACGATGTATTCTTTCACCCTTTCCTGTCTGTGATGTCGCTTATATAGATTAACTAAGAAATTTAGGTTACATTGACATTGAAAAAGTTACGTTGGTACATGCCAGATTTAAACCATGTAGAAGACTGCCTTGTTGGTCTAGTGGTCCCAAGCGCGACTGCTGAGCATGAGGTGTCGGGATCGATTCTCGGGTCGGGCAAAGTGTTATTGAGTTAACCTGTTAGTAAATTCTAGTAATAAGTTTAAAAGTTAAGTAGTTGGCAATAGGCTTGATGGCTAGGACTTAATAACAGCGCTGGTGTAATGTGGGTGTACAACTGTGTATACCTCTGCCTACTCCTTCGGGGAATACAGGCGTGATACTATGCTATGTAGTACAAGAGACGGGCCGGAAACAACTCGACCACCACGACGTAGGTATAATAATATATTCGCGAAGTTTGATTCAAATTCCTGAAGCCGCTATGGCGTAATTGAGTACCAAACGACAAATTATAAAAGCTTTTGCGTATCATAAGCGTGAGATAAAAAATCTATTGCTGCTAAACGTATTGAACTTAAGAGGCTGTTACCAGGAGGACTGACTCCGTACCGACTTCCCACGAGAAGAAAATTATGGGTGCAGAGCACCTATGATCATAGGCTTACAAACTAACCAGATTGCGTTGTAACGTTGTAACTTGAAGGAATAGGTACGTAATAATTAGTACTAGTAAAAGGCTCTCGCTAGGCGGCTAGATCAAGGGTCTGATACAGAAAGCAGTACTCCTCGATACGGCACGCATTGTGGTGAGGTTCCTTTCTCTGGAGTCCTAACCACCGGTAGCTTGGACCCTTTTCCCGATGCCGGTGGACTACAATTTTTTATATTTTTAAATTATGTATTTTTATATATAATTAAAAAAAATGTAATTTATATGTAATTAAATAGTACTGGAGTTGTTTTAGCGGGCGTACCCCTCTCGCCACTGGCATATGATTCCCATTCAAACCTTTATACCTTTTACCTGCATGACACAATTACATGTTTATGTTTAGTTTTTATATGTGTGTTAATACTATTAATGTAATGACGAGAGCTATAGTTGCTTTCAAAGATATTAGAAGGAAGGTTGCTTTAGTGCAAGTTCTTTTGTGTTACCTCATCTCACCCCCCGCCGAAAGTGGCAAAATTATGTAGATTATCAATTTGTGTGCATTTTACATCATGCATTTCACCAGTTATTTTAAAGGAGTCATCAAAATGGCATGAGTAACCACGAGATTTTCTAAAAGCCGGCGCCACGGGCTGTTACCCAGGATCACTAGACACACTGGCAACTTCTATAGTTATATATGCACAGAATAGAGTATAATTAGCCACACATTTACATTTCATTGTACTGTAGTACTGCGTCATTGGATTTAGAAATTCTGGCACACAAATTAAGCAATATGTTAATTGATCATGTCGATTACAATGCCAGCTGATAACGTATTTTGTATCTATGCAGAATTGGTGAGTTAGAAACTAATATCCAATAGTATGGTTCAATTCTATTAAAGTAATAAACGAATGCAAGATGTTGCAGATTTAAAATTAATGCAGAATTAACAGTTTTGATAGGCATCGACAAAACTACAATTAACAATTTATTAATTGAAACGTTTGAAGTGATCTTGTTTCTGTCATAATGTTATTATATCGTTACAAAGATGTTTGTACAGCTGAATTAATTTTAATTTTAATAGTTAGAAAATATAAAATAATTTTATAAGAACGTGTTTAAATGATATGCGCCTTATTTACACGACTGTTCAAAAAAGGAGTATTATGTTTTTAGGGTTCATGTATGTAGGTATGTATTTACATATGATATATATGTATTTTGTACTTTATTGTTGTACTTTATTCCACCATAACTTCTAAATGCCTTGACCGATTTAGATGTATGGGGTATCGTGAGAACACTTATAATTTTCAAATTTAAAAAAATAGTAATATGGTGGCTATGGTACACAAACAGGCGTGGAATATAAAAATTAATTCACTCATGGCAGGCGTGTTTTTTAATTTTTTAATTAATTGGAAAACCCGTCGTGGATGACCGACGATGGACCACCTGCGACGTGAAGCTAAACGTATGCCCCGAACGTACCCCTAGATAATAAATAGTTACGAAACTGGTGGATGAAAATGATAATTCATATTGCGCGGCTATCACTGACATCAATGTGTATGTATAACGTATAAAAAACATATGAAAAATTAATCTATATAGGACATCAAATGCCAATCGTGGATGGTTAACCAGCAGGTTGACATAATTAATTAATTGTAAGCCTGCGTTATTTTACTATAAGCTATACAGCCACAAAAATTGTGGCTTTCATATCATATCGAAATTCCCTTCACGTTAATAAATTGAGCAGTAGCAAATGGTGCCCATACAATGTGTGTGAACACAATGGAATGAATGTGCGAGAGGAAATAGAATAATGCATCGAACATAAAGATCTTTATTAATTCGTTAGGATTATGTAATGTGCCTTTTTGCTTTGTCTGAAATACATACAGAGTTTCCTGTTAATTACATTTATTCAATAACTGACCAATCAGCACGATAATCGCGCAACTCGCTTACATTGCAATAGCTTTCAATTTGCCATATATTGCATCGCATAGGTACCTCCTCTAAAAAATAAAAACGAGTAACTACTAAGGTGGACGCAATAAATACTTTCAGAATAAATGTTACTACTATTTAAAGTGAGTAGCACAAATACCCAGCAGGTCACTTAAATGCGAATGCCTTGAAAAGCAGACTAAAAACCAATCGGGCATGAAACTCAAATACCTACACTAATAATATTATGTCGTAATTTGTTGGCACCAGTAACCTTTTATCGGTTGTGAAGTTCGAAACACCAAGAGTGTTGTAACTGAATGAAGATTTCTTATAAACACAAGCTGGAAGCACCTAATATGAAGGAGAGTTGTGGTCATAAATGGATTGTGATTAGTTGAAAAACTGACTAAAACTTAAAACTAACCTCAATGCTACAATATTCGCAGTATTTTGTTGCTGACAGCAGATTCGGTAGATTATTATCTTCTGGGAATATTATGTTATTGCGTCTTTAGGATGCACGGCCACGAATAGAGAAGTCGCCTTTTTTGTACAAAAAAGTACACAGGCACGGGCTTTAAATCTCCATTATCTATCTAATTCTATCCCGTACCACTTTATTTTTTCGTTTGTTATAGTCGATCTATGTACAAGAAGTACATATATTCTGGGTTTTTTTCTCTTAATAATATTTTTGATAAAAGAATCAAGTCAAATAAGAAGTCCTATATTGTTATCTCTTCTTTTTAAATACCTTTGTATTTTTCCTTTTACCTTGCGCAGTTCTTCTTCATAGAGATTAAATGTCTTAGTCCACTATAATGTTTCATGTCTTTCTTAGTGTTTATGATGTAGACGTGCCACTTAATTAATTAATAAAAATACCAAGGGCACTTGCATATTTCAGATAACATAAGGATTCTCATAAGGTTATTACGTGCATGTTCAACTTAAGAAAGGAAATGTGACAAATGTGTCCAAGTTTCAGTTTTTGGCACTCACTTCAGGCTCTGTACTGTATTGTGCCTCGCTTTGATGTAAAAACAATAAATAAACTATAACAGGATAGTTTTATAGTTTAGGTACTAACTCTGGCCACAACTTCGTGCTCTCGTTATTTGTAAAACTGAAAACTTTATCATGTGAATAACCTCTCACATAGTATATTTTATAGGAAAATGGGAGCTTAGTTTAGCTGTGAAACTTAAAAGTTTAATTTGTTGGAAATCCCGCAAATGGCTATTCTCCCTTAGACAAAGGTCGATCTTAGAAGGGTCCACACAAACTAGTTTGGAAGCGGTAGCAACTCATTAATGAACCTATTGCGACGTCATCTCAAACAATTAATTGCTATTATACTTCCTTAAAAATAGATTCTTCATGCACCAAAATAGCTATAGTTTCTCAAATATGCATACTGTACGGAGGCAATCTTTATTTCTATTGGCAAAACGTTAGCAATATTCTGGTAGCAAGTCTATAGAAAACGCACCGGAAACGACAATACACTCGGAAATGACGACCGTCTCTCTTCCACTTCTTCGGTTTCAGTACACGGAAGTGAAAATGTCACCGTTTCCGGTCGGGACGTTTTCCTAATCATCTAATCGACTCTACAGATGTTTTAATCTTATATTTATATTTCTTGCAAATATAATAAATGTTTGCATATCTCTAGGTGTCTGTTATTATTATTATTTTCGTTTATTTTTCAAATTTACATATAAATTACATTTTTAACTATATATCATAAAAAACCAATATACATTTAAAAATATAAAAAATAGTAGGCCACCGGCATCGGGAACAGGGTCCAAGGCACCGGTGGTTAGGGCTCCAGAGAAAGGAACCTCCTCACAATGCGTGCCGTATCTAGGAGTACTGCTTTCTGTATCAGGCCCTTGATCCAGCCGCCAAGCGAAAGCCTTTTAAGATGTTGATCAAGGCTTTTCGCTATAAGTCCGTTAGCCGAAACGACTATCGGTACAATGATTGCAGAGTCCACGCCCCACATGTCGACAACCTCGTGCGCCAGATCAAGATATTTGATTTGTTTATCTTTCTCTGCTTTCACGAGATTCTCGTCATGAGGGATAGTAATCTCCACAATAATTGGTAAAAATGGTAGAAATCGCAGACAGCGATAAGGCCGCCCATTGTATAATTTAAAAACCAAATATTTTCTGTCTGTATATGTCCATTTAGTGTACAATAAAGAATATATAAATAAATAAATAAATAAATAAATAATTGTGCGGCGCTCTAATCGATCTATCACCACTATATCAGGCTTATTGGCAACAATAGTCCTATCAGTGATGATAGATCGATCCCAGTACAATGTGATATGACCATTTTCGAGAACTGGATCGGGCGTATACCTATAGTATGGCACTTCAGACTCCACAAGGTTGTATTGCAGTGCAAGTTGCTGGTGGATTATCCTGGCCACTAGATTATGCCTGTGCAAGTACTCGCCGTTAGCCAGACGAGAACAACCTGAGATGATGTGTCTAAGGGATTCACCCGGACGATGACATGCCCGACATATATACTGTTCCATCCCTCAGAATATACCTCCGGTAGTTGTTCGTCATAACAACTTCGTCCATAATTGCACAAACAAACCCTTCAGTTTCCCCAAAGAGGTCACCGAAACGTAGCCAGGATATTGACGCGAGGAAATCTACATCAGGCCCATGAAGGGCCCGGAAAAAGCGTCCGTGTAGCTCCTTACCTTGCCATACCTCCCTGCGGTCATCAGTGCCGAGTACGATAGGTTTACGCCAGTTCTCCTTAGCTAAACTAAGCGGGGTGAGTCCTTTGTCCATTGCCACTACATCTCGGTGCATGCCCACGTCCGTTTGGAGAAAATAAACTCTGAGACTGCACACCTCGCGGTTGTGGAGGGTCTTTGCATTTAAAAAGCCTCGACCCCCGCTCTTCCGCGGTATGTACAGTCTCATCACCGAAGATCGTGGGTGATGCATCCGATTTGCAGTAAGCAATGTCCGGACCTTTCTGTCCAAGGTATCCAGCTCTGTCTGAGTCCACTTGAGTATGCCGAAGGAGTACATCAGGACTGGCATAACCCAACCGTTAAAGGCGCGAACCTTGTTGCCGCCTGATAAAAGACTATTCAGAACTTTATTCAGGCGGCCAAAAAAGCGCTCCTTTAACGATTGCCTCATGCTTGTGTCACCGATGCCCAAAGTCTCCGACATACCCAAGTATTTATAGGTTTCGGTTGAGGAGAGTGATCGAAGTTTTATGGAATCTGAGATGTGAATTCCCTCAGATTCCACAATCTCACCTCGCTTCACATGCATGACCGCACATTTGGCCACTCCAAATTCCATCCTGATGGAGTTACTAAAGGTTTCTGTTACCTTAAGTAAACCCATCAGTTGCAAATCAGTTGGAGCAAACAGTTTAAGGTCATCCATATAAAGAAGGTGAGAGATAATCTGACCACCTCTTCGCAACCGATAGCCTAGTCCTGAATCCTCCAGCAGAGTACTAAGAGGATTCAGAGCTAGACAAAACCATAAGGGACTCAGGCTGTCACCCTGAAATATACCCCGCCTGATTGTAATAGGTTCAGCGTTCCCTTGAATCTGTCCGCATCCTGGATAGCGAAGGACCGTTCTCCATTGCTCCATACATGACTTCAAGAAAGCGCGTAGAGTTGTATTAATTTTATACAACTCCAGCACCCTCAAGAGCCACGTATGGGGCACAGAGTCGTAGGCCTTCTTATAGTCTATCCAGCATGTTGACAGATTTTTGCGAGTACGTCGAACCTGTTGGCTTATGGTCATATCAATGAGGAGTAGCTCCTTGGTACCGCGGGATCCCTTCCTACATCCATTCTGAGAGGCAGACATGATCGAGTTATTATCAATGTGGTTATAAATTTTTGCTCTCAAAATGGACGTAAGAAGTTTATAGACCGTTGGCAAACAAGTAATCGGTCTATAGTTTTTGGGTTCCGCGGTATTACCTGTCTTATGGAGCAGGTGGGTAAGCCCTGTTGTTAGAAATTGGGGTAGCGACCCTGATTCAACGGCATGTTGGAACTGGGATGCCAAGCAAGCGTGAGAACTGCGTAGCCATTTAATCCAAAAGTTGTGCAGTCCGTCTGGTCCCGGTGATTTCTAGTTTGGCAACGGACGGACTGCACTGGCCACGTCTTGGGGGTCGATGTTGATGTCCCCCATTTCCTCTAGTGGTTCGCACGCTTGCTCAACCACCCCCATCCAATCACCCTCGTTGTGAATGACGCGCATCGACCAAATGCTGCGCCAGAACGAAGTCGTAGCATCAAAATCTGGTGGATGTCCGTCACTCACATTTGGATCGGATCGCTCCCAATTTCTGTATACCCACCTTTGATCGCACTGGAACATGCGATTCTGGGTATAGCGATCCACTCGCCGTTTATACCTACGGATACGGCTTGCCCATGCGTAAACTTTCTGCTTCAGAAAGTCGATACGCTCAGTGACCCAAGAAAGATAGTCTCGAGGCTGAATATCAGTCCCCGAGATTGCTCGTCTCACCGAACGCATCACCTTGGGGCGTGTATTGCCCCCTCTGAAGCAGATAAGCTTGCCGATGAGTGCCCTAGCCTCACCTATACGTCACTCAATCCTACACTGCCAAGCCGGTACGGCAGATTATGGTCTTGTAGCCCTGTCATTGTTTTGAAATTTAACGTGAGCTACACGACATGCCGCAACAGCTGCACAGTATAGGATTGAATGGGTATCGGCAAGGTCCTCACTACCATCAAAATAATCTGGTAGCAATGAGTCTAGGGCACACACCAGCGCTATATTTTTTTTATTCATGGGCAAGCGCGGTAGCCGCGGTCTTTCCTCCAGCGGCATGGACCGATACTGCCGAATCGCATCTACCAACGCACTCCTCAGATGTTCATTGTACTCGTTACTTACAGCATTAGCCTCACTATCCCCTTCCTCTTCACTATGAGTGTGCCGTGATGCACTAACTGATTCCAGCTGCGCCACGGCATGTGACGAGGATAAGACAGCTCGGCTACTCTGTTCTTCCGAGCGAAGCCGCTCAAGTGCGGCACCATCTAACCTATGGTTACGTTGGATGACGCGCACTTGATCCGATAGACGTTGCGCCGATACATTGACGGCTGGCTCAAGCATCTGAAACAGAGAAAGCATACGATTTCGATACGCAGTGAGGTTAGTTCCCCCCTCTGTAGCCCCATAATATGCGCGCATTACGTTTTCATTTATAGACTGCGTCCATCGCATGCACGACACATTTCCACCGGCGGCGCGGACCCAGTTCGGGGCCGGTTGGCCTCGGGGCCCCAAGCTCGCTGGCGGCCGTTCTCTTCCTCGCCGACGCGCAGGTGGTGGTGTCCTCGGCGGCGAGAAGTACTCGTCACTCGAGCTCGACGCGGCTGCAGCAGCCGGTGTCTGTCGCTGTTGGGAGTCCGGCGGCTGCGAGGCGGAGCTGAGTGACGAGTCCGGAGGTGGTGGGTGTGCCTGCTTCCGTAGTCTGGCTCGAGTCAGCATTATATAATATAACGATATTCATTATTATATTTATATTTTATTCCACATTTTCTTTTTTGACAGATGTCAATCTTGAAGTGTATCGTTTTCCTGTTTTAATTTTCATATTTAGTCAAAAATATTTCGAAATAAGGTTTCCAAGCTGGTTTCTGTTGTATTGATATTGGTTCTATTGCGATATTTTTAGTATTTAATGCATATTAAATAAATTAAAATTATCAGATGAATGGATGAATACTTTGACTCTTCAGTGTTGCCAGGTTATTATGATTATTATTATACCTATAAAAATAAGGAGTCACTCTCTATGTAGATCATCAATAAAAAAAAAATAATGTAGCAGTATATTAAAACTTATTTAAGTAAAAAAATAAGCAAACATTTCATCTAGGAAGTGAATACATGAAGGCTCCGCAACCGGCCTTCGTCCTCGCATCACATACAACGCGTTCTGTATATCAAGCAGGTGCTACGCCACATTTTGCTTTCATTCCTACATTAGGGGATGTCAACAAACCATTTCTTTAAATACAGTCCCACAGACATACATGCTTATGATCTCTAACAATTTAAACGCAGTGATTACGCCCACATTTGGCACAGACATGGCTAGTTAAAAGTTGATAACATCACACCATGCAGTGACAGCTTGCCAGGCCATTGCCTATCTACCAGTGCTGCAATAATTTCCCTCACTCGGGTTTTACGACAAACGTGGAACGATAAGCGCCTAATATATTCTTTGTTTTGGGCGAATGGTTTTCGGCAGAAATAGACTATTCTCTGTTTGCCCGTGGGTGTCGTAAAGACGGCCAAGGGATTATGTCATCCTCTTGTGCCTCCATAAAAACCATCAATTACTAAACTGTTTGCCAAGCCGAGAAGCAATATTCCCTTACGATTATCAGGCTTGTAGGAATTTTGTACCTACTCAAATTATGATATTCTATTTATAACATTTACTTCAAAAGTAGTAAATATAATAACAATAAAGTTATAAATTTTTGTGGAAAAAGAATACGGCCGCGAGCAGGATTCGAACCTGCTCCTCCCATATAAATACTCCAGGTGCTCTGACCACTAAGCCATCTCGACCTCTGCTCACCACCGCGAATTCTTCGTCCACATTTTAATACGTCTTTTGGGACCTCTAATGTTATGTGTTCGCTAAGCATGCGTTAATGCTTTTCAAAGATTCATCTGTATTTATAATAACAATTTGAATTAATAGGCGCCAGCACGACACGATAGCTTAGAGAGGGAGAGTCATGACATGGTATGTTAAGGGTCGCGGGTTCGAGTCCTGCTTATGTCTATTATTATTCAATGTTTCCTTAGAAAATAATTATAAATAACAATTTTAATAAAAAAAAAATTTGACGTTCTGTAGGTTAAAGTGTCGCCCCAAAATCTTATCGTAACTTTCATCAAAGTAAAACTTTCATCTATTCTAATACTGAGAATAGCAATTTAAAACGAGTCCTTGAATATAAATGTGATCGAGTTTTAGAAGTCGTCAAACCCGGAATAGTTGGCGAGGACGTGAGTGTCTCATTTCTCGGAACAGGGTTGACAGGAACAAAAGACTTGGGTATCAATGTATTATGAAGTTGGCAAGAATTCGGCTTATCTGGTATTAAAGTATATCTTATTTAATACAACATTCTAGAGGTACTTTAACTAAAAATAGACTTTCGCAACAAATATATATGATTTCATTTGTGTACGGTTTCTATTTCGCCCATATTTCGTAATTGCCCAACTAGTTTCAGAACCAGTCGGGAAACTCATAAGACGATCAAGCCACATATGGGACATATCATTTTCACCAAGAATAGACAAACTATGGAATTGCCTAGCTTCTGTTATTAATACACTTATCGCAGGTAAACTGAAACAGTCAAAACGCAAGCGAGTGTCGTCATACCCAAGGAAAGCATCTTTGTTGCTTAAGTATTATTAAAAAAATTGTCTCGACATTTCCTGCTAAATCTAGTTTTAAGTAGTTGCAATGATAAATGATAAATGATTTTATTTCTGTAAATAGATTTGTTGAAGACACTTTTACAAGTCATTTTTATAAACTAGATGGCGCCGGCGTTTCCTATCTGACTGTCTCTGAGAAGAAACGCCGAAACAAACTCAGAGGTCAACGTCTCTTTTAAAGTCCAGACATAATAGTATGTACATATCTATGTGAGTGTAACGATGCAGGGATCATCTGGAATGGCCTTTTGAGGAAAGAGCCATAGCAGCTTCGAGGTGACCTGTCCTGTCTGACGGCACGTATGCATCAGTCATCGTATAGCTCAACCATAACTAAGGGAGCTCAACGACCCGTCACAAGACGATACCAGATCAGGAGGACATTTGCGTAGGTCACATAAAACGACTCAAAACCGCCAGACAGTCTATGAGGTTCATGTATGAATGAATTTCTGGCCCACATCGTACTCACATTCACATTGCAAATAGTGTCTAATAGAATAACAATATTATCAAAAAATTTCAAGAATCAATGTCAAAAAGAATAATCATAATATAATAAATTCATTAAAATATCATAAAATAAATTAATTAAACATTACAATGTCAACAGTGGTAAAAAAAAAGTAATAGAAATAGTATATACCGAAGTGTGGATTTTAGTTTACTTGAGATGCTAAAATGTATACCAGATTCCGATTAGGTGCCTTCTTTAACGACCTTCTCAATGGACTGCTTTGTTAATTTTAGTTAGTGCTGGGATACTTAATATATTTGAATCCACACTGTGCTTCCTATAACCTTTGCCGAGCTTTTGGGGTTGCCAGCAGTTTTAGCCGCAACACTTAAAAAAGAGGATAAAGTTCTGGTTACCCTATGTAGTCAAAACTTTTGTCAACCTTCACAAAAAGCCATATAAAGATTGAAAAAGAATACAACCTTTTTAAAGCTTTTTGAAAATCATCATGGTTACGTCAGTAACGCATTAGGGAATTTAGCGTCAATCCGATGGCTGAACTCCGATTACGTTAGCCAATCCGACTTGCCAATGGTGCATCGGATTAGTGTCTGCAGTATGGCTGCCTAGGGCCTTTTTATCTAGTTACTTCTATATTGGATTCATAACCTAGTATTTAGTTTTTTTATAGATTTTATAGGCTGACAACACTTTTTGTTGAAATTATCTTCTAGAGAGTTAATGTTATTAAATATCATAGCATCATCATATATATGTCGCAGATGGATTGTAGAATCCGCTGTTTTACAAAATCTCTAGCTGCTTTACAAAACAGTACTGTTTTATAAAACAGCTGAACAACGTTGAGCTGGATTGCCATTGCGATACGTTTAACAAAACTGCTACCCACCTTTAGACGTAATGCAGAATGACTTATCTGTGGGACAGGTTTGTTTATTGTATAGGTATATTAAATGGATAGTCACCATGTTTGTAAAAAAACGATACTGTATTCTGATTTGACTTTCCGTGGCTGGGTCGACGGAGCCCCGCTCGGCGGGGCTCCTATTTTTGTGTCTGTAAGGTTAAAAAAAACCTAAACACGAAAACTCTTCAAACCTAACCTGTCCGTGTCGGGATACGCGAAACTCCCGAGCTCGCTTCCCTCGCTCATGGATCAATTTCGTTTATTTTCTTTCATAATCCCGATATATTGTCGACTGTTGTAGTGGTTAAGTATATACGTCATTAAAAAAAAAACATCTTTTTTTTTGCTATTGACAAGTAAAATAAAGTTAGGTTATTATTGTTAAGACATACAGAGCCATATGCGACAAAATTTCGAACTAAAATCAACAATCTGACAGTTCATTTCACACTGTTTTACATAATTATGATCGTTGACCCGCTGCATTGATAAACGCAAAACGTTCATGCAATTCTGCGTGTTATAGTTCAGTAATTATGTAAAACCGCTAAACGTCGTTCAGCTGTTTTTCATAACAGTACTGTTTTGTAAATTAGCTAGCAGTTTTGTAAAACAGCTTATTCTACAATCCATCTGCGACATATACGTAGCATGACGCCTGTATTCCCCGAAGGGGTAATCAGTTGTTTACATAGTTGTACACCCACATTTCACCAATTAAGTCCCATGTTATAGGTGGTGAGCCTATTGCCATCTACCGGGCACCATTGGAAACTCCGGGCTGTTACTGAGTATTTTCCGAACAGAAAACCCCTATAACACTTTCCCGACACGGGAATCGTACCCGAGAGTGCTCGCCAGTCTCGCTTAAGACCACTAGACCACTAGGTAGTCAGAGTATTAAATATACAAAGTATATTCATGTGTGATTGTAGGTACGTTAATATATCCGCCATTCTACTCTCAAAATTAATATAGTCTTCATAATATCTGAAGTTTTATAAAGCAACTTCTCTGATCGAGTTTTTCTCATTATTCGCTGAATCATAAATGCTTACTAATGTTCACTTATTAAGACAGAAGTAAATAAAAACAAAAGTAGCGGCAAAATTGCATCCCCTGCCCAGCCACTGTTGCATCGCTTGCGATGCTATTGTATATTAAGTGAAAAGCAAAAATGTTTCACAAAAGGCTTGCTACGCAAATTTTTTGCTGACATGGCGCTCAAAGAGACAATGATATTTCGCCAAGTTGCACAACTGACAACCCTACTAGAGGATAAGGCCGTACATTCAATAGCCTCGAAAGCCCACCCAGTAGAAATTCTACTAACAAAAGGAAAAGCTTGAATACTTAGATCTAAGATTACTGTTAGGCACATCCTTGAACGGTGGTTTATCGTATCCAATGGACAAGTCGTCGTTAAAATGGCAGGTCTTATAAATGTTAGTCGTATATTTTATTCAAATACGAATTTTACAAACGGTTTGGTACTTAAAGTTAAAAATAAACAGTCCTTATCCGCACCGGAAAATAAGTCCACATCGTATTAGGCCATTTTATTTGTATATCACATAGATTTGCATAAATAACTGTGCCTACTACCTATTTGCGTAGATTTGAAATATACGTTAACATACATATAAATATATATTGAATAACAAAAATTAAAGAAATGTTTCTTCTAGTTTTTATTAAACTTCGTGCTTCTAAGTTGGGCGGGAAAAACTGAGAGCCACCGCCTGCGATCTTGACAACTTAGTATAGACTTTTTCAAGTGGGTACTCTTCAGTTACAGCATTTGTTTACTTCCTATTGAAATTAGACGTTCTTTCAGTGGCTTCTTTTGTGATATTTCGGCCAATCTGACTTTCATAATAATTTCATAGACACCCAAATCATGGAATCTACACCCTTTTCATTTTTATAATAAACGTAGTTTTAAGAATTCGTTTATTAAATCAGCTATTATTTGATGCTCATTCTTCGATATCACAAACATTTAAATGAACGGGAAACGGAAACGCGTGCAATGTAGTTAAATGGCAATATTTTAAATTAATAAAAGGCATAAAGAATTTCCCATTTTCCTGTTTCCGGTTAAGTTTAGAGCTAATAAAAGTCAAAATTCTTTACGAGAGAAAGGGCAGTTATGATAACCTAATAACCTGAAAAGGTTCAGAGAGCTCCTTTCATGACAAGACGCAATTTCCACATGGAAAGTCAAATGGAAAAGCGTAACCAATCTTAATGTCTTGGCTGCATGCACGTACAACGGTCGATTGCAAAAATTTTCACACGTGGTAATAAATAGAGAACCAGATATCACGAACCGACCTGCAATCATGGCGTTAGCTTTATCGAAAACACGCCAATTCCTGTTATAATGTTTTATCGTTTTTCTTGTCTTTCCAATTCTTTATGCGTTCCGTTTTGTTTATTGGAAATGTTAGGCGTAATGCGTTAATATCTAATGGTTTTCTGTTATCCAGTTAAGTTAATTTAATAAAGTCTTCGATAAAAAATATCTAATATATAAAAATCTCGTGTCACAGTGTTTGTTATCGACCTCCTCCGAAACGGCTTGACCGATTTTTATGAATTTTTTGTTTATATTTGGTAGATCTCTGTGATATCTGAGAATAGGTCGTAGACAATTTTTTATACCCCTAGGTGATAATGGTGGCCCTATCCGGAAAATTTATATGGCAGAACAACGTTTGCGAGGCACATCTAGTAGAAATATAATTTTCTGCTTTTCCACACGAGCCTTTTCGGTATTTTCGCATTATTATATTACTACCCTCTTCCCCTAAAAAAGCCCAGTAATGTTATTACTTATTTTTATACTCAACTTCCTTAAACATTTAAATGAAGAAGTATCTACATTTATACAAAATATAGACAGTGACGCAAATTAAACGCCTGAGACTAACGTCAACGCCTTTTACGCTTCAAGAGGTTTTTGGGGTTGAGGTATCCCAAACGCAGTCACGTAGGTATATGTATACTCGTATAGTGTCGTCGGCTGTCTCGTTTAACCTTCAGTGGTAATAGGCACTTCTTTGGACCACAAAATGAGGTCCTGAGTTTGAAGTGCAGATCACCTAAATTACAATAAAAATTGTGGTATATCACATTGTGATAGCAACATCATACTATCATTGATATGTATTTATCGATGTTTTCAAATATGTTTCCTTTTCTAGGATAATAAATAATTATCAAAACTAGAACTTCGTATTACAATACGAAGTTCTAGTTTTGATAATTAAATTACGTAAAGGTTTCCTAGAAACCATCAGCCGTAACTCCCACTCCTTGTGACCTAATAAGTAAAGCATCAGAGGTGGAACTACTAAAAATTAAAAGCTACTTCTTGGAACTTGTATAAAAAAAACTGTGTCTATGATGTATGTGGGTATTGTTATAAACAATATACGGCTATACAACAGCCCCAAGGAATATAAGAAAATAAGTGTTTTCATAACTTAAAGTGCTTTATATCCTCGTTACGTTGCACGTCCTGAAACTATGGATGAACTATGGAAATACTATATCCATTGTCCCAACAAAGTAACATGGAAATTACGACCGAAACTGAATGGGTTTTGGGTCGCCGTACTTTATTAACATATTTACGAGTACTAGGTAGGTATATAAGTTCAACGCTGAAGGTTATTGACTCTATGATGCTCGAAAAATTAATAAAGTGACGTAGTCTACCTACTTCCTTCTTAGTAGTCGTATTAGTATTATGAAGTAAGTACCGGCTAGTAAGCAAAATAAACTATTTATATTTTTATTGACATTATTTTCATAGGTTTCTGTCATACATTGTACTCATTCATGTTGTACATACATACTCATAATGCGTATGATTGATATAATTTAATGTTATAAACGTACCTATTAACCGACCGTGGGTTTAGCCACGTGTAATTTTAAATTTAACGCGATAAGAAGGTAGCCTTATCTAGGATAGCTATCTATGTACTAGGAGGGCTCATCGAATTCTTCTAAGCCGAAACATACAACATTCACCTTAAGTTAGCATAATTATGTCCACTTGCGAAGGTATAATGCCCGAATAGTGTGAGTAAAGGTTCCTTTTTAAGCTATTAAATTCCACTGTCATATAAAAAACCTAACAACGATGGAAAAACACCGATCGCAAACGACGGGTTTCTCATCCCATTACGTAGTCACCACTGAAGGCTTGGTGACCACAGAACCAAATCAACCACAATCAACTCACTTGGGTGACAGCTCCCAATTAATTTGTTATTCCGCCATCTTTCAAAAGCAGATGTCGATGATGATTGGTCAGTAGCAACGAGAACAGGATACAGGGAAACTGGTGATCGCGCTTTTTTTGCTGCCTTATGATTATCGATCTGTTTTCATCAGAACCGTTAATTGTCAAAGAGTAACCATTGCTAGGATGTGTCTAACGTACCCAAAATTATGTCTACACACTCATCCTAGCAATTTCATTTATTTATATAAAATATCCTTAAAAATTTACATAAAAAAAATTCATGTAAAAATCCCGTATCAGCGTTCCATCCAATTAGCAGAGATGCTCCAAATGTTAAGTCAAATTGTTTAACAACCTTGTATATCAACAATCCCGCCTTCCTTTGTACGAGAATACGCGTGCACGGACACTATAGTACGTTATAGACGGTACCGGACTAGTGGCCAAACACAAAGCCAACTCAATTTGTTATTCGCAGGTATGCAACTATGTCAGTATACCACCTGTCATATTCATGAATTTATCGTAGTAATAGCCTGTCAATGGCCAACAACAAAACGAACACCACTCCCATGAAAGTTTTTAGTGTAATTGGATAAAATATTATGAACACAGATGACAGAAAAACTGTCGACTACGAAGAGGGCCTTATAAACGTTAAGTATCTTAATTAGTCTTAATCATGAGTTACCAAAAAACATAACATTTCATTTTATTTTTTATTTTTTCTTTCGCGGCATAAGTTTTAGACTCCTAATTTATACAGCTGACTTGCTAAACAAATTAAGAAGATACCAAACAAAACCAACGCAACGAATTAGTAAACTTTAAGAAGAGTACTTAATAAGCTCTTATAAACGAGGAAATACTTAAAAAGCAACGATTTTCATTTACAATAAAGTCCTAAGACAAACAAAAATCTCGGAAAAGTTCATATTTAATGAAAAAACTTTTTAAAATTAGGCTGTTCTTACGTCAAATGGTTGCATACCAGTTTAGTGTCGCGCAACTGACTCAGCTTGTGTCATTCACGAAACTTATATGGCAATATCCAGGTGAGCTCTCAGTTTATGCGACACTTAATTAAATAAACGAGCGTGCAGGGCACGAGTTGTCGTCGGTGGCGTCGGCACTCGGCGGCGACCGCGGCTGCTGCGGCGGCGCGACGTTCGCTCGCGGCGGAGTAGCGACCAGCACTGGCGCGCCGCCCCGCGCCCCGCGCCGATCATCCCTTAAGTTTCCAACCACGCCACGAGTCCTTTGCGCCCGCACCTTTAAGGTGCAGCCTGCCTTACAGTCAAACTGCTGACTGCTCCGCCGCTGAACACCTTATTAGCATACCCGACGCAAATGAAGCTGCACCGTGCTCTAAGCCTACATAATGCGGGTAAATTTTCCGGAACAAGTCTTGGTATGCTAACGAAATGCATTTTATCTCCGCACTATTATTCTTATCTTTACGCCTACGCGGAAATGTGTATTTAGAATGGATATTATATACCCTCCTTGCGAAAGCTGCGAACAGATAACGTCTTATGACGCATGTAAACCAATTTGCTGTACTACTAGCAAACTGCATCTTACAGCAAAATAAAAAACGAAAACGATAACATTTGGTGATTAATGTACGTGTTGAAAATGTAACAGTGTCGCTAAAATTAGGACATTATTTGCAACACAAGAACAAAACAAAAATTTTAATAGTCCTATACCTATCTACTTTTATGTATTTTTCTGTAATCAAAAGTGAACAAAGAACTTTCCTAGGAGCATGCACCGCGTTTAGAAAGACCGCCCATAGCGCTGTTACTCCGCCCGCCCAGCTTTGAAACCTAATATTTTACTCAGCATGTTATGTTAAACATTTTTCTTGGAGATCTATGCATTCTGCACTATAAACTGAACAAAACTACAAAGAGGTTTTCAAACACCGACACGAAAAATCACATATAAAATATTCCAAAAGCTCAATAATTCCATTAACTTTTTTGTATGAGTAGCATAAATATTTATAGTATTAAGTATTTTAATGAATGTCGTTACTTCCACAGTCATACAAATAAGTGAACGCAATCGTAATTAAAACTTACACGTTATATTATTGAGCGTGGTCGGCCGTTGACCTACATTGACGCACAGACAAAATAAATTTGAATCGAAGAGTAGGCGAAGTGCACGACCTGCCTGGCGCGTACCGACATCATAGACGAAGACGGGTGCAGTGACTATAGACACGTCTGTCACGACGCGACGTCTCCCAGATACGTGTCAATTAACACGCGATACCTAAGTCGATATTATAATGTATGTAGACATGAAGACATTATCTCGGCGAAGGTACTCACTATACATTAGTACTAATCTTAGTTACTATTATCGTTAATAGGATTTACTTAGTTGTTAACGGTTAGCAAGAATTTACTGATGTGATTGAAACATTGTAATCTTAATTCCCAGACAAATTATAACAACTAGTAGAGAGAATTACTGAACAAGAAAATCTTTATAAATTACAATATTTTCATATCCCACACTGTATATATGTAATAATGTATAATTGAGATATGTGTGTTTGTAAGCAAAAGCATAAACCAAGACATTCTTGTTACTTTCAGGTCACTCAGGTCATTAGTAAAATGAAAATTATTGCGGTTCGTAATGATAACAGATATCTACTACATTCAAGCGACTAAACGCAAATTAGTAGGATTCCAGTAATTATAAACGAAGTATTGTTGGTTATTTAACATGATCAAAACTAATTAATAGGAATATCACACCTGTCCAATTATTCACAGCGCTATGGCAAGACATCGGAAGAGAGTTAACTAGGCCGATACATTTTACATCGAACCATTAATACTTAATTCAGCACCGCGATTTCTCGAACAATCAGGTAAGTACAATTAAATATTACATAATTCAGCCTATCTAATGCTTTCACTTGAATCGTAAAAACTGTTCCACTTTTACAATTTAGACGTATTTTATTCGATGCTAACCTGAAGTAATATTCGAGCTCACAAAATTCCAAGTGTACATTTTATTGAGTAGCTTTATAAATTTTTACGACGATTTTTATAGCATTTCGCACAATGAAACATTACCCGGGGAGCGGCGCCCAGAGCCGCAGTAACAGTTTTATGTGAGGTCTATTGCCTGTTTGTTTAGTTTCACTTGTGTTGTTGTAGCTGAAGCGAGTTGAGGCAAAAGTTGAATGCATCACAACTAAAGAGCCGTGTGTCACTACCGGCGCCCGCCAATCGCTGTTATAATGAAAACAAAACGTCTACCAAAGAGTTCGCGCGTTACTAAGAAATATGATCAACTGCCTACATCTAAACTTGCTCTATAGCTACGGTCAGCAATCGAATGTCGATATGTTTTGATTGAAGATCTATACTATGTTCACAGCGTCGATAATAACAAGATCAATTAAATTAATTATTGTTTGAAGGACTATTGCATCCTTTTTGAAACATCAACCGCGTTACTAATGTACTTATAAAATACGGTTTTTAAAAGATAATTCTCATGATTTTCGATATTTCCTTAAACGATATTCAACATCATTTAAAAATAAGAACCATCGAGTATCCACCCACACCTGAAGATACTTCAGGTCAAATGTATATCTAATTTATTTTTTCCTGATTCATAAAAAGTTCTTTTTTACACTTGACCCTTCACATACTTAAAATACGGTTGTTCAATAAGTAAGGAAACGTTTTGTCAGGTACTTGGGGCCCTTCTTCGCTGCCCCAAAAGGTCGGAAGCCACGATTAGCCTGCGTTTGAAGTCTTTATAGCCAGTCATTTACAGAGTAATGTGCCGCTCAAATTCAAATTTCAAAAGAGCGGTTTTACCAAATATGCCGTTACTGTATATAGCTTTGCCGACCGGTAAAAAGTCACCTTCAGGCTTTATTCAATGAGATTGAGATTACCTGTAATACTTTCAGGTGGTTATTAAACGATTAATTTGATAATCAGACCTTTTTATATCACAATGCTTTAACTTGTAGGTACTTTTGTATGCTAGGACTATCCTTTATATAATTTTTACAATATAATCCCGAGTTAATTGGTACTCTTAATGTTTTTAATTAAAAGATACGATATTTGAGATACAAGAAGTTTGAAAGCGATGCGGAGGTTTTAATATATAATACATCAATTTCATGTAATAATTTTATTCATAGAGGAAAAGGTCGTGTATATGGATGAATTTTAATAGACGATGATGAGGCTCGGAGCGTGGAAGAGTAATTACGACGGTCATCCGACACAGGCGATACCCGCCCGCTCGCCTGCCCTATACGTAATGATATTTACATTTTTTAATTCAAAACGCTTCACCAATTAGGTTTTTATTGTGCTTATGTGTACATAAAACAAACTCTAGAGGCACGTATCTAAAACCTTTTTATGTTCCTACGTTACTACCAGAATTTTCATATTTCATAGCTACCTACTATTTATTCGTGTTAGAAGTAGAATCTTTCATTTTAACGGGTAGGTTTCTGATTCAAATGGCATGTTAAAGTTTTAAAGTTATTGACCAACGTCGTAGCTTACGATGGAAAACCGGTTAATACATGGTAAAGTGTATCTAAATTTCGATAGCCTCGATCGTGCACCTGGGACAGTCATTTGATACATATATATTTTTTTTGTATTCGCAGGTGCACTGTTCGATAGCCATGGCGGAAGGGCGAGAACTTCTGTAACTGTACTTGATATTTTTATAGCCTCTCCTCTCATTCAATATTATTATGAGTTACAACCAGGTAATTTAAAAATGAGTGGTGGTTTGACAGTTCCATGTGTTCTGTATGATACTGCTGTAAATTACCCTTTGGTTAACCACCTATTGGTTAATATATATGTAGAATTATTTAGAGGGGCTCGTGGCTGAATAACAGCCCACAGATCGATCGACTTTAAGCTGCACTTGCCGCGGTCGGTCTGTAGATGGGTGACCATCGTTTCAGACCCCTCCGAGCCTCGGAGACCACGTTACGCCGTCGGTCCCCGTTGTACCTCTAATTTAAATATATGACAGACGTTACGGGTAGTCTGAGGCCTGAAAGTCTGACAATGTAAAATACTGGTATTAAGCTGCATCCGGTTTGATTGAAAGCCGACCCCAATGTAATTGGGAAAATTCTAGGCAGATTGATTTGATTTATTTAATTAATCTCGAACGAATGTCTATGCAGAATCACGCCGGCCGCAAATATTTAAAGACCATATAGATTACGCTATAATTATAAAATCATAATAAAAGGGAAAGGAAAGAAATAAATTTTACAATTGAAACCTTTCAACATGTTCTCACAAGTTAGAAAATGAAGTCTTGAATGTAATGAGTTTGTATAGAATGTTTGGTGGTTATAGATTTTGTATAATTATATATATCTGTAGGTATCTCTGTGGGTCTGTCTAAGACAGCATCCAGAGGTCGAAAAAGAATTAAATATTTTTAAGTTAATCTTAAGAAGCTCATTATAAGTGAACAATGTAAGTTCTTACGTATGAGTTAATAAATTATTTAAACCGAATCTAATGCTGTAAACTGTTAGGTATCACATTTGACACGAAATTAATAAATACGCAAATACGCACAAATTCTTACAGTCGGGACAAACGACAATTATATGCCATAGTAATATCTGTCTAGTCACCGTTTTGAGATGAGATGGAAGAAATACATAAGGCTAAATTTTGTTTTAGCATTAGCTATTATTGCATTTATTGGTCATAAACTTAGGCACGGAAGTCATTGCGTTGTTTCACAACCAAATTGTTTAAATTGTCTTAGTTTGTTTTTGTTTATTTGTATAAGAGCAGTGATAGCTTAGACCTTTGGACTAGCAAGTCAAAGGTCGTAAGTTCGAATCTAAGGTACACAACACTGACTTGGTTGGCTCGATGGCGGTCTAAGCTGTTGCCTTGCTCATTAGCAGACGCAATAGATTTTTATTGTTACAACGTATAATTCTGTACGTGGCTGAGCAGAAAGTCTCTGACACTAGGTTGTTTATTGTTGTCAATAAGAAAAAAATTTGTATATAAAATACGAACAAACAAAAAATACACTTTAATTTATTCAAGTCATTTAAAACGTCAACCACAAGATGCAATAATAAATTATGTAATTGTTATTCCATAATCCGATTGTTTGTACAGACGAGAAGTTATTGAATTATAAAAATATACCATTCTAATCATAACTAAAATTTTATATTTTATCATATAAAACAATTTATGCACCTAGGGCGTACATACATACAAGTTCATCGCGATAAAAGCCGCAGGGAACAATTCTACAACTTTTAACTTTATTGCTTACAACAGGCCTAATTACCTTGGAGGAATTCCGTACCTTACTTCCAATTTAAAACAACGGTTAAGCATCATTAACTATATCTGAATAATTAATATCTACATACTAAAGACTTATCTTACAGAAAGTTTTTCTATGATCTAATAAATAGCATAAAACCGGAACTCATGACACAACACTATTAACAAGAGCAGTTAACGCGCAGAGTTATTAAAGTATGTGAAATTCCCATTTTCGTATGTGGCCTTAATTTTGAACATCAAACGAGCTCACAACTTGCGTCGTTTAGGGGAACTTCCCTAAAAATTCCACCACTCTAATTTTGCGCCGTAAAATATTTGACACCGCTTGTCGGCCTTGTGGATTCCGAAAAAACACTCGATAAGATTACAGAGCTGAAAGAATTCTTGCTTCTTTTTTTGTCGTCTATTCGTAATGGATTTATCAAGCTATCAACGTTTGGTGTCTGCTACCAAATGCCTAATGATTCGGAAGACTAAGTGTTCCTAAAGAATAGCTGGAACATTTTTTCAGTTTTGTTTTTGTCCTGTAACATGTCCACCATTAGTAATGTACGATCCTTGTCTCTGGACCAATAAACTAGAGCAATGAAGACACAATAGTAGTACAGCCGGTTGGAATAGCCCATGAACTGAAATGAGTAACAGTAAACGAGTGGGTACACTACGGTACCTTTCATTCGTTCCGAGTCAATATAATTTAAGCCGATTCGGATAATTACACTGGCGAGGTGAATTTTAATTAAATATTAAATTAGTCAAAATACTAAAATTTCATTCCTTTTGAAGCTTTAGTAACTATAAATCTATGAGCTAACACATAATCAATACCTGCGCTATTATTAGTCTTCATACAGTCTTTTTTTTTGTATAAGTAAATTAATTATAGCTGAGGCTGTATTTGTTCAACGAGACATGTTATAATATTATAAATCGATAAGTAGTTGATTGTTTGGAACATTTAGGTTGAATATAACAATACACCGCCTTTTGTCCACTCTTAATATTTTCAGCTTGAGCAGAGGTCGGAATGGCTTAGTTGGCAGAGCGCTTGGAATTTTTATCCGGGAGGCGCAGGTTCATGAAGTGAAAACATCACTTTAGACTTTTACTTTTTCAGTTTTAGTTAGGGGAGAATTACAGTCCATGATGAATAAGTTACTCGTAATTCACAATACTAGATAATGACTAGTCATGTGCATTCCTGTTTACGACTCCAATCGAAATTGTACTACGTCGATACTGGGTATATCTTGATTAACTCAGCTGACCACAACTACGACCATTGAGTTTAGATTCAACGTAGAGAATCTATTTAAAAAAATATAAAAAATAAATTACTATGGAATTCGAGGTAGATCAATTGATTTTTTAAGTTCATATTTGTTGAATCGAAATCAAAGGGTGGCTATTGATAATGTAACTTCGACAGGTGCAATTGTCAAAATGGGGGTGCCTCAAGGATCAATTCTGGGCCCATTTCTGTTCCTAGTTTATATTAACCTCCACCAAGTGTCCAGTCGCCATCTTGTATTTCCCCGTCTGTGGAGAACCGACAGTCGGTCGATTGCAGCGTTCGAGTGACGACGTGCAAATATACGCTTAATTTTCGAGTTTAAACGTGTAAATTTCCATATAAGTGTTAATAATAGTGTAAATTATAGACTGCAGTGACTATATAAACAAACCAAAAGTTGTTTTGTGCAAGTTCGGTATAATAATTACGTAAGTAAAAATTACGTAATGATGACGCAATAATAGGTACTTGATCGTTGCTCCGCCACGTGTTTGTTATCGTATTATCTTTTTATTTAAAGCGATGACCTACCTTTTTTATTCTTATAAACCAGTGGTATTATAGTGTAGTATTTGATTTAGTGAGTGTTGTGAGTGATGCATTATTAATTACGTATATTTTGATAAAAACAGTGGGCGGCACCCGTAATGGGTAAGTACCTAGATTAATTTCGATAAATATCCCAATCTTTATAACTGTGCATTAATATAAGTTATCTAATGTGTAGATTATATTCTTATGTTCACAAAACAATAACAATATAGCCAGTCGAGCTAATATTCTATAAATAAACATTAACATTCCATAGCGGCACCGCGAACTCCGGCCGGCCGTTATTTTTGATAACGTGTTTTTATAATAAAAATGTATGTACGGGTATCAATTTTATTCAATAGATTAATGTAGTTAGGTATACTGTATCGGGATTAATAGTTTTTATCATTACGAAATGATAATTCATATGTATTATAATCTAAAATATGTCAAAAAACACGATATTTTGTGTTTACGGTCGAAAAGATGTATATTTCTTTTTATTTTGTCTATTATGTTATATACAGTATTCAAGCAAATTTAATATACTTTAACTCTTCTATACATCACCATAGTGCTTTCCATATAAAAAAACAAAGATATCATTAAGTATACGCAACGAGGTAGCACGACAGTCCACCCGTAAAAATGGGCCCCACATACACTTCACAGATGGACTAACGACCGACTGTCGGTCGCTCCACAGACGAGAGGTTAATGATCTTCCCTACTTTATCAAGGATATCAAGACAAATATGGTCCTCTTTGCTGATGATACATCCCTTATATTCAAAGTAAATAGAAAGGATGGGGATCAGATTGAACTCAATAATACACTTATGAAAGTATCTAATTGGTTTTCTGCTAATAACCTTCTTCTTAACCCGAATAAGACCAAATGCATTAGGTTCTCCGTACCAAACGTACCCCATATAAATTCAAATATAAAACTTGATGGTAGGGTGTTAGATTTGGTTCCGTCAACTGTTTTCTTAGGCGTTTCAGTAGACTCCAAACTGCAATGGGGTTCTCATATAGAGTCACTTGCAGGCAAACTCAGCTCTGCTGCTTTCGCTGTTAGAAAAATAAGACAGATGACAGATGTAGCAACGGCTAGACTAGTATATTTTGCTTATTTTCACAGTATTATGTCCTATGGCATCTTACTGTGGGGTTCGGCTGCTGACGTTGAGACTATTTTTATATTACAAAAAAGAGCAGTCCGAGCTATTTATAATCTTGGCTGTCGTGAGTCATTACGTGAATTGTTTAAGGAAATAAATATACTTACCTTGCCATCATTGTACATATTCAGTAATATCATGTACATTCGCAAAAATATTGCCCATTTCAATAAGAAGAGTGACAACCACAATTTAAACACTCGTAATAAGCACCAGCTTATAGTCCCCGGTTTTAGGCTTAGGAAGACTAGCAAATCATTTATGGGTAACAGTATTCGATTCTACAATAAGATCCCATCTAATATTACAGATCTTCCAGATGATAAGTTTAAGGTAGTGATCAAACGCATTTTAATATCTAAAGCATATTATAGTATTAAACATTACATTGAGGATAAGGATGTTTGGCGCACGATCCCCTCCTGCACACAGCGACCCACTGGCACTGTCTAATTTATTTCATGTATGAATGTAACCTCAACAGATTACTTTTGTAATTACTAGTTTTTATTTTTATACAATTAATTTTATTGACGTAGTACAATTATTCCAATTGTATTTTTTTTTTTTTGACACTTGTTTGTTTATGTAAATTTACATATCCATTAACTAACCGCTAGTATTCCTACTAGTTTTAAATTTATATTAACATTTCTTTGTAAAATGTGAGCATTATGTGGACATTAATGTTATTTTTAATCTCATGTTACGTACATATTGCCCATTGTCAGGCATTATGAGTTTGTCATGCTCACTAAAATGTCCTGCTGATGGTGGCGTTGTACATCGGGTCGTCGAGTTCCCTACAAAATGGTTGAGCTAAGCGAGGCTGATGTGCGCGTCATGCTCGTGAACGGGTGCTGTCTGTCGGGACTGGTCAGCTCTTAACTGCTTTGGCAATCATTTTAAAGGGCTATATAAGTTATTGCTTCTAGCGCTTTCCTTTATTATTTTGCTCATTAACCTGCATTATTCTCACATTACCTTATTTATTGTTATACCAATTTATTTTAAAAGAGTGTCTATGGAGTTTCTTGCCGGCTCTTCTCCATAAGATCAACGCCTTGGAACCGTGCACCTAGCTTTGACTTTTCATAAGTGCTTGTAATATGGCCTATATGAAATAAAAATATTTGAATTTGAATTTGAATTATACAATTTTTTTTTTCACTTTAATTCCGCTTAGTAAATTACCTGCTACAGTTTTTCTGCTCTAGGCTACGGCGTAGCGTATTCTGTCCGTTCGTAGCATCCGCAACTAATATTGACTTACAGTTACTTACACATAATATAGATTTTAACCTTACTGCCTTGTTGGTCTAGTAGTTGCAAAGGCGATTGCTGAGCGTGAGGTCCTGGGTTTGATTCCCGGGTGTCGGAAAAAATTATTGGGTTTTTCAGTTGGGAAATTCTCAGTAGCAGCTCGGTGTTTAGAATTGTGCTTAAACACAATAAAATACATGGGACTAAATAATAGCATTGCTGAAATGTGGGTGTACAACAGTGTACACATCTGTCTACGCCCTCGGGGATTACAGGCGTGATGCTACGTAATATAGGTTTTACAGAATATGTAAAAGCAAGTTAGCAAAACGGTTCGTTTTTGGATATAGGAACTTGGTATCTGGGACACACAGAAAGCCAATCAATTTTGGCACAATAGAAAGTAAAATAATTGATTTCCAACTCTAATTTTACAGTTTAATTTCAGACGTCATAAAAGAGCGGCCACTAGTAACATAGAACTACGAGTAGTTATCCCCTAAACTTGGACAGAAGAAAAGAGAGAATAAATCTTTTCAATTGAGGGACCGAGTAAGAAGAAAATAGATAAGATAACGTATAATTTCCGTAGGTCAGTCTGCAACAAAATGACGTTACCAAACTCTACCAAATAAAACTTGAAGTTCTAAATATCTCAAACATTTTAAATTGTACATTATCGTGTTGACATTTAACAGGCTCAGCTCGGTAACGACTAGTCGGTCCCGAGTTGTTAAGCCGAAAGGGTTCGTATATTATGATTGTTATAGGCAAAAGGCCCACTTTATTGTCCTAATGTTGTGCCTTTTACGTGATCATCATTTAACGCCCGATGGGTGGCCAACCCTAGGACCATAACAGTGTTATAGTTTAGAATACATGATTTAATCATACATTCACTCGGGTTTGTACAAAGTTTGCCTTGTCATCATTATTTGGAGATTTAATATTTATAAATTTAGTTGTTTCTCCTACAAATTTTGTTATATCGTACAAAGAATAATGAGAAACAGAGGATATTGAATTATCACGGCAAACAAAGTCTGTCGGAGCTAGTTAAAATGTTCGACCTAAAAAAGACAGTTACAAATAATTCCCAACGATTCCAATTCTCAATACTTTCATTAGCCTTTACAAAGCAAACAAAAGTAGAATTGTACACGCTAGCCCATTTTGTTGACTCGTATCGATTGGAAAGTTGAAGCCCAATCACTCAACGAGCCTCCACGTACAACGTAATCAACACGGATATATTACTATAATGTTTACTCACCGCACCTAACAAACGATGTGTACGGAATATCTTTATTCTATCTATAACAATATCTTCATCTTATTATATTATAAGGTAGGTACGTTATTAGTGAATTTTCTTTTACTACGTCATTAAGTAACTTATAAATAAGGTTTCATATAAACCGTATTTTTTTGCCAGTATTCGTCATTAAGAACCAATTTTTTTCTAGGTATATGATATTCACAAGTAGTTTGTTATTTTCCTTTAATTTGTTTTAATGAATGTGTTCGACGTATACCTACTGCATATATTAACTCATTCAAAGTAAGTTAACTAATAACATAGAATCTCATCATATTTACCCATTGCTATAATTAATGCTAAGGCATAATAAATTTGTACCACTTAGTTAATCATCAATTACATCAGGATTTACAGTTTTAATAAACAAATTGCTTAGGTAAATAATTCCTCCCAAAAAAAAAATGAAATAAAAGAGCTCACAAAACAACTGCTCTAGCCGTTATCATTAATCATCCTAACTGGAACATTTACATTAAAGCCTTTCAAGATTTAAACGAATATCGAGTTATTTATGTCACGCGATGTCCCGTCATTGAAATGAACAACGATTTTTACAACAGGCCCGAACATAACATTATCAGATGACGCCTCCCGGGGGACAGTAAATATTCCTGGACGCCGCGATTAGCCCGCGCCCGCGGCCGTACAAACATGCAACACATTTAACACAATACATACCCACCCATGTATACGACACTGAGAACGTTAATCGACAACAATGAACTCGATACATTTCACATTACTAACTCTTGCGAGAAGTGAACAAAGAATCCAATCCAAATCCAACCTCTATTAAACTTTCACTGTGAAGGGCGTTATCGGCAATAGGAACAATGATTTTTCCGTGGATTTTTCCATGTCCTTTGGGGCAACAAGTTGATGAAATATTTGCTCAATCGGTTGTGTAACATAGT
Source organism: Xylocampa areola (assembly GCA_935421205.1). Lineage (NCBI taxonomy): Eukaryota > Metazoa > Arthropoda > Insecta > Lepidoptera > Noctuidae > Xylocampa > Xylocampa areola. The sequence goes on from OW285204.1 coordinate 10,275,272, forward strand.
TTCATTTATTTCACTTCACCCCAGTCACTCAACTGAAATAACAACACAGTACGTCGGACGTGAATCAGCAATAAATTTCAATGGCAATACATACACGCATACTTTCATAACTGCCGCATTCATATATCATTAATATGTAACAATACCAGCATTTTCTTTGCCCTACAATTTAATATACCATCGTCTCATCAGTAATACTTTACTTCCTAAAAATCAAGTAGGTATTAAATATTATACAGAAGTAAAATTTTGTATTAATAGATATGTTAAAATATGTGTAGCATGAAGCGGAAATATTCCAAAATCACATGTTACAAAATGAAGCGCTAATCACGAGCCGCGCCTAGCAAATTACCGAAATTAACTAAATGTTGTTTATGCTAAAACAGTAGCTGTCGGATATGTACATGCGTAATTATAATGGTATGTTCTTCGATAAATTTATAATTAGAATTGTAGTGCTAAGAGATTAATACTATTACTTATTTATGTATAAGTACGCTACATTGTAGCAAGAGCTACTAATGTGCACGGTCATACTTACCTAATATAGAACGATTTTCAAACCATAATGAAAACCAACCTTTTTCGTTTTCCCTACGAATAGGACCACCCCATCACTCTTGGGAGTCGTAAATGCCGAGAAAATGTACCTTTATTAATACCTACAGCATTTCGTTGACTAATCCAACTGTTAAATAAGGTCTGATAGAAATACTACTGAATTGCACACTGTAGTAGAGTATTTACTGTTTGATTTTATTAGTCAATAAGTAGTGGAAATAGACGTAAATAAGAGCTATACTTAACAAGATATTAAGCATATTCAATTTTTTTTTAAATGCTTAGCGAACCTTAAAGTTATACATTTTTGTGTAGAAAAAATACGGTCGCAATTTATAACTTTAAGGTTAGCTAAGCATGTGTTAATGCTTTTCAAAGATTTATCTGTATTTATTAAGGTAATTGCATCTTTACGACATTGTATTAACTGCAAAGTTAGTCGTGTCGGTTCGGTCACATGTATAGGGACTGAATAGATAGCAATGACGTCACCAAAAGACGTATTAAAATGTGGACAAAGAATTCTAATAAGGTTTTAAAAAGACTGAAAATGGTACGTGAAACAAAAACTTGAGTGCGTATGGCGTGCAATTAAACAGATGTCATATCACAATCACTGCGGTATAGAAAACTGTCAGTTGTCGGGTACATTGAAATTAGCATCAACCCAGTTGCCTTATTCAGTGGCAGGAACCATCCATTAATCTTATATGTAGGTACAATGTGATTGCGGTCCGAATTCCCTTCATTATTCAATCATCCAATGACACGAAATCTGAAGGTTGTGATAATCATGTTTTCGAATTAGGGAAACATTCCATTTAACTGGCTGTCCTTGAGATGTCTGAAAGGCGGAAACTTTTCCCTGCTAATGATCCGAATTAAATTAACAATTAGCTAAAAGTCACTTGATATTATTTTTACTTTTTGTTTTTGTAAAGAAAGACATGATATTAATCAGGAATATATCTTCCGGCTTCGACTTAAAAAGGAAAAAAATTAGATGATGTGATGGAAAAGGCGATGTTGAAAAATACTATCTTATTATTTGACTTAGGTTCTTAGGTTTGCGCGATCACTACACATAATAATAAAACAACTTTTAACCGGATTAATCGCCTGTATTATTGGTTATTTGTTTTTCCTGACGTTTCGAATACTTTGCAGCGTTCGTGGTCGCAGGAGGACTAAGGTGTCAGGGGTCTCAACAGTTTATTTAAAATTATTTCAGTCTACTGTACATATAATTGATAAATTTATAAAAGCGATTAATCCGGTTAAAAGTTGTTTTATTATAATGTTATTATTTGACATTACTATGTATAATTATAACAATTCGTTCTATTTGAATTAATGGAAACGAGGTTACTGGGCGTGAGGTCCTGGATTCGATTTTGAAGTGTTATTTAGCTGATTCCTGTATTAAGAAATTGTTAGTACACTATAGAAGTCTGCTTAACTCTTCGCGGAAAATAGGCTTGATGCTATGTTATGTCACTTATTTTATGACCATTATTAAACTACATACATAGTATTCACGCCTGTATTCCCCCAAGAGGTAGGCAGAGGTATACACAGTTGTACACCCACATTTCACCACTGCTGTTATTAAGTCCTATTTAATAGGTGGTGAACCTACTGCCAGCTACCGGGCAAAGTTCCTAACTCCGGCCTGTTACTGTGTATTTCCTAGCAGAAAAACCTAATAACACCGCACGACCTGGGAATCGAATCCAATACCTTGCTCAGCAGTCGCGCTTAGGACCACAAGACCAACGAGGTAGTTTTTTTATTTTTTTTTATTATAAATTTATATAAAAGTACGTGACCAACTTGACTTTTCTGCAGCAATATCATTTTAAATGATATACACCGTTCTATGTTACACAAAATTCCTTAAAGAATTTGTTCAAAAGCTGTATGCAAAACTTACCACCAAGCATCAGCCTCCTGGCGATACATAATGCATAAACATCGCACCTCGGCGTGCAGAAGGCTGCAAGAGCTCTTCATATCTTGAGCATGCCTCCACTTAGCCTGCTGCATACGGCCCGTCCGAGTTACACTCACTCGCCACCACTCACCGATCTAATGTATTAGAATCGAATGGGAATACACGTAGGCACAATGGTCATCTATCGCCCCGAGTTAAACGGTATGTACATGTGTTAGTATAACGATTTGTTTGTTTTCTTGTGCGGTTTAACGGCTAACATTAAAATAAACTAAACGAAGGAATTTTTTCTTTCCGATTACCTACTTTATTCATAATTTAATTATTAGAAACTAGAGATTTTTTTGAGTGATATCTTCTTTGATCAGTGTCGCTTTATATTAAAAAGAAAAATAAATAAAAATAAATATACTACGAAACTAACATTTTAATTCTAAACAAATAGGTATATATAGAATTTTTTTATTCAATATTCAAATTCAAACAAGCGATGTCTGCGGCTAAATGTAAGTTTCTGAACCGAACTAGAGCATAAACAGTGCGTACTTGAAAGTGCATGAGCGCGAAGCAGCTGAAGCGTAGAGTACCCTCGAGTGTTGTAGGGTCGTTAGAAGCCGCACTGCACGCTGCACCTCCTACCAGGATTATTTAGTTAAGCATCTTTTCACTAAACCTTAATGAGACTTCTTCCAGCTTGTACAATCTTTTGAATTTCGTCCGTTGGATATTAATTTTGAATAAAACCACGTGGCAATTTCATTACCTGGCGTTACTGTTTTATAGGTCAGCTTCCGAAGGCTCATGACGTCTCTCATCTTCGGTTTATGAAATATCTTTGTAACAGGCACTACGTTTCTATAAAAATACAAAGAAACTAGCTATTACAAATTCAAAGAATACGGGATCAAAAGTATTAGAACAAAGTAGGTAAACGGACTTACTTTACAGCCAATCACTTCTACCAATGATATCATTTCATATAGATACTAATCTATCGAGTATTCCAATAGTAATCCTCCTTACTATTACGTCACTCATCCATCTCCCTCATTCACAACATCCGATAACACCGTGATATAAGAAACAAAAAACAACATGATTGTATCCATTGCTCATTTTCTAGCGATGTAAAAGTCAACTGAAAGATTGATTCACTACTTGAAGCCGGAGAACCGACTAGTCTCTATACTTCTGAATTACGATATACGCTGCCTTTTTCTTTACCTACGAAGTATTTTATAAAGGAATAAGTTCAAAAGAAAATATTTGTCCAAAGTACGTCATTTTTACCGTTTTAATGGCAGTTGATTTACGCTACTAGCGCGGAAATCTCCTGGACGGGAGTCAAAGAATTCTTTGAACGAGATTTTCACTGCATCTTCGGGATCTTTTTTGAGCTCACGAACTAAAATAAAATGAACTGATATGTTGATGGCGCTTTGAGTTTTGCGCATACACTTACTCACTAAATGTGCATTGTTGAAAAAATTATAGAATACGATTCATGAAACAGAAATCTAAAATTGCCTTCTTAATCTTCGTTGAAACATTTTCTTTATTGAATTTATTTGATATTAAGTTATAATTTTATGCTGAAAGAAAAATACGGTCGTGAGCAGGATTCGAACTTGCGCCATCCTGATAATTACTCCGGGCGCTCTGACCACTGCGCACTACTCCGATTTTTCTTTCACGTACGTCTTTTTGGTGATGTCATTGCTATTTATTCAGTCCCTATACAGGAATCTGAACCAACGTGACTAACTTTGCAGTTTATACAATATCATACAGATTCAATTACTTTAACAAATACAGATAAATCTTTCAAACGCATTAACACATGCGTGGCGAACTTTAAAGTTATACTATTTTGTGGAAATAAAAATATAGTCGCGAGCAGGATTCGAAGTTGATCTGTGCCGCCCGGCTAAAAAAAAGAAAGGATTTATTTGATTTCGTTTAATATTTATAGGTACTTATATCAGGTACATAATCTAAAATTCGACTTGTATAAAGCTCGAAGGTTTAAGTATATAACCAAACCATCATCAAATGGTAGACGTATCTTTGGCAAAGAAAAACTACCAAGGTCCAAACATAAGTTCAAAGCTCTTATTAAAGCTTCTTGTTAATAAATAATCCCGTAATCTTTATTATGCAAAGAGATATTTTCTTGCAAACATCACTGACGTGGGAAATATATGAGAGATATAGAACGCACCATGGGTTTGTAAACACGAGATTATGCCTAAAAGCCTCTTTATGATACAAAATATATGCAAACGGCGTCTGATGTGCCTCAGTAAGAAAATATGAAAAGTCCAAAAAATAACCAGTGACGCTTCGTTCATTTAGAAAAAAAAGACACGCTTGACTGAGAGTTGCCGTTTATTTAAACATATATTATGATACGCTCTTTTGTCTTTCAAGGTTAGTTGAGTTATAAGAAACTGGCAAAGCCTAATGGTAACATAATGTTCCGAAAAACTATACATGAATATTATATAATACTTTGAAATTAAACAAGGTTCATGAATTGTATAGTGCGTTATTTATCGATTTACTAAAGGCTTTCCGAAAAGCTTTTAGTGCTTCTATGAGGAGATATCAAACGAAAAACATTACATCAATAAATTAATTATAAAGGCGCTTACCTTCACGCCCACAAATCTATAAAAGTAAAAATCAATTACCACATGAATGAAAGATCATCGAGATCTTGAGAGGGCTCGAATGAAACGGTAGGTTTTTCAAAAAGTCGAAAATGCTGATGGTATTTTAGTATGAAAATCTAAACATAAAAAAAACATCAATTGTTTATTAGTAAATTGCACCCGTGTATAGCCGGGGCAGGTCACTAGTTTTAAATATATATCACTCGATATCTAGAAATTGTTAACTTTATGAAACATATATATTTAGGCAATAAACAATACCAAAAACTATATTGGATAACAAATCAACTCAAACCTTTACTGCACCATCGAGGCATCTCAATCTCGGCCCTTATTGTAAAACGTATCACAAATAAAGTTCCTCTACAAACGTACCAACTGAATAAATTAATTGGAATTCGTGGTATTAACATAGGAACCCGGAAAATCCGAATCGCTGACCGTCTTTGACCCAATCCTCTTTCGTCACTGTTTAATTTACTCAAAACTACTCCTATTATTTACATTGTTTTTTCCTCTGTCTGTAAAAGGTTTTTGCTTTATTTACATACGGCACTTTGATGAAAGATCGATTTGAAAAAGCCAGTGAGTCTTCGACAAAAAGAATATTTGTATTGGCGACACGTGAAGCTGTATTTAGGACAGACTGAACTTGAAAGATATATTTCGTACATTGGTACTTTTTATAACACACGCCACAGATACGACCAACTTTATTACCTTCCCTTTATTTATGACTGATATAAATAAAACAAATAATAGTGAAAATGTAAGTAGTAGGTATAATAGTAGCAGGAAAAAACCTAAGATTTCTTAATTTAAAATTTAATTAACAAAACACAATATTAATTTCATAAGTTATCCGTATTTAGAATGTTTACAATATTTTGTAAGCGGAAACAAGTATTGTGTGTAGGCAAAGTATGCTGCAGCAATAAATATCAATTGTGCCCGCGTGCAATTAAATTACATGGCCCCCACTAATGTTCCACAATTATTTCAGCATTCATTGGTCGGGGAGCGAAATAAAATGTAAATGTAATTGGTTTAATAACTAAATACTTTTTATTAAATTAAACTAGTTTAAAATAAATCGTTATTGTTTCGGATTGAATTTATTCTGGATAGATGAATAACAGACGTTATCACTACATTTTGTTAATTCATTTTGAGTAATAATGGTTATTCCACCAATTACCTGTTTAGCACGAATCCCTTATCATGACTGAATAAGTGATAGTCAATCATGGAGCAATAGATTTATTTTCTCAAGACCATCCAATAATAAAATGCCTTGTAAATTGTACAATAGATATTGTTATAATTTATCTTTGTTCAATAAATGCAGGAGCAAAAATTAAATTATGTGAGAAATACTCATTCCAATGCAACAGAACTCATTTATTTTAGCAGAGCGAAACCCAACTACGTATCATATTTCAACCAGAATCTAGCAGCGAAAGAAAATAAAAAACGTACGGTAGAAGTTTTGTGATCAGATCACGAACATTCAATTGGGTTATCGTCAAAACATTGGAGTGCAGATATCCGTGACAAAGGCGCAACTAGATACAGTCGGCGAGCCATATCGCGCGGTGTCGCCGCCTCGCACCGCGCCGCCGGAGAGCTTCACATAGAGATCGGGAGTTCGCGTGTATGTACCCGATGTAGTATAACCCCAGTGTTCGCTGTATTGGGTGTATCGAGAACAATATTCGGTCGTGTATCGGCAGTAATTGGCTGGGAGTGGGCGGATCGATCGCTCGATGTGACACAAATACCTCGTTCCGCGACGCAATCACCCTCAGTAATCCACTATCGACCTAATTGTTTCTTCTAATGACAATTGAGAATCACTTATTACAATTATCCGTTGCTCCGTTACTTTACTTGATTAGAAGCCGTATTGAATTGAAGTTGTAGGATCTCATATCTATAAAAGAATTAATATTGTTCTGTTATAATACGTGAGTTTGAAACATGTACGGTCGTTAAGGTTCTCCAAAAGGTTTACGTTATTCTGTGCATAGCCCGCAGCAATCTCCGAGGATTGCACTTGACCTGCAATGCAAAACGCGCAACAAAAGCTGGCTGCAAGCGGAGCGCTCACAAAACACACGGATCTTTCTGATCTAAAGAACCAAGGTTTACTCTCACATACATATATTCTAAGTATCATATCATATGCATGTATGTAAGTGTTCTAAGGAAAGGCGAGAGAAAATGCAACAAGCATCTGGGTCATTGCACACTTCTATTCGGGTTCGATGCGAGACTCTCTAACCTTATTTTGCACTTATAAAAATGAAACCCTCAGGTTCTTCATATAGGTACACCCAACCCTATAATGTTATATAAATATATACTTAATATAATAAAATAATTATTTTCGCGAATCATGTAGTTTTGTATGGATGGTAGTAGACTCTTAAAGGGAAATAATAAAGGTGTATTCGTTTGACCAACAAAGTATTTACATACAGTAAGTAGTTCGAAGAAAAACTTAGGAACGCTTCTATATTTCTTAATGTTTTCTTGTAATAACGTGGCATATTGCCGGGCTTTTAAAATATGTATTCTATTAAGGTTTTATAAAATCTTATTACTGCCGATTGAAATAAATTGAAAAGCCTTCCAATAAAAAACCCAAGAAAAAGTCCTGCAACAAACATCATGTAGCACAGATACACATAATGTACCATATTAACTCTATAAAACCAATTTCCATAAAATTTTGCAAGATCTCAAGACTTCCTTAATCTTTCAGTCGCACGAAAGTAAAAATTATATCAAGCGAGTAAAAACAAAATGTATGCAGAGAAGGATTATGTGTTAAGCTTTAGCCTAGGGGCTGAAATTGCATTTATTTGTTGAATTGGTTCGTGCTACACACGTATGTGTATCCACACAATTTGATCAATACCTTCGGATTGGATTGTTCTGCAGAGTGTGGAGAAGCGAGCCGCGGCGGCGCTCGGGCCGTAAACATCGCACGGCGCTCCATTGAAATGTTGTCTCAGAGGGCTATGTTTTATTGAAAAACTTTTCGCATAGCTCTTCAATACTCACAGCGCTCTACCCGACACGCTGTCGCCAAACTACCAACGTACTTCAGCGTCTAGTATACCAATATTATTTCTTTGGTTATTCATTACAATTTAAGATCACGGAAATATCCATCTTTTTTCCAACAGGTGCAAACAAGAATTAATTCCATCGTCGTTATCTGCCCAATTCGGCGTGCTTCAATGTAAACAGCGGAGCGGGCGCAAGGTGGTCTGAGTAAATCGCTCCATTAGGCAGTTAAAAGCTCGTCGCTATCGTCGGGACATAACTCAGGCACCCGTCTCCGCGCGGCCCTATAAATTACGCCTTTGTGCGAACGGGGCGTGCCCGCTTAAAATATGTACGACATTGTCTTCCCAGCGCAACTCCCCTTCTCATATCTCCCACTGAAATCCGCTGAAGGTCACCTAACAGTAAATTATCTATTCGTACGTTTTGCCAGCCGGTTGAGCTGCGCTGTACTTAATCCAAAACTTTTATGTAGGTCGCTCCCATGTCAGAATATATAAGTTATACTCGTAACAGGAAGAGGAAACGAGTTGCGGATCTGTCATCATCCTTATTTGCTGACAATTCATTTGTGATCACAAAAAAGTGAAATATTATCAATGATGGCATCATGAATGACAGTGAAAGATTTTTATGCAACTCGTTCTTATTTGCCGACGAAAAATACTATTAATGAAATGAAATACCTTTTACTGGTACATCTACAAGTTATCTAAATAAAATATAATTAAAATACAAATCTTCACCTAAAAATTTAAGTAATGAATATACAAGAACAATCAGTTAGCTCAGCAGAGTCCCTGGAATATTTATCGAGGGGGCGCAGTTTTTATTCCTGCTCGGAACTGTAATTTTCTTTCCACAAAAAATATTATTATCTATAGTATTCGCTATGCATACGTTCCAAAAACTTATCTATAACATACAATGAATTATTTATTTCGGCACAAAATAGCACCTCAGAATGGCTTTGTTGGTTATCTAGTTGGTACTAGATAACCAACAAAGCCTTTCTGACAACAAAGTTAACCATCTCAAAATGTTATTATAGATTTTAACCGAAAATATTCGACACGGTATTTTTGTGACTACTACAAATTCAAATACTATTTTTTAAAGCATAAATTCACATTAAATATCCTGTCTAGCATGTAAGCAAAGTATGTGCTAGTAGAAACAAAAAAAAACGTAAAAATCCATAATTTAGGTGGAGTACCGAGCAACGCCTCCATTCGCGCGCACACGGGACATTTATTAGATCTACGGCGAGGTAGATGATATCTGTGTTTGATTGCTGGCACGATGTATAGGAAGATAGGAAGGCTATTTAGGCTTCAGGAAAGGTAAATATTTGCCTCCGATTTATATTTGTTCACTGCACATAAAACATTAAATTCCTTGCTTTGAAAAGAGGCAGCGGGGCATGGTTCATAAATAAAGATCTAATTTGAAGTTTATTATAAATATTCCTTGAATTAACAATGGAGCCTGAACTATTGATAAATTATACGACAACCCTTTGAACTATCCCTATTAAATAGAGCATTCACTCGATTATCACCTCAATCGTTTCGAGAGCTATCTTAGCCTTGTAAGGTATAAATAAGTGGAAATTTCGGTTGTGTTCGTGTCATTAGGCCTTAACAAGGCTTTGGGAGTCGTCGAAGCAGTGATCGAAGCTCGGTCAAGCGCAAGAGATAATACCTTCGGCTGCCCTTCCTAGTAATAACCATTCAGCGATTGGGCCGAAGCCCAAATTGAGCATTATTACGAGTATATATATTTTTTATTTCGTAACAAACTGTAGTGCATGCCTGTTATAGCGCTAGCCTGTTAAGGCGTTAGTGTTGTTATGCTTTAAGATGTTTGGCATTTTTTGTTTATTTGAAAACTACGTAATTGACACCAATATGTATCATGTACCTAAAATCTAAAAAAAACATAAAGGCAAAACACGAGACCACTTACCTACTTACAGAAAACTCTTGTTTTTTTTTCCACGTATTTTCGACCTGCTCTATCTGAAAAACAATAATAGATACTTATTGTAGTGTATACTTTATAATTGAACTAAAACTAATAAAAACCAAATAATAAACTATAACAATTTCTAATGATAAATATTGTGCAGTAACATGGCTTGGTCTACAAAAACCTCTAAGCTAAATTGGCGGATAATCAAGTTGCACAAATTTACGTTGACATACCTACGTACTCAATGTACCAACTTATTGTTTTCAGCTGTAAATCATAACTTCATTAGATACAGGACGGCGTTGAGGGCAGACGCACGTAGGGCTGATGCCGTTTCGAATGTTCGAATGTGTAAATGTCAACCAAGTTACATGAATCTTCACTTTTCTCCATTTCTCTGACCTAACCTAAAAAATATTTCTGTGGGACAACCGTACTTTCCAATACATTGGGTATACCTACATATTATCTGAAATCAAAACCATGTACCTACCGTAGCATGACACACTGGATCTTTCTGAATATTTGACGCAAACTGTTCAAAATATTTTATTATTAATCAAAAATTCTCAAATTCATTTAGTTTCTACTACCACGTACCTCTAGAATTAATTACTTGTCAAACTGCGAACTGTGTCGAAGTGGTGGCAAGTTGGCTCGTACCAAAGTCGATAGTAGTAACTCTTCGTACGTGGCCTGTGTCACAAAACCCTGTTAACTAAGATGTCACGATTTGACAATGGCACGAGATAACTTCTGTGTCGTTAATATGAAATGTTTCACCTACATCGTGTGAGGTCACGTCTGTAGTAAACAACGCATTGATGACAAATATTGTATTATAATATCACGAGTCCGTAATTGTCTCACTGCGGGGTTGAGCCATCTATTTATACAGAGGAGAATTCATCTAAAAGCTCATGAAGATAAAAAAAAACTGGAGTTAAATAATTTCAAGATATGTCTTTGAAAAAGCATTAACGCATGCTTAGCGAACTCTAAAGTTACAATATTAAATGGAAAAAGAATACGGTCGCGAACAGGATTCGAACCTGCGCCTCCCGGATAGATACTCCAGGCGCTCTGACCAACAAAGCCATCTCGACCTCTGCTCACCACCGCGAATTCTTCTTCCATATTTTAACACGTCTTATGGCGACGGCATTCCAATCAATTCAGTACTTACAAGATGGTTTAGTTGGTCAGAGCGCCTGGAGTATCTATCCGGGAGGCGCAGGTTCGAATCCTGTTCGCGACCGTATTCTTTTTTCCATTTAATATTGTAACTTTAGAGTTCGCTAAGCATGCGTTAATGCTTTTTCAAAGACATATCTTGAATTATTAGGGTAATTGCATTCTTTACGACATTGTATTAACTGCAAAGTTAGTCGTGTCGGTTCGGTCACTTGTAAGTACTGAATTGATTGGAATGACGTCGCCATAAGACGTGTTAAAATATGGAAGAAGAATTCGCGGTGGTGAGCAGAGGTCGAGATGGCTTAGTTGGTCAGAGCGCCTGGAGTATCTATCCGGGAGGCGCAGGTTCGAATCCTGTTCGCGACCGTATTCTTTTTCCATTTAATATTGTAACTTTAGAGTTCGCTAAGCATGGGTTAATGCTTTTTCAAAGACATATCTTGAATTATTAAGGTAATTGCATTCTTTACGACATTGTATTAACTGCAAAGTTAGTCGTGTCGGTTCGGTCACTTGTAAGTACTGAATTGATTGGAATGACGTCGCCATAAGACGTGTTAAAATATGGAAGAAGAATTCGCGGTGGTGAGCAGAGGTCGAGATGGCTTAGTTGGTCAGAGCGCCTGGAGTATCTATCCGGGAGGCGCAGGTTCGAATCCTGTTCGCGACCGTATTCTTTTTCCATTTAATATTGTAACTTTAGAGTTCGCTAAGCATGCGTTAATGCTTTTTCAAAGACATATCTTGAATTATTAAGGTAATTGCATTCTTTACGACATTGTATTAACTGCAAAGTTAGTCGTGTCGGTTCGGTCACTTGTAAGTACTGAATTGATTGGAATGACGTCGCCATAAGACGTGTTAAAATATGGAAGAAGAATTCGCGGTGGTGAGCAGAGGTCGAGATGGCTTAGTTGGTCAGAGCGCCTGGAGTATCTATCCGGGAGGCGCAGGTTCGAATCCTGTTCGCGACCGTATTCCTTTTCCATTTAATATTGTAACTTTAGAGTTCGCTAAGCATGCGTTAATGCTTTTTCAAAGACATATCTTGAATTATTAAGGTAATTGCATTCTTTACGACATTGTATTAACTGCAAAGTTAGTCGTGTCGGTTCGGTCACTTGTAAGTACTGAATTGATTGGAATGACGTCGCCATAAGACGTGTTAAAATATGCAAGAAGAATTCGCGGTGGTGAGCAGAGGTCGAGATGGCTTAGTTGGTCAGAGCGCCTGGAGTATCTATCCGGGAGGCGCAGGTTCGAATCCTGTTCGCGACCGTATTCTTTTTCCATTTAATATTGTAACTTTAGAGTTCGCTAAGCATGCGTTAATGCTTTTTCAAAGACATATCTTGAATTATTAAGGTAATTGCATTCTTTACGACATTGTATTAACTGCAAAGTTAGTCGTGTCGGTTCGGTCACTTGTAAGTACTGAATTGATTGGAATGACGTCGCCATAAGACGTGTTAAAATATGGAAGAAGAATTCGCGGTGGTGAGCAGAGGTCGAGATGGCTTAGTTGGTCAGAGCGCCAGGAGTATCTATCCGGGAGGCGCAGGTTCGAATCCTGTTAAATAATTTTATAATTTATTTATGTAAATAGATCTTTTACACAGTTTTAGAAACTAGGTAATGACGATATTTCCTAACTGACTATCTCTAGGTACGCTGAAACGAACTCTGAGGTCAAGATTTTAATGTGAATGTAATAATGCAGGGATGTTCTGTAATGGCTTTTGAAGAAAGAGCCATAGCAGCTTTGTTGAGACTGTCCTATATGTATCAGACATCGTGTCGCTCAACCATAGATAACTAAGGGAACTCAATGACCCATCACAAGCTATCATAACAGCAGAACATTTGCTTAGGTCACATATCGACAGATTTTTTGATATTTCAATTTCTACAAATCCGCCGATATCGATTAAGGTTCATGGAAGTATTGCTAGTTAATTTTCCTAATGTGTCTTACAATTAGAACATTCTGAAAATGTCACCTATGTGGAATAAAAATCCGCAGCTTATTAGATAAATCTATCGGCATCCAGTAACTTAAAAAGCCTTTCTTCGAACATTTTGGTACATAATACTTATCTAAATCAAAATCAAAATCAAAATTTCTTTATTCAAATTAGGCTAAAAATTAGCTCATTAATTGTATAGTATGCCCTTTGGGAAAGGTTGTATTTAACTGTTAATTTAAATGCATTGAATGGCAATTCTAATACACAGAGAGGTAGTTTATTATAAAAGCGAATACCGAGCCCCACAAATGATTCATGCACCTTGTGAAGTCTATGAATAGGTGCGCAAAGTTTGTGCTTGTTCCTTGTGTTGATGTTGTGGACATCACTCTTTTTAACAAATAAATTAATATTTTGCCTAATGTGAATAATGTTGGCAAAAATAAATTGCGAAGCATCAGTAAGGATACTAATGTTTTTAAAATGATGTCTAAGTGAATCTCTAGCTCCTAACTGATATATGGATCGAACTGCTCTTTTTTGTAAAACAAATATACGTTCAATATCTGCAGCTTTGCCCCATAACAGAATGCCATAGGACATAACGCTGTGAAAATAACTGAAATAGACTAACCGAGCTGTATCAACATCAGTTAATTGCCTGACTTTTTTGACAGCGTAAGCTGCAGAACTGAGCTTTCCCGCGAGACTGGATATATGAGAACCCCACTGAAGTTTGGTGTCTACCGTCAAACCTAAAAACACTGTGGATTCTACTGCCTGAAGTACCTCTCTATTGACAACAATGTTTGGTCCGAGATTTTTTACATTGGGCAAATTTAATGCATTTTTTTTTCTTGGCATTGAGTACCAGGTTATTTGTCGTAAACCAGTGCGTAACCTGTGTGAGCGCACTGTTCACATCGTCAAAATGTTCTCTATTTCTATCTACTTTAAAAATCAAAGATGTATCATCTGCAAACAGTACAACATCGCAAATTCCCTCTAAATAGTATGGTAAATCGTTTAAATAAATCAAAAATAGAAAAGGACCCAGAATTGAGCCTTGAGGCACGCCTAATTGAACTGAAAGTCCGCATGACTTAGTGCCATTAATATCGACGCACTGATTCCTTTGACTTAAATATGATTTAATAACACTAGAAGCTAAATTTTGAACACCATAATGTTTCAGTTTACGTAGAAGAGTACTATGATCGACGCAATCGAACGCTTTGGAAAGATCACAGAACACTCCAATTGCATTCTGCGATTTCTCCCATGCACTGAAAATGTGTTTCAGAAGGGCTACACTCGCATCTGTTGTCGAACGTCCTTTCGTGAAGCCATATTGATTATTATGAAGGAGGTTTTTCAAATTAAAATGTCTCAAGAGTTGCTTCAAAATTAACTTTTCAAATATTTTACTAAATGCTGGTAATATAGAAATAGGCCTAAAATTGCCAATATCACTTTTATTGCCAGATTTATATAAAGGTATGACTTTGCTACACTTCATTAGGTCGGGGAAAATACCTATATCAATACATTTATTAAAAATAATAGAGAGCCCCATCTCTCAACAGGCAACAATATCAATAATATGATTTAAAAGTTTAATAGAAATTCCCCAGAAATCACCGGTATTCTTTTTATTTAATGAGTTGAATACATTAACTACATCTTGGGAAGAAATGTGCTCAAATCTGAATAAAGAACTACATTGAGGCACACTACTCTGCAAAAGGTGCTCAGCACTAGTTGAGGATGCGTTTAAAGAGCTAGTCGTGGTTAATGGAATGTTTACAAAAAACTCATTAAAAACCCGGGCTACTTCGTTTGGTTGACTTATTAATTTATTATTATCCATTATCTCGAAACGTTCAGCACGTTTTATAGGCTTCCCAGTTTCACTATTAATAAATTTCCAGGTAGTTTTTACTTTGTTGTTTGTTTTTTTTATTGTTTCACTAATGAATTTCGATTTAGCAATTGTGCAAACCCTTTTAAACATTTTGGAATAATTCTTAACATATTCTAGAAAAGGAGCATCAAACTTAATTTTTTTCATACCATATAATTCATATAGCCTAGCCCTACTCTTATATATGCCTGCAGTGGCCCACTGATTAAAAGTGACAGTATCTTTAATTAATAAAGTTTTCGTCTTAAAAGTACCATGAAACTCTTTCTGTACAACATCAAATAGAGACCTATACATATAATTTGGATTACCATACGTCAAATTTGGGAATTTTAGTTTAGACGCAATATTATTTTTAAAACGAATGCAACGACTTGCTGTGTAGGGCCTACATTCGATTTTGTGAGGCTTATTATCTAATACCATTGGGAAACTAGCTATTTGTCCACAGTGGTCAGATGTTAAGTCACTCAGAACAAATTTAAATGTAGCATCACAATTACTAAATATGTTATCCAGACAAGTGGAAGAAGATGCTGTGATCCTAGTGGGTTCAAGGAACAAGTTACCTAAATTAAATGACTTAAAGAGATTAATAAGTCTGATGGATAAAGGAGATACTTCTAATAAATTAACGTTAAAATCTCCACATACAATTAAAGTTTTCTTACTGGATTTTATTTTATTAAGTGAATCTTCCATTACTGATTCAAATAAATTATAATCACTTGAGGGGGGGCGATACACACAAATTATAACGAATCGCTCAAGTTCAACACAAGACAACTCAATAGTGCGCTCGATAGAAAGATTTACTAGATCAGTGCGCTCTTTACATTTTAACTTATTAGAAATAATTAATAAAGACCCACCACGAATTGCATTCCTTCTTACAAACGCACTTTGTATAGAATAATTATCATTATTAATAAATGATACTTCATGACTTCTTAACCAATGTTCAGTTAAACATAAAACTTGAACATTGTAATTCTCCATGAATAAACTTAATTCTAGCTCTTTGCCGGATAGACTACTTAGGTACTTATAGTTTTAGAGTATTTGCTGCGCCCAATGCTACTAGTATAATGTTCACGTATCTTTACTAAAGTCAAGTAAAAATACGTTGTGGTAAAAGAGTGATACTATCTAATAGGTTTGTTTGGCATTAAGTACTCCTTAGAAACACATAGCACAGTGAAAAACATAGTTTCCTTAAGCCCTTAAAGATTGTGGTCGTTACATTGTAAGTAAGGCGGAAAAGCCGCGGAAAAAGGAAACTGATTGTCATTAGGCTACCCTACATAGACCATTGCAAAATAACCCGTGCTAAAATCCTAATTAAATAAACAGCATGGAAAAGCGTAGTCTGGCGTTATCACTACAATGATCTTGCTGCATACTCTCTACTGACTTTTTCATAAAAATATAATTTTCAGTACGTAATATTCTCACTATAAAATCTTGAAACTCTCGTTTTGGAATGCTACAAACGATAAAAACGATTCAACATTCCTAGACAAACAAAGTTCTTTTAGTTTTTATAACCATAGAACGGTAAGGTATTTGCGTTTGAGCTCACTCGTTTGTTTCTTTGTATCCTCTCTATTTTCTTTCAACTCGACTGAATGTTTGCGAATCGTTTTGAAACAGTTCATTACCCTTTCCTCGATAAATATTCAGCCAGATTATATACATCTTTAATGAGTATTGAGGGTGAATACAAAATTCTGTCAACTCTACCTTCTCAACGGCGTTGTTTTAATGAGAGAAGTTTCAATATAATAATTTGATACTTTTACGCAATTTATGGTAATTTGCCCTAATTACGCAAGTTTTAACATCGGCACGGCATTATCGGATAATTATTATTGTTGCCGGCAACGTGGCCACCTACATAATACACGACCATTATCACCCCTTTATTAACAGTAATATATCTTTAAAACATAAATTCCGTTCATAATGAAAAGGAAAATTTAATTAGTTAGGTATTCATTAACAATCAACAACTACGCATCTTATAGTAAGAGTAGATACTTCGGTACTTACCTATATCTGCACTCGAACCGTTTTAAGGGAACGGCAAGGATCTGAAACAAACACAGCTCAACACGCATAATATTTTTTGTGATACTAATCCCGGTATGAATGATCTGACGCATCACGTTTGTGCTAAGCCTTTATAGCGAATTTCAGTACCGCGGTAACTAAGCTTTAACAAACTGTATCTAAGTTTTGATACTTGATAATTATCATGATGCGTTAATGCCGTCCACAACACTCCTAATTTTATCTATCACGATCTTATATATAACTTTCATAATTATGATAATATATCTACCCGAAAATTATTCCCACACCTCAAGCCTCAAATTATTAATTTTCATTTTTACCTATATCACAATCTACTACGGATAAACAAATTACCGTTTTACTGGCATACATTTAAGTACCTATAGGTAATACCTACCTGACATGAAATTTACGTTTATCGCGTATGTTTGATTGTGCTACAATTTATTCAACATTGTTATTACGATGAAACACGAACAATAAAGATCCATTCACAGCAAAATGTTGACACGTCCAATGCCCGTTGCAATACATTGTAAAGTTACGTGAACACTATATTCAGTTGATCTTTTACAGCCAGTTTTACTATTATTTATTATACTTTTGGCCAAAAAAAACTATTTTGAAAGGCTCTACTTTTTTCTTTCAATGTAGATTTGATTACTTTATTTTGAATTAAATATAATAGTAGTAGTCTAATCAAAACTATGTATCTAAAAAAGGAAGGAAAAGCATTTAAAATTATCAAAATATGCCTGCAGCATTTCATACTTGCACCTTAGTGCTGTGCAGGTAAGTAGACACACATCCAGCTAATACTTCAACTTTATCAGGCGTCGGCGCACGGATGTAAATAAAGTTGGTGACACAAACGGGAGAAAGTCACGCTATTCCTTACTTTAGACTCCTAGAATAGAATGCTACTATTTATGTTTACAGTCGCTGATTTTCAGTAGGCAAAGATAATTTTCAACATTTTACTATTTCGGTTGATGACCTACAAAGAAGACACGAGGGAGCTCATGACTTTCGACTGAAGCTAAGCAACGATGCTATAATCAAGTTCTTGATGGATGATATATAATAGATAAAGCGAGGAGCTTTCCAGAACACATAAAGGCGAGAAGTCCTGTGTGATACCTATATATTATCAACATATAACAAACAAATTATCTTATCCTTACTATATCTACCAGTATCGCACAATTGCGGTTCCGAAGGTTAGGGGACAGTGGCTCCGTGTAACGTGTTGTATATTCAGTCCAATCTTTTCAGATTAAAAGATGACCTTCTTTTTTTTTGTGGAAATCCTCATGAACTTGGAACAAAACTGGTAAAAATAAAGTATGGCTAAAAGAAATAATAAACTATTGCGGCTGCAGATCTTACAGATGGTTTAAATGGTTAGTAGTTGTATATATCTTAGGTATTCGCGATCATTGCTTATTATTAATTGAGTGTATTATTGGTTTTAATTTTTCGTGACGTGACGCTTCGAACACTGCAGCGTGTTAGCAGGATGGCTAAGTTGACAGGTGGCATAGTTAACAGTCTATTTAAAATTATTGCAGTCTACCGTAGGTACATTTAATTGATAAAATCATGTTATCAAAATCATATTAACGCCTTTGCAAGGTAAATACATTTCGATATATCCTCATTGGCCTCATTTGACTGAGGATTAGAGCTGAACCACAACCAAACCGTGTCACTGTGTCCGATAGATAGCGATGAGCGGCGTTGAGAAACGGAATTTATAGCTTAGAGAATGTTGATGAAACCGCAACCCCAGACCGGATCATAGACCCGCTAATAAGTACCTACCTATTCCGTTCCTGCAGCTACAGTTACAAATTTCAGTTTCCAAATTCATATCAAATCTTGCTATCACTTTTTAAATAGGTATGTAGTAAAGTAATAAAAAATGGCGGGTGGAGTACGCTTCTATATATCTAAGCATTTATCGATTTGGTTTTTCTTAGGTTCGATTCCCAGGATTTCCCAGGAACAAAGTGTTATTGAATTTTTCTTTTAGTAAATTGTCAGTAACAGACCGGAGCTTGGGATGGTTATTTATTTATTCGTCGACTGCCTCGTTGGTGCAGTGGACGCCAACGAGGCAGTCGACGAATAAATAAATAAAATAGGTATTTAACTTGACTTAGTGACAACTATTAATTAACAACTACCGGGGCCGACAGGAACGGTTTACCGTACCGTACGAAGCACAGACACGCTCTGATGAAAGTGCTCCCATCGGCCACTCATCTCCAGACTGACCACGCCAAGCATTGCTTAACCTCAATGTTCGTTTACCGACCAGAAATTAAAAAATTCAATATATTCAATATTTTTAAGTTTATGGAGCCAAAACTTATGCCAATGCCAATGTCGAGGTTGAAAAAGACACTGACGGTTTTTTAAGTGATACTACATACTAATAAAAGACATTGACCAGTACCTATTTATAGTGATGAAATAAAAATATACACAGACATACAGAACCGCGATGTAGATATAACTAGAAGCAGATTATACGCTTGTGAAAGGTGAGAAGGTTAGGTACCTTCAAATACCTGTTTTTTCAATATCAAAATAAGTATAAGAAAATACATAGAATTAGTATACACATAAATGTATAATTTTAGGGCTCGCCGCGCATGCGTTAATGCGTTTGAAAGATTTACCTATCTGTATTTTTTTATGTCTAAGCATATAAGCATCTGTACGACATTGTATTTACTGAAAAGTTAGTCGTGTTGGTTCAGTCACCTGTATAGGAACTGAATAGATAGCGATAACGTCACCAAAAGAAGTATAAAAATGTGGAAAAAGAATTCGGAGTAGTAAGCAGAGGTCGTGATGGCTTAGCGGTCAGAGCGCCTGAAATACTTATCCGGGAAGCGCACCTGCGCCCTACCAGGCAGGCACCTATGCAGGATTCGAACCTTCGAATCCTGTATTTAGGTAACTACCTGCCTATTGACTTATTTTAATACCTCAGCACTATATCACAGATATCTAAAAAAGCATAAAGAAGTAGAAGAAAAGACTTACCTTTTAGAAATGACGTATTTAATAAAAAAAAGTAAGGTTAAGTATGCTTAGTAATGAACGAAAATGCCTATCCAACCTCTAAACGACGTCACCTAAATCACTTTTCGTAAAAAAATCAATACATCATAAGGTGTCCTCCGCTATGCGAACTGTTTCTTAGGCACAAGTGTCACTGTCGCCGTAAAAGTGAACTTAGTTCTGGAGCACACACTAGAACCCGTCTCTTCAAAATGCCGTAGGTAGGTACGTAGGGTGCTACAACAAGCAATCGTAGCGGTTTGTAGATGCATGCTACAGTAAACATTGTGCTACTTGTACGTTTTCTACATGATTTGTGCCAGCATACTTAGTAACTTTCTAACATATTCCAGCAAAATTGTGACAAAATTATGTCTCAGCATCGTATCGATTTATCGAGGTGAGTCAGGGTAGGTGACCAATAATAGCAAAAAAAGAAGTTTTAGTCGGCGCCAAACAAAACAATCAACGAAGATTATTAAATTAAAGTAGTAAGAGTAAAGACTCATTTGTTCTCAAATAAACCATACATACAAAAAATATATATCTACCTAAGGGTCGCATTGAGAAATGCTCCCTTTTATCGTCGGTAAAAAATATATTTTCTTAATGTTTATGTTGATTTCTCAATTGAAATTTCAGATATTTGGAAGGATTTAAGTTAGTTAAAAAATATTGCGAGTCTCTTGTCCAGGAATTTCTCATTCTTTGCCATAATCTGTTGTTTTTATTATTTTAGCTGTCCCACACTAAAAACAAAGGTCTCTCCCATACTCTTCTAGGACTCTATCCATTGTTATTTATCCAATCTTCATATTGCTTCTTATACGTTATTTTAACACAGTTCGCGGAAAATTTGAACCTTTCTCTAAGCTGACGGTACTTACCTACAATATCCAATACAGGCAAGTATGACACAGGTAAGACGCACACTTAATACAGATAGTAAGACGAGATGTATCAGTAATGGATTTAGCTGTACTAATGGAAGTGAACCGCAGGCTTAGCGTTGCGGCGGCCGGGCGAGCACACCTCCCTAGCGGTGCCACATCCTGCAGAATAGTGACATCCGTTAAGTAACAATGTGTCTCTATGTTCACAATAGAGCTGTTACATAATTAAGACGGAAGAAAGCAAAGTAACAATTTTAATAGGGGCCGTAGGAGTCAACAAGGACTTTGGCGATCTGGAACTAAAAATATCGAGTAACATAGCTTATTTGATACCTACTTATAACCCGAGGTCCGAATTGCCGTATTTGTCTTCTCTAGAAGCCAATAAAAAAAATCGTTACATACCTACCCGTAAGTCGTAAGGGGCAACTTGATATAGGTACTCAACTTTGTAAACTTAATAGATACGAAAATAATGCTAAAAGTGAGTGATTTAGAATAAATAACCGGTACACAGGAGATTTTATAGGGAACAAGCGTAAGCGCAAACACAAGCGCACTCCCTCTTCTCTTCACTGTCATTGTCTGATGAGACGAAAATCCGACACGACTGGAGAGATCAGGTGCAGGACCGACGGCTTTACCGGTGTCACATCGCCAACTTCCCAACTCCGGGTTGCTACTAAAATGTCCTAACAGAAAAACCCAATAACACTTTTCGACCCGGGAATCGAACCCAGGCCCCGCGCTGCTAAGCGTGGGGCAAGATCATTTTGAATCAAGCAAGGGACTGTAGAGCTGAGTATATGGTTTTAATTTCAACTCGATACCTCCACGCGAATGTATGTTTTAATATCCTCCCGAGATAGAAGGTCTTGAACTCTTGACAAACGGACAGACAGTGTGATCTTATCGACAACAAAGTGATCCTATAAAAGTTCCGTTTTTTCCTTTTGATGTACGGAACCCTAAAAAGCCAATATACTACTTTGAATAAAACAGATGAAAGCCATGACAGTAATTGCATATTCATAAGGAGAGGATTGTGATATTATTCATTAAAATTACTTCATTATTAGGAGCCCACAATACAGTTGTCCAGGCTCAGTACATGGACATCCTTTTGGCAGCTTCGGCGGTCGTGACCAGAAGTCACGCAATACCCTATCCGTATACTCTCAGACAGTATGGCAGTCTACAAGCCCTTAACAGCCAAATGGTAACCTCTGTGCTAATTTACAAGTTAAATCAAAAATTAAATCAGGAAGACTTTTAATATCATTAACATACACTGGATTAAAGGACATAGCGGCTCCCGAGGCAAATCTGAGGCAACGATGCGGCGGACAAGCTCGCAAGGAGAGGATCGAATGTGGTTACTATAGGACCAGAACCAATAGTACCTGTCACCTACAGACACCTACATACCCGGATAAGACAATGCACTAAGAACCAACACAGCAACTATTGGATGAACCATGTTAAATGAAGACAGGCCAAAGAAGCTCTTCCGACCATCAATGGCTAGATCACCAGGCAGCTTCTTTGGTTGACATAGCAAGCAGTGTACATTCACAGCAGCTCTCACCGGTCATGGGTCTTAACAAATATCCCTTTTTTATAGCCCCCTTTGCAGAGTGAAGAACGAAACAGGTAAGTACTTCGGTAACCCAGGTACTTTCAGAGAGGCTGCTGACAAGAGCAAATGATCTAATCCCACCCAACATGAAAAATACATGAAAAATAATTGCCAAGAGTGGAGAATTGCAGAAACCAGCTTGTAGCACCATAATCATACTTCATTACTTCACAGCAGATGATGCAAATCATGTATATGCTTCAAGTTATCAAGGAATTGAAAAGAAACTTCAAGTATAGCTTAAACTTAATGTTTATTCTTGGCTAGCATCCACATTTTCTGTCTGCAAGCCCTTGATTGAGGCTACTGGTACGTAGGTTACAAGCGTGAACAGTTTGTGTGCAGAGTCCTCATCATCATTACGTCTGCGGGACAGCCTCACACGGACACGGAAAGGAACATTTCTGGAAAAGAAAAAGTTGTGATATTAATTTTACACTGAATTCATTTATAATACATCAAGTCATTATGTATTAATATGTTCAATAAAACAAAAAAAATATATGAGGGCTGATAAGATTATAGACAACTTGGTGAATTAATTACTTAAACCGATTCTTTAACTATAGATAACTCATATAGTCAGAATTTAGAGTGCTTTCTCATGGAACCACAGCTAAGTATAAATTGTTAACCACTAATAACCGTCAACTCGCATTTATTACTAACAAAGTAATTGTTTACATAAAAACATAGTAAAATTTTGTCAAGGAATCAAGTGTACCACCAAAATAACATTGATTACTTTAACATAACCAAAAAATGAATAAGTTACCTGACTCCCTTTGACCAAAGGAATTTGTTTAGTCGAGTGTCCACACGAACATCAGGAGTTCCCATTTGTTTCTCTGCGAATTTGCGGATTTCCTTAATGGCACGCGGAGCACGTTTCTTGAATCCTACTCCATGAAGCCGTTTGTGTAAATTCACCGTGTATTCACGAGTTACAACTTCATTGATGGCAGATTTGCCTTTCCTCTCTCCCTTAGGTTTTGCCATTGTGATCTGAAATAATATCACAAAATAAGACTTTCAGGACTTCAATCGGGTGTTAAGAACACTGTGAGTAACTAAATCCAGTAATTCCGGCATAAATATTATATGATTAAGTTGGATTATTTCATAAATACACACACCTTGGAGTTTCGTACACCAAACCAAATCTAAAAAGAAACGTCAAAGTCAAATTCTACATATGTCATGTCAAACGATTTTGACAGTTTAAAAATTATTGCCTGTAGGGCTGGAAAGCGAACTAACTGCGATACATACAATAAAAATATTTTATTTTAGTTACTATATCACAGTGTGTTATTAATATTTCACTCTATTTTTAGCTTTAAAAGTAGAGTGAAATATTAATTCCCTGAAATAAATTATTCCTCTAACTTTTAAACATCAACCTTACTTCGTAAATTAATGAAACCAATTAAACAATAATAAACAAAAAGTTCAAAAAAAATTGAATGTTAATGAATATTTAACGGGGATGCGCAGATTGGAATCCTGCTCACGACCGTATTCTTTTTCCATTTAATATTTTAACTTTAGAGTTCGCTAAGCATCCGTTATTCATTCATATGACGCGTGATTTACATCCGGAGTGGGGATGGATTATTTAATATACCCCAACTCATCGAAAAAAGCCTACAAATCTTGCTAGTGACCTCTTAGGAGGTTTTCAAATATGTGTTCATCTGGTTTAAAATAAGTTCAAATCTCACTTTGAGTCGATGGTAACATAGTAAATTAACTTGCCCAGTTTGATATGAAGCCCAATTTTGTGACTGGATCTTTTTATTTTTTATTCTAATAGCTAATAGCAATTTAATTGCATCAGTAAAACTGCCAGATGTTACTTTTTTTTTCCTTCGCCCTAATCGGGCAGGCTAAGGTCTTGGACCATACCGCCTCAGGCAGATGTTACTAGTTTTTTAAAATATTAAAATTGTTATCTTGATTTTTACTTCATCAAAAATAAATCCTAAACTATTAAAAACATTGGAAGAGAGTTCTGGAAAATTTGTAAGCCAATCAAATACCAACCCTAATTGGATAATCAGAGTAGTCATCAATATATAATCAGTAAGTTCATTCGTTTTGATGTAAAGCAAATTTTCTCATTTTTGTTCTTTATTATTTTCTCATTAACGTCCACCATATTATGTAGTGATATTCACACAATAGCTAGCATATTCATATAATAGGGTGGGTCTCGTGCTCACGGTCTCGCCGACCCACCCAATTACTTTCTAGTCATGACCTGCACTACAACCGTATCCGCATGAAAATCCGCATTGATTAATGCAGAAGTGAATGCGGATGCAGATGTCCAAATGCGTAAGCTCCGCAGTTGCGGATGCGGATGAAAATATCCGCAACATCCCTGATTTCAATATCCTTCGCCATATTGTGTACCGATTTTAAAATTTTACATCCCGATATTTTTAAGCTCCTGTCCCGAAATTTGACATAGTCAAAATGGCAACAATAGGTACAAGTTAACTTCTCCGTTCTCCAGCACTTATGAACTCTTGGATGTTACTCCAACCGACCGACTTGTGATTATATCTTTGTTTGTGGATGATTGGCAGATCTTGTCAATATGTCACAACATTAGCATCACTAAGTAGTCTGTGGTCACAAGCATTGTGAGATAAATGTGGTAAAGTTATAAAAAAATTATCTTCAATTATTATCGTTTTTCCAAAACCTTTTTAACTAAAGCAAAATAAATAAATGTACAAATGGCTGTTGTTACCTCACCAACATTACCTCATTGAATATACTCAAAGAATTACTTGCTTGCATGTACCCATTGCAGTATCCTGTACCCTGGGTAAGAGGTAATCTTACGTGGAATTTACTTTAAATGAAATTTATTACGTACGCATTTCAGTATTAAGACGGATCGTTGAACTTATATTTAATAATTATTATATGCTAAAAATATATTCTATACGCTAAACAACAACGGCCTTACTTATAACCGTTGCTTAAATTTTAAGTTATACTTAACGGTTACTGAATATTTCTTACTCATAAACGTTGGTTAGCGTTAATCAGTTGCTTAGTAACGTGTCTAAGTAGCTGCCAAATTAAATAGCGGTGGACCGTTGTTTAGCATGTTAAGTAACAATATGGCGGTCGACTAACAGCTGACAGCGGGCAGATTCCCACGTCTTTCATATCGATGGTTTAGGTTTGTTTTGAGTGGGTACTGATAGGTTTGACTAAATGGATATTTTTGAAAGCGATAGTGTATTAAACACGTTTTGTAACGAAATAGAAGAATTCAGGAGCATAAGAAGAGTAAGGACGCGGACGTTGAGGAGAGCAAGATTTAATAATACAGGAATACCGACAAAGAATTTAAACAAAGCTATACATATAACAAGGAAAACATGGTGAAAATAATCGAAATTTTAAAGAATGACTTGCATGTGGACAACCGAGGTGGTACCATTTTCTTTAAGTACGCACCGAAGGGAGTCAGACAATCTCAAAATATTACAGAAAACAAAGTTTCACAAAGAATATCACTAACTTTTCAAACTAAGTGACGGAATGTTGCCATTATATAACGTTTTACGTCTGATATTCACGGCAAAAAATATTTAAAGCGTCAACATCTGGTGGTATTGACAGACTAAAAATATTTTTTGTCATTATCCGCTGATTAGTTAAGTCACGCTTAAACAACGTTTATGAGTAGACAATATTTAATAATTAATTATGGAGTTAAGTAGTAATTAGTTGTTAAGAAGCTTATTAGTTGATTTTTATAAGTAAGACTGCAAATAATTTGACCTAAAAATGTGCCAAATATAGCATAAAATATGCTAATTGGCAACACTGAATATATTACAATAAAGTACTCTGTGCTGTGCCGTCAAGTGTCAATTTGACTGCTGTTTGGTTTGACAATTAAGAATCGGTAAATAAACACGCGTTCTATTGAAATCCAAGATACTTTACGAAAAAAAAAATTATCAATACCACAAAGTTTTACAATAATAATTACCATTAAACTGTTTATTTGTTACGAGAATATGGCTGAAATATACAAGTAAGAATCATGAATAAGACTAAGAAAATAATGAATGATACTTTCTAAGACCCTACATTATAATGCATTTATCAACTTTACAGACTCATACACCCTGTGAAGTATTTCAATGACTACATTTCAAGAAACATACGGCCTGACGGAAGGTCATTTCATGAACAACGAAATATAAAACTAAATGTTAATTCCATAAAATCAGCGGATGCTTCAGCTGTAGTCAAATGTGGAAACACCACTGTCGTTTGTGGAATTAAGCTGGTATGCAATATGTTTGAGTCATTCATATAGCTAATAATATAAATTATATCCTCTAATCTGTCAATACTACAAATAATTTGTTTGCATGCCTATATCCTTTAATGTTACTTCTCAGGAATTGGCAACACCAAAAGCTGAAGAACCAGATTCAGGGTTCCTAGTTACAAATGTAGAGCTACCTCCATTATGTTCATCTAAATATAGGCCTGGTCCACCATCAGACAGCGCACAAGTCACCAGTAACATAGTCTCTGATATCATCATCAACTCTAAATGTGTAGATCTTAAGGACTTGTGCATAGTACATGACAAGTTGTCATGGGTAGTTTATTGTGATATGGTCTGTGTTGATAATGATGGCAGTTTGGTTGACGCTTGTATCATTACATTGATGGCCAGTTTGAAAACATGTAAGTTTACTACTTATGACTTCAATACTGTAACATTGTATAAGCAAATCACTTTTAATGTTGTAATTATTATTTTAGTAACTCTTCCAACGGTGACATATGATCCTGAAACGGAAGAAATCACTGTAGATGCAAGTGTAAGGACAAAATTAAATGTACATGGATTACCAGTAGCAACCAGCTTTGCTATGTATAAACATGACAAAAGGTTAAATAACTTACCCAAAAATAAAGGAATATTAAAATTTGTTGTCAAGCAGGTCAGAACTAAATGTATATGTTTACTTTTCCAGCAATATTATTTTAACAGATCCGTCATCATATGAAGAAGAAATGTGTGGAGGCATTGGTGCGAATTTAATAATGTGCTATAATAAAGGGATCCTTTGTGGCTCCCAAAAATTTGGTGGAAGCAACTTCTCTGGAGATTGTCAAGGAAAATCCTTAAAGATAGCTAAAGAAAGAGCCCAGCTTGTTGAAGAAGTTATAGATGTTTGTATCAAAAATCATGAATTAGAAAATAGCAATAAATAGAAGATTATAATATTTTTTCATCATTTGCAATCCTCAAGAATATCAACCTTCTTTGTATGATAAAAGGACTTGATACTGGTGAGACAGCCGTGACAAAATTTAAATGGGCAATTTTGCACGGACCCTGAACCCACTATTATAGGACAAAACAGTATGAATTCATGAATGACAGGTTGCATAAAACAGTGAAAAATTAATGAAGGGATGACTCTTTAATTAACTGAGTCAAAGATTTGACTCGGTGAATTAAAAATTGTAGTATTTTTAGAATTTATTTATGTGTCTCAAAAATATGAAGTAGTGACTGAGTAAATGAATGAAGAAGTACTATGTATTAGTATACATGACTGCCCAAAAACATAGATACATGAACCCTAAAACATAACACTCCTTGTGTTGTGTTATGTTTATAGGGTTCATGTATCTATGTATGTTTGACTTTCTTTATTTCATCATAACTTCTAAACACCAAAACCGATTTAGATGTTTGAGGTATCATTAGAATCCTTACAATGTCCCGGGTAACATAGGCTAATAATATAGTGAGCTAGAACACAAAAAGTTGTGAAATAAAAAATCTCGCATGGCGCTTTTAATTTACTTAATTAAAAAAAAAATTGTCTTAATGAATATTTTCACTGTTAATAACTAATTCTCTGAGGCACTCGTGGTTCGAACAAAGTTTTCGTAAGGCTTTCCAGAAAATGCTAGAGTAGGTTTAACCTTCACATTAAAATGTAAAATAACCAGAATCGTGGTCACCATCTGGACTTGAAAGAGTGCACTAGGTCCTCTTAAGAGACTACCTCCAGAACCCCTGTTGTGCAACGCCTATTAGGAGAGTGTGAAGGGGTCTCCCTGACCCTCGCAGTGCACAGCAGCACAAGACCACTGTGCCATCGTCTTCTCTGAGGGATCTTAATGAGTGTACAGAGTCCCCTCTCCTTGCACCCGCGACCCAAAGGCTCGCCTGCTTTATGTCATGCAGGCGGGGTTTCGACTTTTTAGCGCCGAGGTAGTTGCCTCTCAGAATTCTTTACCGAGCGGTATCGGCTCTCTCAAGATCATAATGGTCTTACAGAAGGAGACCAGGTGTCCAGTTCTCTGTCTTCGCCAACAAAGCTAGGAACTGCCGGTGGGCTCGGAGGCCCACGCAGGGCGCTCCTCGAGCGTATGCTTTGCACAATTCGGGCTGCCTCTGCAACAGTGGCAATTTGCCGAAGCCGCTTGCCCAATCCTGTTCAGGTACTCGAGCGTAACTCCCTGAAAACTACGAAAATAAGGAATATTCCTAAATCTAAAACTAGTAGCAAACAAAGCTGGTTTCAGATAGACAAGAGTCCGATATATCATATCGCAACTAAAAACGGATATACACATATATCATATCGTATCGATATGCTACACACAGAAAACCGTTTTTACAATATCGAATAAATCATATCGAACTAAACGAAAAACTAACCATCCATATCCATATCCGTTTACGTAGCTTACTCAACTTCTCATATTCATATCGTTTGATATTCGCCGTCTCTCTGTCCAACTGATGACGTTACCGGGTGTGAAAACGAGACGAAGCGAATATCGTTCAGCGTTTGCTGTAGATATCTAAAACTCTCCATATCGATATCAAAAAACGGTTTTTCATATCGATATGAAAACTTCATATCGGATATGTAATCGTTTACAGAAAATACCAAAAACGCCCATGTCTAGTTTCAGATGGTGAAAAACCTTACTGATACTCTTAAAGTTGGACAAACACCTTTGTAACGACCAGCATGAATTTAAAACAGGGGTTCCCAACCTTTTTTTGTCTACTGCCCACTTTAAGAATAAATTATTTTTTAACGCCCCCCTTTTTAAACATACTTAAAAACCGCTAAGTACTTATAACTGATTATTGAAACGCAAATTTATAGTATTCGGACAGAGTATCTTTTATTGAAAATAAAACAAACATAATCAATTCTTATATAAAAACTAATGTGAAGGTTGAATCTGATGCTGTTCAATAAGTTTGTTGATATCAGGTTCCAATTTACTCAAAAACAGCCGCAAGTCGCCACGTTCGGTAACACGCAAACGATTTCTCTTTTTAGTAAGCAGCGTTGCCACAGCACTAAATCCACGTTCACACAAATATGACGATAGGAATGCTATCAAAAATCGTTGAACAATTGACCACAATCCAGGGTACAATTGCGGGATCGGTTTTTGTAGCCAAAATTCTTGATATCCATTTTTGAACTTGATTTTTATTTCTTCGTTTGTTGTCAATTCTATAAGTTCTTCTTCCAGCTGAAGTGACATTGCTGTGTTGACATTTGAAAACGGATCCAACACCCAGTCTGGTATTTCCAAGTTTAAAATGTCCTGGTATCGTTCGGTGAAGTCAATGTGGAGATTTTCCAAATTTTGGCAGTAGGCAAACAAGTCGTCGTTACTGCAGTATACTGATAAATTCGGAAAATTGTGAAACTCACGTCTGCCCATATTCTTTTTGTGCAGAAGCAGTTTGGCTGCGAAAGCAGCAACGACATTTTTTGTTTTAATTAAATTTAGTTCATCGCCTTGCAGTTGGAGGTTCATGTCGTTGAACATTTTATACAGGTCTGTCATGTAAGCTATATCATTCTTTGATGTTATGAGCTTGTTGCGCAGTTCTGTATCTTTAGTTTCCAAGAACTCTATCATAGAGTCAAACAGGTTGTAAAATCGAATCAGACAATTGCCTCTTGACAGCCAACGAACTTCAGTATGAAGCAACAAACGGTTGAAATCTTCGTCATTAGTAACACAAACCTGATGAAATAATTTATCATTCAAAGAGCTGCTACGGATTTTATTGACTGCTTTGATGACATATTGCAGTGATTGAAATAGTCGTTCACTTAAGTTTCTAGCAACCAAATGTTGTCTATGACACACTATGACATCTGGAATTTTATTCTTTATGTATGCTATGAAGCCTTTATGGCGCCCTGTCATAGCCGGAGCGCCATCCGTAGCAACTGATATAATATTTTTCAAAGGAATCTCTTTCTCTTCACAAAACTTTTCCAATGTATTGAATATGGTTTCGCCTTTTGTATCTGTCTCCAAATTTCTGGCAAACAATAGTTCTTCACGTATTTTCTCATCTTTAATAAACCTCACGTAAGATAGCAACAACGCTTCATTAGTTGGTAAAGTGGACTCATCGAGCTGAATTGAGAATTGACTAGTCCTCAGATGATTGCACAATGATTCTTCAATGTTTTCAGCCATTTCATCAATTCGTCTTTGCACAGAATTATTACTCAAAGGAATTTATCGGATAATATCTGCGGCCGGTTTATGAAGCACAGTAGTTATTACTTCCTTTATTGCTGGCAAAATTAGCTCTTCTCCGATGTTGTGTGGTTTGCCTTTTTGAGCAATTAACAAAGAGATATTGTACGAAGCTCGAAGTCCGTCGTCATCTTGCTTAGCAGCCGCCGAAAATAGTTTTGATACACTTGGCTGAGTATTATGCTTCTTCTCTAGGTCTTGAAAATATGCTACATTCTTTTCTGTCTTATCTGGATGCATTTTATTCAAATGATCTTGCAGTCTTGAAGGCTTCATTGCTTCGTTCGAAAATGTTTTTAGACATAGAAGACACAAAGGCGACGACGGGTTTGTGGGATTTTCAATAAATCCGAATTTAATATATTCCGCAGAGTACTGCCGTGAATATTGCCGTCTCTTCTTTTTTACTTCCGACATTGTTTTGTTTTAAGAAATACGTAAGTGTTGAAATCAAGTACTGCTTATCTATTATGCGCGAAACCGCAAATGAAAATAAAATAAATTTACGTTGTTTATATAGGATTGCTTAAGCAGCACGCACCAACAGGAATAAGACAAACGTGCATAAACTCGTTTATCTCATTCGACGCCCAATCGTACTCGACAAGCAAGAACAAGTATTATAGAACCAGCCGATTGATTGATGATTGCCCGCGGTCTTTTATATCGAACCGAGTTTGAGCTATATCTTAATTAATATTAGTTGATGTTCACAAGATGTAGTCGAGAGTCGAGAGCTCAGTCGGTGTCTAAGAGTCTTCCTAGCTAGGTAGATGAAATTATAAATCGACCCCAAAGCCCTACACAATGCCCCCTTTTTTTTCTGGGTCTCTTACCGCCCCCCTTTAGGCCTGCAGCGCCCACAAGGGGGCGTTATCGCCCACGTTGGGAAAGACTGCTTTAGAACATAAAAGATCTGTCGACTCCAACTTGCTGACTCTTGTAGAATTTATATCAGCTAGGTTGGATCGAAGCTCCCAAGTAGATATAGTTTATTTTGACTACGGGAAGGCGTTTGATAGGGTTAACAATGATATATTGCTGGAAAAACTTAGTATCATAGGCTTTGCCCCGGACTTCTTCGGCTCCTCGCAGACTATCTCCGTGATCGCCAGTAGTTTGTCAGACTCGGTGTATATGAGTCAAAACCTTATCACACGCGTTCCGGAGTAAGTCAGGGCTCAATTCTGGGACCGTTATTATTTTTGCTGATGGTTAACGACCTACCGAACGTTCTGGGACTCACCCAAAGCTTGCTGTATACGACGACCTTAAGCTTTTTGCAGAAATTAAATCTGAAGCAGACTGCGAGGCGCAGCTAGACATTGATGCTGTACACCAATGGAGCCAAGAAAACGGGATGGAATTCGACGCCTCTAAATGTTACGCAATGAGTTTTAGTCACTGGCGGCACCCACTAGAGTACGACTACAAATTATATGACAAAAGCCTAACTCGTCCAATCATAAACGTAGGATAGAAAAAGACCAACAAAGCCTACTATGGGAATAGAACTCTTACGGAAATATCACATGTTAGAAAGAGAAAGCATATTTAGGTTCAGTCAGCACTATTGGCAGATGTTGTTTTCTCCAGTGTCACTGTCAAAAACCACGCTAACTTATATTTGCTGTATTGTTAGTGAATCCTGTATATTTTATAGTTTTAAAATGTATAAGCAATGCCTACGTGTTGTGTTGGTGACTGCTTTGTTTCTTATAAAAATAACCCAGAAAAAGATTCATTTCACAGGTAAATTGTCAACAACAGCATATATTTTCATGGCCATATTTTGGAAAATTCTGTCTTGGACACTGCCTCCTGCCTGGAAGCCAGCTCTGAAGTCTACATCATACAGAAGTGAGTCAAGTCTGGAGTGCGACACAGTTAGCGCGGTATGCACAATTGACAACACGGACACGACGAATGACGGGAACACACGAACACTCCCGACGCCGGCACCGAGTACATCATGGCCCGCGCGCAGCGCTATGCGATGCGGTGCAGCGCCAGTCTGACTCGCGATATAGCCGCGGACTCGAACTCGAACGGAGCCCTTAGTCATAAGATCGACTAACCTCCGTTCGAGTTCGAAACTAGTCGAGCAAACCCGAAGAATTTACGTGAGTAGTAACCGGTGAACAATAACTAATATGTAATATAAGTCAATGGCCACAAATCTTATCTCTTTCATTAACGATATCGATGACAGTTCTGTGTCTAGATCACTTGTATCCTCTGCTGAAGACATCTGCCAACACTTATCTGAACAAACGTTAAAAGTACTTCACACCAATATCCGAAGTATTCCGATAGATAGATTCGAAGTATTAATATAGCATGTATCTTGTCGACATATTTAATCAGTGCCATATTTTAAGGAGAAGACACTGGCTCCTGTAATACAGTTGCACAGGAGTCAGGGTTTACATACACTCTGTAAGCACAAAATTATGTCAATAAAGATTTTATTTATTTTATTTTAAGTTGATGTTGACACAACACAAATGCATTAGATAATAATCTGAGACAAATGACAATTTGACATCACGAATACTTTTTAAGATTCATCTACTGGTAACATTCATGTAAAATGTCACCACGTCTCAAAATATCAAATTATGTTATTGAGGTAAACTATTTTATTTCTTAGTTAAATAGTTATAATAAGTCTCAAGTCACTATTAATTATGTCAGTACCGTGTTTGGCTTTTATTTAAAACTACACTAACTACAGAATTATATTTAATTGTTGTTTATACATACGTCATCATCTGCAGTCACCACATTACCATCACAGTAATTGATTTCATATTTTTCTGTTTCTAGTACCAAATTCTGAATATTTCGTGTTTTTCAGAGGTTGTCTAATATAGACACAGATGAAAGTACAGGATGTCTGTACGGCCTCATGTACGATGGCACATTGCTCGTGGTTGGACTGAGCTTAGAATTATTTGAAAATGAGAAAAACACTTATAGGCAATTATTGCTCAACCTTCCCGCCGAGATAGAACTATGCGGCGTTGTGAGGTTTGGTGAATCTTTAACTACAGGAACTAAAATGAAAGAAATATTGCAGGTAATTATTGTGTGTCATTTCCAACCCTTCAGACTTGTTTATTTACCTTCATTGGACCTACTTAAACCAAAGAAACAAATATTAATTATTTAAATATTAGAAGAATCCCTGTTATGTTACATAAATATTTACAAATATTATAAATCTTTAAATGAGTTTTATTTGCTACTTTATGATCTAATAAACTGATTTTAATGATGAAAACATAGACCAGACAGAACCACTAAAGCCAAAAAGATTGTTAGCTATCCAGGGTCAGATTCCTGTGTTTGTCAAAAAGCCTAAGAAGTTTCTCTGTTTAAAGAAATTCTTAGTAACTGCCTAGAGTTTGGAATTGGTCCCAGTCAATGGCAATATGCTCACCACTGGCACTACTGTGTTAACAATAGTACACCTCTGCACAGCTCTTTACAGAATGCAAGTATGATGCTATGTTATATTTCCAGAGAGAGCTACTATAAATTGACTAGCGGCAGACAGAGTCTAGTCTTTGATAAAACTGTAAAAGTCCTTTGTTTTTATAGTTTGTTTTTATTGACAACTAGTGGGCCCTGCAGATGTTTCTCTACCCTGAACCCAATTGCAATACACCTACTGGGTCCAATTGTGAATCTAAACTATGTTTGAACAGTCTCAACTGTATCACATCTTGTTTTCTTTCTTGTATTTCTATGGCCAACCCTTTTCTGATTTCAGGATGTTGACATAACAGACAATCCTTTAGTGATGATAATTAATGAAAAGAAAGAGATGAAATCTCATTTTTTGGTTCATGATAAGTTTGAAGAAACTAAGTATGAAGTGTTGAACTCTGATGACATGTGGAAACAGTTTCTTCATGTGCGCTTGAATACTATTCTACCATTAAGCTGTGAGGCAACTATATCGGGTGTCAAAAATATCCTGCAGAATAAGAGGAAAAAGGTAAGAATGTTCAAACTTATTCTGATCATTATTACCAAAGATGGGTAAAAAAAGAGTCCCATATCCAATCATTATGTAGAGTCATGTATATGATATAGTTTTTAACCTACTTGCTCTTATTGTACCACTTTTATGATCATAATGAGGCTTATTATGCATGCATGCTTTTCATTTAATATTACCACAATAGTGTGGTAATCGAAAAACCATGATATATGTATAATGCATGAAGCAATTATAAAGAGGAGATGTTCTAAGGGCCTTTTCTAAAGGAACACTGCGTGACCTTTTGCAGGGTGAGGGGGGCTGTCAAACGCCGAAAACGCCGCCCACTTCTACATTCTTCGCCTAGCGGTGAATAGGGAAAGCTGAAAGTTACAATTCATTCTTACGTAATTCAGCTAAATTACGCTAGATGTCTCTAGTGTCTTTAAACTTTATTAAGAAATAAGTGTTCGCACCGCTAAAAAAGAATTATATTTTAGTCGTGATAGTATTGAAAAAAGTTAATAAAATGACATATGTATTAAATGTTATGAAATATCATTATCAAAACATCGTAACTTACAGTACAACTCGGCTATTCAAGGATTGCCTTTTCTACACTGTAGATGGCGGTTATTGAATATTCTATCATTAGAAAATTTGAAATAATGATAAATCTTAATACGATATTTTTTTGGCAAACTTAGCTTTGTATAGTGTTAAATCTACTTTCA
Organism: Xylocampa areola; assembly: GCA_935421205.1. Classification (NCBI taxonomy): domain Eukaryota; kingdom Metazoa; phylum Arthropoda; class Insecta; order Lepidoptera; family Noctuidae; genus Xylocampa; species Xylocampa areola. The sequence continues at coordinate 10,311,617 of OW285204.1, forward strand.
TACGTTTAATTATCAACTGAAAAGTATTTTTCTATGACAATTTTAGCTATATAAGTGATATTTAAAGGTTTCGACGTCTGGCGGCGAGTAGAAAAACTATAGAACAAATATGACGTTTCATAGATTTTTCTGGAACTTGCCTAATACATTGCGTCTAAAATTACTTACGAATGAAATGTGATGCCTATCATGGCATCAGAACGTTTATCCGAGTCATTCTTGCAGGATAAAATACAACAGTTCTTTATTTCTCATCATAATATCGAAGGATATCAAAAAATACTATGTGATCGCAATCGTCGTATGCACAGGATGACTGCTGGCAGACTGAGCATGAGTGGGCGTGGCTTGACCGGGCCACACACACAGTTGTTTGACGTCAGGACTCACTTGAAATCACGGTGCACAGTCGCTAAAGCCATGTCCTCTTTATAATTAGTCCATGGTATAATGTGTATTTAATCATGAACCTTCTCATGATTAAATACACTGTTCTAGATCAAATAAACATTTCAATGCATAAAAATCCCTACAAGTGTGTTAAGAAACATCATATGAGATGTGTGAACTGTGATCATTACAATGTCTCCGCACCGTTGCTACCCTACTATGGCTTGACTAACAATTAACCTCTATTGTAATGACCAACTTAGCTCACTTATGTCATAATGTACTATTACTGCCATATCAATATATTAAATAATATTCACATACACATTAGACTACAACCTACAATATATATAATTTTAACTAAATTTAGGTATGAGAATAGAATTACAATGTTTCTAATTAAATTAATGATCCATATTATCATCTCATAACTTAGTTTATTCATACCTGTAGTACTCTTCTAGATATTTATTTTAAGCTAGACAATAATTCCCCACAGATTGCGTCAGGTCAAGTATCTTTTCATATTGATGGAACATCAGTGTACTTGTTTGGTGTGGCATCAGATGTTGGCCTAACTGGTACAAGTACAGAGGCAACCATAGGAGAACTGGTTGACTCTATGAGTCCAGAACAGCCTAAGAAAAAGAAGCATAATACAAATAGTATAGTAAGTTTATTTCATTTTGTGTATATTTTATATTAATTATGAAATGCATTATCATGGACATATCTAATGATAAAGAATAGCATAATTTGATGTAGGTAGTTGGCTAGATGGATTTTTGACAATGTTACTACCAGCCTGAACTATCCCATTCTTTAACAAATGTAAAGCTACAACCATAACTTTTAAAACTTGCATTTTGTTATTTATTTTCAGGAAATAGTACCCATAAATCTTGTGTTGAAGACAACAAAAGATATATTGTCAGATAAACTTGTGAAGACTGCAGTCAAAATGATGACTACTCAGAGAAAACGTAAGATCAAGATAAAATATAGTATAATGTAATCATCAAGTGATGAACAAGTCAAAGTCAATATTTCACAAAAAAAATTACAAGCTAGTACGCCCATCATGTGTACTACATGTTGTTTTAAATAAAACATATTTTTCTGTGATAAAATATAGGTATCAACCCATCAGTTCTTAAAATGTTACTGGTGTCAGAATTAATAGCCTAACAAAGATAATTCTGGGGATCCCAGAAGCAAGACAAATATTATATTTTAGTCTTTTAAGACACTCGGGACTTGATTCTACTACGGTGCCTATGGCCGTAGACAGCAATTTAGTTCGGAGTGGTTGAATTCATTTTCTTTTTCACGCTTGGAAATCCGTCATGGACGTTGTAACACACTCAAAATAACTGTATTTTGAGTTATAGACAGAGTAAACAACTATCTACGGTTTGAACATATACCCTACTTGTCTATGTTTGAAAACGAAATACATTTCCACGTTTATTCGCTTAAAACCGAGATTATAGACTTATCATTTCATCTATAAAGCTCATGAATCAATAAAGAAACCAGAAAACATTTAAAAATGAATGTACAAATGTTTACGGGACAGGGGGGTTTAAAGAGCATTGCTTACTTTTTCTGACAAGGTAGAGTGGGGGGGGTTAATAATAGCAAAAAATCTGCTAACGTAATACTTGAACGGCCCCAAAGTGAGGTCCCATAAAGGGCATTGAACCATAAGACCTTATGTAAAGTCTGACCATGGGTGCTTCAAAAAGTATATGCATCACTTGCTTGGAGCCGACGACGGGGTGTCAACACTGCAGCTGTTGCCCCATGGACATGGCGCAACACCAGTTAAAATTGTGCCCGGCTTGAACCGAGCAGCGCTATGACCTTATTGGGGCAGTAGGGACAGGTGACCTTGATCAGATACTGAGTGGGGAGTGAGATCGTATGGGATAAGAATATCTTTAAATTATCTTAATTCGAATATCAACTGTAAACCAAACAGACTATTGATCAGATTTAACGAAAGTATCTAAGTATTTATTTCTTATTTCAGCTGCATTTTGCATCAGTATGCCTTTGAGAATAGATACATTGGCCATGATACATCGTAATACAAAGCTGCTGGATCTGTATACCGTTCTAGTAGAGGCAGCTTGTAGATCACTTCGGTTATTGGAAAGTGTCTTATTAGAACAATTGGGTTCGTGTACTTTTTGTATTCATAATAAACTTATTATACAACATGTTTTTTTTTTTTAATGTGTTCTGAAATTCAAATACCCATCTTTCAGGACAAGAAGGTATCGGGGATGGTGCTGGCCTGCGTTTACCTGAAACTTTCCACTTCCTGCCACAAGAAATAGGGCATTTCATCACAAGAGTGGTACCTAAGGCCATCCCGGATGAAAGTATGGGTAAGTTCAGAGTTCTGACATCGTGAATTCCACAAAATACCTATGTAACTCTTTTTTAATTGCTTTGTATATTTTAATGTTCACAGAAAAAGAACGACGTTTGTTACATGAGCAGTTAGGTATCGCACAGAATAGGCCTGTATTCCGTCGAGGTAACGCATTCTCAGATAAGACTGGTGGACGTTTAATAAATCCTCACGAAGCTTTACCAAAACCACCTCTTAAATCTGACGTCACTGTGGCACTGGTCCGAGGGCGATACACTTACCATCACTACATGCAGGACAACTTCAATGATGACGGATGGGGATGCGCCTACCGCTCGATGCAAACAATATTTTCATGGTTTAGGTTATTATTAATGTTGTTATTATTTAACATTCAATACATCATAAAAATGATACATTGGCGTATGAATATTTTAGAACATTCCTTTCAAGCCAAGAAGTTTTTACAGTAAATAAACATATAGAAAACCATTTCTCCCTGAAAACGAATGTTTATTATTCATTATATCATAATCTATATTTTTCAGGTTCCAAGGATACACAACAGTTGACATACCTACACACAGAGATATTCAACAGTGCCTTGTTAATATTGGTGATAAGCAACCTTCGTTTTTGGGTTCAAAGCAATGGATAGGTTCTACTGAAGTTATGTTTTGTTTAGAAACACTTCTAGGTGTTCAATCAAGGATTATTTTCGCTAATACTGGAGCAGAATTACAGAGCTATGCTCATGACCTGATTCATCATTTCCAAACACACGGAAGTCCAATTATGATTGGTAAGTTTGTAATACTAATAATATGCTAGTATTATATTGGGCCTAGAATATCACATCAATATATGTCAGTCTTTGTAAGCCTCTTACAACCTCTAAACGCGCGTTTACCGACCGCGATCGGTCAACGAATATATCAAACATATTTAGTTTAATTGTATTCCTTGCCCAATAATCCCCTTTCCTATAGGATAGTTTTATAAAGCGACAAGGCAGTTATAAGCGATATTATACAAGAAATTGTAACTAACTGTAGGCTATAATTGGTAACAACGTTATAATACGGAATGATTTTACTAAAAAAAAAAAACGAGAAAATCTGCGCATCTAGTCTTGCGAATTTCGTATATAAAACAAATTATTTTAAAACATAATCGCACTGCAAAGTGGGAAACAATTTAATTCTTATATTACTGCCGGCGGTCCTAGATACCTGCAGTGCATAATTTTTTGGAAAGGATATTCTTTAATCATCTTATTTCTCTCTTTTCAGTATATTACTTTATTTTTTTTAATAATTTGTTCAATATTATACTTCTAATCATGGCAGGTAGGTACTTTAGATCAACGTACGTTAAACGCACCTACTTTTTTGTAGTTTGTGTCAAAACAATAACATTATAGTTATAGGAATATATATATATATATATTTGGAATCGGCTATCTACCTTTCATATTTTTCGAGTGCTTTTTGTGGGGCATTCGATAAACAACGATACGATTATTATATTACTTTTGATTATTTTCTATTATTATATTACTGCATCGAATATAAGTCCCAACTATAATGACAATTTACACTAGTAGTTCACCAAAAACAGGCTGCAATCGTATACAATTGAATAATATCAAAAAGTCTAAGCGTCACTCGATCAAAACCGTGTCTGAAACCAGATTTTGAAGTTTTAAAACCACTATGTTGCTGCTGCTCCTAATTTGTTGTTTTTATTTTTAGGTGGCGGAGTACTGGCTCACACAATTTTAGGCGTAGAATTTAACACCGCTTCTAACGAGATACGCTATCTTATCTTAGATCCTCATTACACTGGTCCAGAAGATTTGTCTACTGTTATCAGTAAGGGGTGGTGTGGCTGGAAGAATTCCGACTTCTGGAATAAAACTGCTCACTATAATCTTTGTTTACCACAGACTAAACCCGCTATATAAAGGCTCAATTGTATTATAAATATTTTTAATTATTGTATTTGAAAATAATTTCACATTATTCTGTTTTATAACTGCCAATAATTTATGCTATTACCAAGCTGTGATAATCGGCTTCAATAAGCCCTTAGATTCCACACATGTGCATTTTTTATGGAAACGTAAAGGTGAAATCTTATTTTTTTTTAATAAATACATAAACCTAGTAACACCAAAACCCAATATTGCTGACATGTTGAGAGCTTTTTTGTATTAAAATTGTCAAATGTTAAAATGATTAGGAATCATTCATCAGAATTATGATTATAGATAAGTTGGTGTAGCTAAGCCATAATATGGTAAATTTTATTATTACAACAATGTCGGTGCCTACAAGATACAAGTAAGACAGAAAATAGATTTAATATTTAGCTAAGGATCTTTCGCCTTGGCACATATATGTAATTCATGATCAAAAACTAATTAATAGCTGTCATTTTCTTTTTGAATCTACCAAAATTAGAAGACTAAGCTCAACACACGTAAATTTTGATGAATTGATAAAAAAAAAAACTATGTTTAGGTAACCATTAAGCGTTGTTAAAATCTCTTTGGTGGTTAGTTCCTGTCATATAGTTTTTTACCCGTCGCCCAATAATACCGTAATTTTAAATAACACCATTATGGTAATCATGTGTTCCGACTTGAATTTGGGAGTTATTTTATAATCCTTATTAATATTACACGAGTCATTATTTTGCTTACCGTGACAAAATATCAAGCATGTAAGTTAAATGGAATTGTTATATTTTATACTAAATAAAGTATAAATAAAATTTAGATTTTTATTAATAACTAGCTGACCCGGCAAACGTTGTTTTGCCATATAAATAATTTCCTAAAATAAGGGTTGATCGTACAAGGGTGAAAATTGAGGATTGTATGTATTTTTGTATGTTGTATCATAAAAAAATAGAAATTAAAAATTTTGTCTAAAAAATAAAATTTAAGGGTGGACTACCCCTAACATTTAGGGGGTTGAAAAATAGATGTTGGCCGATTCTCAGATACCGGATAAGCACAAAAAATTTCATCAAAATCGGTCAAGCCGTTTCGGAGGAGTATGGCAACGAAAACTGTGACACGAGAATTTTATATATTAGATATTATTTATGAAGGGTTCGTGACTAAATAACAGCCGCACAGATTGATCGATCGAGTTTGCTGCGCTTGCCACGATCGGCCTGTGGATGGGTCACCATCATTTATTACCGACCCCCGTGCCTCGGACAGCTAAGCCGTTGGTCCCGGTTGTCAAAATTAAGATCTTTAATAGCCGTTACGGGTAGTCAGATGCCTGAAAGTCTGACAACCAGCGATACCACGACATATCGTGTTAAACAGTAACTGGGTTGTCCAAGCAGTCGCTCCATGTAAAATACTGGTATTAAGCTGCATCCGGTTCCAGTCAGGAAGCCGACCCAAATATAATTGGGAAAAGGTTAGGTAGATTAATTAATAATATTATTTATAATTTTACCAAGAAGCACACGGGTAGCAAAATACTTGATATCGATCAATAGGTTATCATGCGCCAATGCGCGCTATGCTAATAATTAAGTAATCGGATAAAAGTTGCAACACTATTTGTATTTGTAACTATTTTTTATGATTGACGAAAAAGTCACAAACGGGATAAATAGTTTAACAGTTTATTTACACAATGACAGAACATAATATGGAACTTACAAATTACTTTTACGCCTATGCAGTACTTAAATCACTATAGATTAAATACATTACTAGATCACAGAAAAATACAACAATAATTAATCAGGAAACTAATTTGAGACTAACGAAATCAAGGCAGACTGTTACAATTTACAATAAAAGTTTGCTTTAAGTGTCTACTAGCAGCGGTTGTTTATGTGGAATGTCTTCCAAACTAGATATTGCATGATTCCAATTTAAAATGAATTTGTCTTTGAAACTCATTTCGTCAAGTTCCAATCAAATTTTTTTACCATTGCACAGTACCAAAATAATAGCTATTACTTAATTGATATGGTTATGGCTATGAATAGGAATAGGGTACCGGATTATATGCATTTGCATGTGCTTTTCACCAGTTTTTGCATATATTAACTAAAAGCTAGTGATGATGCATATGTGGATAGTAGAATCCGCTGTTTTACAAAACAGATCCGTTTTATAAAACAGCTCAACAACGTTCAGCTGAATTGCCATTGCGATACGTTTAACAAAACTGCTACCCACGTTTAGACGTAATGCAGAATGACATATCTACTGTGGGACAGATTTCTTGAATGAAATGGATAGTCACCACTCAAGTAAAAGAAAAGATAATGTGTAAATGATATGTCTTTCCGTGGCTGGGTCGTCGGAGCCCCGCTTCGCGGCGCTCCTGTTTTTGTGTCTGTAAGGTCAAAAAAGCCTAAACGCGAAGGGGATGACGGGGGTAGTTCGCCCGCTACGCTGGCTCACTAGCCCCCGTCATCCTCTTCGTAACTAATCTGTCCGTGAAATTTTGAATTACTTAGGTACTAAACCACTATAGGAGTTTTGTGTACCCCGACACGAAACTCCCGAGCCTTCACTCGCTCATGGATCAATTTTATTTATTTTCTTTCATAATCCCGATTTATTGTCAATTAGTATAGTGGTTTAGTACCTAAGTAATTCAAAATTTTCATATATTATTTTTGCTATTGACTTAGGTGTAAATTAAAGCTAAATTATTGATGATAAGACACGCAGAGCCATAGGCGACAAAATGTCGAACTAAAATATACAATGTGACAGGCTGAAAAAAAAAAATTACGCTATTTTACATATTCTCTGATCGTTGACCCGCTGCATTGATAAACGCAAAACGTTTACACAATTCTACGTGTTATAGTTCAGTAAATATGCAAAAACCGCTATACGTCATTCAGATGTTTTTCATAACCGTACTGTTTTGTAAATCAGCTAGCAGTTTTGTAAAACAGCTGATTCTACAATCCATCTGCGACACATATATTGGCAATATGTTTACAATAGATATTTTAAAAATCTAGAAGAACGGTCTCAAGATCAATTTCGTTTTGATGTCTCACATAGTGATCCAGACCTATTATTGCGTGCAATCTTATCACTTAGTTATGCGATTCGAGTGAACTTTTACTCAAATGTCATTGAAAAAAAAAACGTATTCCAGTGAAAAAATCACTACGCGCGTTCACTCGAACTCGCCAAAAACAATATAAGTGCTAAGATAGCACCTAAACATACTATTGAGTTACCTCATTTAATGTAGAAGGGTCCTTTTATTTTCTGCATAAAAAATGTTTTGAGCAATCGAAGACACAATATTTCTTTTTGGTTTTTGTCGACTTAGCGACCATATTACTCAGTTATGTCAAAACAAAAAATATACACAAATATAAACTAGATCGCCTTGCTGCTAACATGTACAAAATTGTTGCTTTTCTGACAATGGAAACGCTAGTATAGAATTGCAAAAGCCAATGTCATAAATTTTACTCGTCTAAATACCTAACTCTAATATCTTCGTTTCGGACAAATTCAATTAGAACATGGGGAACATCGTCCACCACAGCGCAATCATCACAGTTAGGTGACGAAAACAATCTTACTACTGAACATTTGGAACAGTACCTAATCGTTTATATTTACAATTAACGTTGCCAGGCGGCGTCCGGATAGAGCCGGACACAGTCAGGCTTTTTGGTTGCGTGTCCAACCAAATTAGACGGGGACAGGCCAGTCCGGCTTGTTAGGCTTTTTAAATTTGACCATTTTGAAATTTTAATTGTTTACATTTTATAGTGAATGATATAAAAATATAGTTTTACTTGAAAAAAATGTCGTGTTATACCTACTTAAACAAGAAAAAATTGGGGGGAACAGGCCTTTTTACCCAAATGTCCGACTAAATTAGCTGGTCCATCCGGCTTTTCGGTTTTTAAGATCTGGCAACCCTATTTACAATAGCAGCTTTTATTGCATATTATTTATACTGTTATTACAATACTTTTTACCGCTGATTTATGAAATAAAATAAATAATAAAAGTGGCTATATAAAATTAATAAATATTATTATCTATTAGGTATAATGTTGCATATAATCCGGTCTCTAGTTTTGAGAATTGGGGCCCAACACACTTTTAAAGCCTTTACACAGGAGGAGGAGGACAGTAGGACACCCTAGGCGTGTCATCGAATACCCACAACCAAACCGTTTCGAATATTTCATTCGTAAAGTTATTCAAATACGTATTGAAATATCATAACAACTTTTGCGAACACTAACAAATTTGTGTAATTTCGGTAGAAACTAGGGCTTCCATCCCGGGAATCTCGGTCTTGAGAATTTCGGGAGTCTCGACGATTTTTTATAATATTTTCAGTCTCGGGATTAACGAGACCTTCGAGACTATTTCAAAAACAGGTTTCATACTTACAGGCTAGCTATTTAGGCAGTCAATACCGTCATAAAATCAAATAAAAAAATAACTGATGTTTTTTTATATACTTGGCACAAAACTAGGGGTTTTATGTAGTTTCAGACAGAGGACCTGATTTTATTATAATATTAACTCGTTCCTCTGCTTCGACACTAGTGGATCATTTAATTAGCAGTATTAAAAATGTGTTAAACCAACAGTCATATTTTGTTCTCGTTGCATGGACACGAAAACACTGTTGTATACAGTTTGTTGAACTAGATGTGTTAGACAAAAAATAAATCAAAAACAAGGAAAAATATAGTTACTTTAACAGCGCGGTTGGCGCAGTGGTCGAGAGACAGACTGCTGCGCTGCGTGTCGCAGGTTCGATTCCTGCACGGAGCAAATATTTGTACGATCTATAGATAATTGCTCCGGGTCTGGGTGTGTGTGTCCTTGTGAGATTATATGTCTGTAAACGCACCCACGGCAACGATTTTTCAAAAAAAAAAAAAAAAAACTGAGGAAATCAACACACCCAAGAGTTGTTCTTGATAATGTGTAAGGCGTAGCTATAAAGCCTACGCGTGGTTTAAACTCTGACACTAACTTGTTCATCAACTGTGTAGGCAAGACGCTACTCTTTTGCTAAATACTGTGTAATAATTTTGTCTTAAGATATTATAGTTGCAACTTTGAATGTATTTTTCGCAAATTCACTGCTTATCCGTATTAGGTAAAATAGACAGATTGAGGCTAGTATCTTACAATATTTGCACAGTCATTTGACTTTTTTCAGAGCCTTTAAAACGTTAGACAACTGTGAAATTTCAGTATAAATGCAAATAAATACAATATTTATTTATTTGGTTAGCCAAAAACTGTTAACACTATCAATATATTACTATTCAATATCTAGCTACTTCCACAATATTGAGGGTAGTCATGTAATTATCTGTGCAACACTCGACCGCCCGCAAATATATGCATATTCACAAGCGATGAAAAATTGCAACTACCACCAACTACTATATACAAGCGTTTTTCTTACATGCCCAGTATTAAAAAAAAAAAAATTTTTTTTGATTTTATCATTTGTTTTTGTTACGGTACACTAAACTGCTTGAAATATCTTGTTTTGACTACCTGAATGGCTAGCTTATAAGTATGAAACCTGTTTTTGAAATAGTCTCGTTTTCCCGGGAATTTCAAGACCGCACCGAGTCTCGATATTTTTTCCCGGGACGCAGGAATGTGTCGAGACTGGAAGCCTTAGCTATAAACCCTTAATTCGTTTGAATGATACGATCCAACGATGATAATTATATTAACTCATATTATTACCATTTAGTACAAATGCTCCAAAACCCAAAAACAGTCATATAATTTGCCAAAAGGTAAGCTATACAAGGTAGGTACTAAAGCTGTTATTTATAAGTTTCCTAAGATTATAACACATGATAAATTAACTAGATTTTTACTTTGATTTTTTAAAACGTTATGGTTGTCGTATTATAACTGTGCACGTCTGAAGTTGTACGCAAAGACGCTGCGCTTCGAATGACTGACTCCCCATGCATGGTTATATTACGACAACGGTACTCGCAATGAGTTTGCATGAGCATTGCGTTTACGTAAATACACACTTGTAAGCGCTAGTTAATCAGATTTACGCAAAATTCGAACAATCTCACTGAAATGAGATACTACCGTCGTGTTTTGCGGAGATTGCAACTGTCTATGACTAGTTTTGCACTTCGATCACTTATAGTTTTTTATAAGAGGTCGTAGTTTTTGCAGCTCTCATATTTACCATAACATAACAGTAATCATTGACTTTAAAGTATTTCTAGATCACAGTGCCGAATTTGTGGAAACTTTTTCTGAAAATAAAAAGATTATTTAATTAACATGAATAAGCAGTCCGGCAACATTAATGTATACTTTCTGTAAAGTATTAATAAGTATTCTCTTACCCTAAGTTTCAATTCTATTCTATCAATCTCACCACCCAACATATCAACTATATTTTCACCATGTTTTAGTAAGAACGCTTCGACATCATCAATAGTTACTACTTTCTTCATATCCTGAAACAACAATCTATTTAGACTACAATGAAAGCTTTCCCGAATTAATTCTCATAAACCATATATGATTCCGATTATTGAGGACTAATAAGGCTGTACTCAATGTTCAGTAGTTACAGTACTTTTTAGTACCTAAGAAATATATATTCATATGATGTAAAATACATTACCATTCTTCATGCCACCAAACATAATAAATGAATAGTTCACGGTGAATATTATGTTAATATTATTCAATAAATTATTCATAAGGAATAATACGTCATCTAGCTTTAAAAATAACATTTATCAAGATCAGACCCTCACCTCTATCAGAGCGTTCAAGTCGTGTTTCTCTAAATAGGATCTTGTTAGAGCTCTACCGTCGAAATCAACCTCGGCCTGGAATGGAAAGTTTGTTGTAGAAAAATAGACAATGCATTATAAAATAACAAATAAAATCGTTTTATTACCTTATATCTTATTAGATTACTACCTATGTCTATTCCCTTGACATCGTGAATAGCCCTTATCATAAAATCGCGTTCCAAGACGCTATTTATTTGATCTAACTGTTCTTGTGGTATCGACCTGTAAAAAGGGATTATTTAAATAACAAGTTAGTAAAATTTTATTTTACTGTGACAATTCAATAATTACCTGCCAACCAGTGCTCCTACGTTTGAAAGAATTATAAATGATGCAACTCCACCAAGCAAGGTTCCTACTAATAAGCAACCAACAGCATCATAAACTGGATTGCCTGTGTACTGTGATAATGCCATACAACCCGCGGCTAGGATCACGCCAGCTACAGCTGCAGTATCTTCCAAAAGTACCACATTTACTGAGGGATCCGAACTACGCATTACTGAAATAAAATAGTTTGTATTCACCAAAATTTGAATTGGCAATAAGGTCCATAGTAGAACCAAAATTAGCATTGGTGATAATTGCGATTTTTCACCATTTGAGTATGCATATGTTTGCGGTGAGAGAAGGCTTATTTTGGCATTGGGTTGTTAAAAGCTGCGAATGATGATGATATATTTGCGGACGGGTGACTACGCAGTGTAAAAGTAGCCATTGTAAATTAAAGGGCTTCCACGAAGTGACATCTCAGTGCTTGTTCACGTACAACACGCGGGCATGGTGTAAGTAAACAAGCACTGAGGCGCGGACCCAGCGAGTATTCACATTCACCGCCATGTGCGGCTGTGTGGTGTTAGCAAGGGCTTAAAACATAGTTGTAACGATTGTTTATTTACTCACAGGATAATTCAGTGATTCCAGAACTTACTTAATTTTTATTCTATATGATATTAAATAATAATGTACCTATACTTTGACAAATTAGAGTACTTGTCTAAATTGCACTGATAGATGCTTCTGTGTTAAAAGACTGGGTTAAAACGTGCTATCACGCTAGTGACAAGTTTGAACTTATAACCCTCACCCACTAGGAGCGAAACACTCGATCCGTGCGTGAAAAAAAGGGTAGAAAAACCCAAAATTTAATTCCTGAACGTAGAATCTCCCATGTATTCCCGTTGTCCCCGTAATCTGTGTCCCCGTCACGGGGACAACACAACGTCATAAAATTTACTTACCGTTGTCCCCCTTATGTAGATACGGGCAACGGGGACAACGGACAGTTAAGATTTCACGTATCGTTGTCCCCTTAAATCGTAAATTGTACATTTTTGTGCCGCAATCACGTAAAATCTGCTGGACAGATCTTGACAACATTTGGTTGAGGAATAGTTTATACCCGTAAGCTACATAAAGTCGTCTCGTAGTTTTGTCCGGTAGTACCCGCAAATAAAACTAAATGGCTACGAAACAGTAGTAAAATAAAAAATATAAAAATTTAGAATTAAGTAAATACTAATCCAAGATATGTCTTTGAAAAAGCATTAACGCATGCTTAGCGAACTCTTTTTCCATTTAATATTGTAACTTTAAATACTAATCGACAATAAATCGGGATTATGAAAGAAAATAAATCGAATTGACCCATGAGCGAGCGAAGCGAGCTCGGGAGTTTTGTGGACCCCGACATGGACAGGTTAGGTTTGAAGAGGAAGACTGGGGCCAGTGAGCGAGCGCAGCGAGCGAACTACCCCCGTCATTTCCTTCGTGTTTAGGTTTTTTTTTGACCTTACAGACACAAAAATAGGAGCCCCGTCAAGCGGGGCTCCGTCGACCCAGCCCCAAAAAGACAAATCAGAATACAGTATCTTTTCTTTAACTTAAGTGGTGACTTTCTATTTAATATATACACAATTATATACTACTACTATTATTGTTTACATTTTAGGTAATTTTTAATTTCAGTGTTTCTATGTATTTAGATATTATGTAATTTTTAATTTTATATTTCGGCATTTGTATAAGTATAATTTAACGGGGACAATGGGAAGTAATTTTAGTTATTTTATTAAATTCCCTTTGTCCCCTTTAACGGGGACATCGTACGGGCACAACGGGAAGTTTTTTGTTTTTTTTTTTAAATTCCGGATTTAATATTAATATTACATTGATTACCTTTAAATATTTTAGTTATAAAAATTGATTATAGAATAATTTTATTTTATTTAAATAATTTAATAAAAATATTATATGAGATTTCATTTTAAATTATTAAAATATTATTAAACATTATTATTAAATTATTATTATTATTTCATTTTATATTTAATATTCAATTTGTTTTATTTCTTTTATATTTTTATTTATAATTAGATTAATTAATTATTTTTTTATATATTTTATTATAAATAATTTAGTAATTCTAATTATTACTTTTAATTCAATTAGTATTATTATATCAATTTTATTAGATTGAATGTCTTTATTATTTATAATATTTGCTTTTTAATTTCTTCTGTTGTAATTTATTATAGAAAAAGTTATATAAGATCTGAATAAACGGGAATACACGGAACCTCCCCAAAATCGATACCTGGCTAGTTTGATTCAAATAGAATACTGGAATGGGAATACTTACTATATTCATATAATGACGTATTGGCCTCCTTTGCACCTTTCCGAATAGCATTTAAAGCAACCATTAAGGTGGCACCTTCAGATACCACTGCACCACCAAGGACAAAATAGGCCTGAAATTTCATTGAACAGGTAATCTATCTATACTATAATTATATAATAAAATTGCAAAGTTTGTTTCTTAGAAAATACTAATCTCTGGAACTATTTAACATCACGCTGCAACTTAAGTTAGTATAAAATATTTATTTATTTAATTAATATAAGGTGTCTTGGCATACTTATATTTTACTTACCCAATAAAAATCATGGAGAGGTTGGGGGTCCAAAATACCTGTCACTCCATGATAGAAAGACAAGCCACATCCTACACAAAATATCCCAACACCAGATATTAGAGAGGAGACATATCTCATGTTTGTATAGCCATATGGATGTGCGGGATCTGCCATCTACAAGATGCAAGATCTAGTTAGGTAGTTCTAAATTCAAATTTCTTTATATGCATTAGAAATGGTGAAACAAGATCAATCTTCCTAGCCTTTTCCCAATTAGATTGGGGTCAGTTTCCAGTCAAACCGGATGCAGCTTACCAGTATTTTACATGGAGCAATTGCCTATCTGACCTCCACAACCCTGTTGTTCCTGGGTAACACGATATCTCGTGGTATGACTGGTTGTCAGACTTTCAGGCATCTGACTGCCCGTAACGATTGTCATAGATCTTAATTTGACCACCGGGACCAATCGCTTAACTTACTCCCCGAGGCACGGAGGGGTCTAGGTATGGAATGATGGTCTCCCATCTACAGACGGACCGCGACAAGCGAAGCTTAACCTCGATCGATCAATCTGTGCGGCTATTACTTAGCCACGAGCCCCAACAATAAATTACATTGTATCACATGTGATACAAAATATATCACAAATATTTTTTATCACATGTTTAATAATTAAAAATTTATCTACATGCGAAATTCTAATTCTAATTTAATAACATAATTTCAATAATTATTTACTCAATTTAAATTTACTACATAATTACAAGGAGTATTTAATTTAAATGAAGTACATGTTGGGAAGTATTTATTTAATAGTAACAATAAATACATACTTGAACAGATTTATGTATTCCATATGCTAGGATCAGTTGATTCACAGTATCAGCAAGTGAATGGATGCATTCAGAAAATAAACTGTGTGACCCAGTATAAAACCATGCACAAAGCTTGAATAGAAAGTTACAACCGTTTCTGAAAATTAATACAAGGAATTTATATGAAATAATTTTAACAATTAATTGTATGCATTGCATTGTGCATTCCTTACTTACATTCCTACAGCTGTAAGTACTACCCTCCCAGATCTAGTTCTTAAACCCAACTCTTCTACTCCATGTTTAAGACGTTTGTGGCTCATTTCCCTTCTATAGTTCCTTAATCGCCGTTTCACAGTAAACACATCTATAAAAGATATTTTTTAGTTATTGACTAAATAAAGCTTAACAGAGTTTAGTAACATTGTTGCGCATATATTTCACAGCTGAGTATTATCATATTTAAACTTATTTATATGTATATAATAGAAACATGAAGATTCAAGAATTACCTTGTTCATATCTTCTTCTGTCTAATTCTCTTCTCAATAGTTCCTTCTCAAGGGCTTCTTTTGACCCCCAAACCTAATAAAGATTCATAAAGTGAATGATTTCATTTAAAATATTAAATTTTAAAATATTAAATGGTTGGAATTAAAACTGTCTACCTCAAATGCTTTTGCTTCCACATCCTTGCGATAATAAACAGTTATTGGTGGTTCTGACTCATATGGTGATCTTCGAAGAACTTTGGGTAGTGATTCTAAATCTGACTGCTTCAACAGATATTCAGTCATTGCCCTCAAAGGGGTTATAAAGTTCCGCTCAGTGTAAGAGGCAGAGAAGTCAATAAGTAATCGTTTTTTAACTGTAAAAAAAAAAAATGTCATAAATAATAACTTATCTACATTTTGTTAAAACTAATAGCAGATATGAGGAATTTCTATACAGCTATGAGTGAATTTTATTTGTTATTTGCAATGTTCAATGTTTATTTTATGCAATGATTATGTAATCTAGAGGTATGATAACTTAGCTTAAGGGTTTGGAAATTAGAAATTAATACTCAATACTATGAATGCTGGTTCCTTCCTACACTTACTATCAATATCTACTCTTGTGTAGTATTAGTAATTGCAGACCTTGTAATAATAAGTGCAGTGTTATATAAAACAATGACAATAATTAATAGTTACTGTAAACAACAATATTTTAAGTTGATCAGAAAATAAATAATGGATACCTGGCTGTGGTACATCTTGTTTATCGGGTGGTTTACTTTTCTCAATTGTAACCTTAGTTACAACTTTTTCAGAGTTAGTTTCAGTTTTAACTATGATGTCTCCAGTTACACTCTGTTTAATAATTTTTTTGACATTTTCATTCTCTGCTTGTACTTTTTCCGGTAATGGGGCGTTTTTGGATTTAGGATTATCAAATAGGTACGCTGAAGTGAGCACACATCTCTTAAATGTCTTGCCTTCGTGGAAAATGTCTTGTCGTAATATCCTTGGGGCACTTATGCATAGTGAATGCAAGTATTTTATATCTATAGAATGTCTACTTAGTTTTCTATAGAAACACTTAGCGGCTACCGAAGGCAACATGATAGTTTGATACGAAAAGTTCAACCTTGAAGGCAATATGACTATCACATGAATATTATGGGAAAATGGAACCACCTATAACCGTATATAATTAAATATACATTATACTTAAAACGTATATAAGATTATAGCCTAAATACTAAAATTAACGTTATACATTATATTTTGAATATTTATTCCTCAAGAGTCGAAAGTCGCATTGACAATATCAATATGACATGACATCTTAGAATAAAAAATGACATGACAAGAGAAGATGACTTTATTGCATGACATATGCCACAAATTAGTCGAATCTTATTTTTTATTTTATCAATGGTCAGATAGTAGGTAAAAAGCTCAGTGAAAAAGGTTACTTTTTAGTTAATTCTGTATCTATGCTTTTTATCCATTTCAGGTGACTTTTGATGAGACCAGCTGGCAACACTTCCCATTTGTAACCTGTCATGTCCACAGACATGTCATCACAGACTACCTAGTGATGCTAACGCATGTGCAGTGTTCCCGACCGTACGATAATTATCGTACACTTACGATATTTTCATGCCCACGTACGGTGTACGTTATCATATTAGTATAGTACGCAGATTGTACGATAATTTTCATTATGATGCATTGAAAAATTTATTATGACCCTCTTAGACAATAACTTAAAGATTTCTTTTGATACGCGATTACCTAATATCTAAACAAAGAATAAAACATAACAACGCTGACGGCACAACATAGAAACCATCTCAAAATCATACTCACTTTGGGATGGTTCCTATGTTGTGCAGTTAGCGTTGGTATAATCGAATGAATAAATATTTAATTTACAAAAAACACTACATCTGAATCTACAGGTAAAAAAACGTGATAAGGATGCGGATGAATTTATAGAGAGAAGTTTTATAAATAAGAATAAAAGTTATCTGAAATGAACATAATAAACATAACATAGCATCACGCCTGTATCCCCCGAAGGGGTAGGCAGAGGTTTACACAGTAAATGCTGTTATTAAGTCCCACGTAATAGGTAATGAGCCTATTGCCATCAACCGGGCACAATTCCAAACTCCGGGCTGCTGCTGAGAATTTCTTAACAGAAAAACTCAATAACACTTTGCCTGACCCGGGGATCGAACCCGAGACCTCCTGCTCAGTAGTCACGCTTGGGACCACTAGACCAACGAGGCAGTTGAATTGCAGCAGTTGCAGAATGAACATAATAACAATGATAAGTTTTAGATTGTAAGATTTCGTTATTTTATAACCTGAAGATTATGTGTGAAATCGTGTGTGAAATGTTAAAGAGTTGTTCTCGAGAATATAGAATATATTGAGATGAAAAAGTTTTTGATTAATTAAATTCGTCACTAACCTACTATACCTTCATTTTTTTTGTTATTTATTCGAAATATTAGTGCGCTAGATCTTAAGGGCCATGCAATTCTTCAAATTAAATTTAAAATGTTGGCGCGCGACATTACAGTTAAGGGGGGAGTAGTTCAAGCTTGTCTCATAAAAAAAATATAGTTAGAGACTTTGCAATATTTTTTAACTATTTATAATTATATGAATGACTATTTGTAATTACGAAGCAAAAGGAAAAATATTGATATCATTTATAATAGTATTTATTTAAACAATGATTATTTTGTAAAGTACGATAATTTTGCTCCATGTACGATAAATTCGACCCTTGAGGTACGATAGTTGCCTTGCTTTATGCTGTGAACACTGCCTTGGTGCATTGTTATGCACATGCACAGACTACTAAGAGAATGGTTATGCGGGATTTTGGTAGCATTAGTCTGTTCTTATGTCTTGAAGTTCGGTCAATATGTTTATCTTGAACAACGCGGTCGGTGCAGTGGTCGAGAGACCGACTGCTGCGCTGCGTGTCGCAGGTTCGATTCCTGCACGGAGCAAATATTTTTACGATCTACGGATAATTGCTCCGGGTCTGGGTGTTAGTGTGCTTGTGAGAATATATGTCTGTAAACGCACCCACGACACAGGAAGAAATTCCTAGTGTGGGGTAACGTTTTTTTTAAAACAAACAAATAACATCTGAACCTTTCGTAAAAAAATTAATATACCTTCTGACAAATTTACATATTTCTAGAATGTATATACATGGTAGAGTTAGAATTTTATGCTTGATGTAAGGGTTGGCAACTGTCTGTCTGTTCGATATTTGTAATTATGCGGATAATTCTTTTCTGTAGAATGAAAAGGGTAGGTGCGTCTGTACTATTTCCCCACATGATTATACCGTAGCTAAGCCACGCATATGCATAGGCATAGTATGTTAAGATTCATATCTGGGTGATATGGTCGCTAAGCGACAAAACCCATCAAATAAATAAAAATATATTTTTTAATTCATTAGGTACATTTCTGAACGTGACAACATTGACAGTTGATTACTATGACACGTTCAGAAGTTTATTCAACAGTCAAAAAAAAATTAGTATTTTTAGGTATATTTTAAAGGTTTTAAAAATATTTTGAATTCTGAAAGTTATTCTTTGGGGACCAACGATAGAAATTACAACTAGTCCAACTTAAAAAAAAACATATTTTTGTTTTTGTACAAATCATGTATGTTGTTCGTCGATGACATTGTCCTGGTTGCCGAGAGTGGCCTTGAGGTCCAGAGCAGATTGGAGGCATGGTGGCAAAGGTTGGAGAGTGTTGGCTTAAAAATTAGCAGAAGCAAGACGCATTATATGTTCTGTGATTTCGGCGGTCTCTCCAGTCACGTGCCTATAACTCTAGACGGAGTGCCTTTACCAGTCTGTTCCGACTTCCGGTACCTTGGGTCACTTATCCAAGGTGATGGTGAAATAGACCGAGATATTACGAACCGGATCAACTCAGGGTGGATGAAATGGCGACAGGTAACAGGAACAACGTGTGACCCACGGATGCCACTCAAGTTAAAGGGCAAAATCTACAAATCCGTTATAAGACCTGTCGTCCTGTATGGATCGGAATGCTGGGCCATGAAGAAGACGGATGAAAGAAGACTACATGTAGCGGAGATGAGAATGTTGAGATGGATGTGTGGAGTGACAAGAATGGATAAGGTAAGAAATGAGTATATTAGAGGAAGTTTGAAAATAGCGCCAGTGACAGAAAAGTTAAGAGGAAACCGTTTATCTTGGTACGGACACGTGATGAGGAGGGATGAGACACATGTGACTAAGAGAGTAATGAATATGAATGTTGATGGATGGAGGGGTAGAGGTAGACCAAAGAAAAGATGGATGGATTGTGTGATCGATGACATGAATGAAAAGGGGGTGAACGATATAGGGACGGCTAACAGGGAAGAATGGAAGAGACAAACATATTGCGCCGACCCCAAATAGCTTGGGACCAGGGCAGGAAGAAGAAGAAGATATAAATATTCTTTGTTAGAACCAACTCATATTTTAAAGTTCATTGCCGAGCGGCTGTATAACAGGATAACGATAACAGAAAATATTAGTTATCATTCCATAACATAACACGATAATGCATTATTAAGATCTAGCCGTTATTGCCATCACTACCAGCAATGGAGCCATAAACAAAAAAATTATTTGAAGAGAAATACAGAATTTCTTAAGAAACATAAATTTATCTAGAATTCAAGACTTGTTGAAGATTTATTTGACTGATCTGTTGATTACAACTAGTCCAACTTAAAAAAAAACATATTTTTGTTTTTGTACAAATCATATAAATATTCTTTGTTAGAACCAACTCATATTTTAAAGTTCATTGCCGAGCGGCTGTATAACAGGATAACGATAACAGAAAATATTAGTTATCATTCCATAACATAACACGATAATGCATTATTAAGATCTAGCCGTTATTGCCATCACTACCAGCAATGGAGCCATAAACAAAAAAATTATTTGAAGAGAAATACAGAATTTCTTAAGAAACATAAATTTATCTAGAATTCAAGACTTGTTGAAGATTTATTTGACTGATCTGTTAAGGACAAGTAAAGATACAAGAATCAATAATTAGAACAAACAGTTCATTTTATCTAGTTTTATTCTGTATGTAAACGTGAATCCACAAAAATGCCGGCAAGCAATATTAGTTCATACTTGAAGAACGCTAGAAACAGTTTTGACACCGTGCGACCCGCTACAATTTGCACTGATACGAATGAAACAATGGGCCAATGTCCGAATGTCCATATCTCCACAAATTGCTACTATGGTTATCACGACCTCAAAAACCCTGAAAACAACCGCGTTGACACGGACACGGATTGCGAAATGGTTGAATTAGAAGTACGCCCTAATGGAGAACCTTCCAAATCTATCTCAAGGAAACGAGCCGCTGAAGAAGAAGCATATCCTCAAAGAAAGCGTCTTAGAGAAGGTATGTTAATGTGGAATCTAACTGAATTCACAAAACCTTTTTTATGGAAGGGCATAAACATGCAATTCAGTGGGGTTTCATAACCTTAAAATGTATGCTTTTTATAGAATATATTGCATAAAGCAACTAGAGCAACAAGATTGTTCTGTAGTTTTTCTTTGTAGGAAGTCTCCCATTGCCATTTTATGTGCAGATGGTACCTACCACTTTAAATTCATATGCATTTTACAGTTTTGTTGCAGTTTCACTAATGCTTGTGATATTGTTATCAATGAAAATGATAATGATTTGGCATTAGTAATGTTATTACACTGCTTTGAATATGTATACTGTGAATAAGGCTTTAAAGGCGAATGTGCCAAGCTAGCCTGCGAAATTCAAATTTCCTTAAAAACCTCTTAGCTAATAATAATTTCTAAAAACTTTACAAATTTTGAATTTCACGGGTTACTTTAGCTCATCCCCCTAAATTTATAATGTGATAAGAAGTATGATCCCATGATCGCAATAAGATCTAAGTGTAACTTTAGTTGTTTTTAACTTTTATACATCCTCTACTTAAGAAAATCTCATAAGTAAGATTTGACAGTTTTTTTTAAAGTTGCTTAGCCTATTTCCACAATTTGTTGTGGAAAATACAGAAAGGTGTTCTGCTTTTGGCTTTGTAACATACATAAAGAGAGATGTCAAATGCGACCTATCATATTTTCATGAATAAGCCGATGTGTTTATACATTTCTGCAATCTAAAACCTAGAGATTGCATAAGAAATTCATAAACCTTTATAACTCTTCCTCCTCTTTGTCATATTGTTTTCTTGGGTTAAAGGCATTAAAGACTGATACATATTTCAGTATGGCCACAATCACTATTTCTTATAAATTATTTTACATTCATTTGAATGCCATTTTTCACTATAGACCAAAATTGCCAACCAGTTGTGTATGTTTATCATGTAATTTTCTTTTATTGTACAAAACATTGTGAAAGTATTTGATTTTACTACAAAATATGTGCCTATGTTATGTTCACTGACTTGACAAACATGAAACAACCCTTGATAATAACATTGTTTTATTTTTATTATATAATAGTTAATTAATTCACTTATGTTTCCATGTTAGTTAAACTAATAGTAAGTTTCTGTAAAAATTGTTAATTAAGCTGTTGCCTCAGTCATTAGCAGACACAATCGATTTTTATTGTTACAATGTACAGATCTGTATGTTACTGAGCCGAAAGGTTAATTGTGAATAGCACCTGCAATGTATCCAGTTCAACTGAAACCTCTAGTTTTATATTGTGTATGCCAGCATGTTCACAATACATTCAGATTATTGCAGTTTTGATATGATACATAAATATTCAAGCAATAAAGACAAAGTATTGTATTTAAATATTGTTCCATATAATATTCTGAAATGGATAGTTTTCATTGATTAAATTTTATCCTACAATCTTATGTGAAAACCTCTATTTTCTGGTAAAATATTGTTATGTACTAAGTTTTGTACATTTTCATAGTTGTAACAATACCTTTGTTAACCAGTTGTTAAAAATTATGGAATAATTTACAATAGCTTACATTGTTATACAATTATTTAATTTCTTTTCTCATGTTATAGGTAGATGTAATGATTAAAGTTAGCCTATTGGCTGACTTAATTCAAGTACATGGACATATATCATCAATATGCAATTTTTTATTTGTACAAAATAATTAAGATCTTTAAATATGTTGGAATTGTTGAATGAAAATGAATTCTTTATAATTTTTTACATATCTATGTACTGGACTGCCCATGATTATTTTAGTTTCATTAAATTATGAATTTTTTATGAACATATGACAAGACAATAATAGTATTATTGTTATGACAGCTATATCATATGTGTACCTCAATGGGTTAATGCGATAGAAGTCTCTACAAGTATCTACTATGTAAAAAATTATAATTCACTATATTTACTGAGAAAGAATAAGCTGCTTTTCAAAAACAAACTTTATTTTCAATTTCCATTAGTGTGCAGTTTCAAGATTCTGCTATCTGGTAATGCAAAAATTGATATATTTATATTATATGTGTTTACTAATCATCTAAATGTTATCATAGTTTTATGTAACTACTAGCTGTGCCCTGGGGTTTTACCGGCGTATCATTATATTTTAATTACTTATTGGAAAATAATTCTCAGTACTTCTAGTCGGGCGGGTTCAGTCGCTGAATGTACCTTACGCAAAATGCACCCCATACGCAAAATATACCGTTCTAAAAATGCACCTTTCTCATAATGCGCCTGTCTTATTATTATACACATTTCTCATAATGCACCTTTCGCAAAACGTACCTTTTTTCCACATTAACTCTTTTACGGCTTTTACTCGATTGATAGATGATTTAGTTCTACTTTGTGATATTTTAAATTATGATTTGATCATAAACACAATTATCAATCCCTCATTTGCCTTTTCATTACCTGTAGCCTTGACAAGAATTAATGTAGAAAAAAGGTACTTTTTGCGAAAGGTGCATTTTAAGTAAGTTACAGTCTGTGACTTAATCGTCGGGCGGGGTTTTTGCGTCAAACGGCTGAATCGAGCGATCTCCTAAACTATGCGTCCAAATAACACTCTATAAATGGCAAACTTTATCCTCCTCAAATTGTCTTGATGATGAAGTAACTTTCGTTCGTTAGGATTAATAATGCTCATAAATCACTTTTTAATTTTCAATACTTTTTTGGCACAAAATACCTTATTGTGGCTTATGTATAAGAGATAGGCATAATATGCCTATATATATAAAAATAGTCCGTGATGACATATTATGTCATCTCGGACTATTTTTAACTTTTTATTTGTGTATCACTAACAATTACACCAGCGTATGCGGATAAAGAAATTCGGTAGAGCTTTTTCTTCCGACTTACTTAACAAAAATCTATATACATAATTTAAGGCTAGCTGAGAGGTGTAGCTGATAGATAGCCTATACTATTCCTCATCTATCATATACAAAAGTTTTTTTTTTTCAATCCGACTTGTTCCGGATATTAGCGCGTTTATACAAACAAACAAACAGAAAAACTCTCCCACTTTATAATATTAGTATGGATAATAACATAATATTCTGTAGCATATTTCGTACCTATGTTAAATATTGTATGCGGATTAGCGGCCCGCCGCATTTTAACCTGGTAGAAAATAAATAATATGCCTTATAATTATAACATTATGCGACTCAAAATTAGACCGAAAATATCTAGCCCAAATAATAGTTCCGACTATCTAAAATCCGCATGGAAAAAATGACACGGTATTATAATGCCATTAAAAGTTATACCTAAACTAAAGTACCTAAATTACAAAAAAATATCAAAGGGATCCCAATGACGACCGTAATTGACAAGTATCGAGTTTGAAAGGTATGATAATAAATTGACTGCAAATGGAGTGGGCTCTGTTGCAGTATGTACTGGATAAAAATCTGCACTTAATTTTATGGTCTTAAAATAAGCATGTTCACTTTTAGATTGTACTCTCTAATTAGGATAGATTCATTTGTTTTGAAAATTACCATTTATGAGAAGTGAACTTTGTGTCCAGTGTTCGATTTGCAAAGTATACATTCTATTGGAGCGCTATAGTTCTTGAGTGCTATAGCTTGTGAGAATGATGTTATGAAGGTTTATTAATATGAGGTAATGTAAGACTTAACTTTAAAACAAACCATTTTATACAAATTTTGTTTATGTTTGCATAAATTAATCAACACATATCAATATAAGTGCCACACGCTTTTACTTCTTGGAATAACTTACTGTCCTGTAGGCTAAGCGCGTTCAATTATGAACACACGTAACATAAAATAAATACTTTAAATATTTTGTAGGCAAATTAAATATCTTGTATACCCTCTTTTGTCTTGATGGCGCAATCTACAATGGGGCTTATTGTCATAGTTATTTAAAGAAAATTTTATGGACATTTCCAAAGGGTAAAACAACCCCTAAACATATTTTTCTTATGGGTGCAAATAAATACAATATCTAACTACTTACACAATATTGAGGGTAGTCATGCATTACCTGTGCCACGCCCGCCCGCCCACAAATATATGCACATACGCAAGCAGTGAAAATTGCGACTACCACCAACTACGTGTTCCCCCCTCCCCCCGCACGTGGCATCCTCAACAGCTTTTAGACAGTGCAGTGTCCGCCACAGGTAATGCATGACTACCCTCAATATTTGGAAGTAGCTTGATATTTTATTTATTTGCATCCATTGTAATGGACTTCTGTAAAGTAACGCCTGAATGTATTCAATAGTTTTCTTATTGATGAACAAAATACTTAATTCAAATTAAACTTCACGCTGACCACCACCTACCACATTGGTAATATACCTTCATGGTAAATAGATTAACAGATTTTCATACTAATGTCTTCGCACCAAGCACCAATAATGCCACCTACCTGGATTACTTCAGGTCTGACAGTTGTCTGAGCGACACGTTACCGTTTAGTGACAAGTGATAACTTTTCGACTACAATTTTGTGCCTGATGTCCGGTTTATGACTAGTATATTATTATACCTATTAAAAAGTACATTTTACGGTGTTTGACAAATTATTTCTTTAGTATTTTCAGTATTATAAATTATTCTATCTATCTACATCCACCCAGACTCGCTTATTGAAATAAAAATCGACCGATAAAGGAATTTCCGAAATCGCAGCCAATAAATCTAGATAATGCAAATGTAGTAGTGCCATGAGCTGTCAACCCTCACGTGTATACTGAATTCATTCGTGCTTATCCTTGGGACTTAAGTTAACTAATTAGTAACGCATTTGTGAACTTCTATATTTTAAATACATACAACAAAATTAAGTCGAAACAGCAACAAAACTTGGCTTGGAGGCTTCCTGTATAAAACTTGAGGCCCAGTGTGATGAGATTCGAATTTATTTCAGAGGGTATGGTGCCATCGACTTCCACCTACAATCCATGTTTACTACGTCCAACACACAACAATCCAGACATATCTCGTTGTCTCATGGTCCATATGATCTAATCTCTACTGCAATGTCACTAAAGACAAACATTAATTCAGACATGTTCATTTTATCTGCAGAAGTGCAAAGAGAGAAAAACATTGAACCTGAGACAAATGAGAGAGTGAAATTGGATACAAATAAAGAAGATATCATGGAATCTTTATATTGGAACATTCACGGAGGAAATATTTTTCATTTGATACAGTGTTTGTGACTTGTATGTCAATAATGATATGTGTGATATTTTTAAGATTAAGTGATTGGGACACTAAGAAATATGCAACAATTTTTGCACTGGAAATAAATGTGTATTCGTGTTTCTTATTATTGTAAGGCTTGTATAATAAAATTATAATAGGTAAAGGGAGGGGTTTTCTTTTAAATATAAAAATATTTGTTTAAGAATATTTATTAATATATTATATATATTACACAACGTATGTATTTATGTAAAGGAAGATAATTCAATAATAATAATGGGATACAATAATAACATTCTATAATACTAAAGTCATCATGGAATCGTCAAACTTCTCAATTCAATCTGAAAAGTAAAAAGAAAACGCATTATTTCTATTTACTTTGCTTTTCTGTTCCAGGTGCAGTTAAAGAAGCTCTAATTGTTGTATTTCACTTTCAGTATACGCTCAAACGACACATGGACCATAAACCGGTTCAGTTTGAGTGTTTGCGCCACATTTATAATATATTAAGTTCACCTTTTTGTTTTTCAGATGATTCTTCCATGTGCAGCCTTGTTGGCACACGGTCAAGTCCAAGCCACTCAGCTTCCGCCTTTAATGTAAACATACCAACATTTTACAGTTTGTTTTTAACACACAGATTTAGAGTACAGGTGATACTATATCATGTTTAATTAAAATTGTAATTTATAAACATAAACAACTATCTGTGATATTATATTGTTTGTACCTGATATTGTAATAAAATATGTAAATTTATTTTGTTTTTTTTTTTTAATATTGGTACTAATTACATAAGTAAAAATGCAAGTATAATTATTTCAATTTATTATAAGTGTCCCATAGTACATATTATAAAAATAAATTAGAGTAAACATGTTAGTTTATTATTAATTTACATTCTTCAGAATACGTGCATGTTGGACAGACTACAAAATATTATGAATGTGAGACTCGGGCCATATAATACCCATATTCTAAGTCTTCTAAGACAATCCTTCAAAATTTCGTTGACTTAACAAGCCTTGAGGACGGCTTCAGAAACTAAATTCTTGGTTACAAATTCTAGTGAATCTTGAAATTCCTTGAATTATGCCTTCATATGAATCGAGATGTGCATGCATTGCAAAAATGGGAGAACTAAATTGTTATGAGCATATAAAGCGAAATGACGGTGTCGCTAAATGACAGATTCGCAGAATTATCAAATTTATAAATTCGCAGTATTAGAATAGTGAGATCACGAGAATTTATAATTTGGAGGTGTTCGTGTTCTCATTTAAATACAAAGTACAACCACTTTTCATAAGTACCTGTTAAATAATCTATTTGAAATAAAAAATATTTCAAAAGGTTCATCATTATCAAAACACCCCTGCCCTTATCCCAATTTAATTGATTGAGGTTGTTGCATGTTTTTTTCTTCCATACATCCCTGTCAGGCGTCATCTTTGTAGTAATTTTCAATAGCAGCGAACATAATTGAGAAGTTCATCCAATCGTCACAGCACTCACTCGATCTATTTATTTCATTAGTTTCCTAATCGACTCCAAAGAGGTTCCGTCCGAAAAAAAATATGTGGTCGTTTGTTTTACTTATGTACGCATTCTACGTACTTTCAGTATGGTCGTAAGGTTTTAGTAACAGAATAATGTGTCACCATATCTTCTGCACTACTAAACGGATTATCATGATTTTTTTGTGTCTGAAAATATAATTCCGTAATTCTGTGAAACTGTCATTTTGCGAATCCGACAACCATCGATTTAATAAAAGAAATGTTATAGATATGATTACTACATGTTTTTAGAAATGTCGCAAACCGACGTGGCTGGCTTTATGGGGGTGAAGCGGGGTGCTTCATAATTAGTAAATTTATTAAAAAAAAGCAGGTCTTAACGTAAGTGCATAAGATTGCCACCATGAAGTTAGATTAACCTTTCGGCTCATCAACGTACCCAGAATTATACGTTGTAACAATAAAAATCTATTGTGTCTGCTAATGAGCGAGGCAACATCTTAAAGATCCATTACGAATTGCTATCTGAAGCCAATCAAATTTACCTTACGCTATAGATCGCATCTGGCATGGGAAGGATATCCCGTAGTTAATCCAGTAATTAATTGTTTAAAAAACCTGGATATGCTACATAATGTAGAATAGTTTCGATTCCAAATGATTATTTAGATGGTTGATTTACGACTTAGGTCAAAAGTTTTAAGCATAAGAGTTGCTACGCACATAAGCGGGCCGGGCGGCATTAATCGGCACAACCGGGCGGTAAAATTGAATATATGTATGACTGTTCAGTAATCACAAACCGCTTAGCTGCCGCACATAATCACTCGGCTTGGTAACTGCCGACTTATCGCTCGGCTTTTAGCGATAATTTTAGTTCAGTAGTGCTAAGAATGTGGGACTACCGAATCGAATTATGTGTCGACCCGAATGAACTGCCTGATCGCGGCATAAGTCAATGGAAACCGAACAGGTGTAGTAATTGCTTCGGGTCGGCTTTGTTGTTCGATATATACCGCCGAACCGACAATGCCGGCCCGCTTATGTGTAGCAACCGTCTCACAAAATAATTATTATATGAGAAAGCGTATTTTTCGTATGAGTTTATGCCACATCATTATTAATGTCAAAATAAATATTCAAATATTTATGGTATTATACCAAACTATAGAGACATTTATACATTTCTGTGTTATAAACATAGCTTTTAATTTTATTTATTCTATTTATATAGTTTACATAATTTAAAAGCTCAATACATGTTTAATACGGACCTTGTATTGCGTGCCTGTCAAAACACGTTAATGACGCGCTAATTCATGTTAGTTTAAAATTATACTATCCAGTATCCGTGTTCTCACATTGATGCTGACAAAGCATCTTTAATTTTCGCGGGACTGTCTTACATTATGGGTGTAAATAGTAGCAACATTAATTGACGGTAGATCAATAAGCGTACATTTAGATGTTTAACATACAAACGTTTAAGCAGTATTTGACAAAAAATGTATAAACTGATGTATGATATATAATATAAGCGGTTTTAAAAGGTTATATATGTATGTATTTTATGGGCCAAGTTATCAACAGGATAGGAAGTTAGTCTAGATCATATTATCATGAACTATTCTTTCACGGACTATAAGCAGACCCATAATAATCTTATGAATAATGCCCAGATGTTTGTCATTCAGCGTTGCAAAGGCTTCTATTAAGCATATTTCTTATGACTCAGTTCATAAAAAAACTGTAGATATTAGAGGCATGTTATAAAACTACTTATGGTAAATAGCACTTATTCATTTCGATTAGCACAATTGATTAGTGGGAGGCATCTACAATACAGTACGTGTTGCATTACCTCAGTCGGAGTGACTTCTTCAGTGTCTACCACGTCAGGTAGAGCTTCTGCATTAGCTCCAGCGTCGTCATGTCCACTAGCACCGCCATCCTCTGCCTCGGTGTGGCACGTTTGGTCAGCTTCGGCCAAATCTCCGTTATGCATTTCGGAACAATTTATGAGATCGACTTTACCTTCTTGACTAGAACGTGGACTATTGTCGTTCATATCCGAAGTCTCAATGTCCATGTGGACGTGTCCTGGCCACAAATCATAAGGACAAGCATTTAGCTGATGCAACTGGCTGTCGCTTGAACTAAATAAATTCAAAGATCCTGCGACATCTTGTAAAATAGAAGATTCTGCTAGCTCATTAGCTAGCTGTGTCGGCTCACTTTCGTTACTAGCTGGTATAAATATCGGCAAATTTTCAATAATGTCGCCTGAAACGTCGCAAACTCGCATTCCCTCATATTTAGACAGTAATTCCAGTAGCCTCCTTTTGGATCGTTGTGTATACCTTCCGTCGGAAACATTGCTTAAAATCAGCGAAACTAATGTCTCTAAAAAATCTGATGTACATGTCTCATCACTTTTTAACAATAAAAAGCGAACTATTTTATTATCAAGTTGCATAGCATTACCACTCATATTTTGAACCGATAAAGTGCTGGAATCGTTATATGTTGTAGTTTCACCAGATGTCGTTAAAATTGATTCTTGTCTATTTTCGTCGTGAGCACTTCCATTGCTTTGACTCTCAATAATAGAACTATACTGAGATAGTACATTACGTATCGACTGTAATACTTTTTGTCGTAAAGTGTCAGAACTAATCAACTGCAGTTCCCGAAATAATTGAATCAAGAAATCTGGGTGAGATTCGTTCACATCAATCAGAGCAGTCACTTCAGAATATACATTTTCTCTGAGGAGGTCAAATAGCTTTGATGTGGCTTTATCATGAACTTCGCGACTAGTAGACGCTAAGTTAGGGTTTGGCATTTCCGATGTACTGGCAATGTTGATATTGCTCATTTGTGAATAGTCCAGTGTATAATTTCTTCGATTTGTCGAATTCTTAGCTGGCAGTTTTGAAGATGATTTCTTTTTACTATTGGCAGACGTGTTTAAATTATTAGCATGTGCTTGTATAATTTCAGGAATCGGATTTGTAATATTAAGATTTCTAAAGGAATTAGATGGAGCTTCTTGCCGATTGATATTTATGTTGCAAGTGTTAGTTACATTATTTTCGTCAATATTTCTTGAGTGGCAAGCAGATGGCGTGTCAGTGTCTGGATTTTGATTGACGTTTAGTACGTCGGGCGCAGATGAGAATGAAAGGGATCTTTCATAGGCCACGTTTCGTCGCGTGTGTCTGTGAGGCAAGTCATCGTTATTTGCCTGCGTTGTTTGAGAAATGTTATGTGATGAACTACCAGCGTTTGTATTTCTCTTAGGGGTGATACAGGGAGGGGTAGCCGAGGGGGTTCGACGCAGGGTATTATGAGATCTTTCGACTAAGGGGTGTGGGTTATGAGCGGGCCCGACTCCTAAGTGCCCATCTGCATTTGCCTTGTTATTAGCTGAGAGAAGATTTTGACGGGAATAGCTGAAAAAGAAAGTGTATTCATGTTTATGATTTTCTATATTTTTGACAACAATTTAGGCAAACCGATTTTAGTACGATGTTAATGTTAGTAGAAAAACGTAATATTTAAAATAATGTAATATCACACAGGCATGTACTAATATTAGTCTGATGACAAAGCATAAAACCAAAACAATAATGATGATTTTATATAATAATCCAATCCAAACAGAACATTTTAGGGCAAAACACAATTCTCACCCCTACTGGTTTTTTTTAACCGAGGTGTATTATACAATAAATAAATACGTGTATGTATTACAATAAAAAAAAAAACAAATTAAAATACAATGCATGTTTCTTAATATCTGAAAAGAAAAAAGCATAGTAAATAAATACTTGGAATATATGCATATTGTCTAATTCATCGCTACACAACTAAATAATATGAAGCGTTACCTGCGAAAGTTGTCCCAATAGTTATTGGCTCTGTTACCCGGAGGCACTTGGTTATTAAGCGTATGCGAGGCTGTTTCTGCGCGCCAGCGCTCTTCCAACTGGAATAGAAATTATAATGTCAATCAATACTGAAATTTGCTACATAATATATGATTCTATTAACTATGTACTCGTATTTCTAGTTAATATTTACTACCGGCAGAAGTACAAGGAAAACCACACTATAATTGATTAAAACTCATACGTGGTTAAGTTGATCTCTCAGTTGGTGTATCTCTCGCTGCTGCATGACGAGCTGCTGCCAGCACCACGCGCCCCAGAATCCGCACCCGCAACTGCACCCACCTACCATACCTAGGAATTAAACAGTTGACAAATTAAACTTGAAATATTCTAAAACGAGTATATATTACTGTAGTGCTCATATTTAGTGCTTATTAATAAGGTTGTCGTGTTTTCAGGAACTCTTAGGTTATTAACCCCCGCTATTAGATTACCGCTAGTTAGAGTAAGAGAGTTATAACGTCGTCTGAGTTCAATTAAAGTGTCGAAACGGAATATTTATTATAATTAAATACCGATTTCGAAAAGCTTACCCTATTCTATCTCAATATATAGGGTGATATTTCACTGAACCCTTAACATACGTTGCGAGGAATTCATACTCCAAAATGAACAAGTAGCTTACTGTATGGCATCATCATGTTGAACGGCATAGATGGCGGGAAAGATAATTGCGGCGTCCCCATCAAACGCTCCATAGTCTGAGAGTGACTATTTTGAGTGAATTGGTTACGCATGTCCTGAAATTTATTTAAATATAGATGGCACTTGTATATACTATAAAAATGGAGATAGAGGATAAGCTCAGACGCGGCAAATGGCTGATCAATATAATAGACAAGTTGTTTTTTTTTTAAGTCATAACATTATAACAAAAGTCATAACAAAATAATTACCTGATTGGATTTATTGGTGTTCCAGCCAGGAGGAGGCAGATGTGGGTAAGGCATGTTTGCTGGATTTTCACCGGCTAAAACAAGAAATGTATAAATTACTGGCTATGCCTGCGACTCCGTCTACGTGGATGTCGGAAATAATATCATATTGTATGTGAACACAACATGGTAATAATTTAATATAAATAAAATTAGTATGGAAGATCATAAAGACAGAAATGCCAAAATTTAATAACGGGTTATCTTTGATCATCGGAAACAATAACATATAAGACAGAAGTTGCAAACTCTTTTGAAAAGTATTTTATTAATATTTTGATAGGGTACACCCAGTCAGTAGACTGATCCCCACTACTAGTGGAATTGATTTTGAATTAAGTGTTTACACAAGATATTCAAAACTTTTAACTGTTAACACTATTATACAACAATTTATGTTTGGATAAATCTTTGAAAAGCATAAACGCATGCTTAGCGAACTATAAGTTATAATTTTAAATGGAAAGAGCATCCTGCTCGCGACCGTATTCTTTTTCCATTTAAAATTATAACTTTAATTTATGTTCGAATATTAAAGTCACAGTAGACTTATAGCGTGTGTCTGTCAAAGTACTAAACTTAATTATTGACAATATCTCTCCAATACTTACAGGACTTTTTAATGAACGCATTGATAGCGTCACTTTATCAGAATTAATTAAACAGCTAGATACCATTTTTTTTTTTCTGTAACCGGATGCAAAAATCATACTACTTATAGACCAGTATCTGTTAATCCTGACTAAGTAAAATTTCAAAAAAAAAGAGGTCGAGATGGCTTAGTGGTCAGAGCGCCTGGAGTATTTATCCGGGAGGCGCAGGTTCGAATCCTGTTCGAGACCGTATTCTTTTTCCATTTAATATAATAACTTTAGAGTTCGCTAAGCATGCGTTAATGCTTTTCAAAGATTTACCTTGAATTCAAAAAAATGATGGTATATTTATTATTTACACTATTTAAAAATAAACATTAATTTGCATGATCGACAGTTTAGGTTCACGAAAGGTATATTTATGACGAACGCAGGCACCGAGTTAGCATTTCATATTTTAGCAGCTTGGAGGGAGTCGCGTGATGCTATTGGAATCTTCTGAAACCTTTCAGAAGTTTTCAACTACGTTGATCCGTAAATTAAATCACAAACCAAATAACGGAATACGAGGCCGATCTAGTGAGCTTTCTATGTGACAACAAAAAGTAGGCTTTTAAGATGTAACTTCCTCAGGGTCATCATGTAAAAATGGGTCTACCACAAGGTTCTACACTAGGCCCTTTCTTTTTCCTTCCTTACATCAACGATTATCCCTATCATATAGGGATAATCATTGATGTCGATCGGTAATTATCGGACATAATACTGTTGGCGGACGATACTTCCCATATTTTTAATAGAAGTGATAGTGAACTAGTTGCATTAATGACGCTTTAAATTCTTTGTCTAACAAAGAATTTAAAAAATCTGTTGGCTGCTAATAATCTGATACTGAATACAAATACATCTCTACCAAATGTTACTCACGTTAAATCAAATATAATTCTCGACAGTAGCA
This sequence comes from Xylocampa areola, assembly GCA_935421205.1. Lineage (NCBI taxonomy): Eukaryota > Metazoa > Arthropoda > Insecta > Lepidoptera > Noctuidae > Xylocampa > Xylocampa areola. Next base: position 10,346,192 of record OW285204.1, read on the forward strand.
AAGTCCCTAAAATGAATAAAACCGTTTTATTTTATTATAAGCTAGATTGCTCTAGAATAAACTTCTGATTACAAAAATGTAACAATGTAAGACATATACAGGTGAACTTTTGAAATGGGCGTGGATGGCCAAATGCTAAACTATGAGTAATAACTAAAAATACAAAGGAGTCTCGTACCCGATTAGATAAAAAGTAATTCTGGGAACTCATGAGGCAAACTAAAGGAAAGAGCTCATTTTTAACAAAATAATATATTGTTTCAATTGTTTACAAGTATATTTTGTTTTACTGTGGCCTTTAACCGAAAAGTTTTTTTTTTAATTAGCTGTCATATAGCTTGCGTATATAATAAGTTGACAGCACTGTACTCTAATGATGAAAAATATTTAATTGGTCATAATTTCCAATGTGTGTACGGGTTATGGCTGAAGCAGACATTACATGAAAATATGAATAAGTTTATGAAAATTCTACATTTTGCCTTAGTTTGCGGTATGTGATTACTTCGCAGAATTTGATTTTTTTAGTAACAGTATCGAATGGTATGTAATAATACAGTATGCGTTTTTAAAATTTAATATATTTAATGTTTTTATACATATTAAGGACATGCAATGCTTGTATAAATTTTTATAAGAAGCATAAAATAATAATAGACACGAACGGATCTCGCACCCACCGACTTTTGTCAATTTTGGAAACATATTTTATGTTCAGAAATAGTATCTCTACAGCTTTATTATAGTACAGATAGATTACGTTTAGATTAAGTTGTAAACCGCTATTGAATTATCGTTGTTTACGGTAGCGACAACTTTTGATTGACACTAGGTTGGATAATAACTATATAAAGGAAGTCGGACGTAGAAGTAAGACACAAAGAAAATCGAAAAAAAGAACTTACGGTTCTGTGAAATTGGCGGGACCATGTTAACATTAGACGTGTCCAGTCTAGGCTCGTGGCGACTACTTTGAGTCGTATTATTTGACTGTGTTACCTGAAAAATTACGTAATTTCTGTCAAATGACTTACTATTAACATCATAAATGTGGTTATCATATTTTAAAATCAAAGTAACATACACTGCTGCTCTCATCTGGCTGTCTCTCTTGGGGTTGCCTCCGTCGCATCCTATTTCTTTGATTTGATTTAGTTCTGGAAGCACTGAAATTAATAAAAAAGCCTTGATTGTATGTTCCACCATCAGGAAAAAGTATGATACTAAAATCATAGTTTGTATGGCAAGGCTATGTATACAGAGCCAATACAACAGGCAAAACATTAACATGTATGATATATATGTTGAAAGTTCATACAAACCTGTCAGTATCGCTTCCGTAAGCACTGCCCATGTGAGGCGGCAAAGCAGCTGCAGATCTTCCGCCTAACGCACTATCTCCACCACCCTGGTGACAAATGTATTAAATAATAGAATTAATTTAATGATGTTGACTGCCGTGCTGGTAGTCGCAAGCGCAGCCGCTAAGCCTGAGGTCTTGGGTACGATTCCTGGATTGGAAAAGTGTTATGGAGTTTTTCTTTTAAGAAATGCTTAGCAGTAGCCCGCAGTTTCGGATTGCGCCCAGCAGATGGTAATAGGCTAATCATTTATTACATAGGTCTTAATAACGGGATCGGTTAAATATGGGTGTACAACGGTGTCGCTATACCTTTACCAGCTACATAACATTCCGTGTGCTTACACCTTCGGAGAATACAGGTGTGAATTTATTTATGCCAGACTTACCCTGAAATTCTCAGTTTCCCTCGAGTCTTGTGAATCTAAGAGTATTTGTTCAGATCTAGATTCCGGCTCGCTGATACGATCTTGCTCACTGAAATTACAATTAATTATTAACAACAACAGCTTCCACAGTCTCAAAGGGTGAGTAGGGATTGCTTTTAACCACACTGCCTATTGGAACTGTTTCCAACAACATTATGAAAAACGTACCTGTTGTACGATTGATTGACGACTGAAGCAGCTCGAGACTCTGGTTTCATATTTTGGGGTTCAGTAGCAGAGCACAACACTTTCTGAAATGAAATGGAAATAATTCGGAATATAAGTTCATAACAGCTGACCTTTATAAATTCTGTAAAGATGTAGTGATAAATCGATTCTTATAAGGTAGGTAGAAGAAGACATTTTTAGGTCTCACTTCAGATGCTGAATTTATATCCTTGGAAGAGGTACAGTTCTTTTATCTCACGAAAGCGGGTGAGCCATACTTGTAGTTGTAATGCGTGTAGACACGCGCTCTTGTGTGCGTAACTACCGGTAGCGTTAGCAAGCTCATCGCTAATGAAAAAATAATAAAGTTATTCGATTTTTGCTGTGTATAGATAAGACATATACAATACAATAAAAAAGAAACTTAATTTCAAGAAACATTTAATTTTAGCAATATCTTGAATACAATTTATATTTTATTTAAGCTAATATTTCAAGAATCGTAACTAGAGTCTTCTTCAGAGTCAGTTTCTTCTTCACTGTCATCTTGTAAATTTATTATTAATTCAGAATCAGTGTCAAAATATTTCATATATTCAGATTCTTTTTTAATGACACTATTGCAAGTATTACGCCATGTCTCACTTGTTATTTTTGTAATACTCTCTTGAATAAGTTGTTCTGTGTTGGTCATATTTTGCTCAACGTTTCTTAGAGCAATGTAGTTTTTAAGGACCCCCCAGATGTTTTATATGGCATTGAGCTCTGGGTGGTAAGGAGGGAGGCGTAATACTTAAAATCCTTTACTTTTTATGTAGTCATCGATTTTGTAAGTGATAAAATCACTTTTATGGTTTTTTATTATGTCATATAACTCAACTTTGCGCAAATTTGTGTCGAAATGTATACCCTTAGAAGTGAGCCATTCTTGCATCTCAGATTTTGTTGAGGCTGTTGTCGGCAATTTCACGTGTATTGTGGTACGATGCATTATCAAGTACTATTACGGAACGATCTGGCAAATTTGGCAGCAACTTTTCATTCAGCCATTTTACGTAATTTTCAAAACTCATGTTGGAATGGTAGTCTCCAACTGTGGAATTAGCTTTGTAGATTAAGCAAGCATTCTCAATAAATCCGGCATCGGTTCCAGCGTGTACTAAAATAATACGAGTACCTTGACTTAGTTTTTTACAAAATGGAGATGGTTTGTCTTTTTGGGCCCAGGTGTTATCTCGAACATGTGTTGTCAATACGTAACTTTCGTCAGTATAGACAATAGGCCGACCTTGAGAGTGGTATTCGGTAATTTTTTTTAAATATTTATTCTCCACATCTGGATATCATGCCGTTCAACTAATACGTTCCTATTGTTATCGGTTTTGCGCCACTTGTAGCCCAATTTATTTAATAACTTACGTAGCGTTGCGAGACATCCATCGAAACCAACTTTTTCATTCAAGACTGACCTTAGTTTTGCCAATGTTGGAATTTGTTTTTGTACGATATGAAAATTTTGTATTGTGCTCCGTACAACATCAGCTGTAAATCCATCAATGTCTACTTTATTTCCTCTCTTTCTTCGGTTTTTCATTGGTGACATAAAATTCGAAGATGTACTTGCGACATCTCTTCCTTCCTTTTAATATTTTTTGCACTGTTCTTTCACTTACCCCCGTCGCTGCTGCAGTGCGTTTTGTTATATTACGCAAATGTGATAAATCACAATTTGGTTCTTGATGAAGTTCCGTGAATTCATATTCTTCTTTGAGAAAACTATAAATATTTGCAATCATTTGGCGAGCCTAAAATAAACAATACATTATTAAAATCTTGTTTAACATGTTCTTATTAAACTAACTAATACGTTAATTCATTACACACAACATAAATACACACATGAACATTAATTTGCCTTACCTCACTGCGAACAAATTTTCTCCGTTTCTTCGTACCTTCCATGCTGACGGTATTCGATAAATAATTTTGGCGCGAACCAAGAAGCACTACTGTCTCGGCCGGCGATTCGGCCACGACTGGACGCTCCTGAGCTTACGCACGCAAAGACAGAGTGCATGTACATTTACACACCCAAGTATGGGTCACCCGCGTTCGTGAGATAAAACATCTATAATAGCATAAATTAATTGCAATAGCGACGTACCTCTTTGTTGAGAAGTGCTTCTAGTTCCCGCTGCTTGTCAGCTAGAAGTGCGCGCAGTTGCATCTGTCGGCGCTCGGCCGGGCCGGGCTGCCCGCTGGGACCCGCACGCACTTCTTCATTCACCTTCTTCTGTTTGCGGCTCACTTCTGAGATCAAGTAGTTATTTGAGTGCCTGTTTAACCTTTTTCCAACAAAATTTATGTCGGCTTTCAGTCTAAGTAGATGCAACCTAATACCAGTATTTTAAATAGAGCACATTAACACGATATCTCGTGGTAAGATTAATTGATTTATCTTTGGCAACAGATAGTTGCCAAAGATAAATCACTTCATAAAAACGGCCATACCAACTTCCTTAATAGCCTACTCTTGCACGTCGCCCAAGGCTGCGAGCAAAAATTTATTTAAACGATGGCATAAAATTATGATTGCTTTGCAGCTGGGCGTGGCCGCTTGATCCATGATGACACCAGGGCTGTCTTTTCGATAGAAATATCACTAAGCAATAATAATGGAGGTAATATTGTATAATAAAATCTATATTATGTAATCGTTATTTCTAGTTCTGTTTTAGGTATAGTTTAAAATCTGAGAGTACTGAGTATTTAATTTTCCATAGTATGAAGTTATTTGAGTGCTGTGAAATGTATAAACATTCTAGATGCATTTAAATCGAGGATATATTCGTTTGGCAACCGGGAACAACAGTTTGTTCTTCGAGGCTCACATGTCACAAAACTGATAACTATTCGGGAAACCACGATAAAATACGGATTTAAAATAAATAAATATATTTACTTCTAGTAGTAACGTTTTATCTCAATGTAGAATTCAGTATACACCAGGCGGCCATATAAAAACCAACAATATCTTTTCCTTAAATAAAATATACTTTGAGAAGCACTATAAGTAATTGTTAGCTTACCCTTATTAGAGATCATATCCTTGATCCGTGCCCGTTCTCCCATTATCTTCTCAGTTTCCATGCGCAACTCTTGTGCTAGCTCTTGTAACGTTGCAATGTTGGCCTCGTGACCTGAGTTGAGACAAATATAAATAATGCATCAAAAAGTATCATATTGGAATCAGATCATTAACATACAATGTCCTAATTTGCGTAAACGATAACTGACTATCCAGTTTCAGGAGGCGTCCCTACTACTAAAATCGATCGAGTGACGAGCTTTAAACGCCTTTTAATATATATTCCATTATATAAAATTGAAGTGTCTGTCTGTAATTACAAAAAAAAATGTGAAAACGAACTATTTAGACGATGCTTAATCTTATATGACCGTTTTATAATTTTTTGTCTATCTGTCTGTCGGCCTGAAAGTTTGCGTCAAATGGACTCCGTAACAGTTCAACGGATTGGATTTATATTAGTATAAAAAAGGAATATTAACTTAAATGTTTCATGTTGATATCTTACAGGGTTCAAAAGATATAAATATAAAATGCTATTTGTCCAAGTCTCACGAACTAATTCTGCTTGTAATATTTATAAATAATATTTAGTTTATTATTTATTATAATTTACTTTGTTGTTGCTGCTGCACATGATGTTGCGAATGCTGCGGCTGTTGAAGATGTTGTGCCTGCGAGTGATGTTGCGGTTGTGCGTGATGTTGCTGTTGCGGGTGGAGTTGTGGCTGTGCATGCTGTTGCTGTTGCGCATGAAGTTGATGCGAATGTTGTTGAGAGTGCTGTTCGTTCGTGAACTTGTGACGTTGCGGCAACGAGTTTCGCACACGACACATGCTACCATCGTTAGACCATCCTCCCATACTTCCACCACCTTCGGATTTACTGCAAATTGAAAACAAATAAGTAAATATTCATTAGTGATCATTATTTACGACGTTATAAAAGTTGAGCTCTTACTTGTCATGGATGTTTGAATGAGTTGACAACTCTCTAAAAGAGTCATCGTGACCTGTCGATAGGTGTTCGGCCTCATAATTTTCCACGGATCTCATCAAGTCTGAAAAAAATTTGGTGCTTTTAGTGCCTATTACACTTTCACCTACATATAATACTAGCTGTGCCCCGCGGTTTCCACGCGTATCATTATATAATTACCGACTCAGTACTAACCAACAAATATAAAATAATTCACAGTTCATCTCTTTTCGGCAATGCTCAGTTCTCGTCGGGTGGGAGTTATGCGTTACACGGCTCGTTCACGCCACTACTACTATAGTCATAGCCCCGAGCCGAGTGTTGAATTATTAACTATTAATTAAATTTTCCATTATCTCCTAACCTATGCGTCCAAATAACACGCTATAAATAGAAAACTATCTTCCTAAAAATGTCTTGATGATGAAGTAACTTTCGTTCGTTAGGATTAATAATGCAATGCCTAATAATAATCCTCATAAATCACTTCTAAATTTTCAATACTTTTTTGGCACAAAATACCTTATTGTTATTTGCTTATGTATAAGAGATAGGCATATTATATACTTGTACCTGTCAGCAAACGCGGATAATGCAGTTCGGCAGCGCTTTTTCTTGCAACTTACTTAACACAAATCATCAATATTCAAGGCTAGCTGAGAGATGTAGTCTAATGTTAGATCATACTATTTCTCATGAATCTGGCTATCATATACAAAAAGAATGATTGAAATCCGACTGGTAGTTCCTGAGATTAGCGCAATTAAACAAACAAACAAAAAACTCATCACAATTTTAATATGTATTAGTATAGATGTAATGTATTAGATTATTGATTCTACCTTTTGTTTTTTGTAGAGCAGTTTTGATAGCCTTTATTTCCATTAGTTTGAAAGGATCTTCATTTTTGTTGTTGCTTCCTGGTTTATTGCCTGAAAGTATATAAAAGAAATAGTTTAGGATAATTTTCGTAGTCGGTACATTTTATCATGAGCATTATGTATTTCTAAATATACTACATTTCCGGGGTAGCTCTTCTTCAGCGCTTTCTTCGCCAGAACTAGAGTACGTATTATGGCCTGATCCAAGTTGCGTTGCCATTTGCAATTTTTGAAATTCTTGAACCTACAAATATAAAATCGGATTTAATTATTTTTTTATGTTCTATATTCATCATGTTTGGTAAATTATTATTTAATATTATATGTGTACCAAGCTCTCCATATGTTGTTTCTTCATCTGCAGCTCTCTCAGTTTGATTTGCAAAATACGGCTACGCTCATTGAGAAGTACTTCGTCTTCATCTGCCTCGCTGTCACGACCGACGCCTGCGGCCTCCTTTACATAAAATGTTTCAAGATGTAACAATACCTATATATGAATCTGGATAGAGACAGGAGATTAATTAAGAAAACAAGATATATGGAGAAATTATATTATTGTCTTACGACGTTGCGGGAAATTATTATTGTAAAATGCCAAAGCACCCTATTTCCATTTAGCAAAGTCGTGGACATGACGATCAAGCCGTCTTTAAATCATGTTTTTTTTACATAAATAGGTACTCATATATAACATATACAAATATAACTAGGTATATCAATTAATTCTGTTTTTATTCGAAACTGGAAGAGGTTTAAAGATGAAACTTACTACTTTTTACTAGGGATAGTTGATTCCATCATTCACCACTTTACATTCTAAGACGGAATGGCGGTTGTATCCCAAGTACCTACTGCAACACTTTGTGACATGTCATATGAAAGGTTTCACACCTTTCATATGACATGTCACAAAATGTGATATCAAGTTTGATCGCCATGCCCACTATTTTTCGAAAGGGAACCAGTCTGCGACTACATTTTATTATAGTGTTATAAATATGATTGGTTCAAAAGTATTATAATAAAACAACTTTTAACCAGGAGGTCCTCCTGCGACCACGAACGCTGGAATGTGTTCGAAACGTCAGGAAAAACAAAAACCAATAATACACGCGATTAATCCGGTTAAAAGTTGTTGTATTATAATGTTGTGTGTTGTAGTGGTTGTCAAAACCTAAGGTGCTACTATGGTTCAAAAGTAGTTTACTTAATAAAGGTCCCATATAAAATGGCAATCACCAGCTTACTTATTAACTTACCTCACTACCAGTAACATTAGCATCACGATGCGAGAACCTGTCATCTTGGCTATGCGTAGAATGACCTGAATGTCCATGGTCAGTGTCTACACTAGCTGTCATATTCTGTTGGACATGTAAAGCCTCTGATGAATGAGGCAATGTCGTTGCAACCCCTATTTGTTGATTGGCGGCGAACATTCTATTTGCATGGTGGTAATTACCACTCATTGATTGGTTCTGAAATATATAACGATAAATACACGTAACGGATGCCAAAATCACAAGATGTAATTAATGAAAAAATTAAAAAGCATGCATGCACTGTGTGAATATTTTATTTTTATTTCAACCTATTTGTGTAACATTTCTACTATATTAACTACTATTTTTTTAATCATCAATAGATATACTAGCTTATGTTACCCGGGATAATGAAAGGATTCTAACGATACCCCATATGTCTAAATCGGTTTAGGCGTTTAGAAGTTATGGTGAAATAAAGAAACTCACAAACATAAATACATGAACCCTAAAAACATAACACTCCTTTTTTTGGGCAGTCGTGGATAAATAGAAGTAGTAGTGGTATATAATAATAATAATTTATTTACTTGTGCACCACCAAAATTGTCATGTGATGTAGATGGCTGCACCTCTTGGGCTTGTCTGTCCCTTTCTCTGTCTCTGTTCATTTCTTCTAATTGATGCTTAGCTTCCTCCTATATTTTTATAAAATATATTTTATTGGTATGTGTATATTAATGGAAACTTAAATTCGATAATATATTGTAGAGCCCACCTGATACTTCAAGAGCCTTCTTTGTTGCTGTTTCAAAGCTGCCAAACGCATTTGCGACATTTCCATTTTATTTTTTATTTCGTTCTGCCAAAGTTCATTGTCGCTATATGTCGAGCCGTTGCTTTGAGCCGACACTGGTCGCGTTACTACATCCTGCTGAAAATAATAACGAGTTATTTCCTATTCCATGGTTTCCTATTCCATACTAAAAGAGAAATAACACAAAAAAAGTCTATTGGTTTAAGGGTAACACAAAAACAAACAGATGGTGTAGTATTCTGTTAAAATATTTCATGAAATTAAATCAATTTTGTAGATATTGTCATGAATCAGATGTAGTTCATGAATAAGTATATTCTCGTTCTGGCGGAAGTCAACATACTTTTACGTGTAAGTGTGTAACACCCACAAATATAAAAAGGTATTATGGTTAAAGTATATACAATTTGTTTTATTAATACTGCGTTATTTCCTCCATAGAAAACTATATTTAGGGATTTTTTTGGTATCTAACATGCACAAACCTGTACAGTGATTGTTTAATTAAGACATTATATTCACATAAAACAGCAGTAAAACTATGAGTACAAATCATAGCGGAAAGTCTAAGTTAAAGCTAGAAAGCAGCTTTGACACACTAGAAAGTATCAAACGACTTTGGCGAGTATGATAACAAGTATTAGAGATGGTTATTTTCTGCTTCAAGATTGCATCCATTTCATGCTATGGATTGTTTGACTCACAACATAGGGACACACTCCATAGTTCACAGTAACATAACCTAAATCGAATAAAAAACCTGATTGCTTGGTGTAATGGAATCTTTCTTTTTAGTTTTCATCTCTTCTATCCGCGTTATTTTTTCAACACAAGAAAGTATATTTTTTCGCAACATATTATTTAATTCTTGGTCATCTTTTCTTATTTCGCTTTGCTCAACAACTTGGATTGCATTTTCTTTATTACCCTCTACAGCTCCCTCTAGGTTATCAAATCCCGATGACTCCTGCGAGCTCTCAATGACAAGAAGAGCACCATCAGCAGGCTTATTACTTTCTTCCTGAGGATGACTTTCTTCTTCAATTCTAATATTGTGCATAGATTTATTTAACTGCTCATTTTCGATATTGGTTACTTTTTTTAAGTTATTGTTAATGACAGTATTGTCAGTCGTATTTTTAACGTTGCATGTTTTATCTGGGCTGAAATTTGATTCAGAAGGAGGTTCATTTTTATTGTCTACATCACCAGTTGCTGTTATCTCTACGATAACAACTTCGTCTGATTCCTCAGCAGGAACTTCTTCATTTTCTGGTTTGGTATCTAACATGCTTTCCAGTTTAGTTTCACTTTCCTTCAACTTCATAACCATTTCTACTAGTTCATCGTATTCTTCTTTAGTGTGTTCGATAAAAGCCTAAATTAAAAATATTATGAACTATTTTTAAGGTACCTATGTCTATTTGTAAATATAATGAAAAGATGCACATACCTCTTCTTCAGAGTTACGCATAGTATCAACGAGCGACGAAGTGACCCGTATGTATTCTCGTATTTGTCCGAGTCGGCGTTCTACAGCTGCTGCGTCTGGACAAGCAGCAGCTATTGCCTCTCCCAAGGCTCGCGCAGACTCTCTATGAACCTTAAGAATAAAGGAGATATTATATTTATTTATACCATGCCTGAATAATCGCGAAATTATATAGAAGTATGAAGACGACGAATAATTATGTTGACTGTAGAAATGAATCACCATTAGAAGTGATCACTTACATGATTACTCTCGTTGAGATTATTGAAACTTCCTTGTCCCTGTTCATACATATTGTTGATTAAATTGACTGTCTTTGTCCCAGTTCTAGAATTGGAAATTGGTGGTGTGGTGTTATTGTTGCTGGCGTGGCTTCCGTCAATATTGTTTCGAGAAGGATTCAAATTTCTTGTTAGATTATTTCTGTTCTGATTTGGCGCCTAAGAATGCAGGAAAATATATAAATTATAAAGAATTCCTTATAGTATGCTAAAGCATTATTTCATTTATATTGAATGAATACCTACATTAAACGGCTGTGTCACGTTTCCAGTGATAGCATTGGGTGTCGTTGGATTCACTATCATAACAGCAGCTGATGCATGGTTTGAGTGTGGAATTAGGCCTAGATAATAAATAATTGCTTCATAAGTTTATCCAAAAAAATATAAGATAAAAGGCAAAAATATACTTTCATTAAGAATATAGCTCACGATGAGTACACTAAAAGTGACTTCATTTAAAATATATCTATACCTTTAAACAAGCAATTCTTGTATATAAATAATCTGAATCTCAGAAATGGCTCCAAAGATTTTCATGAAATTTAGTATGCAGGGGGTTTCGGGGGCGATAAGTCGATCTAGCTAGGTTTCATTTTTAGAAAATGTTGTTTTACAAAAGAAAAGACCGTGGAAAGCACACACATCCAGGTACTATAAATAAAAGGCGAAGAGCGTGGCTAAACATGGTCTTATTTTAAAGCAAAGTTTTTCTTGGTATTATGTCTGACTCTTTTTACTTTATTTTTTGTTCTTACTTTGGTAGAAATTAAATTCTACACTTAAAAAAACAACTTAGCACCATCTGATTCTGTATTATGAAGTTTACCTTAGTTGGGATAGTACTAAAATAGAATAGCCGGAAATAAAAACTGTGGATAATAGGTACACAATACACATACATAAATAAACTCACGCCTTTTTCCCATGGGGGTAGGCAGAAACTATAGAACCCCACCTGCTCTGCTAGGTCCTTATTTGAAAGATACACCTTATTTTATAATGGAAATTAGATTTTAGTAAGTAAGTAAGTATCAGCTGAATGGTATGACATGAATTATTGAAACTACATTAACAACATTAGCCAGATTCCAAACATTTTATTTATTCAAATAATGTTTATTATATTTGAGTTAATTACATTAATAAAACTGTTGTTTTGATATTTTATTTCTGTAGATATATATTTCTTTTTTTATTTAAGTTATATCATAGTATTATCTTCATGATCAAATATAATAATTATAATGGTGTCAAATAACAATACTCAATACATATGATGAAATTGAAAAATTATTACCGTTCTGCATTTGATGTACATAAGGGTGTAATGTGTTGCCAGATATTGATGACCCAGTTCCATCATCATGTTGTTCAGCAGATATATTTTCGCGATTTTGCACGTTTAAAGGCAATGCGCGTGGCTGCGGCCGTACTGGCACAAATCTTCCAAATCCACTCTCAAATGATACCGAATTGTCTAAAAAAACACTCATTTTATATTCTGGGTTTCCAATCCAAATTTGGTTACATGCACATAAAAAGCTTAGCTTACCCAAATCAGTCAGTTCATGATCTGATGTATTATTTGTTGGTTTTCTTGACTGACTGTAGTTAGTACGAGTGTTGTATTCAGAGACAGGCACCCAATCAAGAGATGTCTAAAAAATAATTGTTTTCCAATGATCACAAGTCTCACAGGTTCTTAAAATATTCTCTACAATAAGTCAGCACAAAACACACACTTTTGGTGTCCTAAATTTAGAAAAGCAACCTCCCATAAGGTATTTCAATTATTGCCAATTTAAAGCACAGTTGATACAATCAACACTATGTATATGATATCATTAACATGAAACTGTTTATGAATAAAAGAAATGTAATATTTTTCTGAGCAGTAACTGTGTCACAAACCATAGCAGCTTGGCACAAACTCAAATAACATGAATCTTTCAGGTTTCCAAAAATAAACCCAAACGAACTTCACATGTGTTCAAATTTAAACACATCAGTTGTTTTTTATTCTCATTAGATTGTTGTAATGGTTTAGTAATATGTATATTTTATAATGTAACAATCCTGATGGTATTATTATTGTTTCTTATTCTAATTTGTTGTTTAGTTGCATCAAACTTAAATAGTGTAAGGTTTGATCATAACAATTTATTAGTAGACCAAATTTGTTAAACAGAAAGAGAGTGAATACATGTGTTAACTGCTGAGTTTATTTCCAGAACTACTGACAGTACAGTGGCGGTGTGACTGGTGTCCATTATATGATAGAATTTATAAATGGGGGGTAGAATGGAACTGATGTTTTTTGTAATAACAGCATTATGAGCTGCTGAAATAAAGTATGATTTATTTTTTATTCATCACATCATTTTCAATTAAACTGAAGGCTTCTATCTACTATCTATGCAAACAATTGGGACAAATACCTATTGTTCTCATAACTTTTGATAATGCTGCTAGTTCTATGCAGATTTATTACAAATATATGGAATATTTTAACTATACAAGAAATGATATATGAAACTTTTATAGTACTCTCTAAACAATGATTCATTATGAAATCCTATCCTAGTTTAAACATTAAGATATTGCACCAAAGGACTGGAACACACTGAATTTTCTTTTTAATAAAATCTGAAAGTGAAACCACCAAACTCACAAAAATGTTCTGGCATACTAATAAAAATGTTTTAACCAAGTTTTTAAAGAAGATATCCTTACCGTAACCAGATTGGTCGTCATGTCTCTTCTAGTTGGTGTAACTGCTTCTTGTGGAACATTACAATTATTTCTTACTTTAGTCTTGGGTATAGTTCCCGTATGACTTGGGTGTCGCTCATTGTTACCAGGAGCCATAACATTTAGTTTTTATTTGCCAACATTTATATCACATATCAGTAACTGCTGTAAATGTGATGTCAACAGTGAAATAATAGCAAATAAGAGAAGGTAATATTACAAACTAACAGTTCACAAAGTTGTTCTGTTCTTCGAATCTTCGATAAAACCTACTATCACTTAGGCATATTTAATTACATTATGCATATTGATATTGCATGAATTATTTTTCCTATAATTATCCAGAGAAATCTTTAACAATTTTATTTTTCTTTTTTCTTATTCCGAAGGGAAAGAGACGTAGCAAAGCAAGCAAATAAAATTATTGGCTGGCCAACAATAAATGAGTGCCATAGTAGCGTAGCGTTTTTTTATTCTCTGTAGCCTGTCAGCTTGTCACACCGACGATGACACCGACCGCCAGCAGTGCCAGGCTGCCAGCACAGAGTACTTTATAATATAGGAAATAGAGACCTCTCTCGCTTTTAATTTAGGAAACAGGGCACACAGACGCCATCTATAGTTTTACGAATGCACAACTGCATTGTCTACGCTCTGATCATGCCACGGCGCGGGACAACGCGGGCCGCGCTGACTACCCGCGCAGCCTGAGGGGTGCGCGGGGGTGGGAAGCGACGTGCCGGCTGCGGCTCTTTTCCCCGTTTTGGCGCGCAACCTCTCTACGACGATTTTCCGCGACGGTCACGTAGCAGGATCGGCCACCGTTTGATCTATCTTTGTTTTTTATTATAACTACTCTATATTTATACAGTCCGCTCTTTTATTGCTGTAAACGATAGGACTCCGACATGCATATACATATGTTTATATATGACGGGTGCATTGATAAGGTAGATATAGGTATCTACTTAGGGTTCAAACAACAAAGATTTAAAAATACGTGATTCAACCGATTCTAATATATTGTTCCGTTAATTTTTTTATTGCTTATATCTTATGAATAATTTGGAATATAATGAAATGAAATTAATGCTTTTCAAAGATTTATCTTTAATCACATAATACATTTTTTTGCCTTTAATTGATTGCTGTCCTTATCATCGTCACAGTCCTTCTTTCCGCATAATATTTTATTTAAACTTTGCAATAATGGCGAATAAAAAATCGGGATAAAAATTAATCTTTTAAATTAAAGTTTTCTTTATGGATTTGGCAATGCAGGAAGTCGAAACTAATATGTACAAATATTATTACTTTTATAAATTGTTTTAAATTATTTAATGATATGTTTGCTTTTAATATGTCATCATAAATGTCTTGTAATTCAGATGTGCATTTTATGAATGAGTAACTGGGACTGCAAAACCAGTTCTGACCAGCATATTCCCGATATTTAATAAATTCAAGTTCACTTTTACAAAATACTTCCTTACATATTTGAGATCTGTTCTAAATTAACATTAAGCGCCATCTATTGATTTACGAAGGCAAAAAAATATTGATATAACCCTACCAAATTGCAAAAGAATGATTGCCATACGACAATGGTATATTTAAATGACCTACTATATTTTGTCGATTTATAATTGTCCAGTTTCCTACTCACTTGTTCGAAGATTGTACACCCTGGCTGCCAGCAATCCAGCAGTCCCCAGATAACTTAGCAGTGAGTGAGTGAGTAGCTCCGGAGGCGGAATCGGTATCGGTAACCGGTGTCGGACGCGATAACTGTTTTTATTCCTTCATAATTATATTTTTTGTCGTCCTCGGTGTCATTTGGTTCCAAAGCGGCACAGATATCAATGGGTCCATATTTTTTTTTATGAGGAGACACGGGGCGACAGAGCGGTTATGTGGGACTCGAGCGCACTAAAACTCCACAGTGTACCTCCTCAGCTGCTTGAGGGCAGGACGCGGGAACGCTCCCGCACACGACCGCGAACCAGCCCGCAGCCGTCCTCCTGACTGGCTGCCGGACTCCCTCTGACAGGGTGGGGTATTCCACCCCCCCAACGCGACACACTATGCCTGACGTGCCGCAACCACCTCAGAGATCATGTGCATTGCGCCAGACGACCCCGTGTCCAGACGCCCAAGGTCCCCTGCGACGGGTAAGGTCTATGCCCCGCCGCCTGCCACTACGGCCGCAGAGGATAGGGAGAGCGGCGCCTGGCTATAACGGCACTCTTCCTGCCCTGCGGCCTCACCGCGTCCACCATCTAACGGTGTTCTGTCAAGGCCGCGGAAGGTAGGAAGAGAGGCGCATCGATATCCCCGCGCGACCCCCATTCTCAGCCGTGGTGCCGCCCATATGACACCACAGCCCATCTCCGTTGCGGCACCCCCCATAAGGCCGGCAACCTACGCCGCTCAAACATGGGCTTAGCAAAGCCCAGAGTAGCGGTTCCTCTAGCTTAACCGTGGGTGACCAAGCCACGGCTACTAAACAAGGCGGAATCCCTTAGGGGGATAACTATGGCTCTATGGAACCATTCTATTCTGACCGAATGGGCACTGGCACTGGTGCCAATGGCCAGTTACTTCGTATCGGTTACGGTCGCTATGTATAGACGCGAAACACCGATTGATACGCCATCTTACCTAAATAGAATTAGTTAAGAAACTGTTTTGTGTGGTCCGGCAAGATCAAGAAAGTATAAAAGTATAAAAAGTTTATTTTGGAACAAAAACACAATACAAGAAAAATACATATTATAACGATGATAGCCGCAAAAGTATAAAACTGTAGCGCAGCTACCAAGGCCCAGATACATAGTATAGTCATATAGTGTGTAAAAGAAAATGGTAACAGGTATGTATAATTTATGAAGAAATAATCTAATAAATTTTAGTAAAAATAATAGATAAAAGAAAAGATAGTTCTGTACATTTTTGTGAGTTGTTATGTTATGTTAATAGTGTTGTTCTATGTGAGAGATTTAGTTAGTGTTGTGTGTAGGTGTGTTTGGATGATTTGTGAGGGTGTGTGTGTATGTATATGTGTGATTAGAATGTGTTACACTTCCACAAGTTCCTCTATGGTGTCATAATTTTGTGATTTCAGCCAGGAGTCAAGTTTGATTTTGCATGTATTTCTAGTGAAAGGGTTAATATTAATGCTTCTGTTTATTTTATTGTAAATTTTTGCACTTACCTATGTGCTTGTTATGACGACTTGCAGCTACAGTTTTGCGGGGGGCTATTTTGCATATTCTATCGGAGCGGCGTCTAGTGACAGATACGTTAGGCTCAAATACAAGTTGGCTGTGTTTGCGGAGAGCTGTCTGAAGAACGAATCACTGTCTACCAGTGACGACATGGCAAAGGGAATACATCGAAGTTGTCGAGAATCGGATTGGTTTTCTTGCCAGTAGGTACCTTCAAAACAGCTCTTTGCTTTAGACAGTACCCCAAAACAGACTGCGCGAGTGCAAAGTAAATGGTTAATAAGTAATTAAAACTTGCCGAGCCTCTAAGCTTTTTAAAGATGTACGAGTATATGGGTTTTCTTACTCTTGCTACAATAATAGCAATTTGTGGCTTACATGTGTGACGCCAAGGTATTTAACTATTTGGGTGTTTTCTACTGGAGAACAGTCGCAGTTCATGTCTGCGTTAAGGCAAGTATGAGCGCGAATCACTATGGGTGTTGGTGGTTGACCTGACTTCGTGGTGGAGAAGGAAATGAACTTGGTCTTAATTACATTCAGTGTTAAAAGATTTATAGTTAACCACCTCATAACAGAGCTAAGAGTAAACTCGGAGTTCTTGCAAGTTTCATTCCAGTTGTGTCCATGAACAATTAAAGCTGTGTCGTCTGCATAGTTTACAATTTTACAGTACGGCAAAGATAAATGACACAGTTCATTGACATTTACGAGGAAAAGTGTAGGTCCCAACACGCTGCCCTGGGGTACACAAAAGTAATAGATTCTTGCTTGCTTATATAGTTTTCGAATTTTACAAGCTGTCTACGAATTGTCAGGTAACTTTTGAAAATATCGTGGGCCTTACAGCAAATACCAACATTCTATAGTTTTGAAAAAAGTATGGGGACTGAGACAGTGTCAAAAATATAAAAAGTTTATTTTGGAACAAGAGTGTCAAAAGCTTTGGATGGGTCTAGAAAGATAGCGAGTTTTCTGTTTATTTTCCCAATGATCAATTATCGTATTTGTAAGTTCCAGCACTGCATCTTCAGTGAATTTTCCGTTTCGGAAGCCAAATTGATTTTCAGAAAGGATGTTTTATTTGTTTAGGTATTTTGTAAGCCTGTTGTTTATAAGTTTTTCGAAGATTTTTGAGAAAAAGGTGAGAACTGATATAGGTCTATAATTCAAGACACTGTCTCTGTCCCCGGACTTGTAAATAGGAGAGTTTCGGGACTGGTGAGCTCTTAACTGCTTTGGCAATCATTTTAAAGGGCTATATAAGTTATTGCTTCTAGCGCTTTCCTTTATTATTTTGCTCATTAACCTGCATTATTCTCACATTACCTTATTTATTGTTATACCAATTTATTTTAAAAGAGTGTCTATGGAGTTTCTTGCCGGCTCTTCTCCATAAGATCAACGCCTTGGAACCGTGCACCTAGCTTTGACTTTTCATAAGTGCTTGTAATATGGCCTATATGAAATAAAAAATATTTGAATTTGAATTTGAATTTGAGAACTGTGGTTTTAAATATCTCAGGAAAGATTCCTGGAACAAGAATGTATCGAGTGGCTTTCACAATTGATGAGGGAATACCATCAAGTCCTGCGGCACAGTTGGTCTTTAGGTCGAGGATGATTTTGTCTACTTCAACATTATCCACGCTATAAAGGACCATTGACTGAGATGCGGTAGTTTTGGTGAGACCCGATATATCTCGGTTTGAAAGACTACTAAGAATATTTTTATAGTGAGTGGAGTGCTGGATTTCAGCCGCCATGTGTCTGGTAACATTTGCAAAATAAGCATTATACTTTTCTACAGACTGTGATGGATTGAAACAGCATTTTAATAAATAAGTGGATATTTTTTTTTTAGATCTATCCCTGCCATCTGTTTCATGAGTCCCCAGAAAGCGATTAAGTGCAATAGAACAATAGCACGGTGCATTCTTACTATCATAAATTTAGAGTTTAATGTTTCTTGATTGGCACCCTTAAATCTTATTTCTTTGATGCATTGTTATGAATTTATGACAGAGTTAGTGAATAGATAGACAACATTTTTAGTATAACGTTTTTTTTATAACATACCTAAACTAATATTTTGGATAAGAATATTGTTTTCCTCTACCCATTGTATAGGATTTAATCTACAACAAAATTTTGTGGTTATACGACGTTTTTTTGGTTGTAAGTATCAACTAAAAAACGTTTTTAGGTACACCTGTGAAAAGTATTATGGATTTGCGAGTATGTTTGTACTGTTTATTGCAGCATGTGCATACGGGCGTGTCTCTCTTTGCTGAAATTATTATTTATTTTACAATTTCTTATTCAGTTATTTGGTTTAATTAAAAACAGAGTAACCAATAATTAGTATTGATACACTGTGATACACCTTTATTTTTCTACATTAAAACTCTAATTAAATCCATGTGTAGCGTTATGTTGAAACCGCGTCGCCGCGTTAAAGTTAGGTCGCGCCGTACCCGCCGCTACAAGGATACTTCGCCCGCCTTGCGCCGCCAGCGCTCGCTCGCGCAGAAAGTCGGCCCCCCGCTACGCACCTAGACTAACCGCGCACGCTGCGATCGTGCGACGGAACGCCATACCTACATCTGTCGTGACTGATTATCTGATTGAGTGTTGTGTTTATTGTACTGTCCGTCAATATAAACTAATAGTCCGTGCGTAGATCATTGATTTATCCATAGGAATAGACCCCTTATAAATGGCGCCCAACGTGGGGCTCGTGCTCCGTTCGGCAAGTACCTACGAACCGGAAAAGTAACCGACGCGAGTGCGAACAAAATCCACGCGAACAGTGTTCTACCTAATCACGGATCGCGTAATTTGTGTACCTACTGGACTATACTGCCGTTATTTACCGTTTGTGTTTATCGCCCGGAGTTATCTTCGAGAAAATACCGAAAACACGCCGCGCGCGCGCAAACGAGGAGGGAAACGATAGTTCCAGTAGTGATGACGAAAGACACGTGGTAGCTAACCCCGCAAGCGTGAACACCATGGTAACGGACACACCGACCCCGACAACGTTATGTGGTAGTAATAGTAACATGATTTCCATGTCCGAGGAACAGCTGACGCGATTGTTATCCAGCGTCATGAGAAGCGTCACGACGTCGACGCCGATGTCAACGAATAGCGACCCTACGGGACCGACTCAACTCACCGCTGCACACACTGGACCGACCATGCATGGCATTCACAACAATTTTACCCGGTGCACGGCCCGCTTCGACGGAGCCGCCCGCAGTACCGAAGCCCTAGAAGCATTTGTCGAGAGCGTGCTCATATACAAAGAGTGTGCAAGTGTATCCGACGAACACGCCCTTCGAGGTCTACCTATGTTACTGACCGGAGACGCCGCAGTGTGGTGGCAAGGCGTAAAATCTACCGTGGAAACCTGGGACGAAGCGATACGACGACTTCGATTCATGTACGGCGCCCCGCGCCCCGCCCACCGGATCCTTCGAGAAATATTTGCGCGCGAACAAAGTGATAACGATAGTGTCGATTCCTTTATATCGCGAGTGCGCGCAGAAATGTCGCGTATACCATATAAGCTACCAGATGTTATGCAAGTAGATATAGTTTACGGCCTTTTACACCGAAAATTCCGTAAAAGAGTGTCACGCGATAGTATAAGCAGTGTCGACTGTCTGCTTGAGCGAGCAAGGTATGTTGAGGAGACGCTAGGCGAGGTAAGTCATACCAAATCACTAATACCGCCTCATAACGCGAGCATGTCGACTAATAACAGCAATAACGCTGCAAGTACCGCGAAATCACGAAATGGAAACATTAACCCTCCGACGGCAACGGTTAATCAGAGTAACCCTTCGCGCGCCACGTCAAACTCTAGTTCGAATATTTGTAACGATACGAATTCGAATACGAAACGTGTTCGGCCGCGCTGCGCTATCTGTAAAGGATTTGGTCATTTAATAGATGAATGCAAGATTAAAATAAAACCTAGCGACCGAGATAATAATGCACCGCTGTCTTGTTACGGCTGCGGTCAACAAGGAGTGATACGCTCGAAGTGTCCAACGTGCAAAGGCACGCCCTCCGCTGATAAGGTGAGTTTCCAAAGCGCTATCACCCACGAGTCTGACCTGTCACACCCTACGATCAAGATAGAAGTTGCGTCTTTAGTAGGTGTTGCAGTGTTGGATACAGGTGCTACCGAGAGTCTCGCCAGCCCTGGACTCTATAAAGTATTATTAGACAGTGGGAGCACTTTCACGAAAACACGACGCAACCTCGGCCTCGCAGATGGAACGCAGCAGGTACGTGAATTATTATCATGTGACACAAACGTCACCATTCAGGGACGTGTTATCCCCACCACTTTCCTAGTGATACCGGAAGCGGATAATAGGACGCTTCTAGGGCAGGACTTTATCGCTAAAGCAGGTATATTAGTGGACCTCCAACAAAGCAGTTGGCATTTCAGTAATTTCCCTGGGACGAAGTTTACTTTTGTGCAGTCTTTTAGCATAACATCCACCGGCGATGCAGAGCTGATGCAGGTTGATACCACCGGCTTGGCGCTGAGAGAGGATGAAGGAACGAAGCTGACACTTGCTCAAAGAACGCAACTCAACCAGCTCATTACTGAGAAAGTTGAGCGCTTCGCCACCGAAGGACCTCCTACTACTTACACTAGTCATCACATTCGGGTTGATGAGAAGCTGGAACCGACCGCTTCACCACCCTATAGAATGTCGCAAGGTAAGAGAGAGTTGTTAGACGGTGAGCTCGAGAAGCTGCTGCGCGCAGATGTAATAGAGGAGTGCGAGTCGCCGTGGGCTGCCAACGTCGTCTTAGTCGCAAAGAAGGATGGCGGAGTGCGCCTATGTGTGGACTACCGTAAGCTCAACGCCGTGACTGAGCCGGATAGGTACCCACTCCCGCGCATGGAAGACGTGCTTCATGCAGCAAAGACGACCAGCTATATGACGACGCTAGACCTCCACTCCGGTTACTTTCAGGTTTGTGTTGCAGAAGAGGACCGCGACAAAACTGCATTCGTTACACCCTCCGGCACCTATAGGTTTAAGAGGATGCCGATGGGCCTTCGCAACTCTGGCGCCACCTTCCAGAGATTGATAGATCGTTTCAAGTCAAACCTGACTGTGCCTATTCGAAAGCACAAGGTAAGTGACGGCTCCGATATCCTACCAGACCCTCAAGGAAGCAGGCCTTGATGATCTAATAATCTTGTCACCTAGTTTCGAAGGTCATATTGAAGATCTCGAAGCGGTCTTCGACAGACTCGAGAAGTTCGACCTTCGAGTAAATCGAAAGAAAAGCTGCTTCGCCCGTGACTCTGTGAAATTCCTTGGTCACATAATTGTTCCTGGAGGGCTACAAGTAGACCCAGAGAAAACCTCAGCTATTGCTGGCATGCCTGCCCCGAAGAACGAGAGGCAGCTCAAAGGTTTTCTGGCCACATCCAGCTGGTTTCGTCGGTTTGTACCGAACTACGCTGCAATCGCGAAGCCTTTGAACCGACCTACTCAAGAAGAACAGCACTTGGAGATGGCATGATGAGCAGCAGGCTACTTTCGAGCACATAAGGAGCTCCTGATCACCGCGCCCATTCTTCGCCAGGCTGACGAGTCCAAGCCTTTCTCCCTCCGGACAGATAGCAGCAGTTACTGTCTCGGCGCAGTTTTGATGCAGGGGGAGGGTCCCGATGAAAGACCCGTAGAGTACGCCAGTCGCCTGCTTTCGCCAGCCGAGCGCAACTACACCACCACTGAGCGCGAAGCTCTTGCTGTCGTTTGGGCGGTCACGAAGTTCAGGGGTTACGTGGAAGGCTCGGAAGTAGTTGTTAAGTCCGACCATCAGCCACTACGTTGGTTGATGAGCCTTAAGTCTCCCAGTGGTCGTCTTGCCAGATGGGCACTGATCCTTCAGGCCTATAACCTGCAGATACAGTACACTCCCGGAAAGGTGAACGTGATTGCCGATGCACTAAGCCGCCCAGCTTGTTGCGAGGAGAACCCAGCTGGTTGCGAGGTATGCTTAGTGACCGTAGACATCCCACATAGGACACCTGAAGATGTGCGCTCTAACCAACTCAAGGACCCAGAGCTCAAGAAAATCGTCGAGGACCTAGAGACTACCGACGATCCCTTCAGGGGGAGAGGGTGGTCAGAGAGAGGATACCTGATGTCTGATGGTGTATTGTACAGGTGTGCACCCGAATCGGAAGACGCCGAGTCCGCCAGCCTCGTGGTCCCTAAACACGAGAGGGAAGCCGTCCTTGTAGAGTTCCATGACGCTCCCACAGCAGGCCACTTTGGTGTTGATCGTACCCTACAACGCATCAGAGCACGATACTTTTGGCCAGGTATGAAGTCTTTTGTCACAGACTATATAAAACGCTGCGCAGCTTGCCAGCGATACAAGATAGATAACAGGAAGCCTGCAGGACTACTCCAGACCCCTGCACCTACCCGGCGATTTGAAGTTGTATCGGTCGACTTGTTCGGGCCCTTGCCAAAGACTTCGAAGGATAACCGTTGGATTTTAATCCTGGAAGACACGTGCTCCCATTGGGTTGAGCTATTTGCATTGGAGAAAGCCACCAGCGTGGAATGCGCTGAGATTTTAATATCCGAGGTCTTCCTGAGGTATGGAGTCCCGCGCAGGATGATCAGCGACAACGGAGTTCAGTTCGTAGCTGAGGTGATGCAGCAGGTCTCTCATGTGATGGGTATCAAACAGTCTTTGACGCCGTTGTATCACCCAGAAGCGAACACCGTTGAGCGGAAGAATCGTGACCTTAAACCACAGTTAGCGATACTGGTGGGAAAGGATCACGCATCGTGGGATACTCACATCGCGGCCGTAAGGTTCGCGATGAACTCCGCTGTTACAGCGAGCACTGGATTTTCACCAGCTTTCCTTACCTTCGGGAGAGAGCTGCGCGCGCCATCGGACGTTGTGGCAGACATGAAGACCATTGTGGACAGTGACAATTTCGTCCACAATATCACTCCTTACCTTCGTAAGTTATCGACGGTGCTGCTTGAAGCCCGAGATGTCCACGAACGTAACCAGTCTCTGCAGAAGAAGTACGCAGATGAGGGCAGGCGCGCTCCTCCAGAATACAAGGTAGGTGATCTCGTCTTGTTGAAAACGCAAGGGATGAGTGATGTCAGGCCCGGACAGTCTGCGAAATTTATACCCCGAAGGGATAGCCCTTATCGCATCCGCGAACTAGTAAGCCCTACTACGTACCTAGTGGAAGGAGTTACTAGAGGTGAGCACGTGGGACGTTACCACGTGTCTGATTTGACTCCATTCATCGGTGATGTCGAGGCTCCGGTTAGGGAGAAGCGCAGACGCGGTCGGCCACGTAGATTTGATTGCTAGCCCGAACGCGAGGGCGCTATGTTCGAACTAGAGGGGGAGTGTGTAGCGTTATGTTGAAACCGCGTCGCCGCGTTAAAGTTAGGTCGCGCCTTACCCGCCGCTACAAGGATACTTCGCCCGCCTCGCGCCGCCAGCGCTCGCTCGCGCAGACAGTCGGCCCCCCGCTACGCACCTAGACTAACCGCGCACGCTGCGATCGTGCGACGGAACGCCATACCTACATCTGTCGTGACTGATTATCTGATTGAGTGTTGTGTTTATTGTACTGTCCGTCAATATAAACTAATATTACCGAGTCCGTGCGTAGATCATTGATTTATCCATAGGAATAGACCCCTTATATATATTATTTCCATTTCATATTTTAATGATGTATGGTCCTTTATAACTCTGATTCATTTATGTTTGTGTCACTCGACTATAACAAATGAGCCAAACGAGCTAGTGAAGCAAAGTAATAAAATGACCCTGTGAATCTAAAGGTAGCATTCTGTTCTTAGTGACCGAGACGCACGACCACGACCGGCGAATTCGACCACTGACCGCGACCCACTGCTTTGTATGAATTAATATGAAGCACTGACGAAGCAACTGCGTCGTGCGACTGGTGGGTGTGGTCAGTGTGCCCCTTGAGCCGCGCGACGTAGTCGAGGAGGTTTTCTTCGCACGAGGACGAAATATAATAGAATTAGTAGGTATAAACACACCTTTAAATGATGTGAGGTTCCAAGTGTATATGTATAATTTGTGAAGATCACAATATAAGAAAGATATCATCGTCTTCTTTATCGTCCAATAACTGCTGGTTAACTCTTTGTTTACTCTTAACGCCCGATGTATGCTTGGAACACAACTGTTTTGTCTAGCAACTACAAGGACACATCATTTCATATGTGTTGCACGATTTGGTCTCGTAGATACGTATGCTAGTGGTCGTCCTTCTACAGATGACCACGGTCGCGGTTGCGAGTCGCGGTCGCTAGGAACCGAATGCTACCTTAACGAATAAAAGTCAAAATTATTTATTGCTTTTATGTGTACTTTTAAGTTTTACAAAATGATAATATACAAAAATAATAAAATTATCTCATAATCGGAAGGAATAAAACGGTCTGGTGATCCAAAGGAATAAAATAATAATAAATAAAGAGTAATATCGGTTTCTTAGGTAGTTTTATCGGAGCCCCCCCCCACCCCCCCGGGGTTCCGCCTTGTCGTGGTGGGGGGGCTCTAGTAGCCGTGGCTTGGTCACCCACGGTGAAGCTAGAGGAACCCGGGGAGGGCCGCTCCGGCCGGCACCGCAGCTGAGAGATGGGGGCCGCGGGGGGAGAGTAGTGCCGGTATGCCGATGAGCCGCTCTCCCTACCTTCCGCGGCCTTGACGGGGCCGCCGCCGTTAAATGGCGGACGCGGTGGGGCCGCAGGTGAAGAGGAGTGCCGGTATAGCGAGGCGCCGCTCTCCCTATCCTCTGCGGCCGTAGTGGCAGGCGGCGGGGCCACATACCTGACCCGTCGCAGGGGACCTTTTGCGTCCGGACACGGGGTCGTCTGGCACCCATTACACATGGTGTCCATGGTGGTTGCGGCACGCCATCCGTTTGGTGTGTCGTGAGAGAGAGTCCCGCGACGGACGGCTGCGGGCGGGTTCGCGGTTGTGTGCGAGAGCGTTCCCACGTCCCGCGCTCAAGCAGCTGAGGATATATACTGTGGAGTTTTAGTGGGTTCGAGTCCCACATAACCGCTCTGTATCCCCGTGTCAGAGCGGTAAGCGAAGGCATTTCTCCACATAAAAAAAAGGTAGTTTTATCGGAAATTTATCTATTCATTAGTGCTATAAGTTCGATAAACTAAGCAAATTCATTTTCTAACAACGAAATGCAAGATAAACTTGGTTAATTAACTGAGCACTATCTGCCGTTTATTTGCCCAACAACTATGTTTGACGGTTCATTCAAGAGAATGACTAATATCGTTTTCCTCATCGAAGTTCCGTCCGTCCCACGTCGTCTTCCCGCAGCCCGGAACCCCGTTTAAGAGTGGTGGCGGTGCCGCGCCAGGTCGGTGCGCGCGCGGTGTGCCGACGTGTCCAGCATATGCCCGGTTTCTGGAGTTCCTGGTTAAACTCTCACTAGCTATTGGTTCAATAACATTATAAATTGTATAAAGGCCGGTTAACTGTCGCTGCGTACTAGTAGCTGGCGTTAGTAGTTTCGATATGATATTAAATTATATAATAATAAATTATGATCTAATAAATACCGGAAAAACTACAATAAGATGAATTCGAATATTAAAATCAATTTTAGACTTCAGATCCAGCTTTTAGCAAATTAAGAAAAATTTTTATGTATTATATTACGTTTAAATCATATTAAAAGGCCCATAACAATTTTTAATTTTGCTTCACAAGATGATAAGTTTTGGAGCTACATGATTTGGTAAAGTTTTTAAATATCAATGGTTTCAAGTAAGTAGAAGATACCTTTAATCAATAAATATTGGGAATGTAACTTGGGACTTCAGAAACGGGCTTAAAGATTGAGCTAAAAGCGAGCCAGAGGAACCAAAGTAATACTCAAGATGAATCGGTACCGGATCCGGAGTTGGAATAAGTGAATCAATTCACTTTGTGGAACCACCGCTATAATGGCATAGCACAGATTACTTACATAGACACTCAGAATAATAACTTTAATATTTAAATCAATGCATGCCCATAGAATTAGAATATTTTTGCTATTAAACTACACATCCCACCATTTATTCCAGCATGCCGCACACATCACGACAGCGACAATGAGATGAAAAACAATTGTGTGACTTCGAGCCTTTTCGTCTTAGTTACTTTCTTTTGGTTAAGTAAGTAGGTAAATTTCCTCCAATGATAATATAAACTAAGCGCCATTTGGGTATTTCATAACAATGTTTATTTATTTATTTACTTTAAACTATAACAGCATTACACCAATTACAATTATTTGATTTCTATCACCCGTTATCTTAGTCTTGCTCAAATTGTTTTTTTAGCTAAAATCTTAACTTAGGTCTCTAAAGTCTTACTCTTAATGTTAACTCTTTCTATTGGTAAATTATTTAGAGACACGGTAAGGTACAATTTTAAAAACCGTACCGTTTTCTGAACGTGGGTCTATTACATTTATACAGCCTTTGTAATTTGTATTAATTGCCTTACATGAGACCCTGAGCTATGCTGAAGATATTATATTTAACAACAGCTATGTTACGCTAGGTAACTACTATGTTTGCTTTTTATTTTCACCACCGTCGACCACATTCGCATATTCTAAAACGTAACTTTAATTACCTACTTAGCAAAAAAACCGTCCCTTTGACACAGAATTGTTAATAGTACGCAGACTTAGCTAAATATTAGTAGGTCCTACTTAGCTGGATCCCGGAAACCGCATTTATAACTTTACTTCCAGATACGCTAGTTAGTACCTACCTAATAAATGAATAAGTACCTATTACCAATTACTATAATGTGATCGAATTTATATGGCAGTGACTGCTAGTTATTACCTACAATGAATTCAAAACTAGCCCTTGGTCATTTACTTGTGTTTTACATATCTAGTTAACAACTCAGATAATATAATGGGACTGTTTTGTGAGGGAATATTGAAAATGTAATTTTGAACGTTTTGTGAACCATTTATGTTGAACTTAGTATGAACTTAGTTACCCTTTAGGTACTACCACTCAGAGGAAAATAAAGGATTGCTTTTATTTTGCAGAATACTATAAAGTTATAATAATCGATAGATTATTAAGAAAAAAAAATATCGCGTGAACAAATAGCAGACTAGATATGTATGTAACTACCGGAGCCTTCATTAACTAACCGGAGCTCAAGATTTGTACCGATATTGCCTTTTCGTGACAATTATATAAATGAAGTAGTTACCTAAATCATCTCCACGAAAAAAAAATGACGTGACCGGGGAATTGCTGTATGTTACACCTTCTCCGACAATGTAGGGCGCCGAAGCGTGTCGTGTAGTGAAATGCTGGCATTGCATGTTTGCCCGGCTTGGCGCTTGAATCGAGTCCATCGCTTTATTTTGAACCAGTTTTTAGTTTAGCTCGTATTCGCATGTAGCAATGGACGACGAATCATTTATAGAGTTACGTTGGCCGACCAGAGTGTAGAGGCAGCGTGGCATTATATCAGATTTTCGTTGGACTCATATTGGAGTCGTTTTTATTCGTAGTTTAGTGCGTCTGTGACCCGCCAACTGGTCGCGCTTCTTTGCTGTGTGACCGTACTGCATGCGAGAGCAATAAATTAGCGAAGTTAGGTCTAACTGGATTCTCATACATTGGACGTTGTTTATAAGTGCTTTAAAAGTGAGTTAAGAATGTTTCGAATGTATAAATAAAAGTACAGTTCAGTGTCTTAAAGTTGTCATTATAAATACCCATAATTGTTGTGCTGTGACTGCTGAGGTAAATATTATATTAATTTTTAAATACCTATAATTAACTTCAATAATTACTTCTAAAGATAGCTATATTAGAGTTTAGTATTTTATTTTATAAAGTTTCTTTTTTGATCTTTATTTATTAGGAACTTTTGAACACAGTTCATGTCAGTTCGTAACTTATACTTAGGTTATCTCACAAAGAAAAGTTAAATATCTACTGCCTAATCCTTAAATACTTATTAACTAAGACATAAATACTTTTAGCCTCACTTGACATAGGCTTCGCTAAAATGCTATTAAATATTCCTAAGTCTAACATTTTATAAAGTTATTAAGGTTTTAACCAGAATAGGTACCTACTTTAGTATTTTTGTTAAAAACATGTAAATAAATAGGCTGCATGAGTCTTCATGACTTACTACATTTTTAGCCGGTACCTATACAAACAGGTGTTTGTATACCGGCTACTACCTATAGACACCTAATATTTTCTGCATTAAGTATGCACCTATGCAATTTTAGATACTTCTAAAATACGTAACATACATAAGTATAACCTTCCTATTACTGATAACCAGGTAAATTATAGAGGTAAGGCAACTATTAAAGGTACCTACTCTACAGATAGAGTTAAATTAATAAAATCAGCCTGTCATTGTTTATTTGTGAGATGATGAGCAAACGTCCAGTCACTCCTAGGCCTCTGAATTGGCTTAGCATCCGCTATTAAAATTATTAATTAACAACAGCCAGGGCCGACAAAGCCCGGAGACGCTCAGATGATAAATGCTCATTTCCTCACATCTTGCACAAATAGTTCATTGCCTAGCGACACTTGCTTTTCGATACAGACGATGTTAACCGGGATGAAATATGTAATTTACGATTAATCAAGATAAAAGGATAAAACCCCTGCAGGGTCAATCTAGTTATCATTAGTAAAGCACGTGGATTAGGGGAATTACAAGAATAGGCATAATGACAGTAAGAAAAAACCAAAGAATAAATGGTTTTACAGGTAAATATAGACAAAAAGGATTCTAAAAAATTACCTAGTTTATTAAAAACATTAAGATTATTAGGATGTTCAATAAAATAAAAGTATAAAATGCTGCAATCGGCCATGTTAGCCGAAACGTCAATCACAACGAATGACGTCACGCCTCAGTCAAATGTCAATCATCGCCGTACAATATGGCTTCAACTTATGTCAAATATGCTGAGGTATGACGTCAAAACGGCGCCATGACACCCAGCAGCGTTTTCGCGCTTTAATCAAATTTTATAGATTAAAATGCGATAATCTACGTTGAAACTTAGTTTATTGCAGAAATAATGTGTTTTTCGGATATAGTACACGTGTACCTACATTATAAAAGTAGATTTCAAAATCTGTCATCATGCCTATTGGGCATGCATGATTTTTCGTAAGACGTGATAACGGAAAAAACTAAAAAAATATTTCGTTAATTTCCATTCATAAAAAGCACAAAATAAATGACCAAATTATAACAACCTTCATTTGACCTGACGTCAACTGAATTGACGTCACAAGTTCACATTTTATTTAATCTGTGGACTGAAAGTATAATAGAAGAGGATAAAAGTACATTGACATTTTCAGTGATGCCAGACTTCGTAAAAGAAAATGTTTTCTGGCATTTTTATAGTGAAGCTATTATAACTAAATTCGCATTTTATGATACGAATGTATTTTATTTTTTGAACTTAGATTACTACATAGATTTTTACAAGTATAACAAAATAGATCTATACCCAAAAACGTAAAAGCATCCGTTTTATATTAATAACCATCAAAATTTGTATAGAGCTGGCAACACTTGTTGGTTTGACGTTTGTGACCTTCATTTGACATTACCAACTGACATGAAACTGACAGCTGCTTGTTTTGAGTTCGTTTAGGTGTGTTATAAAATTGTGAACATATGACGTCATTCGACGAAATATCTAAAAAATATATAAACAGTTTCATAATGTCTTATAGAATAAAATAGCCAAATTAGCTTTTCATAATTAAAATGCAAAATATTCGAAAAAAAAAATGCCTGCCCAATTCCTTTAGGTAGGTACCTGTATAGTTAGGTTTGTAAACTTCGAAATTATTATACCTTCTTTATTATGTCCATACTTAATACCTCATAAAAGCTCGACTTTTTAAAGTATAAGAACCAACTGTAACTGCGATTTCGAATTAAATAGAAATGTAGCCTAATCACTCCGTATTTATTTCGTTTGCCGTAGGTACCAAAAAACCAAAACTTCTAGACAGTAGTGGAGTTAGCGAGTAATATTAAAATAAAACAGGTTTTGTAACATAAATATAATGTACTTATTTATTTTTATAACAGCAAATGTTCCAGTTGGCGGGCGGTTAGTCAGTAGCTTTATGGACGTCCACATAAATTAATGTTTTGAGTAAAGTCTGAATTAATGTATACAGATAAAGGCATTAACCCGATTATGAGTAGGTACGATATTTTATGTAACTGTTTTAAGCATCAAAATTTTTTTGGTAACTTTAGATATATCGTACTAGTTGTTCATATTAGCATAGGGAGCGTTACCATAACTTTAGGGGTTTCTTCAGAGGTACCTACTTACTAGTAGTTATCATGATATATTGTAATTCTTGAGCACCGATCAACGCTATTCTAGGTGTTTAAATTGTTTGGTTCGTCTTTACGTTCTAGAGAGAGTAGAGCCGCACCATGTACCTACTCGTAAACCGGCCGGATTGGATCGCTGTAAATAATAAAATAATGCAATTATTTTTATTTTGTTTACCTGGTAAGAGAATAATAATGTCTCAGCATGGTCTCAGCTGTAGCATTTTGATAGTGCTGCACTCAACCCATATCCTTTATCTTACCATTTACACAGAATAGGTGTATGTGATCCAATAAGTATTCTATGTCATTCTAAATAATATTTTGTATCGTTACTTAGGTCTTAAATGTCTAGAAGCGATCGAAGTTAGAACCACTTTGTAGATACCTACACAATAGCGCGAAAATAGAAAGAGAATAAGAAAAGTCCAATTTATATGAATTTGTAAATAAGAATTGAAACTAGGTAAATGGCATATTTATGATGTATATATGTATGTATAACCATCGCAGTGTAACAAAAACTAAAATTAATGCTGTAGTTAAATGAAAATGTGTTATTAATACAAATTATTAAATGTAATAACACCATTATAGTTATTGTACAAGTGTATATAAAATGTTTGAGGTGGGGGTGGGTGGTTCTGCAGGGTTGGGCCAGGCCACCTCACTTGGCTGTGGGTGTGCCGACCCAGATACCAGATTTTGTGTTGACTGTTGATGACAAGTTAATTAATAAAAACTAGGTGGTAGAAGGCCACACCTCTCATGTACGTGTAGATATTACAGTGCAATTTTTCCCAGGCGCTAGCTCTCTGTAGAGATATTAGCATCGTATGAATGCATTCAAAAATATCTATCAGCAACATTAATTATTTTTATGGTATTGAGCAATGAACAATTAAACTACTATTACAGTTGAGTAATTGCTCCACAGCACTAGCTCACCTCTACTTAATAAAGCTGAGATTAAACCTCGCGAGAGTTCATTTAAAGAATATCCTTCCAATGGGTACCTACATAGTTTTCAACTTTCTTTATTTTTATGGAAATGGCATACGGTGATGTCAGTGATGACGTCATATTCGTACCACGAACTAACCGGTTCCACGGCTGCGGCTGCCGACCTCCAATTATGCTAATGCCGATGCCGTTCCAGTCCACTCCTCAACCATACAAGTCGTAAACAAATACATAACATATCTAAATTGGGTCTGACTAGCCCGTGAGGTCATCTATGTCCATTATCCATCTCAATTTCAGAGAATTCTTACAATGTGTGCTGTTGCTACCGTGATAATCTAGCATTAGCCAATAAAAAACAGATATAGCGGGCTTTATTATATATTTTTTATCCTTTTTTGAACCACGTGTTACATTTCACACGGCTGCCATTTTCATTAATAAGTTATAATAGCACATTTGTATAGTAATGGCATCACGCACGACTTCCGTTCAGTTTCGGTGTGCTAATAAAAACTTTGCGGTTGCCACCATAGCCACCAAGCCATGCGCGCTGTGGCTGTAGAATACGATGTGTTTTTTTTGTTATGTAGGTACATATTTATGTATGCGTATGTTACGCCTGTATTCCGAAGGATTAGGTAGATGTGTCCTTCCTTACACTCACATTTCACACATGCTGTTATTAAGTCCTAATTAATAACAATAAGTCATGAGCTTATTGCCATGCCCGGTAGGGCAAAATTCTAAATCCTGGGCTACTGCTACTAAGAATTTTTTAACAGAAATACCTAACGTCTTTGTCTGCCCCGAGTATCAATTCGGGGCAGACAAAGATGTTAGGTTTTTCTGACCCAAGACCTCTACTCTCAACAGCCGCGCTTGCGAACTCTAACTGGAAACATGGAATTAATTGTAACTCGTGCTAATATCAACACATATTGAGATATCGACTTCTGTTTTGTATGAATTCAAATTTACGCGGACTTCGAGTTAACAAAGTAGTTATACAATAATGTTTGGAATTATTCATAGCAACAATTTAGAATATAACATTTTGGAATTAAAGGTTTAGATACTATTTTATCCCATGACTCACGTGACAATTAAAAACGACGGAATATTATATAATAGTTAAGTACTTCGTAATCGTGAGTTTATGACTGTAGGCGTAGCCTATAGTCGAGACGAGCGAAATCGATTTAAAATTTAGTCGATAACTAACTAAATAAGCCGAGACAAACGTTTAGCATTTCTAGGTCTTTGCGTGTCAAGGTCTACGACGATAGTCGTTTTACTGCACAGTGTTGTGTTTATTTTCTTTATTTTAGATAATATAAGTTTATCTATATATTTTATTTATATATATTTTTTTATTGCTAGTAAGCACGCCGTACAGTGCCAAGAGCGAAACTGGATTGATTTTCAAAATACAAGGTGATATCTAAGACTTCAATCGCTGTAGGTTCAGTAAAAGCAGTCTGTTTAAATAAAACGCCATCGTCAACATTAAATTGACTATCCAAATAGTTACTACATATAAAATTAATAAATAATAAACCAAACACCAAGTACCTACTTAATAGTGTACGAGTAGGTACCTATATTGGATTCTAGATTAATCAGTTATTTATTATAACAATGTTTGTCATTTCTTTTTGTCTGCATTCAACGAGCCATGTTACAAAAATAACAATGATCAATGATGCTGTTGGGCAATACGTGATGTACTCCTATCTAATGGACACCCACGATGACTAATTATTGTATTTCATACCGTCACAAGGAGCTGTGAGATAATAATTGAAGTAAATTATAAATATATTATGCATTATTCACACTGACACGATACCTACCTACATGACCAAGTCATTCGTGTAGTTAACATAGATATGAATCATAGTATTTTGAGTTTAACTGGAAGAGAAAAACAAGGAATACTGACCCCACGACCATGTGTATCACAACACACAGCCAGGAAAAAAGAGAGCTTAAATTAAAAATAAATAAGAGCAAATGAGTTTTTTGAGAGACTACTTTGCTAAGAAACACCAACAATTCTTGATACCTAAGTAGTTATAGTGAAAACAATACAACGTATGGCCCAGATGTTCGTAGCGTGACGGCGAGTTCTTATCGGTGCAAAGACGCACCCACCTACACTCTCCCCTGAGTATTATAATATGTATTGCCGCGTCTCGCCTCAACCGGACATGACAGTTCAACGAACTGCCAATTCACCATCTTTCCTTAGCATCTTTCCCCATTCATTTAATTACTACGTCTTCCGCTTGAGCATCTGTCAACCTGGATTTCAACTGTCTACCTTTTTAGTTTTATCTCCTTAACGTTATCGATGGTGTAGTCGGAATAATTGCTGTCCAAATAAAATAATATCCCTAGATAGTAGAGCGCGTAAGAGGACATACCTATTATGTACCTACCTACTCAGCAAAAGAGAAATGTTGATGAATCGCCGAAGTGCATAGTTTCAATTTTGTTCTGGCTGAAAAGTAAATACTTTTACAAATACACAGTGATACTTTAAGAACAGTAATATGTATATGTTTGTACGTGGTTAAAAGGTTATCACTAACGGCTACCTACGTTTAGGTATTATCTCATAAACTCTGCATAGAAAGCCAGAGTTGTAGAGACTAAAAGATTGTAGGTACATTATTTATTAATTTAATAAGAAATAGGTATCTATGTGTGTTGGATACTGGTTAAGTAGTATTTATTTATCTATGTCTTTCAAGAGCTAGAATTTTCCAAGCTCTTGGAGGACTTCCGAGCACCCCATGAAGTTAATATTATTCTTTTTAGATTTATAGTATGGCAATGGGAAACGTGTTGTGAAATTAAATGATCAATAAGTAGTGTTTATGTATTGTAACTAAGCTATTAAAATGCAGGTTACGGAGAATTGCAGCTCGATTAGCCAAACATTTAACATCAATCGATAGTTGTATAATTAATGAAGGTTCTAATGTGTAGCAGCGAAAACGAAAGTATTTCGTTTTCCAACCTAGCCCTTCGTTACCCATTGACGGCACGTGATTAAATAATATTGTGAGTACCTACTTAGTAACAGATAATTAAAAAAAATATATTTTACGACTTGACGTTGGAGTTGAGTATAAATCATACATGCTAGATTTAAATCGTGATGATATTTGTGAAACGAATCGCGCAGCGCAGCGTCGCGTTCGGTCACAACAAGTCGGTAACAGACCTTCGCCGATTATAGCGGTGACGCCATCGGACCCGGCACGACTATAACATGTATAACAACACAGCATGGCCCTAAGCCTGTTGCCGTAACTCTCTGCTCCTTAAACCTGTCCGTATTCAGCCGGTCAAGGCACGTTCAAGGTACTGTACCTACTTGATTGTATTGTAAGTAATGCATGGAACTGCTTTAATGTGAGGATTGTTTCTCGTGTGATACTATCGACATATTTTAATAAATACATAAGTAATTTTTAAGGCTGATTCACTAAAGTTATAAATGAGATGGGTAAAATCATTATTCATACATACCTACTCTCTGTAGTTTGTCATACCTATTTAAATCCTAAAAATAAATTAGCTCATTATTTTTCAGCCCGAATCCATAATTACAAACAAATGCTGCTCCAGTCGTTTCAATCAGCTTAGAGAAGCTAAAAATAATTATTGAGCCCTGATCAACAATAATTGAATGTATAACATTTGTCTGCAAGAAATAAAAAACGATAATTGCAAACAATTTCTTGGTAAGTTGCAAATTACGACGTAAACGTAACACTATGAATAAAACAGAGTAAAGGTATCTTCAAATTAAAACTTCTATGATTCTGATATCACACTGGTGAGTTGTGGTATGTGCAGTAGGTACCTAACTATAATTTATGTGCGTGCGTGCGTTGTGTCCTAGTAATGAATCCTGAGGCATGTCAGTCACTTACCAATTGTAGGGATTTGGATGTTGCTTCAACTTTCTTTTAACTAGAATATAAACGTTCTGTTGGGGCGAGTTGAGCTCCAGCTAGCATAGTTCCATATAGTATGTAGCACAAAACTAACATTCGTAGAACCAGTGTGCCACAACGGGTTACGAAGCGAA
The DNA here is from genome assembly GCA_935421205.1 of Xylocampa areola. Classification (NCBI taxonomy): domain Eukaryota; kingdom Metazoa; phylum Arthropoda; class Insecta; order Lepidoptera; family Noctuidae; genus Xylocampa; species Xylocampa areola. The sequence continues at coordinate 10,382,477 of OW285204.1, forward strand.
GCAAAAGCTTTACAAAGACTTTTGAAGAATTGCGAAATGCTTGGCTAATACCTTATATTACGACACATTTGGATTACTAACTTGTCTTGTCCAAGTTTAAAATATACAAATATGGCTTAATATTTACTGCGATTCCACCCCACCCGAAATACCAAAACAAATTATCATACACAGTAGAAATATTAGGTACCTACCCAGTGTTTCGTATTCCTTCGTTTAAATAGACGTTTATTATAATAGTCCACAATTTGATTCAGACATGCGATGAGACTTCAGTTTAATGCGTAGGTCAATCGAGGTGTTGTCATTGGTTTGAATGAAAACAATCTAAACAATAGCCACAGAAATAGAGAGTATGTATGTAAGTATTAATAGCCGTATATAAAAATCTAAATAAATTTATTCCTGTAGGTAGTTTCTTTAAATTTTGGACTGTATTTATTATGTAAGTGTTAGTTAGGATTTGGTACTTAAAATGGCTACAATTAGATGTAAGAAAACCTTTTCATGGAATGTCACTAAATAATAGAATATTTACCCAACCAATCCTTATATGTACCTTAAAAACCTTACAGCGATGTAAAAGCATGGTGTTCCAGTTTCTGTCGCTTACTTTATCGATTTTACATTCTACTTCGCATAATGGTGTGCACAGTAACGTAGTCTATAAGTCACAGTCAACAGGCGATGTATAAACAAGTGGCTGGCCAGACTACAGAGAATTAAATTGGTCCGACAACTGTGACATCTCCACTCAATCAATTACACTGACCTAAGTATCTTCTTATAGAACACATCGGGTGAATGAACAGTGACGAATATGTAGAGACGAGTACGAAGTTATAGATAACAGAATTCTTACATTAATTTATCTACTTTAGTACCTACTACTACAGTTCAGTTTCTTTATTCTTGTACGGGACGATATTCCGAGCACCACATACTGTATATTATAATTAAACCTTGGAAGAAGATTTATCTGTTCTTTTAAGGTAATCACTATGACATTAAATTAACTGCATTGAATAGATAGCGATGACGTTACCATAAACGTGGAAGACGAATTCGTTATAGAACAATCGGGATAGCTCAGATGGCAGAGCGCATGGAGTATATCCGGGAAGTGTATGTAGATTTAGGATATTTATGCAACCAGATTCAAATCCTGCGCACGACCGTATTTTTCTTTCCACAAAAATCTAGTGATTGCAATATTAATTAAGAAGTTGGTACCAACTTAGTAGTAGGCTCAATTGTGGGTTTTGTTTTCCTTCGGTAGGAAAACACAATTACAAAGCATCAACATTAACTACTTATTTTCAGATATTATGAGTAGAGTAGTGTTTAGCTTTTACGTCCTATGAACGCATTGTAATTCTTAATAATGAGTAATTGAGTCATGCTATAGTAGAGTCTTCATTTAGCAATGACGCTTCTAACGCTTCGAAACTGTATTGACACAGCCACGGCAGGTGATTTTGGTCGCCGACTAAAATCATCAGGGGTCAGGACTCACGCATAGCACCAATATGTCAATAATAGATTTTTACACATGACAAGAAAAGGCGTAAAAATATCTATTGGTCAATTATAATTATTAATAAATTAATTAACTACTTTAAAAATTCATCGAATGGTATTACAGCAACTGTCTCGGTATTGCCCGCAGCCGTACCTAATTGCTATTGAGTTTTGTGTTTATGTAAATGTATATCAATGTTGGTTCCAGAGACAATAATTTACTGCCTCGTTGGTCTAGAGGTCGCAAGCGCGGCTGCTGAGCGTGAGGTCCTGGGTTCGATTCCCAGGTCGGGCAAAGTGTTATTGGGTTTTTTCTGTTAGGAAATTTTCAGTAGCAGCCCGGAGTTAGGAAGTTGGTGGGTGTGACACCCCCGTGCTTCGGAGAGTACGTAAAGCCGTCGGTCCTCCGCCTGATCTCTCTCTGGTCGTGTCGGATTGCAGTCCTATCGAATTAAGAGAGTGAAGGAAGAGGGAGTGCACTTATTGTGTTTGCGCATACGCTTGTGCACTATAATATCTCCCGCGTACTTGGCTAATCTCTTCGGAGATAAGCCACCGTGACAAAAGTTCGTTCCGGAGGAGTGCTTTAATTTATGATTGCAGTCTGAAGCACTCACACTCGCACTACTCTCAAACATCATACATATACTGTTGGTAAGTATATGTAGTTAAGTAACTTAACTTCAAGTTCATTCTTATGTTAATTATTATTAATGTCACTCCACGTGTGTGTGACATTAATTAACATAACATTTCGTTTAATTGTAGTCACCTTAATTTCGCAATTTTACTTGCGTTTTGCTAAATTTCGGCCATCGACCGCTGCCGTGCCCTTAATTTAGGTATCAAACAACCTCCGGACACGCAAACGAAAAAGGTATTAGGTACGTAACTATTAGGTATAATTACATAAAATATCAAGTTTTATTGTAACAATACAGAAAGATACAAAATTGAACGTAGCTTAATTTATTTACTGGTTTAAGATATTTATTTTCTCAAAAGATTAACAAATCACTTACAGAGAAAAGACAAAGTTTATAACTTAGTACGAAAAATAACATTAGCAGACCTGCGTAGTGTGCAAAATATTAAATTTACAATCAATTGTGTTAGAGGGTAGTTGCCGAAAAGATTGTTCTCCGCCGCTGCGGCGAGTGTGCGTGAAGTGTGAGAAACATGAATGTTTACTAAGGCTCATTACACATTAACTGAATTGAGCGTTTATCATTACAAGTTTTAGATTATATTATGATATATAACAATATGTATGTAATTATATTAATTTACAGAGTGCATAGTGTTTTGGAATATGTTTTTATACGTTATGTTTTAATTTTTAGTATTATGTTAATTCTGCGTATTGTGTACCTACCTACACCTATTAGAGTAGGTAAGTATAAGTATTAACAATTAAACTTTCAAAAATGCTTTAAAATGTCGCTTTTTAGCATTTTTTTATGTATACATAGTTTTGGCTTCTTTTATGCTTTTGGGTAATTTATTATATTACTGCGCTCCATCATATTGAATGCTATATTTTCCGTAATTTGTTCTAGTATTTTTTAATAACTAATTCGGTCCTTTATTTTATGGATTAATTGAAAGGTATACAATTTTAAAGCAGTACAATTAGAAACGGCCCAAAAGCTTAGCAACGATAGTAGTTGACAAAAATAGTTGCAGCATGGTACATAATATATTAAGTATGTATGTATAATTAAATCAAAACATGACTCATACGTATTTTTTTCATCAACATAATAAATTAAAACTAGCATAGTTCATAACTATTTCATACAAATTAATTGGAATATGTAAATAGGTGCATAATATATTTCATTGAAACTTAATATCAGTTATAAATTCCAATTCAAACTGGCGGTTTGCCACGGGCATCACCAGCTGTCGCGTGAAAGTATGGGGCATTCTTGTTTATGTTTACACGATCGTAACCCAGTTAAACAGAGCGATAATATTACGATACCCTTTGGTAAAACTCGTAGATAATTAGTATTTATCGTATCCCGCTCAACAGGGTACAGTTGCCCCTTGAACCTTTTTCTTATAAAACGAACAAGACGAAGTAAATTAAAAAAATTAAAGGCAAGCCTGCCATCTGTGTGTGTTACATTATTCTACATTAATCTCACATACCATCAATATACGATTGTAAATAAAATTTAATTTTCAAAGAGTCTGTCTATGGAGTTCTTCACCATAAGATCAACTTTTTTGGAAACGTGCATCTAGTTTTGACGTTTCTTAAGTGCCTGTAATCTGGTCTACTTAGATGAAATATGAGAAAAGAAAAAAATTAAATTTGAATTGAATTCGATGTTTACAACGACGCGCGCGTTTCAAGTATTTTTTATACAATGTACGCATTCACCAGAATAAAAAAAAAACATTACGGACTATCTAATTGCACGACGAGCGCTCTGGACTATCTAAACAATTAGGTACCTGCATTTATTTAATAAAACTTTGTTTCTCATTTTGTGATTTTGTAAATCTTTGAGAAATATATGATATTTAAACCGTATATATTTTTAAGAAGTTGGAGACTTAAAAATTATCAATGTCATAATCATAACTTTTTCAAGTCATGACATCACAGCACGACGTAATATCACTCTAAAGCAGCTAAGGAAGTCAGGCTTATTATTTATGAAATCGAGTTGGTGTCTTTTCCTTTCGATGACAATTTGTGTAGAACGCACAATTATTATGGTGTACTAACTTCAGCCAGAGAAATACGAGAAGGAAAACGTATGCAATCTAAAAGATAAATATAAACTTAACCTGCCATTCGCCATCCTTTTTATAAAAAAGTAACATACCCAATATCTAAACTAATGAAAGGAATTAAAATTATGATTAAGTAACTGTCTGATTACATCAATCTGCTTATTAATTAAATGTAGCATTCATGTCTGGTGATTTCTTACGAGCCCGTATCTCCACTGCTGTGCTTAGGATGAGGTCATTTCCACAGTCATCACATGGCATCTATTTTAATGCTATAACAGTTGGCATTGGTTGTGTCACACTACGAGACGCCAGTGATGTAGGCGTCTAAATAAGTGGCCGTGGCCCCGTTCACTAACGCGTTGCATTGATTGTTTGAATTTTTTATGATATTTTGTTAACTATTCACACATTGGAGTGCACTTTCTAACAGTACATGGGCCTACCCAGGGAGGGGCAGCTATCCCCCCTGGATTTTGGTATCTACTGTTTTCGATAAAAGATAAGTTACAACTTACTTTACGTATTAACTTTAAAAAAAACCTCGCTGAGCGGCCGGTCATGTTGTATTTATACAATACTAGCTACCCGCCCTGGCTTGCCCGGGTATAAATTATAAAAAAAGAATGAAGATACGTTTAGCCTACCTTAAGCCATGTAAACTTATTTTTCGGCGAATTGGCTGCAAAACTTTTTGAATTCAGTTTGAATTACGCTTATAAATTATATATTTAAACCATCGGTGACAAATTATCTAAACTATAGTGAAAACCACATCAAAATCCGTTGCGTGGTTTAGGAGGAGTTAGCGGATAAACAGACACACAGACGCAGAAAGCGACTTTATTTTATACCATATAGCTGCTAGTAGCTGCTGTACTTTATAGATGCTAGCTCAGCACGGCTGAGATCTACAAAGATCGAAGACAGGTTAACGTTGGCCCAGTGCATAAAAAAGTTGTAAACAGTATGGGCGGTTGTAAAAAGTTTTAAACCGTTTGCTGAATATTCTCGAAAATTACTTTTGAATAAGGGCCGATTTTTCAATCCTCGGATAAAAGTACCAATAGCTACCTAAAGAATAAAGTTATTAGTCTCTTTATTCATCTGATAAGTGGTTGTCAATTTTTCAATACATATTTAACCTATGAATAACTATCTGCCCGAATAACACATCTGTGAAAACGCTAACTTCAGGGTGGTGAAACAAATATACAGAATAGGCGAATGTTAGAACGGGACGGACTATTTCTTTGTTTGGTGTTAATGTCAAACAAATAAGCGTCAGCGTGTTACTTTTATTTTCTGAGTTTATTTTGCTTTTATTACGTTACGAGGTTGTTAGTTTGGGTGTGTGGTGTTTTTCATGTAATTAGAATGCTGCAGCTCATTACCTATCTCAAGTAAATTTGCAATAAATAATAATAATAGACAAATGTTTTTGACTTTTTATTATCAAGTATAATTTTTATTTTAATGAATAATAAAACAAAAATAAATCACACAGGTTAAAGTTATCGACCCTCGGTCTTACGATTCTTTCTTTTCATATAAATTTATAATGGCTTCTTCCTCAATTGCCATGTCGTCAATACTATCGAAAATATCCATTTGAATTAAAGTACAGTATCGAAAACTAACCTCAAACTAGTAACATCAACGTCGGTTATCTAAGGAATAAGCGGTTAACTGGCCGTCAAAGAGTCAGATATATTTATTCCTCAGATAAGTGAATTATTCGACGAATAAAGCCTATTTGACCATTGAACAACTGACTTTTTTGCTATCTATCGAATAAACCCTATCTGTCTGTTTATCTGAGGATTGAAAAATCGGCCCTAAGATGTATAATAAAACAATATAAATTAATTAAATACATATAATTCAAGATAAATCTTTGAAAAGCATTAACGCATGCTTAGCGAACTCTCTTTTCATTTAATATAATAACTTTAAATACATATACGTATGTAATTTGTATTTATTTGACTATACAACAGGATTTCCTGCAGGTGTTTCTTGTTGTTCCTACACACGACATACACCTAATGTTTCGTGTAGTGTGTAAGGCAAATCAAGGGTGTGGGACCCAGCATAAGAAATTCTGATAACCCCCTTCGAAGCACCCAACTTAAGAAATTTCCGATTTTTTGTTCCAGATACATGATGCCTGAATAACTCGACCGTTATAAAGTACGATATAAACACAGCAAATATGAAGCAGCTCGTCAATAAGAACCTTGTGACGCTAAAATGCGTTCTCTTTTGTTTTCTCTCAGGTAAGTTTCTATTGAATATTTATTCGAAAATTATCCAGTCGACGCGGGAAACGCCCGTTCTCCACAGAAGAGTTGACTTAGAAATTATATGCAAAATTTTGCAATATAAATGTGGATATAATAACGCAGACAATGAGACAACAGCTAAGCATATCGATGTATGTAGAGTCACAAAGAAAAAACCTAACAAGTTTTATTATAGACTGCACAGTCTTATTTCTGTCAATCATTTACTTGTAAATCACTTCGCAGTACCAATAAATAAACCACGCGCTGTTTATTCCTTTCTTGGGCAACAAAATAAGAACAAGATCGTCGCAGGCCCCAGTTGGGTCATCTATAAAAAGTGGTCCGAAGTCATCGCGGACAGTTAGGTAGGTAGGTATACAATGTACATTCACATAGCCAATATGTTCAAGTCGCTCTGTTGCAAGTTGCCTTCTAAGGACCGGCTACTGCTACCTAACTACTTATCGAATGATTTAGGGACCGTTCACCTCGGTCTTGCCACTGCATTGCGGCCAGTGTGACTGTGTTCAGTGTTACCCATATGGTCCTACTTATTTCGTACAACAGTTTCATTGAGATCTACAATATTTGAGTACACACGATGTTATAGGTAGGTACTTACAGTTTACTTTAAAACTCTAGATTATAGAGTCGTTAAACTGTGTTGTAATTATGTTACAACTTTAATTGATTTTAATTTTATTAATCACACCGTTCTTTTGGTTTAGGCATTGGCTGTATATTCCCGTTTCTGCCACTGCACATGCTGTCAGTGGGTCTAGACAAGGGAGAAGCTCGGCTCATTTCAGCTATCGCACCATGCATCGCGCTGCTCGGCCCGGCCTTATTGGGGCCTCTCATTGATAAGTTAGTATTATGGTCATCAATATTGTGTTGTGTCTTATTGGGGCATATCAAGACTTGCCGTGTTGTGTATCGATTTAACTAACCATAAAGCATAAAAATATATTAACATAAAATAATAAAAACCTGAAGCTATTACAAAAACAGCTCCCTTAAATCTATGGAACACAAAGTAAGCAAAAATGTTACATTGCTCTCTAACTTTTAAATATTAAGTTGTTTGGGCGCAGGTTATCAGTGGGTCGAGGGTCGACGGGAGGCGCTTCCAATTCAAGCGGCTCCGGACGCCTGCTGCGCGTCATCACGGCGATCTGCCTTGTCCTCAGCGCTGTGTTCTACACGCTACTCCTAGCTGTGCCTTACACGGAACGACATGAGGTATTATATACTGAACTAGTCTTACATTACGCCTATGAAATTTCTAGGTGGTTCCTCTCCTTAAGATGAACTCAGAATCTAGCTTTAACGTTTCTAAAGTACCTGTAATCTGGTAGGTATATTGGAAATGAAAACATTTTAATTTAAAATTATACGGGTCATTATAGTATTCTCGTTTATTGCCAAAGAACAAGTGTACTTAAGGGTAAATAAAGACAAAGCAAAGCAATTTATTTTATTTACATCATACAAAAGATTATAAAGAAAGCTGCAAACCACGGGGAAAAAACAGCAAGGCTTTTATGGTAGGCATTAATAAAAATGGCCCAAGAATTGAGCCTTGAGGAACGCCCATATTAAACAGTCGCGAAAGACAGACAAACTTGCTTTTTGCCATCTATATGATATACCTGTAGTTAAAAACAAGGCAGCTTTTCCGCGAATTTGGTATGGTGTAATATACAGATTAGCGTAGTGTATTTAAAAGCTCACTTAGGTGCCAATAGCATCCCTCTCATATGTTTGTGTTGGGATAAATTAATCTGTAAGCAACGATGAAATTGTTTATGTTATAATACTACTAACTTTTGTGCCTAAATGACGTAACGTACGCATGCTCATCTACTTAGGTAGAGGTACTAGGGTATTGTTAATACAGCCACGATTTTCTACAAAACTTTTATTCGAGTTTTTACAAATGAAAAGAATATTAAAAGGAAGATTTAGGCCTATCTAGGTACCTATTTATCTAATTAATGGATTTTTTGGGGGTTTTGTAGATATTTAGAATAAATATCACTATGTTGGCTATCCTCCAACTTAAAAGAATATGGGTATCGTCGTAGCTGGGGCCAGGTAGCACCTAGCACACACCATAATCATGACTGGCAGAGAATGCCATATGGCATTAAGTCCGCCTTATGCATAGAAGTATAAATAAATAAATAATCACTACAATATCAGTATAGCTGCCATATGATAATGTAGATAACAATAATAATTTATTACAGCTTTTGGGGTTGAAAATTAAGGTAAGTATTTACGGTGGGCTGAGTTTCGTGTTCGTGGGGGGTAAACAATTTATTGATGTAGTTGTGTGTACGTGCTCCCTAACATTAATGTCGTTTTTCTATACGCATAGTTTCTGAAAATGCAATTACTTAGGCAGTTTCTTTGTCTCTATTTATTTGTATTTTAAACAAATTATCGCTTTCCACTTTCTATACTTACGTCGTGCAACATTGTCGAACTTCCCACACAAGCTCTACTCTATTTAGGAAATACTTAGACACTGCAAAATAATGCATTGTCTATATGTCACAGGCTCGACGCCCTGAAGTGCTATTCATGTGCGATGAAGACAGCGCTTATGTCATGCAGGAAGTGTGCAAGGAGGACATGCGCTGCAACCGCTGGTCCGGTGAAAAGGTCAGTAGAGCTACCTACTGATGCATATTTGATATTAATGAGTTTAAAATTAATACATTTAATAATAAATACATAATTTATCTGTTTTTATTTCTTGAAAGTTACTAAGCGTGGTCCTTGCTCCATATTATATATTACCTCCTCCACTGATAATATATAATAAAATAAAATTCCCTTTTTAAGTACCAATAAACCTCTTCTTCTACGTCTTTAAAAGTCTGTACAAGTTGTGAATTTAAGCCATCAAGGAGGACTTTATAATTTATGCCAGAATTTAAACTATTTCTCGCAGTCGGGAGTGCTGGCGGTGACGGCTTGCGAATACGGCTGCGCGGATGAGAACATGACGTGGGTGAAACAACCATTCACTACCACGTCGACCACCACCACGCTCAGCCCCATGTACCTGAACATCGCCAACGCCACGGTAAAGTATCATAAGCATTACATAGCCAATTTAAAATGTAACTGTATAAATAGTTGTTTGTTTCCCATAACTTCGATACTTATAACGTTTTCTCGTGGTAGGTAAGATATACTCGTACTTATAAAATATTAATTAAATTGAATTATGAGCTCTATTGCTAATTTGAAAACTGCTTGAGAAATTACGTACTAACAAAGGACTACATTTATTTTTAGGCAACGGGTTCAAATCCTACTCATAACAGTATTAGTTTTTTTTTTCCACAAAAATGTATAACTTTAATGTGGATTTATGAACGTACCCATATAAATAGACTTCGGAGCCGGCAGTCACGGAAGATGAAGAGGTTGTCAAGCACGCAATGCCCTACGAGCTGAACCCTCCTCACTTCTGCTACAATGGCCAGTGCTTGGTTTATATGCAGCACCAGGCGAGACTGCGCGTGCCTCTCTCCTTGATAGCACCAGAACTGCCAGAAGATAACAGCACATCTGACTCAGACTGGTGCACTTATCGTACAGGTAAATTTATAACTGATTAAGTTGCTCTTTCCAAAATCGTTTTACAGAGACCACTCGTTTTACAATGCTCAAAAGCTTACACTTTATGAACGTGATATCTGACATATTTTCGATGTCGATTTGTTTGTCCGAGGTTAATGAAAGTTAAGTTTATTAAGTTATAGTAATTAGGTGTATTTCCGAATGTTAAAATCTGTTTAGTTACACGACATCCGCATTTCCTAACACTAGGAATTGTTCCTGTAGTAGGTGCGTTTACAGACCAATCTAATTTAGGTTTTATCTCACATGCACACAAACCCAGAGTCCAAAGCAGTCACATTTATTATCTCCCATGCATATACACCTAGACGCAGAACATTTACCTGTAGATATATACATAATTGTTCTGTATGGGAATCAAATCGCGGTCGGCGCCGTAAATCCGATTTCTTTACCACTGCGCACAAAGCACCCTCACAGATGGCGGCGATCAAATAAAAAAAAAACTTTATTACAGCTGGTCCATCCAAATGCCAGGTGCCACCTAAACGCTTGGCAGGCATAATAACAGATGACCAGGAGTGCAGGCCAGCGGTGCGGTGTCAAGTGCTTGACCCTTACGACGAACCTGACGGCGTGTTGGCTGATGCCGAATGCCGACTCATCATTGGAGACCCAAGTTATACCTTCTGGACATACTTAGTTATAAGGTCAGCCTTCGTCATGATAAAGAACTTGATTTTACCCATTTCTTGATAATATTGCAGTTACGGCTTCGATAGCTCAATATCAGTTTCGCAACGAATACATCATAATTTAGTAAATCACTTCTAATTTAATGACTACATCATGTTATACAACTAATATTCAACGTTATTTTGTTATCCATACCTTTAACTTATTTATATTTCATTAAATCACTCAAGAATATAAAGATCTAAAATCATGTAAAGCATTGAAAATGTGTCATCCCTCGTCAACTTATCAATTAGCTAAACCACATACTAAGCACTGAATCAACACTGTGGTTTAGCTATGAATGACTCAATACTTCCAATCATTATTTGTATTGCTTTTAATTAATAATAATAATAAAAAATACATATATGTAATCAGTTTAGCATTTCCGCTATGAATAAATTATGTAGCATTTTTAGCGCCACTCCCGTACCTACTATATCAATATGTTTCGAAGCTGGAAAATTTGTTATCTAGCTGTTCTAAAAGAGTGAGATGTTTTTTTATTTTTTTAGAATTTTAGCTGATATCTGGCCAACTGCAGCGTTAGCTCTCCTCGGCACAGCCTGTGTAATTGCGACTAGGGAAACTTCCCTAGGACGAGGAGACGTTGGCAGACAGTTGGCTTTTGGTACTCTTGGCCTGGCCATCTTCCCCCCACTTGCTGGACTGGCTGCAGAACAAATGCCTGATACACCTTACCTCATACCGTTCGTTCTGCATGCAGTGTTCATGGTCATCGGTGCACTTATACTACTCTTCGATAGGTGAGTAAACACAGTCGTAATATCGTTTATGTAGTATGTCAAGGGTTTTAAACTGTTTACGACGGTTAAAATTAGATTGTAAAATATATATTGTGAACTTAAGGAAAGTGGTACATTACTGTTTATGAATTCGTGTAAATAGTACATAAATACATTATGTTTCACTATTTGTAGTCAATGTAGGTACTTACTTATATTAGTATGAATCACTAAATTCCTTCAATGTGTAGGAAGTGATGAATTGCTTCGTTGAATACATACCTACTTATTCCAGAATCATGAGGTATAAATAATACATATAGGACACAGGTTGTGTATAAATAGTTGACAATGGATTCTTTAAGAGTAGGTACCTACTGAAGTGCATGGATATGAAATGAGAATACCTTATCTCATAATGAACTAATCAAGGACCTATCCGCAACATAGTCGCAAATGGGTAATTTTAATTAGTTTCGGTGTAGCTTATAATATAAACTATATGATTAAAATTTTCTTTCTGATTATTATTTTTATGTAAAATTAGGTAGAGAATACACTAAAAAATGGCAGCATGATATATTTTGAGTAGGTAATTGATAAATAAGCTCTATTAAATCAATTTTGCTCTACAGTAAATTAATTTAGCAAGTATGACAAATTTTTTACCTATTCATTTATATTACTGACTGTAATTATTCCCTTCCATTTGTATGCATTTATACATAGAATAGCCTGTATTCCCCGAAGGGTAAGGCAGAGGTGTACACAGTTGTACACCCACATTTCACCAAAGCAGTGCCATTATTAAGTCCAAATAGGTGGTGATCTTATGGGTATCAACTGGGCACAGTTTCAAACTCCGGGCAGCCACTAAGAATTTCCTAACAAAAAAACCCTATAACACTTTTCTCGAACTAGGAATTGAACCCAGGACCTCATGCTCAACATTCGCCCTTACGGCCACTTGAGGAATGAGGCAGTCTAGTCAGTATTTATAAAATAGACGTAATTATTAGGGTTCCGTACTCAAAAGAAAAGACAGAACCCTTATAAGATCACTTCGTTGTCCGTCTGTCAAGACCCATTTTCTCAGGAACGCGTGGAGCTAAGTTGAAACTAAATATCAATAACGAAAGTCTACGTACCAGTCGGAACAAAATAAAATTAAGTTTCTGATATTTAGCTTAGCTTTAGCTATTTTTCCTTTACTGGAATATTAGAGAGTTACCTAAGTATGTATGTGCAAGTTGCCTACTATCTACCTCGAGTAGGCACTAAAATAGTCATCCTCAGGTCATTTACTTACAACAAAAAAGTATTTCAGCATAGCCGACACAATTCTATGATTACAGTCACATGCCTCTTTCAACACCCGAATGGTGGTGGCACACCGCGACCGGTGTGTTGGCGATGCCCATGAACACGGTGCGACGTTACGGTGCCGAGACAGCCGCCGTGTTCGCTGTGGTCGCGCTGCTCGGCACGCTATGGAGTGGGATCGACGCTTATCTGCCTTGGTGAGAAACTTTGGATTAGAGTTACTACGACGCCGAGGTATCCTGCCATTATAATTACAAATAAATAAATTTGAAGTTTCTGTTTGTTATGTCAAAATAATATATTTTTTTAGCTCATACAGTTATTTCCACGATACCTATAAAACAAAATCAGTTTTTAAAATGTTTGTCTGTCTGTTTTTTCCGGTTAATCTTCGAAACGGCTGGACTTATTCTGATAAGATTTTACTGGCAGGTAGATGACTATATAAGTGAAACAGCGGGGCACAGCTAATATTGAAGAATATTATGTTATATATAGTTTTCCAAAACTAACACAATTCCTTTTCAGGACGGTACTGGAGCTGAACGGCACTGTGTCAGAAATGGGGCTTACGTTAACAGCTGGAGCCTTACCTGCCGTGCCTGCTCTCTGGTGGGCGGAGGCCCTGGTAGACTACATCGGCCATTCCAACGTCTTTATCATGGCTTTCACCTTCTACGGCGTACGATATACTGGTAAGTTCAGATAAATCTTTGAAAAGCATGAACGCATGCTTAGCGAACTCTAAAGTTATAATTTTAAATGGAAAAAGAATACGGTCGTGAGCAGGATTCGAACCTGCGCCTCTCGGATAAATACTCCAGGCGCTCTAACCACTAAGCCATCTCGTCCTCTGCTCACTACCGTGAATTCTTCTTCCACATTTAACACGTCTTTTGGTGACATCATTGCTATCTATTCAGTCCCTACCATTCCATTTAAAATTATGACTTTACTGGTAAGTTTGCTATAAATATGAATTCTCAAGTAGGTATTTAGATACTGTGTGATTCCTTTAAGATTTAGGTATCTGTCACGTTGGTCTAGTGGTACCAAGCGCGACTGCGGAGCATGAGGTCCTGGGTTCAATATTCAAGTCGGGCAGTGATATTGAGTTTTTCTGTTAGAAATGCTCATTAACAGCCCGGAGTTTGGAATTGTGTCCGGCAGATGGCAATCCGGTAAATTTACAAATAACCCATGGGACTTAATAACAACATTGGTGAAATGTGGGTGTACGACTGTGTACACCTCTGCCTACCCCTTTGCAGAATACAGACGTGATGTTATTCTTCAAGATTTATGTGATGTAAGGTAAATAATCACATAAATCTAAATATGCGTAAATAATGTTAGACGTAAGTAAATATTTAGTGTGGTGTAACAGCGCCGTCGGTTTCTGGTGTTTTAGATTACCAAACACCCATTAAAATAGTACCTACCTAGTCGTCACTTACATCATGACAGAGGAGTCAACCCAGCGATTCCAAAACTGCTTTGGTAGGTACCTACTTCTTTAGCAGGTACCAACATTTTATAATCAATCTCAAAATTTGTAAAGAAAAAACAATGTTAGGTAAACCTTTCGGCTCAGCCACGTACAGTATTATACGTTGTAACAATAAAAATCTATTGTGTCTGCTAATGAGCGAAGCAACAGCTTAAGGCATTAAAATGTGGTGGCATCCGATTGTAAAATCAGATTGAAAAGCTAGGTAGCGACCCTATTTTTACCCGACTGCCCCAGAAGGAGGGTAATAAAAGACTCGGTATTTAATGTTAACATTTTACAATTAAAGTCCTTGGCAAAAGTTGTGATAAAAAAACAAAAAGGGTTTGCTTTTGACTATTCGCGAATCTTTTCCGTAACAATTATTATAAACAAAAACCCATCTGCACTGAAAAGAGGGAAACAATATGAAAATAGACAAACAACAACAATTGGTAAAACTAGGACGAAAATAAAACAAACAAAACTGTTAAAGTTATGCCGTGATCCTTCAATCCTGACGCTATTTCGGAAACAATCGTAATTATTTGTCTTTAATAGCGTGTTTCGTTATTCGTCCCGCCTCGATCTTAATAATCTGTAATTTTACATCAGAATCAGAACACCATTAATTAGCTAATTAACTTTATTTACTTGATCCCTCGAGCCTAAGTTAAATTATAATAACACATTACGTTTTTTCAGGTTTGGCATACAGCACTGACTACACATGGGTAGTAGTGTGCGAGATATTAGAAGTGTTCACGTTAAGCTTGGTCTGGGTAACAGGAGTGTTGTATTTCCGTCACCTAGTGCCAAGAAAGTATACTGCTACTGGTCAAGCTCTGCCGGTCATTGCCCACTTCTGTATCGGTAAGTCCTGCGTGCCTCTAACGTGTTCAATACTATACAGTATTCCCCACATTTAGTATGTTTAAGAAGATCATCTTCTGCCGATTTATTTAATAATCCAATAAATATAAAATAATAACAAAAATGTTAAAATCAAAATCAAAATCAAAATCAAAATTTCTTTATTCAAATTAGGCTAAAAATTAGCGCTTTTTGAACGTCAAACATTAAGACAGCCCCCAAAAAAGCCCACCCTTCACCGCTTCCTAGTGTTTTAGCTGGAAAGAAGAAGCGGCGCAACAAACTTCCCAGCAACACGTCTGTCTGTATCAAAATTATTTACAGATTCTATACAAATCTAAAATTGAATTTATATACAATAATTGTATCTAGTGAGATAAAATATCTTGGGCACAGTTAGCTAGCACGAGCCTATGTAATATGCATGCCAATGCATAAAAATATTAAATGAATCGAGAAACAATGTAAAATTACCGAAAGCGTCCAATCTAAAACTATTTCGTATGAAGGTCGTACCCACTTACACATGCCAAGAGATAGAAACTGCACATTAACTAGGACCAGCTTGGCTAATTCAATAAATGCATTTTAATAAATTAGGAACTACGATCAGCAAGACGACCAGTCACCACAAGCAGCACCCGTTCACGAGCATAACGCAAAGATCAGCCATCGCCTCCCTCGCCATTTTAGAGGGAAGGTGGCGACCCGATCCATGACGCTACCGCAAGCAATGACGTCAAGGGGAGCATGACGAACTCGCTGCCTCTCAGAAGAATAAAAATAAAACCATTACTAAATAGCCGAGGTCACCAGTTAACGGCAATGTGTTTTTAACACATTATTGTCATTACAGATATTACAATAAAATTATTATCATCGATTATGTCATGAAGTTAAACAACTCAAAAATAATGTTGTCAATGTAAAACCAAAATAAAATTGGAAAATTAAAAAATTATAGGATTGTCTTGCATTCAACACGGCGACCAACTACTCTTATCATTTAAATAGTCATTAATTGTATAGTATGCCCTTTGGGAAAGGTTGTATTTAACTGTTAATTTAAATGCATTGAATGGCATTTCTAATATACAGAGAGGTAGTTTATTATAAAAACGAATACCGAGCCCCACAAATGATTCATGCACCTTGTGAAGTCTATGAATAGGTGCGCAAAGTTTGTGCTTGTTCCTTGTGTTGATGCTGTGGACATCACTCTTTTTAACAAATAAATAAATAATATAATATCTTCGTAATTATTATTATTGTTGTACTTTATTATAGGTAAAGTACAAGTGGTTTTAAGTCACAAAAAAGCACACTGTAAATACTACCATAAATATTTCAAAAGCGCAGGTTCGAATCCTGCTCACGCCCGTATTTTTCTTTCCACAAAAAGGAAAGATAAAAAATCCCAATGATGCAATTTTAGTTTTTATCAAAATCGGACCGAAGACTACTTTGAGTATTTTTCGCTATACTTTAAAGTATAAGTAGGATTTGGCGATCCACACCCACTTGAAAAATTCATCTGTATATATGTTATACCTACTTAGGTACTTAAGTAGTAGATATGTTTTTTTTTTTCAATATTGGGATGATATACTTCTAAATATGTAGTAGGTAGGTAGGTACATATGTAGATATAAAAGAGAATCAAGTGTTTTATTTTCAGTAAAACCTATTAATTTTAATACGCAGGTCGGTGCATAGGCGCCATAGTGGGTGGTATGGTCACGTTAGAGCAACCACTGGAGTCGATTCGCGAAGTGTACCGCGCGCTCGGAGTGGTGGCGTTGCTATCGGCCGCTGTGTACCTGGCGCTTTATCACCTGCTGCTGGCACCCAGGTGTGGTGCTGCCGCAGTATCACCACCGCATCATCTCCTCCAAGGTATAACACAATATAATTTAGTATGGAAAATTATACACTACTTTACCTACTTACCCCGGTCACCCGTTTAAGGACTGAATTTATAGCAATAACGTCGCCATAAGACGTGTTAAAATATGGAAGAAAAATTCGCGGTGGTGAGCAGAGGTCGAGATGGCTTAGTGGTCAGAGCGCCTGGAGTATTTATCCGGGAGGCGCTGGTTCGAATACTGTTCGCGACCGTATTCTTTTTCCATTTAATATTATAACTTTAGAGTTCGCTAAGCATACGTTAATGCTTTTCAAAGATTTATCTTGAATATACGGTTTAGTCTTCTCATTCTTATAGCTTTTTATGAAACTGCTGTTTAATTCCAAAATCAATTATTTATTTCTATCCACAATGGTTGGTACAATTGTTCTGGGTCCGCTTCCATCACACACACTGCTTACCTACATATAGGTGACGCAACAGCGGCAAGTGCATGCAGTACCTACCTACTTATTCAAACAGGGGTTGGTTGAGTCATAATTCGACAGGTGTCTGTTCAAAGTTGTATCCACCCACTAGTGCGCGCAGACTACTCCAAACCGGACTAGGTATATACTCTGCTGAACAATTTGAGGTGACGCATGGGCGCCGTGGAATTTCTTCCCCAGCTTCGACCTATTACCATGTTCGGCAAGCCAATCCCTTGGGAACTGCAAGCCAAACACCTGGGTGTATCTTAGATCACAAACTGTCCTTCCGTCCGCACATTACGATAGTTCGCGACCGCGCGGCTTTCGCTGTCGGCCGTCTTTTTCTCATGACAAATGCTCGCAGTAAACTGTCTCATAACCTTAAGATCAGACTACACTATGTGCATTCGACCCATTATGACTTATGCTAGCGTCGTGTTCGCACACGTTAGGTAGGTACTACAAAATCCATAAGATGCAAACCCTGCAAAATCGATTCCTTCGCAAAGCGACAGGCGCGAAACTTTAACTCCACCTCGATTTCAAAATGCCCAGCATTAGGCAATTCATTAAAAGGGCATCGAAGAAATACTTCGACTCCGCCTCTAACCATCTGAATCCCTTAGTTGTTTCTTCTGCCGACTGCAGGCCGTCTCAGATCAGTAAAGTCCGCCGACCACGTCACGCTCTCCTCCGTCCCGATGATAGGATCACTGTAGCTCAAGAATTTAACAGACACGCAAGCACACTCCGACGCGCTCGGCCGCCTCGTCGATCCTCGTCCTCGTCCATCGCAAAATATCTTATCATGTCTGCCCCGACCCTTGCTAGAGCTGGCCCGCGCCGAGCTAGTAGCTTTAAATTCGACCCTTAATAATAAGCAAACGGATCTGATCCAGCTAGTCCCTAGTTGTCCCCCAGCAACGCCCTAAGTTGAGGCTCGTGTCCCGCAGGGGACGCCCTTAGTGCTGTGTTGCTTAGTTTGTAGTAATATAAAATATGCTCTGGCTGGAGGCATCAAATTGTCTCGCCATAGCTATTGTTCGGTTACGCAGATCAAACCCCTATGGGGTAACAGCAAGAGGCCGAGTCCAAAAAAAAAAATTGTTGACGCACCCCAAGCCATCCTCCCGGTGGAGGTAAGTCGCCGCAGGAGGTTGACGTTTCTGCAACTTATCACGACCAAGACGTCAAAATAGCACATTTTACCTAAAATGCTGTATCAACTTCTGTTGACGTCCTACACTTATGTATTAATGGCGTTCGAGTACTCGTGCCAGAGGTAGAAAGTATACCTAAGTATTTTCTGTACCTATAAAGTGATACTACGAATCCGAAGAAATATGATTTTGAAGAGAAGCTAATTAATCTCTGAACACAATGTTCGTTCGCTGATGCTAAAGTATCGTAAATGAATCGCTCATTGGCTTTCGATTTCATTTCGATAATATTACGCACATGTTCGACATGTTATCAGAACACTTGATAAAAGTTCTATAGATTGTTGACTTACATATCTAAATATCACAGCCTGGTCCGGATTCCATTGTCTTTTTCTTATTCTACTAATAAACACCTATACAGCTAGACCTCGATAACTCCTAAAATAAATGTATGTACTTACTAATATTTTAAATTTATCGTTTCTATAAGCTTGCTCTATAGACGGACAGCTTAACGCTAAAGGTATGACGTAAATTTATCAACACCCATATTTGATCGCCCACTCTATAATATCTTAGGCGATACTTGCCTGCCTACACCAGAATTAGTATGATCCATATTGTTAATCGAAAGCTCACTTAAATGTAATTAAAATATTCAATTTCCTTATGAGATGTGCTAATGCAAAATATTGCAAAATGAATAAATTCTATGAATGTGCGCAGGTACTCCATACGAGATTGAACATAACATAACATCACGCCTGTATCCCCGAAGGGATAGACAGATATGTACAAAGTTGTACACCCACATTTCACCAATGCTGTTATTAAGTCACATGCAATAGCTGGTGAGCCTATTGCCATCTATCGGGCACAATTGTAAAATTACCTAACAGAAAAACTCAATAACATTTTGCCCGACCCGGGAATCGAAATCGAGACCTCATGATCAGCAGTCGCACTTGGGACCACTAGACCAACGAGGCTTTATGAGATTGAAACAGATATCTATAGCAAAACTAACTAACATCTTAATTAATTCCAGGTTTAAATGCAAACGGAGCATCGAACGGCACGTATTCACCTATGCGAGTGTACCACGAGGAGCGTTCTAGGAAAGGCCAATTCCGCTACTGAGGAATATAAAGTACCTACTTATTTATTCAATAAGTTTAACAACCAGGTCAAACCAAGTCAGGGAAAAGTGGTAGAAATATGCAGCGTGTTGTAATAAAAGCTGTTGCTCGGTACCCATGCCAATATACAATAGAATAGAGCAAATGTAAAAAAAAATAGTTAATCATCTAAAATTATTCTATAAATTCTACGGTCATTTATTTGCCAATTTTTGACTTGGATTAATTCAGAATAGACCGTTTGAGCCCCGAACGGCTCTAAGAATAAGTTGTAGTTTCTGTCCAAGCATGGCGAATTCCTATACCAATTTTTCGGGTGGTTTTGCCAATCTGTTTGTTTACAAAATACTTATCTAAAATATGGCACGGGTACCGATCAACAGATTGCATACTTGAAGCATTATGGTATAAGTAGGTATCACGTCACAGATTATACGTAACAAGCATTTCTTTGGGTGACAACATCAATGAAAACGAATTTTATTATTCAATGTGTAGATAGCTATCCCTATTGTAACTATGAATGAAAATTTATTCCATAATAATTGATGTTTAATTGTTTTTTTAATAATTCCTATGCCTAGCATAATATTTTTAAATAACATAATGTCATCATAGTAATACTTAGAGAAAGGAGGAGTGTATGGTAAGTATCAGCTCTTAATCATCCCACAAGCTTTAAAAGCCACCATTGGGAAATATATGTATAGGTACTGGTGCTTGTTGTCTGCGTTATTTTATTTTATCAAACAATTTCTAATCTAGCACTTCGATAAATAACCCGAGCTATGTAAGCTAGAATCGTCTCAATAACATTTATATAATTTAGTTAACGCCATAGCGTCTTATCCAACTTAAGTTGGCTGCTATGTTTAAAACAACGTAGGTTGCTATTTCGAATTTAAACGAGTGGCATTACTTTTCGATTTGTGCTCGTTAGGTGTTGTTTTATTTTTATCTTTGTGGGTTCAAAAAACAGTTCCATGACATGCATTTTTGATATATTTGGATCCTTATAAAATAAACGAGGAAATTGTAACTGACACAATCTGATTATGGGGATCCGATCACAGCGGGTAATATAAGAAAAAAAAAATGTTGTTGATTTTTGGTCCTAGTAATAAGAACTTTACATGGAAAATATGTTTAATTATCGCTTATCAATTTATACAAATTGGTAAGCGATAACAAAACATTTTCCTACATACATAAGGCCACGCAAAAATAAAAAATAAAACCGCTGCGGCGGAGTGATTCCCCTAATAGTGGGGTCTACCTATAAGTAAGCGCAGAATTGTGATAAGTATTATAAGCGCTTTATTAAATCATACATTTCCAATATTATTATCGAATTTATGTATTCATGAAATTATTACCATAAAAAGCTTACCTACTGTTTGCATTTGTACGTTTCTATTAATGTAATTATAAAATAAGTCTTTTTATTATTAAAATGACGTCACTGCCTCAATATTCTCGTTTGATTCCCCATCACTGGATTAAAAAGTTATCTGCCTCGTTTCGTTTCATTGTTTTATATATTTAAAACGTGGCTACGATGCGGTAAGAAGTATATCTATAATTTTTATGGAAAAAATAGGGTCGTGATTAAGGCGCTCTTCCTCATAAAATAATGTTTATGTATTAGATACATAATACAATAAAAAAATGGTCAGTCGATTGATCCATAAAAATGGAGTCATAATAAAAATACTTTCAAATGAAATACTAGCTTTGTATTTCTTATTTAAGACAGCCTTAAAGTTCGATCGGAACTGATGGCTTATCATCTATCACAATAACAATAGCAAATAAAAAAAACTGTTTCTAGATCTAAATGGCGTTCATTTACTGATACATTAGCCTGAGCCAGATTTTCATTTACTTTTAGTTTTTCAAGAATACAAATGGCATATGAGTAGGTAATTAAATTGATTGGTATTGATACAAAATTTACTTTATATAATATACATACTTCAAATCTAAATTATAAATTCCAATGTTTATTGGAATTAAATAGAGTCATCTTCTCAGACAAAAAATATCACAATAAAGATATGGGTGCCAACCAAATATTATGTAATTATGTTAAACAAAAATATATATAGTAAGTATATCCGAACGAGATTCAACTTTCGGTGCCACTTAAGCATAGGAAATTACCAGATATATTGTACTTATAACTAAACGCTATTCTGAATAACAGAAAATAATACCTAATAAAATTATGTTATATAAACTTATACGACATAACAGCGAATTTAAACAACAGTAGGTATATGTAAATATTAGCTTTAGTCGACAAATATCATAATTTATAAAAGTCTAAATCTTATTTTGGAAAGGCCTAAATGGTTTGTACTACCTAATATCGACTCTTGGAAATATTTTTCTTCCCTTTTTTATTTAATAACTTGCATTAGTTCATTTCGTTGCCCGACGAAACAGTTTTATAACGAATGTAGAGTAAATTCAAGGGATTTTTTATAATTTATTAAATAATTATTAATTCTTCGATAACAATCATTACTGCCAATCAATTTATTATATATCGCGTTCGACAACAGATAAATATAGGTATAATTAAAGATAGAACTTCGGATTATAATATTTAGACAATTTTTTTAGCCCAAATTTATTTTATGTCACTGTTAAAATTAAATTCGTGCAAGATACACCCTGTCTAAATTTCTAAACAAACTAATAATATTTATTCATTCTGAAACTAAAATAAATTATCTTAGTTTTAATCTTAGATACGTATTAAAGTTTTGATTAAAATAATATATATATAAGGTCCTAATTTATTAGGTAATTTCCTTTTAAGAGGTCAATTTGTAAGTGATAAGAATTCATTTAAGCCATAATTCAAATTTTTACAACTATGTTATTTTTTTCTTAATGTTCGCCGTTCAAGGAGCAGTTTTCGTCGCTAGTACTATGTTAATTACAAATAATTTGTTATATCCATTTAATTCTTAGCTTATGTGAACGTATTTGACTTATATATTAACCCTTTCAAAGGAAATTACCTAATAAAGGGGGCCTTAGGACCTTATATAGATAATAATTTTATTGTAAGCTCGCGAATGTAATACGAGGGTGCTATTTACGCCGACTGTTTCGTGAGATTTGTAATGAGAACACTCGAAGTTGTGTAAGTAGGTAGGTACTAGAATTTACTGGATACCTACTAATCGTTTAAGCGATACGATAGCTACCCCTTCGCCATATCTTGAAGGCGAGCACGTTATACTTCCTTCACATTACGCTTAAACCTGGGTAGTTCTAAACGAAATAAAACAGATTTTATATAAGCATGTCGTACAGTAAAACACACTTTATGAAGTGATGCATGTAAGGCTACTATTAGTACTTAAACAATAGAACAGAAATAAACGACACATAACATGGAAGAATAAAACTATAGTATTAAAAACTAAAGCTTGTTGAATCTTGTTTGGAATACTACTGTTGCAAATAAATAGTATTGTTCTGTTTTGTGCTCCAGTCTTGAAACAATAAGTGTAACTTAAATACCAAGCTACTGTATGTCTAGATGATAATATAATATAGTTGATTTGAAGATGCTGACAGAGTTCCAAACTCTTAATACATATTTTATTTTCTTCCATTGCCTCAACGTTTCGTAACATACAACATAACACCTTTATTATGTGCACATGGTCTGGATACATTTGACGGATTTAGATGTGTTTATATTACAAGGTGAGATGAAGTCTTTATTAAATACTGCCTTTGCCCATAATTAATCACAATAAATAGACTAGTGAAAAAACAATTGTTATGTTCCACATAATTACCTAATAGTTATTGAAAATTATAGCCAGCCAGCCAGCGGAGACGGCAAGAGCACGGTATTGCTGGTGATTTGAAATCTATCAGACTGGTTTCAAATTTAATTAGAAAAAAGGTATATTTTCAATGCTGGTAGAACGACTTCGAAGTAATATACGTGTCGCGACGACGCATGCGGTGCGATGCCCTGAACACTGTTGATCCAAATAAGCTTACCTATAAAGAGACATAGGTAGCTTATTTCGATATATTGATAAATTTAAAATCTTTGCCGTGTCGTGCGCCCCTGATATTTGTACCCAGTAAGGTCTCTTAGTATGCAGATAACACCCAGCAACCCAAGGTGCCAAAGCCAAACATTTTCACCTGACTTTTGAGTGCGTATAACCCTAAACACGATAGGGCTAATTACAAATAATATAGCTGTCCAATTACAGAGCAAGGGCTCCTTCTCATACAGAGGAGGCACATCTCATACGAGGAGAATTCGAAATGCCTAACCTCGATATTGTGGAAATAGATAGATAGATATTAGATATAGTATTTATTTGCATCCATTCTGCCCACGTAGTTCCTAACGGCCACGGATTCAACAATTTATTGTATTAATTGTGTCCAGCTATACAAAATTTTGTCATTTAAAAGTTTACGATTAACGAAAAAGATTTTACTATCCTATTTATTTCGAATTACAAATAAACAAAAAAATCACAGAGGATCTCAGAAGTTTTGATTAGAACAGGTAATTTATATCGTACAGATAAATCTTGCAAACGCATGCGTAGCAAACCCAAACTTATAAATTTATGTGCAAAAAAACTACACTGTGTTGTACCTCATAGGTCATGATACAAAATTTAATTTTGGGAGATGTTAACTGATACTTAGATTTGACTCATTTTACTGCCGTGTTGATGGGAAAGAATTTCATTATTTCTTTTGTGTTCTGTGTTTTAGGACTGTAACTTTCATACGTATAAATAATAATATGAAAGTGACTCACGAAATTTATTGCTACATTAAACCATTCAGGATTTTACTTCTTGCGACTTTCCAGTTCGAAACTAGTCTGGGAACCCCAAAGAAATACCCACGAGGAAAATGTTAACGAAACTTCCCGCAAATTGTAGGTTACCTGGTAACATCTAATAAATTTGTCCAAACCACTACACAATTGAGTAGAAATGTTTGACATAATCATATATATCTATATATATAAAAATGAAACCCGTTTTCCGTTGTCACGCCATAACTTGAGAACGACTGAACCAAATTGGATAATTCTTTTTCTGTTGTGTTCATCATTGTTAGGACATGGTTTTTACATAAGATATTTTTTTTTTATCGTACGGAAGTTTTTAACGGGGCGAGTGAAACCGCGGGGCACAGCTAGTTATTAATATAAGACATTCGCTTATAAGATACATATATTAAGTAATAACTATACCTTTTTATCAGTTTACAAATATACAAGGAAGAAACAAAAACATTCTGAACTATACGTAAGCACTAACATTATAACCTCTAAATTATACTTTGATTGTATCTGTATTGAAATAAAAACAAATATAATAAAAATAATGGATATTATTGTAAAAATGCATAGCCAGCTACCTCTACTTCCATCGATGACAGTACATAAATATTGTTGTAAATTTTGCCAATTTTATAATTCTCATACATATCTTTCTATTAGTCCTAACAACGTAAAGTTCGCTAATATTAAACTAGGTATTGTAGATTTAAACAATTAAATCTGATGGGTAGGTATCGATGCGTAGTTTCGTCACACCGACCGAAGCGACCTATATGGATAAAAAATTGCTAATATGACAGTATAAAAATAGTTTTTAGTAATGGTACACTGATGTTGGTTGTATATATAATGTTGGCCATAGTTGTTGACATATATATATTCAATATACACTGTGATTGGTCGCACAGGCGATCGATTGTAAGCTGTTTGACGAGATACGTCATACACACACTAAAAGCGAAGTTAACGAATTGAGATATGTACCTAACTTATTTTCTCGTAGCAGTTTCCAGTTAACAGCCCTCCCATCCCAAAAAATATTTTTTCCATGTCTGATTAATAATCAGCAATTATTACTTATTTTTATAAGGTAAAATAATTAACCCTGGAGCTTCTTGCCCGTTTTTCTCCATAGGAACCTCCTTATTGGATCGTAGCAACTAGTTGTCGACAATTCAAAAGTACTTGTAATTGGTCGAAATGAAATAAATGCTTTGACTTTGAATAGTAAATAACAAAAAGAGCTTAGTTCAATACAGAATACGAATTCAATAGGCATTAACATTATAAAAGACACTCCCATGGTCCTCAGACGACTGGCGGGTTAAGAAAATTGACATACCTACAGTTACTGCTACACACAGTATTGTAACCCAAGAAAGAGTATAGATTTCTTATTAACAAAAACTAAACTAAAAAATATCCACGAAAAGCATTATATTTGTGACTTACAAAATCATTTATTAAATTGATTTAAAACTATATGGAGATGCATGTCTCGTGTTTATATCATATGGAGCCCTATCATAGCATACTAATTGCCGTTAAACACTCAAAAGCGACGCTCTTCTTAGCGATGGACGAGTCTTACCCAACACTAGCAGGCACACTGTGCTACGGTCGACGTAGTGCCTGTGCAGTGTTTGTCGGTGACCGCACCAAACGAATGAATCGATTGTATGTACACCTGAGTTGTATAAAAATGTCGTATGTTCGAAGTTGTACGCAAGTATGCTACGCAGAAGTAAATTTTACGATAAATCGCATGCATGATCTGGAAAACGCAATAACAGATGGTGTCTCCTTCACTCCTTTGCATTCCGTTAATACATGTCTCGCGCTCTTAGTCAGTTCCATGTTTCGCCGTCGTGTCAATACAAAAGCAAGGCATTTGACCGACTTGCACTCCAGTCATGTACGAACCAGTCCCGCGGTTACACGTGACTATCACCCGCAATTGTTAGCGAAATACGACGATATACTAAGGACCAATATATTTGATTACCATTACGCCAGCGTACGCGGATAAAGCAGTTCGTGACCGCTATTTCTTCCGACTTACCTACGTTAACAATATTTAAGGCTAGCCGAGAATCTGGCTGGATTTTCCTAACAAACTTTAATATTTTACCATGTTAATACTTTTCTATGCGACTGTACTGAAATCCTAACTTCAGACATGCACAGTTATAATACTAGTTACAAGTTTGTTGCATAATGCGGACTCACGCGCTGTCTAAGATTACCAATCTGGCGTCGTACGAGTAGCCCATTATAGTACACCCCTTTATAGTATGATAGCCCCACGCGCTATAATACTATAAAGTGATGTTTAAACGAAGCCATCGCTGACTGCCAGTTGAACAAGCAGCTAGCACTGGCTTGGTATTGGCCTTGTATAAACAGGTTTTCAAGCCAAGAATAGAGCGCCCGTCTATTTTTCAAGCCAGTGACCTCTACTCACATACCCCTCAATCCCCGCGCCAGCATTGCGGGCACGTGAAGACACATCACGCCAGTTACTGGGGGATGTCGGTAAGATGCATGTGATTTTGTTTTTGTTTAGAATTTCCGCGAGGAAATGTATCTATCGCTTAGCCATTTTCTTGTCCAAAGTCGTTTTTTCTTTAAGATTCAAATTATAATTATTTTTCAACATACAGGTTTGCCGAGAATCTTTTATTTTTTATCGTCATACGTGTGCATACCACAAGAAAAATCCAAACGGCTTCATCTAAACAACACGAGACAAGCAAGCGGTGGCTGGTATATAGGACTGGCGCTAGCGCACTGGCTTCATGTAAACCTCCCTTAATGTTATTAACCTGTGCCGCGCGCTGCGCATTGTGCAGTTTAGTCGTTTACTTATCGTTCTAAGCTATTAGCAGTGCGTAGTTCTCGTAACAATAGATCAATTACTATCGAATTATGGCATTATCGTATAAAACGGTTAATAATTTGATTATTTTAAGTAACTATCGCCCATCGCACGCAATATCTTACTAACCTACGCAATCTTTCGTCCTCCGTCGCTCGCGGATCATGGGAGTGTCCCAAATCATCTTGTCAGCCTATATAACTTTGAAGTGAGTGGTTGTAAATTGGATACGGACTAGAGCCTAGATCGATAAGTTTTTTTTAGGCTTAGTATTATGTATTTGCAAAATCTCTATATACAGTTCAAGTAAAAGAATTTAAATTGGATACAATTTTTGTTAGGTTTGCCTGCAACAAAACGGACCACTAATTTCAAATATATTATATTAGGTTGACCACAATTTTATTTCTGCACTTATTGACCTACCTTATATGTGTATTTAGTACATATTTTACTTAACTAAAACAGGATATAAAATGTTTACTATTTAAGTTTCTTCTAGTGCTTCAGAAACATCCATGCTGTTTAAATTGGTGGCGGTTTTATCCGCTACATTATCATCTTTCAGCAATGTTTCAATCATCTCCTCGCTCATTTCGGTATCTTGCAATTTATCATCATTATCCTGACTATCAGCCTTATCGTTTATTTTTTTCTGATCAATAGTATCTTCTTTTGATTTTTCTTCTGCAATAATTTCGCCATTTAATTCATTATTTGTTAATTGGTCAGAAGAGGACATTGCTGCCACGCTTTCCTTGACGTCATTCTCAGATTTATTTATCTGTACACTTGTATCAGATTCATCCTCCTTCATATTGGTATCAGTTTCAATTTCCATAACTTGGCTTTCGTTTTTAATTTCCTTAACTTGGTTCTCATTTTTATTTTTCTTGTCATTGCTGTCGGCTTCATTTTCTTTGCTACCGTTGTCAGTTAAATGTTCAGTATCTAAGAGATGTGTCCTAATTTCCTTAAAAAATATATCTTTTTCATTTTCCTGAACATTGTTGTCAGTTTTATCTCCTTTATTGCTATCTTTACCAGTAAGTTGATCTGTAGAATCCTCAATATTATAACTTCTGCTTATAACAGCTATATCAGCATGTTCATTAGATGCATTATCATTTTCAGAGACATTTAAGGAATCCAGGTTATTTTTGGAAAAGTTATTATCTTTTATGTTTTCTCCGCTATCATTATATTCACTGCTGCCGGCACCAGTTAAATCTACCTCTTGGTTTTCACTACCATTCATTGTAGATTCCACAGAATTCTCATCTATAAATATGGGGTCATCATTATCTTCCATGTCTGGTAATATTTCAACGTCGTCATCATCTTCACTGATATTACCACCAGATTTCTTGGATACGTACTGTTTAAGCCCTTTATTAAGATTATCCCGTATTTCTCCGAATCTACTTGCTGAAGTATTCAATAATCTCTCCAAAGTTCGATGAAGATTGCGCATTTCATTCACGGTTCGTGTACGTAAGTAAACAGTGGTTGCTTCTTTTTTTAGTTTATTAAGCCTCGAGAGAGAATATTCCAAAGCGTCAACTGCATCAATTAAATTGTATCTATACCACTCCACAGGCACGTTTAAATCACATTCCCTGGATGCCGTATCAGTAGATTTTGTTACCCTAGCAGTCTTGGGCGTGCTACGTTTTAAAATCCGAGGTATATTCCGGTTTCCTTTAGGGGTCGGAGCAGGTGAAGAAGTCGAAACTGCGCTAAGTTTAGCCGCATATGTAGCTCCTTTAGGCGCTGCTTTACCAGTACTAGGTTCTGTAACTGCTACAATAGTTGCAGAATATCCGCCAGGCATATTTGGATTGGCGTTGATGGCAAATATACGACCATCAGGTAGGCGATACATTTTATTAGACGATAAGGTTTGGGGATCAACTCGAAATTTCAATCCTCCAGTTGCTGCATTTACAGTAACATCATTTTCAGTCATTTGAATTATATGGTCGGTTGATATATCGGGTGTTAAGCAATTTACAGATCGAGGTACTAAGGGAGGAGGATTAACCAACTTAGGAGCGACAACCGGACCTGGTGTTATGCATTGTACGTCATCATCATTGTCTTCAGTAACCTGCAACATTATTTCAAGAACAATTTTTAATTACGTTTTGAACCTAATTCCTTTAAATGATTTAATAGTTAACAAGAACATTAATGTTTTACCTCACATAAAGGTTCCATGGGGAAATCTGGAGTACAAACAACATCATCATCTTGAGAATTTTGAGATATAGCAGCTACAGCAGCCATGTCTAATCCCTATAAGTACAAAATGTATATTCTAAATGTGAATCAATTTCAATAAACAATTTACTTCAAATATTATGGGTCTTGGTAGAGAAAAGTATATTTTCATTTTTAATTCCTTTTTTCGCCAATAATTACTAAAGTCCAATGTATATACATAATTAATATTCTGACTAAATAGTATGAGCTACCAAATATTCAAATGTGATATTATTACAAGTATGTAGTTTAATCCCATATTATTTACCTGTGTTAAACTTTCTATTGATAAATTAATATTATCAGTAGAAATATTGTTGTAAATCTTAGCACTAAACCCATTAAAGCTACTATTAGCAATAGGCATCGGAAGTTGCGGTGGCTTAGGCCTTATGCGGGTGTATGTAGCCATTGGCTTCCGGTCATTTGGACTTATCATCCGAACTGGAGCGGTCAACATGGGTGAATTTGGTAACTGTAACAGAAACAATGATCATTTATGCAAACAATGTAATAAATAAAAACGAATCAAGCTACTTTAGTTTATTTATGGAGGTAAGCAGAAACTATATTACGCCACTGGTTAAGATTCTTAAATAATCCTTTGGCTTCGTCCATGTTCACACAAATGGGGATACACGCGCGTCGGTTGCGAGTACTACGCACCTGACCTTCTAGTTCTAGGTGTCAGGAGTCTCCTTCCGGCGCTTCCACTGCCATCTGACCAGCCTTTTTCTGCCTTTCATTTTCGCCTGTCATTCACCCTTTCAACATGACCAACCACCCAAACATACTCTTTTTAATTTTTGTCACTACATCTATTAAACTGCATCATTGTCTTATCAAGTAATCACATTCCTCAATCTATCTTTCATAGTAACACCATGCATATACTCAAGGAATACATTTAATATATTACAACGAAATTAAACACCTGATTCCAAAAAACAGCGGCTAACACTTGGTAAACCCTCAATATTTCCAGTTTAGTCCACTCTGACTCATCTCAATGAATGGCAACTGATATATGGCTTTTAAAATACAGATATTTAAATTAAATATGAAGTAAAAAGTTACGTAGGATGATGTGATTAATGATTATACATATTTAGGGACTTTAAACTTTACCTTTAGTATTGGTGCAGATAAGTTCTACAATGGTTGATTATTCAACTGTATCTAATCATTTAATGCTTATAACTTTTAAGAACCAGTGGACTGCTTTTGATAGGGTTTTCACTATTAGCTTAGCTTAGTGGATCAGGGAACTTAAATATCAATGAATCTTTTAAAGTAAATATGTATCAACATGCTATTGCTCACAGGAATGCAACAGTGCAATACATTATCAACAGCTATGAAACCCAGTGGTATGAAACAAAAAGTAGAAGTATTTGCTGGATTCAAACTGAATCAATCTGCCTAACTATTTCCCAGTTACATTGGGGCTGGCTTCCGGAAATATTAGATTTACATGTATTTTACATGGAGCAACTGCCTATCTGACGTCCACAATCCAACTTCTGGGTAACACAATATTTTGTGATATGACTGGTTTTCAGACTTTCAGGCCTCCACTACCCGTAATGGCTGTCATAGATCTAAATTTGAAAACATTGCTCTCCGAGGAGCGGACCTGCTGGATTCGAACTTGATACATGTTATCACTGTGATTCACGGGTTTCGAGTTCGAATCAAGCAAACCCTAAGTTTTTATATTAAATTTTATTTATTTTAAATAAATATCATATTGTACCTACAACTTTAAATTATTTTCCGACATCTACAGGGATGGAGTCGTGGGTACGCGAAATTGAAAGTAAAATAATATTAGTTATTATTATACTAACTTTCATTTATAGGCATACTATAGTACATTATATACATACTATAAGTTTAAAAACTTATAAAGTTAAAAAGCTTGTTAATGAAATAATGTGCAGTAAAAAAAATTTGAATAAAATACTACAAAATAACAGTCAAAATTAAATATGTAGGTACATTTTTTTTCTACACTTCATGACAATATATTATTTTGATCACAATAATTTTCATGACAGAACTTTATTTAACTGTGAAAATATGATACATTTTCACAGTTAAATAAAGTTCAAGGCATCAAATTAACATTTATTTCATGAGTAACGCTACAGTTCAATGACTCATTATTAAATTGGCCAATTAAACAGAAACATTGAAGGGATTTATTATTTTACCTACACTGTGGGCTATTGAAGTAAAAATAATCATACCCTCATCTTTTTAGCCAGGGGTGGTACACTGATAGGATTCAGTACTTTCGTACAGGGTGCTATATTTATTGGATTCTTCATAAAAACTGGTTTATTTTTGGGGCTTGAAGATCTCTTCTGGGGTTTTTTTTCTGGTTTTACTGTATCTTCCATAACAGCGAACTTCTTAACCTAAAATCAAACATTACATTTTAATATGTATTAAGTTAATCTCATATTTATCAGGCAAGTAAAAATTATTATACCTGAATTGTAGATGGAATTTTAGATATTATATTAGCAGCTGATTTTGCATCTGCTTCCTTCTTAATTTCCTTCTTTTTCATATTTTCAATCTTTTGGGTTCTCTTATTTGTTTTATTTTTGCAACATTCTGAATAATCTATAGAACAGTCCTTTTTATATGCTTCTCTCAATTGTAGGTCTTGAGTTTGGTATGTCATTCTGTTAACACAATTTAAAACATAAACCTTTTTTAACATTATCAACACCTATCTGGACTGCAGTAGAGATATATTTTCAAACTTATATTAAAGTAAAATTAACACCACAAATATGAAAAATCATAGTATATCCTACTGTCAATCAATCAATCAATCATTTATTGCATTCCATAATGTACATAAATGGTCTTAAAAATTATAAAAACACAGAGGGATTATGGACCCTGTCGGGCACAGCAAAGACTTAGGAGAGAGGAAGAGGGCTAAGCAGTAATCAATTTATATCTATTAGTACACATAAGTCTAAAATCTTACTTTATATTTGTATGTAATTAGTAAATATATACTATAATTACAGTACATTATGCAAAAAGAATAAAACAGTTGGTAATGACAGAAAATTCTATAGCACCTTATAATTACTGTTCTCACTGCATTTTCATATTGCTTGTTTCAAATGTTTTTTTAATAACTTGTACCTACTGTAAATACACTATGTGCATTTTCTAACATTAAAAGTATAACACCTACACTGAGTTTTGACTAAGGGTCCTTAGACATGCCTGTTTTTAGTATCAACAGTAAGGGAAGCTAATACATCATTGCATTTTTGGAATTTGTTGCATTTGTGCTCAGTATCAATACTGCAACATTTTAATAGATGCTGTATCAGTTGGTAAAAAGTTAAACATAATCAAAATAGTTTCAAGTATTTTTCATAATAAATGCATTAAATAATTATACTCTTCCAAAAGTAAGAAACAAGGATTTAGCTTGTACAGTAAATTATTATTTGCCAGTTGCGGCAATGCAACTAGCATCTAAATATTCTTTAACGGTTATGAAATTCTGAAAAAGATCATCTGATCTTTTCCCATTGTTGTAATTTAGAGCTCAGTTTATGTATAGTGCATATGAATAGCTTCTAAATTGCTGCTTGTTGATTGTACTTATGGCATGTCAGCTGAAGCCCTAAAACCATGTTATTAGAGCCCAAAAATATTACTTATTTTTTAGATCACAGTAGCGCAACACAGCCCAACATAATGCTCGTAGATCCCAAAGACATTTTGAGTTACACTTGAAACATTTCCAATCATCTGCATTTTCAATTTCTTTAATTTTAGGTGCTCCTAAATTGCGCTTGATGCATTTCTGTGGAAACAAATCATAATGCACAATTAAAATACAAATCATTGCAATAATTTACAAATTCACTTTAAAAACCTTATTTACCGCACAAAAAACATGAGGACAATCAGAGCAGCAATATACTTGGCCACCTTGACCACACCATCTACAGTAAAGTTCTGAGCCATCATCACCCTTTTCAAATTCTCCACTATTGTAAAATATGTGACAATTGTGACACACCAAGGTACGCAGCATTGGATGAGCTCGCATACGTACTTCATTGCGTGCTGAACATCCCATATGACGGTCACAAGCAGTGCAATGTAATCTCATACCTTTTATAATGTTTAGATCTGAAATATTCAAAATTTAATATTGTACAAATTTGTAATGTTTAGCCAGGCTACAGTATAATCAGAGAATACGTATGTTTACCTTTAAAAACGGATTTGTAGTAATTCCTTTCCTCTTCCGCAATATCATCGTCAAAATCTTCATCTTTAGGATCTAAAATTATGTCAATAAAGCAGCTATTATAAACGACTGAAAGGATGTTTGACAAGTTTAACAACACACATTTTAGACATACCCGGGAAGGGCGGGAATTGTACGACATCATTCGGAACCGGCTTCTCAGATTCAGAAGCTACTTCACTGTTAGCAATTTCACTCATTGTGAAACTTTTTATTTATTCACATACAGAATACTCTTAACTTAGCCAAATGTTCAAAAACTTGAAAACATAACATCTATGAAATTTAAAGCACTTGAACATAAAGTCTAAAGTAAACAAGTTAGCACTTTCATAGAATTTCAATAGGAATCGAAGTATGGGTCGGCCATCTTGCTTGGTGCTTTTTAATAGAGATGGGTAACACTGCGCTACGCCGCGCAATTACGCCAAACGTCGCCAAGTCGCCAACTCAGTTCACTGCATCGGTTGAGGTGACACACTTCTTCGAAAAATATTAGCGCACAGCGCTTAAATGAGATGATGCTGAATTGCTGTCACACACACATTAAACAAATCAGTGAGCTGACCTCTCTCGGGTAAATAAATGTGATGGGATTTTTAAGGGCTTTATATTTTCAGGGGTATTTTTAGGGAATTTTTGGTAAGTATACCTAGGATAACACAATTTAATCTAAAAATCATATAAAGACATCTAGTACAGTTTCTTGTCTGATTCGCATTGCAACGAATGAGAAATTGGTAACCCTGCCTCTCTCGTTCATTCTTTCTCTCAATCAATCGCTGCGCCAACGTATTATTATTATGTTGCTTAATATTGCAAATTGCAAATGAGCGTGAGGCGCACATGGCTCTTTAATCTTTATCTTTTACATGGCTTGCTCGACCCGTTGCACTTTATTACCTAATAGCGCAATTTTGAGTTAAATCAAAGAGCCAGTGCAGTAAGACACCCGAGATACCGAAGTATAGGGCATAAGAAACAATGTGGACTTATGGAATTTTACTGTGTTACCCAAGGAGTTACCCTATCTCTATTTTAATGGTAGTGACAGAGTAGCTAAGGTTTGCATCTGTATGTAAAACCGTTAACTATCCGGAGACTAAATATATGAATTAAAAATCTCCATAATTGTATTGAAGGTGTCAAACAACAGCAATACTGATCGTGTCGTAGTGCTGGCACATCGGTGGAAGAGAGAATACCTCGTAAGATACATAATATATTACTAATCTGTGAGAATACCTAGCGTAGCATATTGTTAAACCATGAGAAAATATTCATTCCGATCACACAGACAGAATGAGCAATGTAATGATTTTTTTGTAAAATTGGAAGGATGAGGTACTATGAAATGAATGATTTTACGAAAATTTGTGTTATGCACTCATTTAAATAAACTTCTGCGTTATGCATTAATGTTGGAATATAAAATATGGGGCAAATTAAATAAGCTCTAACATAACTACAAAAAGAAACTTATTTATTTCATTATATGAATCAAAATTAAAGTAGTAGTGAATACTGAATACAGTTCAAATAATATACGAGAAATAAGAGAGCAGTTAGTTGGTAGGTAAATTAAATAATCACAGAGTTTTCGGCTCAGCAACGTACAGAATTATACGTTGTAACAATAAAAATCTATTGTGTCTGCTAATGAGGGAGGCAACAGCTTAAAAATAAATAGCTTACTAGCCAAACTATTTGCGATCGGTCGTTTTTATCTACTTCATTTAACTGTATAAAATTACTAGTCAAAATTGCTTCTTTGTAGAAGTAACTCAGGGGAAAATGAATTTAGTTCGGGTATTTATTTACACCTAGTGGCAGCACATGAAACCAGTGTGACCAACTTCAAATTAGAGATCCTGCCCCACCTAGACAAACTCCTGCGAAACTCATAAGCACAACATGCCGAAATAATGCCAAAATAATATAAAGCTTTAAAATAAATAGACTCAATTTTCATTGTAGTTTTATGGATCCTGCTCCCAGTCCGGGCGATATAATCGTTCATATTTGCGTTTCATGATAAATCAGGTAAACCTTTACTTCGCAAAAAATCGCAAACAAAAGCGTATTTCCGACTATCTGAGTAAATAGAAAAACAATTGATTGTTGAAGATTTATTATGATTATGAAATTAACTCGCTAAAGTTAAGATTGAACGAGCTACAAATTCAACAAGAAATGTTATGTAATCTCCCCAAAACCTAGGTCTATGTTGCCCAAAATTGTTTTCAAATTCCTACTACTTTTTTCTTTCCTTGATATTGCACCCTACTCCTTTAAGGCTATACTGCCAAACCTGCCAGTTTATATTGCTATCCTGCCAGATACTGCTAGATTTAGAAAACGTCAACCAAACATACCAGAGATAAAAATAAAGGGCTAAATCTGCCAAAAAGGCAGGACCCTGCCACATATGGTCACACTGCATCAAACTGACAAGCATTACGATGACAGCTCGTCATTTTGTTGTTATTTTCATCTCTTTCACACATATAGTGGTATTGTGCTCAGTCGGCAAAGTACGGTGGTTCCCAAACTTACCCTGTGAATTGTGATAAAAAATGGTTATATGTTCAGTTTTTAACTGTAAGAATAGAAGTGTGAGGGATAGTCACATAAGTTTCTTTTCTTTTCCCGAAGAAGAGACTATACTGCATGCGTGGCTTCCACATTGTAAACCAAAAACAAATATAAGAACTGCGGTTCGAGCATGGTTCTTTTTGTCGACACGTTTGTCGATTTTAAACGTCAAATTTGACATAAAGTGTTGATAAAACGATAAAATTCAATACATAAAAACTTTTATCGAGTCGACAAGTTTCGAAAAGATCCGTGCTCGGACGCCTGGTATGTATAATTATGTCGGGTAATGTTCAAAAACGACATTGGCTTTATCAAAAATAATAAATAAATAATATAATTCTCTACGCGTAGCAGTTTAGCCTAGAAGAAGAAATACGTCAAATTATTATTTTTCTGAAAATCAGTCATTATTTTTCAGTATAAACACAATATTCAGCCTGATAAAAACTATGAATCCAAATTAATTAAGTATTATTTCTACTACATACTGTTAGAGAGAATAGTAGAATGGTAGAAAATATTTGCATGGTATGCGTTAGCATCACTAAGTAGTCTGTGGTAGGTTGTGTTGGTTGTGAAGTTCTGCTGAGTTTCATGTCAAGTTATTGTTAGATTTGTTAGTTAGTGTTAGTGAAGTTCGATCAGTGTTATTGGAGTCGTTGATTGTAGTGCAAAATCAGAATACTATTATTTTTCGTAAATTGTTAAGACATGTTATTTGCTAGTTTTTTAATTCAATGATGAGTACATAATTTTGTCATATAAAAATCTACAGTTTATTTAATTGAATGTTGTATAAATATATCAGTAAGTTAAACGTATCTTGTGCAAAATTAAAAATGATTTGTGCATACAAAAAGTTTTTATTTTGCTTTTGGCTGTGCCAATGAGCACTCTTAAAATTAATTCTTGTTTCTGTGATATTTGTTGTATTAAATAATTAAATTATAAATTAAAAAATAATGACTGTAACATACACCGGTGAGGTAGCAACATGTCGGGGATTTGGCACATTCTTAAAAGTTTTATACAGGTAAGCAATTTACTTTATTATGATGTTAACAGCGTATATCATTATTTTTCTAACTGAATAGTTTATACCACTATTGTCTATTTGGCTAACCGCATTTTGTTTAGTTTATTGTTGATATGTTTTTTTACATTGTTCATGGTTATATTATTTACTTAACATTATCATATATCAAGTTCACGATTAGTTAGGTGCATTTTTTCCGCTTATTATTGATCAACCTAACGCATAGTGAAGCAGTTTTTTTATTTCTCCTGAAAACTTGCTCAAACACAGCTTTCGCATGCACGATAACTATAGTTAGATAACAATCACACAATCAATGAATCAATCGTGGTACCGATATAAATATCTAAGCCATAGTCTAGGACTATTTTTTTTTTTTTTTTTAATGTTGCCCCACACTTGGAATTTCTTCCTGTATCGTGGGTGCGTTTACAGACATATAATCTCACAAGCACACACACACACCCAGACCCGGAGCAATTACCTATAGATCGTACAAATATTTGCTCCGTGCAGGAATCGAACCTGCGACACGCAGCGCAGCAGTCGGTCTCTCGACCACTGCGCCAACCGCGCTGTCAGTATTAAAACTAACTCCCCCATAAAATCTGCCAACCCTATACAATAACGTTGGTATTGTGTGTCGTCTTCCAGTCTAACCGGATGTAGCTCAGTACCAGTACCTATTTTACATTGAGCGACTGACCTCTGCAGCCCACCCTTCCACATGGGTGTAACACGGATATGTCGTGGTAAGACTGGCTTTACGACTTTCAAGCATTTGACCACCCGTAACGACTGTCATAGATAGATCAACGGGGAACGAGAGTATAATTAGCGTGCTCTCTTTCCGGGGCACGAACCTCCATTTATTACCTCTATGCTAAAATTTCTCTAAAGTTTTTTGTCATCTCTTTGTATTGATATTTGAGCGATAGGGACGAAGAAGCGGTTTTGAACACCGAAAAATAAAAGTGAACAATATTTTACTATTTATACATTCAAACAAATCTTCCAGTAGTTCGTTTTGACTTTTCACTTCATAGTTTCGTATAAAAAATGACAGGGTCAGCTGTATCCTTATAATTTTATTATTTACTAGCTGTGCCTGCGACTCTGTCCGCGTGGATGTCGTAAATTAACACCATGTCGTGTATGAACACAAATTCATAAATAACAAATGTTCGACGTGATTCTTTAAATTGGCATAACTTTTTATTTATGAATCGATTCACATGAAACAAACACTAAATGTTAAGTGAAGCTTACCACAATATATTAGTGAAAACCACATCTAAATCGGATAAGCCGTGAGATTAGGGTGCACAAACCCACAGACAAACAGATAAACAGTCAAACAAACAAAAATTCATTCAAACAATCATTGTTTTGGGTGCTATTTGCGTTGATAAAGGTCCCAATAATATTTTTTCTCATATAGTTATCTTTCATGTACAGACAGCGATCCGTTACATTTTTATTATATGTATAGATTGATGATGATATATTTACTAGCTGTGGTTGGACCGCGTTTTATTGAATTGGATCATACTATTGTATATATTTTTAAAACGTTAAAAGTTTACGTCAAATTAAACTCCACAACTTAAATTTTCATTTAATTCCCGCAAAAAATATCCCCTGAGAAAGTTCCTTATAAATTATCATTAATTCTGTTTATTTTCATGTTCAATTAGGATGTTAAAACAAACTTAATTATTTAACTTTTCCACCGCATCGTTGAGCACATATTAAGCGTTGCCTTCCAATGCCCGGACATTGGAAGCCCGGCTCCGTGTTATCTACTCTAATTTTTACGCTGCTCACCAGCGACATTCTTAAGGGTAGAAAGGCCTAGTTTGCTCTGTTCGCTGACAACACGGTCATATATTACACCAAGTTCGCATAACTCGCACTCTCCAGACCGCTCGCTAACACCTTAGTTCAACAAATGGAGAACCGAGATTAACCCCGAGAAGTGTTAAGCGGTAGATCCTATTTTTAAGACCGAGACACAACCTAGAAATATAATGGTGGAAATGTAATAGTAATGGGTCAAGAAAATATTCTCCAAGAGAATATTTTCCAAGAGAATATTTTCTTGACCCATTACTATTACACTACTATTCGACTCCATTACTATTGCGTCCGCGTGGATGTCGTAAAGTCCAATTTATCTCTATACCATATTTCATCCCAATTCTGAAAACGGCTGAAGCAGCGGTTTTTGCGTGATTGAGTAACAAACATACAAAATTGTTCACGTTTATAATATGAATAAAATTAGTTTTTATTATATTAAACTGTGTTGATCAGTAACTTACATTTCTTAGTTATTCGGGAGTGTCCGTGCGACTGCCACGGTACAGCCAGCCAGGCCATACTTTTTTACCAGGATATAGGGTTTGTAGAGTTAGGGACTTGGCTCTTTATGAGATCTGAAAAATAACTATTTAACATTGAAAGCGTTATGAGTGGGTCTTGGCAACCTATTCTAGATAGAGAGAGTTTTGGTGGAATTTCATTTATTTTTGTAAGATGTCCTTATTCGCGCGAGTCAGCACGTGCTCTACTAAGACCCCTCTGCTCCTCCGAGTCCTTCGTCCCCGCATGCCTAAGATAACAGAAAAAATGTCTTCACTTGTAATGTTGAAATAAACGATACTAATCCAGCTTTGATAATAAATTACGTAGGTAACAAACAACTAAGATAATAAATAGTTGCATGAAAAGAAACATCAAATGTGACATTATTCAGGAGTGGAGAGACTGAATCATGTAAGTATTCAGTAGGTAGGTACTTGTTATGAACCACTAGAATAATGTTGTCACAAGCTCTGAAATATGATTCAATAGGCAGCTCAAGAATAATAAGCGTATCCGAAAAATATTTGGGGTAATCAGTTTAGATGGGCTAAAAGTCAATTAAACGACTTCTAAACTCGACATCTATGGTACTAAAGTTTTCGTGGAAAGAAAAATACGGACTTGACTGTGAGCAGGATTTGAACCTTTGCCTCCCGGATAAATACTCTACGCTACGCATGCGATTATATGTTTGAAAGATTCATTTGTATCTTTGGTCCTTCTTCTAAAACCAATAACTTACAAAAATACACAATAGCAGTAATAGATAAGTACAATTCCGGGATTGTTCCATACAAATAAGTACAAGATTTTTTGAATGACCATAAACATGTTTCAGTTACAAATTCAGGTTACGTGTGTACCATGTTAGGTAAGGCAGGTAAGTACGTTTACCTGCTAAGGTCGCGTGTTTGTTTCGTCAATGGAAACTGACGCAGTGTTTGCTTACTGACTAACTGTTTACAACTGATCTTACTTCAGCCTTGCGGAGTGCGAACACTAGAATTTTCATCAACACAGGCATACATATGATAGATGAAAATTATTTGGTTATTGTGTTCATAAACGACATGATGTTAGTTATCGATATCCATGCAGACGGAGTCGCACAGCTTTATGGAATTTAATTTAATTTAATACCTACTGTCAGAGTAACAAATTTTTATTTTACTACTATTACTAAGTAACATTAAATAAGAAGATTTCAGAACGGTGAGTTGGCTTTCAAATACTGATGTACAGTTTGCAAAAGGATTCGGTAACGTGGTAACATTAATTAAAAAACTATTATAATATTTTTATTTTACATATTTTTGTGTAGCATAGCCACTAAAATTATAATACATACTTACATAGATATTTAAATACATACATACATGAACCCTAAAAACATACTTTTTTACTAGTCGTGTAAAAATAGGTAATTGACGAGTTGCTATCATATAGGTATCGAAGTTTTAAAATTGTCGGTTAAATTGCCGAAATGACTTATTTTCCTGCATACTTCCAAACCTTCCCCGAATACTGATTCGGCTAGCGGCTCATAGTGATGAGTATTGAACAAATTGTTAACCCAAGTGACAAATGATCACAGTATCCAGTACGGTACCTATTTATAATTTTATAGGACACCTCTCAAAACAGCATAGGTACCTATTTTGAAATCTTTTTACCAACATAATCATAAGGTCCATTGGCAGACTGCCTCTGATGAAATGCTCTCCATGGTGTGTAAAGCCAATGTCAGAGGTCTACGCTGTTTATTCCTAGCACTAGGTTGTTCATCAACCATATGATACAGAGTATTTTTTTGGATGTCGATTAAAAACAACAAAAACTGAGAGAAAAGGTTGTTGAATAAGTAAAATATCTTTCATTCCGTTTTGCATCGAATATTAAGTGCACACTCTGTATTAGGATCTTGCGATATATTTTGTATGTTAAGATAGCATGTTAAGATATATTTCGCATCTTAACATGACATCTTTGCATCGCTCAGCATCCTAACATAAAATTATTATATTATCGTAACATCTGCTAATAACGCAAATGGAAATGTTTAAATGAATGAGACAATCGAAAAAGTTTCCACTCATACGAGAAATATCTATAGATTGTTTCTGGACTGGTTAAAAATGCAGAGTAAAATGTGTTTTCATAAAGGTCATCGCTCTAGCGGATCGATACATCGCCACAATTACAGACTCCAGAACTACACGCGTAACATGACTGCGTCTCATTCTTTCGCGCACAGATAGGTATGACCATTGTAAAAATTAGATTATCAATTACGATCTAACTAGAAAACTCTAACGTAATGCTTTTGTTAAGAGTTACTCGTCTGTGTCGCATCGTTGAAAATGACTTAATTTATGTTGACTTCAGTATTATTCATTTTGTCATGTGCTACACGAAAAAAGAACATTTTCACGACTGGCTTTATGAGGATGTGTGTTTGACTAGTAAATATAGCAAAGCAAACAGGTGGGGCAGTTCCGTCACTATAAGCAGCTTGGTTTCATCATAATTCCTTCCTCATTCCCTAATGGTCATAGGCGTAGCATTGGGGCGGGTGGGCCTGACGCAAGCCAGGCTACAACTTTAAGAAGTAATGATCCTGATCCTGATCCTGGTCCCGATTCCCGGGGCGCGCAAAGTGGTCTTGGATTATTCTGTAAGAAAATGATTACTAGCAGTCCGGCGTTCGGACTTATATTCGGATGGTGAAAATAGGCTCACCACCTAGTACATGGTATCGGTGAAATGTCGGCGTACTAAAATTATGTCATGTCCGCGGTTATTTACATTGATAACAAAAGCCTGTTGAATAATATCGTTCTTTCGTATTAGCGTTACTAAACATGATTATCATGATACATTGTCCATTCGGTATAAATTTTTGCATTTCTGCTAATCTCGTTTAATTTCGCAATCAGTTTAATTGGAAATTAGTACCTATTGTAACAGGGGACCGGAAAGAAATCCATTATTTTATATAATATCTATACTTATCTTTTCAATTAGGATTATGCAATAGCCTATTTTGCGACTCTTCGGGCTATGATATTTACAACAAATAAGGGCATGGTTATTACAATTTTCAAGATAAACAATACCTATTTAGTTAGTGTAGGTAATAGTAAATCTCTGACGGTAATAGTACACTATGACAGCAGTAAGCTAAGTTGGTCATTACAGAACACACGAAGCTGGATTGTAAGCCTGAGCTGGAAGGCGAGGGCGTAATTCGGCCGATTCCGAATCCGCCGATCCGAACAAAAGCTCACGCGTTTGATACGTTTTTCAACACGTTTGCAATAAATTAATTTTAAACAAAAAATAAAAACCGCCTTCCAAAATCTACTACCTACACTAAAAAGTTTAAAATAATATCAAAATTTGCTTATAATAAAATAATTTTAAAATAACAATATATAATAATAATCTGTTAATTTTGCAGTCGGTGCCTGTACTGGGAGAGGGTTATTGTTTTCCTCTTGTTAGTCACTTATGGTCGTTGTGCTGTGGTTATGTTACCGGCCTTTGTATCTGGTTGTAAACCCCACATACATCAGGCACCGACTCCAAAATTAACAGATTATTATTATATATTGTTATTTTAAAATTATTTTATTATAAGCAAATTTTGATATTATTTTAAACTTTTTAGTGTAGGTAGTAGATTTTGGAAGGCGGTTTTTATTTTTTGTTTAAAATTAATTTATTTTAGTCTTTTTAGTTTTAAGTCTAATATATATATTGTATAGGTCATCTATAAGTTTGTATACTTCATACATAAGTTAATTTAGTTATTTAATAATATGGGTAGGCCTTCGAAAGCCGCTAGGACTTAATAACTGCATCGGTGAAATGTTTGTGTACAACAGTGGACACTTCTGCCTACCCCATCGGGCAATACAGGCATGATGCTATGTATGTATTGAGTGGCATGAACTATACATGAACATGCGATTACAGCAATTGCGAGTGATTTGCTGTGATTTATTGAAGAGTTCCATCGTCTAACTTCGAAGATCTTCATCAGATCTTCACTAAATTGAAATGGGACCACCTCTGGGGACTACTCTTTCAAACAAATATATCGACGGACATACATACAAAACAAGGTAGCTACTGTAAAACGTTGAGGAGTTCCCTTGACTGTCCTTCGTCTTCATCATCAGACCCCTAATGACAGTCACAACCTATCTAGGTGTAAAGTTCTCATCAATACAAATTAATCAAGCCCAAACACCAGGTAATTGCTGTAAATCGTTAAAGAGTTCCCTAGATCGTAGTCGCCCCTACGATTTTCGAAGGTTTCCCTCGATTTCTCGGGGACTCATCATCAGATCCTGGTTTCCTTACCATGGTACCACCGTTGGGATATCTTCTTTCCAACAAAAAAAGAATTATCAAAATCGGTTCATAAACGACGAAGTTATCCCCGAACACACATAAAAAAAAAAAAAAAAAAAAAATATACGGTCGAATTGAGAAACCTCCTCCTTTTTTGGAAGTCGGTTAAAAATATGAATTTAATTGCGTAAAATTATTTTGTTAATAAAATAGCGGGCGGATTTCTTTTTTCATGTACCGAGTCTATACGCGGTCAGGTGGATGCATACGTACTGACGATAAATAATTAAAGAGTCTGTTTGTAATGTCAATTTTTCAAAGTAACCGCTTTATGCTAAATTCATATGAAAGTATACAGATATGGTA
This sequence comes from Xylocampa areola, assembly GCA_935421205.1. Taxonomy (NCBI): domain Eukaryota; kingdom Metazoa; phylum Arthropoda; class Insecta; order Lepidoptera; family Noctuidae; genus Xylocampa; species Xylocampa areola. The sequence continues at coordinate 10,427,472 of OW285204.1, forward strand.
CTTAGGATAGCAAAAAGCGGGTAATACATGAAGCAGGGTAATACAATTTAAAGTATTTTTAACCGTCTGTCTGTTTATTCCGGCTAATCTCCGAAACGGCTCGATCGATTTTGACGGGACTGTCACTGGTGGATCGTTGATGTTATAAGGAGTAACATAAGCTACTGTTATTTTAGAAAAATAATTACTAAACTAGCGCAGATATAGTCTACTATCTATATACCAACTAGTATTCAAATAAATAAAGAAATAATTTATTTTTAACCGTAATAAACTGTTACACACTAATAATAAGTAACTTACATTAATTGAGCGTCGTAAAAGGTTTGTCAAGTGCTGAATGAAAATTAGCGCTGCAGCCAGCCAAGCTCAAATTTCGGCATTTACTGGCATCGAGAATATTTTTTGACATTCTATTTTTCTTCTCTTGATTATTCTGTCTTTACGTTTTTAATTTGTATTCTTTTATTTCTCAGGTTTAAGATCATTTATTTCCTCATAAATAATAACGTAATTCACTTAAAACATGAGAAAAACATTAAAATAATAATTGCAAAACAGAAACCCCGCGGCGATGCTAAACTTACGCTATTATTTAAGACAAAATATAAACAATTTCTTAAAAAAATAAAAGTGGTGAGGGTATCTTAAAAAACATAACCATTCGAAACATTGGCTCAACCATGTTTGCTGTAAATACAAAGATCGAGCGTAGCTGGAAGCGACAAAGCGGTTTATACACACAAAGACACATTTGGTTCCATTCATTTATTGTTACTAATTTTAATGCAAGAAAACTATTATTTGCTAGTTGTCTTGGTAAATTTTATTATTTTATATTATAATGTTTTTAATTAGTTTATAATAACGCGAATATAGAATTAAGTAGTATATTTTTATCTGTGTATTTATGATGCTATATTTTTCTATTTTGTTGTACTTAAAGTAGTGTAATTTTATGAAATTTAAATGTTAGTATAATAATATGTATATTTCATAAATTATTAAGAATAAATTAATAAATTACATTAATAACATTTAATATTAAAATTTATGTAATGGATAAAAAATATAATTTACTAAACTGTATTTATGCTTGTTTTGTTTACGATGTGAATTTTTAATATTTTTTTTAAAGTTTGCATATTTTTTGTTTCTTTTATCACTTTAGGCAGCTGATTATAGATTTCTATTCATATTTTTGTCTTGTTTTTCCTTCTTACTTTATTTTATTTTCATACATAACATGAAAGGCATTGTTTTATATAATAACAACCAGGGCTTACTTTCTTACGAGCTTCAAATATGATTTCCATATTTATTTGTATAATCTGAATGCAGATTTATAACAGAATGCCAATGCATAATGTGAAGTGCAAGTGAAATTCGTGGTTGGAACATTAGGGCAACCACGAATTTCACTGCTATAACATATATTAATTATCGACCGTGTGGTTTCCGACAAAGAATAAGTAGGCCAAGGGGGGTCGATTCGTGAGTGTCGTAAAAGGCGTGTTAGGACTTAGGATTAGGATTTACTTTACACCGGAGACGATTTTAGTAGGTACCTATCCGCCGTCGTCATTCTAGATGCTGCTAATAACAACATATAACTTGTGGATACTAGGGTTACCCAACCAATCGTGGTACTTCAAGCGATATCTCTTCAATACAAATAAATAAAATTGAAGTGTCTGTTTGTAATGTCAAAATAATACTTTTTTTAAGCTCATACAGTTAAAGATAAATCTTTGAATCTTTTTCCATTTAATATTGTAACTCATACAGTTATTTACACGATACTTATGCCTAAAAATCAGCTTTTAAAATTTTAATCTATCTGTCTGTTTGTTCGATCGTTTCTGCTAAGATTTTACTGACAGAGGACTATAAATGGATGCTGATACGCAATAGTGTGTCAACCCGCAAAAAGTAAAATTTGGAAATATTGATGTATTCTCATAGTGTGTTACGTATTTAATTATTTATTTCAATATTTCCAAATTTTACTTTTTGTGGGTCGACACACTATTGCGTATCAGCATCCAAATATAAGGAGTAACTGAGGCAAATTTTCTAGCCAAAAATATTTAGGGTTCTAAAACAATAAAAATAAATCTATAAAATTTTGGACAAAATCCGATTTTAATGAAATTATTAGTAGGTAGTTAAATAACTTAGGCTTATATGAATCCGAAAATAAGGAACTCCTAAAAAATTGCTTTCATATTCAGAGAAAAATAAGCCTCCTATCAGTAAATCGTCAACGTCAAGTACGTGAATTTTACTTAAAGACAATTTAATAATTAGTAACATCATATTTAGTCCCCGACATAGTTATATAAATAGTTATCTTTGTTTTTGTTAGTTATATTGTGTAATTTACTTTATACTTAAATGATATTAATTGTATCATCTGCATTTTACAATTATGCATATTTATCGGTAGTTTCGTCGGTAGTTTACTAAATGTCTTTTAATAGTAGGAACATTATCGTATATATTTTTTTTTACCTATTTTGCTTGCTTTAACCTAACAGTTGACTGGCAGAGAATGCATTAAGCATTAAGTCCGCCTTATGTAATATACATATAAAAAGTAAATAAATAAAACCAAATTCCACGCGGACGAAGTCGCGGCACAGTCTGTTATTAATTTACCTTAGTTGCGGACATGTCAGTTATATTTTGATCTATAAAGATTAATCCATAATAAAGCATTCCAAAAAGTACCCGTTTGGATATTTCACTTCATTCAGGAGTTTCAAATATTTTAGTGAAAATTTGACACTGACCTTCTTGAAAAAGGTTTTCGTTTATATTTCTTGAATGAAGCAAATATCAGTCTCTTTTAAAATACAAATTAGTTGTTGGTTTCAAATATATACAGTGTAAAAATTGCATAAAAATTGCAAGTCCCTAACGTCACCGGAATGAAAATAAATAATTTATTGTTAATAAACGAAAAATAAAACAACAATTTTTTTTTCAAAGATTTATCTTTAATGTTAAGGTAATTGCTTCTTTACGACATTGTATTAACTGCAAAGTTGGTCGTTTTGGTTCGGTCACCTGTATAGGTACTGAATTGATTGCAATGACGTCGCCATAAGACGTGTTAAAATATGGAAGAAGAATTCGCGGTGGTGAGCAGAGATCGAGATGGCTTAGTGGTCAAAGCGCCTGGAGTATTTATCCGGGAGGCGCAGGTTCGAATCCTGTTCGCGACCGTTTTCTTTTTCCATTTAATATTGTAACTTTAGAATCCTTATCACTTACACATTGACCCCTTAAAAGGAAATTACCTAATAAATTAGGGCCTTATATAGCCTTTTAAAATGATTGCCAAAGTAGTTAGGAGCTGACCAGTCCCGACAGACAGCACCCGTTCACGAGCATGACACGCACATCAGCCTCGCTTTGCTCAAACCATTTTGTAGGGAACTCGACGACCCGATGTACAACGCCACCATCAGCAGGACATTTTAGCGAGCATGGCAAACTCATAATGCCTGACAATGGGCAATATGTACGTAACATGAGATTAAAAATAACATTAATGTCCACATAATGCTCACATTTTACAAAGGTATATATTATGGAAAATTTCATAAAGAAATGTTAATATAAATTTAAAACTTGTAGGATTCGATACTAGCGGTTAGATAATTGATATGTAAATTTACATAAACAGGTGTCAAAAAAATAAATACAATTGGAATAATTGTACTACGTCAATAAAATTTATTGTATAAAATAAAAACTAGTAATTACAAAAGTAATCTGTTCAGATTACATCCATTATTTTATTTATATTAAAGTAAACTAACATTTGGTTTAACATTATTCTTTTAAAAAAATTACTCAAGACTGAAACTACTGAAAGCACAGATATTGGCCTATAATTAGATGGGTTATTATGGCAGCCAGACTTGAAAATGGGTACGATTTACTTAGTTTCATAAGATCGGGAAAAACACCCTCTGTGATGCAACGATTAAATACTGACGCCAGAATTGGCGCTATCTTAGCAATTATTGATTCAACCGCCTTTATTGACAATCCCTATAAGTCCTCAGGTTTTCTTGATGACAATTGTTTTAAATGTTTTTATTATAGGTTATGAAATTAAATTCAAAGTTTGTGGAGTGTAACTCAACGCTTTCCTTTAAAAGAGACTCAGCCGCTTTAACAGACGACGAAAGAGACTTTGTAGTCTTTATTGATATATTATTAAAGAACTTTTTCAAGAATTTGGCGACTACACCTTTATCTGAAACAAGTTCATCATCAACTTTTAGTTCTATTTTACTATCCATGGACCTACTATTTCCAGTTTCAGTATTAATTACTTTCCAAGTAGCCTTTATTTTATTACTTGCATGTTTGTTTTGATTACTAATAAAAGCGGCCTTAGCTTGTATACAATTTTTTTTAAAGATCTTTGGTTATTTTCTTACCTAATTATTAAAAATAACATTATATGTGTAAGACTTTTTGTCATATAATTCATACATCACATCTCTACTACGTCTTATACCTGCAGTTGCCCAGTTACTGAAAATTAAATTATGTTTTAAAGTTATTGATTTTACTTTGCAAGCATTTTAGAACTCAGTACATATAAGATTAAAAAGTGAATGATACATTTCATTGGGGTCGCTATATTGTGGATTTAGTGTAAGTAACTGAGATTCTACATTTGAGCTGAACTTTTCTAAATTCATTTTAGTTAGAGGCCTACACTGTATAGTCTTGGAAAGTTCATTTTTTTAACATATATTTGATGATCTGACACTTATGGTCGGAACGAATGCCACTAATAAGACTTTTATCTAATATTTTAAAGTTGGTCGCTATATTATCTATGCATGTGGCAGAGGTAGACGTTACTCTGATCGGCTCAGTTTTTTTTTTTTTTAAATTAAATGATCTAAATAAAGATAAAAGGTTTTGTTTATCTACCGTGTTTATCAAAATGTCTATGTTAAAATCTCCACAAACTAGTATATTTTTGTTTATTTTTATTTTCCTAAAGGCTTCCAATATTGAAAAGAAAAGAGTAGTGCTAGAAGAGGGGGGTCACAAAATCACGAATTCCTCTAATTCTGCACACGCGAGCTCATATACTTGTTCTACAGAGAGATCGCGAATATCAAGTCGCTCCTTACATTTATGGAGGCATTGTACCATAATTAAGGTTCCTCCAACAACCGCCGAAACTCTCTGGAACGAACTGGCTACTTTAAAATTATTAATATTAAATGACCTTTTATCTGGCTTCAACCACGTCTCTGTAAAGCATATAACATCTACTTTATATTTGTCAACAAATAGGTCAACATCATGAATTTTGCCAGAGAATTTTCCCTCTATATTTATGAAATTTCAATATTTGTTAAGGAGAATCTGTCAAAATTTGAAAAACTTAATACTAGACGTCACCAAAGCACACTAAAACCAAAAAAACACAATACTGCACTATTCGCAAAGAGTTGTCTCGGCATGGGTCCAAAGATTTTCAATAAACTACCAAAAACTTTAAAAAGCATGACCAACAGAAACCATTTTAAATCACAACTTAAGAAATTCTTGATTGAAAAGGCTTACTACTCTATCAATGAGTTTTTAGATGATAGAAGCATAAAATAAAATAAAATGTCCGATCCACTTGTTATTCTACCTTGTTTCCGACGTTACCTTGTTGAAAAAGTTTTATTTAGTTGGTTTTGTAGTTTTTTTGATACCAAATTTGTACGCCTTGCAAGGCAAAACATAGTGATACACCACCAATATTATACCATGTACCATATTACCTATGTTCGACAAATAAAATACTTTGACTTTGACTTTGACTTTGAAGCGATTGATATTTTGGTGAAAGAATCAGATGATTCTAATGCACGGTGAAATAAATCTAAAATTGTGGATTTTCTATCTTATTTCCGGGTATGGTGTTGCCGATCATAGCGCCAGTTTATCTTTATGTATAGGAAATGGGTTTTAGCATTTGCCTAACGAGGGCGGACCCCCCAATTCCACATAATATCCTTCATCGAAGATAGATCATAAACATAAGTAGTGATCGAATTCAACCGTAATATTTTTAAATTTCGTCTTTAACTTTCTCACTATTATTCCATATAAACTTAAACTATGTAAAATATGCTCGTCGCAATTTCAACCGGCAATTGCTAATACCTGAGTCGACAATAATGAATCAGAAGTAACTTGTATTGTATGTTACACGCAGGTTTGAGTGACAACCCTATCCAACAGTTTTAAAATTCAATATTTTCGAAATCCTGGGTTTGTTGCATGTGTTTTTTTTTTATGGCGACCATGAAGAAAGTCGCCAGAAAAAAATACTTTCAAAATCATAGAAAAAAATAACGCGTAATTGAATAATTAAAATAAATTACTATACATTCTGAAATAATACATAGTTACATACATCATAGGGTTAACATACATAACAAATAAATTTCATTGATAACCTATTCATTCCTATTCTATTACCGGTGGCCCTTTGAAAAGTAGCATAATATTCTAGTTACCATCCGAGTGTCAAGCGTTTCCGACGTATACGAAGAAATCAATTGCATCAAAATGGTTTACTTCGTCGTTGCCAGGCAAGGGACATATATTATTCAGTGCACCCTACTACTGTACCCTACTACTGCAGTTTCCAGCCCCACATTTATTTGTAGAGTACGTTACACCGAATGCTTCGCAAGTCGCAACACAAGCTTTACATCGATATCTAATTTTTGTGTCATTGAATTCATAATACGTGTCTCGCTTTAAAATAACAATTTTATTAAGAAAGACTTTAGATCTTTATTATTCGGTTTATGTTCAAGTGAATGAAATTTCCTTGGCTGTTTGACAAAAACGGCGACATGGAACAGGTCAAATCTATTTCATTTATCGTATCAGACACAAAAATACGGTAGACTGAAATAATTTTAAATAAACTGTTGAGACGCCTGACACCCTAGTCCTCCTGCGGTCCTGCGACCACGAACGCTGCAGTGTTCGTTCGAAACGTCAGGAAAAACAAAAAACAATAATACACGCGCCTAATCCGGTTAAAAGTTGTGTGTAGTGATCGCGAAAACCTAAGATATTACTATTAAAATTTTCATTAAAAATACATGTTCTTTGTAAATTAATAAGCTTGTATTAATGTCAATTTAGAATGATCCTTAATACAATGAATAATTTAAAATAAAATAAAAAAGGTCGCGATCCGCGGACCGCTTCACTTAAAATATACGTAATTTGAACAAGTAGGTAATACAACACAAAATAAATTAAGTCATAAGTACTCGTAAGTACCTACTATTTAAAATACCGGTCCTAAAATCACACTCGAATTATATTTTGGAAATATATTCAACGTACAGAAATAAGCAGGTAGTACCTCTACATTTATCCTTATTTATTTTTCTTGTACATAGTTTAATTAATGTGTTTAGGATTATTTCACTAGTATTTCTACAGTTTAAGACAACAAAGTGTTCCATTTTAATATAACCTCATGTGCAAGTTCAGTCCAAAAGGTGAATAAAATGTAAACACCTTTTCACTTCAGTCACATACCTACGTTGATTGAAAACCTTCGTCTTGTTTTAGTGAAAGAACTCTCCCTTGTTTTTGTACTGTGGTATAATCTAGAAAACGAAAAGTTTTGTAGTAAAAGTAAGTAGTTCACGACGATAAATTTGAGATGTACGTCTGTGTGTGGCAGAAGAGCAACTGACCTCAAAAAATCTTGCCTAATGCTTTAACGGCCAACAAGATAATTTTTGAGCAACAATGTCTTTCTTTAAGTATAAACCAGTTCAATACAGTTTAGAATGCTTAGCATGAATCTCTTTTTGCTTACCAGGTACCAGGATAGGAATAGGTTCCAGAGACAAATGCTTAATGTAAATATTCTCCCGCGCATACTGTTGTCATGAGTTAAAATCATTAAAAGACCAATTAAATGAGTAGACCTTCTTTTTGGAATTTGGTACTTTAAGTCGTCGACTTTTATTGCGTTATTCGTTTATCTATTATTTGGTGCGGGCTAAGCGCGGAAAGCATGATTGAGAGTTTTATTATGGCTGAAGCACAGTCATGCCAGGCATCTGAAGGGTGTACTGTTATAGGTACTACCTACTGATATCGTACTTCATATAGGTACAATTTGAATGCAATAATTTAATGCTGCAAATCTCTCTAGATTTGGTCTCTACCGGGGTGCAAAAATGCTGAAATAAGTACGAATGTATCACCAGCGACCAAAGATATAAAGCCTGAAGAAATAAGATTTATTAATATTTAATAAGACTCGTGTTAAATTCCCGGAGTAGTTATATTGCGACTATTATTCAAGTTTGGATGCTGAAGACAGTCAGTCATATTGAAAATGATGAGCATGGTGAAACTAATAAAATTCAAGCACATACCTTAAAATAATAAAATTGATCTCTTTAAAGTTATTATATTAAATGGAAAAAGAATATGGGATTCGAACCTGCGCCTCCCGAATAAATACTCCAGGCGCTCTAACCACTAAGCCATCTCGACCTCTGCTCACCACTACTGCGAATTCTTCATCCATATTTTAACACGTCTTTTAGCGACGTCATTGCTATTTATTCAGTCCCTATACAGGTGACTGAACCGACAAGACTAACTTTGCAGTTAATACAATGTCGTAAAGATACAATTAAAGATAAATATTTGAAAAGCATTAACGCATGCTTAGTGAACTCTAAAGTTATTATATTAAATTATCATTCATCATATTATAGTATTATCCGTATCCGATACCTAACCTGCCGGGGGTTGCGATGAATGCAGCTGCGATCCCGGGATCCTGGATATGAGTGACGAGGACAGTTGTTTTAGTCGGTAGGAGTCTCTAGCTCTACGGGCACAGTCTCTACGATGGAATTTTCATGTTAAAAACGATGGAGTTTTCATGTTTTGAATATTATAATTAAAAATGGGTATAATTAAGTACCTAAAACATATTAGAGGAGGATTTCAGCGTGTTTACCTTTTGGAAATGCTAACTTGGCTTTGCACAATATTATATTATGTATGACAGATAAAACTATCGAACGATACCCATATTATAATCGACCGAGTTCGATTCCCAAATACTGGTTTTAGTTTTGCCAAAATCTGACTCCTTTGAACATTTTTCGCTATTGGCTATAGTATATCGGATTTGGCTATCAATGCCCAGTTGTAATTTCCACTCTGAAATATAATAATACTTGATCTCGATTTTATACATGATACGTTGATAGGCATTGACATATATATTACTAGCGTAAGGACCCGGCCGACCGCGAAACTAAATGGCACCAACGCGTTGGCCCTAAAATGAAATTTTAGGGCCAACGCAACTCAGTCGACAGTGGACCGCTCGCAGGAGAAAACGAGTATTTGTTTGTCATAAATATGCCTAGTTGCGTGGTAAAAGGCTGCAAAAATTACGATACAAAGATTAAAAAGGAACATGGGATATCGTATAATCGATAAATAATCCTAGATTACTTCTGTTCCTATTACATTATTAAATTATCACATTTTAAAGGTATAATTATTTTACTACTGAAGTCCGTAATGGCGGCCATTGTGTGGCCGGCCGCGCGCGAAGTAACGTTGAAAGAACGTCATTTTTTTATTTATTTTATTTTTGTCTTAAGAACTTAGTGTTAGTCATTTTAGTAAGTACCTAATATGTTAATACTTAATTATTATAACAATATTGTTTACAATTTCAAATAAAGCTGATTGATATTAATTTGTTTTACATACGTTTTTTTGTGACATGTATTATTATCGCAATAAATTATAGTTTAAGAAACTAATATAATCTAGCGACACCTCAAGCTAACATTCATCAACCCGTTTAGGCAACAGAGCGTGCCAAAGAAATATACATACATACACCCGAAAAAATTATAACCCTCCTTATAGCGCAGTCGGGTAAAAACTCAGTTCAGTTTATGACTGATGTGTGTATAAAAATATTGACCATTATTAAATTGTGATAAAAAATTCATGTACGCACGTACAAGGTTTAGTCATCGACCTATGAAACCTACGCCTCACGTAGTTTGCATGAGTTATGACAGATGGCGCTACTTTTGCTTGTATGAAGAAGTTTTCTGTAAAATGTTTAGATAGGCGTATCCTTTCTTTTGAAATCATTGTTGATAGGACATTACATTATGCATCATGCTGTGGACGTTTTGTGACGTTTGCGTTCCGTATTTATCATAATTCATTAGACACGATGATATATGATAACAAATCAGTTTATTTTCCGTTCTTTGACAAACAAAATCCTATTCCACAATGTACTTACAACATGATTTCGAATTTTTTGTTCGTTATTAATTTATCACGCAAATATTGTTACAATAGGTAACCGGTTTCAAAATATGTATTTCTCAAATGGATATATTTGTAATTAGGTATATACTTTGAAAAACTTTTTCACAAAAAAATTGTTTCGTCTACAGATCACAGCTAGGTCTGAAGTTATTTCTAGATTAATGAAGTGAGCCCAAACACGAAGTAAACCGTTGAGGAGTTCTTACGACCATCTTACGTCGTCATCATCAGATTAACTCTAGGTTTCCATTATAATATAGTGTCATAAGAAAACCATAATATAGGTGGTACCAACGCAAAGACAACAGAAGGGATTTACCTACATATAAAAAACTAGCGGTCCGTCCCGGCTTCGCACTGGTGAACATTTATACCTTGGGTAACATTATTGAAGTGTTAGTAAGGATCCCAAATATTTTCTAGTAATAAATATAGCGTATGTTACTCGGGGATAATGTAGTATTCTAATGATCGAAGAATTTTTGAAATCGGGCTAGTAGTTTTTGAGTTTATTCGTTACATACAAAAATACAAATCTTTGCTCTTTATAATATTAGTGTAGATAAATGATTTCCAATTTTTCCTATTATTCACCATTAGGGTTTCTTTTTTTTTCTAATTTATATGTATTTTTCAAGTGGTGGATGACCAAATCTGAAACTATAAGGTATATCAAAACTATGAAGCAATTAGTCCATGATCATAACGTACTTAAAGGAGTCTCGGATTTTGAGTAAAACTAAAACTGTATTTAACTGTATTATAAAAAAATAATTTTCTCAGCCAGGAATCTAACATCAAAGGGAAAATTAAAGGATCTGGAGTTAAAGGAGGCTACGTTTATAATGTTATTTATAATATGTTTATTTTGTTTCAATTGTTTACGTAATATTTTTTTTTCTTTTACTGTGGTCTTAACCGCGATAGATAATATTTTTTTAAATTAGCATCTGAATGAATCAAATACATTACATGAAAAATATGAATCAGTTTAGTTTGCGATATGTCATTATTTCCTAGAATTTGATTCGTCTTAGTAACACTATCAGATGTTGTAATAATACAGTGTGTCGTTTTTTCCAACATTCAACAGGTTCGATTCCAAGCTAGGAATATTTTTCAAAAATCCAATGATTATGATTTAATTCTCATCAAAATCGGGCCCGAGACTCCTTTGAGTACTTTTCGTTTATTATTCTTTATATAGATAGTGATGGTAGAAAATATGTTGCATCTAGGTATATCCTTTTAAAAATCTTAGGGGACGGTTCCGAAAATAAAGTGGCATCGTATCATCATCACTATGTAGGTATTTAGGTAAACCACGAAATGTAGGTACTATATTACCTATAGTATAACGAAATAAAGCTACACTTTAATAAAACGTACTAATTCGCCAAAGATATGGTTTTGTCCTATTATTGTAGTCTGATTCATTCAAGGATCATTCACGGAGGTAGTACCAAATGGAACGCGATAGTGATACTAACGCATTTTACAACATGTCAAGGAGACAGCAATTTACACTCTACAAATCTGGGTTTTCCATTCCTAATGCTTACTTCAAGCGTGACGAAATCGGTACATCTTTTTTTATAATGTTTAGTAATGTGCAGCTCCCATGCCTTTTCCGGTTCACCCACACTGCGGCACAAACCAAAACCGTGACGCAGAATGACGTAATATAGAGCCGACGTACGAGTCTAAGTTGACCTTAGGATAATTATTTAGTGATTGCGAATACTCCGAAACAGTATATTAGATAAGACTGCATTTTAATTAGACACTGAATTATGGACTTGCTAATCAATCATTGTGTTAAATATTCTACAATAAAAATTGTGCATCGTATTTTTTTATGTAACCAATCAGTGCACTCTGGTGCTCTCTACAAATATCCAACAAATTGTGTGATTCAGTGCCTAGCCTACCTACCATAACCTAATATATGATCGTCGTTTCAAAGCGTAAACTATAGCGAGTTAAGTCGGTCTCCGAGTCTGAACGACGCATTGTGAGCTGCGCGGGCGCGACTCTTTTTTCCGCGAACTATACCTATCGTAGTGGACTTATGTCATAGTCAGTAGATACTGAGTTTTGATACCGATAACCGAATGGCGTGGCGTGAAACTGAAGAGACGTTTTATGATGCTTTGTCATATAAAGTGAAACATTCGAAGCGAGTTTTCTTCCTAGTGTGAGTTCCCAATATTTATGATGAAAATAAATACAACTAGATTTAATTTTTTTGCCTTAACTATTTAAATGCTTGCCAAAATAAATGCTCGCCAAAATAAATGCTTGCTGCTTATAATATTTATGAATATGCGATCCCTGTCTATTATATTTCATCAGGTTTAATTAATTATTAGGTATTTAAAAACAGCTTTTTATGTGTTTCACTCAACATTTACTAATAAAGTTCAAAATTAAAATTGGTACCTATTTTATAGATTCAATTATTTTCCCGCATACTTATAAGTCTTAAAATCTTACTTATACATTCACTGTCCGCAAAGCAGATACAATAGTTGAACAATCGCCGTGTATCGAATACGGTACCCTGGGCAGTAAGGTTCTACATCTTAAATGGATGTTGCCGACTAAATTGATCTATCTCTAAAAAGAGAATGTGATATTTTCTCATGTGTCACACAAGTAAGGATTCAAATAATAATCGGATTATTTTTACACAAACAAGCAGACAATAAAGTATCTTAATAACGGACGTGTTTAGTTGTGATCGCGTGCTGCATGACTAACACAAACACGACAGCTGTATGCTGTATCTTCGCAGTCAAGGTTAAAACTCAACACCAACGCGATTATTAAACCGATACAATTGGAACTAAATTGTTGTAAAGACTGCGATGAATTAATCCATTGTCTCGTAACCCGTAAGTGCAGGCTAATCTATATCACAGTGCTTGACGAATCGATGCTAACAGTGTGGTGTTCTCTGTAGTCCTTGGCAATTAAAGTTTTTGAAGTAAAATGCAACTTGGTTATGAGTTTTCAAGTAGTTTTAAATTCATTTTTTGTATAGTACAATTTAATCAAACAATCGTAGTTTTACAGCTACATTCTCACAACCATACATTTATTAGTTTACTAGCTGTGCCCCGCGAAAAATGATATTATAATAAGCCTAAGTTTATTCCTTAAATAGTCAGCTACCTCCTAGTAAAATCTTATCAGAATCGGTCCAGTCATTTCGAAGATTAGCCGGAACAAACAGACAGACAATTTAAAAAAAAATGGATATTTAGGCATAGGTATCGTGCAAATACCTGTATGAGCTTAAAACAACTATTATTTTACATTACAAATTACTAACAGACACTTCAATTTAATTTATTTGTATTGATTAACAAATCTCAACTTATTTTTATTATTCAGCAATGGTCTAGGACTAGGTTATAAACATACCTAGGTATAGGAAAACATGCGTCACTGACCTCTTTATTCATGAAACGGAACTGAAAACGCTACAATTTATTTCAAATTCATTTTGAATTGCATGTAATGTACATTCACCTTTCGATATTTACACTAGGTAAAACATGTTCAGATTGGTAAGTAACTATGAATAGGTTATGCCATCACTTTAGTTTTAGGTATTTGTTAATTCTCTCGAATGACGTCATCTAAATTCTGTGAGACCGTAAAACAGCTATACGCATACTAATATGCGAATGTCATAAAATCAGTATGCGTGAAGTAGTACTTGGGTATTAATCAGAAAGCAGTAGCAATAGTTTCCTTAGAAGTATCAACTCATAACTATCAATTGAACAAACAATATTGATCTCAAGGACCTTAGTATTTTCTGCAGTTTGTATCTTTTCTATTATCTATGGTTTTGTCAGTCCGGTATCTTGATTGTTTTCTAGGTACTGGTTTTATATTATAATATTTTAAATTAATTTCTAGTGGAAGGCGAACTGTTCCCATGCATTACTTGATTAATCTTTAAGTTTCATGCCCGAAGAAACACGGCGTTTCTACAACTACATCTCTCATTTAATTTCAGATGGCGGGGGAGTATATACAAGTTGGTCTGGCTAGACCTCCTAGTATTTCTGCTATTATACTATGTACTCAATTTAACATATCGCTTATTACTGGATGAACATTCTAAGAGGTAAGAAAATATAAAATTCTGTTGTCATTATTATTCACATTAACCAATGATCAAGTAAATAATATAATCCTGACCCCTTTTTGATAGCATGACTAATTAAAACATTGCTTGCATTTGAATTGTTAATTATGGACATTCACTAAAGCTGTCTGTAGGGGCCTTAGAAATCTACAATATTACTAAGAAAGAGTTAATACAATATAACTAAGATATAATATTTGTCGTCTTTAATTCATATTATTAAGGTGTTCTTCAAAACAGAATATTTCTACATTAAAATTCAAGAATTATAGACATTGGCGGTGTTAAATCAAAATAAAACAATAATTTGTATGAAATACATAAAAATGATCGTGTTCTGAGTTAATTAAAATATTTCAACAAACATATTATAAATGTATACCTAATTAAATATGTTATTATCGCGAATGTAATTTACATTACGGCCACTCGCATCGCAGTCATAACGAAGTACGCGCACGCTGCCATTGTTAAATTAATATCTGAACACAAATCCACCAAAGTTTGTATTGTACTTAGTGTTCAAATTCTTGCAATGCTTTCCACGCAGGACGTTCGAGGGCGTTGTGAATTACTGCAGTTTTCACGGGAATGTGATCCCTTTGTCATTTGTACTAGGGTTCTATGTTACTGTGGTAATGAACCGCTGGTGGAATCAATACACTACTATACCTTGGCCCGACTCTATCGCCGTCTTCGTCTCAGCTACTATTCATGGACAGGTAAGTAAATCGACTTTAAATACATAAAATTAAAGTGGCGGTGTATAATGTCAAAATAATAGGTTTTTTAAGCTCATACAGTTATTTCCACGATACCTAATCTAATCTAAAAATCTTTTTTTTTTAATGTTGTCTGTCTAACTGTCTATTTGTTCTAGCTAATCTTCGAAACGGCTGGACCGATTCCGATAAGATTTTACTGTCAGTTAGATGATTATAGTCATCTAGGAGTAACTTGGGCTAATTATACGCGGTTGAAACCGCGGGGCTAGTAACACAATGGATTTATTGTATTGTAAGGCATTATTAGAGTAATTTTGAAATGATCTTTACGTCAGTAACACATTGTTCTAAGCACAACTTTTTCTTTAGGTAGTCGGATATATATATTTTTGTGTGGTCTCATCCTCTCACTGTGTATGTAGGTATTGTATTTTGGTATGTCAATGACTACGAATTGTCTTTATATGGGTAGGTTCTTCCGGCGTTTGTTGGGTTGGGCCTAGGTTAGGAATCAGTTTTTCTTTCCTGATCAACCAGCTCTTTGCTTAATACCATTCCATTAATTCACGAATAATGGTTTTTCGCTATAAATACTCATTCTAGGTTAGAATAGAATAATAAATAATTAAGTAATCTCTATTTCAGACCACACTGGTCCATATGGAAGTACAAAGTACAAATTGTTAGTAAACATAAACTTTAATCTAATGTTAATAACATAAACGATGCTGAGCTTTACCCCAGCTAATTCGGACTAGACATAATTCTGAAGTCCTATCCATTGTCCTAACGTGGAACAATTGCACCGATCACCGATGGGAGCTGAAGCTGGCAAATATTATATGCTGTTTGACATTACAAATATAATGATAAGCACTGATGCCTATCTTAATAACTAAGCTAGGACATATAAATTAACGTTTGGGTTCATCTGTTTGTACCGGTAGCTAAGCCTACGTTATTTCATAGTAACCGTAGCTTGCATGACAGTATTATATGTTAATGTATGTAGTTGTTTCTATTCCCCTCAACACAGTGTTGACAAAACAGTCATCCGCATGTATAATTTACGACCTACTCATTATTCTTCCATTCAAATCCCATGTACGACGGCGACGTCGACGTCGTGTACTAGCAATGTTGCCTTATCTTATCTTTTCATACTTACGTTACCTCAGTGTAATAAAATGAATGATAGTGTAGTGACATAATAACCGAATTATAGCTTAATCTAACTGATAGATAAACTTTGAGGAAATGGTTTATCAAAACAGACTATCTAGTATCAGGTACTATAAATTGCAGCGATGTCTAATACAGTACAAGTGCCAAGGTTCTTCTTAATCTGGATCAATTAACTAATACTATCACGATAATACATATTATACAAGTTAAATATTTCTTATTCACTTCAATAAACCAGTCAAAAATTACATTAAATGAGATACCTCTCGCGGTGCCTCAGACGAAGCAAAAATATCGTACAAAAAGAGATAACATGCGTTTCGCTTTACTAACACCAACGTATAGAGCTTTGTGTTATTTTAAAACATTCCGAGAAATACTGTAATGGGTAAAGTGAAACAGAATTTGTTTAATTAAAAGTGCCGAGAGCCTTGTTATGCAACTTACAGGATAAAAACGTGACAATGACAAACCGTCTATCACTTTACCAAATTGATGAGATATTTTTAATTACACAAATAAAACTGCCATAGCTGAACATAATTTTTTATGAATTTGAATGCAAATTTATTGTATCATCACAAATTTGATTAATATATATACTTAGTTAACCATACAACCGAAGGAATTTAACATGCGTATTTGTGTAATGGGACTTATACTCGTACTAGTAAGGGCTCTTACAGACGAGCGGCTATTTATTGCGTGTGGGCAGCTGCCGTCGATACGCGCCGGCAGCTACCCTCGACGATCTCCGGCAGCTGTTGCTTCTAACTTATTAGTATTTTTGAAAATGAGAAGCAATAATAATAGTATTTCTTCAGAATACATTATGAGTTTTTGATTAGATAAAGTGACACTATTATTGCTTCTTAGCCGACGCGCGACGACGGCGACGGCGGCGGTATATTTACTCCTGATGCCCGCAAAGTGCCGCTCGTCAGTAAGAGTCCTTGTAGTTTGAGTACCTTATATTTTGCATGAATTACAGTATCGCAGACTGTACATGTATATCTAGGTAAAGTAGTTAATCATGTAATTTGAGGACAGGATGAGCGCGGGCGTCTGATGCGGCGAACCATCGTCCGCTACGTGTGTCTCTGCCTCACGATGGTGCTTACGATGATCTCACCTCGAGTCAAGAAACGATTCCCTACACTTGACAACTTCGTTGACGCTGGACTTCTACTAGAAAATGAAAAAACTATACTCGACAATCTGAATGACAAATTTCCTAAGCCGTCAAAACATTGGTTAGACATTTTATTGTTATTTTATTTGCGCTTTATGTAGGGAAAGTCACCTAATAAATTCTTAATTTTTCTTTATCTTCCTAATATTAGACATATTTTTAATATGAATCCGAGATCAATTCGAATTCAAATGCACAATAATTATGATGTACTTTGTCAGAGTTTAGTTTGTTTGCTGCTTATAGTGTTATCAGTGTTGTAGTAAGTTTACTGATAAAATTTTGTAGAAACGATTACATCAACATTAATTATAAATAAAGTTACATTAATTATTTAAAGATTTTAAATGGGCCACCTGCCTCGTTGTGATTTCAGGTTACCAATAGTTTGGGCGACTAGTATAGTAACAAGAGCTCGTAAAGAGGGCCGAATAAGAGATGATTTTGCAGTGAAGACTATTATAGATGAATTGAACAAGTTCAGAGGACAAGCAGGACTTCTCCTCAGTTATGACACTATAAGTGTGCCTCTAGTATATACTCAGGTTTGTTTCATTTAACAAATTAATGATAACATTGAATCACACATGAAAATCCATCAGGTTTCTCATAACTTTAATTATTTAATAATAATTTTAACTATCTTTCAGGTAGTTACCATAGCAGTATACTCATATTTTATAACTTCTGCCTTGGGCAGCCAATGGGTTGAGAATAAGTTACAACGCAACGATTCAGCAAACATAAGTAACATAGATCTTTACTTTCCTATATTTACGACGCTAGAATTCTTCTTTTATATGGGCTGGCTGAAAGTGGCCGAGTCACTTATAAACCCTTTCGGCGAAGACGACGATGACTTTGAAGTGAACTGGTTGATAGACAGAGATTTGCAGGTGAGGGGAATGAATATGCTTTATCCTAATTAAAATTATTGATGAATACTCATAGTTCACGTTCGCATGTGTTATTAGGTTTCGTACATGATCGTGGATGAGATGCACCACGAGCATCCGGAACTAATAAGGGATCAGTACTGGGACGAGGTGTTCCCGTCGGAACTGCCGTACACGATCGCCACGGAGAACAACCGTGAGGAGCACCCTGAACCGTCTACGGCCCGTGTGGCCGTGCCTGTGCGCCAGCGTAGCATGGTGCTGTCAGCGCCCTCGCAAGTCAAGATTGACGAGATGAACCCCTCCAACACCGTGAGTTACAAGTTCGACCCCCCAGAGGTTAGACCCGTCCGTTTTTTAGCATGCTGCACGCCCGGATTATATGGAGCTTCGCAGTGTGTCGGTGTTGAGGTTTACGGTTCATAATTATATCTTACTTACATTTTTTCCTAGTACATTTTGTTACTTCGTTAGATATGTTGTGTCTAATTCAGAATGGTTTGAGGAAGAATAGTGTTATGTTGATTACTTATTTCATCATTGAAAATAGTTATGGACATTAAAATACGATATTTTTAAGATAACTCATACAATTACTATTTGAATCATCCTCATATTACTTATATCTACATATTGATATTTTTCAGTTTTTGATAATGAATAGTAACAGTTACTAAGTTGCTTTTATTTAATGACTAACAGTGAGTAACCTAAGATAGCTGTATCTATCTATTCTTTTTAATGACCTCCTATCTTACTATGTTAACGATTATTTCCACGTAATAAATATTAACAACTAATACTTTCCTAGGTGTATTTGATGATAATAACCTTGATAAAGCTTATGTTAATTATTATAAAGTCATATAATCATGGAAAACTGCATAATGCATTATGTATGTTACGGCGTGCCAAGTATATAAAGGTGTGGTCATATTTACTTCACAACAGGCATTTCATAGTGTCTGCATGAAATGTCCAAATTATGATTATTACCTTGGAAAGGAAACATTCAACTAATTTCATCATAAAAAAGATAAATCATTACCTATTCTAGCTTTAAAGCAAAAACCCAACTTCGGTGGGATTCTATTTTTTTTAATACTTAGAGTTTTTAAGCTTCATTAAAAAGTACGCTTCAGAAGTTAAGATAACGCATCTGATTTGATTATTTATTTTACTATATCGAAACCTGTATGAATTAATAATGCAGATTTGAATATTCGTTTAAAATCTAGCTACATAAATACTGCTTAGGTATTTGTTTTTCTTACCTTAAAAGGCTTATAAAAATTAGACTCATTGAAGCTCCGTAATATGATTTACATCTTGTATTTTTATTGCACGCTATACTATACAAATACATGTGTTTTGTACACTCTAAACTGATTTTAATTACAACAGCGACTCGATGCGATGTCGCTTAGATTATCGATATTCAATCACATAAAACCACATTTATTAAACAAAAATAAATATAAATACTTTTTTACCTATGTGTTATTTACGCTTTTCTAAACTTTCATAATTGTTGGTACCTACCTACATAAGTTAATGTTACTTGTCTTTTGTGTTCAAATCTCATATTAAGTTACTTACTATTGCGTTTGTGGCTCTACATAATAAGCGCATATTTGTTTTGTTTTTTGACAACGAAAAACTCTTATCGAATACCAATCTTATCTTTGAATAACTTCTGGTGTCGCCGACAATGATGGATAATATGTGTCTTTCTGGAATTAGGTATTATGCAATGTCATGTTTGATGTTCAATATAAAAAGATAGTTGGTTATGAATGCAACTTAATTCATTGTTATGGTAACAGCAACTCCAAATGAATGACGACGCTGTGTCGGGAATCCACTTCATCGTCAACCGCGGCAGTAAGCGCGGGAAGAAAGACGACAGAAATTCTATGGGGTCCACTAACTCTATGGCGTCGCTGCAACAGACTCCGATGACACGAACGAACTCGGTCACTTCTATGTTGAAGAGATTGTTCTCGAAAGAGGACCAGAGAGGCACTCCGACAACACAGACAGATGGCGGTATGTTTATGTCTAAACATGATGAAGATGTAGTCTCATTTAGGTTACATAAAGTGATGCGAGCACAGCAGTGTGCCTGTCCTCACTCATGCTTGCTTAACCTTCTGACACGTCTGGCTAAGAAGTGATAGGGTACGTGAGGATTCAAATCAGACCCTTTCTGTCCGCCTGTCACTAACACAAACATAAGAAAAACAAAATGAATAAAATTTTAAATTAACAAAATCTATCTGTATGTTTTCTCACGTATCCTGGTAATGCATGTATTTATTACCGTGACAATTTACGATCAATAGTATAAGTGCAGGTGAAAACAGGAAATGCATAAATATTATTCAACCGATCTTTCATTTCCTTTTCATATTTATTTAAAATGTAACTTAGTTCAGTACAGAACTGTATTTTAATGAATACAAGAAGTGAAAAATTATATTATAAAGATCCGAATTTTTACTTTTGCGGCTTCGAATATTTTCTTTTACTAAGAATTTAGAGGCAGGATTCAGAAAAAAGAAAAAAAAAAAAAATTTTACTTCCAAGACCAAGATGCCGTAAAGTGAGTTAGCATGTGTATGTTAACTCCAATGAGTTTCGCGTGACAACAAATAATAAGTCTGTGTGGTGTAAAAGTAGTACTTTACAACGTATTATAAGTATGTCAGTTATTAATTTCATCAATCAATCATTTATTTATTTATAAGCGCACATTTTGGTGTTAGGTTACAATGCCACACATAAAAAATAGTATAATAAAGTGATACTGACACTTTATTATATTATTTTTTATGTGTGGAAAGTGCATCACGAACGCGGTGCTGGACTCCTAACGACCGACTAAAAACCACACGTCCTTACACCAACCTTTGCCGAGGTCCCAGGATCGCAACTGCATTCACCGCCATCCCGACAGGTTATGGTCCGTCGAATGTGTCGTCGAATGCCGCCATTTGTGCCAGCCACAGCTGGCCTGACAAATACCCTAGAAGGCGTCACTCTGCCGTCTCGGGCCTGTTGCTGTTCAGGCGACCCACTGCCCAAGTCCGCCACTCGCAGGCTATGGCTCCCAGTGGCCAATTGAGTTGTCATTGAGTGCCCTTCGGCACCTGACACGTCTTCTGCGGCAGGTGTGAGAGGATTTCACCTCTCTCTCCCTTTCCGCCGCCTTCTTCACAAGCATCACTTTCTCGTAAAAGGTGGCACCTCATGGGATCTCACTTCCGACCATTTATCTAATCACAGCCGGGAGCGAGAGATCGCATGCCCCTGCTACCCCAATGAGGCCTGGGCGTCGCTCTGCCGAAGCTGGGCACACCTCCAACGTTTACTGCGCCGTGTCCTTGGAACAGTTGTTGCAGTAATGTCACCTTGTCGTCGACTCCCGGCCTTTGCAACGCAGATACTTCCTGAAGCTTCGACGGAAGCTGAGGACACCATGCCTCTCCAGCCACTCTCCCATAACAAGCTTTGCCGCCGAAATTAAGGCGTGCCCTGCCCACGGTCGCGGAAGTTGCACCTTCCATTCCTCCATTAGAATCCGTCAGAGCTCGGACCGCGTAGCCGCGAATTCCCTAGCGCCTCGCCGCACTACCGATACCTACCTGCAACGCAACGGATCTGGCTTCAAAATCCCAGACAAGCTATCTGCCCAAACTGGAACCCCCATATAGGGCCATGGACCATACGAATCATATACAACCTTTCAGCATGCAAATCTTTATAAAACATTTGTTTCATTTAAGCAGTCTAAAGATGTATAAAATTTTTGAAATTAACGAAGTAATCGGCTAAACACACCGTTTCCACCTGTCTAATATATTGTTGATTTATTGTTAGCAGGAACCTACAATACTTATTTATTTATTTTGTTAGAATTTAATGCCATTAAGTAGGGAAAAATAGTTCGAAATTGTATCTGTATGAGTCACTGCAAAACAATAAGTAGTAACGTCACCGAATAGGTAGAATAAGTTGTGTTGGGATACATCATTAATTAAAATATAGGTATTTCCATAATAACTCCCAAAGCCAAATAATTCTTTCATGAACCGCTTGTTTTTATACATTACTGGTTTTGACGTCACACAATGTTTGTATGTAGAATGCATGACGACCAATCTGGTCGTTCATCCACACATTATCTTTCCATTAGCTAAGCACCTCCGTGGCTTTCTTATCAATCTAATAAACGCATCATCTTCCTAAACCCATTACAAATTAACGGTCTTCTACATTAATCAGATGTTTCGTCGTATTTAAGTACTGATTGCGTACATAAACGTTACAGGTTCGCGGTTTACAATATCTGCTAGTAATCCGACCCTGAACAAGCCTGCCACGGTCGTCGGGGGTAGCATGAAGATCGCTAATGAAATCATAGAAGAGGTCGATGAGCAGGCGACCATCACTAGCATGGGGAAACGGCCTGAGATCAGGTTAATGTAGTATTTAATAATATCATTTAGATTTCATAGACAAGTCGTTAAACGTTACAGTAGAAGGTTGACCGAGAATTTTCTTTCAGATTTCCTTAAAGTAATCTTTAAGTAAGTAGTGAATACCAATGTTATAAACCACTCTATAAAATTATTCTGTATATAGTTAGTAGTAGTATATTCTGTAGGGTTTCCATCCGTCCGGGTTTCCCCGGATTTGTCCTAGTTTCGAGGGCGTCCGGGGAGCATTCGAGCGGGGTTTCATTTGTGGTCCGGGTTTTTGGGTGCTGACACATCTACCGTAAATATGCGGCCGAAAATAAATAAAAAGTTAATTTTAAATTTAAGTTATCAGCTATTTTTTTAAGCCCCAAAATCTGGGTTTTCAAACTTTTTGTTCTGGTATGGTATATGTAATTTTGAGCATATAAAACACTAGTAACAGATCCACTTGTCCTTAAGTTATAAGCGCGAGGCAGACTGACAACATTTCCAAAAATTGTGGTTTCGGCTTTTGATGTCGATAGTACCCAATTTAAATTTTGGAAAAATATAGTCCTTTCGGTAGTTTTGATATAGTAAAGATAGATCGATGAATCCCATATTTCAACACATGTATGGATATTTGTTAACACTGTGGTATGTATTGAATAGATTCAGGCGTTACTTTGCGGAAGTCCAATATCTAGCTACTTCCACAATATTGAGGGTAGTCATGCATTACCTGTGCACTGCATATCCACACTACCCTCAATATTGTGGAAGTAGCTAGATATTGGACTTCCGCAAAGTAACGCCTGAATCTATTCAATAGCTAGACTAGCTCTATTAATAAGCTAGACTAGCTAGATATTGTATTTTTTGCATCCACTGTGGTATGTACCTACTACTTAAATATATCGCTCAGGACTTTCAGTCAGTGTTACAAACTGTTACAAACATAACGTTATCCAAATAAAAATAGGTAGATACGTATTGTTGTATCCAATTTTGAAGTTTTACCAGACGTTCTTACAGTATCTTGTTATCAGTATATGATGATTAGTAGCATTCTATTTATGATGATGAACTTACGTCACGAGTAATAACTACTTACTAAGAAATGTAAGTAGGAATCTCATTACCGTTCCTTATCAGACAGGCAGGTATTACTGTAAACAGAACATTCATGTAAAAAGCTGTGGAGTGGTTTTTGACGTAGCCAGTTCATAATCGTATATCATTATCGCCACCCTTAAAACTATAAAAAAAAAGGATTTAAGCATTCTGTGCCTGTTTTCTGAGCGCAAGGAGCTAGATCAGCGAATAATCTACTTTTCTAGTACTTAAGGAATACTATGTATGGATTTAAAGCTATTTCTATAAATATCAGTCATTGTAGGTACTGTTGGTGTTCTTTGAAGTCAAATAAATGTTATAATAATATGTAAACTTTTTTTAGGCCCACAGCGATGAGTTTATTTGCGCAACCACCTCCGGCACCAAGCGACCCAGTGGATGTTCCATCTCGGAATTCAAACAACACTACCTCAAGTACGTCACGCACAAAGTTAATTATAACATTATGTTTTCCTGTTCTTTGTTACGTCGACTCCATAATTTGCTTATGATTAATGTTTTCAACTTCAAACAATTTCACAGAAAATACCTAATCATCGTCATAGTTGCACTAATCAGGTAGTAAACCGTTTTCAATCTTTAATAACTCGTTCATAACGGAATCTAGAAGTATAGCGTGTAACACTAAGACAATTTGAACGTTACCGCATTCAGCGGATAAATTGTTACAAGGCAACATGCGATGCAGTTTCCATACTAAATAATAGTGTTAATGAAGACTAATTTATGATATCATCACTGTTCAGTGGCGTAGCTAGTGCTTAGGGGCCCCGTATCAAAAGTTATTCGGGGCCTTTTTAAAATTTTGCATGTCATGTGAAGTATGCAGCCATAGTTCTAATTCTCATACTTCAAGGAAAATGAAGAACATTTTAGTTTTCAATTTTTTTCAAATACTGTTTACCGTCGGGAAAGTCTCGCCGGATAATTTATACAGTTGTCATCCGTCAGTCTATGCTATTTTCTAGTTGCTAAGAAGTAAAAACAATCATTATTGACATATTTTCACTATATAGAATAAATTACGGGCCTCTTATTAATAAGAGGTTGAGGTTTTGGATAACATTTTATGATTCTTTGCTTACACAGTACAGACGTCGGGGCTCTTGTGTCTCGGGGGTCCCGTATGATTGATACGGACGATACGGCGGTAGCTACACCCCTGTCAGTGTTGTTCATTAGCAAATACGTTTGCAGACAGTCGTCTGTCATCATCGGCGCCTACGCCGTGGGGCGAGAGGCCGAGCGAGACGGGCGACCTCAGCCCGGCGGCGCAATCTCTCACCACGCAGGATTCCTTCAGCTTGCCGAATGAACGCCCAAGACTGGACAGCGATGTTGGACCGTCGCTGAGTGCAGCTGGGAGCCAGACTCTACGTACGTGCATTTTAATTATATTCATCAGTCGGCAAAGGTCGATAGGCAGTGTTGACAGAATGTCGGTTACGATGGGTTTTTTTTATATGAAAAGAAGCCAATTAAGAACTGGTTAAGGATGAGGGTGGAACTCCTTGGCATTTTTTAAAACGCCTATTATCCGACTAAATCAGTGATGCCTTTACACAGGTACGGTAACGCTTGTATTTAGTGTACCATTCCAATGTTTATGTTAATAAGTTAAAAGCTCTATTGAGTTTATTAGTTTGCGCCTGAACCTTGAATTACCTCAGAACAATTCTTTGTAGATAAGTTATAATCGCAATATTTTATTGTTATGTCAAACACATAAACAGTGGCTAGTTAATACTAAGGTTCTAAGAAGTCCAATGTACAAGGATCGAATAAAAAACAGAAGGCATTTTGTCAGTGGCTAGAACTGACTAGCTTACATAATTTTGTCACCTGTTTTGACAGACCTCGATTTTAAACGTCAAATTTGACATGAGTGTTGATAAAACGATAAAATTCAATACACAAAAAGTTTTATCGAGTCGACAAGTTTGTCGAAAAGATCCGTGCTCGGTCGGCCGTAATGTGGTGGCTGAATAGTTACGGGCCGGCCTCCTAAGCCAAGGGTTGTAAATTTAAACCTGGCATGTATCAACGTGAGGTGACTTTCAATGTCATTAATGTATTTTCTATGATAAACCATAAACCATTTACAGTCTCTTTCATCACTTCCGACTCCTGATTTCTCTACATTCATCTTTAATCATTTTTCCGAGTGTGATGTTAAAAAGAGCATTCTATCAATAACTTCTAACGCCGTTGGAAGTGACTGTATCAGCCGTAAGATGATCCTTCCTATCATTGATGAAATTCTTCCATTCATTTGTCATATACTAAATTCATCCATTTCCCGTAGCGAATTTCCATGTCCCTGGAAAGAAGCTCATATTATTCCTTTACCCAAAACCTCTAAACCTGTCTGTTTCTCTGAATATCGTCCTATTTCCATCTTGCCATTCCTGTCGAAAGTCCTTGAACGCTTAGTCCTTGATCAACTCAATAAGTTCCTATCCACAAATCAACTCCTAAATTCCTTCCAATCTGGTTTTCGTCCTGGGCATAGTACAACAACAGCCCTCATAAATATTACGGATGATATCAGGTCAAGCATGGAAATCGGCAATCTAACGGTTCTTGCTTTGCTAGATTTTAGTAATGCATTCAATACAGTTGATTTCGATATTTTGCTTGGCATATTATGCTCTCTTAACATATCTCCACCGGTGATTGATTGGTTTCGCAGTTACCTGTCTGGTCGACGTCAACGTGTGTGCATTGAAGGCACATTGTCCTCATGGTGCAATACTTCTGTTGGTGTACCGCAGGGTGGCGTTCTATCCCCATTACTTTTCTCAATTTTTATTAATTCCATCTCCCATCAACTTTTATCTTCCTACCACCTTTACGCAGATGATCTACAAATTTACTGTCAAGCGCCTCAAAACAACTTATCAGACGCTGTAAATAACATTAATCTTGATCTCGCCCGAATAGGTGACTGGAGTAAGAGGTTTGGGCTCATGATTAATCCTGCAAAGACACAAGTTGTAGTAGTGGGTAGCTCCA
Source organism: Xylocampa areola (assembly GCA_935421205.1). NCBI lineage: Eukaryota > Metazoa > Arthropoda > Insecta > Lepidoptera > Noctuidae > Xylocampa > Xylocampa areola. The sequence goes on from OW285204.1 coordinate 10,454,657, forward strand.
GGATGATCTCTAGAATTGATTGGCTGAAACTTCCTCAAATTTCGTTCGATGGTACTTTAATTCCATATAGTAGCAAAGTTAAGAACTTGGGAATTTTCATCGATAAAGACTTCTCCTGGACTACCCAGTTGAAAGAAATTAGTCGAAAGTTGTTTGCTTCGGCAGCTTCTTTAAGACGGCTTCGGAACTTCCTTCCGGTTGCCACCAAAACTGCGCTTGCACAGTCTCTTCTTCTACCTATTCTCGATTATGCCGATGCCAGCTATCTCGATCTTACCCAAGACCAATTTGAGAAACTTGAGCGTCTTCAAAATTTTTGTATAAGATTTATATTTGGTTTGCGCAAGTATGATCACATTTCACAATTTCGTGTAAAGCTCAAATGGCTACCTATTCGTCTTCGCCGGAATGCTCATATTCTATCCATTCTTTATGGTATACTATTTATCCCTACTACCCCCCCTTATCTTAAAAACCGATTCATGTTCCTTAGTGACACACACACGAGATTCCTTCGGTCATCGGAAAATCTTAAGCTAAAAATGCCTGTACACACTACATCATTCTTTGACAAATCGTTTACTGTACAAGCTGTCAGATTGTGGAATGCACTCCCAATAACCATTAGACGTGTTCAATCATTGACAGTTTTCAAAAAACTGGTAAGGGAGCATTACTTGTCGCTGTAATGCTTCTTTTATCCAGCTCTGATTTTGTTTTTTATTTTTGTTATTGTTGTATATTGCTTATTTGGTTTATACATATTCATTTTTAATATATATGTATTTATAATATATATTGTATATATATGTGTGCATTTATTTATTATATACTATATTTATAGTATTTATATATTATATGAATGTAGGTACCTACGCCAAAAACTACCCCAAAAACTATTTCTGTTTGCCTCTATTCCATCCTAAGGTTGCCTGTAAGAGATCGCGGAATGCGATAAGGCCGCCCATTGTGCATTTACTATGTCAATTAAATTTTTTCCTTGTATGTTAATTTTAATTTTGGTGTATGTACTTGTACAATAAAGAATAGAAATAAATAAATTAAGACCCAGTTATACGGTGAAGGAAAACATCGTGATAAAACCTGGGGTTAAAGATCGGAAAACGCCAACCCGGTTGACGTCCCTTCTCTGAATGAAAAGAGGTCCTAGTCTTGCAGTTGGACATTCACGAGCTGGTTATGTTATTACCAAAGTGTTATTAGTATATTAGTGTTCTTGTTATAATATATGAAACGGCCAAATTTATTGCTAAAAACGCGTTTGAGTGTGGATTCTTAGGTAACTGGCTAATTACATTACAGTGAAGTTTTTAATTTTTATGCAAAGAAAATTACGGACATGAGCAGGTTTCCAGCTGCGTCTCCCAGATGAATACTCCAGGCGCTCTGACCTCTTATTATATCTATCTCGACTTCCGCTCACTGCTCCCAAAATTCTTCTTCCACATTTTCTTAAAAAAATCTTCTTTAAATATTTATTTATAACTATAGATTATAATAAAACAACTCAAACTATGGTCGCAGGAGGGTCCTCCTGCAACCACGAACGCTGCAAAGTGTTCAAAACGTCAGGAAAAACAAAAAACCAATAATACACGCGATTAATCCGGTTAAAAGTTGTTTTATTATAATGTATAGTGATCGCGAAAACCTAAGATAATACTATAACTATAGAATTAAGGCGTACCAGCAATAATGCGTTAAAAAAATTACCAGTACCTACCTGTTTATATTACAGTGGATGAGGTTGATGGCGGAGAGGACCCTGACATGGATGACTTCAACCGCTTGCGCAGTATACGCGAGCAACACCGACGTGATAAATACCTTCAGAAACTTATGGCTCGTTCTGTAAGCGCGCAACAGGTAAAACATAAAAAAAAACTAATATTTAAAATTTCAAGAATAGGTTTCTGCACAAAATTTTTTATTTCACGCATATTGGCTCCGATGTCGTAATCTTCTCCTCTGCAGTTTTGCAATGGTATAACCGGCACTTGTAGTTGTGTAATTATGTAATTAGTGAAATTCTCCGCTGTAGTTTTATCAACGGCTAAAAAGTCAAAACTTTTTTAGATGCTGAAAGCTGTTCAATACGAGAAACATCTCGAGTGCAATCAAGAATAAGCGAACAATATTTATTCTTTATTATTTTATCAACAATTTTAGTTTTCACGTGACTTGCTAATTTTGTATCTGTGAGCTCATTTTGTATATTTTTGCCTAGATAGTGATCATTACGCGTCTTGTCTGCTACTTGTTTTAGATGAAGTAGTAAAATGATCGGGCTACAGTCTATCTATAAAGTTGCCGCTAGTGTCACCCAAATCTGATTGATCTGAGTCACATATAATTTTCTCTCTATGACCTCTGAAAGCTAATGCTAAAAGATTTATAATTACAAGGAGTCTTTCTAAAATTTCTCTCCTACGCTTTCTTGTTCAATTTGGTCCTCGGCTAAAGAATCAAAGGTAGTACCATTTTTTTATCCGTTTTCTAAATTTAACCTGGTCTGCCACAGGGCAGCGTTCTCGGACCAGTTTTATATTTGATCCATACGGCTCACCTCTTCTTGTTAAATTCTGCAACAACGGGTACCTTTGCAGACGATACAGCTGTAATAGTCTTCCACAAATACCACAGAGTAGTTTCTGCTATGCCCTAGAACAATCTGGACGACATATCATTATGCTAAAAGTAAGGGGGATAAAGGCCTATGAGACAGTCAGTGAAAATTGCATTCTCCAAGAGGAAAGTCACCTATTCCTGTTAGATTAAATTGAGGTCCCGCAAGCTCAGCACTTGAAATACCTTGGAGTAATCAATCTCGACAGATTATAACATATATTTTTGCATAAAGAAAACATCTTCGATTCCGTCTGAGAAAAGTCTACTTGCTAAAAAGTCACGGTTGTAATTTAATAATAAAATATATTAAGCCATTATTAAACCCATCTGGCCCTATGATATTCAGCTACGGGGAATAGCATCACACTCTAACATAGAGATCATACAATGATTCTAAAATAAGATTTCGATAAAGTTACAATATTAAATGGAAAAAGAATACGGTCGCGAACAGGATTCGAACCTGCGCCTCCCGGATAGATACTCCAGGCGCTCTGACCAAGTCGAGATGGCTTAGTTGGTCAGAGCGCCTGGAGTATCTATCCGGGAGGCGCAGGTTCGAATCCTGTTCGCGACCGTATTCTTTTTCCATTTAATATTGTAACTTTAGAGTTCGCTAAGCATGCGTTAATGCTTTTTCAAAGACATATCTTGAAAGATTTCGATAATTTTACAAATTTAATGTCCTATAAGAAAAGAATCATCTGCCACCCAAATAATCTTATGAAAGGAACCCGATGACTAAAAACAATTACCAACAGGACCTTACTGTAATTTACACATATAGGTAGATAATTTGGATATATCATAGGACACGTACTACTAGGCAAGACATATCACCCGAGAAAAAAAAGACCTATATAATTTGTATAGACAGATTGTAATATGTATGAGAGTTCCAAAAAACTATAAGTCCTTATATTTTTCTATCAGGGTTGTTGCGCGCGTGCGCGGAACTCCGGCACCCCTGCCTGCATAGACACTCCGGCGCGCACATGAAAGCGCTTCTACTCGTCACTAAGATCCATCTTAATCGTTTTGCCGTAATTTTCGTAGTCCCTGCAAATCAAGCAGAAAGCTCGCTGCTTCTGAAGAGACCATAAGGCATCCTTTAGCGTGCCGGCCGTTTGATGTAGTAGACTAGTTGTCCGCCGAAAATCCGACTCAGTGCGGGGCAGTTTTGAAGTGTCCTCCAAAGCCTACTCGACGATGATAATAACACCTACTACTAGAGGATAATGAAATCCAATAGGCTCACCAATATTTATCCGGGAGGCACAGGTTCTAATCCTGCTCGCGACCGTATTCTTTTTCCATTTAATAGTCTTTTGCAGTCCTAACTGCTGGATCCTCCCAAAACCTATGCAATTCTAACTGCGGCAAATATAATGAACCTCAAATTTGATGATGTCGGGGAGTTTTCCTTCGTGCTGTGGTCAGTGTGTCGTTAGCGTAACAAATAATGCAGACGTCGTCGTAGATAAACGCCTTGCGGCAGTTAATACGGGTGTTCAACCCGTAGTGTCCGGGCTCCGACGGATCCTAGTGGCGGAAAGCGGTAAAAGAAGTGACTCAGTTTTCCTCAGATTTCACATTTATTATATTCTTGGAGTATACGGGTCTTTCGGGAAATAATAAGGGAGCCGACACTTCGCAGCACACGCGCACAATCAAACAACATCGTACGTATTAGAAAAAGAAGGCAATTAAAAATCTTACATTTGAAAATGGGAATAGATTGTATTTTCGGGCAATTTTACGCGTATTGAAAGAGGAGACACCTGGCGATATTATTTAGCAATAATTTAGAATTACGATTTACAAGGAGACTTGAAATTTAATACACACGGACAACGACACGGTAGTGAGTCAGTTGGTAGTGATGACACTGAATGTCAAGGGTCGCGGGTTCAAAAATAGTAATTAACGGTATGTACGTTTATTTTTATCTTACAGAGAACGGGCAGTATGGAATTGATGGACAATGATTTATTACTTGAAGATCTCTTATCTCAGTCAGCAGCGCAGAAGAAAGACGACAAATCAAAGAGTGATCCCAAAGACAACACTACTTGACATAGTAGAAGCTTTATATTTCCGTGGGGAGCTGCGGAATTCTGAACGATTAAGCACAGTTCAGTATTAGCAAATTGTGATACTTTTTATTGGTGCATTAATGTACAATATGATATTAAAAGTTGTAAATATAAGTAGAAATTATTTTAACCATTATTCCTTTTATTTTGATACACCATTCTACCTTTTCAGAGTTATTTCACCTCGAACTTCATGAGCCAGCCTAAATTCTGATAGGTAATAAGCTTGTAGTGGCTGTATGAATTCATCAGCAGGCCTCGATCCACCTTTTTGCCGCTCTGGGCAAAGACATTTGTCGCCCTTTACCCGGCACAGTTATATCTTATCATTTTTCCCTGCGGGTTATGTTATTGAAGATAACTATTTTTCAGTAATACTATCTAAATACAAGTCTGTTGGTAATTAGATAAACCATTTATCCGTCTCTGGAGCATAACAGATTCATAGAAAAAGATATCCTACAAATAATGCAGTAGTCGAGTGTGACAAGCATTTTGTAGTTCTAACTACAGCAGCTATTAGACAAATTTTGTGTAGTGGAATGGCTTGTCAAATGGGACTACTGACTCGCTAGTGGACCATGGTAAATGAGCAACCAGGGCGGAAGCCCATTCTTTGAAAACCGTGTCTGCCATTTGCTAAAGTTCAGACAAAATATGAGAAGAGTAGACAAAAAATATTTGTATAAGGTACATTTTGAATAATTACAACGTGTGAGAGGCATCAGCTTCACTCAAAACAAATAGCTGCAGAGTATTAAGTAAAAGATTGTGAAAGTTATGGTAAATAATAGACAATAATTAGGGTATTGAAGGGAATTTATTAAGCTTATGTAATAATACAGCCTCAGGCTTACAGCTTGAGCTTAGTTCTCCTCCAGTGACGCCTCTTAGCGTTGTATCTGAAACAATAATCAAGAATCAGCATCAAGCGTTCAGAATGTATGTCTCAGTGTGAAACTGAGTAAAATTTTATAAATTTATCAATAAGAAACAAACAGAATCTCAGATTGACGTCTATGAAAACAACAACCTTTTTAGGCAGTCTTGTAAAAGATGTTGTTTAATTAAATGCACACAAAAAAAAACTATAATTTGCCCTATTATGACTTTCTTTAAATTGTATTTAAGGGCTCGCCTCCTGAGCTACAGGTTGTGGGTTCAAACCTGGCATGTACCAATGTGACTTTTTTAATGTCATATGTACTTTCTTAGTTAATCTAAGACCATCACTAACATACGGTGAAGGAAAACAACGTGAGGAAAACTGGACTTGGTAGTCTGAAATCGCCAACCCGCTGTGAGCTAGCGAGGTGATTAAGCTCGTGCCTTCTCTGTATGAGAAGAAGCCCTTGCCTTGCAGTGGGACAGTTACGGGCTGGTTTAATTATTTTTTTTGTAATACATATACATATGCCACAAACAAAAAATTGTCTTTACAATAATGCTCAACTCATATTGACCTAAACGAAACACTCAGATATTGTAACTAGATATAGCCATTCAAGTAGCTAATGTAACTTCTCATATTCATATCAGTTGGATTGAGATATTCGCCGCCTCTCAGTCCAACTACGTTACCAGTTGTGAAAATGAGACACAGGGAATATCATTCCGCGTTAGCCGTTTTCGGTTGCCAACCTTATTAGCGAATCGTGCTCCAATCAATATCAAAAAACGGTTTTTCATATTGATATGAAAACCTCATATTGGTTATGTAAGTATAACGCGAAAAAAAAAAAGTTTGTAGACATTTGTCTCATCCAAACATGTCTACTTTTGTCTCATCCAAAGAAAACAAATAGTATTTCTCATCATCTTCGGATGACAAGACAACAAGGCGGATGATCTCAATCAAACTAAACCTGGTAAGTTTATTTGATGGATCAATAAATATATTTAAAGTTATAATTCTTTGTGGAAAAAGAATACGGTCGCGAGCAGGATTCGAACCTGCGCCTCCCGGATAAATACTCCAGGCGCTCTGACCACTAAGCCATCTCAACCTCTGCTCAGCACCAGGAATTATTCATCCAGATTTTAATATGTCCGAACATTACATGCAAGTCAATTGTGGCTTAGTAATAATCTCTTCATCTGTCAGAACATATATGAGGGGTGTAATTTCAAAACCCTCTAAATCATCCTGAATAATTTTTTCACAGGAAGATTATTTTGGTTTTGTTGTGGTAAATTTAATGCAAATACCAATATTTGATATTAATTTGTTTGTCATGTCATTCTTAAAAAACGTGGAAAATCTAAAATAATTATGTGCATTTTCAATAAAATGAAAGATTAAAATTTACTATAGAGGAATTTGCAAGCAACTTGCCATTTTAGCGGATTTTGAACATCAACTGTCATACTATAGAAGGTTTTGCATCTAACCTACTGCTCGGTGGATGAGGTTATGCAATAAAGTCGAAAGACTAATCACTAAACATTGTTTAAGAAACAATCTGGCTAAGATATAAAATCAACAGTTGTAGTCGCAATTTTCACCGCTTTCGTATGTGCATATATTTGCGGGCGGGAGGGTGGTGCCCAGGTAATGCATGACTATCCCCAATATTGTGGAAGTAACTAGATATTGTTTTTATTTGCATCCATAAAATCAACAAATCAAAAACAAAATGCGTAAGTATTGAAATACTTTTAATGAAAAATAAATATATTAAATATCCCTTTGACTCACTAATTAGCAGACACAATAGATTTTAATTGTTATGACGTACATAGTTATACGTGCGTGAGCTTACATGATATGTAGAGTTACATCTTCGAAGACATCCTCACAAATGTCACTATCAGCTGTGCATGACATGCGAGGCTGATTTTCTATTTCAACATAGATGTTTAATTCAGGTAAATTTCTCCATTCTTGACCAAAATGCTTTTGCAGTATATCAGTCACATTTTTGGGTATATTAGGGGTATATACCTAGAGATTACTACATGTTGTATAAAACTTTTCAATTAACTTTTAGGTAATATTTTACTCGCCATTTTCGGCGCTCCTGTTCTCGTTTCCAAGATTGTGGATTGCGTGGACGTTTCCGAGCATACATAGGATCATAATTTTTTATGAACTGCGGTAAATCTCCCATTCTTTGTTGTGAATTTCAATTATAATCCGCAAGTAACACTCAACATCACAATGAAAATCCCCATACTGTTTTAAAGTCACCTGACTCAAATGCCGCGCTGTTATTGGTCGATTTCATTTTAGAGGATTTTGATAGTAACAGAAGCTAGCAGTTAGCAGAATTTGCAACCAACATTACTTTTTAGATTGATTGTACTGTGTAATTTAAGTGTGTTATGAAAGTCAATGTATAGACATATTGAAAGTAAAATTTAATACTTTATTTTGGTGCAATATTAAGTAAATTTGTCCAATATCATTTTAGGGGGTTTTGAAATAACACCCCTCATATCTGCATGAGATACAATGTAATTTTAATTTTGAGTGAAAATGCAAAATACAGTAAATTAAAGGCTTACATATTCTAGAATATAGTGGGTACTACCTGTAATATCAGTGGTGGGTGTTCATAGGATAAGATAATGCAATGCACTTACATTTAATAATGCTATTTAATGAATAAAGAAGAAATAAATATAATCATAAACTAACTGCAAATATAATAAATAAAATAGTTCTCAATTTATCTTGAGCTATTATAGATACTTATTTATATATATAAAGAATATGTACATATGCATAGTGCAGCAATATGATTCAGATCTCACTTTCTTACAGAATTAAAATATAACAATGGATTTTATTACAGTATCTAATTCTTCATTCAAGTAACAGCTAACCGAAGTACCTACTTATCTGTATCGTTTTAGAGATTGCGTGTTAATAATCACTATTGGATATGAAGGTACTGTTATGCGAACTAGATAGATAGTTTACAGTAACAATTTAGATTCTATACAATATAGGTACTTTTCATTTCCTATCTAATCTAGATTGCAAAACAATTGTTAGTTGGGGCAGGTCTTTCCCCACCGATCCCGAATTCAGCTAATTATTTGCTTTTAGCACAAACTCACCTTATTGTGTTCCCAGTGCGCATTCTGACCCATTGCGGAATAGGCCTGTTTTGTTTCAGCTTTTTGGCAAGCTTGCGCTTAATAATAAATGTCTTGTGTGCCGACTGAAATAGAGAGAATTCAATTATTAGTTGAATAAATATTCTGGGCAGCAAGATTAACAAAATATTTTGAGATTTTTAGTAAAGAATATCACACACCATTTTGCCGACCACTGACCAAAACAAAGTGACAGAAACGTGAGATTAGTGATGTAATGTAATGCTAGCGAGACGCGAGTTGCCAGTGTTGCCAACAAAACTTAAATAAGAATCGCCTAAACTGCTGTTAAAATTTTGCCAAAATAGGGTATTTGACACTGATGGAAATAAAATATGAAACTTAGCTATAATGATAGAATGTATTTTATTAGAAATTTTGGTATTTTTGAAAATAATAATAATAACTCGTAAATACATTTAATTCGATAAACAAATTCATAATTTTTAATCTATGTGTCACGTGACTCGAAACACCAATGATTGCGTGACGTCACTACTCAGAGGATTGATTGTCAATTTGCAGTCACTGTGACACATGACACAAAATAAATCGATGAAGTTGTTGATATTTCGGAAGCCAGTTGCAACCACTTTCTTCGTATTTCAGTTCAATTTTCGAAATATTGGTATACTACGCAATAATGTTAAGATTTACAAAATAGTTTCCTTTGTTTACAATAGTTCTGTTGCGTAATGACGTCACAAAATGGCGATCGTCATTATCGCGCCTTTTGGCACGACTTTTAAAATTTGAATTTTATACAGCTATTATTTAATCAATAGGTGCACAAAAAATTGCAAAATATTTTTTTTAGTTAATCTATACCATATTCTTTAAATTTAGGCCCTTTGTGAAATTTCGTCAATAACCCTATTAAGCTAATAGGGTATTTGACACTGATGGAAATAAAATATGAAACTTAGCTATAATGATAGAATGTATTTTATTAGAAATTTTGGTATTTTTGAAAATAATAATAATAACTCGTAAATACATTTAATTCGATAAACAAATTCATAATTTTTAATCTATGTGTCACGTGACTCGAAACACCAATGACTGCGTGTCGTCACTACTCAGAGGATTGATTGTCAATTTGCAGTCACTGTGACACATGACACAAAATAAATCAATGAATTTGTTGATATTTCGGAAGCCAGTTGCAACCACTTTCTCCGTATTTCAGTTCAATTTTCGAAGTATTGGTATACTACGCACTAATTTTATGATTTACAAAATAGTTTCCTTTGTTTACAATAGTTCTGTTGCGTAATGACGTCACAAAATGGCGATCGTCATTATCGCGCCTTTTGGCACGACCTTTAAAATTTGAATTTTAAACAGCTATTATTTAATCAATAGGTACACAAAAAATGGCAAAATATTTTTTTTAGTTAATCTATACGTTAATCTTTAAATTTAGGCCCTTTGTGAAATTTCGTCAATAACCCTATTGCAATAAATTAATGCAAAGAATTATGCTGTCATTTTTGAATGTCAAATAAAACGTTACTTTATTTTATATGTATAAACTTTGTTAATGTTTATAACGTGTTTTATCCAACCTTGACATTGGCAGAATCATCGTTAACCCGATGGAGCCATTATTAACCAAAATTGGAATTGGAAATGTATAAACAGAATTGATTTTTTAATCGACTTTGCTCTATAGGACAAATCTAAAAAGACATCCTTTCCAATATTTTTATGAAACGAAGTTCCTTATCGCGCGTTGCGAAAGGGGGCTAGACGGAAAAAATTAAGACGAAAAGTTGTAACGACACTTTTTGCTATAGTAAGCCATGCGGCGTGCGCATGTTTCTCTGTCTGTCTGTCTCTCTCTCTCTCTCTTATAGAAAGCAAGCAAGATATATATATATATATATATATATATTTTTTGCTCTTTAACTTCGTTCCATCCGAGTGTCCCTTGACACCTCTCAAGTTTTTTTTATTTCAAATCGATAAATGACGGGAATTCTGAGGAAACAAATATAAAAAAAACTAAAATATACCGAATTGATAATGTGAAGTATATATACCTCTCCAAAGAGTATGTATTATATACTTACTTTTTAAAGTGTGGTTGCTAGGCATTATTACTATTGATATTCCAAATACGGTCTTAAAATATATATAAATTGTGCTTAACGTATTTTCCACATTGATTATTAATTAAACATTTAACATCAAATAAATGCTTATTTGATTATATTTAACATGGTAGCAGAGCGTGTACAAAGTAACGAAAAGTAAGTAGGTACCCTAGTCAAAAAATGGCGAATATTAAAATCGACCCTCTAACAAAAGAGAACTATGACACTTGGGTAATACAAGCTGAAGCCGTTCTTGTTCGACACAAACCGTGGAAATACGTCGAAACTGATGCTGTTGCGGATGATAAAGAAGGAGACAGACAGGCAAGATCTCAACTCGTCCTTATAATCGATCCTTCAGAGCTTAAACAAATCAAAAATTGCACTTCCGCTAAAACATTATGGCATAAATTGAAAGACACTTATGACAGTAAGGGACCTGCGCGAAAGGCATCTCTATTAAAACAACTAATACTTACGAAACTAGAAGTAAGACACGATGTACGCGCCCACCTCAATAAACTACTGGACATTGTTGATAAATTGGGAGACATGGATGTAAAAATCAACGATGATTTATTATCTATTATAATTTTGTACAGTCTCTCAACAGAATATGAGAATTTCAGAGTCGCTATAGAATCGCGAGACACTCTTCCAAAGCCAGAGGAGCTTAAAATAAAAATAATTGAAGAGTGTGAAGTTCGTCATAGTAAAAACATGACCTATAACAACGAAGACGAACCTGAATTTTCTACGCAAGAAGAAGCACTATACACTTCATGTAAAATTTGCAAGCGGAAAGGTAAAATCTTTAAAAAAATGAGTCACAAAATATGCACAAACTGCTGGAAGAAAAATGATGAGAAACCTATCAAACACAAACGGTTCTCATAAGATCAATTTTGCTACGCAGTGTCTTCTTACACGTAACAAAAAGCCTGAAAACAGCATTTGGGTCTTGGACAGTGGTTGTACATCCCACATGACTTAACAACGTAACTTATTTAAGACCATAGAGAAAACATCCGGAAAACTGGACTTCGCAACTGTAGAATACACTGCAGAGATGAAGGGAAAAGGCACAGTCTCCTTTTATTCTAAAAATAATAATGGTATTGCGCTTACACTCTAAAAGACGTACTGTACGTACCTAGTCTGTGCACGAATTTGATGTCCGTAAACAAGATAACAGATGGCGGCTGTTCTGTCCTCTTCACCAAAAATAAAGCTACGGTCACCAATCCAAAAGCTGTAATAACTCTCACTGCACGTAAACAAGAAGATGGTCTGTACTATTTTAAACCAAATAAACACGAGCGCAACAATTTGGTCAATGAAAATGATGACACTGTTCCTACAACTAAAAAGAAACGAAAGTCATCAAACATGTATGATTGGCACAGAAAGCTTGGTCACATGAACGCCAAAGATCTGAAACTTGCACTTAATAACAAGAATATACTTGGTTTGAATTTTGATGCAGCTGAAACCTTGGCTGAGTGTGAAACCTGCATTCAAGCAAAAATTCATCGAGTACCTGTTCCCCTTGAGAAAATAACTCGACGAACAACAGAACTTTTTTTTTTTTTTTTGTATAATAACTTTCGTAAGACACATTCATAATAGTTATAGTTTAACGGTTATTACTCACGCGCATACTTCGGGATTGCCCGACTAGTTTCGAACTCGAACGGAGCTCTTATTCATGAGCTGAGCCCGCGGCGATGTCGCGAGTCAAACGGTTGACCAAACCAGTTAGCACTTAGTTTTTAATGTGTGGTTGCTAGGCACTATTACTATTGATATTCCAAATACTGTCTTTAAAATATATATAAATTGTGCCTAACGTATTTTCCACATTGATTATTAATTAAACATTTAACATCAAATAAATGCTTATTTGATTATATTTAACAGATAACCTCCTTCTCATCTCTTTGGAACACACTCACACCACATGTTTTTGGAAGTCAGTTAATAAATTGTTTTAGTATTCAGTGTGGGTACAGATACTATTTGGGAATTATTTTGAATTTAAAATGAATGTAAAACGCACAATAAATGACAAAAGACTATTAAAATAAGTGTCTGGGTGTAATTTATCTATAATATGTATGCATTTAGAAATATATAAGTATGTTTATCAGTTGTCTAGTACTCATAACACAAGCTCTGCTTAGCTTGAGACTAGACGGCGTTGTGTGATACTTGTGGAATATTATTATTATTAAAAAAAAAAATAAAAAAATAATAAACCCCCTCTGGGACAGTTCGGCAGACGTTACCTCTTCTCATGAGACTAACGTCAAACCGGAGGGAACATTATACTAGCTTTTTAAGACCAATGATACTAAAACAAAAATTATGTGTCATAAGTCTACGAGAAGCATACAAAACGCAGGGCAGCTTGTGGCGAGCTGTTGGTGAGTGGCGACACTGCGTTCCTGAATACCCCAGAGAGTCGGTCAGGGCCTCGTCTCCAGTTTCAGAGGGTTCATTGCTCATTTTCAGGGAGCTTCATTGGGTAGCTAGAGTGGAATTCAAGAGTGCCCGCAGGGCTCTCAACTCTGTCTTGCCTTAATTGGCCGGCCAGAGAGGGGTCGCCAGAGCTATATGCTCGGGGGTGGAAGTGTTATGTAATTAATGGCGTAACAACGGGGAAACCCGCTCTGGGTCTTTAAGACCCACGATGGTGAAACCGGGGCCGCTCCTCTCGACACCCCTAGCCGCTCACACCCATGTTTGCCCCTTCTGCCTGTATCAAGGCGGCGTTTCAGGGGCCCATGTAGTGAGTTGGCAAGTCACCGTCTGCCAACACATTTTAATGTTTAAGCACTGAAAGGCAGACGCCGTTTTTAATTCCGGCAACCGAATTTTAAATCTATTCCATATAGCACGACACAGCAATAGACCATTTTTTTATGTAATTTTTCCAATCTCAATAGTTCTGCATCTGTCGGGAACTCTCCATGGCTGCATTCCTATAGTGTAATCATGGAGAGTCTCCGGTTGGTGTCCCAACTCAATTTAGATTAAAACTCTCTCAGTGGCCTCTGTGTGTTTGACCTGTGTCTCCAGACAAGCCCTCCAAAGGACCGGGGTTTCTTTCCAATGGAGGAAATGCCGAGAATCTATAGAGATACAAAAAATAATAATAATAATAATAAAATATATGAAATGATTATGGAGGCTCACTTGAAGAGACAGACTTAAGGACAAAGGTAATCTTACGTGGAATTTACTTTAAATGAAATTAAGTACGTACGCATAAAGGTATTATAACGGATCGTTGAATTTTTATTTAATAATTCTTTTAAATGCTAAAAAAATATGCTTTAAGTATAACAACAAATAAATATGCAAAATGACTTAAATTTGAAAAGGGAGGATCCTCCAACCGGGCGGGTGATATTGCCTGGCGGGCCACGGCCCAACGGTTAATGTAGGGAGGTGGTATATATACACATTTGCATGCGAGATAGATGGCGCTACATCATGTTATAAAGGCCAGAAAAAAGCAGTTAGATTTCTTATATAATCACAATCATAGAAGTAGATCAGTAGTTTTTTTTAAATCAGGTATGTCTACTGCTAAATCAGTAGATCTGGCATCACTGGACTTGAGGCACACGGCCTAAGGGTTGCCATCTCTAAAATCAGGACAAGAGTTGTGAAAAATCTGATTTTGGAGCTTAAAAACCGGATATGCGGCAGTTTTTTAAATTACACAGTAAATAAAAAATATCATAATTGTTATAAATTAAAGTTTTATTTATTTTCATATAATTTTCAACTAAAAAAAACTACGTTTAAAAAAACAGACCTCAAAAACTCCACAATATAACTAAAAAATAACAAACAATATTGAATCCAAAACACTTGTTGCCTAAGCCTACTACGCGCCGCGAGTTTACCTACTGTAAATTTGGCTTGGCACCGACTTCATTAGAGTTATATGTCGGCCGGTATTCATTTAAGCTGTTTATATTATTAAGTTTTATTTTGATAAGGGCTTGGCACCGACTTCTAATCCATTAATAGGTATAGGAATAATAATATTTTATTAATATTATAAGTAGAAGGTTTGGGCAAGAAGTGTTTCGGATTAAATCTTTTTTAAGTTATTTTTTGTTTTTAGTTATATTGTGGAGTTTTTGAAGTCGGTTTTTTTAAACGTAGTTTTTTTTACCCTTTAGTGCCCGTAATAGGTTGTATTTCTTACGTTATTTTTCTTATTTCTATGTTAGAAAATTCTCAGTAGCAGCTCGGAGTTTGGAATTGTGCCCGGTAGATAATATAAATTGAATGCAATATTAATTGAACAGCATTGGTGAAATATGGGTGTACGACTGTTTACACGGCTGCCTACCCCTTCCGCGAATACAGGCGTTATGCTATGCTTTTGTTTTATGTTTATCAGGTTACACTACTTTGATTATTGAGGATTTCATGCTAATTAATAAATGTGACCAACCTAAATGAAAACCCGAATACAAAGTTTCGTGAATAAAATTACTTCGTGCAAGTAAGCAAAAACCTCATAATACTTAAAAACAACTAGGCCAAACTGAATAAAAATTTAATGAGATGAAATGGCATGTATACTGCATCGAACAAAAAATAATCTTAGATATAGGTTCAGAAAGTCAGAAACCTCAGAGTAATCGGTGTACATACATAAAAAAACCCCACTGAATTGAGAACCTCCTCCTTTTTGAAGTCGGTTATAAATATTATAAACTTACTTGCTCCACAAAGTTTATTTTCTTACAAGATTTAATTCTATACGTTACATTCACTTTTATTGACAAGTTGGAATGACTTACAGATCTATTCACAACGGCGTAAGTTTATATGTAGTAGTTCACAACCTTATCACCCCAAACGTCAGTATTTGTGCTTGTAATTAAGCTTGTTTATAATGTAAATTGTGTACAGTCTATTTTTCTTTACCTGTCCTAAATTCCTAAGTAGTTAACAAATATGGTGTACTGGTAGTCAGCCATGGTATTCAGAGATCACGGTCGCCAATGCCAATGTATGTAATTCCCCAAAAATCCAAAAAACGTCTATTGTGTATTCTCTCATAGAGTTTTTAAAGCGAAACACATTAACCCAGTCACAATCAGCATCGATGTTATCTCCATGAATTTCAAGACCATGTTGATCAAAATTCAACATAGCGTGAGCTCGCCACTTGTCACCTAATTTTGTGCTGTCACAAATTCATAAAGCACTGGGAATCGCTTCAGCACAGGCGCCAGTGATTTAATTTCATTCTTATTACATTTACAGCTGATATAATAGAAGATAAAGGAACTCCGAAATCAAATCACTTGGTAATATATGACGTCAATTCAATATGCCATTTGCCTCTCTTTTACATAAGGCCAATCAATCCCGAATAAATCCCCAATCAACTTGAGATTTCCCGCAGTTAAAGAGAATTCTTCACAAATCGGCAACGGGCTGTCTCCATGGAGATTAGCCAAGTACGCAGAAGATATTATATTGCAGAAGTGTATGCGCAAACACAGGTGCACTCCCTCCTTCTTCCTTCAGTCTCATCCGATGGGACGGCAATGGCAATCTGATATGACCGGCCGGAGAGAGATCAGGCGCAGGACCAACGGCTTTACGTGCTCTCCAAAGCACGGGGTGTCAAACCACCAACTTCCTAACTCCGGGTGGCTATTGAGAATTTCCTAACTGAAAAACCTTGCCGGACCTGGGACTCGAACTCAGCAGCCTCGCTTGCGACCAAGGAACATAATACTCTCTACGAGAGAAGAAGCGTTACTCCCATAAAACGAAACGCGAATTACACAGATACTACTAGCGCTCCGTAATTTCCGCAGGGAACTAACCGTGGCGGGCATTTCAAAATCTAATTTTCGATATAAAAAAATATTTATGAACTGCTCACTACATCAAGAAGCGATAGGATTGAAGATTTTGCCACGATTATAAAATAAATGTAAAATGGCAAAATCGAAGCAAGTCCCATCGCTTCTTGATGTAGCGAGCATATTATTGTAGGAAAAATAAATAAGAATCTTGATTTTAAGTTTAGTATTTCTTTATTGAAGTTTTAGACAATAATTAAACATTAAGGTTTACCTTATCATGTTTTCAAATAATACCCGATTTTTTATACCAGACACAAACTGTCCTACAGTCGGATTATCGTTAGATCCACAGTGATAACGAATGCAACCGAAACAGTTCTCGAGTGGATCTTGATTTAAGCGCCGTGTAGAAAGGCTATTAACATTTACACTTAATAAATTTTTCCACAGCCTTTCTACACCATTAATTGTTCGAATCCATCCCACCTGCGATGGTGGGGGTGTATTCGAACCTATAAAATTCATTTCATTTATATATTTTCGCATATCACGAAATAATTCCAAATGATGTGAGTATATAGTAAGGTTAGTGGAATATTTCTTCCCTCGACGTAGATCTGGACTATCCGCATTAAGGGCGTCAAAAAGCTGGTCAAACTTTTCTAGAAATGTTGCTGTAGCATAAGCTTCAGCAGGAAGTTCGTCTGAAAAGATCAAAAATTCATATAAGTGATATATATTGAGCAATCAACTATTGAATATACTTTTAAATTGCTTATGAAAGATTTGAGAACAAACCTTTTATTTCTGTGACACAAATTGGTGACAAAGTTATTAATTTTATGTATACAATATGGTATTGGATTATAGAATAATTTAGGTGAACCAGATAACCAGCCATTACGAGATGAGAGTAATATAAAAGGGCTGTTGAGACTGCAGTCAGTAAATAAGTTGATCAAGTAATGTGTTTATTTGATATGTGAATGCTTACTTGTAGCACTTTTGGAGAGTATGCCTACTGCAACTGAGTGGCTGAACACTTGCGCTGCCAGCTTAACCCTCATCTTCTGCTTGCTGTTAGGGTTTAAATGTTGCTCAGACAAAGCAGGTGCAAACACAAAATTCGGATTGTTTTTGTCCATTTCATAAAATTTTTGCACATGGCTCCACTTCGCCACACCTGTTATTAGAAAATTATAAAGAGAAATTAGAAACTCGAATAAAATATATAGCTTTATTAGAAACTGCCAGTTAGATGCACTTTATCAAATGTTGGCAAATCTTAAGTCTTTATGTATTTGGCAGACTTTTTGAACTCCATAGATGAAAATTAATATTCACCTTTTACAATATTCCCATCATCTTGTATATCTGTAGAGCACTCAACATTATATTTTAAAAGTAGGTTCCTTGTGCATTTTAGGAGATGGGGTGGATCCAAAATTGTTACAATTTCATGTCCCTCCCAAGTAAAATATGGTTTTTCCTTACTTGATCCCAGATTATCTAAAGATTTAATATTGACTCTGGATAGGTCACATACGGTTGCAACCACATTGAGCCCAATTTCAAAACACTTTTTTATAATCTGAAATATAGATGTAATAATTAGTTTATATTTTTATTAAATACAAATTTTAATATAAAATGCACATAGATGTGTTTACTTTCATACCTCTTTAATGATAATAGTTAGTCTATCTGCTGTAACTGACTTTCCAGAAAAGTAAAATGCTATAGGCTGCTTCCACTTATTCCTAACACCAGCTAACATAAAAACTAAGGCATTACTGGCAATTTGCTGGTCTCTACCATAGTTACCATGATCTTGGTATCCCTCTATATGATCTAATTTCTCATTATAACTGAAATGTTTTCTTATAGCCATCTCATCAAAGGATAATACACATATATTTTCGTGATCTAATTGTCCTTCTGCCATATTTTTTAACCCCTCAAATATTTGTGAGTTTATGCCTGTTTTTAACGGTATTCTATTTAATAGTTTTTTTAATGTGCTTTGAGAGGGAAGGGCAAACATTCTCCTTAACAACCGGTAGCAAGCTGGTGATTTTTTGAACAGTGTTAGTGCCATTATTTTGTGCTCAATACTGTAACGTCTACCTCTTTTTGTTTTTTTTTACAATTACGAACCTGGTTTTGAAGCAAAATGATGAATGAATTACTTAAATTCATGTTGTGTAATTTTTGTACATGCTCATCCTCACATATTTTTTGCAATTTATCAGCTTTTGATTTTGATTTTAACTGATTTCTCAATCTACTGATTTCTTTAATACTATTGGCACAAATTTTATAAAGTTTCCTCTCTCTAGTTGTTAACTCATTAATTCTATTTACATTCAGTGGTCTTAAAATGCTTTTTCTTTTCTTTGTTTTAAGTTTTCTGTATGGCTCAGTAATCTGGATATCTTTTGATGTTCCTGGAACAGGATCATTTATATCCAGACTGGGTAAATGGTATCTTGATGGTAGAGATGGTCCTATTTCAGAATGGTGTTCTTCTGAGTATTTGCTTGCAATGTCCATCAACTGTACAGGTTGTTCAGGTAGGTTCTATAAAAGATAAAACATTTTACTATTTATTTACTAATTATTGTACATCAGATGTTAAACTGCTAAATTTGGTTATTACATTGAAATATAAAGTAGGTGTAGCTAATAATCATTTAACTTCAGGAATAAAGGGATAACTTACCCGTAAAGCTTCATCATTTTGTTGCATTAAAGTATGTCTTTTCTTAAGGATTCTAGTAAATTGGTAACAAAACTTTTTTCACCAGGAACTGAGAATCTTCCCAAATTCTTTTTACTATCATCAGTAAAACAACAATCTTCAAAATGTCTTTTGCATAAAACTTTGTTGTTGGTAAATAGCTTTGTTAATGCTTCTACAGACAACCAGTCTTCTTCTGGCCAGCAATACTTTGCCCAAGCTCTAGCCCTGCAATATATTATAACCAATGTACTACACTTAATCACAAAATACCAAATAAATATGGAATCCACTAAGTATGCTTAGCTAACTCTAAAGTTATAAATTTTTGTGGAAAAAGTATATGGTCACGAGCAGGATTCGAACATGCATCTCCTGGATAAATACTCCAGGCATTCAGACTGCTAAGCCATCTCGACCTCTGCTCACTAACGCAAATTCATTTTCTACAGATTAATGTCCTTCAGTGAAAAAAAATATATGTATGTCTTTAGAGTTCACTAAGCATGTGTTAATGCCTTTCAAAGATTTATCTATATTTGTTAAGGTAATTGCATCTGGACAACATTGTAATAACTGCAAACTGTTAGTGGTATTGTACAATTTTCTGTAAAGGGACTGAATAGATGGCAACAATGTTATTACAATGTCGAAGAAGAATTTGCGGTAGTGAGCAGCAAACACTAATTACTTTAGTAACATTTTGTTTCGAGATACAAAATAAAGTCATAACAATTTATTGATATTTATCTGTTAAATCAATTTATAGTAATAATTTAGCTCACAATATGAACATTGCAAATATATTTTCAATTGGTTAACAAAAAAATAGACCCATGTTTATTACATAACAGAGTTTGAAACAAAATAAACTTACCGAAGTAAATTAGTTTTTCCGGATTTTGGGAATCTATGGAATGATATTGTACCGTCTTGTAAAGGAATAACTCCACATTTAGAACACTTTCTAAATGAGTCGGTAGACATTTTGATGCAGTTAGAGTCAAAACGAAAGCACAATACAGGTCGTTGTCGCGAGTAATCTCGAGCAAGCAACTATTGTCAATTTCCAGCACAACGCAGGTCGCTGTCTCGAGTAATCTCGAGCAAGCAACTATGGTCAATTTCCAGCACAACACAGGTCGTTGTCGCGAGTAATCTCGAGCGAGCAACTATGGTCCATATCCAGCACAACGATTCCTTATTGCGAGTAATCTCTAGCAAACAAGTTATCAACCATAAAATAGTCAGCAAATTTAAAGCTATCACGAATATTTATCAAATATAAAACTTGAGAATTAACGTAACAAACTTTGAAACATTTGAAAACTATTTGAGTAGCTATAGGAAAAAGTTAACGAACTTCAACTTTGTGACAGTGACAGTAAGAAATACAGGGTAGCCACAATATAAAAAAAAAATTACTTGAAGAAATGGTTTTCATTTTATTTGTGGTCAGATAATAAAATATTATTCAAATTAGTGTAGTTTTAATATCCAATAAGTTAATGCGTTAAATTTATATTTTATAACACATGAGAAATATGTATTTATCTAATCTTTAACTCCCATAAAATGGTGTTGGTTTTAGAGATTGGGATCACCTAAATTTCCGCAGTGCACACTAACAAACTTTGAATGTGTGCGTAAGTGCAAAATATTTTCTATAGAAGATACAACCACTAGACTAGACATACACTAGACAGTGTTGCCAGCCGGGTCTTATCAAAAGTTACCTAATTTTACTAAAAAAGTAACCTTTCATCTTTTTATTCCATTATTAAGGTACTTGAAGTTGATGGTATATATATATATGTATTATATAACTAACCTAACCTAAGTAGATGAAGAGAGAACACAATTTATCAAGTGAGTAGGCGAA
Source organism: Xylocampa areola (assembly GCA_935421205.1). Lineage (NCBI taxonomy): Eukaryota > Metazoa > Arthropoda > Insecta > Lepidoptera > Noctuidae > Xylocampa > Xylocampa areola. The sequence continues at coordinate 10,476,079 of OW285204.1, forward strand.
ACTGGCCAGAACACTTTGGTCATAGTTGTGATTTGCTGGTATATATTGGCGAGAGAGAGATAAACATAATATATTTAACAGTTGTGCTCACTACATTTAATTAAATATTGGATTAATGGAATCAATTAAAGAAATAGCAATTAATTATTCAACATCCCAAAAGACATTTCATATCTTGTAACCTAAAAGTAACCCTACGTCGTCAAAAGTAACTTAAAAGGTTACAAAAGTAACTTTCTGGCAACGCTGCCACTAGACCAATGAGGTAGTCTGTACTCTGTCAGTAAATGTGGCAATACCAATACTGTCAAATTGACAAATTTGTCAATCAGTCCATTTCAATTGGGGAGTTTAGGCGGGAAAATAAGGAAGTAACTGAAGTCGAGGCTTTGGCCTTACTTTTATTCAAGAACACTGAAGACGAGGCGGTATGGTCTAAGACCTTAGCCTGCCCGATTAGGGCGAAGAAAAAAAAAAAAAAAAAAAACCATTTCAATTGTCAAGTTAAAATAGAAAAATGTAACTTTTGATACCTAAACCGAGGAATAGAAAATTACGTGTAAACAGTATTTACCTTTTACTTAATTTAAAGTGTTATTAACGGGAGGACTCCGAAATGAATTATTTTAATTTAAATAAATTAATGACAGCACTGAGTGTAAGAAGATTTTATGAGTGTCGAAGCGCTTCAACCAAAACTATAATTACGGCTGAAGGAAAAGAAGTACCTAAAAGAAGAAATTATGAGAACAGAATAACGCTGATAAGCACAGATAATTCAATTAGTATAACTGATCTGAGCAATGCTCAAAATTTGTCTGATAGACGCGAATTAAAACTTGTTAAAATACAAGACGTAGATTCAAAAACTAGACGACCTGTATACAAGTAAGTTGAAAAGTGTAATTTGAAACCCGTCTTTGTTATATGAACAGCTTAATATAATAACTATAACGAGACATATTTTGTATATGGTTGTACTTTTTAAAGGTTGATGACAAAAGCCGATTACCATACAGAGGAGCTACAAAAAAGGAAAGAAAAACAGACTGCCCGTCAAAATAATTATATAAAAGGTGAAAAACTGATGACTTTATCTTCAAGGATAGGTGAACATGACCTCATGACAGGTGTGAAAAAAATGATGAAATTGGTAGAGAGGCAGTATGAAGTTAAAGTTGTTATCGCTGGTGAAGATTCTCAAGCTGCACAAAAGTCTGTAAGTCATTTAACTTATTTTTGCCTTTTTGAACTATTTTCCTAAATAAAAATGTAGTAGCCTATCATCATCAGATACCAGGTCAAAGCTTTTGTGGCCAGCACTCTTACCAAGACACTCACAGACAATATGACACTGCTTTATGATAGATTAAATTAAGTGTTAATTAAGTGTTAATTAAATCCATTGGGCCATTAACTCTATCAAATTACTGTTATACTATGCCATATTTTCTTTATATAGAAATTCATAACTAATGTCTTATTTTTTTTTAATAAACACTTAACTTTCCAGGAAAGAATATATGATGTCATAGAAAACCAAGTTAAATCTATATGCAGAATAGTGCAGAAGAGGATGAAAGGTAATAGTTTAAGGTTCCAATTACTACCATTGAGAGACAGCAGCTCCCAAGGTGCCAATAACACAGAATTCAATCAAAATGATAGTGAAAAAGGCCCACTATGACTAGGGGTTTTTATACTAGTCATATTAACCACAAAGTATGTGCTATTGAAAAAATACTATATTGATAATAAGGACTCTGAGCTTAAGACTTATTCTTACAAACGTTCAGATTCTGTTGACAGAGAATCATATGATAGCATTTGATGGTTGTATGTTTTTATTATCTTATATTACTTTATTTATGTGAAAAAGTGAAGTCCTCAATTATATGCAAGTGAATTTTAAGGGTTGAAAGAAAACTAGTGCTTCATGTGGATTATCATTGCTTACTAAGCATGTTGTATGAAACAGTTAAGAAGTATAAGTTATTTTTGTGTTGGCTGGCTAATAGCAATTCCCTACCAATATACTTAAATGATTAAAATTTAGTGCAAACAATACATATTGCTAAAAAGTATAGCTTTAAGCAACACTGAAGCACTTAACTTTTATTTTCCCATTTTAATTTTACTTGTCTTTAAATGACTCAACATGTTGCAATTTTTGTAAATACTTTGGAATAATGAATATTTTTGTATACCATAAATTCTATTGTAGTGTGATTATTTTAGTTGGTGAAATTAAAGCCTTTAAAGAAATAAGTGACAGTTTTAATAGAGCATCCACCTAGTCAGTCAGTTCAGTCATAGTAGAATCATGTGCAAGCTTATGGCAAACCTGTTTGTGGGCCCAGATTCATATTTTTTGTAATAATACCAGATAATATCTACAGTCGTAAACAGATTTGCCTGCTTTCACACAAGTGTCCACTCTGAACTTAGAACTACTTAAAGTCTAAATACATACACTTTCTAACATAAGGAGATACATTCAACTAGTATGCTGACATATAACTTAAATTCATAAATTAATGATTTATTTTATCAGTTGGAGTTATCACAGATGTTTTAGAGATCGTTAATTCTTAAATGGTAGGAGATTTATCAGTAGCATATAGGTACACATCTTAGACCATAATTAATTTTTAATTGTAAATGTTTATTGCAAGTGTAAACATACATAATACACGACAATTGACAATTTTCCTTTATATTTATCTGCTTTGTTGTATTTATTATAAGTAGTGGTCGCCCACAGACCGAAATTCGACCATAATTCTTTTAAATTGTTTGTGTGTCAAACATATGGTAGTGTGTGTGATGTTTTTTTTTATTACTTTAATGTATTTCTAATGCATATTATATAAAAATATTTGCTTTCTGCACTCCTTCTCCATATAAACTTTAACTGTACAAAATTTCATACTCCTCCGTCCACACAATTTTCGTAAAAAGGTGTACAAAGTTTTTGCTTCACATATTAATATATAGATTAATAAAGAGTAGAGAAGAGAGCGTACTTTTATAAGCTAATAATTAGCTTTATTTAACTATATTGAGAGTTGGACAAAGAACATGGAAAATTGGCACTCAAAATTAATGCAGGCTTCGAAGCATTTTGGTAATACGAAAGTAACGAAAACATGATGTTCGTATAACATGCTTAAACTCAATCTGGATAAGCCTTGAAGGAATCAGTATGGATAAGCAGAAGTTTTGAACATATGTACTTCTAGTATATATGTTCAATCCATGTGTACGATCCATGCGGCTGATAAGTAGGAACCACGACATGTTAATGGATACGGCAATATCATACAGAATGCTAGTAATAAACATTACATAAGAATGGATCAACAAATATAGATATTCTTTGTGATGATCTTTTTCTATGGATAACATTAAAGTGGAACACCTGATTCTCGACGTCAAAAGTCGTTCTTAATCTAATTGTCATTGCAATAGAATAGAATACTTAACATATGGATCGCTATATAAAATAATGAACACTAAAACATTGTACCTACCACGTCGCTTTATCTGTTACATAAGAGCCGACCCTCATCTGACCGTCCCGCAACGGATATATTTCTATCCCCATCCCTTTCTATGGTACCAAACACATCGCCGCTGAAGCAAGAGATATTGGTTGTGCGCGCCCGCAGTCTACGGTATCGTATATCTGTAGCAAGGAGACAGGGGAAATCCGTTGCCGGGCGGTTTGCTGAAGTTCGACCGAAAGATATCAACTCGGTCTTGAATTATCCACCTTTCCGCGGTGAGATTAGGTCGTAGGCGTCGTCAACCGTTGTAAACAACCATAGGTTTTATCAGGCGTAAACGACGTATGCGTACTGGTCCCGGCTGGCCGTCGAGAGATCAGTGTTGAGTGTCCGGCCCCACGTGATTAGCGGCGATACGGTGCCCACTACGGGAGCAGCGCGTGCTGCACTTCTTACGAGGTCCTGCAACAATATAAATGTTACATTAGCAAGTAGTCGCCAAGATCCATCTTAAATATGGAGAAGTTTACAAATTGTATTCTGCAGATGCCAGTAGCCGTGTCTCATGAAAAAGATTCAGCGAGAAATTGCGTAACTATTACCTACCTACTAATTATAGGCCAATGTATTTGATTTCTTAAAAATAGTATAGGTCATTAATATTCTCTTACTGAACGACTACAGTACAGACTATCTACTTATCTACTAAAACGAGTTACTCGTAGGTATCAGTAGATAGATGTAGCAGTATTACCACTTCACATGACGCTGATTACTAACTTTTGAATTAACTGTCGCGTTTCATATTCGTGGCCACAAGAAGATTGAAACGTAAAGCTATATAAATGTATTTATTGCGTTAATTCTTATTAGTATAAAGTAATAACGCTGAATAGGTATGAAATAAAAAAATCATAATAAACCGAAGAAAAAGGAAATTGAAAAGAGCAAAAAAGTTACCTATATAGTGTTTTAATAACTAAGCTCATAAACTAATGTACCTACCTACATAAGTAACTTATTAAGAGTCTGCGCCATTTTTATGATATTTTATTTTAGTTATAGTAATTTAATGATCTTCGTAAAAAGTTTGTAAGGCGTTTCCGATTTTTCGTCGGTTAAAAATGTTGTATAACTTTTAACTAATAGGTGACAGATGGAATGGCGGATACAATGAGCCGTAAACAACAACAAAACATGGGTGGAAAGTCTGGAAACCATTCACTTCTAAACAGATGCATCTAAGCGATTATGATACCTACACTTAATAATAAGTACATGAATAGCAAACAGTTCCGACTGATTAATTTCAGATTACATTTATGGGTATTAGATAAGCAATAAGGGCTTGTAATTACAGCACTACTTCTATGAATAGCAACATTACTTGTTAATTATAGACATAACAAGCAAAATGATTCCATTGTATGTAACCATCCATAATGACGATAGAGATCAATTAAAACCTTGTGGTTAGTACATAAACAATTAGTGAACATGCAGAAGCGTTAATATGAGGGTTAGTTACTCGCCGCCTTCGTATTCTCTTTTTTACCTATTATATTATATTTTATTTTATATGTATTTGAATATACATATTTGATTTGGTAAGTTTTTGACATGTCATCTTTTGCTAGAGTGGTATTTATAATAGTCAGAAAGCAATTTCTGCTTCATAGGTGGAGGTATTTTATATTTAAGTAAATTAAACACAATCATTTTAAATTATACGGTTGGTTTTTGTAATTAGGTAGGTATCATGAGACCAGCAAGACATAGATTTTCAATTTAAGGCTTTTAATAGATAATACTTATCATTTATGTACTGACCGAGACCAAATTGCCGGATTCTCCAAACTATCTAAGTACGCAACCGCGACTATTAAGAAATTCACCTGTTGGGCGAGTCTTCCCAATTATCTGTATTTAAGATTTAACTTTTTTCTTTAATGTCTTGTAAGAACATCAAAAGTGAGCAGGTTTCAGGTCTTTTTCAATTCATTTAAATATCTTGGTTTTTGTAAGCTAAGAGTTAAGCTAGTAGATAAGAGAATAAGTCGGCGGCGAAGGACAGACACACCATGTTACCCATGAGGGAGGATCGCCGTCGGCCCGAGCGCCGCTTACGCCGGCACCAACAACGGCGGCCTCGAGCTCGTGCGCGCCCGTACCCGCGGCTCCGCGCGCGTCCCCGCGCCCCACCCGCCGCGTGTCCCGCATATCCCGCGCTGCCTACCGCCGTTGGTGTCGCCACCGGGCTCGCCGCCTCCTTCAACTCCGACACACCTTGCTCCGCTGATCTGTCCGCTATTATGTGGGCCTCCATGTCTTCCAACGGTGACTCCGAACTGTTGATGATAAGAGGATACATTTATATCGTTGCTTATGAACCTACTGCCAAGAAGAGCAAAAATATCAAGAATGCATTACGAACTAAGATTGCTTACATGCAGATCAATAAGTGTTAAAAAAAAGGAATGTAGTCGTGATCAGGTCTCGAATAGCTGCTTTCAGCTAGCTATGAACCTGCGCTACGCCATTACACGATCACCATATGCTAGCAAGAGCCTACTCTAGAATTAGGACGGCGTATCACATTCTAATACACGGCTCAGTCAAGCTAACCGGACTTTTCAGACTTCGAAGGTTGTTTGAATAGATTTACTAACACTCGAAGAAATTGATTTTAGAATTTACATAACAAATAAAGCAGCCTGTTTTCCCCGAAGGGGTAGGCAGAGGTGTACACAATTGTCTACCTACATTTCACCAATGCTGTTATTAAGTCCCATGTTTTAGGTGATGATCCTATCTACTGGGCACAATTCCAAATTCCGGGCTGCTACTGAGAATTTACTAACAGTAAAACGCAATAACACTTTGTCCGACTCGGGAATCGAACCCAAGACCTCACGCTCAGCAATCGCACTTGGGACCACTAGGCCAACGAAGCAGTTTAAGAATTGACATGTTACGATAGTTAACATTCATTAGATTCTCATTCATTAGGAATGCAACTTTAACTTACTAGGCACTGATGGAGCAGTATTCACTAAGCTGTTCCCACGTACACCCATGGTTACAGCATTCGTCAGCTATTCCGCTCCCCGCCTGACGTCTTCTTCTCACCACAGAGCCAGGCTGTTCAACTACTGAAACCAAAGGGAAAATAATAAGTTCTGGTATAGTATTATATGATCTGTGGTTCTGGTAAGGCAGGTCTTACCAGAATAATACGTGCGAAAATTTAATATCACCAAAATTTTCATTTTCCCACGAGTAGATACCGGGTTAACAAGTTACTTTGACACATATAACCCGGTAACCCTGTGTTCAGCTGATAAAAACGCAAACATGATAAGAAAATATTTGATTAATATTATTATGTTCTTTAGGTATTCAAATACTTCACATTGTTTTTGAGAAAAGTAAATAGGTTGAGGTTTAGATCTAATAGTTGTTTGATATGATTAGGAAATATCACAAAACTCTATGCCTTTTAATTTAATTCCAAGTCATTAAATATAAGGTATGTGTATTTTTATTAAAATTAGCTGTGCTCGCGAGGGACCCCGTCCCGTCCGTATGGATGTCAGAAAATAAGAAAATCATGTCGTGTAACACGTAATAATAATAAAAAGCAAAATAATGTTAGTGTTTGTTGGATTCGAACAAGACTTTCAAGTCAGACGCGGTCGCGGTCCGGACAGTCAGCACTAGGTATTTTAAGATTTCTCTAGATTTTTCAGTTCTGGGGTCTCGAGACTTCTCGAACTTACCATGAAATCGAGAAATTTTCATTTACCTTCAATGTAGCCGTTTAAATAAAGAAAACTTCATTAACACACACACTTATCTAATTGAATTGGACAACTATCAACAAAATTTATTATAAATAAATTAAACTATCAACTAAAAACAAATTACAATATTTTATAAGATTTTCTGGGTCAAACTTCAAATTAATTTCAGTGTCTGCTGCACACAGTCAGTCAGAACCATTTCTTAACTTGTTTGGCGCTGAAACTTTAAAACTGGAGAAACCGGTAGATGTTTCCGATTTATATGGTGTCAATTCCAATGGAATCCTCGCATTCGGCAATTTTAGATAAATTTTTTGCACGTGAGCTAAATGCCTAACCAGTCCACTTGTATTTGAAATTTTACATGCTATGGTTTTGGGCCATTTTAAGGATTACGCGTTTTCAGCTTTATTAGTTTTCCTTAACTTTGTAGTGCGATCTATAAGAAGCAGCAATCAATCAGATAAAAATTTTAGAACTAAAAAAAGTTGTGAGAGCAAAAGTTCATTCAGAAGGTGCACAAAAATACGCCTCGCTTCTGAATATTCGGGCACAGTGATCTATATCCACGGAGATTAGTCAAGTACGTAGGAGATGTTATGGTGTACAAGTGTATGCGCAAACACAGGTGCACTCCCTCAACCTTCACACTCATAGCTCGATGGGACGGCAATCTAACATGACCGCATAGAAATCAGGCGAAGGACCGACGGTTTGCGTGCTCTCCGAAGCACGGGGGTGCATACCGTCAACTTTGTAGCTCCGGGCTGCTCTTAAGGATTTCTTACCTGAAAACCCCAACAAATTTGTTTGACCCGCGAATCGAACCCAGCTCCTCACGCTCGGCAGTCACACTTGACGCAGTAAGATGTAGGTATCACTCATATACACGAAAATTTGTTTTGAAGTTCAAAAAAAAAGAAAAACAATATAGTAAGGGTAATCCTCACTCATAGAATACGTTATTCAGTGGTCCCTTTCTAAAGAAATAAATTTTTACAATCAGTCAATAAAACAAAACTTAAAGAAGCATTTTGTATGAAACTTATACTGTCTTCGCTGCATCCAGTAACGTAAATCGTATCCCACACCACTGCGTAAACTGTCTAGCACTGTGCGGAAGGCGTATAACGATACGATAAAAGGACACCAACCGTTCTGTCAAAGGATACTGCCTACGAATAACTAAAAACTACTACAGACTAACTGTCTCGACTTCTCATCTTTTCTCGACATGAATTTCTCCGAAACGAGAAATATGAATTTCCCGGGAATTCCCGGTACGAGAATTCCTGAGAATAAACCTCAGTCAGCACGACATGGTATTCAGACTTCCACGGACGGGATCGTGTTGCGAGTACAGCTAGTTGTTATTGAAAATTGCATTCACAACTAGGCTTATATTTTATGACATTTTCCTTATCATAACAAATAAATGATCTATTAAATATTCTTCTTCGAATGCATTCTGGTTTTTAAATGAATTTTATATAGAATAATTAGACTTCAGGGTAGTGAGCAGAGGTAGAGATGGCTTAGTGGTCAGAGCGGAGTAGGTATTTATCTGGGAGGTGCAGGTTATCCTGCTCACGACCTTTTTTTTCTTTCCACAAAAATTTATAACTGCGTTCACTCCGCATGAGTTAATGCGTTTAAAATAAATAATAATAATAATTGTTTTATATGAATTTTATTTAGCTTTACATAATCATTTGTTATTGAATAGGGTTGTTTGAATTAGCGATAATTTATGTTGCTTTGCGGATATCATACTAACATAGACTCGGTGTAAGAGGTCACCATTATTGTTAGAAGTAAATAGCAAATTATTATCAGCTAGATAATGAAGCTGCGTGACCGAAATATAAAATATCGGACACTTAATTAATTAATCGTCATACAATTTTAAGGATGTTAAGTAAAATACTTTTGGATGTTTGTTTTAGTTTTTCAGGGTTTGCTGCTTGCATTTGACCGACTTTTTCTTAAGTATTTTATTATTAACAAATGTTCGACGTGATTCTTTAAATTGGCATAGCTTCTTTGTTTATGAACCGATTGACATGAAACAAACACTCAATGTTAAATGAAGCTTACCACAATATATTAGTGAAAACCACATCTAAATCGGATAAGCCGTTTCTGAGATTAGCGTGCACAAACGCATAGACAAACAGACAAAAATTCTAACAATCTTTGTTTTGGGTGCTATTTGCGTTGATAAAGGTCCCAATAATATTTTTTCTCATATATCTTCCATGTACAGACAGCCACCCGTTACATTTTTATTATATGTCTTGATTGATGATGATGATTGATTATGCTAGCCGTGCCCCGCGGTTTCACCCGCGTTAATTTGAGGAAGTTTGAATTGTGCCTGGTAGATGGCAATAGGCTCACTACCTATTACATGGGACTTAATAACAGCATTGGTGAAATGTGGGTGTACGACTGTATACACCTCTACCTACCTTCGGGGAATACAGGCGTGATGCAATGTTATGTTATGTTATGTTATAAATGCACGCGTGGTACTTAATCATTATGTTGTTGCGGAATTATTTTAAAACTATGACTAAACTATCTCCCAAGATATTCATTGAAATCAAGCGATGTCAAGAGCAATTTTGTTCATAATTAAATACTTGTGATGTGTGAGAACGTATTTATTTGGATAAGGATTAATATCATGTTTATAAAAAACCTTCGCAAATAATGCATTATTTTAGAACCAATTTGATAACCATAAAAAGCTTAAACTGAGTCAACCTTGATTGATTGACTTGATTGACTATGATTTGAATACAAATCATAGTCGAAATAGGTAATGAAATAACGTAAAATGTGAACAATACCTGTAGGCGTATCCCAAGGACTGTTGTAAGCGTGGCAGACCCTGCTCATGATCTCGCTGAGCTGGCGGCCGCAGAACTTGACGGCAGGGGATGTCACCGCATCCGTCCTGCTCTCCAGGAGCACTGCTGCCGCCAACACGGCTAATTGTACTGCTTTGTTTAGCATGTTTACTAAACTGAAAAATAAAACAATTTATCACATACTTAATATATTTTCAGCTTTCGAGTAGCATATGTTTATAGTACCATCAAATAGTTAATGCTCGTAATTTGAGGAGGTTTTCTGCTTTTATACTAGGAGGGCAAATATGTAATCTGACACCGGTACCGCCCATTTGATACCAGATATGCATTCTACAAAGAACTTTTCATTTCCTAAGTGCTTTACCACATAGTCTCCACAGTGAAATGCACATTTATCAATTCACATTAGGAAGTAATAGATCGAAGGTGTGATACCAAATGTAATATCAATAATAATAAATTAATGAAATAATGTGTTTTTTTTTTAATTTGGAAATAACTATATGTTTTTACAAAATTAATTAATAATCTAGCGACGTAGCTACGTAGGCGCGTGGTAAAGTTCAATGTTCAAAATTTCTGTACGTTTACATAATTCAATTCACGATGTTTACTAATGATGCAGTTAAGTGATGTTATTAACTAATCGATATTATCTTTTTTACCGTTGTACCTAAGTATATAAAAATATAAATTCTTGGACAACATATTTTTCACTGTGGGGTCACTATTACATGTAGGGATCTAAGAAGGTATGCATCTATGTACTTAACTAATAAAATTTTCATATTTTTTCGTGTTCGAGATATATCAATGAATCACCACACAACAGCACCTTAAACACATTATAATTTGTCAACAAGTACGAATTGTTTGTTGCACAAGAAACCGTTTAATAATTTATTATAATTTGATGTACTTAAATATTGTAACAAATTTATATAAACCGAGTGGTGTTTGGTACAATACACGGGATTATTTATAAAAATTGTTCAGTACAAAGATTATTCATACCAAATATTATGCATGTAGCATTGAAATAAGACTGAGTAATGATGATGATTTCACTTCACCTTCCCCGTTCATAAAAATGCAAATCAGCGACTTCCTTTTATAAATTGTCGTTCCGAGAGTATTCCAGGGTGGGTGCCACACACATTATGTCGTTTTGTCCTCATCGTAGTGTAATGAATGTTTGTATATAACAGCATCGAGGACAAGTTCTATTTATAGAGAGTTAAAGGCTGGTACAAACGCACTAGTAACGTCAGAGTGAAGCACAGTGTGTCGCTTACCCAATATAGTAAAGCCCAGTGCAACCACTTAACGAAATAAACATATGCACAAGTTAGTAGTATATGTATATACGCATACGAAACGTTAGCCGCGAGTACGTTTGTCTGCATGCACCTGATTGCTCTCCATATCTGTCTGAGGCAATGTAGAGCGCATGTAGTGATTGTACGAGTAGATTGTAAAATGTACAGTCCACATATAGGTGTCCAATATCACTAGGTGCAGATTTTTAGGCCAAATATAACTTATAAATTCACCGGTTCATTGGTGGTAACACATATTAATTAATGATTATTGCAACTGATAAACAAATTCTACTAATTAAAAGCTGTTGCAAAATAACAGGGATAAAGATAAGGTAAAACTCGCCTGCTTTACGCAACTGCATATGAACTTCTTTCAATTTGTGACTAAGGATCAGACAACATAACGACATGTTAGTTGTTTACAACACATTACTCGTCAGTAGCTGGTGGCCGGTCACTCATAGGGCGCGTGCGCCCGCGCCGATCGCCGCGCCGCGTTCGACCGTCAGTGCGTCGCTGTGAACCGCATGGCATGATGAGCCTCGTGCTCGCGCACTCGATTGAATAATTACATGAAGTATCTGTAGCCTTGCTCCTGCCTTAATGTTGTTCTATAACGGACTATATTTGCTGACGTGCCGTGAGCTTGTTGGCATTGAGACATTCGTCGGTAGAGTTTGAAATCTTGGTATTTAACTAAATTTTATGCATTTTAATGACATGAAAGTAAATCCTTCTTCGATGTTTATGTTACTTAGAAAAAATATATTTAAGACCTTATCAAATAGCGCCACGGTAATATTTTTCCAGTATTATTCTTCTTTCGTGTAGTTAGTTGGTAAGATATGATGACAGAGTTTTTTAAGTCATTCAGTTTTGTACCGTAAGTTGGTTAGATTCCCTGCCCAAGATCAATACTCTTTTTTTGACACTTGCGACGGTTGGTTGGAACAAAATCTAATTAGTCATTGGTCTATTGGTTCGATTCCTTAGGTCGGGCAGTATTATTAAGTTTTCTGTTAGGTAATTCTCAATAGCAGCCCGGAGTTTAGATTTTTTCTTGTTATCTCAATTTTAGTCGAAATTTTCTAAGAATTAAAAAGCGAGTAGGTACTGTTAGTTCCATATTAATGTGATGTGTAAATGGTTCTTTATATCTGCCCTTAAATATTTTGTCAACCATTTATACCGAGACATTTATTGCTGTACAGTCCTTTGAATAAAGATTAAAAAATATATATATGTTAATTATGACGTAATAAGCGGCAACAAAAACAAAATATTTCGATTCTTAATTCTAATCTTGTATTTGATTAGCGAGGTCGGCTTGCAGGGCCGGAATTAGCACAGGGCAACAGAGGCTTTAAGTCCAGATAAAAATATTCAGTACCTCCACTTCTAATCTAATATGAAGAAGTCCTATCAGACCTACCAATATTACGAGTAATAGAAATGTTCTGAATTAAGTTTTTGTCATTTGTCTTATCACTATATGATACTAAGGAATCTAATTAATTAATAAAATGACATTTATAATCACTTAGTTTTCGTAAAGATTTTAATTAAAGCTTTCTATTTACCGAAGTCTGTTGCGTAGTTATATGTTTTTAACTCGCTAACATCTTGAATTCTCGTTAGTCGGTCTAAAGTGTCGGTCTCTTAGCAACGAGACACGGTAGACGCTGCCACATGGCGGCAGACGATAGGTAACAAAAGATAATTTAAGAGTTTGCGGGGTCAAGTGTATTGTCGGCTTGCCCAATTGGTGAGTCGAGTCGGTCACTGGCTTTACACTGAACACCTTTTCATAGACTAGATAATTACTTATTAATGTATTATTTCACTAATATACGGGTTGTTTGCAGTGTACGTACACGTGGGACTAAATATACTAAGTAAGTAAGTAGGTACCTTTGTTATTGTTTCATGGTTCCGACAGGATAAATGAGCTAATTACACTGTTTACTTAAGCTAAATAAGTATGGGCATAATACCTATGCTCCAAGATTTTTTATTAGCGACTTATTGTTATTGTAACCGATATTATTAATTAAAACATCCATTATACAGAATGATCAGTACAATTTGCGGATGTGGCCTGCTCTTGAAATTACAAGTCGACATCTTCAATGAAAATATGAGCACAATTGTTACCTCTATAACACTGTATTTTAGTAAAGCTGTATCCTATAATAGTACCTAAGTGATTTGGTGAACACTATAAGCTTGCTATTATTAGAATAAATAAATAAATCTCAATTTTGAAGCGTGTTTCTATTTATCGTTTACGTATTCAAGCTAATCTGGCGTTCAAAAATGAACTGATACCTAATTCCAGTGTGGATCGAGCGGATTTATACGAGTAGATGGATTTACAACACCGCGTTGCGGTAGGTGGGAAACTGCGGCCATTTGGGGCCTTAATACCCTTTGCGAGGTGGTGATGCTCGCCAAAGAGGTGGTTGAAAGGGAGAGAGAGGCAAATCCATTTTATCCTTGGCTTAACTAGTTCGTCGCTCGACCAGGAACATGTCCGAGATGGCTTCGGAACGCGCACCTAACTCAAGCGTTAGTGCAGGCCAAGCACAAGTGATGGGGCCATCGACATCTTCGATGGTTTATAATTTGCCGAATTTGTGGCAAATACAGGTACGATTCAGAACCCTTGGTGAAGGTTGGTGGAGACTGCGTGGTTTTAGTCGGTCCATGAAGGATTTTCATACGCAAAATAAGGGGAGCTGCGGCCTGACATTGACATTTCATCACAATACAATGACAATGAACGTTCGTACTATGCACCATTTTCAAATAGGATAATAGTGTCATGCAAAAATCATTAGAGGGTGTCGTAGCCGGTAACTACACATGTGACAAGGTCCGTAGTGACCGCTTACGACCTCAATTTAAACGTTGACCTGATAAAGTTCAAACACCTAGATGGCCGAAGCAAAAAATACGTACGTTTGTCGGTAGCCATCTTTGTTTGTATGAATTTGAACTTGATATTGAACTACGTAATCGATCAATCGTACGTTCCTGTTTAAACATTTCGCAAATTTCTATGCCTCCAAAAGGGATAGATCATAAAAACTGAGTTATGTGTCTGTGCTGCGGCCGTGGGCGACGGACAGCAGTAAAAACCCTGGCGGTAAATGTGAAACGCGCTGGATTCGTCCACTTCTTAGAATTCCTATCACGAATGGTTTCTAATTGTAAGTAACTTACGACTTGAGAGGCGAGATGTATAAGCATGTAATTAAAACTGCGTTTCTGCTTTAGTATTACATATACGGAGATTATGACACGTCTCTACATGGTACTACATGAAATAAAACAAAGTTACACGCCGCCGCGCCGCGCCGCTCCGTTTGTCTGTGCACGATTTTCTCTGCAACCTCTGAACGGATTTTATAGCTTTTAATAATTAAATATTAATAGTTTCAAAAGATCAAAATTATAGATGATTATGTATAATTATTTTATGCCAATTTTTTTAGTAGATTTGTGGACATTTTGAATATCTAACTAACTAAACAAGGAGTCATGGTGGCCGAGTGTTTACGGGCACGAATAATCAGAAAAGTTGTGGGTTCTAATCGGACCTGGTTGTAACAATGTGACATTTTCAATGTTTTATATACTTTCTTAGTCAATATGGGGAATCCTGGACTTAATTGTCTGAAATCGCCAACCCGTAGTGAGTTACCGTGGTGCGCAATGCCTAAGGTTTTTCTGTATGAGAAGAGGCCTTTGCCCGGGCTAGTTTAGATATTACTTATTGTAAAACAATCCTAACGTGTGTGATAGTTTCAAGTTTTTCTTCGGTGTAGTTGAACATTGGAAGAGTTCCCAATGGTAATCAGAGAGTGCAGTGGGCACTTTACAATGAACTTAAAAGTTTTGTTGTTATGTATGATAGAATAGACACCGAGAGTACTCAGAAAAAATTGTCGGTCACTGAGAAAGTGAATTTGCTGATACAAGATATTTGTAGAGCATCGGAAAGATTTTTTGAAAATCACCCGTCTGGACTCTTTCAACATAAATAATAAAGTTATAATATTAAATGGAAAAAGAATACGGTCGCGAGCAGGATTCGAACCTGCGCCTCCCGGATAAATACTCCAGGCGCTCTGACCACTAACCCATCTCGATCTCTCTCGAGGAAATTATCAACAAACCCTACCTGATGGATATTTTACAAATTACATTTTTACAAAAGTTATACTTTGGTAAGCATTAAAAACCTTACATTTTATGATGTTATTAGGGCGAGGAATGAGGCATGGAACATAATTCTAACAGGAATTCCGACATTTGGTATATCTTGTTGTTTTTTTTTTTATACTGAAACTTGTAGTTATCTTGTGGATATCGTCAGGAACATGATGAGTTTATGAGTCTTACCGGCTGAAACCACACAACCTGTGCCTTGCCTGGTAGAAATCGCAGATCGCGATAAGGCCGCCCATTGTATGTTTGATTATTTTTCTTGTGTTTCTTTCTGGTGTACAATAAAGTATAAATAAATAAATAAATAACCTTCCACCAACCTTAATCGGGGTTCTGGAATCGCAGCTGTATTCCTTAAAAGCCCACTAGATTAAGGTCTGTTGAAAGTTTTGACGGACCCTGTCACTTTTTCAGGGAAAGACACCTTTGGCCTGCATTAGAGAAACGAGCGACGACACGGCGCGCGAGCCTGTGACTCTAAATGGTTTCTGAATGGGCCCGCCACAAAATCAGAAATCATTGTACACCCTCTGGCGCTTGTCACGTCTGCGGTGGGATTGAGAGGGGCTTGCCTTTCTCTCCCATTCCACCATCTTTTTTGCGTCCATTACCACTTCTCAAAAGGCAGCGACGTCTACCTAAGCGCTCTAGCTTCCGTCCATGTAGTCTGATGAAGCTGGCAGCGAGTTCTGCTGCCTCTACAGCTGATAAGGTCACAGCGCTGCTTAGTCTAAGCAGGTCACTACTCTAGTAGTAGTATGCTTTATGATAATACCTCGGCTCCTAGCCTATGCAACACAGATACTTGCCAAAACACCAATGTTCAGAGTGTATCTGCGTTATCCAGAAGTTGAGGACGCATACATCGTATGTAGCCTAGTTGTGGAAATCATATTCATGATTCTCATTACGTTGATTCTTGATGTGTTATATCAAAAATTTTCATTGTACAGTAAGCATCGAAAGTATCACGTCCGTATTTGAAATGTTCGAGATAATCGGAAAATTTGGCAAGGAATTAATTTACTTGGTGAATTTGCAATTTTGTATCAGTTTCAATCAAAAGTGCGCTTTAATTAAATACATGACATACCTACACAAAATGTGATGGCCGAAAGTAATCAATATGAAGATGTTTTTATTGTATCGCATGTACCTATTTATTATAATAATTATATCGATGTAAGTGGCGGATTTTTACCTCATGTTCCGAGAACTTTGAATGCTTGAAAGTCATTTTTAATGCTGATTTGACTGTAAGTACCAAAGCTAAACAAATTTTCCGTAATACTTGTAAAACATTCGATTAATCTTTTAAGTGATTTTTTTCAGGTCTAAACATACCTACAACATAACACATAAAACTACTGAACAGATTATAACCACAATTCGGGTTGTGTGCATGCCGACCGTACGCGCAGTTTTGGATCCGCGCTTGAACAGAACTTTGTATGAAAGTCCGAACTTATAGCTATACCAAGCTATACCTTAGCTTTTATGATCGGACATTAAACTTGATTTGTAACATGTTTGTAACCTATTCTCAACATTATTACTGTGACGCGTTGGTATTTTGTGGTGACGATGACATGCAAAATCATTTTTCTTTATGTAGGTACCGATTAATTATGTTAAATTTATATTGTAACAAAATATATTCAATATCCGCGAACATATAAAAATAATATAGTTTTTTACTTAATTTAAACCAGTTTTTAAAAGAAAATCGCGATATTTCGGCAGCTGCACACATCTCATTATGCGATTATTTTTTATTAATATTTTAATATAAAGTTAAAAAAAATATGACTTACTTGATTAGGGTCACTATGGTTCTCGTTGTTGTTGTTTTTGTAGTAGTATTGTGTCACAACACAGTGGCGCCGGGATCGCTTGCCGCGGTAACTGCGAGGTGCGAGAAGGTCTCTGAGTGCACTACGCGCGTCGTGCACCGGCGCCGCTGTGGTCGCGCTGGCGAGTCGCCGCGTGCGCTGGGCGCACTTATTATACGCAGACGGTGATGGGCGGCGCGCGCGCACCCGCCACGCCCCGCGCCGCGCTCCGCCCGCCCGCGCACAACTCACCCCTGATTCCGCTATAAAAACATTTATGACCTCTCTCTAAAGTGGTGACTCCAAGTCATTGACCAATGCATGTTGTTTGATGGTTACTCCCGAGCCGTTACCTACTTGTTTTCGTTTGGTTCTAAATTAGAATCGTACACAGTAGCATACACTGTATTGGTAATTTATGGACAGTTTTGATCTGAAGGAGGAAAGTTCGGAAGGGATCATTGTTTTGCTTATGAATAAGCTGACCTAGCTAAATTACTAAGAATTTCCAGTTTCACACGAATTTATTTAGTTGTACTTACCTAAATGCTCCCCCGAAATATTGCCTCATCATTACCGACGAAAAGTATTAATACTAGAATAGCACAGAATAATTGCTTTACTTTGCAAGACATGTTGAGATGGGAAACTTCTGTTTTTGAGGCACATTTAGATGGCATCGTGAACATTGCAGAGTGTAAGGTGTCGTTCGTTAACGCATCCTGAAATGTCGTAAGTTATCAGTATCATGTCATATGAATGCTGGCCCACGACCACAACCGAAAGTGTTTAATTTTGTCAAAAAGCCGGTGACCATTTTCTAGGTGTAATCGTAAGTAAACCAATAAACAGCTGAAATACTAAACCAATTTAAAAAATCCGGCAGGCCAATAGTTTTTCGTTGAAAAAATCATAGATCACAACTATCAGTAAGCAAAAATTGAGTCTTGGGATTTTTACCAATTTGTATAAAAGTGCAACACTAAGAAAACAAGTTTTACTTTATTTTCCTGTAATTTTGACTTAAAATCCTATTAACGCATAAATAAATCAGATTTTCCACTTTTTAAACTCTAGGTAGTTATGGTATTTTTTGGCATATGTCATCCTAAAATTTTGAGAATCAGGAAATCAAAACGTAGGTATCTACCTACTATATCTACATTCAGAATGCCTTTAAGAAGTTCTTTTAGACAACTAGTGGTATTAACTTCATCAGATAAACCTATAAACGTATGATTTTTTTTAATTTAAACAATTGCATTACTAGTGAAATACTAATTTATTAAACATACCTACACATTTTTGTGGAAAGAAAAATTGAGTATTCATTCTGGACGCCTCCCTTCCTATACGCTGGCACATCTTGCTCGCGACCATCTTTTTCTATTAACGTTATTTTGAAATTTCGAATGCTACTTTGGCCGCTTTAGCGATAAAAAAGAAATAATTTTAAAAAAGCTTATGGATAAGCATGATGAAACTATTCTCACAAGTAGACCCTACACAAACAAAGCATCAATCCTGTATTCCCCGAGAGGTGGACATAATTGTAGGTAGGTACCTACATCCACATTCACCAATGCTCTTAAGTATTAAGTCTCATGAAAAAGGTGGTGGTCCCGATCAACTAAGCACAATTCCAATCTCCGGACTGCTACTGAGAATTGCCTTACAGAAAAATCCAATAATATTTTGCCCGATCCGGGTATCGAACCCAGGACCTCACGCTTTACAGTAGTACTTGCGGCAACTAGATAACTAGGACATTGAAGCAATTACTAGACAAATGAGGCAGTTGTAGACAAGTAGAGAGTAGTTGCAAACAAGTAAGATGTAGTAATCAAGTGGCTCCATATAGTTTTTTCCACCAGTAAGACATCTCACATCGGAATTATCGCTAATCGCAACATAACAAGGGTGATATAATCATTATGTATACAACAACCTATTCCTGTGTAAATATGCATTATTATATTGAGTCGTTAGTATGACATCGTAAACAGTAGTAGGATAGGTCCGTTGTCCGTACGTGTCATCAACTTATTAATAAAAGGTGCTATTGAGACTCTACGACTAATATGTTCTTGTTATCTGTAAACAAGTGTATTCATAGTAGGGGATGTTGTGCGATGCATGTTATGTGAGTAAACAGTAGAAAATCCTGCCACTGCGGGGTTCACTGACAGCTATTGCGTTTACTACATATAACTACTACGAGTCACTGACTTCATCGATACTAATTATATCGGATTCTTTGCAATAATGCGTAGTGCTCAATATAGAAAAGCTATTTACAAACAAGGTGACAATTTATTGACAGGTCGACTGCACTGTATGCTAATGAGAATTAATTGCAGAGAAATTGTGTTGCTCTTCGTGTCATGAATCATAGAATGCTCTTGTGCACAATTGTAAAGAATTTATTTACTTTAAGTTTTTTTTTTATTGCGATGAAGCATACATAAATTATAAGTAAACATTTGGTGATATATAGTGCCCGGATGTGGACGCTCACGCAGTAGACTGTGTACCTACAGATTAATATTTGCACAGAGAACCATGGAGCGTTCCATGCACGACATAAAACTGATAGATCGTGTTCCAAACGTTGAGATCTAACAACAAACAAAGGTGTTTGATGTTGGAGGACGAGTGATGGAACTGGAATGGAGTTGGGCTCCTGCTCAACTCCATTTCTGTCCCACTTGGCAAGGCGTAATGATGACAAGTGAAGTAAAGCTATGACCGAGTAGCGTCCAAGGAGATGTTGTCGAAGTGTTGGTCGCTTGGCGGTAAGATGGGTGAATGATATTGTTACTGTCGCTGGAAAAACTTGGATAAGACTAGCACAGCAGCAGTGTAGAGATTGGGACAAGCAGAGAGAGGTATATTTGAGGTTCAGTGCGTGAAAATCAGGCTGTGGATGATAATGATGATGATAAGTACATTTTGACTGACTCCATCTATTTTCTGAAATAGGGGCCAGTTATCAGAGCTTATGACCTAAGATCAAGTTCTGTGGCCTTAAATGAAATACTTAAACGAAATGCTATTCGTTGCTTCTCTTTCAGCGTATTGGTAATTAATAATAACTACAACATTATACGAATATTAGATAGGTATCTGGTGATTTATCTGTAGGTATAAGTAGGTACTTAGTTAAAGCATATATGAAAGACAGTCTTATGAAATGTATAATATTATGTAGGCGGAAAATCAGATAAATATGCTAATGTTGTTTACGCAAATATAATCTACTCGTTATCATTCCTGTCTATTCCACAATTTAATTAGAGAAGACACGCTTGAAAGCTGTCATGCCGGCGCCCCCAGACCTGCCTAGCTGCCTACATGTTTGGGGATCTGCCTGTTCTTATTATCTTGTCGCTATTTATTAATAGATGGATGAAGAAATTATGTTATTTATAAAACACTCACTTGTGTATCGATATAGACTTGTCTCTCGTCTCTCAGTTGTTTTATCGAATGTCTTCTACAAAATGTTCCCTACTTTCATTTTATAATAGCATTTAATTAGGTACTTAGATTTTTTATATGAAATATGTTAATATTCAATTTTATTATACACAACAGTACAAACGTGATGTGTGGCAGCTATAAATAGACGAGTGTTCCTGTGGGGTGTTATGATCATCGCGAGAGATATCATATCTATTCGTAACAGTGTTAACTTGAACCTTCATAGCGATATGGTTATTATCAAATTGTCCTAATTCCGTTGTTCAAAATTTGGGCCAACTGTAAATTATTTATGGAATGCCAGTGAAGTGTAGGTATGCACAATATCTAAACTAAAATGCATTTGATTGATTGCCACAAGCTAGGACGTGACAAGGCCAGATCGTGTTCGGTTCTAGCTAATAAACAGCGTCTCATTATGTGCAACTAAGTGATATTAATAGCGCTTAGACATTGCACTCTGACTTGACTTGTGTAAACAATATTTTGCTTTATTTACGAAGTAGGAACAAAGTTAACCACTCAACCTCAATACGACTACGAATTTTAAAGTAATATTATGGACGCCTAATAATATAATTATTTGTTTAATAATTACATGTTTAGACGTTGGATTTTGGCTAAAATGTTATGTTATAGCCGGCTTCAATTAACTCACTCATCCCGACCGACATAAGCCGTAACATAACAAAGGTTTTTAACACGCTTTTACTAGCATGGTATGTATCTACTTATCTATGTAACGGAATCTTTGAACGTGATTTTCACCCACTTTAAAACGTCGGATTGAATTGAAACTTCGCGCACTTATCAAGGACCGATGACAATACAATACGCGGTTGGCGCAGTGGTCGAGAGACCGGCTGCTGCGTCGCGTGTCGCAGGTTCGATACCTGCACGGACCAAATATTTGTATGATCTATAGATAATTGTTCCAAGTCTGGGTGTCCCCCCCCCCCAGGGGTTCAAGCCGTAGCTTGGTCGCCCACGGTGAAGCTAAGGGAACCCGAGGAGGGCCGCTCCACTGGGCTTTGCCTTCAAGCCCATGTCTTATGGGGGTTGTCGCAACTGAGGTGGACTGCGGCGTCGTATAGACGGCACTGCAGCTGCGGGAGAGGAGTGCCGGTATGTCGGTGCGCCGCTCTCTCAGCCTTCCGCGGCCTTGCCAGGGTCGCCACCGTTAGAAGGCGGACGCGGTGGGGCCGCAGGAGAGTAGGAGTGTCGGTATAGCGCGGCGCCGCTCTCCCTATCCTCTGCGGCCGTAGTGGCAGGCGGCGGGGCTACAAACCTGACCCGTCGCAGGGGACCTTGGCCGTCCGGACACGGAGTCGTCTGACGCCCATTGCACATGGACTCCAAGGTGGTTGCGGCACGTTCACGTTGGTTGCTAGTTTGCACGCTATAGCATGAAAAAAAAAGTGGTCATTTATATGAAAGTGGTTAAGTGTTTTTCCCTGGGGCAGGTCCTGCTCACGACCTTACTTTTCTTACCACAATTGGCACCTAAGAAGTTAAACCTCCTAGTTTCAATTCAGTTTTTGTTTTGTTGTTTTTGTATTAAGTACCTATGTTGTTATTCTTCAGTTGTTTATACCATAAAAAAGGAACAAAAAACTTAATTTAATATTATGCTTAAGTACTTGGCTCTTTGAAATGCGAGGACTGACTAGGACTACCTACATAGAGTGATAGCTTGTATTTTCGTCATACTAGATTACAATGACCACAAAGTAAACTATGGCTTAGCGGCTCAGTTGATAAATCACACGGTTAACGTAACATAGAATATCAGATACGTTATAATCGGTCTCTATTTATCTCTATATTTTAGCAAATAAAATGTAGATACCTGTACGTAAATTAAAAAACCTATCAGTCATCATGGTAACTATAATTTTGTAACTATAATAATGTTCTTGCATATTACAACTTCAGAATAAGTGGATGAACTAGGATGAGCCGTTAAGTGCGGGCTCTTTATTTAAAAGTAAATCTTTTTCGCTCGCGATTAAAAACTGTTTGGACTTAACGGTCTACTAAAATGTTACTTTTTGCCGTCCCTACACGTCGTGACTGTAGTGTTAACGTTTAATTTCTGCACGCGAAGACAGTCGTTCTAAACACGGTACTACCTAGATACTTGTTTACTACAACCCGTAAGTGAAGTGTCCCAGTGCACTTGTAGCACCCGTGGGCAGCAGAGGAGGCAATAAAATATTCATCAGTCACATGTCAACGTGACCCACGTAACACGTTCCTAAGAATTGTAACACCTATTTGTTTTATGTTCAATTTTCTATCATTCTTTGTAGGTACTTACTGTGTTGCTAAAAGTTAGCGATGCCAGATATGTTTTTCAAAACTTCGGGACTTAAATGGGAAATAAGCGGGACTGGGATGCCAAAATCGGGACGCAGACAAAATGCACATCAATAAACTTAGAAATCATTGTTTTTGAATTTTCTTCTTCTATTGAATCAATAGCACAATCATATTGTGTTAGCCCAGTATTCCGCCACAGGGATAGCGCTTTCGTCAGCGTTCATCAGTTCGGGTGTAGGTGTAAGGGCATGCTGGACAAGACGTGAGGTGAGCAATGGTTTGCATTTCAATACCACTTTCACATTTTAGGTCGGAACTATTTGTGAAGCCCCACCTGAGCAAGTTTTCTTTGCTTCGCTCGACTTGCGTTCGGAGTCGGTTAAAGGACTTACAGGTAGGCCGTGAAAAACTGTGCCCAGGAGACAGTTTCTCGGAGTATGGAACAAAAGTTGAACTAATTTGATACTTCTTGTACAAGAGAAAATTTAAGAAGAGACACGCTACCCCATATACAACCCTACATACTAATGTAGGGTTGTATATGGGGTAGCGTGTCTCTTCTTAAATTTTTGCTCTTTACATGGAATTTGCAATGCTTCTGCGAACATCCGGAAGAGCCATTGGTATATGGCAACCAATTATGATCCGGCAAGTTTAGTACAGGGACTATATCCACCAGTTTAGCATGAGCAGACCGACTCCACACAGGACAAGCATATTCACCTGCAGAGTAACAAAGAGCCAATAAAGTTGTCCGCAAGACTTGCGACGAAGCTCCCCATTTCAACGACGTCCATTTTTTTCCAAGATATTATTGCGAGATAACACATTTTGTTTGACATTTGCATAGTTTTGCCTGAATGTTAGCGCCCTATCCAAGGTGATTCCAAGATATTTAAGGAAATAGCTGCGGAAATTGGCATACCTCTCCAGGAAATGTCCAAAGCATTTTCGTCATAGTAAAACTTCAAATCATATAAAACTGTGGTCAGATTTTCTCGAACTACCTTCAAGGATGAAGCTTGTGAGATGAGAGCCAGGTCTTCAGCGTATAGGAAACGATTCGTTCCTGGGCTCGTAGGCTTGGCTTTTTTATAAATATTTAAACAATTGGTGCCAGGACGCTGCCTTGGGTAAGCCATTCTTAATAGAGCGCTATCGGCTCGTATCTGTGTGAAGGTGTTCCTGGAAACGACGATTATGAAACAGTTCGCTACGAATTCTTACAAGCTTGCAATCCCCAGTTAAGTGTTTTACCTTGCTTAGCAGGCGTTTAAGGTTCAAAGTGTCTTATGCTGCTGACGGATCCACAAAAACAGCACCTGTTACTTTCGAGACTATCGAAAGCATCCTCAACATGTTGCGTAAGGTATAAGGATAACAAAGGGACTTGAAATTTAATACACTCGATCAACGACACGGTAGCCCGGTGGTAGAGTGATGATACGGAATGTCAAGGGTCTCGGGTTCAAAACCCGTTCACGTCTATTATTTTTCAAAGTTTTCTTGAAATAAAGAAATAAAAACCCCAAACTATGAATTTCTTCCTGTATCGTGGGTGCGTTTACAGACACATACACACACACACCCAGACTCGGAATAAGTATCTGTAAATCATATAAATATTTGCTCCGTGCGGGAATCAAACCATTGAAACGCGACGCAGCAGCCGGTGTGTCGACCACTGCGCCAACCGCGCCGTGAATTATTTGTTACAAATGAAAAATTTATAATTCCTATTTGTTAACTGTATAACAATAAAATCTAATTATTTTTCATTCGCTCGCCTCGCGCATTTCTTTGTTCAGAAGTTTGATAGATGAAAAAAGCGGAGTTTTGGGTGTGCAGTGTGCGGGCGGGACTTCACGCATCGAGAGATCTAAAAAGTGGGACCTCCTACCAAAAGCGCACTGGCTAGTGTGCCAAGTAAGTATGCAGGCACGCTTATTATATCATATCAATATTCTAAGACCAAATAGGTAAGTCCGCTGCTGGACATGGCCTATCAAATTTACGAACGTTAATATAATTGTAAGACCATATATAATAAATATATATATAAGGTATATAAAATATAATCAAAATAAATCTTTGAAAATTTTTCAGAGATTAGGGTTGGAAAGATTTATATCAGTAAGTAGGTAGGTACATATTATAACAAATTGCTGTTTAAGTGGAAAAAACACAATTTTTTTCGTATAAAATTTAAAGCCTTTTCGCGGTAGATACATACGCGTTTACTCGTATTTAAAATGGGTATTCGTAATACAGAGTTATATCTCAAATAACATGAGCCAAATGTGTTATAAATAGACTGGCTTGAGACGTGGGTCGTGGGACTCGTGAGTTACTACTTACTAGACAGTAGGCCATCGTGGAACAAAGTGCAGTATGTCAGGACCATTTCTTTCATAATACCTACTTATATAACGGACATCATGAAATTAAAGACCGTCGTTTTGCAACGACACGCTTTATAGACTCATGGTGCAATGTAATAACGTGCTGAATTCCACATAGGTACTAATAATACTTGCAAGTTGGAAAACTTACGACTAGTTAGTTATAAGATAGTTTTATAAGGCTCATTATTTAAGTTCTGCTCATTATTGATTCGGTTAATCATTGTACCTAAAGTTTTGTTTAGAACTACATCTTTTTCCACAAACATTTACAACTTTAGAGTTCGCTAAGCATGCTTTTTAAAGATTTATCTAAACAATATTTATCTACCTACAAAAATTTAATACCGAAAATTTTATAACGTAATGGGTCATAAGGTTATTTTTAGCGCAATACCATATTGCAAAAGGTCATATACCTAGTCCTTGACATTTAATTAGATAAGAGTCAGCCATAGGTCGCAACTACGTGACGACCTGGATGCTACTATATCCCGACCCAGGCAAGTCTACTTGGGTTTTTCCGTAATACACAGTATTTTTTAGTACATTTTGATTATTGCTTAATTGAATATTTTGTTTATGATGGTTCATCGAATATTAATAACGGATGATCTTTAAGGAGTCCTACCTATAACGGAACTTACAAAAAAAAACTCGAAGGTCCATGCAGCAGTAAGTTGACCTTGTAGGTCCGGTGGGGGACTATATTCATATGAATGTTTTGCACATAATTGGTTTACTGCGTGCGCGTGCGATGCGTCGCGACCCGGTGTTGCTAATCCGCGGCAAGTGCCCTGTGCCGGCCCTGCCGATATCCTGCGGTCAGAGCGGGACCTCACGTCTGCTCCATTAAACAAACATCGTGACATTAAGGTGGGCAATGTCGATCACATACATTACTATTATATCCGCATGAAATGCCAAATAAGCATTATTGTACGCTAGTCGTCAAAATCTCTTTTTGTAGTGTTTTCATTATTATCTACCTACTTGCATGGGCTAGGTAGAACTAGGTACCTACTCCGTACCCATACCATTAACTTTCTTTAATTGAATAATATATGCACTTAAAATACGGTTACTAAGCGCTAGTGATGTAACGAATGTCAGTTTTTAAGCATTCGGATGCGAATATCTATCAAAGAAGGTCCCTCCGATCTTTGTGTATGCTCTTCTCTGTTTTAAACGATCCTGACACTCCTCAATATCTTAAAAACTATTTCCATATTTTGGGCAGTTCCCATAACCGTAACCTTCGCGCATCGGAGAATCTCCTGCTTCAAATTCCATCTCACCGCACTGGTTTCATTTCCAATTCCTTCGCTGTCTCAGCTGTTAAGCTCTGGAACGTGCTTCCCCTTGATATTAAAAAAGCTCCTAGTACATTTTCGTATAAACGTAAATTACATGAATTTTACTTGAAATCGGTGTATTCATTAAATCGGTCATAGTTACGGTGGATTATAATCTTTTATTTAATTATCAATTGAATAGATTTTGATATTTTATGCATGTATTGTTTATATAGTATATATGTATATATATATAGTATATGTGTATTTATATTAATATTATATATATTTATAACATCTATGTTTTTGCTGTATGCTGCTTAGATTATTTATACTATAGATGTTGTAAATCATGATAGATTTATTTTTGTACCAATTTGATTTTTTTTTTAATTGGTTCTTAACCTAAAGGTTGACTGGCAGAGAATGCCATATGGCATTAAGTCCGCCTTATGTACCATACATAGAAGTATAAATAAATAAATAAATAAATAAATATCTGCCACCGATATTCGCGAGTGCGAATATTATACTAAAATTTTTGGCGCTATTTATCTATGGCTGTGTGTTGACAACTGACATGGCGCGCGAGTCGCGCTCACTCTCTTGTCATCGTTCACTCGATTGATTACTTGTGGTAGGTTAGTAAAACATTTTTGGGGTTAAAGCGACATTAGTGATTTTTATCATGAGTAAACCAGTTATTTTTGCTATGTTTTATGACTGCTCTCGAAAAGGAAGAACTACAACGTCAATTTGTTTTTTATCGGTTTTGCTCTTGTCTCTAGTCTAGGTCAGAGGTGACAGAGGCAAAGTCGACGATGGAGTGAGCTTATCCAGAAGAAGCCTGTTTACTCTAACTTTGAAGAGATTAGGGTTGAATGCATTCCGAAACACAGATGCAGGTAGAGAGTTTCACTCCTTTACTGTGCGCATTATAAAAGATGATTGGAAACGCTTAGTGCCAATTGGTGGAACAACAACAAGATAGGGATGGTAACTTGCAGTGCATCTAGATGTCCGATGGTAGAAGGGGGCTGATGGGATGAGGTCGTGGAGTCCTTGGGCAGACTCACTGAAGTATAATCTGTAGAAGACCGACAAGCAGGCAACCTTACGGCGATGAGGCCAGCTGTGAAGCTTGGCTTCCACCAGTTTTACGTCACCAATGAGCCTCTTAGCTCTGCGTTTCACCGAGTCAAACGCGGCAAGTTGCTATTTAGCTGAGACATCCCAAAGGTGGCTGCAATACTCCATGCTGGATCGGACCTGTGCTTTGTAAAGGGTTAAAAACTGTTCAGACGTGAAGTATCGCTTTACTCTATTTAGGATGCCCAGCTTTTTGACCGCAGTTTGGGCTTTGTAATCAATGGTGGCGCCGAAGTTGACACTGGATGCCAACTCCATGCTGCGAGCTCGAGCAGATCAGTTACAGGAACAGATGTACCCCGAAAGTAGGAGTTTCGTCAAAATATAATAATAATAATATAATCTTCTTCTTCTTATCGTATGGTTGATGAACAACCTAGTGACAGAGTTTAAACCAACCGTAGGTCTCTGACATAGCTTTACACACCATCGAGAACATCTCTCAGGTGTGCTGGTTTCCTCACGATGTTTTCCTTCACCGTTTTAAGCAAGTGATAATTAATTTATAATACGCACATGACTTCGAAAAGACACTGGTGCATGCCTTGGAACTTGTGACCTTTGACTTGTCAGTCCAAACGGTCATACCACTAGGCTATCACTGCTATTTAGTAATAGCAGTGATAGCCTAGTGGTATGACCGTTTATAGCCTAGTGGCTATCACTGCTATTATTAGGCTGTCATTGCTATTGCAATATAATAATAAGATACAAATAATAATAATAATAATATTTATTGAGTAAAATATCGTACAATAATAAAATTACAAGTACAAAATTTCACTTATAAGTCTATAAGCACGTGCCTAGGTGTGTACTAAGTGATCCTGTGTCTCAGGCATGAAGAGCTAAAATAGTCTTAAAATTAAATACATAATCATTGTTATTAGGTATAATAAAAGTACAAAATATATGTTAGTTTAATGTAAAGGTAAACAATTATATAATAAAATCAATTCTCAACATGACATAGTTCCTAACTGGAGCATTAATTGAAATCTTTAACAGCTTAACTAAAATTATACGACAAAAAATATTTTTCTTTAAAATTGTTAATAATTTCTCTGTATCTTCGTATGACATATTTTGTAGAGCATTATTGAGAATTTGTTTGCAATTTTTATAATTGTAAGAATAGATGTTTGTTATTGCATTTAGTTTATTGTACAAAAATGGTCCTAGGAAATCATAAAATTTGGTTGTAAAAGCATGACAGCATTAGCAGCAAAAGAAATGACTCCTTTTTGCGGTAAAAAGATACGCCAGTGTTTTGGTAGCGTTAAAAGAGACCAGATTGACATCACCCCACTGGGAACCACACCACAAGGCTTAAGGTCAAATTTGTCCGCTCTGCCATGACGTCTCTTAAGGAACGAACTTCATCCCCGCTGGTTTTTGCGCTGGACAGGTATCTCTCTGAGACCGTACTGTCGTCTGCGTACCTAACAATACCAGGCTGAAGTAGGTCATTGATGTGTAGCAGGAAAAGAGTTGCAGAGAGAACAGACCCCTGAGGAACTCCGGCATCAACAGACATGAGGTCAGAGGAGCAACCGTCAACGACTACTCGGATGGATCGTTCACTAAGGAAGTCTGATATCCAGCTACAAAAATCACCTGGGATGCCATAAGCAGGAAGCTTGCTGAGTAGACTTGCGTGCCAGACCCTGTCAAAGGCCTTCGAGATATCAAGCGAGACAGCAAGTGCTTTGCCGTAGTTTCTCTATGGATGTGGATTCACCCAAGCAGTGCGTGACATACACAAAAAGATCGCCAGTTGACCGTCCCTGGCGAAAGCCATATTGACGGTCACTGAAGAGAACATTGTCTTCAAGGTAGGGTAGCAACTTACTGTTCAGTACCCTTTCCATGACCTTGCATAGAATGGAGGTAATGGCGATCGGACGGTAATGAGCAGGGTCTGCACGGTCGCCCTTTTGGGCACAGGTTGTACATTTGCAAGCTTCCAGAATCTTGGCACCGTTCTTTTTTCAAGAGAGAGGCGGAACCAGCGTGTCAACACAGGAGACAGTTCGGACGCATAATGTCACAACACTCTCGCTGGAATGCCGTCAGGCCCGCTGGCCTTGTTCATGTCTAGATTACATAATACTCTTCCGACCTCTTTAATATGAACTGCGATCTCCGGCATCGAAGAGTCACAAGGAGGTACAGTTGGTGGTTGCTTGGAGCCAGCGTCCAGACGAGAATTGCTAGCAAAGAGAGATGCAAATAAATTTACTCTCACTTACAGAGTGAGCCAGCGACCCATCAGGCTTCAACATTGGAGGTAAAGTGGGACGACAGAAATTTGTTTCAACCGCTTTCGACAGGGACCAGAACTGTTTACTACCCGGAGGGTGCGATGCCAGTTTGGCCCCAATACGTCAGACATGACCAAAACGTGCTCTTCGTAGAACCCACTTGCAGAACTTGGTGGCAGAATTAAAGGCACTTTTCTTCGTACCTCTAGGGCTCTCATCTGTAGGAGAGCAGGTCGATACGAATTTCAACAGGCAGTGGTCAGACGTTCCCAGCGGGGCTGAGACCAATACTCAGATGTAAAATCATCTAAAGTCAATACATAAAACCGAATTTACTGAGTTGGACATGCGAAAAAGACAACCAGCATGCAATTAGTAGACTTGCGTCATCATCCCATAGATGTACTAAATCGGACGTTAAACAAATGTGTGTCAAAAATACGTCGAAAAAACAAAATAGTTGGATACTAAGTCTGTGCGGGCTTTTACAGTTGATAAGCGAGATGATTACGTTGGGAGTCTTACCGTTTAGTTTTGTATTATGTTGTGTTGTGTTGTTTTGTTTTGTTATAATAAAAATCATATATCTTTTTTAATTTACCTAATATCATAAATTTTCTTCGTACGTTCATATTCGCATAAATTTAGCGAATGCGATTGCGAATTATAAAAAAATATGCAAATATTCGCGAATCTGAATGCGAATATTCCTTACATCACTAAGAACCGCTTATAAATAAGTTAAAGCATAGCATTTCAATCCAAGAAGTCGAACCGGTTTTACTGGTCTTATGAGGTATGCCTTTTGTTCATTTTTAATGGTTTAAGTATTTATCACAGATTTACGATGATAAAATGCCAAGATTTTTGTAGTGAATCGATGTTGTATGCACCGGCTCAGCTGCACAGAGGTTACATTAAAATTAAAAAACTTAATCTAGCGTTGGTATCATCCAGCTTCTATAGCTGTATAGTATTTACTGTATAACTTCACACCTTTATTACTAATTGAAGAATTTAAAGACATTGTTTAAGTCTGCAGGTGGTCTCTAAATGTAAAGATATTTTAAAAAGTCTGCTGCTGGGTTGTTCCCACGGGCAGCCCACTAACTCTGTCGACAACAGTGTTAGCAGCCATTACCAATGAGTTACCCAGTTTTCCTATTTCTATGCAATATATTCTAAATGAAGTAAATTTAATATTACAATAACCTTAAGATGTTTAGTTCTCGTGTCACTCATGTTGTATGATTCGCATATCAATAATTGTTATTGTGATTGTCTAGTCGCTGTAATTTGATCAATAGTCCTCTGTAATCTGCAGGCCATAGATCAAATTAATCATCTGATAATATCGTGATTGTTAAGACAATAGATTTGTTCTACGAAGGTCGTAATTTTGTTTGTGACCAACTTTTGATCATTGTTCTTGGTAAAGAATAATCAATGACTTTATGTGTTAGAGGACACGGAACACAACGTTTATCTGTTGTAAAATATTTCTTTTGTGACTTAGCTGCACCAAGAGGTAGAAGTTAGGCTATATTATCACCTGCTCGAAATGCCTACCTTTCACCGAAACCAAAGAAATCCGAAAACTTATGTAATAAAACAATCACTTATTCGCAGTATTCTAAATTAATTTTGCTAATACTAATCTTTTTTTTGTACGTATTACTAAACCAAACTTTTGGATCAATATTATTTCGGTTATCTTATCAATTACGACGACGTTTCTGATTCATTGTAGTTAAGGTAACAGATTTCAAATATCTACTTATATTCACATAACATAGCATCCTCCATGATCTCCAAGGGTTAAGCAGAGGTGTATATAGTTGTACACCCACATTTCACCAAAGCTGTTATTATGTCCCATAGGTGGTAAGCCTATTACGGTAGACCGCACAAGGGCACAATTTCAAACTCCAGGCTGCTGCTTGTAATTTCACTGAAAACTCAATCACACTGCCCGACCCGGGCATCGTACCCGAGACCTCATGCTCAGCAGATGCGCTTGGGACGACTAGACCAACGAAACAGTCTTATATTCTGGAAAGCTGAAGATTAGGTCTTTTTAGAGCTCAAAATGGGAGTGCTCTATTTTGAGCTCTAATAAAACCTAATCTGATAACTGCAGCATTTGATTAATCGGCAGCTTTGTCTAAACTTTATCTAACACATACACGACATAATGGCGTAATGGCATGTACACCGCGTCCATCGACGATTGGTTCTAATCTTGTCTCGAGGGGACCAGGGGTCAGGGAGAGCTCCTGCTTTGTGAAATGTGAAAATGTAAACAAATGAAATACCATTAGATAGGTAATATGATAAAAGTAATGACTGCACGCGGCGTATCATTTTGACCTTAATAAAATCAGTAATTTTCCTGTAGGTTGGATATTCGCATGCATTATACGGTAATTGTGTATAGCGTCCGTACTTCACAGTCCTTTATTATGTTAATGTCGTTATTTCATAAAAATGCTTTTGAGGTTCGAATATCGGGGACATAAAAAAGTATAAATACATTATCATAATAATCTTGGAGGAAACGCTTCTCGTGATTAAATAGCTAATTTATTTATCAATTTATATGACCCATATCTATAACCCTCAATCGCTGACCATTTGGTCTAACAAACAAAGGATATCTAGGGGTCATCACTCCCGCTGCACGGTCGGGTTCCTTCCGGAGATCATACCTACCTACTTACGATATGATAAAATAAAACATTTATAAGTATCTAGATACTTTTTTTAAGTGCCACTTCGTTTAATGTCAATATTTTACTAGTAGATTTAGTCGGGCAGAACCATGGACTAATAATAATTGCTTCATGGGTAGAACTCACGACTCCAATCAACGAGTCAGTCAGCTAGTTCCTATGCAGGTCGAAGTGTCTTCCTATGCCCCTGACTTTGCTTGCCTATCATAAATACGTAGGTAACTTGCAATAGGCCGTATCTCTTGTCTCCTAAAGCTCATGTTTCTATCCATACTGCCTATGTGATTGTAAGACAATTAGATACTGTTCGTTATTAAACTTCTCAGTGCAACTTATGAGTAGCATTCTTCTGGCTTCCTACATTCTTCTAACCTAACCACGGTAGGTAGTTGTGTGTAATATGTCTATATTCACAAACAATAATAAGCTTACAAATTTATATCTTTCCGAGCAATTAAATCAAAGAGACGCAATTAGGAAACATTTGTAACACTCTGGGAGCAGTGGTTGCTGGAATTTGGGTTCGTTCCGATGCTTAACGTTTGATATTTACAAGTGAAATCAAATGTTGGAATACTTTCTACAAACAACCTTTGTGTAGGTATTGATGTGGAAAAACCGAACTGACATGACACAGATTTGCGAAAAATAAAATAATATGATTGTGTTTATAATAATGTTAATGTGTATATTTAACATCTGACATTTTACATTATCAGGTACAATATCTTATTAATGCCTACTTGCTTATTATATAATAATCGTAACGGCAGTAGTAAATGGTAAGTAGTTACATAAAACAATCTACAACCGAATTAAATGTTAAATAATTAAACAACACAATGACTTTTGTAAGGATAATTTAATTTAAATATGTATTTAACGCACAAATTAAAAATAATGCATAATGATCAATAAGGCTGCAATAAGGAATCGTAAAATATATTATTCTCTAGTTAATATTGTTTTATTAACCACCAGAATCACTAACTACTTACCTATTTATCATACATCTACAACTTTCCCAAAAGCCATGTGTGTTCATAAATTCATTAAACGTATCACGCAGCTGTTTATTTTATAAACAGCTGCGTGCTATCAGGACACGTTTTTTTTAAACTACTGTCAACAAAACCGATTCCTTTCTTTTTATTGCCTGTATGAAAATATCAGATGTTCTGTGTAAAGCGTTCTCCCATAATAACACTTCTAGCCTAAACATTTATCATACAAGATCACGGGTTCTGGAAGTTTATTTCAAAAACAATGAACTTAAAGTATACGCCTTCGAATGGAACACTTGAATGCACAATTTAAATGTAGCCACAAAAAAAAGTTTGTCGATTTTATACTATCTCTCTTAAAATGAGACTGCTATAGCTTTTGCAATTTTCTAGTAGGTACTGGATCATCAAGTTATCGAAGAACAGCATTTATTTAAAGGTAGCGGAAATTGCTTAAAGAAAGAAGTTTACATTGTGTATCGACGGGTAAGCACCTCATTATTTTTCACTTTGCCCTCACCGCTGACCGACAGAACTTAATTTGAACATAGGAGCACATGATAACATTTTTGTCATTGAACTTTGCCTTTATGGACCAATAAGAAATCTGTAAGGGTGGTGCTTCAATTTAATATTTTTCGTCAAAAGTCTCATAAACATGACAAAGACACTCAAGCGGGGCAACTTTCGTTTAGATGAAATATCTCTCTTGTTCGTTGTTAAACCCGTAAACAAAGTTTATTAATAAATAGGGGTTACGGTTTTACATCTTGTTTGTGCTGAAATTATGTAAAGTTTGTTTGGGTATTTAGTAAAACTATTAAGATAATTTGCCTTGAAATACATATATATATATAGTAAACATGTGGTAATTTAATATAAAGTTCTCCAACTTAATTTTATACAGCGCCCTTTTGACACAATTCTTAATACTATAAAAACAGATAAATGAAATGTTGCGTTGGTAAATACTCATCATTTGATACAAGGAAAATAAATTCTACATCATAGGTAAATATTAATTATTGTTCACCGGTTACTGCTCACGTGTATTCTTCGGGTTTGCCCGACTAGTTTCGATCTCGAACAGAGCCCTTAGTCATGAGCTGAGTCCGCGGCTGAGTAGTAACCGGTGAACAATAATTAATATTATGAATATACCTCACGAAAGTTATTATACAAACATTAGGTAAGTAATTTATCACTATGAAAAGAAATATTCATTATTTAATAGTTACTACTTTTTAGGTATTATTATTATTATTTATTGGATGGATAACGTTTGGACTAGTAAATCTAGTTAAATAATGGTCAGTGCAAGTGGTATGTACTACGCGGAAAAAGGGTATTGTCTGCGATCCAGAAAAGGAAACATTCATTTTCAATCTTCGGTTATCAATGTAGCAATGATTTTCATAAAGATACCTACAATTGTAAGTTATTTCAGTTTCTTTAACCATATGTCAATATTCCATGAAGACGATTCATATATCCATACTATTGCAAAACAGTTTCATATCGTATCTAGTTCAGTTTGTCTTCCAAAACTTTGACAGAGTAAATTACATTGTTGAGACACATACACTTGAGTATTAGTTTGTACTGTCTATAAAGTTTGGGTCTGCAAGTAACAAAGCAGTCGTTGGTAGTGGTTCAATATGTGCTAGCATTGTTTCCTCTCATGGCGACGCTCATTCTTCTAACAGGGGTGGGGAAGGGTCGTGTGGGCAGGGGGTGTCGGGGTCTTGCAGGCCGCGGTGGCAGACGGGAGTCTGTACTAGCGCGAGCCCTGAATTCGTCCCCGCACTCCGAGCGACCTGATGATGATGTGGAGTCGCTGCGGCCTACGCACACCTCGTCTTCTTCGTCTAACTCCATCTCTGTCCATCGACGACCTGAAATATGGATAATACACATGTTGTTTTTTTATTCAAGATGTATCATATAAATCATCGCTAAAAATTAAATTATCATTTGGTGAAATAACATTCTCTACGCGAAGTCTATATTATAACTATGAATAAGTATAGATGATTGAATGGTCAGTAAAATAAATTTTGGAATAAATAAGTTGGTACACCACAGCCGCACCAACGCATTGTGGTCTCGGCCCTAAAACACGTTCCCAGAAACATTATTGTAGGCCCGGCTACAGGCTCATAAGGTCACCGTAGTTTTTGTCCGATCTATTTGGGATTTATTCTGTGTAATTCCCGAATGAGTATACTGCAAGAGGTGAAACAATCAAAGAATAACTTAATTGATTTTAACGTAGAAGTGAACATTCATCTCTGATAATCTTCAGTAGTACGCTATGTAATTAATGGGTCAATTCTCAGTATTTTTGTTTGTATAGGTAATTACATTAGAATACTAAGTAGAACGTAAGAAACCATTAAGACCACATCTACCCTAAGGAATTTGATTAAGTATATGAGAGTTAAAGTTCATCGAAATATTTATCTACTTTCTAACATAATCTAAGGCATTCTAAGGTATCAAAGCATGGAAATGTTAGTATAAACTTTTCGTTAGTTTCTGTGTTTATCGGGGGATTTTACGGAACAAGTAAAATACTTATATGCCCTCTACGGTTCGTCGTAGCACTCTCGTAGCACATTCGTAGCAACAGTTTCGAAGTTGCTTAATTAGTTTTTTTTTTATCTATATTACAAGTTTACTTTCACAAGAATGCACTCGTTTGAGATCTGGCAGTCAAAAATGGCATTGGTAGGTACCGAAAAGGTTCGTCATGTGTTTGTAGATTCTTTACTGACGTCGAAAAAATGAACATCTTCCAAAGTTATTATATTAAATGGAAAAAGAATACGGTCGCGAACAGGATTCGAACCTGCGCCTCCCGGATGAATACTCCAGGCGCTCTGACCACTAAGCCATCTCGACCTCTGCTCACCACCGCGAATTCTTCTTCCATATTTTTTAACATGTCTTATGGCGACGTTATTGCAATCAATTCAGTCCCCACGCTGGTGACCAAACCGACACGACTAACTTTGCAGTTAATACAATGCCGTAAAGAATGCAATTACCTTAATAATATTAAGATTTATCTTGAACATCTTCCAAAATCATGCTTTTTATTATTTAAAGAAGTCAATCTAAAATGAAATCATATTATTCTAAACTTTATTATTCCTTTTCCACGGAATAGAAGAAGAGGGATGTCCAATCCAGAAATACCGTATTGTCTCAAGGGACCCATATAACCTACATATTGCCTCCGCAAAGCCGGACGGATTATTATGATCGGGATAATAACTCCCTGGAACCGTAGGACGTAACCTAGGATTGTTTTTATATGTACATACATAAACATAGAAATCAAATTGGTCGAGTAGGAAGCTTTCTAGGCTCGGCTTCGTTTTATGGTGAGCGTACTTACATTTATATTTTTAATATTTTTGTCATTACTGATGATTCTATTGTACAAATATATAATGGAAGCCGTTGCCAGTAAAAAATATGCTATAGTTTAGCGTCATCTTTAAGAACATCGTGCTTTTGAATTTACGAGCCCGGGCTCGTTGGTCCGGACCAACGAGACCCTCTCCGATTTAATGATCAGCTCAGCTCATCGCAACCTTTTGCATTACAGTGTTTCTTCTAAAAGTTCAGGTTAGATTTAGTTAACATGCTAGAGAACATGAGGGAAGGTGTTAATATCTTGTATTTCTACGCTACATTAGTCTCACAGCACATTGGACTCAAGCGTCACGTATCTCTGCCTTCCTCTTAAATCATACCTTACTTTGAACAGCTGTTTTGGTGGATTCGAAGCGCTGGACACTTACAGAAGGGTGGTGCAGCGTTAGTATCTGGTGTGGTATCGGAGGCAGCTCGTGCTAGCGGCCGGCCCAGCGCCGCCGGGTGTCGGTCACCATCTCGCCGTGACCACTTGCTGCTCACCCGCCAGAAACGACGCGCGTCACGGAAGACGCCCCACACCTATAGTACGAGTACACATAAGAAATATAATAACTGTCCCTTACACTACAATTCAGTAAACAGAAATCAAATTCAGTAAAAGAAAGAAAATGAATACGTCATGATTACTAATACATGGTGGAGGTGTTTGCAGGCTTACGAAACTCTTAATCTCTCTTTATTTTTATAAAACAGTAAGAACTTATAAGACATAATA
This sequence comes from Xylocampa areola, assembly GCA_935421205.1. NCBI lineage: Eukaryota > Metazoa > Arthropoda > Insecta > Lepidoptera > Noctuidae > Xylocampa > Xylocampa areola. Next base: position 10,514,470 of record OW285204.1, read on the forward strand.
AATTATTTCGCAGATCATAACCGTTGCATACTACAGCATAGGCGCTGTAGAAATAAAGTATACTTATTGGTATAAATATTTTATTTTTAGAATTTTGCACTTCACCATGAAAAGACGGTACTGACCTACACTGGGTTCACCTTAATTTATCGGCGCCAATTCCATATTGTATTGTTATATTATTTTGTTCTAGCAATTTCTTAAAAATAATATTCTGTTCTTCGTTGATTGCTTGTTTGGCGCCGACTCAAAATTGGTTCCGCGTAGTTATTACCTAAGATTAACATAAAATTTATTTTTCACTTTTCAGTGTTTTTTTCGGCGGTTAATTTTTTTTTGTTACTATAATAAGTTCGGTCTAAAGTTCTCACCAATATGAATGAAATAAGCCCAAACACAAGGTAGTTGCTGTAAACCGTGCGTGTAAAGGTTTTCCCTTGACTATCTTTCGTCTTTTTCCTATTCCCTTAAGGGAAGTTTTTTTTTCAAAATTTATGTGTCCTTTCTAAGAAAAAAAGAATCGTTAAAATCGGACTACTCTGTCAAAAGTAATGCGTGGTCATACATAAAATATATGTATATATACGCGTCGACTTGAGAACCTTCATTGTTCGTTGAAAATAAGGGGATGTATAGATTGAGGCCCATTTATTTATAGGGTAGCTAAGGAACTATAATAATCTATACTTTTGAACGAGCAATCCTTGTATATATAATCTGAATATATACATATAATCTGAATCTCAGAAACGACGCCAAAGATTTTCATGAAAATTAGTATGCAGGGGGTTTCAATGGGGGCAATAAATCGATCTAGCTAGGTTTAATTTTTACAAAACTTCGTTTTACCAAAATAAAAGAACCGAGCAAAGGTCGGTCATCCAGGTTCTAACTACTTAGTTTATATTATTACCAAATAAAGCGGGATTAGCATCTTTGTTAATCATAAAAAAATTTTTTAGCCAATTTTAATCTTTATTGCCGTCTTGGGGTATCCGTCACGTCAACTATGCGCAGAACTGGGTTCGTTAGCTTGTTATGGAAATATGGTCAGAAAATAAACTTGTGTATTTATAATGTGAGGAGGAATACAGTAATCTTATAATCGATCAGATTTTATCTAAACCAGTCTGTGAACTTTTTTTATTCGCCGCCAATCGGGATAAAACGCAAGCAAAATACTTATTTGATTTGTTGTGATTACGTTATCCAGGCTTATTTAGAGATCATAAAAATGATATTTAACTCGCTATTCTGCTCTCCCGTTTAACGAACACCTACGTACGATAAAAGTAACACGTAATCACCTACATATGTAAGTAGGTATGCATGTTACAGGAAACGGCAAATGTGTTTTACAATAAATAAAAACTGGTAAAGTGTGAGTGGACTCGCGCACGTGGTAGTAGGTAGGTTGTTAACTAACCATAATAACAATAGATATCTTATAATGATGTAATACATCCTTGTATATAACTATGAATATCTGATGAGTTATAGATATTTTAAGTTCTGTTCTTTAAGTTTGTTGGTAAGGATAAAGGTTTTGCTAATTTCTAGAAATCTTTTGTGCTAGTTGGAATAATCGTTTACTTTCCTGTAATACATATAAATATGTAAGTAATATCTAGTAATATACCTAGTTATTGTATTAAAAACTCTAATTAATTCATATTCTTCGCTGTGCAAAATTAATAGGTGAGGATTGTAGGTATTTTTGTAGACTAAAAACATCGTAAAATTAGTTTTGTCTTAAAACTATGCGACCTTAACAAAATAAAGGCAAATTTTAACCTATTTTAGAAGAACATGCAAATAAAATACAAAACAAAAAAAAAATATAATTTGCAAATGGTCAGCAGTATTTGATACATTTCAAGTTGGTTCTTTGCTGAAATAAGAGTAATATTGTCACTGACAAAGTCGCACCAATGAGGTTGGCCGCGCCTTGCACGTGCGGCCAGCATCGTTGGTGCGACTTCTTTTCTAGATTATTTTTCAGTAAACTATCTCTTCACGCACAATATTTTTCAATATTTGATAAGTATAAGAAAGAGAAGGAACTGAACATTACAGATTTACATCGATATTAGGTCCGGAAAACTAGCAAAATACATAATAGCTTTTAGGGGGTTCGAACTTCTGCGTCATTTTGAATTCCTTTGAAAGCATCTAGAGAATCTTTACTGTTTTTTTTTGTTTTAGCCTAATTTCTGCGGTACTACGTAATTATAATGCCACTGCGGCCCCTATGTTGGTAAAGCTTAACTGGCCGAGGACAAACTTTTTATAAATAGGTGCTCTACTTAGTCGCGTCACTAAATAAATTATAATAATATATATGTATGTAGGTACCTACGCTACCAATAATTTAAAGTCTCTTAACTAAATTATCTACCCATTGATCATAAAGTCGTGTACGAGGCGAGGTAAATAAATATTAAACTTAATTAATAGACTTTTAAAGATTACTTAAACTTCAAAACAAATTCGCGTTGGACGCGAGGTATTATATTTCACCGTATTAAAGAACTGTCAAAATTTCTGAAAATAGACGTCACTGAGGAAGAATATTTATCGGAGTATTTGGATTTAAAGAATATGGGATCATAAGGCACGGTAATTGTACATGTACACAAGGCTTACCACAACAAATCGAACATGTCACCAACAGCGCCAGGGTGGGATTGCAAAGTTAAATTACTCAACCCACCTGTTTGATAAGTAAATAAATTAGTAGGTATGTAAATAAGCTACCAAGCAGTGTCATTTCAAGGAATCCTAACGATGGCTTACGTTCGTTCCCACTATTCTGTAAAAATTCGTAAGTTTTTCGAGAATTCTTTGTAGTTTGGTGTAGTGTAGTGCCGTTCAAGTGGACTAATCATTTAATTTAATTATTAAATTCGTAGCGTTCGAATATATCATGGGAAAGTTCCTTTAACGGTTGCGATTTTTTCAAGTTCAACAGGAATCCGATTTAGGAATGAATTGCCCGTAACAAGTGAAGCTAACCGGGGATGTGTGCTACCACGTGTCGTTGTTCCTATATTGCTTTTACATATATACCTATTACGTTAAATAGGAAACCGCCGGGCCGCTGCATTTTCTTTGAATACTTTTAGAAAAATTGCGAAGTTACCGGGTAAACTCTCTTATTTTCACTTCTATTCCCTTGAACAGTTATAAAAGCGATGATTATTGCTGTTAACATTACAACCATAACAATATCATAGTTTCATGTTCAACGTTCAGTGATTTTATAAAATACCGATTTATCGAGCTACGTAACAGGATTATGTGTGTTATCTTTACTTACCTGGTCAATACTTTCTCTCACTGAAATTTCGTGGAAACAGACACAGCCAATCTCTTTGCTGCGCCGCTGGCCCTCCTCAGTGGTGACCATACGGTCGCCGACCTGGTCCACTTTGTTGCCCACCATCACCACGGGCGTCTCTATGGCACAGTCCTGAAAACAAACAGAAATTATTTATATTGACGACAAAACTTATAAGAGTTAGAACTCTCTATGTCTTCAATATTGTAAGATATCGCGTGTTCTATAGTGAGTGCATACCTACTGGTACCTGGAACTCATGTGGTTGGTAAACACAATTTGATTAACAAAGTACCTAGTTCATAGTTTTAATAATCTAAACATCAACATTTTATTTTTGCGGCAAAATGTATTGAGCGGAGATTTATATTAAAATGACTAATAAAACCTTTCAGAAAATAAAATGTGACGATGTTTGATGTTCAGTGAGAAACACTTCATACGGCATTAAAGAGAATTGATAGACAGAAAGGTTTCGGAAGCCGAATCGCTGGCTGTGACCCAATATTTAAAACGTCACAGTTATTCAATTTACAAAATGTATTACATAAACAATATTTGTATTATAGACTTTTATGATTTTATCAGTGTATGGTATTCTTCTCGTAAATGTCTAATCATTCCGTAATATAATAATTTTTAACAAAAAAAAAGAACCGACTCCAAAAATCTTTCTGTTAAGTAAAAATGCACTAAAAAGTAATAAAATAATTGCATTATTTACATAATTTATATAATTTATTTATTTATATAATTTATTTGTAATTTTAGAGGATTCTGAATAAAATCAATTTATTAGGCCAATAATATACAATTATTATTAATTTTGGAGTCGGTGCCAGCCAAACTTTAAAAATATTTAGGAAGTTTCCAAAAAATATTTTATTTCTTACTTTTTAGTGAATCTTGCGTTCCATAACTGATTTATCAGAAATGAATATGGTTAGACCTACTCAACGCGCTGTCCATATGGGTAGGGGCCATTTAATTGAGACGAGCAAAGAAGGGGAGAAACGCCTATATCAAAGTAGGAAATCTAGATCTGAGGCTATTTCAAAAGAGAGTAATGAACTGCGTAAAACAAGATGAAATTAAGATAAATCTTTGAAAAGCATTAACGCATACTTAGCTGGCTTAGGTCGAGATGGCTTAGCGGTCAGAGTGCCTGGAGTATTCATCCGGGAGGCGCAGGTTCGAATCCTGTTCGCGACCGTATTCTTTTTCCATTTAATATAATAACTTAAGATGAAATTAATTAAATAAATTAAATTAAAATCTGACTAGCGTGTCACGGGACAGTGTAAGGATTCTAACGATACCCCATATATCGAAATCAGTTCAGGTATTTAGAAGTTATGGTGGAATAGGTAAAGAAACTCACAAACTACTTACATACATACTTAGATACACTCCGACTAAAACTTTTTTGGGCAGTCGTGTAAGACTCCGTGCCGAAAGAGATGTTTGAGAATGCAGTCTTACACTAAAAAGTATTAAATAGCAAAAAAATATGACGGATTTACGATGCTTATCTTCCGGTTTCATCATCATCATCATCATCATCATCTGATGATGAAGCTGGAAAATAGGCAGTTCATTAGAACTATTCTAGAGACCGTAAACACCACCGGAAAGTCACAGGAAAGCAAAATACACCATTTCGTTTACTTGGACGACGTATTATTTTTCAATTATTTTGATTTAAATACCAAAGTACCAAGCCAAATTTTCATAAAATTTAAATGGGACCAATCGGAAAGTAAATCTTTTCAAATAAAAAAATAATTTTCCAAATCGGTTCATTAACGACGAGTTCTGAGGTAAAAACATAAAAAAAACAGCCGAATTGAAAACCTCCTCCTTTTTGGAAGTCGGTTAAAAAGGTAACCACACTATAATGATATTTCTTGTCATTCGGAAAAGGGGAAGGGTTCCGGAGTCTTACCGACTAAAACCAAACGGTCTATGACCCGTACCGGGTACGGCCCTGCAAGCGTCGCGTGCCTGCCCACTGTTGGGAAAACATTAGAAGCCGTTTTGGGCACATTTAAATTTGCTTTGCATTAGTGATGGCCCCACGTCCAACAACCTTATAAAATATTATATAACATAACATAGCATCACGCCTGTATTCTCCGAAGGGGTAGGCAGAGGTGTACAAAGTTGTACACCCACATTTCACCAATGCTGTTATTAAGTCCCATGTGGTGAGCCAATCTACCGGGCACAATTCCAAACTCCGAGCTGCTATTGAGAATTTTCTAAAAGAAAAACTCAATACCCGCCCGACCCGGGAATCGAACCCGAAACCTCATGTTCAGCAGTCGCGTTTGGGACCACTAGACCAACGAGGCAGTTCAGTTATAAAATATTAGAAATATTAAATAGGCGATCAAAGCCCTCTTTACTTCTTACAAAATTGATTTGTTTATTTTTATTTTCTCCATCGGTTGGCCTCTGAAACAAGATCACTTGACCTCTTTGAAAATAAGGTGAAGCCTTATGAGGCGCTCTCATTAAAAGACGAGTTGAGTTGTGGAGTTTAAAATTTTATTAAGAAACTTCTTAAACTTAGTCAAAGTTATAATATTAAATGGAAAAGATTATCTTTAATCAATTCTTATAATCAGTTAGGTATGATGTAACTTTACATAATAAATCTACATTACATAAAACTACTTTTTTGTATAAATGATTATCTTAAATCATGTAAAATTATTAAAGTTCATAAAATCTCTACAATTTCATGGTTACTTCCATAGCATCATCGCCTCTAAGTATCGACGGCGTGGTTGGCGAAGTGGTCGACAGACCGGCTGCTTCGCCACGAGACGCAAAATCGATATCCGCACGGAGCAAATATTTGTATGAACTACAGATTATGAGAATCGATAAAGTGAATTCCCAGTGCTGTATAAGTTATTAACATATATAAATCAAATCCAAAATTGATAAAAATAAAGTTATGGATAATTAATTATAAAATATACTAGAGCTCACACTGGCCCAAAACACAATAAAATTTAATATTCTCGATTTAAAAAGAAACTCAATCTTATTTAGTAATATCTTAGGTTTGCGCGATCACTACACATTCTAATAAAACTTTGTAGCGTTCGTGGTCGCAGGAGGACCGCCTCCTGCGACCACGGACGCTGCAAAGTGTTCGAAACGTCAGGAAAAACAAAAAACAAATAATACATGCGATTAATCCGGTTAAAAGTTGTTTTATTATCAATCTTATTTCTTATCCTTTTTCGTTTTGAACTAAATATGGTATGGAATTTTATGGTAATCTGTAGTTTATACAATTATTCTTACTTTCCGGGTCTGGGCGTGTGGTAGGGATTTTCCTTCTTCGTCATCTTATGGTCTGACTGCGATCATCATCTAAAACTTTTAATATCCACCGAAATTCAATATCTACTTAATGGTGGTGATTATTTAAAAATTAAATGTTTTTTACGTCGTATTCAGAGTTTGAGACACGAGTTTATTTAGCGTGCATTACCGACCTCTGTCACGTAGAGCACCTGAGACGGCTGCTGAAATTGATTGACTATTCAACACGCACATCGAGCGACGTAAAAGTAGCATTATAGTTGATTGGAAAAACTTTGACCTTTACCTAAATATATTGAGAAATCGCAAAGTAGATATATTGCCTATGTATTTTACATAATTGGGAATAGGTCAGCTACATTATTTATTTTTGGTCCATTTTAGGTAATCTAAAACAAAATGTATTTGTTCTTAGGTAGGTACACTTCAAGGGGTTAAAAAACTACTAGAAATATCAGTGTAACATTTTGTAAAATTTTACAGCAAGTAGGTAATTACAGCTTACCTTATATTTCCGGAAAAGTGTTCTATTCTTGTAAAAAAGGTAAAAATTTCGCTAAATAAATTTTCTTGAAACGTGGTTTACTAACCCTCATAGTGGAAGCGAGTCGGCGTCTTCTCTTGTTGTAGTTGATCAGGAATTTGAGCCGGTGGCACTCGTCGAAGGAGCACTTGTCCGTGACGGAATACATTAGGATGAACGCCTCCGCCCACCGTATGTTGCTCTCGAGATTCGCGTATTCACTTTCCTGAGTGCAATAAAAATACATCTTGAATCATCCGTGTTTATTTAAATACTATAACAAAACCGATATCAATTTGTTTAATGTGGATTTCTTAATAGTACCTACCTAAAGTTACAATATAAAAATGGAAAAAGAATACGGTCGCGAACAGGATTCGAACCTGCGCCTCCCGGATAGATACTGCAGGCGCTCTGACCACTAAGCCATCTCGACCTCTGCTCACCACCGCGAATTCTTCTTCCATATTTTAACACGTCTTATGGCGACGTCATTGCAATCAATTCAGTACCTATACAAGTGACCGAACCGACACGACTAACTTTGCAGTTAATACAATGTCGTAAAGAATGCAATTACCTTAATAATTCAAGATATGTCTTTGAAAAAGCATTAACGCATGCTTAGCGAACTCTAAAGTTACAATATTAAATGGAAAAAGAATACGGTCGCGAACAGGATTCGAACCTGCGCCTCCCGGATAGATACTCCAGGCGCTCTGACCACTAAGCCATCTCGACCTCTGCTCACCACCGCGAATTCTTCTTCCATATTTTAACACGTCCACGAGATCGAGATGGCTTAGTGGTCAGAGCGCCTGGAGTATTTATCCGGGAGGCGCAGGTACGAATCCTGTTCGCGACCGTATTCTTTTTCCATTTAATATTGTAACTTTAGAGTTCGCTAAGCATGCGTTAATGCTTTTTCAAAGACATATCTTGAATTATTAAGGTAATTGCATTCTTTACGACATTGTATTAACTGCAAAGTTAGTCGTGTCGGTTCGGTCACTTGTATAGGTACTGAATTGATTGCAATGACGTCGCCATAAGACGTGTTAAAATATGGAAGAAGAATTCGCGGTGGTGAGCAGAGGTCGAGATGGCTTAGTGGTCAGAGCGCCTGGAGTATCTATCCGGGAGGCGCAGGTTCGAATCCTATTCGCGACCATATTCTTTTTCCATTTAATATTGTAACTTTAGAGTTCGCTAAGCATGCGTTAATGCTTTTTCAACGACATATCTTGAAGTACCTACCTAGGTAATAGATTCCGTGATTTTAAGATTAGAAGAATGTGTAGACTACACGGTTTAAAATCTATTTCAATTTAATAAATGTGTTTGTAATAAAATCAACAATGTTATGTCAGTGTGATATAAATCTTACATGCGAATCTCCAGCAGAATCCAATATTTCAAAATAAACCATCTCGTTATCAATGACGGTTTGGAATGCGTAGATCTTCTCTAAATTGGGATCGTATTCGCCAATGAATCTTCGCGTAATGAATCTTACCACCAGAGCTGAAAGTGAAGCTTATTATCAAAATATACGCTTAACATAAACCCTGAATACTGTAAATATGTAAAAAATATTAAAATCTACGTAAAAAAAGTGTGTTCATCATCTTAACAGTTTTAACGCGATAAGGGCGAGTTACATCTATATAATTAAAAAAAAACCGTTTAACCATAAATAAGACTCTAATTTATATGAGAATTATATCTGTTTACATGATTTACCCGATTTCCCAACTCCGGATTGGCCTAACACCATGACCTTGAATGGTTTTGGCTTCGGATACAACACAAGCTTGGCGAGTGAAGTCTTTGGTGACGTTGTGGTGCTCATCGCCACTACAGCAGTCATTAGGCACACTTTACGCACTTCACACCAGACAAGGGCATCGATGTGTGCTAGGGAGAAAATTAATTGTTACTAGGCAGAAATATAAAAGTAATATAGGATCCCAATAATGAATCTAGATTTTTTACCTTCTTACGTACTTAGATTTATCTATGCTAAATTGGTAATTATGAACCAAGTTCAGATCGTGGAGGTTTTACATTTGTTGGGTTTATTATATATCTAGTCAAAATGTTTTATTTTATATGTTAAATGAAACTCGACGCCGCTATTTTAATATTTTGTACAAGTTCATGTACCTACACCTACACATAACGGTACGGACTATCTTTATAGCACTTCCAGTTCCGACCCAAAGAAATCTGGCACATCTGTGGACCGCACTTAGAGTATACATATTCTGTTTAGACGCTTCACTTTCCTAAACATGCAAGATATTAGCTTATAACCCTCATATCTTACACTCCATGCTATTTTACTGGTAGGGTGGTAGCAACAAGCGACCACAAATTGCCATTGCGTAAAAGTTAACGCCCTCGTTTGTTTGCTTTGGTTTGCATTCGAGTTCGTTTGTAAATATTTTTTATGTTCGTCGTATCCGCTTTACTACCAATGTATCACCTTTCGGCAGTGATCGATTTATATCCCTAAATATGTATGGTATGTTATGCTTCTTTATGTGTCACGTCTGATTTCTGTTTAATATTAAAATAAAAAACAAAAAAACACGTGTATCTGGTAGCGCAACATGGTTAATTGAGTTGTTAATCGACATAAATATGTAAGTTTATCATAGCAGTATTTGGTCCAAAAATTATTAGAATACATCCATTGAATGCTTATTAAGTATAAAACAAACTTAATTGTTATAAAGTATACCTACGACTTACACAAATAAGAATATAAAAGGAGTCGGATCCAGAACAGACGAAATGAAAATGTTAGCTTTTGAATATTGTGCATGAAAATATGTATATCGGTACTTTGCTTGTTGCTTACATTTTCCCACAGTTAATTAATTTCGTTGTGCTTGTGAAATACGTTTTACCAAATCGTTTGTGTACTTATTAGTTCTGTTGTATTTGCCAGTCTGAGAAGAAGGTCATCTGTAGCTGTATTTCGTAGGATAAGATGAAACGAATTTCCTCAACGACTTTCCCCGTACCTAACGATACATTTTTGATATAAAAGTCTATAGCATAACAAGTGGAAATAAATCACGTATGTGCGTGAGGCTTATTACGATTCCTAAATCCAGTCGATGAGGTACTTCAGTTTTTTTAAGCTCGTTACTGGTAGGTTAGGTGATGTTGAATGCGTAAGGCAAAAATATAAATCGAATCGTGATTAGATATTTTACTTTAGTTAGGTTTTTGTTGTTGGGTAACGAACTCTGGACACTTTTTAAACACTACCACTATACTACTATTATGTTTTCTGTGAATATACTAATGTAGTAGGTACTGTCATCATCACTAGTATCATCTGTTACGAAGGTATGAAAAAAAAAACGATATTGGTGTCTTGATCGAAGAGCTCATGAATGAATCTTCAACCTTTGGGTAGATTTAAAAAAAACTAAAAACTTTATTTTTTATTATTATCGTATATACAGTATATTTGTTATATAACAACTTATAACCGATTAATCGGGTTAAAAGTTATAATCGCGAAAACCTAAAATATTTGTTATTTCATAATATTTCCAGTTTTTAAACAGTATATATTTTTTTTAGTACCATAACATTTTGTGTACCGCACAACGACGGCGACGTGTAGGTTTTCTCATTGAATGAAAATGTCGATGCACTAATTAACGATCCAAAACGATGGGGAAAAAATGGTAATCAGACGTTTCTATTCGAAACAGTAACGAGTCTAAATCCATTTCAAGGTCGGACGGTATCAATCGAATGCTGGATAATTACTTAGTTTAATTTGTTGTAGTGTCTATAACGTATCTACAAACTTACGAACTTTCATTAAAATGCAAACAAATCACGGCTGAACTCTAAAGAACTGTAAAAGGAATCCATTAAATTGGAATGTGAAATGAAAGAAAAATGAATGTAGAGAAAGAATGGAAATGAATTAGAGATCCGCAGATTGCCACTTCAACTCACATAGATATAAATCGAAACATTTCTGTCTGTCTGTAAGAGCGGACGCGACGTCGACATCGACTAATAGATATTATATACCGTTTTGTATAGGCAGAGGAAAGGAACGCGATTAAAAAATTTATCGAAGTACAAACCGGACTCGTACACTTAGCCTAGGTAGGTTTTGTATCATCTAAACTAGGTATTATTGTTTGTTCTTATAATTTTGTTCACATACATATGAGTATGCACTAGGTAGTTAAGTATATAAATCGAAACTTAACGTTTGTATATGAATTGAAGATAGTATTTAACAATCCGCCCAACCCTCGTATCATAAATCTTATAAATTCAATATAAAGGAAAGTCAGTCTTTAGAGAGTAGAAGATCAAGGTAAATTGAGGAAAAGGTTAGAAACTTTTGATTATTGATTTTCTTTATATCTCTCTTTATGTTTTATACCATCAATAAGTAAAAGCTATAGCCGCCGTAACAATGCTCACACCTACAGCCTGGTAACACCCTCACGATAAACCAATATCCTTGATAAATAATTGTGGTTTTTTTATGGGTTATTGCACGGTTTACATATTGGCATAACGCTACAGTTACAATATGGGGAAGGCTCTAGGTTCTTGCGAAACAGTTTTGACTAGTAAAAAAGCTTGAGAATTCATTATAATGTGCTTAATTAAGACCAAATTGCGAAACGCACATCAATTTACCTCATTGGTGAGTTCGATTCATTCGATAATTAGAATATTTACCAGTGTACTGGTCCTATACTGGACTTATAGTTGACCCCACCACCCATCACGAGAACTGCCTAATTCATACCAAAATTGTATTTCCTTAATAAAATTTTATAAGTACTTACAGAAATAATAGCTAACCGACTACTGTGACTCAGTATTGCAGTAATTGAAACTAATATTTTATTAATTGTATCGATGTCAGTTACGTACGGGGTGGTGTCCGGTGAAGTTGTACCACCGACCGACCGATTTGTTTATATGATTGTTGTAAGTTTATAACTGATAATAATAACGATAAGTATGTTACTGACGGTATTAAAATAAGGTTTCATATTAATAAAATATCTCCAGTAACTACCTAATGGTTGAGGCCGTCGAAAGAATAAAGAGTTTATTCTGTTAATATTTTACTCGGAACTGTAGAGTTTATAGCATTAATTCTGACTCTACGTTGATAGGTATTTAAATATATCATTCCAAACCAATTTGTTAAACTTATCAAACTATATAAGGTCCCAATTTACTAGGTAATTTCCTTTGAAAGGGTTAATATATAAGTCAAATACATTCAGCTAAGCTAAGAATTAAATGCATATAACAAATTATTTGTAATAACAATAGTACTAGCAAGACTAAAACTGCTCCTTGAACAGCGAACATTAAGAACAAAATTAAATTGTTTTAAAAAATTGAATTAAGGCTTAAATTAATCCTTATCACTTACACATTGATTTAAAGAAAACTTACGGTAGCAGGTGATATTTGAAGATGTAGGTAATTAATTTGATAATTCCCGCCGAAAGTAGCCATGTATGATTTGATCATTTAAATGGAAATAAAACGTCAATAATCCTGATACTAATAAGCTAATAGGTAGGTAAGTATACCTAATTACTGTAAGTAGAAATATAACTACCATAATAATATAATATAACTAACGAATATAACTACCGTAGGAACCAAGACGGTTAAACACTATTCGTCTTTATCAAGAAATAGAATTCAATGAGAGTTCACATCAAAAGGAAATTATATTAGGTTGTTTGTGATTTGGCAGTCTGAGCGATTAGGCTACAACAATACTACTGATAAAACAAAAAACTAGTAAATATACAGTTTGACTAGTAAAAGTACTTACAATAAAATATTATTTAAGATATTTCTGATATTATAATCCACACTTTATACTGAAAACACTTGAACAAAAGTTAAAAATACACCTTTATGTGAAAATAAAATATGATGAATTGATACTTTTCGTAGAAACTTGACAGAGTTTTTTCTAAATTACTCAAGTGTTGATGGAAATAGTATATGTTTCCGAATGTTTTGTTATGAAGATAAGATTAAATCGTGTGAATACGACGGCGGATGCGGGCGCGATCGCGCGCGGCCTCAACTCGAATGACTATTGTTGTCGATGCTTCCCTCGCCTCAACGAGAGGGCTGCTACGTGAACTCTGAGATACGTACGAGGATAAGTATTTTTGTTTTTATATTAATGCTTACTACTTTCTAGGTATGTAGGTATAGGTACCTATGTTGTACGAAACCGCAGGTAAACGACCGCTGCAACAATTCAGGAGAAAAACATAGGTCTTAAATTATACTCATATTCTGTGGTAGGTACCTAATTAGAATCATCTTGAAGACAATTCTATGTGTATACGTTTTATTTTTATATTTCAATGATAAAATAGTATTTCCTAAAGTTATAATTATAGATGGAAAAAGAGTTCGCTAAGCGCGTTAATACTTTTCAAAGATTTATCTGTAGTATTTCTTATTCTGAGATATAAACGTTTTTATTTTATTATCCCGCTTGTATAAGAATTGTTTTAAATTTAAATATTGATGTTGATTGATTAACAATCAAAGAAGAAGTACATACCTACTTTATATTTTTCATCGAAGGGGCGTAATAGCTTTGCGATTATCTATAGGTACCTATACTAATATTATAAAGCTGAAGAGTTTGTTTGTTTGGTTGAACGCCCTAATCTCAGGAACCACTGGTTCGAACTGAAACAATATTTTTATGTTGGATAGTCCTAGGGTTGCCAACTTTTATTAGAAGAAATAGAGTATATCTGATTTCAAAGGAGGTAAAGAAAGAGTACGGACTTCCACAAAAGAGTATCATTTTTTTATAACATTTTGAGGGTTGTCCCTGCTTGTAGTAGACAGTTCCGATACTTCTAATGTCTCCAAAGTATAACTAAGCAGTTTGTTTTTATTGTCCTTTGATAGCGTCTTTACTGGTACAATATTTTTTATTGAGGCACCGTTACCTAAAAAAACACTTTTTTACTATGGAAGCCAATGAATGTTGGCACTAGTATAGTAAACATTGTGTAAAAAAGAGTATTTTAGCATACTCTATTAGTGTTATAGATTATAGAGTACGCCTACATGATATAGAGTACAATACTCTATTTTAGAGTACGGTTGGGAACCCTAGATAGTCCATTTATCGAGGAAGGCTATATAACATCACGCTACGACCAATAGGAGCGGAGCATCTATGAAAAATGTTGTGAAAACGCCATACGAAAAAATATTCCTTTTTGAGAACTTACATTGCATGCGCTGCTTAAACGGTTAAAGTTACGCAAGAATAATGTATGACAGAATTGTTCCCCTTAAGAAGTTCTAAAATAGTCCGCGACAGCATGTCTATCTTTTAAAGTTGTCTCACTATAACCTTTTTTATGGTAATCAAATTTGTTCTAAATTAATGCATTATTTGTGAAGGTGTTTTTATAAACATGATATTAATCCTTATCCGAATAAATATGTTATTCATCACAAGTATTTAATTTTGAACAAAATTGCCCTTGACATCATTTGATTTCAATGATTAACTTAGGAGATATCAAAGTTTTAAAATAACTCTGCAACAAAAGAATGATCAAGTACCACGCGCGCATTTATTATGTGCAAGGCGGGCGGTAATAAAGTGGGAGGGCGCTGGTGGAATATATTTTAATAGGTTTTTTCATCAAATTAAAGCGAGAGAAACCGCGGGCTCTTAATCATATAGGTAGGTGCGTTACAGAATAAAGTGAATAATATCTAAGTTATATTTTGTTGCTATATTATTGTAATAATTATTTCAATATGACGGGCAATAATATCCCACAACGAAACACCAATCCGCCTGCCAAAGTATATGACAAATCGAGAGAGGTGTTAACAGCTCTACGCGCCCTTGCGAGTCGAGGTAGGTAGGTATAGATTTTATTGTGAAGATATTTAGGTAATACTTATAATAAATTAATAAATTGTATTTGTAGGTCGTGGTGGCCGAGTGGTTACGGGCCTACCTCCTGAGCTACAGGTTGTGGGTTCAAACCTGGCATATAAGAAATACGGTGAAGGAAAACGTCGTGAGGAAACCTGAACTTGGTAGTCTGAAATCGCCAACCCGCAGTGAGCTAGCATGGTGATCAATGCTCGTGCCTTCTCTGTATGAGAAGTCGCCCTTGCCATGCAGTGGGAGAGTTATGGGCTGGTTATTTTTTTCCTTTTTTTAGTTATTGGTATCTTTTGACACAAGTAACATACATTGAACCATTGCATTTAAAAATAATATTTGGATACGCAAAGTATCAAAAGTAAGTAATGGTAGTACCTACTAACGAGACGAGCCTCAAGACAAAAGTTCTGTCAGTTCCCAATGTTTCCTACTTTCCGAGATGTGTCCATACTACTGGCAGACCACTTAGAGCTTCTTGGGCTTACCCTGACTGCAACGCTGAACTTTGGGGCCTATCTCGAGTCTAAGGCTAAATTGGCTAAAAACAACTCGGCATCCTCATTAAGGTTAGGCGGTACTTCTCACCGGCAGTTGCTTCACCTGTATCAAGCACAAGTCCGAACGTTTGTGCAGTAGGTTTATACTGTTGCCACCTATTTGATGGAGTGGTGAAGTACCAGTTGGAAGCTTTAGAGTCAGTTGACCGGCGCGCTAAGAGGCTGATTGGTGATGACCACCTTGTCGCCGTTAAAGTTGTTTAGCCTCGAGCACCGCCGTAAAATAGCATGTCCGTCTATTTTCTGTCGGATCCATTTCGGTGAGACGTCATTCCACCCTCCGCTTTTACTACAGGACAAGTAGAAGATCGGCACACTACCACCAGTTCCTTCCCGATCCACGTTCATTACACGTACTGCCCGTGAATGGAACTCCCTGCTGTCTTCCGTGTTTCCTGAGAAATAAAATCTAGGTTTATTCAACACTAGAGCGAATAGATTTCTTCTAGGATCTACGTGCTCCATCCTTGGCCAGCATCGCTTACCATCAGATGATTTGCTGGCCAAACGAACGGACGGTGGAAAAAGTTGGCTAGACCAAATTTCCGTATTAAAAAATATTCTTTAGCGTCTATTCTTATAAAAACTACAAATTCATAAAAAACTTCGGAAGTAACGGAGACGGAAGTTTTTTACGAATTTGTCCGTTTCAAAGTATTAGAAAAACTAGCAATTTTCTAATTTTATCTTAGTTGGGCTAAAACAAAATCGACACCAATAGGCTCCGTTCACAGGTAATTATGTCAATGTAGTTATATGAATAAATACTTATAGATAACTCGCATTCACAGCCCGAAATGATTCAATGAAATAGTTGCGCTAATATTCAGGTTTGACTGAGGATGAAATTGGATTTATAGCACATATATAAAGGTCGGAATTCACATAACAGCATATATATATTCGGCCTTATAAAAATATTTCGACAAGTGCTGAAATATGAATAGTGGTCATAAAAATATATTCGGCCTTCAAATAATCTTTTATACTAGTACAAATGTTTATTCATTGGTTTGAATATGCTTCTTTTATTTTGGCAGTCCAAAAAAATGCGCCGAGTTCATACGTGAGTCAAGATTATTGTGGAATTATTAACTGATTTTAATAATCATATAATTAGAAATATAACAAGTTTAATAGAGCAGTAACTTGGTTACAAAATGGCTTGATCACAACTTGCTTCCCCAAAAAACGAAGTATATCTTTTATATTAGTATTCGAAATAATACACAACCATCTTCAAATCCTTCTTTTATCAAATTTCATACATGTAAACGTTTTGTGTCGTGCTTCTGCTACAGTATCACACAGGCTTCATCGATTAAATATTTACGCCTAATAGTGGATCAAAGTCTTACCTGGAAGGAACAAATAGAGTACATGACGTTGCGTACTAGAAGGGTGATCATTTTGTTAAGATTCTACGGAATGTATGAGATCCCCAACTACTACGGACTATTTACCTCTCTCTTTGTCAATCAATTCTATCCTATTGTATTTCGACATGGAGAGGCACATGTAAATCAACATTAATATTCTTAGAAACAGCCCAGCGTGCTGTACTGAAATTATAAATTTCAGACGCAGTTCTGACAATAAGACAATTATTCAATAAAAGTGCTATCCTACTACAAAATTCTCAATCACCTCATTTTATGAATAGGCGAAGAAAAGATATTCTATATTATGTTCCTAAAATACATACGGTGTTGTAGACAAATTCTTTGAACATCTTCATCATAACCAATCTAAGAATTTCAAGTTACGTGATTTGTCTATCTTTAAATGCAAACAAGCTTTAAATGAAAACCTATTCCAAAGAAATTACGGAAGTACTGAAAAGTTGTTAGTAAGCCTATCATAAATACATTAACACACTTTACATACATACACACATCTATACACAAATATACTAACATGTCAATACTATATAGGTATCTGCAGAAACATACACTCTTTTGTATACACTTAATATTACATATCGGCACATTCATACACTACTACCTGTTCACATCAAATTTGTGCCCTGAGGGCGAATGTGATGTCCCTTTTATTTAAAATATTTTTATCTAACGTGTTATTGTATCATTCGTAACAAATTATTTGTCTCATATTTTTGCATATACACAACAAATTTTATGACTTACCTATGTCATTCTGATTGTCAATATTACGTTGGAATTACCCTCAAGACGTGACAGATTTTTTTTTTAAAATTAGCTTTGGACTTTGACCCAAATGTGAATGATTGTTGAAGAGCGAAGACGACTGACCTACCGTGATACAGTTTAAACTAGTCCGGAGGTCAGTGTGAATCGATCGTAGCGACCGCATACGCTCACTATTATTAAGGTAATCATTTGTGAGTATTGTTTACAATTGATATATGTAACTACATTCATTGATGTTGTAACTTTTTAAGGTTGTTCTGGTATATTGCAAATAAAGTTTATTGTTTTATAAAGCAAGGGTGTAGGAAAGCAGGTATTTTGTACCTAGCTTTTCAGGGATGTGCCAGGCGTTGCACAGGGGGTTTGCGGAGCTGGTCTCCTTAGAGGACCCTGAGCTCCCCTCCACATGCTGATGGTGACCACCAGGGAGGTTTTAGTGAGGTTTGAAGGTTCACCCCGAAAACAAAAATACATTACAGGTACCTAGCTTTTGGGCCGTCAACGCCTGCATCGGTGGAATAGGAACTATTTGATGATTAGTATGAATAAGTAGAGTACCGGGAACACAACGATATAATTATATACCTAATAGTACCTAACTTACCTAATTCAAGGGCTTTCTCTCTTTGACGTTGTTACACTCTTTACTAGCTTGCTCCTCAATTGTATAATTTTTTATTGAATATTTTCCTTCAATTACACATACATACATATCATCACGCATGTATTCCCCGAAAGGGTAGGCAGAGGTGTACATAGTTGTAGGTACACCGACATTTCACCAATGGTGTTATTAAGTCCCATGTAGTAGGTGGTGAACCTATTGCCATCTCCTGGGCACAATTATAAACTTCGGGCTGCTACTGAGAAATTCCTAATAGGAAATCCCAATAACACTTCGCCCAACCTGGGAATCGAACCCAAGACCTGATGCTCAGCATTACCGCTTGGCACCACTAGACCAACGAGACAGACCTTCTATTTTCATAAATATACCTACATTTACTGATAAATCTTCAAACACATTAACTCATGCGGTGCAGACATTTATTTTTATGGAATGAAATACGTAGACTATCCCCTAACAGATTGTCGACACAATCTTGGTATCAGATTAACCTTTGACCAATAAAAATTTTATAACCAGACATAAATGTGGTAAAAGCATTGATCAATATAAGGGTAAAAGACATAGCCGTCAACATTAAACACCAGAAAAGGGAAAATATAGGAAAATTTGAAAATAATATTGTCAGTATTTCAATTAATAGTGAACAATTATAACTATAACCATATACCTACTTATATTATGTTCTATAAATATAAAGGCAAGGCATTACCTTGGATAAGGCATTACCTTAACCAAGTTAATGCCTTGATTTTTAAAAAGGTGAAGAATTTTCACAGATAAGCACTGTTATTTTTCCTGGCAGGGCTGGCGCCAATGCTTGACCCAAGAAATTAAAACAAAATGTCACGAGAGCTTGAACGTGAGCGTGTATAAGAAGTACGTGCTAGCTACGAGTACTTCATAGTGTTGCTTAAAAACTTGCTATAACAATAGCAAATTATTGTGAGAGGCCAATATCCAGCACGATGGGTTTAGCTTCTAATAACATATTTCCACGCCTGTATTCCCCGAAGGGCTAGGCAGAGGTATACAAAGTTGTACACCCAAATTTCACCAATGCTGTTATTAAGTCCCATGTAATATGTGTGGTGAACCTATTGCCATTTACCGGGCACAATTCCAAATCAAAGAGAATCGAACCCAGGACCTCATGCTTAGCAGTCGCATTTGGGACCATTAGACCAACGAAGCAGTTCTAATAACAGGCGAATGTGACATGGGCATATACCCCGCCAATTGCAAACGATAATTGCAATTGTTTGGTAATAACTAACGACTTAGGGCCGATTTCACCATTGAAACTAAACGCGATCAGTTCAAGCTGAACTCAGTTCACGTAGTTAACCGACTTCAGAACTCCAGTTTGCATTTCACCAACATAGGTATACTAAACGCAGCTCATGCCGAATCCAGTTTAGGCTTCTGAACGTCCGACTTTCGACGTTTAGCTTATCTAAACGCGTTCAAGAGCAGACTTGTCAAATGGCGGAATATTGTTTAACATAGAATATTGATTTTGTTGTTATTTGACTTATTTATGATATTACGCTATTGTATAAATAAAATGTATATAAAACTGATAACTAAATAAAATTAAACACATATGTATAATAGTCATAATAGAGTCTCCTATAAATATGTCAGCTCGAAAAATGCTTAATTTTGTAATATTTATTGTTTACATTATATTAATAAATATATATTTAGGTAATCACCTCTCAAAATCGTTTAAATCTGTAATTGTGACAACATTTACATTAATTATCCAACCATTCGTTTTCATAAACGCTCTCAAAATGTATCCGGTAAAATCAGTTTGACTTTAACTGAGATCAAAATCAACATTTCAACTGGATTACGTGGAAAGTTCTGTTGAACTCGGTTTTTATTGTTAGCGGTGAAATCGGCTCATAGTAACTAGTTGTAGCTTCTGTTATTTACTGCTACTGCTATCCTTGATCATGTTTCCTCCTGACATAACCCTTAGGCCTTCCAACTCTAAACAACATATACCTACTCGTACAAAGACGGTGGTGGTGGTCCTGATTATGGTCAGATATTATGGTCTGTTAATGCTCCAGGTGCTCTGACAAAAAATTATAACTTTAGAGTTCGCTACGCATGCGTTAATGCGTTTGAAAGATTTTGCTGTAGGAATTTCTCTTTTGTCCTTACTTTTTTTGGCTCCTACATTATACATTTTGTATTTTATACAAATTACTCTTACTAAGCTTATTTAGGTAGGTATACATATATATCTACTTAACTGAATAAATTTAATATACCTATTCAGTTAAGCAGATATATAAACTTTTATTATTCATTAAATGATTTTGAACCGATACACAGGTTTGTTTGTCTTGAAAGTTCGTTGGGTACGCTACGCACTTTAATAATGCTGTTTGGTCAGCCAACAATGTAGGTTGAATATACGTAAAGTAGGGTCACCATAGACAATGGAGCTATGGATAATGCTGTTGTTGTAACATTGTTTCAGTTAAGGGAACCCTGCCAACAGCTGCTCCGTCCCACGGTTCTTTCGTATTAAATGTGGACAAACAGGTAATCACGTACACTTTCATTAATTTTACATAACATCCGCAGGTAGGTAATAACAGTAGCCAATAGCAACAGGTATCGATCTTTGCCCTCATCAATTATTATCAGCTCATGGGCTTATCACTCGCTCTGTTTTATGGACATAGGCATTTTATTATAGCCATTCATCGTAAGCTGGAAGATGGTTATTAGAAATTTCTGGACTGCAATCATCAACTTCATTGCTATGTGTTTTGGCTACGATGCTTATAAAGTCTAGTTACGCAGTTTAATTTCCGCAGAAGGATTATGTTACCTTCTTCTACGTAGTCACAACGTAATCTTTTGATATTACTCGATCTACAAGATCATAATGATGCCTGGATATCGGTTACCTCAGAATGACCTTCGGTTAACTATAATGTTATAAATTGGCAAGACACAGTTAAATATAGTACCTTTAAGGTATAATTAGATAGCAACAGTTAATTTATAAATTGCTAACGAATAGCGCATACAAATTTTTTTGATAGTGAGTAGGATTAGCGCGTGTTATAGGGCAGTAGGTATGTCAAAACAACAAATCTTGTGTACTTACTATGTATCTATGGGTTAACGTGTCCAATTAGCCAGAACTTTGTTAGTAAAAGGTTAGCCTCTTTATGTATGAGTGGGTAAAACTTTGTTATGTAAAATGTGCTAGAATCTAGCACCTAATTAGGTAGTTAGTAGATGCTTAACCATCAAGTTATGTCCCATAAATCGTCAACATCACAGAAATAAGAAAAGAATAGGTATCTTTGATCAACATATTTTAATACGTATTTCCAAATCTATACTTATATACTAATATTAAAAAGCTGAAGAGTTTGTTTGTTTGTTGGGTGAACGCGCAAATCTCAGGAACTACTGGTTCGACTTGAAATAATATTATTGTGTTGGATAGTCCACTTATCGAGGAAAGCTATAGGCTATGTAACATCACGCTACGACCAATAGGAGCGGAGATGCGGACTAAATCCATCCATAGACGCGCAGCTAGGTAGGGGAGCGGAGTGAGAAAGTAATGCGGAGCGGAGTTGTGGACTGTGTTTTCATACGCGGAGCTAGGCTGCGAGCACGCGACGAGTCATTTGAGCTACCGGCGGCGGGCGATTGGTATAGTTCCCTGCCACGCCCGCGCTCGTTTCTCCTCTCCGCTTCCCCGCTCCGCTTCCACGCTCCTCTTCCTCGCTCCGCGTCCTAGCTCCGCTTCCCGGTTTTGTATGAATTTTTAAACTAACTCGCAACTGTCTACTGGTGGATTATACTGCAATTCTATTGGTGGATTTTTATCTCGCTCACCGCTCCGCAGCCTAGCCCCGCTGTCCGGTAGACAGCCTTAAAAGTTAAAAAAAAGTCCGTGACAGCATATGTCTATCTTTTAAGGTTGACTCGCTATAACCTTTTTTATTGGTTATCAATGTTTTTATCTATGGTTTTTATAAACTTGATATTAATCCTTATCCAAATGAATACGTTATCATACATCACAAGTATGTATTTAATGTTGAACAAAATTGCCCTTGATATCATTAGATCTTAAAATATTACATCATAGTTTTAAAATAATTCCGCAACAAAATAATGATCAAGGGCGGTCATGAAGGGGGAGGACGCTGGTAGAATTATTTTAGTAGGTTTTTTCCTCAAAATAACGCGGCTGAAACCGCGGGGCGCAGCTAGCAAGTTAAATTAGTGTCGACTTAATTGTGGTAGTAGATATCTGGCCACGTAGCAGTGAGTCAAAACCATATTCTTATCTGCATCTATTCAGAGTATTCAGTAAAAGAGTAGAGACCTAAGTAATAGAAAGGAATTAAAGGTGAAAAACTGCGAGGTGCAGTGCCGAAATCCAGATAAGAGAATTACACAAAACGCGTGGAATTCCTTATTTCTACAATAATCACGATTCGCCATTTATTAGTAGGTATTATATCGCTGTTGGTTTCTTCGTGTTGGTGACACCATGAAATAAAAACCGGACAAGTGCGAGTCGGACTCGCCCACCGAGGGCTCCGTACAAGTTTGTAGGTAAATATTATAAATAGTTAAGGAATCGAGTCGTTTTGAATTTTTTCGTACGTAATCAATCATCGTTCATATCGTTGCTTAAACCTCGATGATTGATTACGTACTTTAAATAAAGACTATATATTTTATGATTTAATTACAAATGTATACGTATAAGACGATATTACTTGCCCAATTTCATAGTTGTAGGTCAACAGAAAGTACCCTATAAATTTTGATTCCCTTGAGAGTGTCGAAATATACGTTTTGTGCGGCATAAACGGCTGTATCTTTTTTAACGTTAACTTAGAAGTTTGATTTCACATAATATATGGTTTTAATTTCAACTCGAAACCTCCACGCGTCCCTGAGATAAAGGGTTTTGACAGACATACAGACAGACAGACGGACAACAAAGTGTTCCTATAAGGGTCCCGTTTTTTCCTTTTGAGGTACGTACGGAACCCTAAAAAGACAATGTTAGCTTAGACATGTCCAACGGATCTCTCGATTTGTTTTCTGAGAAAACAGTACCTAGCATTAAAGTACGCTCGTGTGCACTTCTCGGTATTAATATGAAGAGACAAGTGTCGCCCTATTTATATTCTCAGTTCAATGAGCCATCACATTCAATTTGATAAAGCTACGTAATGGCTGTGACTATTTGTATCTGCTAAGTGAATATGTCAGGTATTTAGTTATAATAATTTAGTAATATCTTAGGTTTGCGCGATTACTACACATTATAATAATTTAGGTACCTTCTTATAAAGTCTTGTTTTGGATTCAGGTGGTGGTTTGATTATACCTACTTACTTATTTTAAGTAACTAGTAGGTATCTAATTAGTTACTTACTCTTGAAAATATAAATCCACTGGATTGGCATTGCAAATAATAAGGTTATTCGTATTATTGAATGCAAAATTCTACTATTTAATCATGCTTCAAGATTGAGAAAACTGTGTTGCGAAAGCGTGTGTTAGGTGAATAAAAAAAAGAACTGTTTATTTCAGACATTATTGCCCATATTTTGTTAGTATTAAAAAAACTTACAGTTATGTTAGTATGACTTATATTTATTTTAAATGTAATACAAATATATACCAGGACACGTGCCAGGACTGCGCGTTACAAGGTTTACATGCACATGTGTATTTGTATCCAGTTATTGCAGTGCCCCATCTTAATCGAGCAGTCCGGCTTATTAACAATAACCATATGAACACATATGAATGGTGTTGGCGCTCCCCAATTTAAATACTACGCATTGTTTTGAGGAATTGATTTGAAGTTGGAATTGCCTTACAGTGAGGGTTTTCACGAAAATTTTCGCCACCAGTTGGCGCCACTTTCGCAAGAGGTCCCCAATACCAAATCCCGTTTTTTTTTAAAAATAGGTAATTATGTTTACGTATTTTAGCGTGGAACGTCTGTGGTCTCCGATTTGCTTGTGACGTCATTCTACTCATCCCATAAACGTAGTATAGAAGAAGACCTACAAAGCCTACTTTGGGTATGAAATCTCTTACGGAAATATCACATGTTAGAAAAGGAAACCATATTTAGGTTCAATCAGCACTATTGGCAGATGTTGTTTTCTCCAGTGTCACTGTCAAAAATCACGCTAACTTATATTTGCTGTATTGTCAGTGAATCCTGTATATTTTATAAAGTTTTAAAATTTATAAGCGATGCCTAGTTGTTGTGTTTTCTTATAAAAATAATCCAGAAAAACATTCATTTCACAGGTAAATTGTCAACAACAGCATATATTTTCATGGCCATATTTTGGAAAAATCTATGTTTAGAAAATTTATTTGGAAAACCAAATCCTATCAAGAAAATAGTGAATTTTCTCTATAGTAAAAAACAATGGTCATAAAAGCAATATTGGGTCGTTGGTCTAATATAAATTTTCATTTCATGTACACAAAATAGTGACTTGTCAGTGTCGACTATAGAGTCGATGAAATTTTAGAACAAAAAGTTCCGATATCAGAATTTAGATATTATTTAATAAAGTGTTGATGTATCTCTGCACATAGATTATTTTTCGAAAATTTTAATTTTGGTTGCCTAATACTGTTGACTCAGAAGATGAAACCAAAATGTTTGGAAACGTTTCTGTCTGTTTGTCGGTGTGTCTGCCCGAACGCTTATAATATATAAGAAGCTAAGCGTAGCTTAGTGGCCCAGGTTACGTAATCACGCTATTACAGTAGTCCCCAAATGCGGCTCGAATCTGGACCGCCAACCTACTTTGTGCGGACCTTGGTTGTTAATAATTATGTAACGAACTGCGGTAGTAGGTAATATTAATTTAAAAACAGACCCCGAATAAAACTAGTTGTTGATTCCTGCGCTATCACCTTTAGGCGGTGAGCACTGAGCCTATATGTGATAGCGTAATGAGTATGCTGTTTATATATTTTTAGTACAAATTCAAGAGTATATCACAATTTTATGATATATATTTTTTATACTGAAAGGTTTCCTATCGATGTTAAGGAAAAGGAATAATAGATGAGACTAATTGATAAAGATAAAGGAGAAAAAGAGTAAAGAAAAAGAAAAGATAATGGGATATACCAATTTTTTTTTTTCGGGGGCAACCGTTCAAAAACGCGCCCGGCCTATTTGGATAAGACCGTGGTGTATAGGATTCTTACCTCACCAAAACCACGTCGGTGGTCATCATCAGCATATGGAGGGAGGCACGTAATAGACCAGCTCCAGCACCCCCACTATGCAGCGCCTATTAAGGCACATCCCTAGAGAGACTGTACAGGGGTCTCCCCTAAGCCTCGTAGTGCACGATAGCACGTGACCACTATGCCACCGTCTTCTCTGGGATCACGATGGGTAAACAAAGTCCCCTCTCTAAGCATCTGTGACCCCAAAGGGCCGCCTGTCTTAAATCATACAGGAGGGGTTTCGGCTGTTAGGCGCCGAGGCGATTTCCTCTTAGACGCTTTCTTCTCCGAGAGGGATCGGCCCTCTCACAATCCTGCTCGGCGGCCTCTTTCTGGACGACAACAGTCTTACAAAAGGAAGCCATTTCTCTCCAGTTCACTGAATCTGCCAGCCCTCACTACTGCCGGCAGAGACAGGTCTCGCTCTCGCCCGATACTGGCTCTTAGTACCCGCCGTTCAGCGGTCTAGGTAGGGCACACCTCAAGCGTGTGCTGCGCTGAGTCCAGACCACCTCCGCAGTGGTATTAGGATGGGTTGGTAAAAATCATTCAGTCAATCATCATCTTAATCAGTCATACTCTATACACTTCTCAGGGTCCTTAAAAGCTGCTTTTTTTACAAAGTACCTATTACCAATAAAATATAATTATAATGTGAGCGCATGAATTTTTTTATTATAATAATGTAATGAACTAATTTAGTGCATTAAATAATACCTACCCTTATGATTTTAGTTTTATTAACATAATTTGATTGAAAATATTTTCAGTTTGTATACCAATTCTTTACATCTGAAATATTGTATATCGATAATTGATATCATGTCAATATTTCCACGTTGTACATTACTATTGCACGCACACATTGACAATTCAAAATCGGTTGCACATTTTTGAGCTCTTTGTCCTTCTATGGGGTAGCAAAAATATTCTAATTCTATGACTCATCCGTGATTGTAGAACCACAAAAACTTAGTTAATAGTTCCGACTCTTACGTAATTTGTAGATAATTACGTACAGTTGGTTGTTTTTTTTATTAATACCTACAGTAATGATTTTTCTTCAATTCCGTCTTTTGTTGGTGATTTAAGTAGGTATCTTGGTACTTTTAAGTTCGCTTCATCAGCCACACGGTCTATCCAACAACGATGATCTAAAATGATAAAAATCCGGACAAATGCGAGTAGCTACGACTCGCGCACCGACGGTTCCGTATTATTAACATTACTGAAATTCATTAACGATGAAAGCCTCGAACGTTAAGGGCGGATTTGCGGTTATGCTTTTGCGGTTGCACAACGACATGGTTTGCTTTGCTTGGCTTGGTAGTATAGGCGCAGGCCTATCTTACCACCTCCATCAGAAGTGATAAGGGAGCACGGTCTTGGGGGAGAGTGCAACAGTCTTGTAGATCCCCAAGACAAGTCCGGTGTATAACGTTCTCGCGGTTGCGGCCCTGTTTTTAGTCTACTGCTCTCTGAATTAGATATAACAGAAAACACCGGGCGTCTTGTATTTAAGTAAGTGTATTTATGTATATTTTAGCCCATATATTTATGTATGATTATAAATTACTCCCAAGCTAAGGTGTTATCTGTACCGTGCCGAGAGATGCGTGGCTGAGGGGAGCTCAGTCTTGAACGGTGGCCACTCGAAACCTGGACGAATCAGGTAGTAGTTTAGTCCTCTAGCGGGGCTCTGCCGGTAAGCATTTTTAGTTCTCTAGCTACTCGTGAGACATGTATGGAGCAACACAACATAAAAAAAATAAACAACCGTTTTCTCCCTTTTTAGGAGAGACTATTGAGATGATGGAGGAGGTCTTACAAGCCTGTCCAGAAACTGGAGTGCGTACTGGGACGTGTGAAGGGACTACTTCACATAAGGCAGGAGGCTCTTGTGACTCTGCCTCTAGGATGGAAGAGATCCCAAAGAAACCAGTCAAGCTTAAGAAGCTTGAAGGAAGGTCGAAGAGGCCCGCGCATTGGCTGTAAAGCCTTAGAGTGCAATTCTGCTTAAAGGTGTACCTCCAGACCCAAAGGCCAAAAGCGGCCTAGGCAGGAGTCGCCTAAAGAACAGGCCAAGGAAACGCCGCGGATGGAGGAGCCCGTAGCGCAGCCCAGCTTCTAGCCTTGTGACCTGCGAGAACCAGGCCAGCCTTGAATGGTTGTTTGTGAGGGTCCCCAATATCAAGCCCTAGAGTGGGGCATCGCTCTCGGTTATGCCGGGAAGCGAGTTGCCGAAGCCCCCAATAGGGATAACCTTTATCCCTAGCTCAGAGGCAGAGCCGTTAAACGAAGCTGTCCGTTTGCTAGGGATACAAAATAAAGCGGAGCACGCGCGGAGCTTTGGAGAGTCGCACACAGCGGGGCCGAGGGCACTCGATCCTTTTTCCTGGACGAACCTTCTGTGGCGACTCTCCAGGCGATGAAATCTGAGGTCATTCTTAATATAACATAACATAGCATCACGCCTGTTTTCCCCGAAGAGGTAGGCAGAGGTATACACAATTGTAGACCCACATTTCACCAATGCTGTTATTAAATCCCATGTATTAGATGGTGAGCCTATTGCCATCTACCAGGCACAATTCCAGACTCCAGGCTGCTACTGAGAAATTCCTAATAGAAAAACTGAATAACACTTTGCCCGACCCGGGAAGCGAACCCGAGACTCCGTGCTCAGCAGTCGCGCTTGGGACCACTAGACAAACGAGGCAGGTTATTCTTGTTTTTAAGAAACTCACATTAAAAATCAGGAATGACCCAGAAGTTGGTTATTTACCTGTTGCTGCCAGAGCAACGATGGAGCCACAGCCTTCCACTTCATTAGGCTCTCAAAGGTAAGGTGGGGAAATTTCTGGGTCGCAGCTTGTTGTGCCCGGCGGTTCGCCCAAACCAGTGCCTCGGAGTAGTGATAGGCCTGTGGAACCACAGCAGGGCACGACGAGGGGGGATCAGGCTCTGACAGGCAAGTCGATGTAAGGCAAAAGCCACGACTTACCGTGGCCAAGTTGCCTGCAAAGCTAAAGCCTCAGAGCAAAGGCGGGCCGATGACAGGGGTAGGAGTTTCCCAGGGTCTAGCTGGGAACCCGAGCGGACCGCCACAACTGACGCGGTCAACGCCAAGGGGAAACTCCTAGGGGCTACCCAGGTGGGAATGGCGAGGATCTTCCAAGCCAACCTCTACCATGCTGCAGCAGCATCTGCAGTAATAGAGTGTTGTGTTGTTGAAGGCAAACCCTTTGGCTCACCCACGTACAAATACGTACTTAATAACAATAAAAATCTATTGTGTCTGCTAATGAGCGAGCCAACAGCTTAATTCAGGAGCCTTGGGTAGCCAATACTCAGGTTCTGGGACTTAATGCTGCCGGTATGATAATACTACAGGTACTAGACCAGAGCTTGTATAGCATAAAATAATAATGTTGACATTATTATTATATGCTATACAAGGTCACATTAGTCAAATAATGTCAATATAGACAAATGGATTTTAAACGTTACTAAGTTAAATGATCGGGTTTAAAAGAAAAATAGTGACAAAAATTACCTTATTGGTGTGTAGTATTCACAACCAGCGCTGGTGTATGTGTGTGGAGGAAGCAAAAGAAGTATGTAAGAATCGTAGTAGATTCTATAGTTGCTGCATATCCCCATAGGTTTAAGGGGTGAGTTTATGAATGTATGCAAGAATTATTATAAAAAGTGTTTAAATTAAACAATCTCTTAATTTTTTTTTTGTATAATAACTTTCGTGAGACACATTCATATTAATTATTGTTCAACGGTTATTACTCACTTGCATTCTTCGGGATTCGACTTTCTTAGTATTAACCTTCTAACAACACTAAACGTAGGATGCATGCTTAACTTTGTAACGCGTGCTAGGCAGGAAGTCTCACATATTACTACCGCTACAAATAACCAGACACATAGACTTATGGCAGGTTAGTAGCGAAAAGTCAGTATTAGATCATAGGCAAAGTTATATACTTTTGAGGTTAGGGCAGCTTTAGATTTCCAAACCACAACATATAGGGATCTGAGTTCAATTGACTGGCCAGATTTTAAAAAAAAAACAACTCAGGCAATATCTCCTATCTTTCCCAAAAACCATCAAATCAACTGAGAGTCTGGAGAGTGGCCACCGCTAGGCCACTATTATGAAAGGCGTACACAAGGCCTTTGAAACAAGTTGTCCACTCAAAACCAAAACATCACTAAGAAAAGTACTCTGGTAGGACTCAAGGCTCAGGAAGCTTAGAGAGAAAACCAGGAAACTATTCTCGAGAGAATCGGGAAGAAGGGAGAATTTGGGAGATCTACAGAAAAGCCTTATCTGAATATAGCAAAGAGATTAGGAAGGCGAATAGAGCATTGTGGAGGAAGCTTTGTGAGGAATTAAAAAGTCCGCCACAATCAGCTAGACTTCACAAGTTGTTCGCAAAATCTAAAGACAAAGACTACTCAAATGGGACTCCTCAAAACGGAAAATGGCTAGTAATGAAAAGGAGACCTTAGAGTTGCTGGCTGCGACCCACTTCCCTGACGATTATGACTTATGACATAAGTCATAAGTAGATTTTTATCAGATATAGTATGAGGACGTCCATAAGGACGCCCTCATACTATATCTGATAAAAATCTTCAGGGCGAGCTTGGCCTGGGGATATATACCAGAACAATGGACTTTGGTCAAAGTCATTTTTATACCTAAAGCTGGCAGGAAAGACTACAGCCAGCCAAAGTCTTTCAGACCAATCAGCCTCACTTCATTTCGCCTGAAGACAATGGAGAAGGTATATCAGAGATGCAGCTCTAGGTGCATCTCCTATTCACCGTAGCCAACACGCCTATTGTAAGGGCAAATTAACCGAAACTGCCCTCACAAGTCTCATATACAGGGTGGAGAAGGCTATGCAGCACAGAGTTAGCACTATGTGCGTTCCTCGACATTGAAGGAGCTTTCGAGAACTTGTCATTCTCACTGCTGGTGAACGGGCTGACTAACAAAAATTTCGATCCGACTACCATTAGATGGGTAAACTCGATGCTTAGTTATTGAGAGGCAAAAATTGCCCTTCTTGATGAAACAATAGAGACATCCACTTAGAGGATGCCCGCAAGGTGGAGTCTTATCACCATTATTGTGGACACTAGCTGATGATGAGCTCTTATTTAGGTTGGCAGAACTCCAGATCGATGCCCAAGGCTACCTAGATAACTTGGTAATCGTCGTAAGGGGCTACGGTCAATCTACTATCTCACAGATCATGCAAAACAATCTTAACACCGTTAGTGAGTGGTGTGCCAAAGTGACCTTTCTGTCAACTCGGACAAATCTGTGATCAAAATCGCGCTTTGTTTGGATACCACCATTATGCGACCAAGTATATCATACGCGTCCATCGTGTGGTATAGCAAAGCCCATCAAACGACCACAATAAAAATACTGGACAGTTTGCAGAGCACTGCTTGGCTATGGCCACGGGCGCTATGCCCACATGGCCTGGAATGGCACTGAATGCCCTGCTTTTACTACCGCCGCTTCATGTATTCTTACACAAAGATGCGAAAGCCAGCATGTTTAGGGCAAACATCCAGGGTACCAAACTGGCTCTCCCAAAAACTGAGGACTCAGCTTTGGAATTGCCATTACTTGGCATGACAACAGATGCCATGCTTCTGCGGCATGTATTCCAAAAGCAATACTCCGTGGAAATGCCTTCAAGGGAAGACTGGTTGAATAACAAATTAACCTACGAGGCCGGGTGCCTAACATGGTACACCGATGGGTCCAAAAAATTGGACAGGATGTAGGTTGTGGAATATATGGAGAGCGACCAAGGTTCAGCAAATGCGTCAACCTGGGACACTACACCTCCATCTTCCAGGCAGAGGCATACGCGATTGTAGAATGTGCGGAAGCCAACCTGCGAAAGCTCTACATCAACCATACCATATACATCAATTCTGATAGCCAAGCAGCTCTCCTTGTCTTAGATTCAAACGTAGTCTCATCAAAACTAGTGGAAGACTGCATGACTCGATTAAACTCTCCACAGGAATAGAGTAGTTTTGAGGTGGGCACCGGGACATGCGAGCATCATTGGTAAAGAAACGTGCCGATGAACTAGCAAGAGCAGGAGCAAATGGTACACAACAAGGCTCCGCGCCTTTCCGTGGTATACCTAAAAGCCTAGCTTAAAAATCCCTCATGGACTCATGCTTGAAAGTGCAATCAAGCTCTGGACGGAATCGCCAGGCATGACTCACTCTAAAGTCCTCATTAAAGCCTACGACAAAAGGTACACCAACCATCCGAGCGCTGAGTAGGAACAATTTACATGTCATTTGCAATAAGATGTGATCACTTGCCACCACCCTCTCTTTATATTACTGCACACACTTGTGATCATGTCAATAACAGTTGTTCATGCCCAATTCTTGAAAGGACTGAAAATGTTAAATATCTTGGCATAACCATTGATCAACACCTTTCCTTTCAACTACACATACAGACCCTTGTGTCCAGATTGCGCAAACTTATTTACATATTTAAATCATTGAGGCACTCCGCTGATCGCCGGACTATTAAGATGGTCTACTACGCCTTATGCCACTCCTTGGTAGAGTATTGCATCACATCATGGGGAGGTGCTGCCAAAACTCATATGATTGAAGTAGAGAGGGCACAGCGAGCAATACTCAAGGTTGGCGCTAGTCTCCCCTTCCGATATCCGACTGTAGATCTCTATAGAGAATGGGACATCCTTACGGTTCGACAGACCTTCATTCTGCGTACTGTCATTAAAAAACATTGCGAACTGCAATTTGACGCAAATCTGCTGAATCAACGTAGAGTCAAGGTGTGCCTCGCCATTTTATTCAGAACATCCTTTTGCCAAAAATTTTATTGCTTTTTTGGAAATTACTTATACAACAAATTAAATAAAACTCTCATTTTATACCCCAAAACAAAATATAGGTGTATCAAAATATTAAAACAACATTTAAAAATGTTTGACTACGAAGAAACTGAGAATCTTTTATCAGTCCTCTCATAATAGTAATATATCATTATCAGTTTACTCTTCAGTCCCAACTGTCACATCCCATTATACTCGCATTCAATTCAATTATTACACTCTTACATTCACTCATATACACATATCTGAAATCGCACTCATTACAAAATTAATACATTCACACTTAATTCTGCTTTAATTTTAATTTTAATTTTACAACGGATACATTTTATTCATTTTTCTTTTTTTCTTTCTCTTTTTAAATTTAATTATAGTTTTCCTTCTTTTCTATTCTCATAGTCTGGTAAAATTATGAATGTACCTACTTAACTCTAACCGAGGGTGGGGCACTGGTGACCTGTAACACAGGTTTTTAATTAAAAACCTACATCAGGCACCAGTCTCTCACATAGGTGAAATTTAAGAAATTGTCTACATTATTTAATTATAAGACCTTGACCTATTGTGAAGAGAAAATAAATATATTTATTATTATATTATTATTATAATTTGCGCGTTGTGGGAAGAGCCTTAACTGGACACTGCTGCTTAAATAAGCACATGTTCAACTTGAGGCTAACCGAGACACAAAGTTGCAGACGTTGTGAAGAGGCTGAGGAAACACCACTTCACCTTTTGGCGGAATGTGGACCGCTAATACTTAAGCGCTACACTCATCTAGGGTAATATATTATTCCGGATGAAATAAAAGAGCTCACCCCTAGGAAAATCCTGCAGTTCGTCATAGTGGCATAGCGGTTTAGGGATGAACGAAAAAGTGGCGATCATAATAGACCTAAGTATTACGCACATATTTTTTTTGTGGCTATTTTAAATATAGCTACAAAAAAAGCCCCGAACAGTAGGTACTTCAACGACGAAAAGCGAAGTCATATCATACTTAACTTGGCAGTTCGTAATTGTGTTTACTGAAGTGGCCTTTGCATAAAAGACTATTGTTTGTTGGCGTAAACGGATCTCTACGACTACGAATGTCTTGTTTCCTAAGACTAATACGTTTTAAACCATTGTATAAAACGTATTAATCTTAGGAAACTGATGACCTCCCGTTTTAAAATTAAGAATAGCAAATAGGTATTCTACTACATATTTAACATATAATTTATTTATGTAGATATTTTAATAAATAAAAAGAATTACTTACCAATGCTATGAGTACCTTCTTACTTCTTTCTTCTTGAATTATTAAGGTAATTGCATTCTTTACGACATTGTATTAACTGCAAAGTTAGTCGTGTCGGTTCGGTCACTTGTATAGGTACTGAATTGATTGCAATGACGTCGCCATAAGACGTGTTAAAATATGGAAGAAGAATTCGCGGTGGTGAGCAGAGGTCGAGATGGCTTAGTGGTCAGAGCGCCTGGAGTATCTATCCGGGAGGCGCAGGTTCGAATCCTGTTCGCGACCGTATTCTTTTTCCATTTAATATTGTAACTTTAGAGTTCACTAAGCATGCGTTAATGCTTTTTCAAAGACATATCTTGAACTAGTAAGCTTATTCTAAACCATTCGAAATATTTTCCGTGTCGGAACGGAAACTTTAACATAGATTACTGGGGTAGAAAATTAAAAAAATATTATCAATACTAAATATCCTATTATATTATAAAATATCTTTTTTTTCTTGTACAAATAAATATCAGGATTTATCAATTTCATCGTTTTTTAATAGCGCTTAGAGGTTACTGATCAGACACTTTCCGCACGGATTCGAAACTACTACGAAATCCGATCATCGAAGCTTCGACTGACGGATGGGACGTTTTGCTACCATGAAGTGTTTCGGACCTGATGATCGATCGAAGTTCGCGATTTGACATTTTGGCATTCGTTGTTGGTTGACGTTATTCCGAAATGGAAGCGACGGCTGAACGTAACTACTAGTCAGATCCGAAGAAACTTGGTTGTAGGGTTCGGTTCGGTTTTCGGCGTTATTACGTTTCGGTCCGAACTAGCGATGATCGGATTTCGGAGTAGCACCCCAGGGCCCTGTATTCGCCGAAGGAGTGGTTAGAGCTGGACACCGACATTTTTAATAAGCTTTTATTTAACTTGCAATGTATGTATGTATGTTTTTACTAATGCTGTTATTAAGTCCCATGGCGACATGTAAACGATGGTTATAATTATTGAGCTTCTTTAGATGTTTTGTTTATCTGTCTGTCTGAATGTCTGCTCCGAAACAGCTCAACGGATTTAAATGAAAATTGTGATATTTCGATACCTTGCAGAGTTCATATATTTGTGTAAGTCCCGTAGCGAATGCTTGAACAACGTCGCGGGCTATAAGGTTTATTTAATATGAATGTTTTTTTTCTAAAAATATAATAAATTATATATACAATAATTATACTTATAACTAAAAATAATAATTATTATTATATATACTATAGACCTTCGAAAAATTCATCCGCATCACTATCAACTTGTAACGTGCCCAAAAGGCTGGCAGCATTGCCACGTTGAATGGCAATGCTGATTCTCTGTGCGAAGAATAGACCAGCCTTCAGGTCACGTGAACTGTCGACCAATCGCCTTGCAATCGCTTTAAAGAGAAGTCGAGCGCTCGGACCCGACGACCCGAGTTTTTCAACCCCAAACGGCTCGAAAATATAATTACTGGTAAGATTTTGAAGTATCCTGTATGACTGAGGCTGTGAATGCCTGGACAATTGCGTGCCCAAATACGGATCCGCCCGTCAACCCATTTTCACAGAGTCAGTGGGATGAGCCACTCTGCAGAGTGATACGGAATGAACTATTTAATACGTCAATCACTATTGCCGAGCGCGCGCGTCTCCTGGCTGTGTGTGAATGGGAGTCGGGCCTTTGGCTTCACGCACTGCCGTCGTACACCACTTTCCGCCTCGCTACATGCCTACGATTAGGATCTCCGTGCTGTACTCCGCATCGCTGTCATTGTGGGCAAGCTGTCGACAGCCTCGGACACCATGGTCTATCTTGCAGCAGGAGTGCAGGACGCATTTCACGGCACGTCTGTATTAATGACATTCTTCGTCGTGCTTTAGCCACCGCCGGCGTCCCAGCTGTATTAGAACCAAATGGCTTGGCACGAGACGATGGTAAAAGACCTGACGGCATGACATTACTGCCATGGAAGTTGGGTAGGCCTCTGGTGTGGCCGTGTGGGACGCAACCTGCGTCGATACCCTTGCGCCATCTCATCTTTCTAGTTCGGCGTCCTGTGCTGGTGCTGCTGCTTCAGGTGCGGAGACCCTCAAGCGGCGAAAATATGACAGTTTAAACTACACTTTTCGTTTTATACGAGAGCGTCAAATGGAACTCACTTATTTTATATTCATGTTGTCACTTTATCAGCTGTGACCTGTCAATGTCAAGTGTCGACTGTCAATGTCACAATTGTCAATTTGTCACAAGAATCCGTATTCCGTCGGCATTCGGTAGACGTTCTTTTTAGTGATAAACCTAGTTAAGTTGTGAACAACATGACACCAGAGGAAACTATAGAGAGATTTAAGCTCTTGGGCTTAAATGAACAAAAAGCAAAAGAGACTTTGAAAAACGCTAACGTTACAAAGTCTCTACTTGCCGCACTTAATGAGGTTAGAACTTTCGAATTCACTTAGATTTAGTCTGAGTTTTAGTGATACGTATCAGGAGCATTGTTAGAAATATTGAGAATTTAATATTTTAGCACTTCAGTACAAAACAATTTTTATTGGTTGTTTAGGTGGACGTGGCAAAACTACCAACCGGTGCCGGGATGTTGATATACCATCTGGCGACCAAGATCAAGCCCCAGATTGCTGCCAAGCTACCGTACGTGTGCGACTTTATAGCTAAAGGCAAGCTTGATTCGACTTTGAGGGTTGATGCAGCCTTGGAGTACCTGATCAGTCATATGAATGAAGCCAATGTTGACACTGATGCATTCGAGAAAGCTTGTGGTGTTGGTGTCGTTATTACTCCTGAAAAAGTTGAACAGGTTGTAGAGAAACATATGGCTCAGTATAAGACTGAGTTGCTAGAGAAGAGGTATCGGTTTAACTCTGGTATTGTGATGCAAGCTGTGCGAGCTGACCTACCTTGGGCTGATGGTAAAGCTATTAAGAATGAAGTTGATGTTCAGGTGAGGATAAAATTTACCTTATGACTTAATTATTTTTTAATAAGGTTTATTGTGACAATGTAATTCATTTCATACAAGTAGTTGCCAATTACAAACATTTCATATAAGTACTATACAAGCCACCCTGCATAATAGTTTAGTCAGTCTGGAAAAGCTTAAATTATTGCAGATAGTGTTTGTTTAGTCTTAGATGTTAGATATAC
Organism: Xylocampa areola; assembly: GCA_935421205.1. Classification (NCBI taxonomy): domain Eukaryota; kingdom Metazoa; phylum Arthropoda; class Insecta; order Lepidoptera; family Noctuidae; genus Xylocampa; species Xylocampa areola. The sequence continues at coordinate 10,551,672 of OW285204.1, forward strand.
AGGGTGAATTTGATAAGTAGGTGTCAATGGCCAATTCAAAAACTATAAGGAATAGTGAAAAATACTTAAAGGAGCCTCAGGCCTATGCCTAGCTACAAACCAAACTCATTGAATTTGGTAAAAATCCCACACACAGAATACTATCTGTGTAGTTTACATGCACATAAGTTAATTACCTTAGTTGAACAATAATAGAGTATGCAGTAAAAAAATATTTCAATCTGATGGCCAGCATTTAATTGTTATTTCAAAGATTTTAGATCTATTGGGTCCAAAAACAGAAGCTGACTTAGCACCTCCACCAAAAGCTGAAAAGAAAACTAAAAGTGATGCAGGAAAGAAACCAAAGAAAATTGAAGATAAAGGTAGTATTTACAATGATTAGTGTTACATAAGGCTCAATTATTATTATAGGTACTATCGAGGACACTCCCGCCTGACCACCACTAAGTTCATTTATGCTTGCACTAAAAAAATAGAAGCGCTCTGTAGCCCTACCAAGTTCAAATTAGATTGTCCTTAAAATTCACAAAAGGGAGTACACGTGATGCGTCACTAAACTGCGCAGTGCAGATTCCAACTAATTACATTCTCGCTTTCCTAATACGCGAATACTTTAAGGGGGCGTGACATGGCGCCAAAACAGGATTTACACGAAAAAACAAATTTATGGGCAGGCGGAAAAGGCCGCGACAGTACATTTTAAATATATAATTAATATTACTTTTAATGAATTTCAGCAGCAAAATCATCAGAAAAAGTTGAATCATCTGATGACATTGATGGTGCATCATCTATATCAGAATTAATGAAAAAATTGCCCTTCCATGCCCCCGGGGAGAACTTTAAGTCAGATGGCTATGTAGTCACCACAGACACTAAACGGTTACTTGAAGAACATCTTAAAATAACTGGTGGGAAAGTGAGGACAAGATTCCCTCCTGAACCCAACGGCATCTTGCATATAGGACATGCAAAGGCTATTAATATTAATTTTGGTTATGCAGCAGCCCATGATGGAATCTGTTTCTTAAGATATGATGATACCAACCCTGAAAAAGAGGAGGAAAAGTTTTTTGTTGGTATCAAAGACATGGTGGAGTGGTTAGGTGAATATTTTAATTTATTTGTTTGGTTTGGTTTTATTTTGCTATTGGTAAAGTGGGTGGTTTTCCACAACACTCTGTTGTTAATTAGCAGGGGAGTTAAAATACTCCCTGTATTTTGCATTCAGGGTGGGAATTGATTATTCGGGCCATCCCAACTCCTTAAGAAAGGCCAACAGGAATTTAATCTTGTTGGCAACCTCAGACTATTTTACTTTTGGGGTTCCATACTTCAAGAGGAAGAAATATGCACTATATAAAAATACAACTATGCTCCAATAATAACATTTTACTTTCAGGTTACACACCATACAAAATCACACATTCATCAGATTATTTTGATCAACTATATGAATGGGCTGTACAACTGATCAAAAAGGATCTTGCTTATGTATGTCACCAAAAGTCTGAAGAAATTAAGGGTTTCAACCCCCCACCTTCACCATGGCGAAACCGACCACTTGAAGAAAGTTTGCAATTATTTGAGGTATGTTACATGTACTTACGTATTAAAATCCTTGATCAATAAACTTCTCATAAAGTACCTACAAGAGTGTGCATTGTGCTTGTCATAATTCTAATATCAAAAAACGAATAATGGCCATATTTACCTTGATTATTATACATTTTAAATGATGGAGTTTATTAGTCCTAACATAAACACAGCATCACACCTGTATTTCTTAAAGGGTTAATATTTCCTTAAAGCTGTTATTAAGTCCCCTATAGTGAGCCCATGGCCATCAACCAGGTGCAATTCCAAAGCTGGACTGGAAATATCTGAAAACCCAATAAACTTTGCCTGATCAGTCCCATGGACTCCCAGGACCACTGTACCAATCAGGCAATTATGTATATCTTTGGAATCCCTACACGTGGCCCCTGGGTGGAGCTAGTTACCACCCACCGGATGAAGCCATGATCGTGTTTCGGGATGTAGTCCGGTACAACCTTGTATAAGACGGGTCTGGGCAGTTGCATCAACACCCCATCTATCGTTCTCCCTAAATCTATCCACTCTACTTAAGAGTTAAGAGATTAATTGTGAATATACGTGCTCCATCCTCGGTCACACAGTGGCTTGCCATCAGGCGAGTTGGTGGCCAAACAAAGATGAATCTTTGAAAAAAAAAAAAAAAAAACGAACCCAGACCCTCAGGCTCTGCTGTCGCGCTTGGAACTACTAGACCAACGAGGCAGTTAAATTAAATTTTATTGGTCTTAAGATATTATAAATGGGTCCAGTATAATTTTATTCCCTCATACTCCAGTGTTACAACACTGGGCCCCTAGGTCCATATTGCCCATTTTACTTTGCAGGAATGGTGTTGGTATGGTATGGTGGTATGGTATGGTGTAGCGAGCTAGTTTCCGCAACTCCCCGCTCTTGGCGATTATTTTGCGTCCGGGGTGGGAAAGGGTTATTCGATCCACCCCAACTCCTCAAGAAAGGCCAGCAGGAACCTGATCTTGCCGGCGACCTCTCGGAGAGTACTTGGGTTACCAAAGTACTTAGCCCTGTAAGTGGCGACCCCAGGGCAGTGAAGCACCACGTGAGCCGCTGTTTCATCTTCCTCCATGCAGGCTCTGCAGAGAGGGCTGTCAGTAACACCTATAACATAAAGGTGTTTATTAAAAGACCCATGGCCCGTGAGAGCTGCTATAACTGTACGCAGCTGTTGCTTTGACAGCCGAAGAAGCTGCCTTGTGATCCGGCCGTCGATGGTCGGGAGAGCCTCTTTGGCTTGTCTGCACTCACCATGGTTCGTCCAGTAGTTGCTATGTTGGTCCCTAGTGCGTTGTCTTACCAGGGTCCGTAGGTGTCCAAAGGGGAGTGGTACTATGGGTTCTGGACCCATAGCGGCCATACTGGAGCCTCTTCTTGCGAGCTCATCCGCTGCATCATTGCCTCGGGAGCCGCTATGTCCTTTGATCCATTGTATGGTTATATTATTAAAAGTGCCTACCTGATTTAGTTTCTGATGGCATTCGTAAATTAGCCCGGAATTGACCGTTTGGCTGTTCAGGGCTTGTAGAACTGCCATACTGTCTGAAAGTATGCGGACTGGGTACTGTGTGACTTCTCTGGTCACGACCGCAGTCGCTGCCAGAAGGATACCCATGCATTCAGCCTGGAAGACAGTATTGTAGGCTCCTAGTGGTATAGAAATGTGAATATTAAGGTCCTCCGAGAAAATCCCGGATCCAGTGCCTGTACCTGTTTTGGACCCATCCGTAAATATCCAGAGTTCCGTAGGGTTATGACCCTCACGATGTGGCTCCTCATGCAGTTGGATCTTATATTTCTTATCAAAGATGAACTGTTTCGGTATTCTGTCGTTGGTAGCTTGCGCAATCGGGAAGTCCTCGAACAGTTCATCGAGAATTCCTGTGTGTTTTGTTTTGTTGTTGTTCCAGAGTGCTAGAGTTTTTAGGCGTGCAGCCGCCATAGCTGCTTCTTGCCTTATGAAAAGGTCTAGTGGCGGCAGATCTAGCATGGCTTCCAGGGCTGCAGTTGGAGTAGTTTTCATGCAGCCTGTTATAGCCAGACATGCAAGTCTCTGGATGCGTTGCAATTTGTTAGTTGCTGTGGCTAGTTTGGTCCTAGGCCACCATACCACAGCCCCATATGTTATCATAGGTCGTATCACCGTTTTATACAGCCATAAGATTATTTTGGGAGAGATACCCCACCTCTTCCCTATCATTCTCCTGCACTTCCAGAAGGTGATGCTTGCTCTGTCGATTTTTTTGTCTATATGGGTGTTCCAGTTCAGTTTGCTGTCTAAAATTACACCAAGATATTTGACTTCATTAGAAAGTTGTAGTTCAGTGTTGAACAGCTTAGGTAGATGATAAGGTCCTAGTGTTCGTTTCTGTGTGAACATGACTAACACGGTTTTCGTGGGGTTTACCGATAAGTCAAATTCCCTGCACCAGAGCTCTACGGTGCGCAGTGCTTGTTGGGTAAGATTGCAGATCGTCCCAGCAACTTTCCCGGAGATCATGATTGCGAGGTCGTCTGCGTAACCTAAGGTGTAGTCTCGATTTGCATTGAGTCTGGTGATCAAGTCATTGATGACCATATTCCACAGAAGTGGAGATAAAACTCCCCCTTGGGGGCAGCCCCTGGCCATCAGTGCCGATTGGTCATCATCTTCAAGGCGAACTACACGTTTGCTAAGCATGTTAGTAATCCAGTCTGTGATCATCGGTTCTACTCCATGAGTAAGGAGGGCCGCGTGAATGCTGGAGAAATTGGTTTTATCAAAGGCTCCCTCGATGTCTATGAAGGTTCCTAGACATATACTTTTCTGTTGAATTGCTTCTTCAATTCGGCTGACCACCATATGAAGTGCAGATTCAGTTGACTTACCTGAGCTATACGCATGTTGGTTGGCATGTAGTGGTATGTATTTGACTTTTACTTCCCTCCATCCTTTTGGAACGTATCTAAAGGCTAGACACGCTCTCAATATTGCAGCTAGTCGTTCAGCAAGCGATTCCCTCCCCCATTGCATTAGGGCAGGGAAGATGCCGTCCAGACCAGCCGCTTTATACGGATGGAAGCTTCGGATGGCCCATTGGACTTTTTCCATTGTGATCATCCTCTGCGCATAGTGCCAGTCGTTATCTGATGGTATCGTCAGTGTGTCTTGCCAATTCACCCGCTGTGTTAAGATGCATCCTGGAAAGTGTGTTTCTATTAGGACGCGTCTTGTATCTTCAGGAGATGTGGTGTATGTGTTGTCTGTTTTCCGGAGTGAGCCCGGATCTACTGTATTTTGTTGTGTGAGGATTTTCTTTACCCTATTTGCATGATGGCAGGATTCGATATCACCACAGAATTTACGCCACCCTATGGTTCTTTTGTGCCTGATACCTTTCCTATAGCTCGACTTGGCGGAACGGTAATGGTCCCAGTCCTCATCTGCACATGTGTTCATTGCCCTGTTCAGAGCCTTCCTCACCTTTCTGCGTGTACGCTCCAAATCAGCGCACCACCAGGACTGTTTACCTGGAGTTTTGGGTGGTGAAGTCTCTGGACATGCTATCTGGTAACTTTCTAACATAGCTTGAGTTAAGAGGCTGACCTGCGTTTCAATTTGTGAAGTGTCCACCGGTGTTGCTGGGCGGTATGACCGCGTAAATGTCGCGTCAAGTGCCCTCGCATACTTAGCCTTGTTCGTGTTCCTCGGATTCTTCCTTGGTGGAGTTGGTGGTATACTGATCTGAAGGTCAAAGCGGATCCACCTGTGATCAGAGCAAGAGGCTTCATTGGAAACCTGCCAGCCTGTGGTGATTCCTGCCGCCCCTTCTGTTGCGAGAGTGAGGTCTATAATTGTTCGACTGCGTCTTGTGACGAATGTTGGTTCGGAGCCTGTACTTAGTAGGGTTAGGTTAGTAGTGAAAAGATAATCGACTAAAGCCTTACCCCTCTCGTTTTGTGAGTTCATTCCCCATAGGGGGTGGTGAGCGTTGGAGTCCGTCCCGATGACGATCTCGCAGCCGGTTCTTTCACAGTAGTTGATCAAACGGGCGAGTTCGAAGGGAGGTGGTGCGTCAGCCTCAGGCATGTATGCCGAGGCAAAGACGATCACCATGTCCATCGCATCCTGCTTTATTTGCACCCTTATGGCAGAGTGGTCTCTACAACAAAAGTCTGTTAGTATGTGTGTTATTATATTTTTGGTGACAAAGATACACGATCGGGGATGGTCATGATCTGGGGTCATTATAAGCTTACCTCCTAGACTGGAGAGTCCTTGGATGCGGCCCGCTCTGACCCACGGCTCCTGGATTAGTGCGATGGCCGTTTGTTGTACCTCCAACCATTTCCGCAATTGAGCCGTCGCGGTTTGGCTATGGTGGAGGTTGGCCTGGACCACTCTACTGATTGACGAAGGGGACGCCATCGCTGGTCGCACCTTCATCATCTCCTACAAGCTGTAGACCCGCTAGTAGGCCGCTGTCCACCTCTTCCTCGCCCAGATCGGAGCCTGACAACAATAAATCGTCTGGGTCCCTACCGGATGGCGGATCGGTTTCCATAGCGGAGACTACAGGGGTCTGCTGGCTCGCTGTCGTTGCTGCCTCGCTGTTGGAAGGGGTTTCGGTCGGGGCTACCACTCCCTTCGTTGGTAGCTGTTGCTGGTCTTTGCAGACAGTGGCTGTGGTGGCATCCCATCCCTGGGGGACGTCCTGAAACCTGCCTTGGGGTCCCTGGAATTTAATGTAGACCGCCCCACACCCCATTGCGAGGCGGCGTTCAGCCTTCATCAGAGCCGGGACGTGGTCTACTGGTACTCCTACCACCACAAACCACCCTACAGCTTGCTTCATGGCCTTGTAAATGGTCCACCGACGTATTTGGATCCACCTGTTTTGGAAGGCCAGGGTGCTTCCAATGTCATCAGGGTCGTCCAGAACTCCCTCACCGTTTGGTATCAAGATACCGCATCTCACCCTTTGAGGGATCTCAGACTGGTTCTTGACCACCAACGGGATATTTTCTGTGAGGGACAGTTCTGCGATTGTGGTCTCCAGCCACTGTCGTGTCTCCTCATCGCCACACCAGAGTTTAAGGGTGCCCTCTGAGTACATGGGCTTGCCATTGAAGACAGGCCCGAAGTCTCCTTCTTTGGCGGTTCGGCCCTGACGGACCACCTTCGCCTGGATGCCAGTCAGCACTTTTTTCGCCATCTCCTTGCTAATCTGCCCCGTGCGTCCGCATGTGACTGCGACGCACAGTGGTGTGCTGACAGCTTGAGCATAGCTTTTATTGGCGGTTCTCCTAGATGGTTCCAGGCGTGGCCTCTTGTGCTCCCCGCGAGGCGTTACCGTCTCGTTTAAAGCGCGTTTGGCTGCAGCCTTCTCCCTTCTGCTGGGTCGCCGCACCGACTTGTCATCAACGCGCTCTGCCTCAGTGCTAGTCGACGGTGCGCTATGCTTCCGTAGGTTTGAGCCTTCTTCTGCCTGCGACCGTTTTCCAGCACTGAAGCTGAGCTGGCGGCTGGGTGAGGTATTCGGTCCAGCGCCGGCGGTATTTGTTGTGGTTGCTGCGTTGCTGGCCCGTAGACGGTCTCGGCGACGCTGCCTCTTGTTTTTCTTCTTCTCCTTTAAGCTTACCGGAGCCGGCTTGCTGGAGGGTTCGAGGTCCGGATGTGGGGCTCGCTGTGAGCCTTTACCCTTTCCCTCATCCCCTCTGCTTACCACCTGCCAGTCGTTGGAGAGGGAATCCTCGGTTTGACTGCGAGTCTCTGTGAGGTCAGAGACCGCTGCCTGCATCGAGGTTGGTTGGGATTGTGGTTTGGGAGTGGGGTCAGGGTCGGTACTGGTTTGCCCCAGCGCCTGAGTCCTGACAAAGGGACGAGGACCAGAGCTGATGTCCCTCAGCTTCTGCGTCTTCGTGTGGGGTTCGTGAGCTGTACTGGGTTTGCCCAGAGACGCGGTCACGTGTTTCGAGGGGTATTTGGTCCTGGACGCGGTTTTCGCCACGTCCGGACCCGTCCTCGAGTCTCCTGCGCTTGAAGCGCATAAAGCAGATGCTTCGTCGGCTTGCACCGGTTTAGCTTCTGCAACGGTAAAAGTTTTTGGCCTATTGTCCATTTGGTAAATTGATTTTTTATTCATCTTCTCGGCTCCCACCCTCCATGGAGCCCGCAACGTTGGGAACGCCCTTACTATACTTCAGGGCGCTAGGACTACCGAGAAAGATATAGGCACGCAAGGTTGGTTTACAGCGCGACATTGGGTGCTCGTTTGAGTTGGCGTTCGGAGAGAAGATAGGCCTTCTCCGAACGAACTGATCAACTCTCCCTTACACCGTCAGCATGGCCTTCACCGTCGCTTCGACCGTCCGAAGACAATCTCCACGACCCCCACGCACCTAGCCTGTGACCCTCTGACGGGACACAATGACCATTTCCCTACCTGTGGCTCTCAGGTAGGGCTACCGTTTCACTTGAAATCGGGACCAAAGAAGGCGTGTTGCCTCACGGACGCATTACCGCCAGCGCCGATCGGCTCAACCTTCCAGGACTCCGTCATCCCCGCATACGGCGCTCGACTGCTGTCTGTCGGGACTGGTCCGCTCGTAATTGCCTTGGTAATCGTTTTGGCTTTATAACCTTTTACTATTTCAATCATTTGCTTTTGTTTTCCTCTTACATTATTCTACATTATTCTCACATACCATCAATACACCATTGTAATAAAAATTTTATTTAAAAAGAGTGTCTATGGAGTTTCTTGCCGGTTCTTCTCCATAAGACCAACTTTTTTGGAACCGTGCACCTAGCTTTGACGTTTTATAAGTGCCTGTAATTTGGTCTATGTGAAATAAAAAAAAATTGAATTTGAATTTGAATTTGACTGCGCAGGTCCTAGCGCAGGTGACTTCTTCTCCCACTCTAACCTACCATCAGCTTTTGTGACGATCAGGCCTGCAACCACTAAGCCACGAAGGGTTGCAGTTGTGTAAGCCTACAACAAAAAGGTGTTGTCCCATAACGTAATCCTGGAGTGTCATGATGGTGGATGAGGCTTTGTTTCTCTTCCCTTTGGTATTGCTCTATTCTCATTGATGAGGTAGCGCATTTCCCTGTGGGGTTCTAAGGAGGGGGAGGGATCAGTGGGTGGGATAGTGTGGGTGTAGGTGGTGGACAGAGGTGGGGGGGAGGGAAGCGAGAGTTATGGATTGGATGTATCCCATTACCTCGGGGGAACACAGGATGCGGGGGAGTGAGGTCTGGTAATCATCACTTTTCATTTAGGCAATGACTACCCTTCCCTTGTCCGGGGTTCAATCACGATGAACTTTCCCCGCTCCTTGCAACAATACGTCAAAGAGCGGGGCGGGCTATCCGCAACCTGCCCACCCGCTCGGTAGCTTGGGAAGATAACTTCCTCTTGCGATAAGCCATGCAAGCCTAAGTAGCACTAATAATGCAGCATAAGCAAAGCAACACTTATAACAGAGCCGAGCAAGCCGAGGAATGGTGTTTTATATATTCTAATTCCAGTAAAGTTTTTACAGTACACAATGTGAATCTTTTCATCTTTAAAAAAACAATGAATAATGTCAATAAAACAAAAAAATAATTACAGCACATAACTATGTAGGTTTTTAGACTTAGCCCTAAAAACTAGCAGCTGGCTCTTCTGAACATTGTACCTGAGCCCATGGGCCAATGCATACCGTTCACATATAGTCAATAGTGACCTCACGGAACATAAACCAATCAAATAACCGTAATTTGTTTACGATTGGATAAATATGATTTTAAAAGGTCTAAGACGTTACCCCTAATTCCGTACGCTTCAAGTTTGTCAAGTAAAATACTGTGGTCGACATAGTCAAATGCTTGTGTAAGGTCGCAATAAATCGCACAAATCGGATTCGTTTTGTCCACGTTTTGCATAATATATATATTGCAAAAAGTCACGTATAGCTAAGTTAATACTCTTCTTTTGCCTAAACCCTTTTTGATCTAGATTAAGTAGATTTATTTTCAATAAATCGATTCATTTCCGTGTAAATAAATTTTTCAAATATCTTATCGAATATAGGTAACAAAGCTATTGGACGATAAAATTACATTAGCTCTCGATTATCTTTTTTAAATAAAGGCTTTACTAATGCTATTTTTAAATCTTTGGAAAAAGTTAAGAATGTAATGATGGCAGATGTTGACATCTACATAATTCATAACATTAGTAGTAATTTCATCATTTCCAGCACCATTGCTATTTTTTAACTCTTTTATTATAACTCTTTTTATACATAATGGAACTGTTTTGTAAATCAGCTAGCAGTTTTATAAAACAGCTGATTCTGCAATCCATCTGCGACACTATATCACTTTTTGTTTATTTATACTCATACAGAGAAGGCACGATCTTAATCACCACGCTAGCTCACTGCGGGTTGGCGATTTCAGACTAACAAGTCCAGGTTTCTTCACGATCTTTTCCTTCACCATATGTCTGTGATGTCTTAGATGAACTAAAAGTGCATATGACATTGAAAAAGTCACATTGGTACATGCCAGGTAATAAGACTACATTGATTTATTTCCATTATGTTCATAATCTTGTTATAGGATATGAAAAATGGCAAAATCGATGAAGGTGACGCTACTTTACGAATGAAGATCACTCTAGAAGAAGGTAAACAAGACCCAGTTGCATACAGGATCAGGTTCAAGCCTCACCACCGCACTGGCAACAAGTGGTGCATCTACCCTACGTACGACTACACACACTGTCTGTGTGATAGCATAGAGCACATAACTCACTCATTGTGTACTAAGGAGTTCCAGTCTAGAAGGTTGGTATTGATTTATATTTTATACTATGTACATTGTACAGTCTGCGTCAGATAACTCTTAGCTTTCAAAGTAGTCAAAGTGATGTGAAGAACATAAATTCAAATTTATGTTAGCAGACATAGTATTCAAATTGTTGTAAGCATCCAGCAACTGCCTCGTTGGTCTAGTGGTCTCAAGCGTGACTGCGAAGCATGAGGTCTCGGGTTCGATTCCCGGGTCGGGCAAAGTGTTATTGAGTTTTTCTGTTAGAAAATACTCAGTAGCAGAACGGAGTTTGGAATTGTGCCCGGTAGATGGCAATAGGCTCACCACCTATTACGTGGGACTTAATAACAGCATTGGTGAAATGTGGGTGTACAGCTATGTGCAGGTGCATCATTGCATGCATTCCCCGAAGGGGTAGGCAGAGGTCTGCCTACCCCTTCGGGGAATACAGGCGTGATGCTATGTGTGTGTGTAAGCATCCAGAGTGGTTAAAATATCTTCACTATCAGTTTTCAATATGCTTCATTCTTTTTTAAATGACTACATACTCCATCTCCACCACCTCATGACGCACAGTTCGGGTTTCCCGGACTTTCAACCGAAACTGCTGTTTTAATTCTCAAGCATACCGTTCAATACTACTTAGACAGCAAAACGACGGTGTATGCTTGTTTCCTTGATCTCTCCAGGCAATGATTTCAAAAGAAAGGATACGCCCATCTAAACATTTTACAGAAAACTTCTTCATACAAGCAAATGTAGCGCCATCTGTCATAACTCATACGAACTACGTGAGTGCCACGTTTCATAGGCTGACTTAACCTTGTACGTGCGTACATGATTTTTTTATCACATTTTATTATTGGGCAATATTTTTATACACACATCAGTTACGAACTGAATTGAGTTTTTACCCGACTGCGCTAGAAGGAGGGTTATATGTTTTTCGGGTGTATGTATATTTCTTTGGCACGCTCTGTAGCCTAAACGGGTTGATGGATGTTAGCTTGAGAGGTGTCGTTAGATTATATTAGTTTTTTAAACTATAATTTATTGCGATAATAATACATGTTACAAAATAAGTATGTAAAACCAATTAATATCAATAAGCTTTATTTGAAATTGTAAGCAATATTGTTATAATAATTAAGTATTAACATATTAGGTAGTTACTAAAATTACTTACACTAAGTTCTTAAGACAAAAATAAAACAAATAAAAAATTACGATCGTTCAACGTTATTTCGCGCGCGCTGCCGGCCACACAATGGCCACCATTACGGACTTCGGTAGTAAAATAATTATACCTTTAAAATATGTTAATTTAATAATTTAATTGGAACAGACGTATTCTAGGGTTATTTAACGATGATACGATATCCCATGTTACTTTTTAATTTTTGTATCGTATTTTTTGCAACCTTTTACCACGCAACTAGGCATATTTATGACAAACAAATACTCGCTCTCTCTTGCGAATCCGGCGGTCCACTGTCGACTGAGTTGCGTTGGCCCTAAACTGTCATTTTAGGGCCAACGCGTTGGTGCCATTTAGTTTCGCGGTCGGCCGGGTCCTTACGCTAGTAATATATATGTCAATGTCAGGGCATGCGATCTTGTCTCGTATGAGGTGCTCTGGGAAAAAATGGGAGACCGGTGTATACCGCCGGAAATATGTGGACCGTTGCAGTACTGGTATGGTAATCACACCAACAATGTGAAATGGGACGGAACACTCTCGGAGCCGTATAGGTTGGAGTGCGGGGTGAGACAGGGGGGTTTGACGTCTCCCAAGCTCTTCAACCTCTACGTAGATAACCTTATAGCCGGATTCAGTAGCATGCGTGTCGGATGCTGTGTTGATGGGGTTAGAGTTAACAACATCAGCTATGCAGATGATATGGTGTTGCTGGGTTCGATCGGCGGGGTCAATTATAGAGCTTCTGTAAGCATGCGAAGCCTATATTGTCGCACATGGATTAATATATAATGTGAAAAAGTGTGAGTATATAGTCTTTAAGGTCAGCGGCAAATGTCGTTAAGATTCACCCGAGTTACATGTATATATATATATATTTTTTAATAATAATAAATTTTATTTTCAAAATAGTACAAAATGTGCAACATTTACATTACACCTTACTTCTATGTTACAAAATATTGCTCAATGACCCCCGTGCTAGGAGAGTCCTGTGTTACAGGGGTCATCTATCCGTCCATCATATAGGATTACAGATAGGTAAGTAAGTAGTATTAACAAAACAAATTAGTAGGAACTTCGAATTTAAAAAATAAAAATAAGGTATGCAAAATAGGAAATGTATGTCGGGTGTGTGTATGTGTGTGTCTGCGTGCGTATATATCGATCTATCATTAAAAGGGTCTCCACTTTTAAGTATCTAGGGCACTTACTTGCCGATGACCTTAGGGATGATATGGATATTGAGCGGTAGCGTAGGGCACTAGCGGTCTGGTGTAATATGTTGGCTCGTAGATTTGCTCGATGTACAGATCTAGTGAAAATCACACTTTTTAAGGCCTATTGCCAGAGTATATACACGAGTTGTCTTTGGGTTAATTGCACCAAAATATCGCTGGATGTCCTGCGCGTCCAGTACAATAACGCTTTCAGGATGTTGTTGAGACTACCGCGTCAGTGCGTCGGAGATGTTTGCGCTAGCTCGAACCGACGGCTTTTGCGCAAAAAAAATAGCGTCGCTACTGAGAAAAGTGAGAGACAGTCGCAACAGCATCCTGAGAACGGTAGCGGAGAGTATTAGCTCTCCTATCGTGAAGCAGTTTGTTCAGAGATTGATATTTACTAACACTAGAAAAATGTGTGAGCATCATATGGACATGAATTTTAATCTTTACATTAAATACACACACATATATAACAGCCTATGACCAGGGATTATGAGTTTGTCATGCTCACTAAAATGTCTTGCTGATGGTGGCGTTGTGTATTGGGTTGTTGAGTTCCCTTCAAAATGGTTGAGTTTAGCGATGCAGATGCGCACGTCATACTCGTGAACGACTGCTGTCTTATGGGACTGGTCAGCTCGTAATACATTTGGTTATAATTTTGGCTTTTTATATAATTAAAGTTTTGCCTTTTCTTTAACATTAAGCTGCATTATTCTCACATTTATAAATTTTAATTGTAAAAAACACATAATTTTAAAAGACTGTCTATGGAGTTTCTTGCCGGTTCTACTCAATAAGACCAACTTCTTGGAACCGTGCACCTAGCTTTGACTTTTCATAAGTGCCTGTAATATGGTCTATTTGAAATAAAAAAGAAATATTTTGTTTTAGTTTGAGTAAAGTTAACATACCTGCAAATAGAGTATATTTTTGAGTAAATTTTGTTACTCTAACAAATTATCGTCCATTACATTTTGCTTCCCATTTTTCTTGATTATACATTTTTTTTATTTATTCCGAGACATCATTTATTGATGTGTATTTTGTTTTAGATATAATTCGCTATTTTGATATTCGTGGTAGTTGGTCAAAGTATTATAATGAAAGAAAAAATTATGAATAATAATATTATGAAATATAATAATATGTATGTTTATTTTAATCGATTAATTAGTTCTTTGTTTTTGCATATTTTTAGTTTCACTTTTTTTATTTACACGCCGTCTACATTTCTTGTTTAAGTTCTCTTCTCGCAGGTCTGCTGGAAGAGATTTCTTAAAGAAATAAGCAGTACCTTTGTACATTATATTCTAATACCTATCCTTTTACTTTTGTGTGTACATAAATCTATAAATAACTAAATGAATAAATTTATTCAAATGATGTATAAAAAATTTGAATTTTCTTTTAATCTGTTGACATTCTAATTACCAGACACAATAGAAATAATATTGTTATCAAGTTCAAATTTGTAATTTCTCGAGTATACAGATTCAAGAGGAAAATCTAAAAATAGGTGTTCATTGTTAGAAAAAAAAACAGCGTTTAATAAATAAACCTGGATCTAAAGAGTCCGAACCTAAATCCTATTGACAATGTCATTGATAAAATCAGTGCAAGTAAAACACTAAATATCATGTCTAGCTATTGTAAGTATTGCACTTTCAGATTTAGTCATTTGACAATTTGGTACGCCTCCATGTACTGCCCGTAAAAACGCAAGTTTTTAAGAGTACGGGACGTGTGTGACCAGCCTTAGTTTTTTAGATTCTGATTTGGCCCAAGATTTTCGTGTAGCCAGTTTAAATTACTTAGATATCTCGAACCAAGTTACACAAACAAAAGACACATCAATGACGTCATGCAAGAAATGAAAGGGATGGATACTCATGGAAAAAGGAACAGAAAAATATAATGAAAAATTACATATTCATTAGAATAAAATATTATACTCAAAAATATACTTTAGTAGCAGGTATTAACGTTGATTATTCTTAATTGTCAAGAAAATGTTGACAACTTTAAAATACCACTTTTTAAACAAACTATTCGCAAATATAAATATGAACACTCTGACAGCTTACGTGTTTGTGACGCATACTACCCCCTTATGTCTCAAAAGTTTTTGTATTTATATTTTTTATTTGTTGTGTATATGTATGCGTCTCCAATCACGTAATAAAACACATTTTCTTTCTTCTTTCTTTCTTTCTTACAAAATATTGAAAATTGATAGTTAAGATGTTTTGACCACTCTGGATGCTTACAATGATTTGAACATTCTGTCTGCTAACATAAAATTGACTTTGAAAAATAAGATCTATTTGACGCTGACTATTTAAGCTTTTACAAAATTTTCTATATATTCGTTCAGTGTCAGGACTTATTATTTATAGAAACAAATCTTAACAAATTTTGAAGCTATAAAAGCTATCTGCTCTCTGGAGGTTCGACTAGCACACAGAACAAATATTGAAAAATTATCTAGTAAAAGTAGGGGTTCAAAAACAGATACACATAATTGATACTATACCTGAAAGATTAACTTCCACAGTTTATCATAGAGCAATGATTTAATAATTTATTTTTGTATTACAGGTCATCATATTACTGGTTGTGTAATGCACTTGGAATATATTGCCCGGTACAATGGGAATATGGACGCCTCAACGTAAACTACACAGTTGTATCCAAAAGGAAAATAGCCAAACTTATTGATGAAGGAATTGTTAATGGTAACTATAGATCACCTTGGATATCATAGAACTGTATGTAAGTTATGGATAGTGAATATTGCCTATGGCCTAGTACATTATTGTAGAAACGATTAGGCAGTGCCTACCTCAAAAAATTACCTAAATACAACCTATATCGCAGTTTACTGTGATATTGGTTGTATTTCGGTAATTTTTTGAGGTAGGCACTGCCTATTTGCCTATATGCAATGCACGCCACTGCATTAGAGGTAGGTGATTACGTAACTTATATTTTTAGCGAACACTTTTTTCCTCGCCTTGCCCCTTAGGTATTTGAGGTCGGCGAAATATATGCTCCGTTGTTGTTAGTTGTCACCTTATTGATTTCTCTCTTTTCATCCATATCACCCCTAATCACTTACGAGTATTCGAGCTTGTACAGGTGAAAGCATCATACATTATTTCTAGGGGAGTTTACAAGCACTGTGTTTCCAGTAAAAACCAAAAAACCATAAAAGCACAAATATTCACATGTTTTTTAGGAATTTCTTCCTGTATCGTGGGTGCGTTTACAGACATATAATCTCACATGTACACACACACCCAGACCCGGAGCAATTATCTATAGATCGTACAAATATTTGCTTTGAATCGAACCTGCGACACGCATCGCAGCAGTCGGTCTCTCGACCACTGCGCCAACCGCGCTGTCAAATGTGTAAATGTCGGATGGTTCTAAAAACGAGTTACTTTGTTCAGACTGGGACGACCCTCGCCTGTATACGCTGACAGCACTGCGGCGGCGCGGCGTGCCCGCTGTCGCCATCAACTCGTTCTGCGCCGCGCTCGGCGTCACCGGGGCGGTCGGCGCCGTCGACCCCGCCATGCTCGACGCCTCCATCAGAGACGTACTCAACAATACCGCGCCAAGGTATTATCTAATCTCTTGTTTGACTGCTAAAGTGATCGGATAGAAGTGTGCAGAGTGCTACTGCTATATTAGTAATCTTAGGACGTATCGCGACAAAAGATAGCCTATAGGTTAAGCGGTCTAGGCGTGAAAACGTGACAAACAAACATACAGAAAGAGTTACTTTGGCATTTATAATATTAGTTTGGATATGCGTTTGTCCTACGTTTGGAATTATGAAATGGGGGTTTTCTGAAATGACGCCCACTAGGCGTCAGCACTGTGACGTCAGACACCTGTCAAAAGTTTCGGAGCGCCTATATTTTCTTTAGGGATTGCGGTTTTTAATAAATTCGAACTTTCGAATTATTCGAATCCTGCTCGCGACCGTATTTTTTTTCCATTTAATATTATAACTTAAGAATAAATAGATTTGGGGAGAACGACAGTTGGGGAATTGATGCAACTGCCCAGACCCGTCTCTCACAACGGTTGCACCGGACTACATCCCGAAACACGACTAGGTCATTTTACGGCATGGCTTCGTCCGGCAAAAACCTCCCACTAGAGTTGTGGTGCCTGTTTTGCACCACCCAGGGGCCAGGTGTAGGAATTAATTCTCAGGATGCATTCCTATGGACGCGGGCAAGTCAGCCCCTTAAATGCGCGCGCAGGTGGAAAGAGAGACATTGACGAAGTTGCTTTATCAATATAAATAAATAAAATTGAAGTGTCTGTTTGTAATGTCAAAATAATAGCTTTTTTAAGCTCATACCGTTAATTGCACGATACATAGGCCGAACACTCAGTTTAAAAAAAAAACAGTCTGTCTTTCTGCTTTTTTGTTCCGGCTATTCTCCAAACAGCTGGACCGATTCTAATAAGAATTTACTAGGAGGTAGCTGACCACTGCTGACCATATAAAGAGTAATTTAGGCTAATTATAATATATTTATACGCGGGTGAAACCGCAGGGCACAACAAATTTATAATATATATAATATAATATATATATAGCGCGGTCACAAAAAAAAACTACATAACTATTACATAGCACTTAATATCAGCATTGGTGAAATGTGGGTGTACAATTGTGTATACCCAGGGCCGAATCCAAGGGTCAAGTTGGGCATTTGACCGGGGCGGCAAAATTGGCCCCCTAAATGGGGAGGGGAGTGGGCTAAAAAAGAAATGATTTAGATTCGACGCAACAAAAGCGTATTGATATTCCAAAAAACCCACAAAAAGACCTTACAGTGTCTCTGCCAATAAATATAAAAATAATAAAAAAAGTTGTTTTTTTTTGTACTTAAGCTTAATATCCAAACAAGCAAGTTATAACGTTCTCCAGAAAAATACTTAATAGACAATAACAGTTAATAATTATAAAAAAAAACAATGTGTGACTGATTAAAAAAACGCTGAGAGAAGGTAACTATAAGAATAATTTAGGCCTCCACAAGTACCAACCTACAGGGCGAATATTTATCTTTGCGCTCCTCAATTAAGAAACTTGTCAGGAGAGATAGGCGACATGCTGCAGACTTGTTGATAGACCGAGCTAAAGAGCAGCAAGAAGAAAGGCTATGAGACAGATCTGCGATGTTACCAAACGCATAGTGATATAAATAAAAGCTAGGTCCGTCTAAGAAATCATTTAACAAGAAACTTATACCGCTTATTGTGCTCGTTTAGCGGTTTTTTAGCGGACGAAACACTTCACTAATGTGTTTAAAAGTTCATATTCAGATCTACACGAGACTAGTGCTACTTACATTCTTCTGGACATATCAACTCTCTCGCCGATCTTTCACGAAGGGGTGAAAATTATGTTATAGTTTCGTAGACAACTTCAATGTAGGAATACTCAAGGGTGGCTGGCTGATACATTAAGGTCTGCGTCTTTATTGCATACTCTAATTGTATGAATTTGTGTTTTTGAACAAAGACATACTCAGTGGAAGCAGTACTTTTTGTAAAAGTGCCGTAGAAGAGTGTTTATCCTCACATGTCATGTCAGGTGACAACACTCTCCGCTACCGATTTCAGCTTAACTGCTCCGAAATCGGTTATCAACTCAAATAGGCACGTTTCGCGAAGATGGCTAGGCTGGATTTCGCGGACACTCCTGTACTGATCACTTTATACGGTCTTTGGGTTCTTTGCGAGGAGAACTATGGTTACGTTGACAACTATTGTGTATTTAAAATTACGAGACTGTTTTTTTTTTAATTCTAGTAATGAACATTTTTTGTGTAATATTTTCTAATATAAGAAAAACTACCTATGAGGTGTATTTAAAAGTGCGAGTATCGTAATTGCCCAGGACGGCAAAACAGCTGGACCGGGCCCTGCTGTATACCTCAGCCTATCCCTTCGGGGAATATAGGCGTGATGCTATGTTTAGCTACTACTAGAGGGGAAGAGGGTTAGTTATACAATTACCTGTGCACATTCCGTCCGCCTGAAAATGTATACACGTGTTTCTATAATGTTACAGTTTGAAATAAACTATGTAATCGTTGAAGTTATTTCAATATGTTTCATAATGGTAATCCTTCTAAAGGACGTAAGTATTCTGCCCTTATCCTGTCTGATAAATACTATCGGAACATGTAGTAGCTAAACATGTATATTAATGTCAAGGTTATCGTTGATGATTGCTCGACACACATTTGTACAATATACCTACTTAGGCCTGATACAAAATATTTGCATGTCATTGCAATGTCCCTAATGAATAAATACGTATCACTCAAGCAGCGAACTATTTGAGATTTTTTAATGTATGGTTTTATTGTTTGTTGTTGCAGAGTTATGGTAGCACTGGAGCCATTAAAGATAACTATAAAAAACTTTCCTAGCGACAAACTAATACATGTCACAGTGCCGGACTTTCCCAATGAGCCTGAGAAAGGATCTCATACAGTTGTACTTAATAAAGTCCTTTATATTGAAGCGACGGATTTCAAAGAAGACCCTGAGAAGGGCTACCGACGACTGACCCCGAAACAATCCGTGGGATTGAGACATGCTGGTTACGTCATCAAGGTACAATTTAAACATATTTTAGGCCATAGAAATTTATTTTTATCCATATTTCTTATTTCTTCTATGAATAATATTCTAATTAAAAATATGGCACGGAGTTAATAACTTTTACACAACAGAAGCCAGACGAAAACTGGAACTCGGAATATTAGGTTAGTGTGTAGGAAACGGGGCAGTAAGAAGTTGGAACTTTTCGATTACCACAACGACGATTTTTTTTGACGCCATCTTATAATTGAGATATAGGGAAGTAATTTTGCGGATTTTTTTTTTCTCCTACCACTCCGCACACCACTTTCATCCACCCTAGAGGATGAAAACCGAACGCCATTATAAAAACTTTAGGGACTTTAAACTTTTTTATCTTGAAATTACACCAACAGATGTTATAGGGTAGGATACAGCATGACGATGATCTTGACCATGACATTGAATATTCTTGGGTCATTTTGGTGACAATAGGTGGTCATATCGGTCAGGCAGGCTGAGTTGTTACGTTATGTCAGAACTGTGACCAAACTACTCACGAGTCGAGCTAGCGGAGCGAGCGGTGCCGCGGCACCGGCCGGCGAGTGCCAGAACCGATCTCTTTAAATTCCTAGTTATCTTGCATTTCACTTTTTTCTCTAAATCTATGAATTTGCGTAATTTATGATTTCTAATTTTCATAAAAAACACACTATGATAGTAGAAAAAAATTTGCTACTATTTAAAATCAGCAGGTAAGAGTATATTAGAAAGTGCTTCCTCGTCATCTGTGGCAAAGGTCATCTGAGGTCAAAGTTATGCGTTGTCAAGATCATCTGAGTAGAAGGTCTTCTGCGGTCAAGGTCATTCGTGTTGTTTCCCCCACCCTAATAACTTCCACTTCCCATCCTGCCCGAATCCATTTTTCGGCGTAATTTTGGTTTTAAAATTTTCAGTCTTTTTTCCATAGTGTCCCTTTTCCTACACATTGACCGGTTTAATTTATTCTTATTTTTTATATATAGGTATCAAAAGTAATAAAGGATGCTGATGGCAGAGTCGTTGAAGTAGAATGTACAGCAGAGCCCTCTGAATCGGCAGAAAAGCCCAAAGCTTTCATTCACTGGGTCTCTGAGCCTATCAAAATTGAAGTCAGATTGTATGAGCCACTGTAAGTAAAATAATTTTTTGTTTATATTCAAAGAATAAAACTGAGTTTTTAGAAGGCAGATTTAAAAAAAAAAACTTTTCGGTAGTTTAACCATTGCTTACTCATAAAAACAATTTTTTTACAGTAAAGTAACATCACAGGGGTGTAATATATTTTACAGTCAACACTCATCAAGGTCGTTAGTCAGAAATAAAACATTATTTTGGTCGCACTGTCATTTTATGTATGTTTGATACACATTTTTCCAACTATGCAATTAAGGTATATGCCGATTGAACATGATATACGTATATTCTCTAGAAACCGTTCTAGCACAACATTGTATTCAGGAGTGGATCCTTATTCATGAACTTAACCTATCCGGATTAGGGGCGCCTTAAATTCATTTGTGTTGTATTATCACAGCCCTATCTTAATCGAACCGCCTCAGAAAAAAATGAGGTAATCATATATTATAATGGTGTATACAAATGTTAATCCCACGTAATGCCTATAAGAATTTTTAAAGAAACATTAAAAATATCGGACAAGAATGGAACTGGAACCCGCGACCCTTATAATGCCGTGGCATCGCTCTTCCCGCTGAGCTATGGTGTCGTTATTCGCATCTATTAAATTTAATGTTCCGTTCTTTCGTCTTAAGGAGACGCCTGGTGATATTTATTAGCAGAATTATTTCTTAATGCTAGAGTCTGCGAAAATTGTATAAACTGATTTTGTCTGAAGCCTGCAATCAAAAGCTATTTTTGATGGAAGATAGTCTTGACTATGATATACACAAATATTGGTTTACTTCTTTAAACTTTTGCTCAGCCATTGCGATCGCGAAGTCGTCTAGTCTGTAGACAAAACTTCTAGTCAAAACTTATACTTTTTATATAGATTCAAACATAAGAACCCAGAAGATCCCAGCGAGGTGCCAGGCGGCTTCATATCTGACTGTCGCGAAGACACGCTGAAGGTGCTGGACGCGTACGCTGACGCCTCCATCAGGGGAGCTAAGGTCTATGACAAATTCCAGTTCGAGAGGATTGGCTTCTTCTCCATCGACCCAGATACTACCGCAACTCATGTGAGTTTTTGCAGAACTGTATACTTACGTAATGTAAAACTTTTATTAAGTATTTTTTTTGACGAATTTTGTTATTCGTTATTGTGTTTTGATTGCGTTTTATTTTACCAACTATAACGTAATCCTTTACTATGCTTTGGTGTTGAGAAATGGGACTCACTCTTATAAAAAAAAAATTGTTATGTTGGTTGAATTTTGTCCCTCGATTATCCGAATTAATCAGTTTGAAAATTCAATTAATATTATCATCCCAAAAATGTAAGTACCTTTTTTGGTACATTATTTTCAGTTTAATAGAATTAAAAAAAAAGTAATAAGTTTAAGCTAGCGTAATTAGGGTGAAGATTCTTTTTTTTTTTACAGATGGTGTTTAACAGAACTGTTTCTCTCAAAGAAGATACTGGAAAGTAAATGCTTTTTTAATGTGCCTCTAATTGTAATTAACACTTTTCTATTGAATAAATTCTCAATTTATTTATTATCTGATGTGTTTAATTTATAAACCATTAAAATACTAGCTGTGCTCGCGACTCCGTCCGCGTGGATGTCGGAAAATAATATCATGTGGTGTTAGAAAACAAAATCGCTATAATTTAAACAAATAAAACACCACTTGGTCGCTACCGAACCAAGCGGTGTTTTATTTGTTTAACACATAATGTCAAACCTCGATTGGTATCAAAAAGTCGTTAACATAACTGGTAAATATCTCAGCCATTTGAGGTTCGCAGATGACATTGTTATAGTATCTGAATCCGCAAAACAACTCGAAAAAATGCTAAATGACCTTCACACACTGAGCGTAAATATTGGTTTAGAAATGAACACGTGAAAGACAAAATTACTTACAAACAGGACAAACTAACAAATAAGAGCAAATAACACACCGCAGGCAGGCCACTAGAACGCTGGCAAGACGAAATAGTAGGCATGGCAGGTAAATCATGGTTGACAAAAGCGAAAAACTTATTGGAGGAGGCCTATACCTGTCGAGGGGTCCTTAATAAATTTATATTTTACACATATATTTATTTTTAACTACTACATCTAAGTAATTAAGGAATAATAGGCCTTTTTTATTTTTTATTTATTTTTATTTTAAATATCCTACAGTGTAATGTTGTTACTAACTATACTCCACATTTAACAATCTACAAGTGTCCCATCAAATAAAATAAATGACATCAGCTGAAAGTAGGAACCACCCGACCGTCACCATTACCTTTGTCCCTATAGGAAAATCTAAAAGGAAGACAAATTAGGTCCCCTACATACTTCATTGAGTGTTTTTGGGAGGCCGCTTTCGTAATTGTTCGTTTCTACCGAAAGCTACAGCGCAATGGATTGTGAATAGTGTAAAACTTCAATAAGGCCGTGGTGGAGTACGAAGGGGAGGGTGGGTGCCGCGCAGGGCGACGGCGCGGCGCGTATCGAGCGTGGGCGGCCGCGCATGCCACTCCACTCGCCGCCGCCATCCCGCGATATGCACTACTACTACGCGGTTACACCTCGTACTAAATCCCGACCCGCACGGTATCACGTTATTGCGCGCGACGTGCTTACGATGTAGAAACTATACAACCTCATTTAAACTTAAGGTAAGCCATATCTGCATTATTGCACCGCTATTTTTTCTTTGAAATTACAATCCTGATGCTAATTTCTAGTCTGCGCTATGATGTTCATTACGGTCATTACCATGGGCTGGTGGAAAGTGGTTCAAGTGCGTCATGTTAACGTGTGTGTGACGTAACCCACTGAAATACAAAAAAGCTATATTTGTCGATGTGAAATCTTTACATTTGCATACTAATTTACCTACTAAACGTAGAGATACCCTTTCCAATAGGGCAAACTTATCACTTAGTTCCTCTGTTTCTTCTATCTGGTTTCTTCTATTATACTTGTAACCTGCCTAATACGTTCCTAAAATTAGTAGGTACCTATAGACGTTATAAGTAGATATTTAGTCATGTTCGATTGGAAGGAGCGGCTTCTCTTACACTTCGTATGTAATATTGTTAGTCATTTAGCTTAACCTATAAGGTGCTGTATACCTTTGTGTCTACTAATATTCGTTGTAGGCAAGATTACTTTCGAAGTCTTATTGGTTCTGTATTTGATCCTTAAGAAATAGGCGAAGACTAATAAGATCGCTATTATTAGATATACATATCTTCAAGCTAAGTACTTATTAGCTCTTTCAGTTCCAATGTAATTTTATTATTTAATACACTTTACAGTAGTACCTATTCCACTTGAATTTGTCACCCGGTCGGAGGTACCGGCTCGTTCTTGCTCACTGCTGAGTATAAGCATCCTTTTGCTGATGCCCATCATCCTGTCAAGCTGGTTTCACCCAAAAACATTTAACATGAAATATTATAAGCTGTTGCCTCAGTCATTAGCAGACACAATAGATTTTTGTTGTTATAACGTATAGATCTGTACGTTGCTGAGCCGAAAGGTTTATTTATAAACACAAGTTTTGCTCACATTATTAACTAAGTATTAGGCTCCTGAAACTAAGGAGTTGATAATGAAACCAACTACGGTCATCATTAATCTTGTAAATGTCATTACATTTATACAATATTTACTTGCAACATCAAAATAACGAATCACTTGAATACAACAATTTGCAAATTTTTTATTGACAGAGCTACTGGCGCTTATCTTGTGTTATCTAATGTAACAGCATGGGCTTGAAAACAAAATGCTGGTGCGATTACTGAAATGGAACGCGTTTTGCATATCTATTCTAGGTACGTTTGACACCATTGGTAGTTTTATAACTGCCCTCCTAAATTATAAATATATGGATAGAACATATTAAAGTGTAAAAAAATTTTTTCGTACTGTTACTACCTAGTACTTACTTATTGTTAATAGCTTTTACTAGTTGAACGTAACGTAGTATTGTAGAAGATTCGATGGTAATAATATTTGTTTCATGAAGAGTAGGTATGGGAGAGTATTATAAAGTCCTTTTCCACGCTGCACCAACTTTTTAGTTAAATAATCAATTTTCACTATCTATAAATGGTACATTATTAATATGCCTATACCTACCACACCCCATCCGTACCCACAGGCAGATTCCTTAATGATAGCTAATACCTTCTCTAACAGATATAAAATCAGTTATGTTGTATTCAGATCAAATTAAGGTGAGCAATGAAGCAGGAAAAAATATCTAAATATACCTTTTTGATCAATCTTCAGATAATAAGTATATCTCAGATGAAAAAGGTCTACGTCGTAGCAATTTTCCGTTTCGTAGCAACCTTTGGTGGGTTACGTAGCTTTTTCAATCTCCATTGTTACGCTTGTTAAAATACCAAGTATTCAATTTCCCTTTAGAAAGCTACGGCTTCACCACCTTATGAAGGGAACATTAAATTTATTAACAGCAATTGGGTTTATGCTAGGGCTTCTATCTCTACATTTCCGAACGGTTTACTGTAAGCCCACCATAAGTATGAGATTTTGTTGAGACAACATAAATGTTAATTTTATAATGATCAATATTAAAAGCCCTAAAAGTTATCGACGGATAGTTTATTATGTAGCGTAAAGATAAACCTAGCTAACGAACGATTTTTCATTAAGCCTTCGTCAATTTAGGACGCGTGTCGCTTAAAGGTCACATATATACGGACGCCTATGATATTGTTTCCGAGCCTATCAAGTCTTTCGAAGTTTCAAAACTTTCCTAATATGTATTCTATTGTATGTATTAGTAGACGACGTTAAGTTATGGTTTTGGGGATTGAGAATATGTAGGAATATCAGTTTATATACGAAGAATAAAAATATGATGACAAACAGACGACAGACAAACAAACTCATCCGTTTAAAAAAAAGTGATGATATACTTAACTTTTAGAATGATATACAATTTGACTGAGGAATGATAAAAAATATGATGTGGTGGTAAATCTATCTATTAATTTATTTATCATCGCCGACAGACGTTGATAATGTGCAATCGCTTTTTAAATGACATTTCGATTAATCTTGCTTATAAAGAAAAGTTCGGAAAGTGCCTATAAAATTGATAAAAGCCACATTACGAAAAAATTTAGGACATCCCTGCTCGATTTATGACCTTTTAAGGGAACACCCATTTGATCCAATAAAAGCGGTATTAATACTGTATTGCGATAAAGTACGAATAAGTACCTCTTCGAGATATTCACTCTTCGTCGCAAGGGACGTAACTCTTATCAGTGAGCTGAAGGTTGAATGATACCTACTCCTTAATAATTTGACGGGAATCAAGGCCAGTTGTATTATGTTGTTAACGAACCATTCAACAACATTCTTACAGATTAGTCTTAGTGACCGTGAGAATAAATAAAATATTACAAAAAAAACTATATTTTATACACGAAAAAGTGGATCAGATCTTTTAAAATATTTGGAAGATTTCCAGATTTAAATAATGAATAATTCATTGATATCTGGCGTCCTCCAGCATTCATTTTATAGTTTATTTTCCATTCAGTTAAACTGTCCTAGATATCTTACGTCACCCAAACTGATTAGAATATTAGAATAGTCGAAAAATTCTCAAAAATGCCTCACGTAATTAAGCCCCCTTAATATAAATCACATTTTTTAGCTGCAATGAACACTATAATTTAATATATAATAATAAACAGTAGGTAAATAGCTATTTTGATATGTCATAAAGTTTTACTGCATATTAGAATAAGCTTGTATGTTAGACAAGCACACCAGTCCTTAGTTATGTACAATTTTAATGCCAGCATTAAATTTTATGGTGCGTATGGTAGGTGTTACTATGGGTCCATAATGTTAATGTTAGCATGTATAGCCCGTTAAAGCTATTATATGCTCATAGCTGTTACATTCCAACAAAAACTTATAAGAGTGTAGGAAAATTAGTCGTTTTTTATTTCCAGTCTTACTTCTTAGGTTTTTGCCAAAGTTTTGGGACCTTTAAAAGACTTGTAACGTGTGTTGATATACATAAACTTCTGTTAGATTATCCCTAAAGTTAGTTTTATTAGAATAAGCAAGCAGTTTGTTTAATTAAAATAGGTACTGCCTAAGATTCCCAAGTGCGAGTCGGAGTCCGAGGGTTCCGTAAGAAACATGTTAAATAATATCAGTAGGTACCTTCGCAATAAAGTTCAGTTTTGGGACGTAGATCTAAATTAGTCAGTGAAGATTATTATTATTATTATTATGTTTATTGTGAAATCAGATAACAAGATCCATATTGTTAGTAACAACTTACAAACTATGTTAGTATAAAGTAAATTTTGCTACAGGCCATAATAATTTAGTTAAATATCCGAGCAGTGGACAATTCCCGCTGTCGGCTATTGCTCCCACGATACCGTTGGAGCACCCGATGCAACAGAGATTATACGGAAAAGGGCATCATTATGAACGTGAACTTGTACCCAAATATACTTATTCGTTATACTTATCCTATTATATTAAAACTTCTATAAAAAAAAATACATTTTTTGCTTTGTTTATTTCGAAATTAAGAGGCAAATGGCATTTTTTTAGAATGTTTTCATAATGCAAAAATACGTGTCATCAAACCAAATGAAATCAAAATATTTATTTTGCAGAAAACACTGTTACAATAGTGTTATGAAATGTACATGTTTCAAGTGATTCTACCGTAAGTAAGGCATGTAAAGTGTATCAAAATCATTAATTACAATAATGGTTTATCAAAATCAAGATTGATATTGATACTCTGCTGTACGTACAATTTATTTTTAACTGACTTCAAAAGGGAGGTTCTCAATCCGACTGTATGTATGTTTTTTATTACACGACTGCCCAAAAAAGAAGTGTTATGTTTTAAGGGTTCATGTATGTAAGTATGTTTGTGAGTTTCTTTATTCCAACATAACTTTTAAATGCCTGAACGTATTTCGATGTATGGGGTATCGTAATAATCCTTGCATTTTAAATAAAAAAATATAGAAGCTACACCAAAAGTATGAAATATAATTCACATATGGCAGGCGTGCTCTTTTTTATTATTAATTTCATCTTGTTTTTTATTTGTTACGCGATTATTCCGCCAATTATGAATTATATAGCCCTGATGCAACGTTTTTGAGCATTGAAAGCGCGCTCCTTGTCTGTGCTATTGCCCCATAATATTACACTGTATCTGAGGATAGAGCTAACGTGACTGTGGTAGGCTGTTATTAGAGTAGTCTAATTTGCTATTTTCCCCAATCTATGTAGTGCATATGAAAACTGTCACAGCTTTTTGCATACATGGTTAATATGATTCCAATTAAGTTTGTTGTCAATATAGGGTTACCCTATAAATTTTGTTATTTCCGTGTCTTCAATATCGCTATCTACGTAATGGATTTTTAAAGTACCCTTACGTCGAGTTCGTATTTTAATATTAATTATTTTAGTTTTAGTTTAGACGTATCGTTAGAATCATAACATTGTCCCGGGTAACATAGGCTAGTAAGATAGTAATATAGTGGCTATGGTCAAAAAAGTTGTAAATAAAATAAGAAAATTTTATTTCGCAGACGTGGTTTTGTTTTTTTATTTAATCTTATTTTTTTATATTGAAGCAACTGTAATGTAGGTAAATTAATTTTAACATTACGCATTGTCTTAAGACGTCGATTTAATATTGGAATTGGATCGGCATTGGTATTAATTTGAAGAGTACCCATTGATCTGTTTTTTTTTACGGGAGCACATAGACGCCAACTCGTTTAAAATAACAAAATCATAAAAACCAACTAAAAGAATAAATTATAAAGCGCTATCTTCGCCCACAGTACTTCGTTATTTTTCATTTGGCTAGAGTGCTTTGTATAAATAGTCAACAATACATATGGGTAGGCACTGCGATCGATAGACTCACATGAATACTACAATATAACTGCGGGAATCCGTCTAATGCATCGATTTAACGAGCTCGGATAATTGCCTGGTCCGTTTGCGTATCATGTTACGTCATTGGCGACTGTCGTGGGCGTCTAGACATATTATTGTTTAACTAACTGCTAAATCCCAAAGTACCTATGTATAATATGTATACATATTTCTTCTACACAACAACCTAATAAATATGTATCCCTCGTTTGGGTACGTACTACTTCATTTGTTTTTTTACTTTCCCCTTTTTATTCCAGATAAAAACTCCTACTCACATAACCAATTTCCATTTTTAGAGTTCCGTAAATAAAAATGGAAAAAGTTTTGGTGCGACTTTGTCCGTTATTAATAATGACGCAAGTTTGATTGTCTGCTACAAAAAATGTATCTATGCTTGCTTCAAATTTGGAGTAGTTTAAATATTAGGTACTTACTTATCCAAAATGTATTTATTGGAAGGACTTACTTTGCTCATTCTAAAAGAGGTTTGCATTTCTTTTTATTTGTAAGTACAGTTTCTGACTCATTATGAAAACTTTCTAAATAAAAAATACTACCCACCTCTTAATTCCGAAAGTGTAGGTATAACAGAATCCATCGCATGTCCTTTGATATTCAACCCTCAAAAGGATTATCCCAAAATATACGCTGAAGAATTAGCTAAACCGTAACAGCAAAAAATTCACCGCGTTTTATGAAAAATATGAGCCTGTTATGAACGTAAATCTCTAAGTATAAAGGAAAGCCGGCTTAACATTACGTTTACAGTGCTTTAAATGTATCGCGAAATATTTCAAGACACACTAAAGGCTATCCTGTCTAGTATAAGTCTACACATGTGTTTCTGCAGCGTTTCACTTTTCAAGGTTTTATTTACCGACACGATTAAGTACGCTTGTCCTTGATGTGGCTCACATGCTTAGATGGTTTTTGCAGTAGGTAGCCCCCTGTTTACCTGGTGTCATATATATTACTTATTACCTACTCTATTCGTAGAGTAATCAAAAGGTGCAAAGCAAAGTAATCAAAAATACTGCCGGGGATATAATGAATAAAAACAAATATTTTTCTTTGACACATGGCATAGGTACTAATGATCAAAAGCTCTGCAACTTTCTGTTAATTGGTAAGTAAAAAATACTTGCGAATTTAGCTTAAAACATTTCGTTATTTCGTAATTGGGTCATTCCTCGATCGTCAAGAACCGAATTAACCCAGAAACAAATTGTAAATTGGCAATTAACGTGAAAATATAATCTCAACTGCTGCTTGATTTTAAAAGAAATTCTTTTGTCTTTATAAGGTTTTAATTTATTAGGTAACTTCCTTATATTGGGTTAGGTAATATAACAGTTAACACACAGTCACGTCACATGCCAAGAATTAAATAGAAATAATTTATACTTATCATTGTACCAGCAAGACGAAAACTGTTCTTCTAAGGGCGAACATAAAATAATAGTAATAAAACTTTGAATTATGGTTTATATTAGGACCTTACGAGGCAAGCGAGCAAGTATTGCGTAAGCTTCTTTGTGCGGTTATTAATTATAATTATAATTGTGAGGGGAGGATGTAGGTATGTAATGGGCTGAGTACCTATAATCCAATCTTCCGCATTTCGGAATAAAATAAGAAAAAAAAGTCGTCTTAGAGATCTTTACCGCTGTTAGGTCTTCGAAAACGGTAAATATCGACTACTTTAGTAAATTAGGTACATATAAGTCATGCACCTGTTAAACTATAGGATATATAATCGCACTATAAGTAGGTAATTATCCTTTCGGCTCAGTACCTAACGTACAGATCTGTACGTTGTAACAATAAAAATCTATTGTGTCTGCAAATGACTGACGCAACAGCTTTGACAATTTGCGTTCATATTAGGGACTTACAATATCGCAATTTTACGTGATAAACATTATGATAGTCATAAAAGCTACGCCTATCATTACCTACGTTCTTGATTATTGAGGGAACACCTCTTATAAATCTATATCATAACATTAACTTTACCTCAAGCAACGGTTTTAGTAACCTGCTATTCATATAGCTCGTTACTAAAACCGTTATTATCATTAATACTAGCTTTGCCCGCGACTCCGTCCGCGTGGATGTCGTAAATTAACACAATTTCGTGTATGAAACCAAATTCATAATAATTAAAAATGTTGATACTCAGCTCAGCCCATGTACCAGCACCCTCCCCCACCCCATGACCGCGCGTAGCACATCATAAATGCGCCTGCCTCGTTGGTCTAGTGGTCCCAAGCGCGACTGCTGAGAATGAGGTCTCGGGTTCGATTCCCGGGTCGGGCAAAGTGTTATTTTCTCAGTAGCAGCCCGGAGTTTTGAAGTGTGCCTGGTAGATGGCAATAGGCTCACTACCTATTACATGGGACTTAATAACACCATTGGTGAAATGTGGCTGTACGACTGTGTACACCTCTGCCTTCCCCTTCGGTGTATACAGGCTTGATGCTATGTTATGCTATAAATGCGCGCGTGGTACTTTATCATTATTTTGTTGCCGAGATAATTTAAAACTACGATATCTCCGAAGATATTCATTGAAATCAAATGATGTCAAGAGCAATTTTGTTCAAAATTAAATACTTGTGATGAATAACGTATTTATTTGGTTAAGGATTAATATCATGATTATAAAAACACCTTCGCAAATAATGCATTATTTTTGAACAAATTTGATTACCATAAAACAGGTTATAGTGAGTCAACCTTAAAAGATAGACATATGATGTCGCGGAATTTTTTTAGAACTTTCAAATGGGAACAATTACATCATGCATAATTTTTACGTAACTTTAACCGTTTACGCAGCGCACGCAACGGAAGCTCTCAAAAGGAATATTTCTTTCCCTTTTTTGCAAAATATTTTATTGATGCTCCTGTCCTATTGGTCGTAGCGTGATGTTATTTAGCATATAGCGTCCCTCGATAAATGGACTATCCAACACAAAAATAATTTCAAAATTAAACTCCATTATTTCCAGTGTACCGAACACGTTCTAATATTCTTTCTTAAGCGTCTTCCGCTCATCTTCTACTTCATTAAGTCGTTTAATTAATAAAGTTTATAAATATATAAGTTTTTGAATGAGTGTTTTATAGGCAATAAGGATTGGAAAACTTGGCCACTTGCTATGAGGCGACTGCGCGTACTCCCCTCGGAAACATGTCATGGCAATAAATGGGTCAAGGGGAAGCAGGGTACATTCATTCGACCTACCATAAATCAATAAGTGTCGGTCACATGTTGGATTGAGTTTTAATAAAGTGATTAAACAGGATCATGTGATAAATGGCTTATTTTTACGTAGGCATGAGTTCTATAATTGTTTTTAAGGTTAATTATTGGTCATTATGAATTTTCCTGTCCCATGAATCACATGGTACACGGCGATTGTACTAAGTATTGAGTCATTGAGTCTGCTTCGTGGAAAGGAACCTGTTAATTTAGGAAAATATGCTCTATTGTCGACTCTGACTGAAAACTGAACTATGCATATTGTTTCATGTAAGAACACAAAATAATGTTCCTGTTAGTGCCTAAAAGTAATATGAATTACCTAACCTGTTGATACGAGGACTTTAATTAGCTCGCAGGGGAGTCCGGGGTACTCGGCCGAGAACATTGGTACTATATATATATATATATATATACCTACTTATATTAATTACAGTTTACTTGTTGTTTAAGAAAGGTTTTATGTAGATGTTTCTGTTTCAGGCATATTAATAAAAAGTGATAATTATGACAAGCAATATATTAATAAATTATAATGGGTACGAGAAAGCTCTCATATAAGGAATCAAAGAATTTAAGTTTGGACGCTGTACAACTATGGACATTCAGAAGCAACACTTATGTCCGCGACTGGTGGATTATTTAACTATCGTTGGAGCTAAACCATACACTTCAGGGAAGGGGCTCGCCCCTGTTCAGGTAAAATAACATTTTATTATTATTATAGACTAAACAGCATAAGTGCTGGTGTTAAAGTAAATTTCATCCGGCTTGATTCATATGATTATAAGACTGATGTGAACATTTGACAGGGTCCTTTAAAGGCGGCCTTGAGATATTATTTCCGTATTATCCGTATACGGGATACTAATTTGATTTCCCTTGGGATTTGATAAGGGATTTGCGAAGGTCGTGATAACTAAGATAACTTGTTTATAGTATATGTATATTTTGTTGTGCTTACACTAAATAAACACACACAAACATTCTAATAACGTACCTATATCTGCCCGCTCGACCTGCCTTGGACTCATACAGACACATAATATACTACTTGTTTTATTTTAAGACTATTGCGTAGTATTCTTCTTACATCTACTTATGTTTGTGTTGTTAAGGCTCCTGAGCTTCTCCGCCGGTACCCTCTTACCAACCACGATGACTTCCCCTTACCATTGGACATGGTGTACTTCTGCCAGCCGGAGGGCTGCGTGTCCGTGGGGCCGCGGCGCGCACCCGGACACCTCGCCTCCAGAGACACCACCTCTTTCGTCTTCACACTTACAGATAAAGACTCAGGTGAACATTATGAATATTTGTGTTACTTTTTTCCTTTTGTTGACTCGAATCGATGATTATTGTTCATGGTAGTACCTATATGTATTCGAAAAAAAATTGCCGGAATGGACAAATTGACCTGTTGTTTTTGAGATTTTCTTTTTTAAGTACATCATTAAAGTAGTTGATTGAATGAATATTCAAGAAATGAAATGCCTATAAGAAATATGTTTCTTTAAAAACATTTAATCAAAGATAATTTATGTTTTAGATAGGCTTGCATGCGTCAAATAATTTGTCATTTTCATCGTATGTATAATATGAGTTTAGTTATCCATTAACATAAATATACATACACTCACCACACTACTCTTCATTAACCTAAAATCTCCCAGGTAAGACTCGTTACGGCATCTGCGTCAATTTCTACCGCGCCGTGGAGCGCGCGGCGGTGCCGGGGCCGCGCGAGCGCAGTATGCTGCGGCGCGAGTCCTGGCGCAAGTCTATGGAGAAGAGCTCCGACTCCGCATTCTCCAGGTGAACATAAACTACTACTGTTTCAGACTTCATATAACCTTGAAAATTAAAAGAGGAAAATTTTATTCGGTACGAAATGACATTTTAACTTTGTGTAATTGTTGTCTCGAATTTGCATACAATTTATTATAGGTAGTCTTTTTTTGGCTTGATATGTTTCGGTTACAGTTACAGGTTATTTCCGCTGATTGCATTGTTTTCTCACGTTGCTCATATCCAACAAGGTCTAGAACTCAGACTAAGGCGTAGCGAATGTTCCAGTGACTATAGGAGCAGCAACGTGGCGCCGAGCGACTCGGAGCGCGACTGCAGTGCGACGCTGGCGCCGCGCCTGGCGCCCGCGCCCGACTCCGAGAGCGGCGGCTCGCACTCGCACTCACCCAGCCCGAGGGCCACCAGGAAGAGACAGGTACATAAACATACAGTACCGGACTGGTCACATCTCTTTATCACCGACTAGTTTAGGTATCATTCTCCTGATGACAACGGGCAATTACTTTGTTTTAGAAAATACGAAGTTTGTAATTGATTTGATCATTTGATTCCGTAATTTATACGCTACATTTAAGTACCCTGAATCCGTCACATCTTTACAGTATACATGATCCCAAGCAAACTGATGCAATTTGGGACTGTCATAAGGTCTAACCTTTTATTTAATTGTTGCAGAGAGTTCGGAACCATTCCTTAACTTCTCTGTGCCTGCTTTCACATCATCCGTTCTTCTCCACATTCCGAGAGTGCCTATTTATCCTAAAGAAGTTAATAGATGCATGCAATGAGTCTTCCAGTCCACGACGTGTCGGCGCGTCGAGACAAATACTTAGGTATGTACTGTATTGATTTTACTTATAAAATATCCCCATTTATTTATTTTATGTACTTTGATTTGGTATTTAGGATTCAAATAATTAACGTTTAATGAAAACGTAACCTTTGATTGTATGAAAATAGTCGCCTGCCGCCTACGCAATATTTTCAAAGAGCTAATTAATTTTCTTTAAATTTGTGTCAGGGGCATGAAAAATTGCCTCGAGCGTTTTTATATTAACTTAATACGTTTCGAGGATTTAACTGGGCGATACAAAATGTATACTTACTTTATGATTAAATGATTTTGTTCAGAGATACGGTTTGGTCGGTACTAACGGGGCAAGCCTACGACAATACCCCTACGATCGTGTTACACGACGTTAAGGAGATCGAGACGTGGATCCTGCGGCTGCTGTCGGCGCCAGTCCCGGTGCCGGGCAAGACGCGACTGGAGCTAGAAGTACTGTCTCCTACAGCACATTCGCCACTACTGTTCGCGTTGCCTGACCATACGAGGTTCACGCTCGTCGACTTTCCCCTTCATCTGCCTTTGGAGCTTTTAGGTAAATCTCTGAAACGATAATTCTAATATAGGTAAGGACATTGACAGGCTTTTACGATATAAAGTGTTTGGTTCATGGCTCGAAGCTCACTTCTTTAAATTCTCAATATTTTTTGGAGACTTGTTTGATACAAATCCGTAAGAGGAATTATTATACCAAAGTAGTTATAGGATTTAATTATTTCCTTTATTTTATTTTTTATTTTATTTTATGCAATATATATATATATATGTATAGTATTATAAATATAGTATTTTATTATTTTATGCAATAATAAATAAACTCACTACGCAACATTCACACAAGTTCTTATCCAACAGGTGTCGACACATGCCTGAAAGTTCTCACTCTAATCTTACTCGAGAATAAG
Source organism: Xylocampa areola (assembly GCA_935421205.1). Taxonomy (NCBI): domain Eukaryota; kingdom Metazoa; phylum Arthropoda; class Insecta; order Lepidoptera; family Noctuidae; genus Xylocampa; species Xylocampa areola. The sequence continues at coordinate 10,587,130 of OW285204.1, forward strand.
GTGGTGGTTCAATCGCGTGACTACAACGCGCTATCCATGTCGGTGATGGCACTGGTCGCCATGTTATACCCGCTCGAGTACATGTTCCCGGCCATCCCTCTGTTGCCCAGCTGCATGAGTTGCGCTGAGCAACTTTTATTGGCGCCCACGCCCTTCCTCATTGGAATCCCAGCCACTTTCCTCACGTATAAGAAGAATTTTAGGTGGGTTATTGAATTAAAATGGCTATATTTGGTATAAGTTTCAATTTCTTATGTCCTTGATTGTAAATAATAAAACATACCGCGTGTCATTTTGAACACAGAATGCCCGACGACATATGGCTGGTAGACCTGGATGCCACTAAACTTATCTGCCCTTCTGGAAACGACCAGGATCTACCGCCACTACCCGAACCAGAAGGATCTGTTCTTAAGAATCACCTAAAACAGGTACTTATAGCACTTTTATATATTTTTATTTCACGTTTTCCTATGAATGTTTACTTTCATGTCTACATAAAACATTTTCTCTTATCACCTATTCTTTCTATAATACTTTGCACTCGTGAGCGCATTTCTATCGATGTCGCTAAGCTGTTGTAACGACAAAAATGTGATTATTTTTTTAGAATTTTATTATACGTATCCACACTAAATTAATTTATCATATCATTATTCAACGTGTTTGAATGTAGAACAATATATATTCCGAAATCTATAAAATATAAGGAGTATATAAAATCAATCAAATAGCTTAGAGCATGTTTTAAACATCTAAGTGTAATGTATATTACAATTTAATTAATTAAGGATAGTAAAATGAAACATTAACTTTTTGGGATGTTCAATTTTTATTTCGATTTCAGAGTTTATGAGTTCCACACTTTTTTTTTTATTTGTGTCACTAACACGCCCTCACTTCTCTCCTGACGCTAGGCCGTGCATCTCATGGGCAGTACCGGGAGTGGTGTAAATATCTATACTCTTTTTACATTGCACACTTTGACTATTATTCACAACATAATTTCTTAATTGTTATATTATATCTGTTTGTGCCGATTTAGTATAATATTTTACAGCTAACGTGCACACGACGCAGCAGTTAGTTTGTATCTATTACTGATATATTTTATAAATCAGCTTTTCTTATTGCGGTATCCATGGTGATTTATAGATGGAAAGTGGAATCTTTAAAGTTTGTATAGAATACTAAATTACTTATAAATAGGGCCCGGATTAATATGTAAATACATATTTTAAATTTCAATGCTTTTCGTCCTGTATTTTATTTTCTACATAAATCATGATATTTGGATGTAGAATATGTAATATGTAATGTTTATTTTCTATGGTAAGTCCATATTTTTACAAAAAAATGCCTATATGTACATATTTTCGTTAATTTTATTCTATAAAGTTATATTTTTGGGACGCAGCGGTATAATAAAATATATTAGGGCAGAATATGTAGGTAAATTGTCGTATGACCAGCACAGGCCCGGGACGATGGGACGCAGCACTTACGCGAGTTCCTTAATGCAGTGTCTGTGCAGGCGAACTTTGTGTAATGTCCCGCCTTTTTGCGTAATTTTTACACGACTGATCAAAAAATGAGTGTTATGTTTTTAACTCTTTATTTTTACATATTTTTGCTTTTTTTGTCCATATTATATTTAAATATTTTGTAATCCGGACCCTACTTATAAAATCACGCAAAGTGCGAAGCACAATGTTTGCACGCGTGACGTAATACTGAGCCCAAAAATTTGTATATTGTTGTAGTAATTCATTATTATTTTAGTATTCATCCAACGTTAAATTTAAATTATTTCGCACCTTATAAGAAAATAGTTTATGCGACTGCACTAAACTTATATCTCGCTTCAAGATAAGAAAAGCTGCTAATGATGGCACATAATATATATAAATATTTATCGACTGCGATACGTGTTACCGTCTCGAGTTACACATTTTTCTAGTTTAAGACATATTTCTTCTTCGCTTATAAATATTATTATCTCGTAATTTTCAGACTGTAACACTTTTTCAGTATATTATGTATTGTGTTTGTGTGCGGCATGTTTTCTCTGACTTGTGATTGTGCTATCGCTGATTGTGAAAGTACAGCTTCATAATATATATAATTTACACTACACTTATATTATTTTATATGTAGAAAGTATGAATGATCAAATAATTATTAAATATAATTTTACGATTAAACATTTAAATTCGAGTAGCTAAAGTTTTCAAATAAAATATTGTTTAATTTGTGCTACATATTAAGAAACATTTTAAATGAATTTGCTTTTCGGATAAAGAATTTTGTAAAAATATTTGCTACTTTTTACAACCCTCTGCCGTTTAAGGCGATGATATTTGCTTGTAATTTTTATTAAGTTAATATCTGTAGTTAATAAAGTGAGAGACTTGACGTGAAGTAGCTATTGAAGTTATTTGATGAAGGGTTTATATGAACGTTGTATTGCCAGGCTCTCAACAGTTTGACGAGCAGTACGGCGGAGCAGGCGGCCGCTCCGCTAATGCCGTCTAGACGAGACAGCGTGGGCGGTGCCACCCTAAAGTATGTTATAATGGATTTATAAAATACTAACTTGTGCTTTTTTTCAAGTTTTGTTCTTGTTATGTCTATATATATATTATAATAATACTCTTCGAGACCGTATTTCGGTCACGGCGGCTTATCTCCGAAGAGTTTAGCCAAGTACGCAGAAGATATTATAGCGTACAAGTGTATGCGCAAACACAGGTGCACTCTTCCTCTTCCTTCACTCTCATAGTCCGATGGAACGGCAATCCGACACGACCGGAGAGAGATCAGGTGCAGGACCGAAGTGAAGATCTGTTTTCTCCTAAATTTTGTCGCTAATCATTTTTTTTCTCCAAGTCACATTTTTAGTCGGTGTGTAATTAAAACATATTAAAGAATTCAATTTCTCCATACACGGCTTTACGTGCTCTCCGAAACACGGGGGTGTCACACCACCAACTTCCTAACTCCGGGCTGCTACTGAGAATTTCTTAACAGAATAATCCTAATAACGCTTTGCCCGAACTGGGAATCGAACCCAGGACCTCACGCGACCACTAGACCAACGAGGCAGTCTAGTGGCAAATTAAAGATATAAGTCGGATACTTCATTATAATAACTATCCCACTGCAGGAGAAGGGCATTTTCTCATACAGTGAACGCTGGAGCACAAATTAGCACGCTAGCTCACTGCGGGTTGGTGATTTTAGACCATTACTCCAGATTTCTTCAAGATATTTTCTTATGAGTTGATAAATTCTTTAATCCGATATTTTCCTACACCGTATGTCTGTGAATGTTTTAGTTTAGATTACCCAAAAAATTACATAAAATGATATTGGCATATTGAAAAATCGGTATACCGATTTTTCAATATGCCATGCAGTAGGCCATGCTTGTAACCTACAACCCGTAGCTCAAGATCCACTCAAGACAGTCGCCACTCGGCAACCACGACACCAATTGTCTTATAATAATAATGATGTTGTTCGGGCAGAGTGCAGCAGGCGTCGTACCGCGGCGGCGACGGTGCCCAGTCGGCGCCGCACAGCACGCCGGAGAGCCGGCGCGTGTCCGTGTCGGGCAGCGGCGCCGCCAGCGCCGGCCACACGCCGCAGAGGCACTCGCTCGCCTCCCCGCATCACTCGTATGCGCAGCCGCAGCCGTTCAACCCCCTCATATACGGCCATGATGTGGACTCAGTCGATGTTGCTACCCGGGTCGCCATGGTAAGTATCGACCACAAGCCCGAGCCGCAGATGCCACCCACACTACTCGTTGTTCCAATCGCAGCTCTTCAACTCGAAAGGGTTGAATGCGGCCACGATGTGGATTATATTAATGACAGTAAATGAATCGCCATAATAAGCCACATATATCGTATTCGTTTGCTTCCCCAACACTCGTATGCACAGCTGCAACCGTTCAACCCCCTTATATACGGCCATACTGTGGACTCTGTTGATGTTACTACCAGAGTCGCCATGGTAAGTATCGGCCACGAGCTTGCGCCGCAGAAACATTGGCTTTCCCGCACTACACAAGATAATCTTAAATTTATTTTCGTTCTTTCCTTCTTCTTTCTTTACCCGTTTATCCAGCCGCAGCTCTTCAACCTTTTCATATGCGGTCACAATATGGATTATGTAGACGCTACAATTGTCGCCATGGTAAACCACACGCTGCACAGACATTCACTTGCTTCCTAATCACACTTAAGACACACACCAGGGACCTATCAATTAAGACAAACACTGATGCTAATTATATAAGTGTAATGTGAATCACACAGTTGTGTTTTTGTTAACAGGTACGATTTTTCAACTCACAAAATATTCTGGCAAATTTCATGGAACACACACGAACACTACGCTTGTACCCGCGACCCGTTGTCGCCTTCCAAATCAACAGCTTTCTGCGTTCGCGCCCAAGGACTACCTCATTTTTAAATAAATTTGCTAGAACACAGGTTAGTATATAAAACAATTTTCCTTTTCCATATTGTTTTAAATGTATCAGTAAGATTGTCAAAAATATTCCTGAAGAAAATATTAATTTATTTCTAAGGTTAACTCTTTTCCCCTGATAGGCAGTGGAGTTCTTAGCTGAGTGGTCACTGACGCCGTGTAATGTGGCATTCCTGCGAGTGCAGACGGGTGTTTTCGACCCGCGGCAGGTGGGCGACAAGCCCAAGTGGTTCGCGGATCAACTGCAACCCATCCGCTTTGCCGTTTGGGACGATGGCAGCTCTCTCAATGGCGCACTACGACAACTTCAACGACAAGAAAATCAACCCACAGGTTTGTAACTCCTGAAGACGCGTCCAAGTTATTTTGGCCAGAACTACAATCTTTCTGGATAACCGTGACGGAGGTAATACTCAATAACTAGATGGAACAACGAAAAAGTTTGTTACTATTTGCAACGAAAATCTAGGTCGATCGCGAAATATATTTAGCAGACGGTGTTGAGTTTAAAATTGCAAGTGTCAGTATTACCCTGTCGGTTGTAAGGAAACGTAAAAAACATTATACTTTTTATAGATGAAAGTGGGTCAGACTCGGAAGCTGCGGAAAGTACAAGTTCATCGTATTCATCACTCAGTGACTTTGTATCCGAAATGGCTTCGTCTGACTTATCACCAGGTATTGTACTATATTGAGTAATATAATAAACTGATCTATTAATGTCATATTAATTTAATATTACACTGTTCAGGGGGAAATCAGCACCAACAACACGTTATCGGAGAAACTTATAGCGCCGTGGTGCAAGTACCAATGACTCTGTCATCATCTTTGGATCCAAAAACGGTAATTTATTTCTTTTTTCTTCCTATGCGATTTTAAAAGCTAACTTTAGTAATAATTTTGTAACAGCTTGCTTAATTGTTTTTTTTTTGATATCATTGGATCTGTTAGAAGTTAAAGAAATCCTTTGAAGCTATATATATATTTAAAACTCACTGAAACAATTTCCAAACTTTCGTGTTGTTAAGAGTCAATCTAGTGTTAATGGATGCAAATAAATACTATATTTAGCTACTTACACTTCCGCCCACCCACCCGCAAATATATCGATGAGTGAAAGGGTATTTGCTTGAAGTGTAATTACTGTGCTTTAAAAAAATAAACTTTAAAACAACAGCCTTTAGAGACATTTTCATATTTCACAAAAATGTCGCTTGAACTGATAATTGAAATTGCAACTACCACCAACTACTCCACACGTGTTTCGCCCCTCCCCCCACGGGGCATCATCAGGAGCTGTTATACCGTGCAATGTCTGCCATCGAGCTCGCTCGTGTCGGTATGTGCAATATATATTTGCGAGCGGGCGGGAGGTGCACAAGTAATTCCGTAACTATTCTCAATATTGTGGAAGTAGCTAGATTTTGTATTTATTTGCATCCATTGTAATGGTCTTCCGTAAGGTAACGTCTGAATCTATCTAATAATTTAGTGTTAGTTTTTCATGCCGCCCGTAGGCTTTTGACTTTGGCCTTAACGACTATTACAAATTAACAACAGCAAAAACCAACGCGACGGTTTAACGTGCCCTCCGAAGGACGGAGACATGAAATAATCTATTCAACTCTGTAATTCCCGATACTAGGTATACAGTCCGCCATCATCACTGATGTTCGGTAATGTGGAAGAAGTGGTCGACAAAGAGGAACGTCGCGCGTCCACGTCGCCTTCACCCTCCGCCTCTAGCTCCGACCACAGCGACCTATCTGATGATGAAGCTCCTGGGGATGTTGGCGCTGTAGAGGCTAGCGATGCTGCCCACCCACCCCCTGTTAAGAAAAGTGTAAGTAATATATTAAGAAGTATTTCGTTTGGATGCTATATGGTTTTGTTAGAGTTCTAGGATTCACTTCGTTTGATGTGTGTGTCTGACTTGTCGCGTACCTATACATTTTTGCACAGTATTGTTTATTAGAGTATTATTTTATATTGACACATTTTCATGTAAAAGTCGGTCTAACAAACCTGTAAGACACACACAAGTTTTCTTACGTAGATCATGAATTATAAAGTAGATAAAGCGAAACAGCAAGTAGTAAACACTTAATGTGGATTTACTGTAAAGAGTAAAAATTACTAGTACAACATGGAAACCTGCTGAAGTTTTGTTGGGTAGATCGTTATTCGAGTAGATTTCATCGCAAACAAAGCAGTAGTAACTTTCTTAATTATACGTATTTTCCATAAAATATTGTATCGACACCAAATCCCTAGTTTGATATTCCTAGTACGCATAAAGCTTCAATCACTAGGACACGGACAGCGGCAGTTACAGCCGTGAGTTGGAATCTGCTCTCATACGCGAAAAAAAATATTTGCCACTAAATCACAATTTTTATGCTAATACTTCCTAGTTCGTTGCTCTTAGTACACATTAGAATGCTATAGCTAATTAGCCACAATCACTAGGACACGGACAGCGGCAGTTTCGGGCGTGAGTCGGACTCTAACTCGACGACGACGCCGAAGACCGTGGTGAGCCGGCAGCGCGCGGCGGCCGACAGCGCCAGCACTAGCGACTCCGACCGCGCGCTCACTCCCTCGCACCACTCGCTGCCCGCGCACCAAACACACGCCAAAGTACGCACAAGCCCTTCATTTAGGCCCGTTATTATAAAACAGGAACCCTCTCTGGAATCCTAACCACCGGTAACTTGGACCCTATTTCCGATGCTGATGGTCTTCTGTTTTTTATATGTAGGTATATTGTGTTTTTTAAGATATATTAAAAAAAATGCACGCCTATACATATAAGAATAGATGCATATAAATACAATATCGAGCTACTTCGACAATATTAAGTTGCAATTTATCATCGTTTGCGTATGCGCATATATTTGGGGGCGGGCGGGTGGTGCACAGGTATTTGCAGGACTACCCTCAATATTGTGGAAGTAGCTAGATATTGTATTTATTAGCATCCATTGAAATGGACTTCCGCAAAGTAACGCCTGACTCTATTCAATACTAGCTGGTGCCCGCGACTTCATCTGCATGACAAAAGGTAGCCTATGTCCTTCTCCAAGGTCCAATCGATCCGTTTAGCCGTTTAGTCGTGAAAAGGTAACAAACAAATATACAAACAAACAGAGTTACTTTGGCACTCATAATATTACTATGGATATAAGAAATAGACGAAATAACAATCAACTTCATTTCAGAAGCTTTAGAGCTTTCGATCCCTTGCAAAATCGATCCTACGTAGAACTCAAAATATTTTTTTAATCACTATCTCAATTGATATCACACCCACACTTAGCCCGAACTAATAAAATAATTTCACTTGAGAAACTCCGTCCCTTTCAAATGGCGCTTACTCAGATCTTGAAAATGTCATATATTTTAGCAACTCAAGTTATTTTAAAGGTCAGATCAAAACTTGAGCAAGGAAGAAGAAAATATGAGTCTTTTTTTATTAATGCAGTTGTGCTTAGAGTATAAATTGGACCACATCACCCAACTATGTAGTAAATTGGTGATCGACAATATGTTGTTCAGAGATTGGCCGCAAATTGAAAAAATACTTTTTATACTTTTTAACTAAAATGTTGTGTGTTCTATTTGATATCGGACTTGTTTCCTATTAAAGAGAAATCAAAAAACGGAAGAACCCTTTCAGAATTTCCAGACAAGCAAGACTTCTCTTTCTAACAGGATAGATACATGCATGCATTATGTCATAGCATTATCATGTGATAATGCTATGATAATGAACAATTATTTTAATATTAGAGCGTAAGCAGCGGTGTGTCTCGCCAAGCATCGCAGTCGTCTCTGTTGGAGCAGTTTGCCGCGCAGGCCAAGGAGCTGGTGCGGGAGACCACAAGGCAAAGCAGCCAGGAAGGATTACTCGCACATATGGACAAGGTAATACACACCAGACAGCTTCCTATTAATTAATTCATTCAAATTTACCTTTTCTGTTTCTTTATTTGTGTGCTAATCGATGTTTATAACTTATTTTTAACACTATTACTTACTTGAACCGATAAAGAAGAAAGGAAAAGTAGCAGATGGAGAGGAAAAGAAAATGTTTGCGCCATTCGGCCAGGTACTAGATCACCGTGTGGAGCTAACAACAAAATGTAGACGCTACATAGTAAACACACACACCGTAGACAGAATTCGTACACTGAGTAGCTAAGCATTACCTTAATGAAACAGTACAAAAAATATCCAGAATACGCTAAAGAGAATAATTAAGCTTCGTAATTTTTTTAAGTCACTGCATTCTATGCTATGTATGTCCCAGTTGCAAACAGCGAATACAGACTCTTTCTAGATCTGAAACTATTACCGAAACTCAAATTAAAATTGCTTTTGCCATTTGCCATACGAACATCTAAGTATCTTACATGCGTAGCTCAGTTTTCTTGCCAAAACTTTGTATTCATGAGTAAAAATCCCACTTGTATGAAATAAAGATCTCTAAACTTTGGTCTTATTTTCGCAGCTTACATTGCACGCGAAAAAGGCAGCGGAAGAAGCTTCTAAAAGCATGCATGAAGCATCCAAGTCTGCTTTAGAAGCCAGTAAGACTGCCACGGCCGTCAGTAAGAATACCTTTGATGATCTTACGTATGTGGGCAAGTCTACGCTGGGAGATCTTACTAAGAGCGCTAAAGAAGCTGCTGCCAAAAAGGGATTATTGATGAAGGTAAACTGTTCCTCCTTTTTATTTTGTATCATTAATCCCCACACATCAAGCACATTCAGGGCGAAAAAGATTTTATCCTGAAGTGCGCAAAGCTAATTTGGAGTATGAAATACAGAAAATGTTGTTTAGTTTGAAATAGTTCTATAAAAAAAAATTACACTAGATTTTTGAGACAAGGCAGCGATTGTAAGTACTTTAACCATTGTAACAACAGGAAAACTTTTTCCAAATTCTGTAAATGCAGGTCAAGATAGTTATGATAGCTCTTAGTCTCCTAAGAATGTTTTCTCCTATATCTATGCTTATGGTATCTTCCCTTACTGCTCCCCGTTTAAGTATTATTTATTACACCGAAATAGGGAGAAAGCCAAGACTCAACCGGCAGTTCCTCCGGTCGGCGTGACTCTACAGCTCTACAGACTACAAACTTACTGGCGACAACGCATCGTGACTTCTTCTCTAACATCAGCTCCGATCTCAACGGCCTGGCTGCGTCCACTTCTAGCATGTTCAGCGATTTCTTTGGAAACAAAGGTACTTACTTGAAAACGAACGAAATAAACTAATATTAGAAAAATGCTCTTTTACTTATTCTTATTATATGAGCGAGACGGGAGAAATAAAAGACGTCATACCGATTTTCCGAATAATTTTAGTGAGCGTTACTTTGTGGAGGTAAACTAAAGTTATTGACGACATTGAGTTTTTTCGTTCCTTGAATAGAATTTATGTAATTACTTTTATTTGAATTAAGAAAGTACAAAGTATGCGATTTCAACATCTTCGATTGCACTTTTCCTATACCAGATTGCAATATACCTAATAAATATTTTTTGTTAGGAGATATTTTCTATGTTGTGACGAGTCATGGTCTAGGACCCTGAAGTTTTATTAACCCACTTCATGAAGACAACGTTTTTGGTTCAAGGCCAGCAAAGTATCGCTTTGATTTTTACAATGATGCTGATCAATTACCTAATGATGCTGATGAATGATGATGTACACATTTTTTTCCTCGTTTATCTATCACGGAAAACGTCGTTAGGAAGATTGACTCTCCAACACGCTATCACGCGCTAATTTCAAAGGCTCCACCACGCTGTTCTTCTTTTAGAATGGCCGTGGGCCTCTCATATGGCTTTACACACCATCCAGAACAGCTCTCAGGTGTGATAGTTTTCTCAAGATGATTTACATCACCGTTTTCAGCAAGTGATTATTAAATTACAAAAGGCGTTATATTCCGAAAAGTCAGTGGTTCGTGCCATGGATTTGAAAATGCGACCTTTGATTTCCTAGTCCAATGGTCATATCCATTAGACGATCACTTCTTGGCAAGCAGTTAATTAATTAAATAACATCCGAACAGCGGGCAAGCAGCCGAAGCCACCGGAGCAGGTCCGCGGCAGCGCGTCGTTCGGTCCGTTCTCGCAGGGCGCGCGCGGCCTGGTGGCGCGCTCGCCGCTCATCCGCCACGCGCCGCCGCAGCCGCCGCCCGCGCCGCCCAATGCCAGGCCTTCTGCTAACACGGAGAACCAAGCCTTCCTAAATGATGTAACTATTTTTACTTTTATACACTACACTAGCTTTTGCCCGCGTTAATTAGGAGGAAAAACCGGTCTATCGACACTGTAGACTCACAAGATATATTAGGTACTTAAATTCAAAATTCAATCATCATTCGAAAGACACATGGCGCCATCTATTATCATAAGAACGGTATTGTAAATTTTCCTCGGGAACAGTAAATTTTTTCGGTTTGAAAAGCACCCTATGTCTGTTTCTGTACACTGTGCCAACGTATATGCAAAATTTCAAGATGATTGATTCAGTGGTTTAGGCGTGAAAAGGTAACAAACAAACTTACTTTCGCATTTTTAATATTAGTTATGATACACTACTTAAACTATATACATTTTGATGATAACAAATTTATTTACACTTTACTATTATACCTTATTGGGTCTTCTTTGGTAGAAGCCATCGACATCGGTAGCACAACAAATAGGTCTAAGCTTTAATTTAATAATTGTATCTCAATTAAATAATTTAAGATACCTGGGTATGACAACAAAAAACTCAAATAAATCCTGCTATATCTAAATTTCATTGGCACTCTAGTTAGTTCAACACGTATTGGAAGGCGAAGGTGTGGGCTGGCTGAAGCTAAACCGCCTCAAGAAGTTGATGGAGGATGAGTCCTACAGGAACATGGTACTCAGCAAACTTAACAGGAACTTCAATAGAAAAACGACGCCTAACGACAAAGTGGATGATGTGGTGAGTTACTCATTACCATAATCTACATCTTTAAATCAATATTGACATAAATTATGAACTACTTTGAGTTGTGGCGTGGTGTAAAATCGCCAGTACTCCCAAGTCCCAACTAGAATAATGTGTATTTATCAGGAGTTACATATAAGGTGATGAAGACCTAACCCTCAAATAATGATTCAGGTATTGATTTCAAAACAATAACACAACAATAATTGTTCTCTCATATTCTGTGTAGTTCGTAAGCAAGCCTGTGTGGAAGGGAATGCTGAAGGTGCTTCAATCCGTAGTCCATGGACTCGAGCACACTTACTCCAACTTCGGTTTAGGCGGCATGGCCTCCGTGTTTCAACTGGCGGAGATGGCACACACACACTACTGGAGCAAGGAGATCGCGGGCCTCGAACATGGTGGCATGGCCGGTTCCGCACTTATGGACCACTATGGCCGACAAGACCTGGAAACGCCGTCATCCACACCATCATCTAGAAAAAGCTCGCAATCTGGTCAGTACTTATATTTTATAATCTACCTTGAAAGATCGATTTCAGGTATTATATTTATTGCCTTACCCCCTTAAAAACGACATGTAAAGTGAGTAACACAGCACGCTGTTAATGCACTAGGCAGATCGTGCGTGCGCCCGATACCGATATTATCGTCAAATTAACAACTGCGCCGTCACTTTCATACAACTTCAGACATAACAGTGCATTCGTATAATACGCCAAGTTTAATTACAATTTAAACATTGAAATATAATAGTCAGGAACGGCGCTTGAACCTGCGACCCTTGACATCTTGTCATCACTCTATCAACTGAGCTACCGTGTCGTTGATCGTGTGTATTAAATTTCAAGTCCCCTTGTATTCGTCTTAAGGCCTGGCGATATTTATTTAGTAATCATTTACAGATTTACTAAAAGAGTCACGGGTTCAAGCCTCTTTACACGTTTACATCCCTTAAAGTTTAGTTTCTGAAGTAAAAATACTTGTTTTAAGATATACCCGTCGTAAACTACCCCGAAATGGATTCAACTGAAGCTCAGAGCACAACAGAAATGTTCAAAGACATGCTTAATCAAAAGAGAAACTTGCTCTTCAGCAAATTGACATCTTACGACTCAGATGTAAGTATTGCATTGATATATGTGTTCCGCGCTAGTCAATGTTGCAAAACTGTTGCATGTCATGTCGTGCTATTATCTATGTGAGAACTGTACCTATAACATATGTATGTCTATATAAAAGTAAAGAAAATCTCTTGAGCATGACAGCAGTAATAAAAGGCTTGAAACTGCCATACAAGCATATTATTAATATGATTTTGTAATGACTATTTAATAATGAACACACTACACTTCTGATTCAACTGTGTGTGGTATTGCTATACTCTTACTTTTAGCTCTTCAACAATTAGTTAATAATATAAATTTTAAAACATTTACTTAGCTATCTGCCCCTTAGCTACTGAAAATAAGAAGGTATGTTATTTCAGCATGACGCAATTATGACGTATGTGTGTAGAATAATGTAAAATGTTAGTAAATACTATGCTAGATGGAGTTGTAAGTAAAATGTAACGTGTCTCATGCAACTACACTTCTGATAAAACTGTCAGAATAGGAGAATCGACTTATTTAATGTTTTATTAACAGGTTCACTGTCCACGAAGTAGACACAATAGGTAAACAATCGACATGTACTAAATGTGGTATATGGGACTGTGAACCGGTTAAGAAGAACTTAAAAATTATCTAAACTGCAAAAGCAGTTTTGGTTATTTTTACAGTTTGTTTCTCGAAAATAATATATTTAGTTTAAAACTTAGTCGTCGCTGTTGATCGGCCTGTAGCTATTTATCTAGTGTAAAGTGACATGAGACAGGGTACAGGCGGGATGTTTGTGTGCGTGGCAGGCCCCTCCCTCATCGGACTGCTCGGCTGACGAGAGCGGCTCGATCACCACCAACCGAGCCAATATCTACGACCACCGCGCCTCCTTTAAGTCCAACCTCTCTGACACTGACGTCATGTTCCTCAATGTAAGTCCTAGTGCAATCTGTAGTGACCCGTCTTATATGCTTACTGAGCTTGCAAATGCGATCTAATTAATAGCCGAACAATTGGAACACTAACCAAAATTTATTGACGATTATGGCTATAACCATCGGTGCCGTATTTAGATATGCATGTTAAGTGTTGTATTATATTCGAAGAAGACCGTTCGAAGTTCCGTATATACATAATAATGTAACTGTTTTTTAACTCAGTTTCTTAAGTACCACAAATTTAATCGAAGTAAATTAGAACGCACTGCTTAAGCGTCACATAGTAATAAACAATAACCGGAGTGTGAACGCCCAATGTCGGTTGAAACTGAAACACCGGAAAATTCCCAGCAACAACGCATAATGGTAAAAACATAAAGAGCGTTTTCCTCTGATCGCTAGATGCCAGTTAAATGCTATCACTACAGTTGTTTATTATTACGTATAACTTACAATAAACACATTTATTACGCATTTAAAAGCTATATGGGTAAAACGTAGGTGAACCGTGGCGGTCAGGGCGCGGCGTCGAAGCCTCGCGCGGCCAGCGTGTTCTCCTCCAAATCGTCCGTGAGCGGCTACCGACCGCCTGTCGGTGTGCCCGTCACCTCGCCCATCACCTCGCCTGACACGGCACGAACTTACCTATATCAAGGACTTATTGGTAAAATATTTTATTTCCATTCCGATAGTGTAATAGTCTACCTACCGGTAAAGTCCGGTCGAAACAGAGTAAAAAAAATGGATTTTAGATGACACGTTTTTAACAGTTTAGTGTAAATTAACTTTAAATAAAAAAACAAAAAATCACGTAAGTACACAGGTTTTTGGAAACTCTTTAACATGTTATAGCTGGCGATAGAGTTTCCTACCTGACTTTGCCTAAGTCGTGTTATAATTTTATTAATATCTATTCATAAATTTTCTATTAAAGGCAAGGAGAGATCAAATTTATGGGACCAAATGCAATTCTGGGAGGACGCGTTCCTAGATGCGGTGAGTCAGGAACGAGACATGATTGGCATGGACCAGGGTGCTAACGAGATGATGGAGCGCTACAAGTGCCTGAGCGAGACGGAGCGCAAGCGGCTGGAGCACGAGGAAGACCGGCTCCTGTCCACCGCGCTCTACAACCTCACGGCCGCCATGGTAGTGTTCGTTGTGGAGGCAGATGTCGTCCGGAACAAAGTGCGGCGGCTCCTCGCTAAGAGTCACATCGGACTCGTTTATAGTCAGGAAGTGAACCATCTGTTGGATGTCGTACATACTTTGGTGAGTACAGATTATATTTTTGTACAGTAGTTATAAATTTTTTGGTTTGTATCCGTGTTATTTATGTTTTATTTCTTTCTTTTGGAACATCTAGGCAAAATATTATAGGAATAATACAATAAGTGTCACAAAACCATTTCATTGCTTGCTCGCACAGTAACTATATAGTCCTAATTTATTAGGTAAATTCCTTTTATGGGGTCAATGTGTAAGTGATAAGGATTCATTTAAGCCATAATTCAAATTTTTACAACAATGTTATTTTTTTCTTAATGTTCGCCGTTCAAGGAGCAGTTTTCATCTTGCTAGTACTTTGTTAATTACAAATAATTTGTTATATCCATTTAATTCTTTGCTTATGTGAATGTATTTGACTTATATATTAACCCTTTCAAAGGAAATTACCTAATAAATTAGGACCTTATATAAGTTTTGTCTGTAGTTTGTGGAATAAGAAAGCATACGTATTTATCGTAACATGAATTCCAGAGTTGTGATCCATATTTCAGATGACTTCTTACAATCTTGCAGTATAATATTTCAATGTTTAGCTTGTCTAAAGCACATGAAAACCATATAATAAATCCCGATGCTTTACATAGATGCTTAGTGAATATTTCATTGAAATGAGAAACTTGCTATTCTTTTAGACGTCAACGTCATCGTCGTCGTATAATGTAGGTACATGTCTACTTGCGAAAAACTGTTATTTCAGCATTAAACTAAGTGTTATCACAAATTATTGCATTACAATCTATCTACTTACTTTGAATTAAGCGCGAAAACGGTCGTGGGTGTCATGGCGTCGGATTGTGACATCAACTTTGCATTATGTCTGTGCTCAACCAAGTACATCAACAAAATAATACATATTTCGAGTGTTAAAAATGAATTCTAAAGTTTACAAGTGGTGTGCGGTCCCTCTGTGCAAAAATACATCAATAGCATCATATAACAAATTATTTGTTTACGTTCCAAACAAGAAAATACTTATTGCGAGTTAATTGGCTAAAGCTCGCAAGGCGAAGCCCAGCAAATGTAGTTACGAATTCATTAATACTTATGGATAAGAAATAGGTACTTAGAATAAAACTAGTATTACTTCTGTCTTTAGCTGCGAGTTTGCTGACCTCAAAAATATCCGATTACACAAGTGTTAAAAAGGCTTGTGTGAGTTAAATATTACTTAGCAATAAGATTAGTAATAATGAACTTACAAGGAAGATTTCGCATTTCTAAATTCAGATGAGCAAAAGTCTTTATTTGCCGCAAGAAACTCTCCCAACATCAAACATTCTATTCTTGGCAAATTAGAGCTATTTGCCTTAATAAAACCTTGTTTCTTTTCTTGTTTTTTTTTTTTAATAATTTTAGTTACTAATCCACGAAATATCAACAAATCAACTAACTTAATGATCTAGGGATCAATCGAAACGCGTAATTACAACAAAAGTTAAAGCCACGGTGATGATTGATATTTACTTAGGAGTGACGTCATTCGATGTGATCGGTGTTTCAGTTAACATGGCCGATTGCAGTATTTTATACTTTTATTTTATTGGAAATATTATTAATCTTAATGTTTATATTCAAACTAGGTAATTTTTGTATATACATATATCTTTCTACTAAAACATTTATTCTTTAGTTCTTTAATACTGTCATCATGTTGTAATGTTAAGTTGCCTCATGACGTTGCTCCTAGGTATCTACCGTTTTTTATGATGGTAAAATATTGGAACCGTATTCCAATCCGTTTGAAGAAATTTAAATATAAAAACAAAATAAAACGTCTTTGATCGACGAAACGGAAGAAATTTTTAAGTGCGTACGTACCCTACGTTCCTTTGTTCTGACTTTGACATGCAGGACCAAAAGATGGTGGCTTATCAATCGGATTAAAAAACGTTGAAGAAAACTGTAACGAGAATGCTTTGCAAATTTTAATTTTCTTTTTTGGTTTTCTTTCTTTCTTTCAAATAGTCTGAGCAGAGAAAACAGTAGTATCACCATATTTAAGTTAGCACAAGATCACAGTTGTTTCACAAAGCTCCAAAAACGCTTTGGATTCTTTTCGACAGTTACTTCAAAGTTACAATATTAAATGGAAAAAGAATACGGTCGCGAACAGGATTCGAACCTGCGCCTCCCGGATAGATACTCCAGGCGCTCTGACCAACTTATTACAAAATTGATTGCAATGACGTCGCCATAAGACGTGTTAAAATATGGAAGAAGAATTCGCGGTGGTGAGCAGAGGTCGAGATGGCTTAGTTGGTCAGAGCGCCTGGAGTATCTATCCGGGAGGCGCAGGTTCGAATCCTGTTCGCGACCGTATTCTTTTTCCATTTAATATTGTAACTTTAGAGTTCGCTAAGCATGCGTTAATGCTTTTTCAAAAGACATATCTTGAATTATTAAGGTAATTGCATTCTTTACGACATTGTATTAACTGCAAAGTTAGTCGTGTCGGTTCGGTCACTTGTAAGTACTGAATTGATTGCAATGACGTCGCCATAAGACGTTAAAATATGGAAGAAGAATTCGCGGTGGTGAGCAGAGGTCGAGATGGCTTAGTTGGTCAGAGCGCCTGGAGTATCTATCCGGGAGGCGCAGGTTCGAATCCTGTTCGCGACCGTATTCTTTTTCCATTTAATATTGTAACTTTAGAGTTCGCTAAGCATGCGTTAATGCTTTTTCAAAAGACATATCTTGAATTATTAAGGTAATTGCATTCTTTACGACATTGTATTAACTGCAAAGTTAGTCGTGTCGGTTCGGTCACTTGTAAGTACTGAATTGATTGCAATGACGTCGCCATAAGACGTGTTAAAATATGGAAGAAGAATTCGCGGTGGTGAGCAGAGGTCGAGATGGCTTAGTTGGTCAGAGCGCCTGGAGTATCTATCCGGGAGGCGCAGGTTCGAATCCTGTTCGTGACCGTATTCTTTTTCCATTTAATATTGTAACTTTAGAGTTCGCTAAGCATGCGTTAATGCTTTTTCAAAAGACATATCTTGGACAGTTACTTCTTTAGTACTGACTAGGTAGGAGTATTGTAGCAAATGGTTTACAAAGCCTTAATGTTTGAAGAGCTTCTTGTCAGATAGTCTGTCATATAATTTAAATAAAAATTATCCTTTCGGCTCAGCAACGTACAGATCTATACGTTGTAACATTAAAAATCTATTGTGTCTGCTAATGAGTGAGGCAACAGCATAAATCTAAATTTTTATTTGATTAATCTATTTCTTGTCGTATTCTCGCTCTAGCCGGTAGGCTGGTAATAAAAAAATATAAACTATTAATACATACTGGTGAAACCTAACGATTTAGCGCACGCGCACATTTAGTATGTACTAACTGAATCAACTTGTTTCCAGACAAAACAATTATTATGTTTTTGCTTATATACATACGATAAAAGCTTTCCTATTAAACCCTATCATTATGTTGATATAGCACGGAAATGACATAGAACTAAAACCGCTGGGTTCCCGATTGCTGCGTCGAGCGTCGTTCACAGTACACGAGGGCGATGCGTCTGGTGAACTGCGCTTCATGGAGGTGCGCGACGACGGCCTGGTGCTACGCTCTACACAAGGTAAATTACTAGCGCAGCAGCCCTATACTGCAACTCCAGGGCTCGCTTGTGGTGGCGAGCTGCGCTGCGTGAAGGTAACGACGGGCTGGTGAAACCTCCCCACGAGGTATACTATTAGCGCAGCAGTCCTTACACTGCAGCCGTGAGGCTTGCTTGTGGTGGCGAGTTACGCTGCATGGAGGTGAAGACGGCCTGGTGAAACCTCCCCACGAGGTATACCTACTACTAGCGCAGCAGTTCTTACACTACTACCGCAGGGCTCGCTTTTGGTGGCGAGCTGCACTACATGGAGGTGACGACCGCCTGGTGCTACGCTCCACACAAGGTAAACTACTAGCGCAGCAGCGCCTATACTGTTACTTGAGCGCTCGCTTGCGGTAGGAAGCTGGTGCTGCACTATACACAAGGTATATTACAACTAGTTATACTAGCGCAGGTCTTATATTGCAGCCACAGGCCTCGCGTGTTGCGAGCTGTGTTGGATGGAGATGAGAGTATAATTATGTAGACCGTTTGAGTATTTTAACCACGAGAGCCAGAATAAATAAATTATTTGTCCATGATACACACCTCTCGACACATTGCAACGGGCTTAAAGGAATAAGTACTGGAGCAGTTTTAGCGGGCGTACCCCTCTCGCCACTAGCGTATGATTCCCAATCAAACCTTTATACCTTTTACCTGTACCTATAGTTACAATGATAGTTCACGATTATAATCGCGTGTGACACAATTTTATGTTTGTGATTAGTTTTTTTTTTTTTGTGTTTTAATATTGTTAATGTAATAACGAGAGCTATTGTTGCTGTTATCTCACCATCCGCCGAAAGTGGCGTGCAAATTTGTTTGATATTTAGTCAGAAGCTGCCTCCGTCTGCTCCTCTAAGACAACGTGTAAAGTCTAAAATTGTTTATCCACATGTAAATAAATTTAAAACATTAACGTATTTTATTCATTGTGATTTAGGATCTGAATTTGAATTATTTAGTAGATCACGTGGTTTAAGGGAATTACGCGAATTCGTTTACTACCTGT
Organism: Xylocampa areola; assembly: GCA_935421205.1. Classification (NCBI taxonomy): domain Eukaryota; kingdom Metazoa; phylum Arthropoda; class Insecta; order Lepidoptera; family Noctuidae; genus Xylocampa; species Xylocampa areola. The sequence goes on from OW285204.1 coordinate 10,606,589, forward strand.
ATTTTGAATATAATTTTGATCCGTTATCAAAATATGGTGTGACAAAAATCATCGGAAGCGTGCACCGAACTGTTGGATCTGTGCAAACATCTATTAAGCATTTAACGTCCGTATATTTGGCATCATAAATCTGGGTATTTTCTTATTTCCCTTTCGTCAGACCAATGAAATATTGCGATACGGCACCGTGTGCTTCGGTATACTATACTTATGAATTATAACGAATTTCCAGGTACTATCGTTGAGAGATGGTGGTACGAGAGACTAGTCAACATGACGTATAGTCCGAAGATACGAGTTTTGTGCCTTTGGAGGAAAAACGGCGGTCAGACGCAACTGCATAAATACTACACCAAGAAGGTTTGTAATATATATGTGACCTAAATTGATTAATAAACACTTGACTGGATTGCATTCCGCGCCGAAAGCGAAGGCGTAATTCGGCCGAATTTGTATAAATACGTATATTGTCGAACAAATAATTTTAATACAAGTATATTTTACTTCTTAATATCATCAGACTATTTGTAGTCCTATAAGTAGCTGAACCAATAAATTACAACCAGCTTCAATGAGTCTATTAATCAAAAGTCTTCAATATTTATAAGCAGGGAAACTATCAGAATTTCCAAAAATAATGTTATGATTGCAGTGCAAAGCTTTATACTACTGTATCAAAGAAGCAATGGAGAAGAGTGGCCGACGGCAAGACGCAGCCGAGCTAGGGGGAGAGTTCCCCATTCAGGATTGTGCCACCGGAGAGGGCGGGCTTATTCAGGTGACGTTTATACCAAAGTACACCAATATTTTATACTTTATTCGTTATATTTCTGGATTCGATTCCCAGACGAGCAGTAGTTTGAATAAAGGCTGTGTGCGATAACTGATTTTGGGGATCCTCTTCATGAAATTGTGAATGTTTTGTAGATATTTTGAAGCTTCGTTACATTTAAATAACTTATGAGAAAACTGTTACTTATTTATTTATTTATTTATTAACAGTAAAAAACATAAGTTTACAATATACACCAAAACACTAAAATTTTAGATAATAAATATTTAAAAAATAACTTACTCAAACTTAAACATAAATTAACTAGGTACCTACTTAAAAATTTTTTTTTTTTTGCAAATTTGGTATGACTTATCATGAAAGATATGTAGATCTGGGTGCTGAGTGAGGAACGAATTTAGCAATGTGATTGCTCTGGCTGTGGGTGCTGCAGCAGCTCTACTGTGCGCACTCCACCGCTCCGCAAACAGTATTCTTCGTCTACGTGGACCCTCAAAATCCTCTCCTCCAATTAATAATCTTCGTGGTATTCCTGCTAGCCCTATGCCTTCCAATGCAGTTGGGTTATCTACTTTATTCATTAAGAGGCGGTGGTAATGAATTAATACTTATATCAATTTTCGCCTAAGTTCTAAGGTGTTTAAAACTACCATTCCCGTGACAAACAAAGAAGGCTATAGATATTGGTAGTACCCATACATCCTCTCAAAAATGAAACGGGCAAATTTTCTTTGGACTCGTTCGACCAGCAGAGAGTACTGCTATAGTATGGGGTCCTCATGAGGACCCCATACTATAGCATTGTACTCAAGCCGACTTTGTACATACGTTTTATATAACATCAGGGCAGCTCTTATGCCTTTAAATGTAGGTGAGATCCTCATGATAAAGCCTAGCATCTTGTTGGCACTTTTACGTGCTAAATATATATGATGCCTAAATTTTAACGCCAGTCAAGTGTCAGTCCTATATCCCGTATTTGGTTGAGTCGATCCAATGGAGTACCTGCTAAATTATATTCATACTGCAAAGGTGTGTACGTGTAAAATTTGCACTTAGTGTCATTAAAATACAAGCGATTGTCCTTACTCCATTGCATTAACGCGTCTATATCCTTCTGTAATTTCTGACAATCATCAATATCTTTCACCGCAGTGCTGACGATGCTCGGCAAGTCATTAATCATAATTATGACCTGAGTAGGTCCAAGCGTGTAGCCTTGCATCACCCCGGAACGTGTGTAATAAGTATTGGCCTCAAATTTAGCTAGTCTAACATATTGTATACAATTTAGTAAGTAAGCTGAAAAAAACGACATAAGTTTATGTGTGAAGCCTATGGCCGTCATTTTTTAAAGAAGAATGTTGTTATCAACTATGTCAAATGCTTTGCGGAAGTCAAAGTAGGCGACGTCCCCCTGCATTCCCAATCTGCAATCCATATCTACTGTTACGTCGTTTACTAAGTTAATATGGCTGGTTGCTGTTGACCTATATGCTCTAAAACCATGTTGCTCATCAGCCAACAGTACATTGATTTGTTGTCGAATACGATTGTTTAAAATTGATTCAAAGACCTTGCCAAGGACTGACAGCACAGCTATTGGTCTGTACATTGTAACGTCTTTTTTTTTCAACACTTTTAGGTACAGGAGTGACACGAGATGTTTTCCATACTGAGGGGTACCTAGAAATTTCCAGTAAAAGATTATAGACGTATAACAACGGGTTTTCTAATACTGAAATGCAATCCTTAACCCAAAATAGTGGTATTTCATCTGGACCAGCAGCAACATTAAGCTTAAGACGTCGTACTGCACGTTTTAAGTCCATCGCAGAGATAGTGCCGATGTCAATACGGGTTGCGTCAGCTAGACTACGATAGTTTCGTTGGGCTGCGTCTATATCGAGATCAGGAATATCTTGATGGAAGACTGAACTGAAATAGGCAGTAAATGCATCTACCGCCTCTTGACCCATCACAGTGTCGTTCTTATAGATGTATTCGTGGCATTTCAGCCTTTGCCGTTTTTTGTCTTGCTTTTTGGTAGACTATTTAACATGAATCCATATCACATTACAGTTTAGACGAATTAGTTATGAGACGAGTGAGCTAAGATTATTTGTATTGACTTAAGCTAAAAAGTATAAAAATAATAAAAACACACAGTGTACCAATTAATCACAAAGATATTACATCTCAGCAGAGTTTGACTGAAAACTCTGCTGAGACTGAGCAAAACACTTTCTGAAATGTATTATTAGTGCGGTAATGTAAAGTGAAAAGCACACGTCCATAATAAACCTCACATTACGAGCAAATGTGTTAGAATAGTAGGTGTCACAAGTGCGCTAAGTTATTGTCATTACATACATTATGACACAAGTGCACTAAGGCTTGATCATTACAATCGAGGTTGAATTGCTAGCCGAGCAATAAATAGCGCACGCGTCCCGTACGACGCTTTTCAACACAAGTGTGCGCGAAAAAAGAATACAATAAGTATTTCAAATACATACATTTTGTAATTAAAATGACGTGAGAATTTCTATTTTCGTACGCCGAGTTTATAACATATTCGCGCGCTGTTGGAAGGAGAGTCACTGTGAAGAAGTTACCAAACAGTCTAATATATATATTTAAATAATAACCCAAATGCCTTATATTTTTAATTATTTGTGTTTTATAAAAACAAATAATTTTATGAATTGAAATGTTTAAATATCTTATTTTATCTAACACAGTGTTTATTCAAATTTATTCACAAAAATGGTAAGGTAAATCTCAACAAGGAGTTTGTAGAATCATAACTTTAAACAATATTTTTAAATATTATATTTTTAACAATAGTTTTGATGTCTAAACACAAGTAGATACGAGACTATAAAACCAATGCTCACGAGTATCATACTACAATTTCAACTTACTTGCGAAGGAAACACTATTTATCGAATAAACTATTGTTTTTTTAATAAAATGGCGCGCTCATTGCTTTTTTCGTGCGCCGATTCTATGGTCTATGCGCCGATTCTATGGAAAGATGCAGAAGAGGATTTTTTTGTATGTGGCGAAATATCCTCGCATATCGCTCTGAAAAGGGGGACAGGAAAAAGTCTGAAAACTATACATTTGTTATTAAATTATAAAAAAATATAGTCTTTATTTAAAGTACGTAATCAATCATCGAATTATAAAACACAATAACTATGTAAGTATAGGTTTTGGAAACTGAATTTCGGTTAAAGCCTGGAAAAAACTGCGAGACTCGATTCCGAAATACCTACATATAATAAAAATGTAACGGATCGCTGTCTGTACAGAGAAGATATATGAGAAAAAATATTATTGGGACCTTTATCAACGCAAATAGCACCCAAAACAATGATTGTTAGAATTTTGACTGTTTTTCTTATGATTGTTAGTTAATTTATGTTATCTTTAAAGGTGTGCATGGAAGGCGTTGGACTTCTGTTCCACCACAGCAAGGTACGTCTCTATGCTTTGTTTATGTGTTCGTCTCTTTTTGTCAGCTTATATTTATGTTATTTAAATAAGCAATAAGTTATCGAAATGACATACCAGATACTTGTAACAAGGTTTCGGTATTTCTCTAATCGTATTACCAGGTAAGATATTTGTCAGTGTACACGCTTGGTTTGGGAAATCTCGATACAACTGAGTGATATAAAATCATATATAGACTGTTGTACAAACCGTGCTGTACGACAGTCTATGTCAAACATCGGCGTCCGCGCTGGCAATGCTTCATTGTTTCAATATTGTAACGGTGCTGTTAGCGCGTTGTATTATCGTACCTTATTATGAAGCTTAATAATCCAAGAAAAAAACAATCATCCTTTTAATATACAGACACAGAAGAAGTATAGAAGTTTATTTATAAAGATCTGTTAATTCATTCCTTTTTCAGTCGATACCCCGCATAAAAATACCTAGTTTTAAAGTTATCATCCTCAAAAATCTTATCCGGACGCAAGGACCACTCAAACTTTCCTATTTGGATTTCTCTTCGATTTTTTCTCATAATATATTTTGTCATATTTATATATATCTTATTTCTTTTATTTTAAATTCAGGTGATTTTGCATTTACTAATTCCGTATTATTGTCGAAAAAGCTTAGGTCTAATTGAGACCCAGTACTATGCCCTTGAATATCCTTAACTACTATTCGATGTAATAGTTTAGATAATTTTTTAACATTTTAAGACTAATCGTTGTCCATCTGATATACGTTCTTATACTCCATACGACTTGTGCATGTGCTATTTGTCTGCAATCCCCGTACATCGCTGGAGTGCGTGGGCGCCGCTGTGCTCTGGAGCGGCAGCGGGCGCGTCGCTCCGCTAGGAACTTTTGAGATGGTCCTTGACACGCGCTCGGCCGCCCTCAACTAATCTCATCTTTTTGTCTGTTCTACTCTTTCCGGACACGCCGAACACGCGCCGCTGCGCAAAAGGATTTCGAGGTACACAGTGGTTCATTCATAGTAATGGCTGGCTCTTACGATGATCGACACGACCTTTACGACCTTAAAGATCTAGTCACGGTCACCGTGAGAATCGCAACTAGCGATGATCGTTCGAGGTCGTAGGGCTTTACTTGTAGTTTTGAGGCTTACAGATTGTTTTTAGCCGTTGTTAGCGTTGTATTAGTTCTCCCGAGTGCGGCGAGCGCCGATGCGCGCAGTCGTGCATGCACATAGATGCCCTTTGTTTATTATCTGTTTATATTAACGCACCCGACAGCTTGCATTCGTATCGTGGATCGTCCGGCGAGCGGTCTCGATCTTTCGCTCTCGCACGTTGTGCCGAGATTTAGTTCGTTCGTCCCCTATCACCCGGAACCATAGCGAGCGTCCCGTCAGCGCTAAAGCTTATCGGACGTGATCACGAGGTCAGTCGTAGAGCATTCGCCATCTCACAAGTTCCGGTGCGGCCCGGGCTGCCGCGCGGCGCCCCCCCGCACCCGCACCCGCTCCCTCCCGCACCGCATCTGACCTCGCACACTGCACTCCCGCCCTGCCGAAGTCCTCACCCTCGCTCTTTGCTCGATGTCTCTATTGCAGAAACTAAAACAAGCCACTTCGATTCCGTTTTCACCAGACTATGAAGTTGTAAATTAATCGTGCCGCTCGACCAGTGAAAATTTAGTATAGCGGAATCGGAGCAATATTATGGCTTGCACTTTAGTTTCCGCGCGCGACATATTAATATTATTATGCAGTATGATACGTACACTAAATGTTGGTCGACAAGGGCAGGTATTTAATGACGTTAGTGTATTGGGCTCTAATCCTAGTATCGCATGTGTGCATGTATTTTTTTTATTTTCTTTGGAGATGTAAGTAATAATATATGTTTTATTATAAGGTGTAGCACTCGACGCCGCGCCGTGCCGTATCGTGCGCATGCCTATGTGTGTGAGGTCCTTTTCACTGTGACCCACCATCGGGCTAATCGCAGCTGCGGCTTAATTATAAAAAAAATTGCAGCTATGTATTGTATACTTTTACTATGGAAACTTTTCAAAACAATATTTGCCCTCCTAAAACTATGTACCTAATATTAGTCATAACATGCACATAAAATACAAAGGTATGATAGGTACCTACATTATATATTTTACGGGGTGAAGAAGAGCGGTAGTAGGTACTTATATCCTTGCTCTATACAATTGTCATCGCTGAAGAAAAGACGCTTCAACTCCAAAGGAAATAAGTTTACTCTTTATTTACTTATTAGTGTAGCTTGTAAGCAGTGTAGTTATGTAGTAGTAGGTAATATCCACTGCATGGATTTCGTTATGTATATAATTGTACAAATTTCCAATTATTATTGTTCAATGATATTATTATAGATATTGACGTGTCCATATTTTCACATTTTATATTTCACAAAAACTATTTAATACATGTTCGGTTAAATATTATATACAAATAAATCGGCAATTAGTAGGCGCATCAATCAGGTGATAAACAAGTAGAAAGATAAGTATACCATGAAAACTACGCTGTTTTCAGTATGCGGTGTAACTATAATATTAATATGGTAGACAATAATATTTAAAAATCAAGCCTACTGTCATACTATATAAGAATAAAAGACTAAATAAGTAAGCAAGTTTCTCCCCCCTAATAAAATCTTCCAATCTCAATGTTAAACTCCGCCCTTTTCAAAATGGCGCCTTCTTATTTAGAACCACAGACTTATAATATATGACTATTTCAGTACTTCAAGTCAATCAACACTTAGGAAAAGCTAACCTAAGGGATTGTTTTATAAATACATTCGACCTATTTTTGTTTTATTCTTGCTCTGGTCAAATTATAGAACACAAATTTTGAACTTGCCTAAGAAGTTTACTCCAGTCGGAAACGGGTTTAATACAAAAGTGCTTTTCTTCTGATTAATGGCACTAGGTAAATAGGTTAAATAAAATCAATGCACCGCCACGAATGGCTAAGACGAGATGTTTCAAATCGGACCAGGTCTAAATACCTATTAACACCGAAATAATAGTAAGAAAATGGTAACACCCCACCACCCAACAACAATATACAAGCTGTTGATCCAAAGATATATTATTATAAGATTGACATTGAGAGTAACAGAAATTTGTAGGCATACTTTAAGAGGTCAATGTACAGTCACGAGCACCCATATGTAAACACAAACTTTTTAAAACTCGTCTTTAATATCTCTGGCGTGTATTAGGTACTAAGATAATTAGGTCTGTGTTACACAGATAGAAGAACCTTTTCTTCTAGTCATAAAAAATAAATAATATAAAAGTATTAATGTAATACTTCTATATTATTCAGATAACTATTTAAATGGAGTTCAAAGAGTGCAAATGCATACGTTGGAAAAAGTTTGAAGAATAGGATCGGAGGTGTCTATATGTCTGGCAGGATTTTTAGAGGTGATAGTGAATAAAACCAACATTAAGGCTCCATCACTGAGAGCATGTTTACTTTGGATTAGTGATTAGTAGTGAGTCATTTCATATTACAATGTAGTAGGTATTAAAATATCATGAAATCAGAGGTCTAGAGGTCCGTCCGCCACGGCGTCTGGCAAAATGAAAAGACTAGCGACCTTCCTCCACTCGCGGTAGTCGCCGACCGCCCGTAGCGCTCGATGTTGCAACACCAATAACGTAAAACAGTGTTGCCATCTCCGAATTATACATCTTTATGCTCGTGACTATACATTTCTAGGTTTAAGAAAAAAAAATTACAATGGAAACAACTTAGAAAGGCTCGAAAACAAAATCATCGTTTTATAGAAATGTTCATACTTATTCGACCAAAATGTATTATGTAGGTAGCTTGTTTTTACCTCGTATTTCAATAATGTATATTATTTTTAAGGTAGGTAGGTAATTATATTTATAAAACTTCGAAAAGCATATTGAAGTATAATTATATAAAATTTTTGGTATAGTATCAAATATTTTACCGGAATCTTCACATAAATGTTCTTAACATTATGTTTATCTTTTTTATATCTTAACATCCTTAAAAGTAAAACAACAAAAAAATTGTACGCAACGCACCAAAGGACATAAAATAATAATAACGAGGTTACGTCTAAGGGGCACTATGTAATTATTCGTGCATTATTGAGAACACGTCTCACAGACACTGGAGTGTTAACAGTCTCGGTGAAGTGAAATCTATTAGAATGTAGAATGCTTGCTGTACTTACGTCTGAGAGACACCAGCCGTTCGTAGCGCCAAGCAGTGCACGATGTGAGTTTGGACCGTTAAAGGAAGGTTCTGATCGATATAGCTGCCTGTAGGTACCACCCGCGATGTTGCTACGTGACAACGATTGGTTTGGTTAGTGATATCTGACAGACTACCACCTCGGTCAAAGAAGGTTAATTCTTAGTATTGGATTTGGATCTAACCTGTGATCGACTGTTATCTGTAAAAATTCTAAATGTCATATCCATTATCGGATTCGTAAGATACATAATATATTACTAATCTGTGATCTGATGTAGCAATTAAGTTGCCTACAAAGCTTCATGAAAATAAATAAATTTAAAAATATATAGATATCTATTTAAATGTTTAATAAGAATAAAAACATTTATAAAACTGAACGGAAGCAGATAAGATAAAGTATTGTATTCGTTATTTATGGCGTGGCATTGATTATAAGATAAATAAGTGAAATATCATTGATCTAAATTACATTTTTAAGTTTACCGCTTTGACGATTATTTGCTGTGTTGCACATCAAAATAATTTCCTTTAAACAATAATCTTGTTTTGCGAAGCCATTCTAAGGAAAATTATTTATTTGTGTTAAGGTAGGTAGATACTTTAAAATATAGGTATAGTAGGTACAGAGATCTGCGTACCTATTCGCTATCTCAGTTACCAACCCAATTGATGGACACTTTGTAGTACATTCCGTTTCATTCGGTTGGCAACCGAGATAGCGAATAGGCGCTGGTCCGGACACATATCTCCTTGATCGCTCTAATGGTTACCAACTTGTCTGTCCACAATTTCACAATTACCACAGAAAATATATGTACAATCCATGCTGAGAAATCGCTCTTACAACATTATTAATTCAAAGATTTCTTTGAACTTGAATTTCCATCCAACTTTTAGCAGTTTTTAAACGCTACATAGATGTGCGCACGTCTGTTACAACTTGTTATTTATTTACTCCGTAGTGTACACTTCTGTTTTTAATTTTGTGAAATTACCTCGTATTATTGTCTTCTTACAGTTTTTCGTGCGGCTGGATCACATTAGGAAGTGCTTCACGCAGAATGGCGGTATCTTCGTTTTAGAAGAATTTAGTAAGTTTTGAAAAGTTATTTACGTCCAAATTGCGAAAGTATCAAGAAAAAATATCTATAATAATATCTCGTAATACTTATCTAACAACTAGTCATCAAATAATCAGGAATTACTTCCTGTATCGTAGGTGCGTTTACAAACACATAATCACACATGCACACACACCCAGACCCGGAATAATTATATGTAGATTATACAAATATTTGCTCCGTGCAGGAATCGAACCTGCGAGACGCGACGTAGCAGTCGATATCTCGACCACTGCGCCAACCGCGCCGTCAAAAAGACATTCAATTATATACATTTTTTTATTATGATGGCGAGAAAGTTTATGTTTTCGTACGCCGAGTCTATGGTCTATTTGCCAAACAGTGTAATATTATTATAAAATAAAATTAATACTTTTTTTTGATTACAAAAATTACCTAATGCTAATTCGGCTACATAACTATTATTTTTTCATTAACTGAAACTTATCTTACACTGTATCCAAGACTGTATCTAATAACAAAAATGTTAAATCACAATTCACATCAAGGAGTTTTTAAACATCAAAACTCTTTGCTGAGGTTTAAAAGTGAATATAAAGCTGTCTCTCGTGATATCACGGCACTAAAGTGGTAAAAATGAAGAGATAGCATGCGTGATTAATAAGTCTCATTATGAACCTAGAAGCGGTGCAATAAGAGCCACTTTACGAGCAAGAGTGTTGAAAATATATTGTGTTTGCATTTACTCTACAAAGAAGTTAAAATATTGGCAAGGGTAACATGCATAGAGTGTTATAAATAAAAGTTATTTAATAAATTTGTTTTTAAATTATTTTGTTTTTTGAACTATAATATTTTATTTTATACTTTTGGTCCTAAAATAATTTCGTATCGAATAAAAATATATGTGTTGTGTTAACTCCACAATGAAGTTAAAATATTGGCAAGGGTAACACATGCATATAGTGTTACAAATAAAAGTTTAACAAACTCTTCATTTGATACCCTTCATACGCTTGCATAAAAATGACAAGTCCGCCATATTTAGGAGGCCGCCGTGTTGGATTTAGAGTAACGTCATTTTATTTTTCGTATTGTTCTCAGCAAACTCTTTCATTTGATATACCTAACATATGAGTCCATAAAAATGACTAGTCCGCCATGTTGAATTTAGAGTAACTAAAAAAACGCACGTAATACTTGCCATGATAATTGTATTTTCTTCAAATCGCAAAACATTGTGCAAAACATTCAACACATCATATTCGATGCCAGTTCCTAACGCATTTCTTTCTTAAGTTCAAACGGGAAGTCGCCTTATTGCCAATATACAAAATGGATAATATCGATATTATTGTCGACTAAAATAATTTTGTTTGATGTGATTATTTCAAAACCTAACATAACGTCATTTTATTTTTCGTATTCTTCTTATCAAACGCTTTCATTTGATACACATATCGCGGGAGTACATAATAGTATAGTCCGCCATGTTGAATTAAGATTGACGTCATTTTATTTTTTGTATTCTTCTCAGCAAACCCTTTTAATTGATACCCATAACAGGGTCTAGTGCAAAATATAAAATATAGCTTGATTAGAATGACAGCTGCCAAACCAATGCTACTAGTGCCAAGAAAATTCTTATCAAATCGATACCTTTAAATAAAGAAAGTACTGATCAAATCGATAAAAAAAGTAAATACCTATTCAGTCAATAATTTACAGTAGGTATGTAAGTATGTAGGTATGTATTTTATTTTGCCGTATTGGTTTTAATACGGCCAAATAAAATTAAAGAATTGGGTGATATGACAAAACCCATAAAAAAAACCCAATAAAAACCGTGTCCGCGGCGCGGTTGGTGCAGTGGTCGAGAGACTGACTGCTGCCCTGCATGTCGCAGGTTAGATTCCCACCCGAAGCAAATATTTGTTTGACCTACAGATGATTTTTCCAGGTCTGGGTGTATGTCTGTGAAATTATGTGTCTGTAAACGAACCCACGATACAGGAGCATCTTTTAGGGTGAGGCAAAGTAAAGTAAATTTATTATTTGAATGGTCCTCATTCTAAGTCAGTATCGTCATCATCATTAAAATTGACTTTTCATCAATTCTATATTTTTTGTCAATTTCAGTCCACGCATGCGACCACTAGGTCTGAGCTGCTGAGCGTGAGGTCCTAGGTTCGATTCCCATGTCGGGCAAAGTGTTATTGGGCTTTTTCTGTTACGAAATTCTCAGTAGCAGCCCGGAGTTAGGACGTTGGTATTGTGCTTCGGATATCACGTTAAGCCATCGGTCCTGCGCCTGATCTCTCCGGTCGTGTCGGATTGCCATCTCATCGGACTACGAGAGTAAAGGACGAGGGAGTGCACTTGTGTTTGCGCATACACTTGTGCACTATAATATCTCATTCGTACTTGGCTAATATCCTGGGAGATAGGCCACCGTGACCGAAATACGGCCTGGAGGAGTGGGTGTTCATCATTAAAATCAGAAGCGCTAAATCAAGAAATATGCCACATCAATGCGCTCATTGTTAATCTATATTTAAGACGAGGTTTTATTCTTGGAAAAGGAATACATACTCTTTTCATGAACAATAACAAAATAAAGAATTTTTTAAACATTCGAAATGAAATAAAAAAATCTATAAAAATTCCTATATTAATTCCATCCCTATCATTTTTGCAACAAGACGTAACCCTGTAAAGACGTCATAGATAATTAGGTTAATTTTTGTAACTGATATTTATATGTTTTTTTTTTTGTAGTTATAGCTGATTTTATATAATGCTGATTTACATGTTACATGAAAAATGTTAACACGCTAGTTACGAATAATTTTTCATGTGTTATTTTAAATCATTCGATATGACGTTACTACAAAGTTCGTTCGCATAGTATTTATCACTTTTGTTGACATCTGCCATTCTAATCATGCTATATTTTACGGACTGTAGTCCGCCACTCGCCACGTCATTCAGTCCCGAGCGGCGTTACTTAGGTACTTCCGTACAACTTCAGAGTTGCAGAACTATACTCAATTTATTCTTACTTGTCCAAAGTAGTAAACAATCAGCATTCGGTTGAAAATCACATGATTTCGCCTAAATCACACACTTTCACTTAGGTTTGAACGTTTTAACATTGGTAAGAAACACATACGGTATGAATTACATCAAAAACTGCTTCGAATAAAGCATTTAAATACTTTATTTTCCTATAAATACGTTAAATTATCAAAATTCATTTCCACAGATTATACAAGATCATGACGAGTTGACGTTTCGAAACTTTACCACTCTAGTATACTCTTTGGACCAAGGGATGAGAAAACAATGAATGAATGAATTGTTTTTGAGTGTTTGAAGTGAATTGTGAAGATAGTTTATACTTTTATTTCATATTATTTTTATTTTACTCAGGCTAATAATATTAAATTTTTTTTTGTTATTTCAATAATTATGGGGCTTAGTGTATTCAAGTACCCTTGGCTACAGTGGCTGGAAATTCAAAGAAAATCGTAGCATTTTTTTCTTGTTGTATCCTTGTTAAAAGGAATAATGTGGTTGATGATGGCTAAGTGGGCTTGAACTAATTTTATTACAACACCATTTTATGTACCCTATTTATTGCAAATAAAGAATTTTGAATGTCAATTTTTAATTATTATTTTTAGTTGGATTAAATTAATGTATGAATCACCTAGATTCCTAGACTATCGCAACGCAGTGCTGGACATAGGCATATTTATGTTTGTTAAAAAATGTATAGA